>OU342597.1:11122500-12402500 GCA_910589645.1 Tinea semifulvella
ACATGTGCGAACTTTTTTCGGCATGTAATTACAGCTAACCTTTGGGAGTGTGGTAGAGGATCGCGGGGTGCATTAAAATTAAAATAATATTATATTAAAATAAATTACATACATAGTACTTAAATAATACATACTTCATACATATATCTAAATGTACGAATAGAAATAAATATAGATTAAAAAACTAATTATAAATAAAACTAAACTAAAAATACCTATGAAATTAAAACTATTCTACAAAATAAACTAAGGGCTTACCACCAGAGAGGGTACCTAAAACGCTCGCCGCATTTTCTCGTTCAATTATAATCGAAATATTCCGTTTTAGGTAGTTATGGCATTTGGGATGGCCACACTCTTGAAAAATTCGTTTACCCAGCTCTTTTATGAATTTGTGGGTAATCAAGTGACCAGTTTTTTTAACGACAATCTGTTAGTTGCCTGCCTTATGTTTATTGGAAGATTTTTTTAAGGTTTTTGTTTTTGGGTTTTCTGAACACCGTGTTCTAGGGACTGATATGATGATAATGATAAAGTATCATCACGACCGTATCCCTTCTGGGGTGGTCAGAAACCACGCTTAAACATGTTAATAAAATTTAATTGTTAGTATTTTCTTCGTTGAATAGAATTTTTCAATTCACTAAATTTTCACAAATACCAGTACGTACATTTATGATTAATAAAGGAATTGCAAGAAATATCAAGTGAAAATCTAAATTTAGCCGAAAATGTGTTGGAAAGGTCAACGGTCGTCCATACAACACCCAGTGGAGATTTTAGCAATCTTATCGGCGGTGTCGCATCCAAATAAATGGTTTGTCGGGATGACCAGGGGTCTACTCTGGAATTAAAAGCGTTTCAACTTCGCGTCGAGCGATTTAAGTATATCACCAGCCCTAATTTATTTATTTTTATTTATTTAAAATCTTTATTGCACAATGTACAAAAGGCGAAGCCTAATCAGTTACTCTTTACTGTTACTTTAACGCGAACGATATATAATGGAATCCGTTAACTATATATACGGATTCCATTATATAACGTTCGCGATTAAGAAACAATAGTATATGGCGCCTCCGTGGTCTAGTGGTAACAAACGTTGCCGTGAACTCGGGAGGTCGTGGGTTCGATTCCCACCGGGGGCAAGTTGTACATTGTATAATTTGTCTCGGTCTGGGTGTTTATATGTATAATATGTATATATTTACAAAAAAAAAAAAAAAAAAAGTATAATATGTAGTTTATCAACCATCTAGTTTCCGTAACACAAGCTTACCGCTTACCACGGAAATTAGATGGCGCTGTGTGACCTGTCTGAAATATTTATTTATTTATTTATTTATTATATATATATAAATAGTACACTAAGTGTCATCATTGCTTATCTAGCAGAAAATACGCACCATGCTTTAACTATAATCGCTCGACCTTGACAGTGTCCGTGCAAATATCAACTTTAATAGCGTAATATATATATATTTGACGCATAGAGATATTAATCTTTTCATGTTTGCTAGGGCTCGCCATTTGACAGGTTTTTGCGTTTATAAATTAGATTTTAGCCCGTCAAGGCTAGATTCAAGAAAGCCTATTCTCTAGCCAGGCTGGTTGGTTTCTGTGCCTTGACAGACAAAAACCAGCTCACTTACAAACAGTTCTGTTAGGCCATCCTGGATCAATGTGTTAAAAATTAGTTTACTTATTTAATAGTTTGTGAATTCGTGCTGCCAGTGTTCGATCGAAGAGTGATATGTAACAAGCCTTCGGTTGGATGAAGTTGCTTTTATTTGGTACGGAGAGGATTCTACGAAACTCCTTTGTACTGAAAAACATAAAACTTTTTATATATTTTATATTTTCGATATAATTAGAAATTTACAACACTCATACGCGCACTTTTACGCGCTTGACTTTAACCGGCATATTATTTTAATCCTAATATTTATTATATTACTCTCTCTGTCGACGTCTCGGTCCGAGCTCCCGATCTGATTATCTTTTTTCTCCGAAAACAAAATCCCTCGACTATGTCATTGTCATATTAATAACAATACTATTCTCCATTGTATCATCATCACGACCGTTTTCCCTTTCGGGGTGGTCAGAAACCACGCTTATAAGCGGATTCACATTTAGCCAACTTTACTATAGGCCAATCATGACAAGTGGCAAGCTCGTCGATGTCTCCAGCGTACCAAACTCGAGAAATATCACAAATTAATTAAATGTATTTTTATTTACATTAATAAATATTTTTGTGTCCCAACCAGGAATCGAACCCGGTACCTACAAGTCTAAATCCACGGGCTTGAATTTTGATTGAAGCAAATGGTGAAGTAAAAAATCTAGTCAAGAAAATAGTTGATTGTATTTTATTGTGAGAACTTATTGCGCGCGCTTGGTTGGGGACCTATTTCCTTTGAACGTACGTCCGTACGTCAGAACAGCGCTCAAGGGGAAACAGCGCGGCGGGGAAGGGGAAGAGATACATTACATTTATATTGTATTATGTTATATTATATTGCGTGCGGACCAATCGGTACAAGCCCACCTTTCGCATACCAATGGCGAGCACTAACTACAGACAAAATTCATTTTTAATTAGAGCTTGTAATACTCCTAATGCATTATAATATGCATCATATATTATGACTTTTAAAAGCAATAGGTAATAAGGCGAAATGTTGTCACAAAACTGTTAAATTTTAATACTCTTTCCTCGAATAAAAAAAAAAATATTAAAAAAAAAAACACTGTCATAATTTGCAACGACAATCCAAATACAACTCTATAACCTACATGTACCCGTTACAACAGTACTCAGATGTGAATTTTAAAGCTATTTAGTTATTTATTGTTATTGTATAAATCTGTATTTGTTTCATTTGTAAATCTGCTATAGCTGAGTTTTCGATGCAAATTCATTTCTCAATCAGATTAACAGATCTGCTAAGCTGCTCTTTGGACCACTTTGCTGCTTAGTCTTCCACTAGCAGGAGTAGAATCATGTTACAAATGCCTGATTACAGGCCTATTAAGGTTTACGTGAGTTATGACTTTGACTTTGAAGATCGCAGGTTGGAATTCGCTATGCCAGTATTCTTCATCCTAATGTAAACGCTCCATAGGAAACACTAGTTAATTGTTTTGTGCTTTTAGTCGTTACGAGTAGGCCCTCAGGCTCGAAGGGGACATTTTGTGGCGTTCGTGACATTTCTGCAATAATCTTTTGTGATTTTTGTTGCTCGCAATTTCTTTGAACTTTCCCTTTTTATTTGATGTCAATTATTTGATAAACTAAGTTAAAAAATGAGCTACGACCATGGGGACACATAATATATATTTTACTTTTTTTTATAAACTACTTAAAAATATATATAAAATATAAAGAAACCCTAATGAAAAAAATATTCAAATAACAAGAATAACGATATTATTCAGTGATTTTGAGTAATCAACTTAATTACTGCCCAGTGGATAAAGAGGCGACTGGTACCGGATTTACAATATCTGCATATTGTAACAGTAAGTATACATATATTTTTTCAATACAGCCCTTACAACACAGCGTCCTAGACCTCCATTGTTGGAGATGGGCCTTCCAGAACTTATATCTGGAGAATTTGGCCTACACTAGTCACGCTGGCTAGACGTGTTGGCGAGGATCTGATGTCGATTTTTAACGGCAATTTATTAACGATTCTACAACTTGATATTAGTGGGACCGACGGCTTAACGTGCTTTCCGAGGCACGGGAAAGTATATATTGATGAGTACTTGCATGAACGCGGCGAATGCCTTCTCTGCGTAGCCACGACTCATACTTAGCTGTTAAGGCACGGAGGGTCAACAGTGAAAAAGACCGTTTTTAGGGTTTCAATCCGTAGGCGCCTTGGGGTCTCCGAGTCGAAATCCACAGACTTAACTGCTGGACTACGAAGGCAGTTTAAAGTGCAATAAAGTATTTTAATAATAAATAATATATCATTCATTACAGCCCCTAGAACACAGCGTCCTAGACCTCCACTGCTGGAGATGGGTCTTCCAGAACTGGAGAATTTGGCCTACACTCGCCACGCCTGGCCTGACGGCTATTTAAATAATATATGTACGTGTAATAAGGTCACATGTCGTTGTGGAATAAAAAAACGTATAGACCCTAATTTGACGAGCATTTTATCTGATCAAAGGCATCCGTTTTAGGATTCTACTCGCGTCTCTCATTATCATTGGTTCGGGAAGTTAGAGATGATGAAATAGCTCGATTCATTGAGAATAAAGTGCGTACATTTTTAATTGTTTGGGCACACAAATAGTTATGTAATTACTCACATATTTTTTTCTTTTATGAGTACTTGCCAATTTAAGATGATTTATTATTAGTAGTGGCAGGGAAATCTTAGAATATATAACTGCCATCGCGGTTAAGTCCGTGGATTTAGACTCGGAGATACTGGGTTCGATTCCTGGTCGGGACACAAAAATATTTATTAATGTAAATAAATACATTTATTTAATATTAAATTTATTTGTGAGATTTCTCTGGAGACATCGATGAGCTTGCCAGTCATACTGGGCCTATAGTAAAGTTGGCTAAATGTGAATCTGCTTCATTAAAAGCATGGTTTCTGACCATCCCGGGCGTAATATAAGTAAATGTAATATTTTATTTCTAAAAGGAATTGTATGTTTATTATATATATATATTTTTGTTTCAGCTTTAGTTTTTCGAATAATATTTAGTTTTTGTATACTTATTGAAAATTTTATAATATTGTTATTTTTTATAGGCAATAAAGGCAATGTGGTAATGTGGTGGTCGCCTATAACTTCTGAGTTAGTGTTAAGTACAAATAAGTGTGTGATGTTAGCACTGTTGGCTACCCTAATATAAATAAATAAAATAAATAAGTAATGATACTATGCAATATATAATATTGCAATTCAACGGGGAAATGCAGCCAGCGTTCTTGCCACCATTCCACGCGGACGGGACTTATATCCCTATCCTTAATATTAATTTTATTTTATATGATGCAAATATTTTTTTCGAATAAATGTATACTTTACTTTTAATTTAAAAGTTTACTGAATATATATTTGAGACTATCAGCAGTGGGTGATGATGATGAAATACGAGATCAACAAATTGCACGACCACACAAACACGCACATAATTTATGATCAAAGCAATCATTCTGTTAGTACAATTGAGTCGACCTTCCGTTATTGGCGTGTGACCTTTTGACTGAACCCACTTTTGGCGGACTGCAGAAATAAATGTCTCGTGGGCCACAGGGATAGTGTTATAGTCTAGATATGTTATTTACACATATATATGTTTTCCACTTTTTATATAATATATAACTGTCTCCGTGGTCTAGCGGTTAAGTTATTTCTCAAGTTTGGTACGCTGGAGACATCGACGAGCTTGCCACTTGTCATAGTTGGCTATATAAGTTGCCTATCATCATTACAGCCCCTAGAACACAGTGTCCTAGACCTCCACTGCTGGAGATGGGCCTTCCAGAAAATATATCTGGAGAATTTGGCTTACACTCGCCACGCTGGCCAGACGGGTTGGCGAGGATATGATGTCACTTTTTTTTTTTAGACAATTTATTAACGATTTCACAAGTTGGTATTAGTGGAACCGGGATTGACGGCTTAACGTGCTCTCCGAGGCACGGGAACGGTGGTGTTGTAAATCTATGACAACTGTACGTAAGAAAAGTGCATTTCTCATTGGTACATGCCGGAGGGGGTTTGAACCGACCTTTGTAGGATTTAAGGTACGCGTTCTTACAACCGAGCCACCACCGCGCCTGAAGTTGCCTATAGTAAAATTATTATTATAGAATATAATAATAATTTTCACGACAGAACTCTTCGTAATTCACAAAACTCCGTCCTTTCTATCCCTTCCCATCACTCTAACTTTGTCTCAAAGTCTTTCGTAGTCGCAGCGTCATCCCTTTGGAACAGCCTTCCAGTCAGTATTCGTCAAGCACCGAATAGAGCCACCTTTAGAAGGCTTGTGTTTACACATTTAATTAAGTCCCAATAAATAAATAATACTATTTTAATGTGTGTTTTTAGTTTATTCTAATTATTATGTAGTTATATGTGTATGTATGTATTATGTATATATAAGTATATGTAGGTTTATATATGATGTATATTAAGTAGTATATGTATTTGATATTAGGTTATGTATTAGTTATAGCAAAAACTGTCTCTTTTAACTCTTATTTTTGCACCGTCTCATATTTCTATTTGATATCTCCTTTGTCCCCAAGGTCGACTGTCAGAGAATGTTAGGCATTAAGCTTCGCCTTTTGTACATTGTGCAATAAAGTTTTTAAATAAAATAAAATAAATAATGCCTGCTGACTCGATGGTCAGCGGCAGCAGGAGGAGCGCTACCCAGCGCAGGAAAGCTCTCGCCGAACAGATGGAGTGTTTGGGGACGTTCGTCTAAGTAAGCTTGAGTTTCCAAAGGAGGATTCCCCATAATACCACTTACAAAATCAAAAAGCTGATTTTGTCAATTTCATTAGTTAATATATTAATATGAGAACGTATGTCTTTACAAAGCTCAGGCAGCTCCAGCATTAACTCAATTTATTCCTCGCCAAGCCGTCTGGCCAGCTGCAGCGTGGCGAATGTAGGCCAAATTTTACAAATACAGTTCTGGAAGGCCCATCTCCAACAGTGGATGTCTAGGACGCTGTGTTCTAGGGGCTGTATATAAAAAGGTGGTTAAATGTGAATCCGCTTATTTATGTGGTTTTGACCACCCCGAAAGGGAAACGGTCGTGATGATACTTTACTATATAATATAATGGCTAACAAAACCATAGTGATGGGTTGCCTAGCGAAATTTAGTTAAGGCATCACCTTTTGGTCAAAAAAAAAACATGCTGTATTATTTACACTAGCTGATAGTGTCGCTGATAAGGGTCAAATTTTGGAAACTAATGTTAAACGACAAACTTAAGGAAACTGCAGAAATTGAAAATCTTCGGGTCTGACTCCCGGCTATACTAGGAGTTATTGCATAAATTTTATGATACAGTTTTATTCTATAACAAAATCGTCCCGGACACTCCTTTCAGCATTTTTCTATAAGCGACCTTAAACTTATGGACCAGACCCACTGTCAGTCTCCACGTTTCTCCTCCGTACGACAATACTGGAAGAACGCATTGGTTGAAAACTTTTGTTTACAAACACTGTGGTATGTTATATAACGTACAATAAATAACAGGATGTGGCGTAACTTCCGGAATGCAGCCAATCCTAGGTGAATGCGCCTGTAAGCTTCCTTGCTAAAGTTAGCTAAGCCTAATTCGATAGTCTGACTAAGGCAGGCGTATTTTTACATAACTTTGAGAGAGACGTTACCCACGCTACTTGGTCTCGAAATTACATGAAATATAGATAGATAAACATATATATATTACTGCACAACGCAAAGAAGTGTTTATCAGCCTATGTATATGTATGTCTGTTCCTTTGTGGCACACTGGAGACCAAACGCGTGGGCCGATTTTGATAATGATATAGTTCAGCGGTTCGTAATTTTTTCGGCGACGGTACCCTTGGGCTTAATTTTTTCTTTTTAGTTTTATTTAAATATTCACTCAGTTTGGTTTTTTTGTTTTTTATTTATTTCTTTTCAGATATTTTATTTTTTTTAATAACCACTTTTTCATATTTAATACTGAGCACGACATATGACCTCGCTCTTTCCTGATGCTAAGATAATACACGACTGAAATCAGTCCCTAAAAATAGCAACT
Organism: Tinea semifulvella; assembly: GCA_910589645.1. Taxonomy (NCBI): domain Eukaryota; kingdom Metazoa; phylum Arthropoda; class Insecta; order Lepidoptera; family Tineidae; genus Tinea; species Tinea semifulvella. Next base: position 11,130,309 of record OU342597.1, read on the forward strand.
TGAGCTCAGCATAAAAATGCATTAAAAATAACCAATAAGCTATGTCCACACCTGTGCGCTTTTAAGTTAATTTTGATTCGTCTTGCGTCAATTAGTGTACATGTTGTACATAGATGCATTCAGCTTAATATCGCCTACACCGTACAAACTACTTCTTTATCTTACTTCGAAAACAGAATAAGTAGCCATAACGCACTCCGTACCTAAATATATACTGATGTATTTTATATGTATATATAATTTAAGTATCAATTTGTTAGTTTATAAAGGATATGATAATGTATGTATATTAGTATTTTGTGTATTTAATAGTAATAAATTATTTACTACATATCAAATGTGCTTGTAACCTGTCTGCAACCTCTTATAACAGATCTCAATCAAATAAAATGCATTTAAAGCATTAAACAATAAAGTATTTATCATTATTATTATTATAACCTTTTACTTCTGCCATTTTGTTGAACCCATCGGTGACTGATCAGCGTGCGCTAGGGGCATATGCTTTCAAATTCAACTTTTAAAATACAATTGTATCTTATTGTATAAACAATAGGATTTACATTCGATTGGTGGTATACAGTGTAGTTGTTATACTAGATGTTATGCCCGAGGTCATACGCCACGCAATTATACTTATTTATATTATATTCAAGTATTAAGTAAAACGGTACTAAAATTATAACAATAATTAAATTAAAAATGACTTACGAGTACAGTGAACATTTTGACATAGGTTTTTTATAACTTTTAAAATCTTGTAAAACAGAAATAACTAAAAGTTTAGTTTAGAGGATTACATAGTCACACTCAAACTACAAATTATACTCACATCCACAACAATTAAATATACATTTTACACACACACCAATACTAATTATTTTATTATTAAGTATTATTATTTTAATTTTTTTGTTTCACTTTTCATTTTTGCAGTATACTCGTATTCTTTTTTTTTTTTTTATTTATTATTGTTATTCATTAATTGGCTTTAGTTAAGAATTTTTGTAGATAAGGTTTAGTTTTAAGCGCTGTTGTATATGTAAATAAATAAATTACATAAAAGCCGCTTGTTCAGTTTTATCGTTTTGTTTCGTCCATGTATGGTTGTCCAGATGAAAGCGCACTAGTGTGGACATAGCTATTAACCGTTAATAACAGCTGCCTATTGTGACTGTAACCGAGACACGTGCGAGAACATTAAAACTGTTTAATATGGTTATTTTCCTTTAGATCTGTTGTTAAGAAACAGTATGTTTTGTTTAAAACTGTCAAATGTTTTTGAAGTAAAACATTTGCTAGACTAAATTCGTAAAATCCTTTGCCTACTCTATTCTTTACCTAACAAGCGAAATATTTGTGTGTCTCTTTTCACTTCATGACCGATCTCTCCTTTCGTCACACAATTTTTTTCTAACTATCCCATCACTCTAGCTCTTAGTCTAACTCATTCAAAAAAAAGTGACATTATCTCGAATCTGTGTGCTTAGTGTAAAATGCAAGTTTCGGAAAACGTAACTGCTGTAGTTACGTTTTTTTATTTTACATTGCGTGTTATTGCAAGTTTGGCTATAATAACAGGCCATGAACATCGAAAATTCAGTAAAAAAACTACTACTATAGTTGCGTTTACGAAACTTCACTGTCACACTATACTATACTGGTCATGATGGGCCAATAGTAAAGTTGGCTAAAGGTGAACTCCCCTTACAAAATTGATAATATTTTACTTTAATAGTACTTATAAAAACTGATTATTTACTTCGCATTAAATAAATCGAATTAGAATTAATACTTTTTCGGGTTCGATTCCTTGTCGGGACACAATAATATTTATTAATGAAAATAAATACATTTAATTAATATTTAATCTATTTGTGAAATTTCTCGAGTTTGGTACGCTGGAGACATCGACGAGCTTGCCACTTGTCATGATCATGACCTATAGTGAAGTTGGCTAAATATGAATCTGCTTCTTTATAAGCGTGGTTTCTGACCACCTCGAAAGGGAAACGGTCGTGATGATAATACTTTTTTTTTTTAATTTAAAAATACGTAAAACATTCTGAGACATCCATTTCGATTACTTGGCTTATTTCTGCAAAACTAGAGAATTTGACAGTTATAACATGAGCCATGCTACTGCCTGTTAACAAACTCGATGTGTACGGAGAACCTGTGAAAGGCTGACTTTCTCAGAAGTCACTTTCACCTGTCAGACCTGCCTATTCAACCTACAGCTCGAAAAATACAAAACATTAACTTCTGCCACCTGTCTGACATATAAACCTACAATGCATGTTCATTTTATTATAATAAATTTGTTACACCTCCGAAAATAAGTTAAAGAATGCAAATAATGCTATTTTTATATTTAAACACAGATCAAAGATGTCAGATATAGAGGGCATTGGTTGTTATTAATACTTTATTATTATTATATTTTTATTTTATTTAAAAACTTTATTGCACTATGTACAAAGGCGGACTTAATGCCGCCAAACCCTTAGGACATTTAGACAGTATTGATGGTAGGTGCAATCATTAATTAAGTTATTCTTAACAGTAATAATACATACATAACAATATTAAATACTAATACATATACAAATACATATTTTATTATTACGCAGTCTTTTTTTATTGGTGTATGCTATGATAAATTGGTAGATGCCGCTATTTGAAATAAAAAGGTCACTTTTATTTTAAAGATAAAAATCATTATCCGAAAAACAAAACACTACTGCATGACGTATAAGGCCGCGTCTGAAAACCGCGGTATCCATCGTGATAAATAGCTAAAGGCTGGGAATGTTATTATTAATTGGTCTCGCCCACAGATGAGAGACGAAATAGAGAGAGAAAGAATTACGTAAGTCAACGTTCGCGCGGTCTTCGCCCTCTCGCTAACCTACTTGATTAGGCTGAGTATAAGTAGTGATATTTTTAGGAAAACTTCTCTGCACCGTAACTTAAGATTTTATTACTGAATAATTAAAATGAAAAATACATAGTTCTTTATTTTTATTCCAGATTATAATATAAAAATATTTGCTCTTTAATAAATTTCACGCAGTAAATTAGTTAAGTTATATTAACATGCTTAAATCTAAATTTATTTTTTATTTCTAGTCTTTGGAACAATCTCCCGACCAACATAAGGCAAGCTAACACCAGGTCGTTTTTTAAAAAACTAGTGTATTCGCATTTTATAGATAGCTCCAAACCACCACGGTAGTAAGTTTTATATATGTATGTTTATGTATAATATTGTGTAAATATTTGCATTTATTATTGTGTATTGATATTATAATATATATAAAGGTATATAAGTATGTTATATAATAATTTTAAATTATCCTATAATTATATTATTGTTACTTTCACTTTCATTGCACCTATATTTGTTCAAATTTGTCCCTAAGGTTTGGCTGTCAGATAATGTTTTCGGGCATTAAGTCCGCCTTTGTACTTTGTGCAATAAAGTTTTTAAATAAATAAATAATAATATGGTTTTTCATATAAATTACGCAGTTAAAATTATGTTATGTTATGTGTGTGATAATATATCACTACCTTGGGGTACAAAGGCCATAAACAATACTTGACAAAATTAAAATTAAAATTTGGCAATTTTTTTTTCTTATATATATTGTAAGATAATCTTTAGAATTGTACAAAACTTGTGTCAATGTGTTTAAATTAGAACTAAGATGTAAAGTAGTTGGCTATTTGGCCTAATAGTTTAGGTCAGTTTTGGTCAGATGGCGCTGCGGAACACAAATAAAAAGAGGTTGACACATATTGGCGGGAAGTTAAGAACCGGCATAGGATTGGGGTTGAATCGTAATTAGTGTCGTAACAGAAAGTTATTTAAAAATATATAATATATAGACCCTATTAAGTGAGATATTTTTATATACTTTGCAATGTACAAAGATCAAGCGTTTGGGGGTCAGGTAACCAAACTATTTATAGGGAAATAATTTATTGATTTGTAATTTGGTGGTTGAAAGTGAATCTCAAAATTGTTATTACATTTTTTACTTTTTTTCCGTGTTAAGTTGTAATTTGCATTTAATTTTTGTTTAATTTTGCTGTTTGTAATTTTTATTTGTATTATTTGTGTAGATTTACTTTAGTTTAAGTTAATATTTTCATCCATTTAATTTTTAGTTCATGCATGCAGTGTACAATAGTTTTAGGTTGTTAAATTTAACTTGTTTCCCTTTGTATTTGATTTTGATAATTGTTGGAATTTAATAACTGTTTGTTGTACCTATTCTAAATAAATAAATAATAAATAAATAAATATTTAATAAAATAATAATAATAAAATATATTTCTGCATTCATGACTAATTTTGGGTCAAATAATTTATACAAATGTACCACTGCGTGAACTATGTAAATAAATAAATAAATATGTATGTATTGTGTAGGCCGATTTGGATGATTCACACGTCAATCTATTCGTCTTAATCATGCGAGACACTGTAAAAGTCATCATCATCATCACGACCGTATCCCTTGCGTGATGGTCAGAAACAACGCTTTATTTTAAAGAAGCGGATACACATTTAGCCAACTTTACTATAGGCCAATCATGACAAGTGGCAAGCTCGTCGATGTACCTAGTATACTAAACTCAAGAAATATCACAAATTTAAATTCAATAAATTATTGTGTCCCTACCAGAAATCGAACCAAAGCCAAGGAGGTAGTTCATTTACGTGGTAATAATGTATAGGCGCAGTGGTGGCTCGGTTGTAAGAACGCGTTCCTTAAATCCTACAAAGGTCGGTTCAAACCCCCCGGCATGTACCAATTCAATTCAATTCGTTTATTTTTGCAAGTAGGTATAGGACAAAAAGATATGTATTCTGCACTTTTACACGTCAATTTTTACAATATTGATATAAAACGATATAATTTTATAGTACATATTGGTGAATCAGTACATGATAACCATCATTTGAAAAGAGAAACAATAAAATAACAAAATTATAAATACAGAATAACGCTTAACATTATAGCTGCTGTAGATAGGCATTGTCACACTATAAGCTAAGACAGACACAATTATAAGAATATAAATGTCAATGTCGGTTAAGATAATAGCTGAGACCAATGCGAGAGACCAAAACCAATGAGAAATACCCTTTTCTTACGTACATTTGTTATAGATTTACAAAACCACCGTTCCGTGCCTCGGAGAGCACGTTAACTTGTGGAATCGTTAATAAATTGTCATTAAAAATTGACGACGAGCTTGCCACTTGTCATGATTGGCCTATAGTAAAGTTGGCTAAATGTGAATCCGATTATTTATAAGCGTAGTTTCTGACCACCCCAAAAGGGAAACGGTCGTGAAAATGATACTAAAAATTTACATCATATCCTCGCCAAGCCGTCTGGCCAGCGTGGCGAGTGTAGGCCAAATTCTCCAGATATATGTTCTGGAAGGCCCATCTCCAACACGCTGTGTTCTAGGGGCTGTAATAATGAAATGATGAATGTATACTATATGTTAGACGTCTAAAATTAAATCTAAAGGCAAAATTGCTGAGCTATGAAAACTCCAGCAAAGGGTCAAAATTCTATTCATATTTCCTTTTAGTTTCGGTTGAAATTTTAACCAAGCTTGCGGGGAAAACCGCGAAATATAATTTTGTATAATAACACATTACGTAGCACATAACCGTAATGTACAGCCTTCAAACGACTTCTCATTATTACGGCATCTGGTGACAACCGTAAACTTAGATAATGTTATAAAATTACCACTCGCAAAAATATAATAATCAGCCCTATTCTGTAACTTAGTCGCAAACGTTATTATTGGATTTCGTTATTTACCCCTTCGTTCCGATACGCGATAATAGTAACCTAAGCACGCTTTAAGGTGTTCCGAGACGCGCTTAAACTGTTTTGCCAAAGCTGCGTTACGTCACAAATGACATCATTTCTCGCGCTTAGACTGCTCACGATATCGAGGTAGATCGCTCTGAGCGCTGTCATTTGTTTGTCATAATGTCCCGCGCCATTTTCAAGTTAATTTATTATTAGATTTTCTTTTAAATTATTTAATATTGTAATTTGTTTATACTGTTTGTATATTACTTCTAAAACAAATCTATAATTAATATTTAAGTAGGAAGTGAAAAAAAAAATATCTGTAACACGGCAAGTTATTTTAAAAGACCAAAATAATTTAGTAATATTAAACTTTACACATATAAAGATGAATAAACCGAGAGATGTATATTTGTTAGTATTCATATTCAAAGATGTGGAATCCGCAATTTTTCTTCCATACATTTAGAAAAAAAAAACTAACATTTTATGAATGAAAATGTGATTTGACCGTTCCGAATTGATATCACGCTCTGAGCATCCAAATCGCGATATTTGATTTGGAACGACGGTCAGTGTCATATTGGTTCTAAGCGCTCTGAGCGCGATTCGGAATTTAGGTACGTCAGATGTTGCGACATAATTATTCGATTCTCAACTCTATAAGCGCTCGACCTTGACAGCGGCCGCGCATATATTTATAACTTAATTAGCGTGATATATGTATATATACTTAACGGATTCCATTATATAACGTAACGCGCTTAAGTAACAGAACAGGGCTAGGGAATATTGTTTTATCAGCAAATATTTATCAGTGTTTGAGAAACACAGTTTTTTATTTGTGATATTTCTTGGTAGCTACACGCATTGACCTATTTGCAACTTGTGATGATGGGTCTATAGTAAAGTTGGCTAAATGTGAATGCGCTTCTTATAATGTGGCTGTGGCTTATCGTGCTCGCATTATGATGGATTCAAAGAAAGGGTAATTGAGTAATTGGGAAAACCAAATTCCTTCCTCTCCATTCCGCAACCGAACCACAGGCACAGGTCGGAATATGCACCCACATACCGTAGTCTTTATCCCATCGCGTACCTATAAATTTGGTGACTCATACATCTGTCCCATAGTAAAGATGTGGAATGCTCTTCCAGCCTCTGTGTTTCCACTTTCCTATAACCTGGAGTCCTTCAAGCGAAGTGTGAAAAGGCATCTAGTCAAGCCGGCATAGTGTTAGGGACTGATGTCGGACATAAGGGTCTGATTCCAGTTGCTAACATTCATGGACCCTGCGCGTCACTTACCATCAGGTGGGCGCAGGGTCACATGTCGTGCTAGTATTAAAAAAAAAACGAACTTTAAATGCTCTAAAATAAAGTTACAAATGCATTAACATTCACTGCAAAAGTGACATTGGTAATCTAGAGTTAAGTATCATCACGACCGTTGCCCTTCCGGGGTGGTCAGAAACCACGCTTATAAAGAAGCGGATTCACATTTCGGAATCGAACCCGGTACCTCCGAGTCTAAATCCGCGGACTTACCGCTAGACCACGGAGGCAGTTGGTAATCTACCTGCATAATAATGATATCACACTCTTCAAAATAAACTACAAAATAAAGAAAAATAACAATTAAAAAAATACACGTTTCTTTTTATCCGATTGCATGTTGGGTATGTTTTTTTTTAATACTGGCCTGTCATGTGACCTTGCGCCGACCTGATGGTAAGTGGCGCGCGAAGTCCATGAATGTTAGCTAGAATCACACACTTATGACTCATTACTAATACTAACACTGACTGGGCATGACGGCAATTCGAGCCTGATTTCGACACGTGTGGATACAATGATTATTAATATTATTATTATTCGATTTTTCAACGAATTTCACCAAATTGCCAGTCACTTTTATTTGTATTATACCTACAAAAATAAATCCGGCATTTAATTAGGTACCATGGGGGAGCACCAGTTTAAATACCTGTTGCGCATGTTTGTTTACATTTTGGCCGAGAGTTGCGGAACCGGTACAAATTTCAAAATATATCAGACTTATTTGCCATAATGTATACAGAATTCTAGCCTCTTCCACCATAGTCATAAAGTCTACATTCCGTTCTGAAATATATTGTTATAAGTCATTTTAAAATAAAGCTACATTTTAAGAATTTTTAACGTATTCCAGGCTTTTTGTGTATAGTAATAACGTTTATTTTCGTGTGTACCTGTGTTGATATATGTCTTTATAAAGTTGTTTTAAAATTGTTTGTGTTTTAATGCATCAGACACGCGTTCTTAATCAGCACTTTCCAGTGTAGTAATTTCTATTTTATTATACATTGCGTGTTATAGTACACTGCAACAAATAAAATGTGTTAGATGTGTTTCTTACTTGGTAAAATATATAAATTGAAGCTTAAAATATTTTTTGCCAAATATTTCGCCTCTCTTTGGAGCGGCGTCATCAGTGACAGTGACTGAAGGTCTTTGTCATAAATTTTGAAAAAAGTAATTTTATTTCTTTTAGCAATGGTGAAGGCAATGCACTATATAGTTTTGTATTTATTTTTTAGAAAAATATCATCATCACCTCGCGCATCATGGAAAACATCATCAGTATGTTATGTCCATTGTTGGTTCGATATTAATAAATTTACAAAACAAGTTAGACAAAACCTAATGCATTACATTCAGACCAGGGCTATAGTATGCACCAAGCTGCCATATAAAAGAGCTTTCCCATGTTTTTAAATCAATAGACCGAATAGTTTTAGGAAAACTCTTTAATACTCTTACTGTGAAACAATTGTTAAAGGTAGTGTTATGTATACGCGCATGGGTGGGCACAGGTAAAATATTATTAATTTGAGAATCTACTGAATGTCTGTGTCCATTCATGCGAGTACGAAGGGGTGTCGTAGTCTCTCCCACATAAAAACTGTTACAAAATCTGCACTCCAGCATATATACGCAATGAGAAGTAGTACATTGTGCGAAATTTTGAATTTTGATGACAACAGGGTTATGATGAGTTTGTATATTGATATCGGAATTTATTATGGGACATGTTTTGCAACGAGATTGGTTGCACTTGTGTGTACCTAACAATGTATTATTACTCCGTGTATTTTTATTTTTTGCTAAAATAGCTTTTAAATTTTTATTTTGTTTATACGTTACACTAGGGCACGTTTCCAAAAGATTTCGTGTAATATTATTATTATTATATTATTATTATTAATATTATTATTATTCGATTTTTCAACGAATTTCACCAAATTGCCAGTCACTTTTATTTGTATTATACCTACAAAAATAAATCCGGCATATAATATTAATATTATTTCCAAAAGATTTCGTGTTATAGTACACACAAGTTTGGTACTAAATAACACGCAATGTACAATTAAAGTATATATTTACGTGGGTTAAAAACTCCAAATAAAAGAACGGCTGTCAGAATCTGAGTACAGTCAGGAAATTAAATAGTTCACTTGTAGCTTATCATGTTAAAATTAAATTGAAAACTGAATCCGTGATCTAGCGGTTATATTAAGGCTGCAGGTTGAAATGCTAAGGTACTTGGTTCGATTCTTGAAGACGTACTCTAGTTCATTAGTCGCAAACGTTTTAATAGGCTGGCATAATGGGGCTCCATTTTTTGAACTCGCGTACTGCTTACATTGGCAAGATGTAACATGTTGTGCTCAGCAAATCGAGCGGACATGCATGTCGAAGGCGCGAGAATCGGGGCCCAGGAATCGAACCCGTTACCCCCGAGTCTTAACTGCTAGACCACGGAGGCAGTTAATAATAATTAGAAACTACTTAAATAAAATTAAATACCGTTAAACTAAACCTAATATAGAAAAGGGTAGTATTGAAAGAAAGCATAGGGACAAAGATAAGGAAAGGCATGACACGATGGTTTAGGCATGTTGAAAGGATGAGCAAAGAAAGATTGACAAAGACTGAAACATATCACGATTAAATAAATAAAACACTGGCCGAACTAACTAAAGGGCATGTATAAAAGGTTGATGAATGTCGTGATCGTGTCAGGTGGCGCTCAATTGTGTCTGCCTACCCCGCAAGGGATCTGGCGTGAATGTAGTAAACTTAATAATTAATTAATAAATAAATAACTATCCATAAAGTACTCTAATTATAGAGTTTATATTGAGACGGACACTGCCGTATAATATTTTATAATTAGGCTCGATTAAAGTCACAAAATGACAATCGTCTGTTTGTAAATCTAACGATTGATTCAGAAGGCCAAGAACACAAAAAAAAAATTGGGAAAATTCTCGAGTCTGGTACGCTAGAGGCTTCGACGAGCTTGCCACTTGTCGTGATTGGCCTATAATAATAGTAAAGTTGGATACTTTCCCGCTCCGGCAGACTTGGCAAATTACTACCATCAGCCGGCCTACCTCATGTTTATATATAGTTGCCTTTTTTAGTATGCGTGCCTCCGTGGTCTAGCGGTTAAGTCCGGGGATTTAGACCATTGATTCTTGGTCGAGACACAATAATTAATATTTGGATTAATTGGCTATTAGTAAAGTTGGCTAAATGCGAATCCGCTTCTTTATAAGCGTGATTTCTGACGGGATACGGTCGTGATGATGATAATGCTTTTTTAATACAAACGTTTGTTACATTATTGCTTATGCCATCTAACGTCCAATAGTAAAACTTAACCTTACTATTAGCCTGGGTTGCACCAAAATGAACAGTAACTGTAAAGATAAAAGATGAAAATTGCGTCAAATGTACCACATTTATTTTGAAGGTCAGGCAGTACAATCAACGCGTTTTAAACTTAATCGTTACAATTACAATTGTTTATTTGGCTATAAGTAAAAAAAACGTTTGCTTATCCTGCTAGGGATTACCGTCTCACAATTAATTGATGTGACACAACCAATTTACTTTGGTAATTGGATTATACATAATTATACAAAATATATATGTAGGTAATTATTTTAAGAATGGATTAGTTAGTTAGCTCAACGTGTAGGATGTCAAAGTTTTATCTATATACTATGAGGCAAAATTACCCGCCCAAAATATAGTGAATTTTGTAATTGAGTGTAATTTAAAAATTATTCGCCCTTTTTTATACTAGCACATGTGACCCACCTAATTATAGAAAAGTGTAAACAGAGACGGGAAGAATTCCACATCTTTATTGTGCGACAGATGTACGAGTCCCCAAATTTATACGTACGCGAAAGGGTGGTGATTACGCAATGTGGGTGCATATTCATTGCAAAGGGTTTAGGTTATTGAGCTCTGCCGAGCAGTCACCGTGCCGGTAGGACACGCTCAGAGAAGCTACATCACGGCGAAGCTGCAGGGATTCGAGAGTTCCAGATATAGTGGCATCATCCACAATTCGAACAAGTCTTCTCTGTAAGACATTGAGACCATCTGTGAGGTACTTGGCTGAAGCATTCCAAAAGTAAGAATAGTATTCGGAACTGTGCTTTGTACTGAGACAAGCTTTTTCACACTTCGCTTGAATTATAGAAAAGTGTAAACAGAGACGGGAAGAATTCCACATCTTTATTGTGCGACAGATGTACGAGTCCCCAAATTTATACGTACGCGAAAGGGTGGTGATTACGCAATGTGGGTGCATATTCATTGCAAAGGGTTTAGGTTATTGAGCTCTGCCGAGCAGTCACCGTGCCGGTAGGACACGCTCAGAGAAGCTACATCACGGCGAAGCTGCAGGGATTCGAGAGTTCCAGATATAGTGGCATCATCCACAATTCGAACAAGTCTCTTAGCCCTTTAGGATTAGGATTCGTTCCCGGAGCGTCATTGATACCAATTATATGTCATTCATTCATTACCGCCCCTAGAACACAGCGTCTTAGACATCTACTGTTGGGAGATGGGACTTCCAGATCATATATCTGAAGAATTTGGCCTACACTCGCCACGCTGGCCAGACGGGTGGAAAATTTACTATTATATATAATAGTATATTCTGGAAGTCCCATCTCCCAACAGTGGAGGTCTAGGACGCTGTGTTCTAGGGGCTGTAATTAAGATAAGATTTTTGACACCGTTTGCATGTTTCATTTATTATTATTAGATATAGGTACGTCTATATTATATCACGCTTTAATACAATTTAATCTTCACAGATTATTACATATTATATCTACATTTGCATGTAAACGGTACAATGTAAGCATAAGTTGACGCGTCCGGTCGTTACCCTGTATGTGTGTATTTATGTATGCATGTAAGTGTGGGTCCCCTCACAGCAAACCTCAGCTACTGGTGTTCACAACTTTTGGTTTGACAAACTTCTTATAGTGGCATGAGAATCCGCGTCCACCTAATGAAAACAGATAATAAACTCTCTCATCTCTTACTCGCACACGATGGACCCAGCACCTGCACAGTGAACCCATGGAATGCTTAGAAATTTGTCTTCTCTTGTTTTGTATTTGTTTTATTCAAATAGAGGCAAATCGTTATGAATGTTATTATTATTATTAAATACTTTATTGCACTTTACTTAAAAATATGCACAAAGGCGAACTTAAAGCCATTTCGGCTTTTTTTACCAGATAAACTTTGGGAGAGTGAGACAGTATAAATATGTGGGTGCAATAATAACCAATAAACTACATAAATAGTATGTATACATAGACTACATAAATACTCATCAATATATACTTATTATAGAAGATATACATATATGAAGATAATCTATCATTAGGAAGTAGAAATTTGTGGAGTTAAAATATATTGTTCTGCTTGTTTAAAAAGAAAGTATTAAGTAGTTTTTTAAAGATGTGAATGGAAGGAGCTTGTCTGAAGGTCAGTGGAAGTTTATTCCACTGGCGAGCAGACGATACGGTAAATGAATCTAAATATCTGCTGGACGTGTGGGGTGGGATTTTGAGTTGGTTGTTATGAGAAGAACATTTTTTCTATTTTTCTGTCTAAAATTAGGTATATGAAGGTGAAAATATATATCAAAAGTACACTCAAGCCTTGAATAATCTTTAAATACAATATGGTAATATGGGAGCGAGATGAATTCTCTTAACTGTTGTTTTATAAGTACACCAATTTATAAGTATGATTGTAAAATATGAAAAGCCTACAGTTTTCGACTTCTGTTATGTACCGCTGCGGTTATCATCAATGAAACAAGCGGCGCGAAGTATCGAGAATGTTCAGCGACTCCCCACCGCCCGAGTCTATAAAAGGCCCCACACTCCGCACGGCACGCATATCAAACCAGAAACGAATCGAAAGCGACGCATATACCAAGAAAAAATGCTCAAACAAACAATCGTCATCATCGGCATTCTAGCAATCTGTCACGGAGCTAAAAATGCCAAGCCAACAGATCTAGTCTTCGGAGACCCTTTCGCTATCTTCGAAAAGCAATTCTCACACAGCTTTGCGCATCACTACCTCTGGCCATGGTCGCAACTCATGAAAGCCGCAGCCGCATTGGACGACGAAGAAAGCTTAGAAGAACCACAAATAATAAGAAGCCCTGATAAATTCGAAGTTAATCTGAACGTCAAGCGATTTGATCCCGAAGAATTGGGCGTCAAAGTCGTCAATGGATACGTTTTTGTCGAAGGCAAGCATAAGGAAACGAGTGAACATCATAATCATTTTATTGCCAATCATTTCTCTCAAAGCTTTGCATTACCAGCTGGAACTAAATCTGAAGAAGTTACAGCGACGTTGAACGAAAAAGGTATTTTGGTTGTATCAGCACCTAAGCACCCACTTCCGCCTCCAGTGCCTAAGAGAGACGTTCCAATTGTGGTTCTATTGAAAGAAGAATCGACAACTATTAAGCAAGAGGATACAACTGAGAAAAAAGAAGAACCTTCATCACCGTCGACGATTCTAGAAGACTTAGACCTTGATGATGCGACAACACAGACTACACATGAAGGAAAGATCCGTAAGAAGGTTTTGAAAACAGAAACTGTAGATCCAGCAGCTGGTCTTCCTCTAATTGAAGACAATAAAGAAGCATCCTTGTCAACACCAAAAGAAGAATCTGACGCAAATATAGTTAAGACACGTAAAAGGCCGTCAGTTACTAATTTCACTAAAGCCAATGAAGTATCGAAAAGGGATGAGGAAAACGGATTGGAAAACGCATATTATTAAGTTGTTGTCAAAATAAATGTGTTGTGTTGGAGAAAGCAGCGAACAAGACTGAGATTAAAGCATTAAGTATTGCATAGTGCCGTGAAATAAATAGCGGTGATTCCTCAACGTGTAGGGAAGGAAAAGTTTGTATGTTTCCTTTGAGTTAACATACAAGACATTCTGTACCCAAATTATAAGCTTTAACTGCAAAAGTTATATAAATCAATTATTAACTAAAGTTGATTTTTATATGATTATCTATAGTTGAGACAATTTTACGGCTGCAGTTAGAGAAACATGGCTACTGAACTATTTTAGTAGGTAGTTGAAAAAGTTATGGTTCGGTCACAAATCTTTGCGTTAATAATGTAGATTGATTTAAGTTACAAGTCAATGCAATCGCAATTTTATTAATTTATGTATTTTTTAGGATGTGTGCAAACGTATAGTCGGCTTTTGATACAGTATAGTAAGGACTGAAATTTAAAAAATAATATTACGTACTGTGAACATTTGTTACTGGACCATAACTTTTATGACTACAAAAACAGTTATGTTTACTTTAATACTAGTATTAGTATCAGGCATTCCGACAATCTGTTACACGCTCTGTGAAATATTAGATTATTTGTTTTGTTAAGAAATAAAACGTTATTTATTATAAGTGAGATTTCTTGTTTCACTCCCTTCTTTATATCCGGAGATGAATGACGTGTAATCTCACCGGAAGTTTTTTATGACGTGACGGCAGGTTCTGGCGTATTTTTATGGTAATGTAAGAGTTTGTTTTTTGATTATATCTGTAGCCTAGGTGACCAAAGTAGATTTAGACGGTTCGATTTCTGGTCGAGGACGCAATTATTTATTTTAATACCCCTTCCTTAAACCTCGAGTTCTTAAGCTAATTGTGTAGAAGCATTTCGTCAAGCCGACATAGCTGTAGAGACTGGTTTGTTTATTATCATTTTTTAAATTTATGGATTAACAATGAAGGATATTTTGAGAGAACCTCTTGTTTGCTTTCTTCATCTGTTGATTCGAAAAAATCTCTCATTAAACATCACGATCTTGTTTTATAAAGAGATTGGAAGGGGTCAGGGAACCCTGGACAAAATGCCTTTTTTTTTTTTTTTTTTTTTTTAATACTAGTACGACATGTGACCTTGGGCCCACCTGATGGTAAGTGGCGCGCAAGGTCCACGAATGTTAGCAACTGAAGTCAGATACTCGTAACTGCCATCAGTCGCTAACACTATGCCGGTTTGACTAGATGCTTTTTCACACTTCGCTTGAAGGACTCCAAGTTATAGGAAAGTGGAAACACAGAGGCTGGAAGAGCATTCCACATCTTTATCGTACGACAGATGTATGAGTCCCAAAATTTATACGTACGCGAAGGGATGGTGACTACGGTATGTGGGTGCATATTCTGACCTGTGCCTCTCTTCTCCTCTACGAAAATTTGATGTAGCTTGCGAGCGGAGGTGCACATTTATTAAATAATAATTACAAACTACTTAAATAAAAGAAATAAAATACCCATAAACTAAACTTAATAAAAAAATAAACTAACTCTAAATAAAAAATGTCACATATAGTTACAAGAAGACGGCAGCATTTTACTTCTGTATAGCGAGGCTAATACGTTGACAAAAGTAATTGCCTGCCTTCCTGTCTCCAGAAATCTCCGTCAGCCATTTGGACCCATCGTCTCGACTCCAAACGGTGCAAAGTAGTAACCTGTACTAAGGTTGGTGTATTTGCGCAGCTTAAGGTTCTCGGATCAGAAACTGCCGCACTCCACGCGATTGCCGAAGTTACCTGGATATGAGATGGGGTTAATGTTTCTACACAAGTCGTATACCAACAGTGACCTGCCAAGTTTCCTCGGCCAAACAGTAATGGCATCGGGTCTCTTACCATCACTCCGCGCAATCCCAGAGGGTCGGTAAGTTTATCTTGAATTCTGAATGAGTGGTTGGGTACGGTCGTGATGATACTGAGTGAATGAGATGTTTGAGACGGAGTTGTGAATACGTACACAATAAATGATTTCTTTCTGCAATTGACAGCTGATTGATTGGTGAAATGGAAGCAAACGTAAAGTAAATAAATTAAATGCAGAAAACCTAAAACGGAGCTAAATTTAGGTTTTGTGTAGGTGTTTTGTGAAAAGGTTTGTTAATAAAATATGTAAGGCGATAAAACGAAATTATAATTTTGTGGCATTTGGGGTTGAAACAATGGGGGTATATTCTCTTGATACCCACAAATTCATAAGAGCTGGGTAAACGAATCTTTCAAGAGTGTGGCGATCCCAAATGCCATAACTACCTAAAACAGAATATTTCGATTATAATTCAACGAGGAAATGCGGCGAGCGTTTTAGGTACCCTTCCTGGTGGTAAGCTCTTAGTTTATTTTGTAGAATAGTTTTAATGTCATAGGTATTTTTAGTTTAGTTTTATTTATAATTAGTTTTTTATTCAATTTTATTTTAATATTTTTGTATCTACTTCGAATAAATATTTCTCATTATTGAAAAAAAAAAAAAAAAGGCGATAAACATATTTTTTTAAATCGCTATATCGTGGATTTATATTTTGTCAGAAAGCAACTGCATCAACTCTGCGCTGATTCCTAACTGCCACCTAACCCTGGAGGCATTGTGGAGAGTCAACAGTTACGCTACGTGGATAAAGGGCTATAGCGATTCACTGAGCGGCCAATGAACTGACCAGAAGAGGGTCATCTACAATACAAACAGGCCCAGTACCATTCTAGTTTGTACAAAGCTGGCTCCGCCAAAGTACGGATAGATTGCACGAGCAGATTTAGTCATCGGCGACAGACTGCTGACAGTCTAGGGAAGCTCTTCTCAACCTTAAAACAGCGTTATTTAAGCCTGAACAGAGCCTTACACAAACTGTGCCTTAACAAACACTTATACATAGTCAACTGTATAGAGGATGCATGGCAGAGGTGGAGACGGCCGCGCAAATACATATGAAGTGCTTCAGCGTAGCTACACCCAGAGGTCTGCAGAAACGTGACGAGGGCCAGGAGGCCTTTATGAAGGATATAGTTTGGCTCCATTAATGGAGCCCAGGTCACGGATAATGGTCTCAAGGATTGCAGCCTACGTCATCATCACCATCAGCCTGTGTCTCCCTACTGCTGGATAGAGGCCTCCCACAAGGCCCGCCAATTCAACATCCATTCTCCACTGTGTCTATCTGGCGAGGGGTCGTCCCACTCTCCGTCTTCCAGTATGTTGTCTCTACTCCAAAAAGCTAAGTCGGTAGCTTTGATTCCCTAACGGATGCCAACGTTTATTCTTCAGAGAAGCTATGAAGTCTAGCTCGCTCGCTGAGTATCTTTGAACTTGTGGATCAGACCTACTGTCCACTTCTTTACTCCCTACGAACTTTTGTCTCAAACACTGTGGTATGTTCGATAGGAAGATGTGACGTAACTTCCAGAATCCTAGCTCAATGCGTCTGTCAGCTTCTTTGCTCAAGTTGACTATATCTAATTAGATGGTCTGGAAGGTAGACGTATTTTTGTACAATTTCGAGAATGGCGTTTCCCATGCAGATTGGTCTTGGTATGTGACTGGTCAGGTCTTGAATTTACGTAAAAAAATATACGTATATCTAGGACAATCGTCTCAGAATTAATTAGTGACAGAGTATAAACCAGCAGGTTATGTCGTGTTCGACGATGAAAATAACAACCAGTGTCCGCTTTATTTTGGCTATATTTGGCTATTGGGCTGTACCAATTATTGTAAATTAAAATGTTTATTTTGACCGGACTATAAAATCCGAGTAAGTACCTATACGCTTTATCGATTATAACTCTAGAATAATCTTAGTACTGCAGAATATTGAGAAACATTGTAGTTTTATTATGAAGTTTATTGTCGAAACAAACGACGTGGTTCCAAAGTATCAACATGTTGTGGTTCTCAACATTTCACTGCAGTCATAAAAACTTTTCGGTAACTACTGTTAAACCTGGTTTACCGAAGAGAGTAATTTCTTTACCTGTAACTTAGTAAGTAGGTTGACAATGTTGTTAGAAAGTAAATAAAAATAAATACACCGTACATATTTTTATAGTTTAGTGGTGGGCGTTGAAAGCTCCTTTTTTAGCTCTGCGACGACAACCATTTTTAGTTTTGCATTGAAACAGTTTTCGTATATATATATATTATAGAACACAACAATTTGTTTATATTTTTTATGCTTTTTTACTTAGATTTTAATTTTTATTTGTATTTTCCTTTTTGTAAACTATTCTTGGTAATTCGACTGCATGGTCCCATAGTTGGCCATGAAAGTGCCTTGTGTGGGTCCACTACTAATCACATTTGATATTTTGTTGCAGTATACTTCATCATCATCATTATCAGCCTGTATCTCTCCACTGCTGGATATAGGCCTCCCCCAAGGCTCGCCATTTTACACGATCTTCTGCCACCCTCATCCATCCCCCACCAGCGACCTTTCTCAGGTCATCTGTCCATCTGGCAGGGGGTCGTCCCACACTGCGTCTTCCAGTACGTGGTCTCCACTGCAGGACCCGTTTACTCCATCGTTCATCGCTTCTGCGACAGACGTCTCCAGCCCATTGCCACTTCAGCTTGCTAATTTTGAAAGCTATGTCGGTAACTTTGGTTCTTTGACGGATGTCAACGTTTCTGACTTTATCCTTCAGAGAAATCCCGAGCATAGCTCTCTCCATAGCTCGCTGAGCGACCTTGAATTTATGTATCAGACCCACCGTCAGCGTCCACGTCTCTGCTCCATACGACATTACTGGAAGAACGTATATATAGTTTACTTACTATTTGATAAATATTTGTTTGGAATAATTGTAGATTGTATTTTGTTGGTATATTGGTAATTAAATAAAAAAATATATATACGTATACTTGTCGCGTCTTTATCCCGATTTGTTTGAAAATACTCAGTTCTGTTGTATAACAAAATTGTATCCTTTTATTAAAATAATTATTATAATGTAAGCTGAAGTGGCAATAGACCTGCACGTCTGTCGTATGACCGATGTCCGCTGGAGTAGACGGGTTCTGGAGTGCAAACCACGTATGAGAAGGTGTAGAGTGGGACGGAGCCCGTAAGATGGAAGGATGACCTGAGAAACGTCGCTGGTGGAGGCTGGATGTGGGTTGTGTGAAATGGCGAGCCTTGGATGGGATATATCCAGCAGTGGACAGACACTGGCTGATGATGGTGAAGATCATGATGACGATGGTAATGTAATATACCTAGTTCATTTCTAAATTATAAAGTACTTAAGTCAAATATCAATTTAACGAATTCGGTTTTTTCTTTTTCAATTGTAGTCTTGTTAGAATAGTTTATCTAAAAATGCAAATATTACTGGGAATAGAATTTAGCGCAAATCCCAATACAAGATGAATGATGTCCTTTAAGTAAAATTGGTCCTGTACTTTAGGTGCAAAGGCAAATGAAACTGAAATACATATATGGTCGTGGCGTCACATGTCATAATAGCCCATGTCCGTCTTAGGCTGAGGAGCACCAAAACGAAGTCTGTATTTAGAAAGTTAAAAATGGCGGCGATTATACCAGCTGACACGCCTTTCAAAATAAAACTGATACTTGCAATGCAATTTTTTACTTTAAACGTTACATTGACAGAGTTTTTTGTTTCATTATTTAGTTTATTATTTTAAATTATCTAACACTGAACTACACCATTGATTTTTTTTATGATTGATATACACAGTAGCTGATTGTACATTCAATAAAAAACCCATGTCTTTAAAAGAACGAGGCATTTTCTTCGCGACGATCTTTCCCGGGAAAGGCAAAATGTAAATATGCGAAAAAAAAACAATTTCTTTATTCACTGCAATAAAGAAGTGGGCTCGTAATCGGCTTATACTCATTAGAATATTGAAGGCTTTACAAAAAGGACGACATTTTACGTGCAATTATAAATGTATTTACCTACTTACTACGTCAAGTATATCATAATATATCCAAGGTTTAAAATTTATAACTAATACGAAAACTAGATGCAAGCTCACCTCGATCCTTGGCGCCGCATCCGACTGGAAAATTCTTATTACATTTGAAGATCATTATAGGATCCCAGATGTGCTAGCTGTAAATTATTTAGCTGTATTTATTATTCATTTCGTGGAAATCAAATGTACCAAAAGACCACAACATGAAGTCGATCAAATATTACGATCTCACATAATAAATATATATATCTCCAATAGTGAAGGTCTAGGACGCTGTGTTCTTGGGGCTGAAATTAATGAATGTTTAACAACCGCTAAACTACACCATTGAAATAATTTTATGATTGATACACACATGTTTACGCCAATATTTTAACTTATATTTGTAATAGTTGAATCGGTTAATAATGAGCAATACAAAATTCCCTCCATTTCCAATAACCAAGTATGCCACCACAAGATGGCGCCACTTACTTCAAATTTGCAACATTTGAATATTTATTAATTATATTCGCAACGAGAAGTACCCACTTGTGGACTTGCAGAAAATAGGTTTCTTTGTAAGCTTCATTGCTTGCAACGTCAGTCGCACGTCGCGCCCCGACCCAGCGAGAAGTCTATGATCTACCGTGATCCCGCTCTTCTGGAAGACGCGCCGTTGTGTTCTCCGCGGACGGCTGTGCTAAATAAAGAACTATAATAATCGTGAAGTGATTGAGTTTGGCGAATATCCTGGCCAGGATAGGTGATAGTGAAGCTGGAGAAAAGGTACGTGGCATACTTTCCTTATATAAGTGACCCATCCTACTCTGTTTCCGATATCGTACCTATGTGTCCGGATTGCTCGTTACCGGCCGTTTTGCTATTATAAAAATTCAAATACAGTCCATTTTTTGAAGGCCTTTGTTCGCGTTTGGTCCGTGCTTTTGGCATAAGCATAGTTAGCTGGAAGGTTCTGGATCAGGCGCGAACAACACATAAAACAAATAATAAATTCTAGTATAAAACATAGTGGCTTTAACAGCCGAGACCGAGAGAATAGATAGAAAGAATAAAAAATAAAATGTTTTATGTGTGTATAAATCATAAAATTATTTCAATGGTGTAGTGCAGCCGTTCTCAAACTTTATTGGCGACGGAACCCTTGGGCTGTTTTTCCTTTTCAGTTTTTATTTAAATTTGGATTTTACTCAGTTTGCAACTTTATTTAGGTCGTTCCACTCTTCGTCGTCATGTACGTGGTCTCCACTAGAACCCGTTTGCTCCATCGGTCGTCGGTTCTGCGGCAGACATTAATATTTTATTTTTGAGGTCATGTTTCAAATTAAAAGTGCAATTAGACAGACAGACAGACAGCGGAGTCATCCAGGCCCGGATGTTCAATAGGGCTGGGTTGGGGATGGGATAATCTCCCGTTTTCCCCACTACCCGCCGGTGATTCAACGCACCTTTGGTGCTGGGCGCTGTTCCTACTACAACACCGCCCTTGTGGCTCACTAATCTAGTCTCCTAGATTTGTCTACTTTAGTTCCTCTCCAAGAGCGCCTCCGTAGGTAGTGGCCTCCCCTCCGGGGGCCGTGCAAAAGTAGGAGCGATATCCTGAAGATGCTTGTAGGATCCGTTGTCAGCCCGGTAAAACATACGTTTAGCTAGGTCGACAACAAATGCCTCGATAGTAGGCATCCCCAGATCTCTCGCGATTACAGAATTTCGCACGAACCACGGCGCTCTGGATACTACCCTGAGCGATATGTTCTGCTGACTCTGGATCTTGTCCTTGTTGGTTTTGGCCAGAAGGTGATGCCAAGCTGGCGCAGCATATAATCAAGCAAAGAACTATTTATGGCGTGCGGATGTGGAAGGCGGAGTTTTTGAAGCTACAAACGGCTCTAATTAGATTGCAATACAAATTATAGCTGAGACATTCCTATTTACGGTTAGTTGTACGCTTACAGACGAGCGACGGTCTACAAGCGATGCAATCTTGAAACGTATACTCGTTCTTATAGACTAATATCTAAGATTTGGTAATTCATACTATGTTTTTGTCCTAAACGATGGATGAAATACAATTCAACCGTCAATTTTAAAATCGCGTTCAGACGGTTTTACGCTTTTGATTTTTCGAAGTGTTCTTTTGAGAAATGTTATATTTATTTATTTATTTAAAAACTTTATTGCACTATGTACAAAGGCGGACTTAATGCCGCTATTCATTCTCTGACAGCCAAACCTTTAGGACATTTAGACAGTATAGATGGTAGGTGCAATCATTAATTAAGTTATTCTTAACAGTATTAATACATACATAACAATATTACATACCAATACAAATACATAAATACGCAATATATAAACATAAATTACATCATAAATAAACAATAATATAAAAATAAAACTACTTACATGATGAGGGACGTGAAATATGATGTTGCTGCAATTGAGGATAGTATGAGGACATGAAAAAGAGACATAAATTTGGGACAATCTAGTTAGAAAGAAAGTGTTTGTAAAACATATTTTTGAAGATGACTCGATTTGGAGCTTGCCTAATACCTAAAGGTAGGTCATACCAAAGATTTGCAAATACAACAGCAAACGAATTAGAAACAAAAGACGTGTGATGGGAAGTGATGGAAAGGGTGGAGTTAGAAGAAGAGCGAAGAGTTCGATCATGGATTGAGCCTAGAAAAGTAAAGCTGTCTTTCAGGTAATCCATTTTTATACAATAAAGTACTAGAAGTTTATAATAAGGACCTTGCAATTGCTACTGCTCCAAAGGCTAAAGTTATCATTCATCATCACAGCCCCCTAGACCTTCACTGTTGGAGATGCGTCTTCTAGAAATTTATGGAGAATTAGGCTTACACTCGCCTCGCTGGGCAGGCGGGTTGGCGAGGGTCTAATGTCGATTTATTAACGATTCCACAAGTTAGTATTGGGGGAACCGGGACCGACAGCTTAACGTGCTCTCCGAGGCACAGTGGTGTTGTAAATTTATGACAACATGTACGCAAGAAACGTGTATTTCTCTCATAGAGCACTCATAAAGCAAGTTAAGCCGTGGGTTTATTTAATTATTTATTTAGTACACACAGCAGTACATATATTATCACACACATACCATAGTATAATTATAGCTTATCTAATATATGTACCAATTAGGTGTCACAGCATTCACCAATACAAAAAGAAGAAGAAGTTAAAAACTTATTACTGTTAAAACAATTAAAAACTTACTACTGTTAAAACAAAAAAAAAAAAAAATTAACAAAAACTATAAAATTTACAAAATAAAAATATGACTTCTAAAAGAAAATTATACATTTTTTTTCGTAATCCACTTATATCAACTTGTGCATTCGTTAATAAATTGTCATTAGAAAAGTGTCATTAGAACGTGGTCAACCAGCGTATCGAGTGTAGGCCAAATTCTTCAGATTTTTCTGGAAGGCCCATCTCCAACAGTGAAGGTCCTAGACCTGTAGTCTGTAACTTTATGTTAGAGGCTGTAGTGATAATTGTGTCCCAACCGGGAATCGAACCTCCACGTCTGAATCCACGCACTTAAACGCATTTTACACAATGTTTATTCATTTATTTATAAACTCTTTATTGCACAAAAAACTTAAAAGTAATGTACAAGGGCGAACTTAATGCTTTTCGGCATTTTATAACAGCTAACCTTTGGGAGTGTGGTAGAGGATTTGCGGGGTGCATTATTATAAATATACAATTTACATACAATACATAATAATCGTTACATACTACTACTTAAATACACATATATATATATATATACACAAATACGAAACTAGGTAGGTATATAGTACTGTTTACACACAATAAAAATAGTATGATAGATATAGGTACTAAGATGTTGTTTGTTTAGAAAGTGAGCGATAAGTAGATTTTTAGACGGCGCCCGTCTGATAACCAGAGGAAGTTTGTTCCACTCTCGAGCAGCGGAAACTGTAAAAGAATCTAAATATCTGCTGAAAAAATGGGTAGGGATTTTGAGCTGATTGTTATTAGCAGAGCGAAGATGAATTATGACTGTCTCCAAGGAACTGGAAACGAGTCTTTTAAGGTATAAAGGAGTTTGGGGATTGTAAAGAATGTTAGTTAAAAAATATTTTATTGCTAAAAATGCAGAACCATATAATCTGTTTTGATTGACCAAAGCCTTTGATATAAGTCTATGTTTATACCCGTACGTTAGTAAGTATGTACCATTGTGTGAAATGGTTATTTCACGCTCCGTTTGGAGTCCGTCGTCTCCACAAAACCACAATTTTCTGCACGTAACTGATCGACCATGCACTTTCTTATTATATTGTATGTGTTAATCACTTCTATTTTTACGAGTATCTTCTCCTACCGTACCGAGTTTGATTCGTGATTATGAAATTAGAAATACACTTTATCTTAAGTATATATGTATAATATGTATATATTTACAAAAAAAAAAAATAATATCAACTATCTAGTTTCCGTAACACAAGCTTCGTAGCTTACCATGGAAATTAGATGGCGCTGTGTGACCTGTCTGGAAATATTTATTATTATTATTTGTCATACAAAAGCACCGTTCCCGTGCCTCGGAGAGCACGTTAAGCCGTCGGTCCCGGTTCCACTAATACCAACTTGTGGAATCGTTAATAAATTGTCATTTAAAATTGACATGATATCCTGGCCAACCCGTCTGTCCTGCGTGGCGAGTGTAGACCAAATTCTCGAGATATATGTTTTGGAAGGCCCATCTAACAGTGGAGGTCTAGGACGCTGTATTCTGGGAGCTGTAATATAGGAGGAAAATATATATTTATTGACGGCGCCCGTCTGATAACCAAAGGAAGTTTATTTCACTCACGAGCAGCGGGTACTGTGAAAGAATCTGAATATCTGCTAGTAACCTTCTCTTGTACTGGTAGATTCTACCTTATAACCTTTGCTAAGAATAATGAAATAGTTTTATTTTATTACGCAAGCAGGTATACTACCGCGCAGTAAATCCGATGTTAAATTACCATGGATATAGTGGAGCTCAATAAGACGCTGCCATTTTTCGCCCCATTCCCCTAAATGTCGGCAACTTTCTATAGAATTAATAAAATACTAGAACTTCTAAACTACTTTTTAAACTAATTAACAAAAGACGTAAAACATACTTTGCTTTGCCCATTCTATATCTAAAACTCTTTATCGCTTAAGACATTTTAAGTATATATTAATATTAACATTTATGGATTAATGATTATGTCACAAATTGCCTCCGTGTTCTAGCGGTTAAGTGCGGAGATTTCGATTCCTAGTCGGGACACAACAATTTATTTTAATTTGGGTAATTTCTCTAGCTTGGTAGGCTAGGGACATCGACGAGCTTGCCACTTGTCATGATGGGAATAGACTATAGAGCAGGCTGCCTGCGGCTCTTTAGTTCCATACACAAATATATTTATTTTATATAAAAACATTTAAAAATAGTTATAAATCGATTAGGTACCATTCTATCTCACAACCACTTGTACTCAATTTTAACCGCACCCCTCTCCCGGGACACGCGTCGTCACGTCGTCATTGTTGGCAAGAAAAAAAAGTGGCTTTTTTAAAACTTTAAAATTTTGTAAATTGTAACTTTTGACTCCTCCGACTCAAAAGGTTGTCGACCTATACCTATAGTAAAGTTGGTTGAATATGAATCTGCTTTAAAAAGCGTGGTTTCTGACGGTCGTCATGATTTATTTATTTATTCGAAGAGAAAGAACAGAGACAGGCAGTATAAGAACAATTAAGAAACGATACAGTAGGAGCCATTAGAATTATACCCGCCACCAAAATATTTCCCACTGTGGACAATAGTGCACCATTTATATTTTTAGATACGTTAGTACTACATATACCTTGGCCAGGTATAATGGATAATACAATTGCAGTATTCGAATTTATGGAACTATCAATGAACTCCGAAGCAAACCCCACCCAGCGAGCTAAACCGACAACAACAGCTTCTTTATTTTGGCCTTAAATGCGGCGCGAGAATGATACGTGATAATGTTACACTGAGCTTTACCATGCAATGTGGTATGATATTCAGACTCCTTTTCGGTATCTGCAGCTCGCCAGTGGAACAGACTACCTTTGGTAATCAGACAAGCTCCATCTCTCAAAATATTTAAAGACATGTTATACAATTTTTTACACCATAAACAGAATAACTTACCATAAGTTTTTACTATGTACTTAGTTATGTATTTATTATTTATTTATATATTTATTTATTATGTAGGATATATATATTTAATTAGTATGTATTTATATTTCATTATTGTTGATCACAATAGTATTTCTGCACCCGCTTATAATGGCTCCCCATTCACAAAGGTTAGTTGGTAGAAAATGGATTTATAGCATTAAGCTCGCCTTTGTACCCACACTATTTTTGGTTCTGTGCAATAAAGAATTTATTATTATTATTATTATGACGCAGAATAGTATACGAATTCTAATGAATTCACAGAATTTATACGAGTATAATGTCAAAACTTAAATATAAAAATAGAACGACAGAGGTTCACTGTTAATATTTTATTATTTTTTTAAACTCAATATTTATTGGATAGCTGTAATGAATTGATTATATCTGTCATAAAACTAAGCAAATACTTATCAGAAATGATTAATTTATAAATTGTATGAAAGAAGATTTAAGGAATAAATATAAATAATAATATACCTATTTAATTATGGAATGCCTGCGGATTTTATAATAGCATAGCGATTCAGCGAGGGAATCCGACCAGCATTCTTGCCACTACGGACACGAGTCAAATTTAAATCAGGCTATGTAAGTAGTATTATTGTTTTTTTTATTTTTATTATAAGTAAGTGTTCTGAGGAGCTCCATAACCCCTTCTTTTCATAATATGCATCCACATACCATAGCCACAATCCCTACGCATACTCATAAATTTGGAGACCCTTACATCTTGTCGCACGCTGAAAATGTGGAATGCTCTCCCAGCCAGTGTTTCTCCACTCATATAACCTGAAGTTCTTCAAAAAATTCTTTATTGCACTAAAAATATTGTACATAGGCGGGCTTAATGACTAAGCATTTTCTAAAAACCAACCTTTGGGAGTGTGGAGAGGTAACAACGAAGGGTACAATTTATTATAATAGACTTACATACGAATACTACATATACTGAATAAATATATACATAAATACCTACATATCTATAATATATATATATACATAGTTTCTCAAGTGAAGTGTGAAAATCACTTTGTTAGGCCGTCATAGAGGTAGAGACCGATGTCGGTCGTTAGTGGCTAACGTCAGTTGCTTCCATTCTTACCACCAGGTGGGTGCGATGACACATGTCGTGTTCAGTATAAATAAAAATTAAAATTATTTTCATATTCTGCTATTTCTAGTATATTGTAAGCTCTGTGGCCATTTCGGACATATTTGGTCTGTAAAAATGAAGGCCAGGGCCACTATTACCGTATTACAAAGGGTTTTGTACTAAAACATTAATATCATAGCATTTCTAGTAAGGACATCCATTCGGGCGAGAAAATTCGAAATAATTGCAAAACAATATCCAATAGTTTTTTTTGGTGGCTCGGTTGTAAAAGCGCTTTCCTTAAAATCCTATTGTCGGCTCGACTAATGAGAAATACACATTTCTTACGTACATTTATATGTATAATATGTATATATTTACAAAAAAAAAAGTATTATATGTAGTTTATCAACCATCTAGTTTCCGTAACACAAGCCTCGTAGCTTACCACGGAAATTAGATAACGCTGTGTGACCTGTCTGGAAATATTTATTATTATTATTAATTATTTATTTGTCATAGATTTACTGCTCCACTGTTCCCGTGCCTCGGAGCGCACGTTAAACTATCAGTCCCGGTTCCACTTATAACAACTTGTGAGATCCTAATAAATTTGCATTAAAAATTGACATCAACATCAGCCAGCGTGGCGATTATAGGCCAAATTCTACAGATATATGATCTGGAATGCCTATCTCAACCGGTTCTAGGCTGTAATCAAAATGTTTAATGATCCAAAGTTTTTTTGTAAATTGTCGTAAAGCACAACTTAATTAGGATCTTCGTGCTATTACTACTATAACAAAAATAGATAATTTATTTTAACATTTTTTATTTATTAAAAATCTTTTTGCACTATGTACAAAAACCGAACCTAATGCCGCTAGACATTCTTACACGGTCAACCTTAGGGACATTACGAACATAGTATGTGGGAGGTACGTGCAAATATTTAAACAGGAAAATAGATCATTAAAATTCTACTAAATCTAAATCTAATACTAATATAAATAATAATACTAAATTCAAATAAATAATAATACATAAATACAATATAACTTACAGTTGTTAGGAACTATTCTAGAAGTGTGTGAAGCCATTCGATTAAATAGCATTCTGTTTGGCGCTTGTTGGTTGTTCCACAGATTTGCGGCAACAACTGCAAATGAGTCGGACATAAAACTAGAGTGGTGAGATGGTATAGTGTTACTGCACTTACAGCGTTATGCGATGACCGCAACGACCTGTCGTGGAGAGAAGAAAGGAAGGAGAATTTGTTCTTGAGGTATTTCGGTTAGTGTTAAACAGTACTTAAATGTTTAAATCTGCTGGATCAAGAAGAAGAATACCAGTTTTCTAACATTCAATGTCATACTTTGGTTCTCTAACGAATATCAACGTTTTAAATTCTATACATCAGAGTAATACCAAGCATAGCTAGCTGGATGGCTGGCCACTGTACAGCCACGAAATTAATTAAATTTCATTATAATTAGACATTATATTATAATTATTTTAGATTATAAGTTGACACAGCCTTTATACAGCCACGAAATTAATTTAAATTTATTATAATTATACATTATGTTATAATTATTTAGATTATAAGTTGACACAGCCTTTATACAGCCACGAAATTAATTTAAATTTATTATAATTATACATTATGTTATAATTATTTAGATTATAAGTTGACACAGCCTTTATACAGCCACGAAATTAATTTAAATTTATTATAATTATACATTATGTTATAATTATTTAGATTATAAGTTGACACAGCCTTTATACAGCCACGAAATTAATTTAAATTTATTATAATTATACATTATGTTATAATTATTTAGATTATAAGTTGACACGGCCTTTATACAGCCACGAAATTAATTTAAATTTATTATAATTATACATTATGTTATAATTATTTAGATTATAAGTTGACACAGCCTTTATACAGCCACGAAATTAATTTAAATTTATTATAATTATACATTATGGTGTAATTATTTAGATTATAAGTTGACACGGCTATAATGCCTCGAACTTAGGTTAAGCTACAGTACTTGCTTATGTCACTTACTTATTTCGGTCTATCCATAATTTAATTTGATCTTTTTATTTATTATTTTAATAATATTGTAAAAAATTGTCAATATCCGAGTGTTACATGTGAACCATATGGAAATAAATATTTTGAATTTTAATTTGAATTTCTATTTGGATATATAATGGAGAGCCATAGCTCGCTGATTTTGAATTTATGGATCAGACCCACTGTCAGTGTTCACGTCTCTGCTCCGTACGACATGACCGGGAGGACGCACTGGTCGTCTTGTATAACACACGTAATTGCGCATTACATTATGTTGACAAACTATTTACAATCGTTGTTACTCGTATTATCACACCAATAAGGCATGAAAGTGAAATGTTTTTCTAACAATTTGCAGGGATATCTGCTAAATGGAAGATTGTGTCATATACTTTCGTCTTTAGACTTGTGTATTAAGACCGGCACAAAATACACTAGATCCTCATAAAATGTACACACATAGTGGTAATATAGGCCCAGTAGAGACTTTTGTTTCCTATAATAAATCATCAAAAATAGATTTTGTGAAAAATTACCATTTTCTTGCTGACTGTATTTGTAAAGGCGGCAGGTTTTATTCTTTGCTGCTAACCAAGTAGGTCTGCTGCGGGTCCTTGATGGCTCAATTAAAGAGTATTTAGCAGACAGTAATTATTTAGGCGCGATATTGGGTCGGTTTGTCGGTATGCACCAATGAGAAATACACATTTCTGACGTACATTTGTCATAGATTTACAACTCCTGTGCTTCGGAGAGCACGTTAAGCCGTCGGTCCCGGTTCCAATAAACCAATAGATGATAAATTGTCATTAAAAATTAACATCAGATCCTTGCCAACCCGTCTGGCCAGCGTGGCGAGTATGTGTAGGCGAAATTTTCGAGATATACGAGTATGTTCTGGAAGGCCCATCTGCATCAGTGTAGGCTAAGACGCTGTGTTCTAGAGGCTGTTTTAAATGAATGAATGAAGGTTTATTGCAAAAGTAGAATGAACAAATAATTACTCGAGTGAATTTACTTTTAAAAATGTAAGAACATTATCGTGTCACCGCCCGGTGTGAGAATTATTAACTCTACGAATCGCCGTTTGGAGCGCTGGACAACGAACCAACACTGGTATTGACCGAGCGGCAATGATGTCGCTGTGATCGCGACTTTTTTTCCAAAATCTTTGAATGCAGTTCAGAGTATCTTAAAAGTTATGGATAGTCTTCTGTATTTTCTTCCTGTATTTGCAGGAAATATCACGAGTATTCGCGAGGTATTTCGCTAGCTAATTTTACATTTACATTTTAGATTAGAAAGCAAATTTAACACAGCATATACCCTTAATGCCTTCACACCAGGGATTCCCAAAGCGTGCGTCGCGACGCCCTGGTGCATCGTTGTGGAGATCACCAAGCTCCCTTCAAATTGATTAATTTTGCTATATTACTAGCTTTTAAAAAAAAAAAATCTAATAGCGTTGCAATTTAAAAAAGTTTGGGAACCCCTGTTTATAGTACAATAATAATAATAATTGATTCGATGTAAAAATACAATTTATAGTAAATAGCAGGTGCTTAAAAAGTAAAATGAGCTTGACAATATTTACAAATGGACTGTATAAATAACTAATATTTAATATAATATTTACAATAGTTTGAACTACTTCACAGTATTAGACCTATAAAGAGATGACTACTATTCAGCGTTATAATCCTAAACTAATAGAAAATATTTTATGACTATAAACAAAAGAGTTGTCGCATTACCGTCAAGTTAAAACTGAGCAACGGATAGGCGATGTTCTCCGCCTGCGCACGTGCTGGCGAAGTGCACAAAATATGCTTTGTAAGCATATCAAATACAGTGACTATAAGAAAAATACTAGATTCTCAAAATTTAAATATCTACCTATATTTAACAGTGTGGTAAGTTAAGTTAGTTAAGCTTTTAAAATTTTATATGGCTTTAAGACCAACGCATTGTGTCTAATAAAACCTATCAATTGACCGAGATATATGTAAGTTTTAGTTCATACTCTCGTTCATTATCACATATTGTAGGTTCTTCCGAAGATTGTACACTATGTGACATTTTAAAGACAGCATTGCTTGAGGGTGGTTTATTGATTTAAAAGATGGGTCTCTTTTTTATAGTATTGTGTTTATTTGTGGAATATTGTTATGCTGAAGATGAACTGGCAGATTTAACTTCAGCTGTAGAAGGGAGAGGTCACGCCAAATATGCTTTATGGAGTAAGTGTTTGGAAATATTATATTTTGCGCATAGACGTACTACTTCATGTTCATGTGGTTTTGTCAATGCTTCCTAGCTTTAATAATTAGCCGATGCGATAAGTGGTTTATCCCTACGATTAAATGCCAATGTATTAGGAGCTGTCACAATATGGGATTTGGTTTTGTCTGTGCTCCCATGCTTCAAAGACTCTGCGCTTTCGGCTGCGGCTCCCGCTTTTAGCGCTGTTCCCCTAAGGTGTGACAAGGCGAAAGTGTCGACACACGTGTCATCCCACACTAAGGCCCGTCCCCGCTCCCAGGAGATTAGGATTTTCCACTTTCCTATAACCTGGAGTCCTTCAAGCGAAGTGTGAAAAGGCATCTAGTCTGTTAGGGACTGATTTCTGTCATTTATTTATTTATTTAATTAGGATCACCAACAGAGTACACATTGAATCCAATTCTATCAATAGAAGCAAACAGTAAAAAAATACATTAGTGAAAACAAACCCCAGTAACAGGTGACCACAACATGTCAAACTACATTCAATTATGATACATTATATGTTTAAGAAATTTAAATAATAATATTAACAATACTTAAAAACTAAAAAATAATGAGAACTATGACTAAAAGTAATACTTATAGTTACAGAGTTAAATGATAAAAGTATGTTATATATATATATATATATATGTTGAGGACAATGCCATCTAGCGATATTATTGGGAATCATTACCGATTAATTGCAGACTAGTTGCGCACTAATTGCACAAGTTTATGGTAAACTAACTAGATGGCGCTCAACCAGGAGAGGGCGCTGTAGTCGGCCCAACTGACACGTTAAATATTTAATATTAATTTTAAGACGAGACAATTTTGAATCGCGGAACGAGACGCATGTATTTTTTTACCTCATTAAACACATTTTATGGAAAGAAGACGAAGTCGTTATTATTTGAGACCTGCCTGCCCATCTGCACAGCATCACAACGCAAACATTGGACCTTCAGAAGCCAGATATACGAGAAACCAGGACGATTGAAGAAATCACAAAAATCTGCAATCGTCGCTAATTTCAAACGGTCAGGTTGAAAATCCTTCTTATTCTTTCCTACACAATTCAATTTGCGCTAATACAGTGTTCTTCACATGTTATTTCAGCTTAATCAATGATCGTCGTGTCTAGCACGGTACTTGCAGATGTTACACAAAAACCGTAAGTACTCCTAATTCTCATAAATCGCAATCATGAGCACAGATGGTGATAAATCTCCTAAAATGTTAAAATCTCCTCAGTTATTAGGCCCTTTTGATAATGATAATAAAAAGTTAGTTAGTGATTTAATTAGAAAACGTGGTTCGGTTAAATGTAGATTAACTTCTTTTGTGAAATATATAGACTCATTTGAAACATTACAGCAGTCAGCAGTGCTAGTCGCAGAACTAAAACTACGCATTCAAACTGTACAGTTAGTTTATTTAGAATTTAATGATATACAAATAAAAATAGAACAATTAGTCAGTGATAGTGAATATGAACAGCAGTTACAGGTTCGAGAATCATTTGATGAAAGGTATTTTAAGGTCATGGCAATAGCTAACTGTTTAATTGCTGAACCTGACACTTCTAATTCACACAAATGTAGTCAATTAAATTCTAGCATGGTTAAACTTCCTACAATAACGTTACCCACCTTCGACGGTTCGTATGATCAGTGGTTGGAATTCAGGGATATGTTTTTGTCTTTAATACACAATTCTACACAGCTAGGAGATATTCAAAAGTTTCATTATCTAAGGTCGGCACTTACAGGCAATGCTACGTTAGTTATTAAGTCATTAGAGGTTTCTTCGGATAACTATAACATTGCATGGGAGCTGCTCGAGAATCGGTTCAATAATAATCGCTTATTAGTACACAATCACGTTAAGCATTTGTTTTCAGCACAGTCTATTAATAAAGAGTCACCATCGCAGATTAGGAAGCTAATAGACACCTATCTTAAAAACCTGCGTGCACTTAAATCGTTGGGTGAAGAGACTTATCACTGGGATACATTACTCATTCACCTAGTCGTATCTAAACTTGACCAGGCCAGCGAATGGGAATGGGAGCAACACAAAAGCAATCTCTTTCTTACTTCAAGTGCACACAATAACACACAACAAAAAATAAAGCTTAGCCATTTGTTTCAGTTTCTTAAGGATAAGGCGGACATGTTAGACATGATTAAAGTAGGTCATAACACAAGTATTAAACGTTTATGCATGGATGAAAACAAAAATAATTATAAAAATCAACACACATCCCATAGTTACGTAACTACTAACACACACAAGGATCCTAATAAAAGGTTTACAAAACACACGCGCACTTGTCCTATGTGTAACGGTAATCACGCTATTTATTCATGTTCCACGTTCCTTAACCTACCAGTTTCAGACAGAATCAATTTAGTAAACGACAAGGAGCTATGTAACAACTGTCTGCGCGCTAATCATTCACCAGCAGACTGTATGTTCGGGCCATGCAAGTCTTGCCATTTAAAACATAATAGTTTACTCCACATGTCTAGCAGTAGCGAGAGCGACAGAGTGGAGGCGACGACGTCATCAGCCATGGCTCTCCAGTCGCACACAGCGCATGCAGCTACCTCCGCAGATCACGTGCGCCCGCACCCCCCCGCGGTCTCCACTACGATGCATTCGGCTACACACTCACACATTCATAACCATTTCAGTGTGCGCGAGAATAATACACAAAAACAGGTTTTGCTTGCTACGGCATTGGTAGATATTGTCGATAGTAATAACAAATACCACACAGCTCGTGCATTATTAGATAACGGTAGCCAGCATTGTTTTATTTCACAATCCTTATGCACAAAATTAAACGTTTCATTATTACAGTCCACTTTCGAAATCACAGGTGTAGGACATTCAGTCACACAGTCTAATCAAGCCTGTAACATCACTATACATTCTCACATACATAAATTTTATTTTACACGCTTAAATTGTATAGTTTTGCCTTGCATAACGGCAAAATTACCTACAACAGGGGTTGATATTAACGAGTTTCACATTCCCGATAGTATTCAACTTGCAGATCCCACATTTAACACACCATCGACAATCGATTTATTGATAGGTGCTGATAAATTCTGGGAATTACTAACAGATGGCAGGATCCGTATGTCAAACGGTCCCTATCTTCAAAATACAAAACTGGGTTGGATTATTTCCGGTACCATAGCATACAAGAATCTGCGCATTAATCAGATTCAATGCAACTTTTCACACAATATTTCATTAGACACACAATTAAAACGTTTTTGGGAGCTCGAGGAGGTTCCTACTAACACACAAACAAATTTCCTTACAGAAGACGAAAATACCTGTGAGGAAATCTTTACACACACTACTACACGATTAGATAACGGTAGATTCTCTGTTCGCATACCATTCAAGCACACAGCTGATGCGCTCGGGGAGACCTACGAGTTAGCTAAAACCCGGTTTATGTCACTTGAGCGTAAACTTCAACGTAATACAGAATTTAAAACCTTATATTGCGACTTTATGCGTGAGTATATTCAGTTAGGACACATGAGTCGCATAGATAATTTAAAATTCACATCACCACATTACATTTTACCCCATCACGGAGTTTTTCGTGATAGTTCTATTAGTACTAAACTACGAGTAGTATTCGATGCTAGCGCTTCCTCCACATCAGGTAAATCATTAAATGACCTACAATACATAGGCCCGAAGCTTCACAATGACTTATTTTCAATCTTAATAAGATTTCGGGAATTTAAATATGTCGCGTGCGCGGATGTGGAAAAAATGTTCCGACAAATTTCGATTCAGCCAGATCAAAGGAATTTTCAAGTTATATTTTGGCGGGAAAATCCATCAGATCCATTAGACATGTACCAACTCAACACTGTGACGTATGGTACCGCGTCTGCACCTTTTCTTAGTATGAGATGTCTTAAACAACTCGCATTTGAGTGTAAAGACGAAAAAGTTAAGCGTGCAATTAATGACGACTTTTTTGTTGATGATTTCATTTTCAGCACTCAAACTAAGGAAGAACTGTTACACATATGCACACAAGTATCTAGCATTTTACAGTCAGCTTGTTTTCCTCTCCGTAAATGGGTTTTTAATTCAGATATAACTCCGTCAGATGTATCAAATAATTGTTCAAAAAATTTGGTTTTAGGCGAAAATCAATGTAAGACACTTGGTTTAGGTTGGTTTTACACTACTGATGAACTACACTTTAGTACTAAAATAGACACAAACATACCACGCATTACTAAAAGGGTTATGTTATCAATAATTTCACAAATATACGATCCCTTGGGTTTACTGTCTCCTACAATAATTATTGCAAAAATAATGTTACAGAAACTTTGGCTTTGCAAGTTAGATTGGGATGACCTCTTACCCAACGAAGTAACGTTGGCTTGGAACAAGTTTATGACTAACCTATCACATTTACACAATATTAGGGTTCCACGTCATGTTATGGGAAATAATACAAAACATATTGAACTGCACATCTTCACGGACGCGTCCATGAGCGCGTACGGTGCCTGTGCATACGTTCGTACTTACTCTCAAAATTCGCTAATGGAAGTTAGGCTGTTATGCGCAAAGAGTAAGGTCGCTCCATTAAAGCCAACCAGTATACCACGACTGGAACTGTGCGGTGCTCTGATAGGAGCTAGGCTATACGACAAAATTAAGAAGTCACTTCGTGTAAAATTTCACAAAGTATATTTTTGGACGGATTCTACGATAGTTATCGGTTGGCTTCGCATGTCCCCTAGTTTACTAAAAACTTTTGTTCAAAACAGAGTAGGCGAAATAAATGAACTTACTAACAACTGTTTATGGTTACATGTTAATGGCAAGGACAACCCAGCTGACATCGTATCCCGCGGGCTTGAGCTCGATGCACTCATCTCCTCCAACACATGGTGGAGTGGTCCAGCATTTTTACAGACACATAATTCGAATTGGTCTAATTTTGTATACGATTCCGATAACAACCAACACGAGTTGCCGGAATTAAAGTTAAAGTCAAATGCTTTAGTATGCATAGATAATGTTAGTATTATAGATTTTCATAGATTTTCAATATTTAACAGATTAATTAGGTCTTTTGCATATGTATTAAGATTTATTCACAACATTAAAAATAAAACTAATAGAAGAATGGGAGCGCTTTCAGTTGAAGAAATTGATTTGTCATTAAAACATTTGGTTCGTATTTCACAACTAAAATCGTTTCCTAACATTTACAATAATTTATTAAATAACACAACAATAAAATCTACAACTAATATTTCAGGGTTAAATCTATTTTTAGATAACGATAAGTTAATCAGGGTATCAGGTAGAATAAGTAGTTCTCCATACTTTGAATATAATAAAAAGCATCCATTGCTGCTTTGCAGTAAACATATTTTCACATTATTGTTATTTCGTCATGAACACAAGCAACTACTTCATGCCGGCCCTCAGCTGCTTTTATCCTCTATTAGGGAGAAGTGGTGGCCTTTACGTGGTAGAAATTTGGCTCGGAAGGTTGTGCATAATTGTGTTTCATGTACTCGTTTGCGGGGCAAAACTCTTACTCCACTTATGGGAAATTTGCCTCCGGAACGATTAGAGATAGGTTTTCCTTTCTTACGCTGTGGCGTTGATTATGCAGGACCACTGATGATACTGAACCGTAAAGGCAGGGGTGCTAGACTGGAGAAGGCTTACATTTGTTTGTTTATTTGTTTCACAACACGTGCCATTCATTTAGAATTGGTAACAAATTTAACCACAGAAAATTATTTGTTAGCTCTTAAACGTTTTATCTCTCGCCGAGGAAAACCGGCAGAGATATTTTCAGATAATGGTAAAACATTTGTAGGTGCTGAGCGAGAACTAACAACCTTTTTTAATAATAATTCACAAGACATTATCGACTGTGCCACCAGCGATAATATTAAATTCACATTTATTCCACCATATGCGCCTCATTTTGGTGGTTTGTGGGAAGCGGGAGTCAAATCCTGCAAGTACCACTTGCGACGCGTCATTGGTAATGCTCATCTAACATATGAGGAATTCAGCACGGTATTAACACAAATTGAAGCCGTCCTGAATTCCCGTCCTATATCCTATCTGTCCACAGATCCCAACGATCTTCTTCCACTGACTCCAGCTCACTTCCTTATCGGCCGACCGTTGACTGCACCTGCGTTACAGGACCTCACGGCGACCTCGGCGCATCGATTGCCACGTTACGAAAAGCTCGAACAACTCAGACAGCACTTCTGGCAACGATGGTCAAAGGAATACATCTCAGAGCTTCAGACGAGAACCAAGTGGAAGATGGCCAGAGACGACATCGGTTTGGATACCATAGTCCTTATCAAGGAGGATAACCTGCCGCCCCTAAGATGGCGACTAGGCAGGGTGCAGAAGGTGTATCCAGGCAAAGATGGCGTTTCCCGGGTTGCTGATATACTCACATCCACAGGTGTCACGCGAAGAGCATTCAGCAAGATCTGTCCACTGCCACTGGAGGAGACGCCGGACGCATTATCTTCATCGAGTACATAATTTCGGAACCTGGTGCTTCCAAGGCGGGCGGTTATGTTGAGGACAATGCCATCTAGCGATATTATTGGGAATCATTACCGATTAATTGCAGACTAGTTGCGCACTAATTGCACAAGTTTATGGTAAACTAACTAGATGGCGCTCAACCAGGAGAGGGCGCTGTAGTCGGCCCAACTGACACGTTAAATATTTAATATTAATTTTAAGACGAGACAATTTTGAATCGCGGAACGAGACGCATGTATTTTTTTACCTCATTAAACACATTTTATGGAAAGAAGACGAAGTCGTTATTATTTGAGACCTGCCTGCCCATCTGCACAGCATCACAACGCAAACAATATATATATATGAGTGTTCATATACTTTGAGTGCCGCTTACCATCACGTGTTGTGCTAGTAAAATAAACAGGCATTGATATGGGCTTTGAGCTCATGTGACTTCACAACCTGATCTAATGAAATTGTATATAGAAATATTTATTTATTATTTGTATATAGTATTTGTTTTATTTGTAAATCTGCTATAGCTGAGTTTTCCTTGCAGATATCTTCTCAGTCAGATTAAACATTAACAGGTCACTGGAATTTGCTAAGCTGTTAGTCTTCTGCTAACAGCTTACTCCTTGGACCACTTCGCTGCTTAGTCTTCCACTAACAGAAGTAGAATCATTCTAAATAATTTGTAAATGTAAAAATAATTTCAGATAAGAATTCATAATTCAAATCCATAATTCTAAGTGGGTTCCAGAATAGCTGGAACCTCAATGGTGGCAAGAGCCCGTTTTATATATATATATATATATATAAATTTATACATGAAGGTTTATGTATGTGTGTATCTATATATACGAATATATATAATAAATATCCTACTTTAATTTAATTATCTACACATCTTCTTGTCTTTCTTTACTCCATCCTCTACAATCCGATAACACCTTTTAATTTAAAATGTCGATTTGAATTTCTTTGTAACTCTCACGACCGCCCTCTCCGTTCTTCTCAGAATAATCAACTCATAATCCCGTCTCATAGTTCCAGCAGATATTCAGATTCGTTCACTGTGTCATCCGCTCGCCAATGGAATAGGATCCCACTGACGATCAGACAGACTACCTCTGTTCATATTTTTAAATGTTTACTTACCACCTACTTTCTAAACAAGCAAATCAGTGTTTCTTAAATTAATATTACATTTTATTTTTGTGTTAATTTTTATTTTTAAAATTTATCATTTACTGTTTATTAGTGTGTAGGCTTATTTCATATTCATGTATTTATTCTTATATGTATTATTAGTATGTAGTTTATAATAATAAATTTGCACCCATACATAGTTTCTCCACACTCCCAAAGGTTGGTTGTTAGAAAATGCCTGGCCATTAAGCCCGCCTATGTACAATTTTAGTGCAATAAAGTATTTAAAATAAATAAATAAAAATACTTTCGCTTACAAAATCTAAGTGGTTGATCGTTAAGGTTGTACTTTATAACTGTTGATCACTGTAATAATATGCTTTTAGACCTAATATTGTTTTCTACTCCTTAAATAATAAAAAATAAAATTTCCCACACTTCAGAAAAAAACCTTTAAAAAAAAGAGTACTTAGCACATAGTAATGAACACTCAGCTCAGCGAGCTATGGAGAGAGCTATGCTCGGGATTTCTCTGAAGGATAAAGTCAGAAACGTTGACATCCGTCAAAGAACCAAAGTTACAGACATAGCTTTCAAAATTAGCAAGCTGAAGTGGCAATGGGCTGGACACGTCTGTCGCAGAAGCGATGAACGATGGAGTAAACGGGTCCTGCAGTGGAGACCACGTACTGGAAGACGCAGTGTGGGACGACCCCCCGCCAGATGGACAGATGACCTGAGAAAGGTCGCTGGTGGGGGATGGATGAGGGTGGCAGAAGATCGTGTAAAATGGCGAGCCTTGGGGGAGGCCTATATCCAGCAGTGGAGAGATACAGGCTGATGATGATGAATGAACACTTTTCGAGATAAAAAACTCCTTAAAGGAAAGAAGTCCATAATTTTCTAGGAGCGTTTAATAATGTTATATTTCACCAGTGGAACATCTGAGCCCGGAACAGTGCTAAAAACATCTAAATCTCAGAACAAGTGAACGTAAATCTTTGTTTTCTTCATAACTTGGGTGCTTCTGTAGGGTTTTGTGCAAAAAAATGTGAAATATTACGGTAGATAAAGGTATTTTTAGTTGTGTTTTCTAGATGGTTTTCATTTTCACTGCCGCTTTTAGTAAACGTTCAGCATTATACCTATGCCTAAGCTGGAATGGTGGGTTTTTATTAGAATTTTCAACTGAGAATAGAATTGTCATGAAAATGACAATGACATAGTCGAGGGTTTAAAAAAAGGAGAAAATGGGGAGCTCAGAGCGAGAGTTCGAAAGAGAGAGTATTTTTATAGTAGTAAGTATTAGGATTACAACAGATAATTGTTAGAGTCAATCTCGTAATAGTTCGTAGGAAAGTGTATAGTTTTTATAAATGTTCTGTAGTGGTCTCTCTGTAGTAAAAGCAACTACATCCAACCGCACAGCCGTTGGCCTGACCGGGATCGAAACCCGGCGCCTCCACCACAAATATAACCTGCCTTTGCGGTCACAAGGATTATCCAAGCCTTCGAAACTCCTTCCTATTGCAACGCACTAAACTTTTATATTGTTTGGATTTTCGACATAAATTACATATTTATAACAACTACACACTTTACTACGCGGGACACTTTTACGCGATTGACTCTATCTATTCACTGGTATAATGTTTGTTTTCCTAGTACTTATAAAAAAAATACTCTCTCTGTTGACGTCTTGGTCCGAGCTCCCGGTTCTCTCCTCCTTTTTCCAAAACAAAAACTCTCGAATATGTCACTGTAAATTTCATGACAATCTTATTCTCAATCACAATTTTAATAAAAGTAATCTTGCAGTTACTTTCTTAGGTGTACCTACTGATGTTCATTTCTTACCAAATATCTTACTTTGATCTACATAGATTAAATCTAAGATAGAGCGAGCATTGGCTGTTTACATACAAAGTGATTGTTACGTTGTTTTTAACGCCGTCTACTTTGGTCTTCTTTTTTGTCAAAAAAGGATGAACCGCCATGTTCATCTGCCCCAGTCTAAGCCTGGCACTACCTTTTTAATCTGAACCAACATCCGAATTCATCACAACATATCGCTC
Source organism: Tinea semifulvella (assembly GCA_910589645.1). Lineage (NCBI taxonomy): Eukaryota > Metazoa > Arthropoda > Insecta > Lepidoptera > Tineidae > Tinea > Tinea semifulvella. The sequence goes on from OU342597.1 coordinate 11,171,873, forward strand.
AGAGTGGTCTTCCAGTTTGTTGCCAGCCTGACAAGACCTATGGAACGGACACACCTCAAGCAGTTCCAGAACGTCACTTCGTTTTGCACCCGGCCGCCCAACGTGAGACCACTTCCTAGAAAACAGCAATTGGAGGAGAGCTGAAGTTGTCGAACCTGAACCCTCTAGATTACAGAGCTCCCAGTTCAATGTGCACGAATCATCTGATGAGATCCAGCCGAGGAAAATGAAAACATTGTTCCCATCGCCAACCCATGTCTATTGATAGGTGGATTAATACGTGGTAGGCGGAGTGATGGTGGTAATTTGCACAGTCTGCCGGGGGCGGGGAAGTATCCACCGTTCCTGCCGATAAATCCGTGTAAAGTGTATCCACACGCTTCGGGATCACGCTCGAATAGCCGTCATGCCCAGTCAAGCCGGCATAGTGTTAGGGACTGATGTCAGTCGCTAGTTAGGTAGCTACCTACCTAATGAGATCCAGCTGAAGAAATTGGAAAGATTGTTCCCATGTCTAATAGACATCCAAGCCTGGACAACTTCATCATCAGAGCACGAGTTCTTAGCCTCTACTGTTGAAGGATGTGTCTTCTAGAATTTTTTGGGAGAATTTGGGCTATACTCGCCTCGCAGTCGGTTTGGCAAGAAACTTCACTGTTTGAACTTTCTACCTGTACTATTTATTTATTTAGTACACACAGCAGTACATATATTATCACACACATAACATAGTATAATTATAACTTATCTAATATATGTACCAATTAGGTGTCACAGCATTCATCAATATAAAAAGAAGAAGAAATTAAAAACTTATTACTGTTAAAACAAAAAAAATATTTAACAAAAACTTTCAAATTTACAAAATAAAAATATAGGTTTGAAATGTTCGAGAACATTTTTTCTGAATACATTGTAACGGTCATGAAATATGTCTATATCATTATTGGCACTACAGAGACTACTGTAGGTGTTGCACATTCGGGATGTTGACGAATGTGAACCTACATTAGTTCTTGAGGGAGGACAGCACAGGATCTTGGTTACTATTGCTTCATACAGAAATTTATAGATATAAAACATGTAGTGAAATTCTTGTTTACGTATCGATCTGGTTTCTGACAGATCAGGTTACTTTATAGCACGTTACCGTTGCTGTAAGTAGGTTAAAATCAAGGAAAAAGACTAGATCATTGACACATTAATAGACTGATGACTGGTTGTTGTTTTTTTTAATTTATGAGAAACGTCCATAAATCGAATTAGTATAAGTGTTGCATATAAATACGAAAGTTTAATTTTAAGTAATGACCAATAATTGTTACTTATTGTAATTGCCATGTAATTTTATGCCAATTACGAAAACGCATTCAAATTCAAAGTTGAACGTGGAATAATTATATTTTCCCATGGATTTTTTAGAAGAAAATCCAAATAAATGAATAACACCAGAAATTGAATGATGTAATAATTACTTGTAACTTTATAAAAAAAAAAAAAAAAACACTATACGTAATTGTTTATAATACATGGCTGATACTGTGTAGGCTTTGAGTTTTAGCAATGTCTATACACTATATATAAATTTTATTTATTTTATAAATATATAATTATAATATTATTATTATATAAATTTTAGAGCTAAGTCACAAATAAGGGACTACACTGCCTCGTGTCGCCGCTTTCACCTGCTACCGCTGTCCAACCGTAGGCATATTGCAGACATAACATTTTTGTTTAAAATTCTGAACGGTCAAGTCAATTGTCCTGCTCTCCTGGAAAAGATCAAATTCGCAACCCCTGTAAGAATATCTAGGTACAAACCCACTTTTGTTGTCCAGAATTCCAATACCTCATATAGACGAAATTCATATTTAAATAGAGCATGTAGGTCATTCAATGAGCTGTTACTCAAGTGCGATATCGACATATTTTATACAAATGTAAGGACGGTGAGACATGAGCTTAACAACTTATTCTTTAATTTATAATACATTAATATTGTATATTGTATCGTATCTTCAGTCTATTCTGTCATGTATGTATTGTTTGTGCTGTTATTATGTATGTGTATGTAAGTGCTTTATTATCTTTGGTTAAAATATTACTTGTTGTTTTTATAGGTATATTGTTACTATTAGTGAGAACTTTTTAATGACACTCTGTTTCTAATTCTTTTTAACATAGATTTTTTATTGTATTGTCGATAGTTTTCCATAGAATAAATAAATAAATAAATATCCATTATTTTTAGAAACTGTAATGCAAAAATTTGTTCTGTGTACCTACTTAATAAATAAATAAAATAATTAATAATAATCCGCAAATTAATATTTAAATAATATTATTAAAATAACGTTTTTGATGTCTCGGCAACAATAGACTAGATTTATTTTAAAACTATTACATAATACGGTTTTGAAATAGTAACTAAACTACAGCGAATAGTAGATTACGGATTTGTCAAAAGTTTTATTTTATTCCCAATTATGGAAATTGAATCGGTAGGTGAACACCAAAACATCTTTTTACAGCATTTAACGTTTAAATAAAATAGAATGGAAATAAAACTATTAGAAGATTTTGTCTGCTGTATCAATTGGCTTAGCTTTCATTGTCATACTGTTCGGTTATTTGCCCTTTTGTTTCAATTAGATATTTAACTAGCTGACCCGGACAGTCAATGAATGTATTTATTAATAATAATAATACTCACATAAAACAATTTTCAAAACAAATCATAAGACAATTTCGCGACGTAAAAGTGAGACCAATCTTTTTTTTTTAAATAATTTATTTGGATATTTGTCATTTATTATTTATTATAACTGCCTCCGTGGTCTAGCGGTTAAGTCCGTGGATTAAGACTCGGAGGTACCAGGTTCGATCCTGGTCGGGACACAAAAATATTTATTAATGTAAATAAATACATTTAATTAATATTTAATTTATATGTGATATTTCTCGTGTTTGGTACGCTGGAGACATCGACGAGCTTGACACGACGAGTTGGCTAAATGTGAAGCCGCTTATTTATAAGCGTGGTTTCTGACCACCCCGGTCGGTGAAACGGTCGTGATGATACTTTACTTTACTTTTTCTATTATTTATTACACAAATAAGCTAAATATAAATTTCTGAACTCACGCATAAATATTTGACAACCAACATTGTTTGGTACGAAACCCACCAACATTTTGTATGGGAATATGTTTTTTCTTTTATTTCATTTTTTTGGCATTTTTCCAATATTATTAATATCTGTTATTCGGGACGGAGACAAATCCAAAAATCTGAAACCATGAAAATCGGTCCAGCCGTTCTCGAGTTATAAGTGTTATCTTTTAATGTAACATAGTTATTATTACATTATTATCTCAGTGTTTAAACATAAGTTAAGAATGATTAGCAATATGGTTTTGTAAAGTAGGTGGCGTTGTGTACGAATGTAGTCACGTGCTGATTTCTGATTTGTTCAATAACGATGTTACGAGTCGCTTTAATGAATGGCGCGAATCATATCGCGCCAGATTACAAGAAAACAGCAGACGAGTCGGTCGTTGCGCGCCTTTAAAATAGTGTAGGTTGTAAATAATTATTGGCAATGGAAATAAATGATACAACATTGAAGACTGGTTTAATTTGAGAAATAAGTCCTAACATAAGTGTTCTAACAAAGTGTTGTTTTATATATTAAGATGCTGCTCAATAAGATGGATCGGTTACTCAACGCGTGTATCCGGTTTATATATTGTTTACGCAAATACGATCACATCTCTGAATATCGTGCTAAGTTGAAGTGGCTGCCAATTCGGTGTCGCAGAAATCTCAGAGTTCTTTGTCTCCTTTTCTCTGTTTTAAACGAGCCTGCGACTCCGAAATACCTCAAGGACAATTTTGCCTATCTCTCTTCTTTCCACGATAAATCTTTACGTTCTTCTCACAACTCTCTTCTTTCTGTTCCCTCACATCATTCTGGATTTGTCTCCAACTCCTTCGTAGTAGCTGCCACAAAATTATGGAATGATCTTCCAGTAAACATAAGGCAGGCAAGTAACAGATTGTCGTTTAAAAAACTGGTCTATTCACACTTTATGAATAGCTCTAAACCACGTTAGTAAGTTGTATTTGTGTATGTTTATGTACAAGTTTGTGTATGTATTAGGATTTAGTATATTGATATTGTAATACATATATAAGAATATATAAGTAGGTATATAATATTTGTTGAATTATCCTATAATTGTATAATACTGTTACTTTCATTTCACCTATATTTGTTCAAATTTGTCCCTAAGGTTTGGCTGTCAGAGAATGTCTACGGGCATTAAGTCCGCCTTTGTGCTTTGTGCAATAAAGTTTTTAAATAAATAAATGTGTGTGATTGCTGCACTGATTTTCTTTGCTGTTGCAATACTTGCGATAGTCTTGGTCGCTGGGGGAATAGTATGTTAAATAATTGAAGAGATAACAGCAGAAACAATATGACTCTTATCTTAATGAAGTCTATCTAAGTTTTTCTTTCTCCTTTGTTGCAGAAAATTGGGGATTATTATTAGTTGCTACATTTGGACTTTTGAAGATATTTATAGGATTAGCTGCAGTGCTAACCGTAGTTAAATTTATAGCTTTAGTAGCTTGGGGGACAGCTGTAGCCAAATATACACCACATAGTTTTGTCACCTTTATCAAAACCGTTTTTGGACACAATTATAATTAGGTAGGTAAAATATGTATCAACACCTACAGCCACTTTCCAAAAGGATAATTAAATTAAATTTCTGGAAGGCTGGCAATTATTTCTGCCAACGTATTAGTCTCGTTCTACGGAGGAGAAATGTTGCCAGTCTCATTGGGACTATCCAACGTTCCAGTTATAAACCGTGCTAACACATGCTAAGATCATGAACCAGCGCCACCTCTCTCTCATCTCATGTCATTTATAAAGATATTATTTATATTTCAAGTTTATAAATTAGGTTAAGTTTTTACTATTTAAGTAGTTTTTTTTAGGTTTCCTCTTTATATATTATTAAATAAATATTAATTAATAAATAAAAAAAAAAAAAAACGATTATGACAAAATAAAAACTATTTATGTATACTAAGTAATACAGCTACAAGACTTGTTTGCATAAACTACTGATATTTAAATAATCGATACTTAACAGTGTAGGTGATCACCTTATTCGTTTATTGTCCTTATTCAATAGTAATTATTGCGATTACACATGTTAAAGTAAATAAATAAAACGATTTATTGTTTATTATATATTTTGATTAACGACATTTCAATTATACACACGTATAACTATACACCGTTCTAATATCAAAATCCAGCTCCATCAACAGTTTCATTTAAGCTATGATACTTGTTTTAGCTTTGTTAGCTTAATGGAACGGATTTGGTAATTTTTTTGACTTTGACATGGATACATGCAAGATTGCGAAGTTTATATTTGACATTTGTCGATCTGTCGAAAAGCAAACCATATCCCGCAGCTCTGTTAAAAATGTTATTTTTATTGTTAACATTTCCGTTTTTTTAATGGTACGCTTATGTAACATCAAATTTCAGTCCTTGTTAATGGAACGCTGAAAATGTTAGCATTTTATGCTAGCGCCGCTGGTAATTCCTATAAACGAAACGCCCCTGCAATCAAATCAATCTGATGATTCGAGTTAATTTATCCAAAACATGGCAACATTTAACTTTTTTTTTAATATAAAACATGGCTTATATTGTGTAAACATGCTTTGAGTTTAAGCAATACTAAATACATTATTATTTCATTATTAAAATTAAATCAGACAATAGTGAATCATAAACTTTATCTTTATTTTATATTTTTACTTGTTCATAATTCGGCTCCTAACATGCTTTGAGTTTTAGCATTGTCTGTATACTATTTACATTATTTTTGGACCTATAATTTATTTGTGTGCCCACTGTTTAAATACTAGATAAATGTTCGTATTTTGAAATCGTTGTCATAAATAAAAAATCAGACAAAGGTGAAGCACTGACTTTATTTATTTTTCCTACTTCACAGTTCGTCTCCTAACATGTTTTGAGTTTTAGCAATGTCTGTTCCTACATTATTTTTTGAAACTGTAATGCTAAAATTTGTTGTGTATGCCTATTTAATAAATAAATATTTAATCTTTCAAATCGTTGTCACAAAATCAGATTTTAGTGAAGAATTTTAGAATTTTTTATTTATTTAAAATTTTCGTTGTTCACAGTTCGTCTCCTCTACATTGGATTTGCAAAAATCGTCGTTTTGAAAATGGTGTACGGTGCTCTGCTAATTTATATGGCAAAGAAGCTGGGAATTTTTATACATTGGTACTTAAAATACTTAGCAAGTAAACACGAATTTGTGGTCGACAATCACGACCACGGGTTTAACCACGAAACGTATTCGCCTGGAAAATTCTTCGGCTTTGACAGACCTGGTTTTGGAGGTGGAAATTTTGACAGCTTCGGTGGTTTTGACAGTAAATTTCCGGGTGGTGACTTTTTTAATAGACATGATGATAATAGGAATAGACCATACGAAAAACCTGAAATGTACGACGCCGATGGGTCATATTCTGTTCAAAGTTAATATTTTTGTATAATTGGCCAGACAGAATAAATGATGTATTCAAGTTCAAGAATCTGACGTCAATACTACAATACAGTACTATCAATTGTTTATATTATTTATCTACTCTGGTTGGCTTAAGTTTAGACTATTTTAATTCCAAAGAGATACTCAAAAGAAATTGTACAAATAAGTAATTTATTGTATGTTTTAAATAATATTAAGTAGGTAGGAAGTAATTTATTAAATATTTTTTATTTATATGTTGTTATTTTCTTCAGTACCCTAGAACACAGGTCCTAGACTTCCACTACTGGAGATGGGCCTTCCAGAACACATTTTTGGACAATTTGGCCTACTCTCGCCACGCTGTCTGGCCAGACGGGTTAGCGAGGGTCGTCAATTTATTTATTTATTTATTTAATTAGGATCACCAACAAAATTGTTAATAATTTTATCAATAGAAGCAAACAGTAAAAAAAACATTAGTGAATGGTACCCCAGTAACAGGTGACCACAACATGTCAAACTACATACAATTATGATACATTATATGTTTAAGAAATTTAATTATTAATAGTAACAATATTTAAAAATTAAAAATAATGAGAACTATGACTAAAAGTAATACTTACAGTTACAGAGTTAAATGATAAAAGTTTTAATTTTAATGACAATTAGTAAAGATTCCACAAGTTTTTTTTATATTTACTTTATAGGCCGGCATAGTGGTAGGGACTGATGTCGGTCGTCTGAGGCTGGCGTATGTAATGTATGTATGTAAGCCCAATGGTTACATAAGTAGCCCAAGTCGCTATGTAATAATAATAATAATAAATATTTCCAGACAGGTCACACAGCGCCATCTAGTTTCCGTGGTAAGCTAGGCTTGTGTTACGGAAACTAGATGGTTGATAAACTACATATTATACTTTTTTTTGTTGTAAATATATACCTACATATTATACATATAAACACCCAGACCGAGACAAATTATACAATGTAAAACTTGCCCCCGGTGGGAATCGAACCCACGACCTCCCGAGTTCACGGCAACGTTTGTTACCACTAGACCACGGAGGCGATAAATAAAATATATACAATTATTTTAATTGTGTACTTATTTATTTATTTAAAACTTTATTGCACTATGTACAAGGGGCGGGCTTAATGCCGCTAGGCATTCTCTAGCAGCCAACCTTTGGGACAATGCAGAGAATTTTGATTATGAGGTAGGTGCAAAGGGCTTAAAAAAGAAACTTATACTTATATTTTTATATTAAATAAACTTAAGCGGTTATCAAACTTTTTGGCGACGGAACCCTTGGGCTTGTTTATTTATTCCTATTCAGTTTTTAATTTTAATTATTTTTTACGAAGTCGAGTTTTTTATATTTTTTTACCAATTTGTATGTATTATTTCTGTTTTTTTTCTTCACCTTGTACCGTTTTGTACAGTCGTGAAAAAATATAAGCAACAGAGAAAGAAATGTAGGTATTAACTCAACTATAAAAAGTTTATTAAATAAGAATTTATGATTAGTACTTCTGTTGTTACAAGACTGGGGGTTCAAGGTTCCTAACTTTATTGGCATCGTGGACATAATGTTTTTATACAAGTATTTTATTTATTTATTTATTTTACCATTAATACATAATTTTAAAAATTAATCTTTTCTAAATGAATCTTAGAGTCCTTTACTCTGTTTTAAATGAGCCGTGGGTACGACAGTTAATGCAGTAGAAATGAGGTCGTTTCGTCGGATATGCGGCTTCACATTAACGGACCGCATACGTAACGTCAATATACGGAAAAGGGTTGGTATAAAAGAACGCATAGGGACAAAAATAAGGTAAAGCTTGCTACGATGCTTCGGGCATCTAGAAAGGATGAGCGAAGAAAGATTGAAGAACCAGATAAAAAAAGTATCATCATGACCGTTTCCCTTTCGGGGTGGTCAAAAACCACGCTTATAAATAAGCGGATTCACATTTAGCCAACTTTACTATAGGCCAATCATGACAAGTGGCAAGCTCGTCGATGTCTCCAGCGTACCAAACTTGAGAAATATCACAAATAAATTAACTATTATTTAAATGTATTTATTTACAATAATAATTATTTTTGTGTCCCGACCAGGAATCGAACCCGGTACCTCCGAGTCTAAATCCACGGACTTAACCGCTAGACCACGGAGACAGTTAAGAACCAGATATAGGTATAATGCGAAAGTTGTGGGTGAAAGAGGCCCTGGCAGACTGAGACTCACATATCACGATCAAATAAATAAAACAGTGCTTCAGTCAGCATTAAAAAGCCTTCGTAACAAAAGGGAGTGTATGAAGAGGTTAATGGACGTCGACGAAGCGAAAGAGGTATGTCGTGATCGACACGAGTCAAGTGGCGCTCAATTGCGTAAAGATATGTATGTATGTATGTAAATGAGCCTGCGACACCGAAAAACCTCAAGGATAAATTCGCTTATCTCTCTTCTTTTCATGATACATATCTCCCATCTTCTCACAACTCACTTCTTTCCGTTCCTTCTCATTGTCAAGTTCGTGCCAATAAACACAGTAAAGTGTACCTACACGTATTGCCTTCATGCCCAGTCAAGCTGGAATAGTCTTAACGACTGATGTCTGATTTTAGTTGATTACATTCATGGACCTCGCGCGGTCTATGTCATAAGGTCATATGTCGTGCCAGTACATTAAAATAAATATATTATACAAGTAAAGTATCATCACGACCGTTTACCTTTCAAGGTGGTCAGAAACCACGCTTATAAATAAGCGGATTCACATTTAGCTAACTTTACTATAGGCCAATCATGACAAGTGGCAAGCTCGTCGATGTCTCCAGCGTACCAAACTCGAGAAATATCACATTTTTTTTTTATTTTTTAATTTTAATTTTATTTATACGGAGCACGTCATGTGACACCGCGCCCATCTGATGGTAAGCGGTACGCGAGGTCCAAGAATGGGAGCAACTGACGCTAGCCTCAGACGACCGACATCAGTCCCTGCCACTATGCCGGCCTATAAAAATGCTTTTTCACACTTCGTTTGAAGGACTCCAGGTTATAGGAGTGGGGAAACAACTGGCTGGGAGAGCATTACACATCTTCAGCGTGCGACAGATGTAAGAGTCTCCAAATTTTTATGTACGCGTAGGGATAGTGGCTACGGTATGTGGATGCATATTTTGGCCTGTGCGAGTGGTTCGGTTGCGGAATAGAGAAGAAGGGATAAGGTTGTGGAGCTCTTCAGAACATTCACCGTAGTATAGCTTGTAGAACACGTTCAGGGAGGCCACATCTCGGCGAAGCTGCAGCGATTCGAGAGTTTTGGACACTGTAGTATCGTCTACTATTCGAATAGCCCGCCTCTGTAGGACATTGAGGGCATCTGTAAGGTACTTAGCGGAACCATCCCAGAGGTGAGAACAGTATTCCACGCATGACCTTATTTGCGCTTTATAAAGCATAAGCCGGAGTGAGGGCGGAAAGTAAATGTATTTATTTATTTATTTCGATTAACCACAGCTTAACAAAGAGTACAAACTTAAAACATATTATATAATAGGTGAAGGCAACAATTGGTTTATACAATTGGATATGGAAGATAAAGGCAAAATAAAAACCACGGAGGCAGTTATAATAATAATAAAAAGTTTATTGAACCAAAGAAAGAAATTAGCATACAGGTAATGTTGGTGGTCCCACACTAGGCCTTTTGGGCTCGACATATGGGGGCCATAACAGTTAACAGTTAAAAATTAGGCCAAGTTACCTTAGAAACTTAACTAATGTATATAATATGTAGTAAATAGTAATACAACGTAAATAAATAATAAGGATATATAGAATAGGTAATTATGAATAAATAAAATAATGTAAATATTATATATAAATAAAATAAGGATAACTAAGGGATTGAGGGCTACACGCTAAACCACGGCCAGCAAAAGTCTTTCGGTTTCTTCATAGTCTAGACCAAGGAGAAACTCCCTAACCATATAGAAATATATATCTATATAAAAATCACTGTTGAATAACCCGGTTTAATAATAATAATAAATATTTCCAGACAGGTCACACAGCGCCATCTAGTTTCCGTGGTAAGCTACGAGGCTTGTGTTACGGAAACTAGATGGTTGATAAACTACATATTATACTTTTTTTTTTGTAAATATTTTTTATTGCATTTTTTTTTTATTCAACGCCATCTCTGTGTCAAGTTTCGTATCTAATATAATGTCAATGACTTAAAAAAATACCGACTTACCCGCTGGACCCTGAAGGCAGTTAAAAAAAAACTAATTACAGCTCTCCCAAAGTGATAATGCGCATAGAAATCTTCGTCACTGTTCGGCAACGGTCGTATTCCCCGAGCGTCGGAAGACGATATGTATATAGAGTGGTTAAGTGCATTTTCTTTATGCATAATTTAGTAGAATTATGTGTTTTGTGCTAAAAGAGATAAATAATGATTTATCAGTAACGAAATTTGATTCAAAGTAAATAGCGAGGAAAACCATACGATTGAGAATATGCTACAATCTTTGTTGGATTGATTTACTTCGAAAATTTTATAGTACTGTAGTGGCCTCCTTTAAATATAAAATCTCTGCCTGTGTCAGACAGACAAGCAATTGTCAAATAAACTATTTAAATAAGATAATTAAAGTTGAAATTAAATTCACCTTTGAAAACAAAACCAAGAAGGTTGTGTAATAGCAGCTCTATATAATTCCACACAGAGAGAACACGTGCAGTCACCGCCAAAAAAACAAAAACAAAAAAACACTGCCCGAATTGTTTTCGATTGTGTACTCATGATATTGACTTCTATTTCTTTGGAACAAGGTGCAAAATGCAAGTGCATTGTTTAGTGCTCTTACGATTCAATGATTCGGGTGTATCCGGGAATACGACAATTAGCGAAGATAGCGAAGAAGCATTATTAATTTGGGAGTACTGTACTTGTCTTGGTTAAAAATCTAAATTCGCAAATTAATAATCATATCGGTTTCGGCGGGGTTTGCGATTTTAATCGTTTTTTTATGTTGAAAACTAGATATGAGAGCCCTTCATGGCAATATTCAAGAATGACCAAGGCTGTATACGTCTCAGGCTATCGCCATAAAAAGTCTTATTGTGCGTAATCTTTTATGGATGGTGTAACTGTCGCGGCCTGTGATACATTTCACGGGCTACACAATAACCCTCATACATCATCTTTGACGGTTTAATTCAATAAAATATAGACCCGGAAAATCCCATTCTCATACCTTTCTCATACATACATACCTAGCCTTCTCTTGTCCTATTTTGAGAACAATCCATATTAATATTTTAGATGTGAAAAAATCTTTGTATGTTGTACATTTGTCCGTCTTTCACGCCTTTTTTTATGCTAGCACGACATATGACCTTGCGCCCTCCTGATGTTAAGTGGCGCATGGACCTCGCCATGAATGTTAGCAACTGGAATGAGACACTCACGACTGACATCAGTCCCTAACACTATGCCTATTTAATACTAGACCGATTTTGATAAAATGTTTATTGAAACCCAGGAATGGATAAGCTGTTTTATGACGTCATCTGTTTGTCTGTATAATTCGGCTTAACTTAAGAGATTTAAATGAAATTTGGAAGATATTATCCTTGAGATTCAGTAATGAATATGAGATATATCAAAAAGTTTGAGAACCGCTGATCTATGCCATTGAAAAAAATATATGATTGATACACACATAAAAAAAAAAAAAAAATATGCGAAACATAGTGGCTTTAACTTTGGGACCCTTTTAAAACCAAGACCCCTTCAAATCTTCATAACATTGGGTCCCGATAGTTAAAGTCGCTATCTACCGCAATATTTTTTTTATGTGTGTATCAATCATAAAATTATTCGAATGTTATAGTTCATCGGTTCATTTCGGCTCAAACGGAACCAGTATTTAAGTTTATTCTAACTCAGTTTGGATTATTGTTTTTTTTATTTTTAGATTTTAATTATATTTTTTACACTGTTTTTTTATTTTTAAATTATCTTTTTGTTCATAAAGTATATTTCATTCAGATAACCGATCGGTAACGCCCACTTTTAGGATTTTAAACTTCTAAAACATGCAGCGCAGTTAATTGATTTAAACGGCCGATTAAGACAGACATTTTTTAATTGTCCTTTAGACACAATTTCGGCACGCAATGAGCGTAGACTATGATTTTAATGCCGCAACATCAAATAATGGCGCAAACATCCACGGTGGTTCCTTATTTAGGTGTTGGTTCTAGTAATATCAGTTCACTGGGTTAAAAATAATTAAATATAGTAGCTCTATGCTGTTAACCTTATTGGTCTGCAACTGACATAGGCCATCATTTCTAGCCACAATCTTGGTTACTCTTATCTGTATACTGTACACCATGGGATTAAGGTTTAATATGATCCCGAATGTATAGTTTAATGTGTGGGCAAGTACACCTTTGTGACCACAACACATGTCACCTGTCCTCTATGGCCCACACTAATTTATTAACTATGCCCGCTAATTATTTACGGCAACTTGGACGTCAAGTTTATGTTACCGGCAGATCTACTTAATTTTTTTTTTAAAAGACGATATCATAATGCAGAAAAAGGACTCCGTTTAAATGCGAGAAAAACCAAGGTACTAGTGTTTGAAAGAAGAAGGATGACAAATGTTACTAACAATTATGGAATTAATTGTGAAATAAAAGATTTATTATTATTATGTAAGAACTGTATGTTTTTTTTTACAATCTTTTGAAATCTTTTTTTTTTAGGTAAATACTTATTTTAATTACTTATGTTAATTAATTAGGAAATAAATGCCTTTATTATTATTACTACGTCTACGAGTATATCTGTCCTTAACAACCAAACGCCTGATTTTATTATTTAAAAAATATATTATTAAGCATAATGCCTGAATTTTCAGATGCGGCAGAAATCATTATTTCATATTGATGTGTATAATGAAATAATTTAGGTACGGTAGACAGCATTTGATATGGCACAACAGGAACAAGAGTGAGAAAACACAAGATCATCCCCCGCTAAACGACAAATCGGTTTCCTAGGCCCACATTTGTATAACACTGTTAGCAAGTATATTAACTTAATAAAAACTAAAATTCTTGTAAAAAAACCCTACAAAACTGGCTTATGACCCTGGACTATTTAAAAACAGAACAACTACTTCAATTCATTATATAAAAATACTATAGTGCCTTTTTTTATTGCATATTAATATTGTATTCTAACGTGATGTAACCCTTCTTATTAATGTTCCAATAGGTACTTACTTATCTTATTATATCCTATACATAAAAATAAAGAGAGGCGAAATATTTGGCAATAAAATTTTTAAGCTTCAATTTATATATTTTACCAAGTAAGAAACACATCCTATACATATACCTACTTTATTTTTATTATTGTAATTATCTTATTTATCTTAAATTGTCTAACATATATATATTCTACAGAAACCCTACATCACACAAGCACACATTACACACTTTCATTTATTTATTTAATTCCTCTATATTTACGACATAGACATACTTACATCACACACCCATACGCATAAAAACACAAGTATATCAACGCTATTTTTTTTTTTTATTATTATTATTATTGTTATTTTTTTAATAACCGGTTTGTATTCTTACTTCCAACATGTTTTTGTTTAATAATTCTTACTAAAAATCACCCCTACTAAAGCTAGTCCTCACATGACTATTTTAAACACCTTTTACTTACCTTAATTTTTTTTTTTTTTTAACTTACTAACCCTTTTGATGAATAAATTAATTTGAATTTGAAATACTTCGGTTGATTACGGTTTTGTATCTTTGTAGCATTTGCTCAGAATTCCTTCGACCGCACGACGTACGAGTACTAACATTTCTGTTCTCGAACAGCTTAAGCTTACCAGGGAGCAATTCTACCGTGTTCTTTGTCAGAATTCAGCAATACTTTGACGACAAGAAGAAGTGATGATAATATAGAAAAAAAAAATATTACGGATAAGGTAGACGGTAAAATCAATCAATTAAGATTATGTCATTCCGAGACCAATTTGCGTAGGTAACATCTCTCTCGAAGTTGTGCAACGTATACCTTGGTCAGACTATCCAACTAGGCTTAGCCAACTTCGGCAAGTAACATGGGCTGCATTCGGGAAGTTACGCCACATCCTGTTATTAAACATAGCACAGAGTTTGAAAACGAAAGTTTTTATCCGATGTTAGTATCCAAAGTAGTTCTTCCAGTATTGTCGTACGAAGCAGACATATGGACACTGACAGTGGGTCTGGTCCACAAGTTTAATGTCACTCAGAGAGCTATGAAGAGAGCATTTCGAACTGATGAATGGAGTCCGAAACGTTGATATTCGTAACAAAAACCAAAGTTACCGGCATAGCCTTAAAAAAAATAAGTTGAAGTGGCAATGGGCCGGACACGTCTGTCGCAGAACCGATCACCGATGTAGTAGACGGGATTTGGAGCGGAGACTTGTACAGGAAAACGCAGAGTGGAAAGACCAGATGGACGTATGTTGATGAGGGTGTGAAATGGCGAGCCTTAAGGCCTACATCCAGCAGGTGGATAGGCTGATGATGATACACGGTAAAAAAATAAGAGGAAGAAGCCCCAAGCGATGGTCCAGTCATACTGAAAAACCAAACATCCTTGTGCACAGGCCATACACTACGCCGAGAACCAAAACCATTGAATATGGCTGGTGGATGAGCTGCGACTGCGACGGAGTGGGGTACCGACTAAGCAAGAGAGCATCTTTGTCTATCGCTGATCTCGTATTATGCGATAGAGAAAACGGTATAGAAAACCGTAATTCTAGCTGATCTAAGCCAAACCTTATTCGATTTCCGATGTAAAGTATCATCACGACGGTATGGTTAGAAACTACGCTTGTAAAGAAGCGGATTAACATTTGGCCAACTTTACTATAGGCTCATTATGATAAGTGGCTAGCTCTAATTATAACCGTCCAATGGGCGTAGTGTGCCGAGGACAAACGCTGTGTGCATTGGCACATTATAATTGTATAATTAAAAAAAAAACCCGAGTAGGCAAAAGTGTAATAAATGATTTGACTTCAAATTTAACTTAACGAATGCCAGTTAGTTTAATGTTTAGTTTAGGTACAATTTCGATTTAAAATATCCAAATATCATTATTATTATTAAAAACTTTATTATTTAATACAAAAGGCGTATGTAATGCCGTTTGGCATTTTCTTACCATCAACCTTCGGAACAAGAAATCGAAGTTTAGGCATTATTATATAATTATATATAAAATCAACTGCCTCAGTGGTTTAGCGGTTAAATCCGTGGATTTGGACTTGGAGGTACCGGGTTCGATTCCTGGTCGAGACACAAAAAAAAAAAAAAAAAGTACATTTAATTAATATTTAATTTATTTGTGATATTTCTCGAGTTTGGTACGCTGGAGACATCGATGAGCTTGCCACTTCTCATGATTGGCCTATAGTAAAGTTGGCTAAATGTGAATCCGCTTATTTATAAGATGTAATGATACTTTTTTTTTACTTTTATATATAAAATCATTTATTGGCTTTTACAATTGATTAGTATAGTGCCACGTGCCTATAATTTCATATCTATTGTTCAGCCTAATACAGACATTTGTATAAAAAAACGTACCTATTTTGGTACCATCCGGACAAGGGTACGCCATGTACGGGCCCATCCGTTGTCAAAGACCGGATATCCGCATTCGAAACCCTTCTATCCGCATTCGAAACCCTTCTTGTAATGCTGCGTACACACCGGCTCAACGAATGCCAACGAGGGATAGTTGACATAGAGGATTCCAAATACATATAGCCGAGCATAGCGTTTGGTGGATAGCTTCTATCTATTTGATGTTATCATGGTGCTAAGGATTATTGGCATTAACCCAGTCGTTAACGTAGATTATAAACACAATTAGTGTTGGGGCCAAGGCCCGTTGTAGGATGACTCGGGGTACCCTGGCTGGTGAATTATGTGAATGATGGACTGTATTTCTTTTGATGCGTTTATTACTCTAGTTGAGTGTATGAACCGCGAATGCCCGACAATGACTTCGCGGTACCAAAAATATATTTAAACTTAAAGCTATTAGCTAGCCGCGGAAAGGCTCCTCTCCGTGGTCGGTTAACTGATGTTAGGACATTTGGTCTTAACAATTAGCATGTACAGATAATAAATTTCCATCGGTAAAACTCTGGTTTTAATCATTACGTAATAAATAATTTTCATATCCATTAATGTGGAACTTTATTTAGTGCCAAATGGTACTAGTGTTGCCCAGAGTAAGACCAATACTTGACCAGTCTTGATTTTGGACTTGCATAAGAACAACTGGTGTCCATCTTGGTCTTGGTCTTGCACTCTTGATCTTTGTCTTGGTACTGGTCAAAAACCGGCAATTTTTTTTAGTAAATTCACTTTTTTACACCAGTCGTTTAATAAACTTCTGTTTTTTTTTGTGATAAAATCGACTAAGCACTGTGACGGTTAGTTTCGAAGATAGTAGGGACTTAAAAGCAATTAAACGAACGGTTTTAAAAGAAATTAAATGTGCATAATATTTTTGTGCATAAATGGCTAAGTTGGTTTTTATTGTAACACGGGGATATATTTGTTTCAAATTGTATCTTGTGAGACTTTTGTGTCTGTTCGCAAACTACTATCTCAAGAACTACTGGTCTGATTTACTTGAAATTTGGAATTACTATTCCAAAGATCTTGTTGACCAACATGTATCCAAAAATGTTGTAACTAAAACTCTATTAGTAAAACGCTTTATCTTTTTCTTTTATTTATCAATAATAACTGCCTCCATGGTCTAGCGGTTAAGTCCGTGGACCTAGACTCGGAGGTACCGGGTTCGATTCCTGGTCGGGACACAAAAATATTTATTAATGTAAATAAAGACATTTAATGAATATTTAATTTATTTGTGATATTTCTCGAGTTTGGTACGCTGGAGACATCGACGAGCTTGCCACTTGTCATGATTGGCCCATAGTAAAGTTGGCTAAATATGAATCCGTTTATGTATAAGCGTGGTTTCTGACCACCCCGAAAGGGAAACGGTCGTGATGATACTTTACTTTACTTTATCAATAAGAACTAATCAATACTCAGATCGAAAAAAAAAATTGTTTCACATCAAACAATTTTTAAAGACATTTCAAAACATAAAGACGACCCTTACAAACCCGTGTGGCCAGCTTGGCAAGTGTAGGCCACATTCTGCAGTAATTTCTGAAAGGCCATCTCCAACAGTGGAGGTCTAGGATGTAATGATGACACGACACAGTTACAATAAAAAAAATTGATATCCTTAAAAATAAATATGGGCTGGTGTGTACGCAACATTACTGTAAATACGTCACTGAAATTGTCCGAATAAAACTAAATTCCAATTTTCTAAATATTCCATATTATACTTTAGCCTAAATATAAGCCTGTCGCATATATTATTCAGATAAAACCTAATACTTATCATTCATCATCATTACAGCCCCTATAACACAACGACCTAGACCACCACTGTTGAAGATGGGCCTTCCAGAAAAAAAACGGGTTAATTTGGCCTATACTCGCCACGCTGGCACGGGAACGGTGGGGTTGTAAATCTATGACAAATATATAATATGTAATATATTTAATATACTATTGTTTTTTCTTAACTATGACTTATATTATTAGTTTATTTATCATAATATTATTTATTTCTTATTTGTTAAACATATATGTAAACTGTACATTTAGTGTTCCTTCCGATTTAGTAAATGGTACTCTATAAATATAAATAATAAACTGCAATTTACGGAAAACACTTTTTAGAAAAATATACAACTAGGTATATATTGTCCACTTTAAAAATAAAACTATATTATATATAATAAAAAAAATGTTTTTAATTTTATTTTTTAAATTCATTATGTTATGCTTATTAATCGTAAATGAAATTAGATTATTTATTTGCATAGAACAAAAGTAACACGAATCTAAATAACGTAACAACATGTCCTAAAGGTTTGGCTGTCAGAGAATGCCTAGCGGCATTAAGTCCGCCTTTGTACATAGTGTAATTAAGTTTTTAAATAAATAAATAGAGTGTAGGTAAAATAAAATACTTTAGCTTTTTAGAGAGAAAAATATAATTTATAATAAATTACAAAAATTAGACAAATCCACAAGTCAAATTGTAAACATTCTAAATATAAAAAATTGTAATAAGAAAATAAATTATTATTTTTCAAGGCAAAGACCTTTTATTCGTAACAGTAGGTACTGTAACCTGCCTTTGCAGTTACAAGATAATCCAACGCCTGCGGTTGGATGTAGTTGCTTTTAATTGTTGCGGAGAGGATTCTACGGAACTCCTTTTTTTATTGAAAATGCATAAAACTTTTTTATACTTTATATTTTCGATATTACTAATACAAATGTAGAAAAACTAAACACGTTTATACACGCGATAGACTTTAACTGTAATTAATATTTTAATCCTAATATTTATAAAAATACTCGCTCTGTCGACCTCTCGGTGCGAGCTACTGATCTTCGTTTTTTTCTCAAAACAAAAACCCATCAACTATGTCATTGTCGTATATTGACAATACTCTTCTTTAATAAAATGCAAATGAAAACCCTGTAACCTACATGTACCCGTTACAGTACATACCAGTACCTTTGATAGGTAAAAACTAGACGATTTATATTTAGTTTTGGGTGGAAGTTCGGTTTAATTAGGAAGACTGCAGTCTCCTCCGGTCGCGGTGTTTAACTTTCGAAATACCAACTTTTGGAGCCAAAAACTTTTTGCTCATAACTCTCTCTGCCGCCGCTCTAACGGTTACAACCATAGATTTAGACGCAGAGGTACCAGGTTCAATTCCTACTTACAACACAAAAATATACAAACAAAACTTTAAATATCGGTGGTGGCATGGTTGTAAGATCGCTTACTAATCGACCAAAAAAATAAAATATTGTTAGTTAGAGATTTACAACGCCACTTTTCTCGTGCCGTTAAACCGTCGGTCCCGAGGTCTGCATCTCATTTCATTTCATTTATTTATTCACCGTTTCATACATTTGGTACACTCGGTATCGTCAGATAACAAATTAATTATTTTACTAATCATGATAGCGAATGGATATCAGCAGAAAACAGCCTTCGTCGTTACCAGATAAGTACTACCTACATCAATAGATGCTGCTGTAAAAGGGCGTTGTCATGGTAATAATAATATGGTGTAATTATGTCAAAACAAAATAATAATTTCTACTACTAAACTAAAATTAAAATATATATAAGTATGTAACGAAATTAGCGGTAACTTTAATACCCAAACTTAAGCTAACTTAACAAATACCTAAACATAATATTGGTATGTCATTTAAAAGATTAAATTAAATAATAATGTCATTATAAGTATAATAAATAGGAAGCGGCTGTAAATTAGCGTTGTCACTTAAATGTTACATCTCATCTTCAGAATTATCGCTCCTACTTTCGAGGCTACTACCTAACTTATGTATCCGCTATGTTTTTGGCCTGCGTAAGTATGACCATGTCTCCCAATTTCGTACACAGTTAAAGGTGGCTAAATATTCGATTTTGCAGACATCTGCATCTCCTTACCTTCTTGTATGGCATCCTTAATAACCCTATGACTCCTCCTTACCTAAAATATCGTTTCGAATTCCTGTGCGATTCGCACAGTCGCCCTCTTCGCTCTTCTCAGAACAACCAACTTTCTATCCCTCGACACTCTTCAAGCAGATATTCAGATTCTCTCACTGTTTCGGCTGCTCGCCAGTGGAATAAGCTTTCGCTGGTAATCAGACAAGCTCCTTCTATCGCCATGTTTAAAAACTTGGTCTACAGTCATTTTCTTAAATTGCAAAATGACCCAATTCACGCTTTGACATAGTAAATTTTGTACATGTGTACGTTAATTTAATTGTTTATTTATGTACTTATTGTATTATATTATTATTTTTGTTACTATTTTATATAAGTATTTGTTTGCATTATTATTAGAAGTAAATTTCACATATAATTTAATAATTAATCTCATAAGTATTTATTTATATCTTTATTCATGTTGTATCTATACTATTATTATTTCCAATCTCAATCACTCTATTACCTCACTTTTTACCATCACAAAGGTTAACTGGTAGAGAATGCCTTCGGCATTAAGTTCGCCCATGTACACTACATTTGTAAATTATGTGCAATAAAGAGTTTTATTATTAATATTATTATTATTACCTAGGTAGGCACTCTTGGAGAAGAACTAAAGTAGACAAATCTAGGAGACTAGATTCGTGAACCACAAGGGCGGTGTTATAGTAGGAACAGCGCCCAGCACCAAGTTAGCCGTGGAAATCCTGCCGGGAAAAGCGGGAGATTATCCTATCCCCAACCCAGGCCCATTGAGCATCCGGGCCTGGACGACTCCGCTGTCTGTCTATGATTCACTAATACCACTTTCTGGAATCGTTAATAAATTGTCATTAAAAATTGACATCAGACCCTCGCCAACCCGTCTGGTCTGCAGCTGCATTGTAGGCCAAATCCTCCAGAAAATTCCTGGAAGGCCCATATCAATAGTGGAGGTTTTGTAATCTAAGTTCTAGGGGCTGTAATGATGACAATATGTATGTATGTATGTATTATTAATAAGTGTGTATACCGTATGTTTTTCTACATTTATTTATTTATTTATTTTTATTTCAAAACTTTAATGCAAGTACAAAAGGCGGACTTAATGCCCGTAGACATTCTCTGACAGCCAAACCTTTGGGACTAATTAGAACAACTGTAGGTGCAAGGACAGTATAAGTGACACATCAATTAGATATAAATACTTAGATAATAAACTTACTTAACATTAAAGGTGTTCAAATTAAAGTTTTATTTAAAGTTAACATTAAAGGTTTCATTTCGTTTCATTTCATTTAATTTAATTTAATTTAATTTAATTTAATTTAATTTAATTTAATTTAATTTAATTTAATTTAATTTAATTTAATTTAATTTAATTTAATTTAATTTAATTTAATTTAATTTAATTTAATTTAATTTAATTTAATTTAATTTAATTTAATTTAATTTAATTTAATTTAATTTAATTTAATTTAATTTAATTTAATTTAATTTAATTTAATTTAATTTAATTTAATTTAATTTAATTTAATTTAATTTAATTTAATTTAATTTAATTTAATTTAATTTAATTTAATTTAATTTAATTTAATTTAATTTAATTTAATTTAATTTAATTTAATTTAATTTAATTTAATTTAATTTAATTTAATTTAATTTAATTTAATTTAATTTAATTTAATTTAATTTAATTTAATTTAATTTAATTTAATTTAATTTAATTTAATTTAATTTAATTTAATTTAATTTAATTTAATTTAATTTAATTTAATTTAATTTAATTTAATTTAATTTAATTTAATTTAATTTAATTTAATTTAATTTAATTTAATTTAATTTAATTTAATTTAATTTAATTTAATTTAATTTAATTTAATTTCATTTCATTTCATTTCATTTCATTTCATTTCATTTCATTTCATTTCATTTCATTTCATTTCATTTCATTTCATTTCATTTCATTTCATTTCATTTCATTTCATTTCATTTCATTTCATTTCATTTCATTTCATTTCATTTCATTTCATTTCATTTCATTTCATTTCATTTCATTTCATTTCATTTCATTTCCTTTCATTTCATTTCATTTCATTTCATTTCATTTCATTTCATTTCATTTAGTATTGCACCTACCTTATGTACTTACTACTCTCGTTGTTCCTTTGTACTTGGTGCACATAATTTTAAATAAATAAATAATAACTCTAATAGCATTAGACATTAACAGTGTAGGTATGTTTACATATGTTTACTTTACATAACGTTCGCGCGTAAATAAACAGAATCCCGCGTATACTTAAACAACTTTACTATAGGCCAATCAAGTGGCAAGCTTGTCGATGTCTCCAGCGTACCAAACTCGAGAAATATCACAAATAAATTAAATATTAATTAAATGTGAGTAAATTTACATTAATAAATATTTTTGTGTCTTGACCAGGAATCGAACCCGGTACCTCCGAGTCTAAATTCCCGGGCTTAACCGCTAGACCACGGAGGCAGTTAAATATTTTAAAGTAAAAGTATTTTTTTAAAGTATTTTTTAATGCAAGGTATTACGGCCGTGATGATACTTTACGCTTTCTTACTGGCACACAGTTTTGGCTACACTTATTTAGTAAATAGCACCTTGTCCCTATATATTTAAGGTGTGTAGCTACATTTGGGTGTAGGTACGTACTTGTAGTTACCTGGTGTTAAAACTTACTGAGAAAACATAAAACAAAATTCACTCATGAAATGTATATTCACTCATTCATTACAGCCCCTAGAACACAGCGTCCTAGACCTCCACTGCTGGAAATACCACCACCACTGCCTTCCAGAACCAGGGATTTTGGCCTACACTCGCCACGCCAACACCGCGCGAAATGTATATACTTTAATATATTTCTACGTTTGGACCAATGTGATATGGTTTTTTTTTTTTTTTTTTTTTTTTTTTTTTTAATAGATGTAATTTTTTTTTTATATAAATATTTCCAGACAGGTCACACAGCGCCATCTAATTTCCGTGGTAAGCTACGAGGCTTGTGTTACGGAAACTAGATGGTTGATAAACTACATATTATACTTTTTTTTTTGTAAATATATACATATAAACACCCAGACCGAGACAAATTATACAATGTACAACTTGCCCCCGGTGGGAATCGAACCCAAGACCTCCCGAGTTCACGGCAACGTTTGTTACCACTAGACCACGGAGGCGGTCAAAGGTTTAAGCTTAACTTTTGCATCCTGCTCCATATTTTCAAAGATTTTTCAAGTCTTGAGTGTAATTTTGAGCATTTCTCATACTTCATACGTCTATTAACTTACTTACCTAACCTTTTCATACATGCCCTTTAGTTTCGATGGCTTTTCAACGCACCTTCAGCTATTGTTTTATTTATTTGGTCGTAATATGTGAGTCTAGGTCTGCCAGGGCCTCTTTTACCCACAACTATTGACAATCCATTTTTAATTAAAATGTATGTATTAATTATAAGATTGACTGCATGGTAAATTGGGCTTTACTGTTAAGCCATGTAAGTTGTATTAATAAATAAATAAAATAAAATAAAATAAACTTTCGATTATATGTCTGATTCGTCAATCTCTCTTCATTCATCCTTTCAACATGCCCGAACCATCGGCATAACTTTCCTTATTTTTGTCCCTATTATTTCTTTCATAACTACCCTTTTGAGTATTTCGTCATTACGCATGTGATCCGTTAAAGTGACGCCGCATATCCGACGCAATGACCTCATCTCTACTGCATTAACCTACTCTCATGCGTATTCTGACATATCCACGTCTCGCTTCCATACATAAGTGTTGGTACCAGCATTGCATTATGTTGTGTTGTGTGTGTGTGAATATAGGCACGTAATAATAATAATTATTATTATATAATAATAATAAATTTATTGCATGCTTTGTATATTAAAAAAGAGGCAATTAATTAATTAAAAATATTTGAATTGAATTAAATTTATGTCCATAAAAAGTTCCTTTTCCCCTATCCTTATCTTTGTACCTAAAAGAGAAATATGTTTTGAAAACAACTCGGTCAGAAAGAATGATTAGTTTCTTCCGAATTAGGTTAATGTCACTAACTAGCACTAAAGATTCACTGATGTCGCGAGATAAAAAACTTAGCCAATTCGTACTGCTCTCAATGGCTTAGGAAGACAATTCTTGTACGAAAACCTTACAGATAATAACTAAAAAAAAAAAACAATAGTAAAATTATATATGTATGTACATAAAATATTATAAATATGCATTCCCATACCGTAGCTACTATCCCTACGCGTGCCTATAAATTTGGAGACTCTTATCTGTCGCCCGCTGAAGGTGTGGAATGCTTTCCCAGACAGTGTGTTTCCCCATTCAGTCCTTCAAGCGAAGTGTCAAGAAGCATCTTGATAGGCCGGTATAATGGTAGGGACTGATGTCGGCCGTTAGTGGCTGACGTCAGTTGCTCCCATACTTGGACATCGCGTATATTTTACTATTATTTATTAAATAAATATAAAATATTATTGGACCGCTTTTGATGAAATTTGGCAGAAATGTTACTTGAAACCTGACTTAGGCTGTATGACGTAATCATCTGACCACGACTTGTGAACCCACAGCCATCTTCAGTCTTTCTATTTAATTCGCCTTTATGGCTCTATTACTGAACCGATTTTAATAAAAATTATTGTTGAAATTCAGCAGTTAATGATTTATTTACTTATATAACATTACATGGTGTAATGTTTTATAAGCTTAATTTACTATGCAAGGAAGAAAGTATGATCAAAAGAAATAAAGAAAGAACGAAAGAAAGAAAGAAAGAAAGAAAGAAAGAAAGAAAGAAAGAAAGAAAGAAAGAAAGAAAGAAAGAAAGAAAGAAAGAAAGAAAGAAAGAAAGAAAGAAAGAAAGAAAGAAAGAAAGAAAGAAAGAAAGAAAGAAAGAAAGAAAGAAAAAAAAAGAAAGAAAGAAACAAAAGAAACAAAAGAAAGAAAGAAAGAAATAAAGAAAGAAAGAAAGAAAGAAAGAAAGAACGAAAGAAAGAACGAAAGAAAGAAAGAAAATATATATTAGTAGAAAGTTGTTGATAACTAATATATTACTAAAGGTAGATGTGACTGAGCTACATTTTGCAAAAATACCTACAAATGTGGCGACAAATAGGAAATCATCTCTGTATAAGCTATAGCTTTACCGTAGCTTCAGCTGCAGCACTGATTTTTAGTTATTGATTTTTAGAGGTGGTCACGGTCGCTGATCCAATAATATGGTAGAATACGACTACCTAATTAAAGAAATAAAATGAAAATAAATATTTATGTTTATACAAGCAGCCGAGGTTGACAATTTCACATTATACAATGTGTTGTTTAAAAATGATGATAAGGCTAAAGACGGTGACCTCCCGACCTCCGCTGTGGGCGAGCCAGTGTCACGGAGAGTTGTGGCGTTGTAGGTGCTCGTAATTGGGGTCGACTATAAATACATATATATATCAATAAATAATAACTATAGGTACCTATATAGATAAATAAAATAAAATCCAGAACATATATCTGGAGAATTTAGCCTACATTCGCCACGCTGGCCAGACGGCTTGGCGAGGATATGATGTAAAAATTTAAAAGAATTTTTAAATGATGTAAAAATTAAGAGAAAAAGAAAGACAGTAATAATAAAATAAAATTAAACAATAAAATCAATTAAATAATAGGCTGTGCCAGAGACTTGCAAGCATTAGCTTCATCCAAAAGATTATTCCCCAAGAATTAGGCTCCGCGATACGTTACCGCCGACACCAGTAATTGGACAACAAGTTGGCCGCGTGCCATCTTAATATCCGACTTCCTATATATCTTTCATAATCCCTGCAATGGAAAGATTAATTGTGCTTTTCACCCTGTACGCAAGAATATGGTAAGTACTGACCGTTCACCGTAAGATGTCCCCTGCCGTGATGTTGACACTATTACCTTGTCAATCTATTACCAAATGGTTTATTCAGTATATGTAATATTAGTATGTAAGTCTATTATAATAAATTGCACCCTTCGTTGTTACCTCTCCACACTCCCAAAGGTTGGTTGTTAGAAAATGCTTAGTCATTAAGCCCGCCTATGTACAGTATTTTTTAGTGCAATAAATAATTTTTGAATTGAATTGAATTGAATGGTGTGATCGTCATAGTGTGAACTGCTCCGCTCGTTTTTGTATAATCCTTTCGGGGTGGTCAGAAACCACGCTTATAAAGAAGCGGATTCACATTACTATAGACAAATCATGACAAGTGGCAAGCTCGTCGATGTCTCCAGCGTACCAAACTCGGGAAATATCACAAAAAAATAATAATATTAATTTTATTTCTTTATTTTAATTAATTAATATTATTGTGTCCCGACCAGGAATCGAATACCTTCAGATGGTTGTAGGATCGTGAGTTCGATTCCCACCGGGGGCAAGTTGTACATTGTATAATTTGTCTCGGTCTGGGTGTTTATATGTATAATATGTATATATTTACAAAAAAAAAAAGTATAATCAGTAAGTATAATTCTTATCAACCATCTAGTTTCCGTAACACAAGCCTCGTAGCTTACCACGGAAATTAGATGGCGCTGTGTGACCTGTCTGGAAATATTTATCATTATTATTTAGATTTTGAGGACATATATTTCTCAAGAATCATTTCTCCCTTAGAGCATGTTCTAAGTTTTCTCTTTAATTTTATTAAAATTAAACAGCCAGCGCCTGAAGTGAAGGAGTTGTGGTCGTGATGATGATGATGACACGCAAGTCGAAAGCGCCATAACTAGACCCTGACAGTTTTCTATGGAGATCTGTTTCACTCGAATATTTCGAACCGGCACTTAAGTTTTTTTTTACAACAGCATATCTTTTTATTCGAAGTAATATACAAACAATATAAAAGAATTAAATTATGAAATAAAAATTAAAACTAAATTAGATAACTAATTATAAATAAAAATACTCACCCATGATTTGTTCCTGTGGCAGTGTGCCAAGAACACTTGCAGCGTTCCCCCGCTGCACAGCAATGCTGATTTGCTGCGCGAGAAATTAAATTGGCAAGAAGTTTTAAGGAAGTATTGCAATTGTTTTGAGAGTGCAAGATTGTTCAGAAGCCTCTAGACGATTTCATGAACGGAAAGTATCATCACGACTGTGGATTGAAGCGGATTCATATTTAACTACCTTTACTATAGGCCAATTGATAACACGTTTTTTTATTTATTTGTTTTTTATTAATTACCTGACATCTAAATGTAATTTTTGTAAATTATAATTATTAAGTATTTAGAATGTAAACTGACACGGCCTCTTTACAGCCACGATCTTATTTAAGTAGTTTCTAAGTTAGTTAGTTTTACTTGCTTGCAGTAGTAATGTTTTGCCTAACATACATAAATATGGATTATTGCATGTTTACGGTCCAACCATTATTACCACTTGGTTTAGTACATATGTTTTAATAATTGTTTTAATTTTATTAGTTCTAACTGTATCCAAGTTGTTTCAAGCGAACCAAAGGAAATAAACTATTTTGATTTGTTTTAAAAATAAAAAGTGGCAAGCTTGTCAATGTCTCTAGCGTACCGTAGCGTACCAGGCTCACACATCACATCACAAATAAATGAAATGAATAAGTCCCGAACAGGAATTGAACGCGATACCTCGTTTGATCGTCGACGTCGTTTGATGAATGGTGCATTCGGAAAACAAGGAAAAATCCCACAACTATTTACTTTGAAATCCTTCAACTATTCGAATTTGCTTTAGTTTATACCATTAACATGTACTTTGTAAAACCTGCAATAGTTTAGGCCTTTGTAGAATAAGGAAGTAAGAATCAAATACTTAAAGAAAGTTTTACGCTTTTAAAAATGTAGTCTATCAACTTACTTAAAAGAGTGAAAGAGAGTAACTGTGGGATAAAGATGAGTGATCTAGTGGTGAACTGCCTGCACAGACATATGATGCTGTTCTTATGGCATCGTCCGAACAACAACTGCAATCACTAGTCACGGAAATAAAAGAGGGATATGCAGAAAAAGGACTCCGTTTGAATGCGAGAAAAACCAACCGTGACGATAAAGATTGATGATGAAACTCTAGAACAAGTAAATTAAATTATATATCTGGGTAGTGTTTTCACTGCGGATGGGAAGTATGATAGGGATGTTGAAAGAAGAGTGAACCTGCAACACTGTTTTAGGGACTGATGATGATGATGTACTTTAACCATCATCTGACCACGACATGTGACCCATCTCATCTTAGAGTAATATATTTGTCTCTCTGTTTAATTCACTTTCACGCCTATAATACTAAACTGATTTTGAAAAAAAAAAAAGCATGAATAATCTTTTATTCTTTGAAATTTAGGAATAGATATTGTAGTATCCTGAACTTTGATATTTCTATAGCAACTAATTGTTTATATTATTATGTCACTTATTAAATACATTACGACAACTGCAAACATGCATTTTTAATATTTAACATATTAGCGACCAGGAGGGATAAATAACAATGAATCCTGAACAGTTTGCTCAATTTATGAGCCAACAACATACACAACAACAACATATGCTTGAACTGCTTACAAAACAACATGCAACCATAAGTAACAGGAACAACGTTCCGACGACA
The DNA here is from genome assembly GCA_910589645.1 of Tinea semifulvella. Classification (NCBI taxonomy): domain Eukaryota; kingdom Metazoa; phylum Arthropoda; class Insecta; order Lepidoptera; family Tineidae; genus Tinea; species Tinea semifulvella. Next base: position 11,200,916 of record OU342597.1, read on the forward strand.
TCAAATAACCACGAAAATCATACAATAATTAACAATAACAGATATGGGGTATAAGATGTCCAAATCTAAATATGACAACTGACCACCTGAAGGTTTCTTTGCTTATACAGTTACTGTGTTTATATTAAAATATAATATAGAATATTTTTTTTACAATAATATCTGCGCGGCATGGTGGCAAGAACGCTGGCCGCATTTCCTCGATGAATCGCTATGCGTCGTGTTTTGAATAAAACGTCACTCATTTAATACAATAATTGATCGACACTTCATGTCCCGAAGTATTCCGATTGAGAGCCGAGTTTACCCGATGGAAATACATTATGCACAATATATGTATGTAAATATACTCCACAGTATTTATAGAGTAGGTTTTCACGCGAAACCCACACCCGCAAGTTCATCACAAGATGCAAACTTAAATTACTTTTACTTCATACACTATACAGTCATCACTTTGTTTTTGCTTTCAAAAAGTTTATTTATAACAGGTTCAATTCCCGTTTCTAGTTTTTATAAGTCTTTTGCTATAGAAGTGCGATGGTGGATGAGATTTTTTATTTATTTATAAAAACGTAATTTTGACATAAAATCACTTTTTTTTTGTTTAATTAAATACGGAGATCACAAAATCGCCTGACAATACGACCCAGCCTGAACGGCACCGCGCCTACGGACTAAAACCCTATAAACAATCTCTCTTTGTCTCTCTCAGTTCTGTTGGTCCTGCGTGCCTTAACAGCTAAGTCTGAGTCGTGGCTACGGGGTGAAGACACCCGTTCGCCGCATTCATGCAAGCATGCGAAGCAAAGTCTACTGAACGACAGCAGACCCAACCTGAGGGGTAGGGGTCTGCGGTGGAGCTATCGAGGGGGAAATGGGGGACGAAGACAGCGGCGGCTGGATCGGCGACTGGAACGGTGGGAGGGTCGGGGGGTTCTTAGGTTAACGGCCGGAGGACTTGGCGGAGGCCTCAATCACTAGATTATACTCGGATACAGGATGGGGCACGGTAAGTCCCACATTTCAAAAAATCGCAGAAGAGTAATAAGTGTTCCAAGAGTTTGGAAGAGTGAAATTTATCAACACTAAATGTGAAAAACAGAAGCCTGGAACACCTATCAGGACCTCAGAAAACCTCGCTAGAGTGAGGGCGTGTAATAGTCTCCATCACGTTCTGCACGGAAACACATGTCGGGATCAGGCTCGAATTGCCGTCATGCCCAGTCAAGCCGGCATAGTGTTAGGGGCTGATATCAGTCATGAATCTGATTCCAGTTGCTAACATTCATGGACCTCGCGGGCCACTTACCATCAGGTGGGCGCAAGGTTAAAAGAGACAAAAAAGTGCTTTGGCTCTTTAGATTTAGACGAAAACAATGAGACGGATTGACGTAAACTCAAGTTGAATCCGTACAAGATCATGATTGTCTAGAAACTTTCTGAAATGGACTGGGGGCAGCGTGTGGTATGTTGTGAGGCAATCCTTCAACAAGTGCCTACCACTGCGATTTTGTGAACGAGCGACGAAGCTCATTTTCAATTGTCAGGGTGTCTTAATAAACACACACTTACTCGTACTGGTCAGCTTAGAATCCTCGAGAGCTTCAGTTCCCTCCACATCCCAAAGGTCACAGTCTGGTGTGCGGTTTTGTCTATAGGCATCTTTAGGCTTTACTTTTTGAGGAGGGTGGTGTCACGGTTGCTGTGAACTCTCAACAATACTGTGACATGCTTGAGTTTTTTTTGAGGCTAAACATTGAGGAGTTTGATGAATAGCATGCCACAGAGAGCTTCTCATTCCAGCAAGATAGTGCTATGGCAAACAGTCCGTCATCCATGCGCTATTCTCCAGGTAGGTGATCTTCTTGCGCCAGCTGGTTCAGTGGCCCTCTTGCTCTGCCGATTTATGCCCATGATATTATCTATGGTACCTCAAGACCGAGGCTTAATAAGTACATAGCTAAGACCATCATTTAGACGATGTTATTTTTGAGGCATATCTTTTCATTATTAATAATAATAAATATAATAATAAATTCTGAATTCTATATACATACAGGTGTGGTGATAAATAGATGGTCAGCTCAGCATACGCTGCCGTCGAGGCTATGTCTAAACTATGTATATCTTATATAGTTTTCGTTTAACAGCCTTTTGAAATGTGGGAGATTCCTATGCCTCATCCGTAGTAGATTTTAGATACGCAACGACGATATTTACCGTTGGCTCACACATTTAACATAGTTTATGCCTCAAATAATATTGACATTTGAATAGAGAGATTTGGTTAGAAGTTTATGCACTTGCAGCGTTTGATGGCGCGAATGTAAATGTATGGACTGCTATTCATGAAAGTTATGTTTCCGACAGACTTAAACGTTGCTCCTAGTCAGGCTAAAACGTATTTATGTGTACTAAATATTCACTTTATGCAAAGTCATTAAGTACAACGGGGCAGTTTCAAATAAATACCATAACATAACTAGTCTACATAACTTGACTAAATCGGTATTTTATTCTATGTATATTGTAACATGGCAGGTTATATTCATTATAATAGAAACGCATTAATGCGTTATGCGATGAACTCGGAGAAACAGAACGCTCAGGGACGGTAGGCAATGTGTCAAAATCAGCCGTTCCTCATTAATTTTGAAACTTTTTTTGAAATTTATTTGTTGTTTTATTTGTCGAGCCCTGGTCCTTAACCGGGGAGTTCGCGACAATATATATAAATAAATATAGTATGTAACCAGTATATGTATGTGTTATCTATGTTTTGTATGTACGTATATTATAGATTTAATATCGTTCTTTTTTTAGTTAGAAGTTTTAAACTCAATAAATCTCTTTATCTCAAATACTCGTATTAGCGTTTATGCACCTTACAATCCCTGCTCACATCTCCCAAAGGTTAGCTGTTAGAAAATGTTTTTAGACATTATATTAAGCTCGTATGGCAGAGCTTGCTCAGGGATGAATGATAGACGATAAAGTTCAATACCAAACTATTTTAATGTGTTTCACAACTTCACAATTACAACAAATATACAAAAATAATATTAAACGTTAAGATTGGCGCGTGCGCGTGCTGTCGTCGGCGATGTAGCCGTGGTGTGTCTCGAATAGGCTACTCTTCGCGTCTCACATAGCCTACGGCGGTGAGAGCGAGAGCAACAACACGCATGCGCAGTAAATCTACAAGTCGACGATGAACCGCGCCGGAAGTCGACCACGCGCAGCTCTTGGCGGCAATATACGATTTACTACACTCGCCTATAAATAAATAATTTATCTATCTATCTATCTAACATTGTGAATGGGAAATATGATAAGGGTGTTATGAACGCGGGAAATAGTGTTAACGGCGCCCTGGGTTCATTTTCATGGTCATTGGTCATTTATTGGCATACGAAATGTCAGTGACAAAGCTCGGCTCGCTATACACAATGCTATGTTGGTACTAAAACTGATGTATGGAAGCGACACGTGGATATTATTATTAACTGCCTCCGTCGTCTAGCGGTTAAGTCCGTGTTAGACTCGGAGGTACCGGGTTCGATTCCTGGTCGGGACACAAAAATATTTATTAATATAAATAAATTCATTTAATTAATATTTAATTTATTTGTGATATTTCTCGAGTTTCGTACGCTGGAGACATCGACGAGCTTGCCACTTGTCATGATTGGCCTATAGTAAAGTTGGCTAAATGTGAATCCGTTTATTTATAAGCGTGGTTTCTGACCACTCCGAAAGGGAAACGGTCGTGATGATTCTTTACTTAGGTTTTTAATTTAGTCAGCCAAGCTACTTTTTACTATTACTATCTTAGTATTTTTATTATGATAACAAACTGCAAGACAATGGAAATAAATGTTAAACTGTGACAACTTAAACAAAATGTATTGTTGGAATTAATTGTTACAATTTCTTAAGAAATCTTTTATGCACTTTGTAACGGAGAAGGTTAAGATTTATAAGAGTTTTTCTTATGCTTTATTTCTAACTTAAGTTGCGTTTTGATTTGTGCGCTTTTTACGTTTAAAAAAATGTAAAAATCGTTAATTGAAGCTAAAGTTATAAATTGAGTTACAAAAATTGGTACAATAAAGAAACCAAACAACACAAGAAGCAAGAGATACAGAACTCTGCTCCCCAAACCATTATGTTGTATCTAGAGGAGCAAAAAACCATTATGTTGTGTCTAGGGGAGCAGAAAACCATTATGTTGAATCTTTGGGAGCAGAAAACCATTATGTTGTGTCTAGGGGAGCAGAAAACCATTATGTTGAATCTTGGGGAGCAGAAAACCATTATTTTGTATCTTGGGGTTTAGTAGAATAATAAAAAATAAAAAGTAAAGTATCATCACGACCGTTTCCCTTTCGGGTTGCTCACAAACCACGCCTGCAAAAAAGCGGATGGGTACATTTAAATCAGATTTCGTTCCAAAATAATTTATAAATATTGAACGGTTTGCCTATAGAATTAAAACAATTGACATCAATAATTAAATTTAAGTAGTTGTTAATTAAATGGTTGAAAGAACAATGTTTTATAGTATCCAGGAATTTTTACATTATAAGTGTTGACAAATATAATTTTAGTTGTAATTTGCATTGTACTATTATTTGCATACCATTATGGTAGGATACAGCTGGACTGTAAAATTGTACTATCCTATATCTACCTGTATTCTGTGCAATAAACGATTTTGCATTTGAAAATAATTTTCGTGAAACATGAATGTTCATAATATGAAAGAGACAGGAGTAGCTTTGTACTGCTATAACCCGACCAGGTTTCCTACTGCTATAATCGAAGGCCGCGAACCAGCATCCTATTTTTAAATCCCACATAACTGCCGTACCACATCTTCAATACGAGTGTTAGTCCAATAACTATTACGTCGCACTAATCAAAACGCAACTTAAAAACGGTATACATTATTTTTAACCGTTTAAAAAAGTGATTCTTTTTTCTGTAAGAAATTTCTAAAGAAAATTAAATGAAGAATAACGAAGTTTGTTGTGGCAATTACACTATTTCCATTATTTTTCTTAGTGATAACAATCGACTTTATGTCTTAACACGTTACTGAAAATTCAAGTGATAATTTATTAATTAATTTGTATAAATAACAATAATAATAATAAATATTTCCAGACAGGTCACACAGCACCATCTAGTTTCCGTGGTAAGCTACGAGGCTTGTGTTACGGAAACTAGATGGTTGATAAACTACATATTATTATTATTATTTTTTGTAAATATATGCATATTAGGCGGTCAATAATATGCGACCTCCGTGGTCTAGTGGTAACAAACGTTGCCGTGAACTCGGGAGGTCGTGGGTTCGATTCCCACCGGGGGCAAGTTGTACATTGTATAATTTGTCTCGGTCTGGGTGTTTATATGTATAATAGGTATGTATATATTTACAAAAAAAAAGTTTAATATGTAGTTTATCAACCATCTAGTTTCCGTTACACAAGCCTCGTAGCTTACCACGGAAACTAGATGGCGCTGTGTGACCTGTCTGGAAATATTTATTATTTATTTATATGCTGCTATGCATTCTATGACAGTCAAACCTTACAACAAGAGAAGACAAATTTCTAAGCATTCCATGGAATCACCGTGCCGGTGCTGGGTTCATCGTGTGTGGGTAAGAGATGAGAAGAATGGTGTCTCGGGCTTGCGACCGACAATAGGCTGGTTTAAGAAAAGGAGGCCTCCCTTTTTTTATTGCGCGATAATACGCTCACCATCCATCATTCTACTCCTCTCCCTACCCAACCAAATACTGTATGATTCCGTTAATGCCGTCTTGGAAGCTCGTTCCATAAATGTATTGACGCCATTAGATATTTATACTGGTGAATTTAACCAATAATGCAGTTTTATTAGTAGACAAGCAAAGTACCAAATGCAATGTTTCGAGGCCATAGTTCATAACTTGTGCCGTTAACTTTAGGTATATTGAGAAGCAAAACAAAGCATCCGTTCGATGTGACATAATACAATTACATGTTGCCTTGATCCCAAATCGACGCGAGAGATGTTCACTAATCCGGGCAAAAGCCATTAATCTTTCTAACAACAGGACTTGTGAATACTCACTCCTATTTGGGCGTGTGTATACTACAGCCTGAGATGACAATTTATTAATACGGCATGAGTTATGAACGAAAACAAAGTCATTATGAAATTTATTTTTTTAAATTAATTTATAAAAATACCTACTTAAAAGTAAAAAATAAAATAAATATAAACTAATAAAAAATAAACTATAAGTAAAAAATGTCCTCTAGCGACGATGCTTTAGGGATAGCCCCAAGAATACTGGCAACATTTCCCCTCTGTATAGCGAGGCTAATACGTTGACAGAAATAATTGCCAGCTATCCTGTCTTCAGACTTTTCCGTAAGCTGTTTGGACAACTCCTTCGCTGAGTGTCCCCATGGGTCCATCGTCCGGCGCAAATTTGTAACCTGTACTGAGGTTGGCGTATTTGCGCAGCTTGAGGTTCTCAGCAGAAACCGCCGCACGTCCCGCGCTTGACGAGGTCGCCTGGAATATTAAATTTTAGTAGTTATTCTGGTGTAACGCTGACGGGTTCCCATGTAACTACTTATATGAAATTTTATTTGATAAATTTGGGATTTCCTGACGCAAAAATAAAAAATAAAAAAAAAAATATTTGTGATATTTTTCGAGTTTGTTACGCTGGAGACATCGACGAGCTTGCCACTTGTCATGTTTGGCCTATAGTAAAGTTGGCTAAATGTGAATCCGCTTATTTATAAACGTGGTTTCTGACCACTCCGAAAGGGAAACGGTCGTGATGATACTTTACTTTACTTTACTTTAGAGCAAATCGTTATAAAAGGTTTACACACTATTTTTCTTTATTTGAAAGTGAAAATATGTATATGTAAAATGTGAATGTTTATCAAAATTTGAAAAATCTTTGAAAATATTGGATTGTGCGAGCGAGAGAGATGCAAGCGTTACACCCTCTTAAAGAATAAGTACACTTCGACAAGTCAACGGTTGGTTATTAAAATAACGCATCTCGAGATTGCGTGAGCTTCCTCTTAAGAGTACGACTTTACTAAATTTGGTTTGAATGTTTTAATTAAAAACACAATTAATTCTTTTTATTTATATTTATTGTTTTGTACTATTATATTGTTGTCTTTATTTTTTTAAAATATTAATTAAATGTTTATTTAAATAATAATTAAAAACTACTTACCTAAACAAAAATATATCCTCTGGAGACTTCTCATCAGAAATACTCCTAAGAAGACTGGCTATATTTACCGTCTATATAGTGAGCAGAAATCATTCCTTCCTATCTCCAGATTACTCCGTCAGCTGTTTGGACAAATCCTTGGCCAGATGCTCGTAACCTGTACTATGTTAGTTGTATGTATTATCTTTTAAAGAATGCCTTCGTGGTATAGCCGTTAAGTCCGTGGATTTTTACGCGGGGGTACCGGTAGCAAATCTTGCGTTTTTGACTATCGTGTCAGTTCGAAATATTTGAATGAAAAACGACAGATCTCCATAGAAAGCTGTCAGTTTCATTCAAACAAATCGAGCGGACATCCACGTCGAACGCGCGAGAATATATAATTTATTTAAATTGTTGGAAGTATGTAAGTATATTAAATGATTACATATTTGTGCCGTTTGCTGTAGAAACTCTGTGCCCATGGAGTCCAAGCGCAAAAAAGTTTTTAAAATACATAACAAAATAAGCACACAAACAGACAGTGGGGTCGACTACTTTAGCTCTACTTTTACAATTCTCTAGGACTTCGTGTCGAACGAGTCTGTCTAGCTACGAGCTCATGACATTTGGTTTTTGGCTGCAGGTCAAATGGTTGAATGTTCCCCGCCTACTTTAATGGCCTTAATCTATTGCTTTTTAAAATATCTACAGGGTTCCTCTTGTAGACTCTGTTAATTTATAAATAACTGCAAGTAATTAATATCCTTTTACAGGATCAGCCTTCCAACAGCCGGACATGGACATCCTTCCATCCTAAAATGCTTTGATTAGCAAAAGCCGGCGTCTTAAGTCGTGGGTGGTAGGGGAAGCCCGTGCAAGGTGGGTGAAAGGGGATCATAGGTAATTCTGAACGTAATCTAATTTGCTAAAGATGGAGGCTAATTCTTGACATAATATACACTCTAAATTTTCTTACGATTTTATTACAAACGTTATGAATCCAAAATCGATTAAAGTTGCTTAATAGTAGTTATTATCTAAAAGTTAATTGTATTTAGTTGAGCACTGTTGAGCGCGGGAATATGATAAAAAAAATATTTTTAAAATGTCATAATAATAATAATAATAATTTATTTATTTGCATAAATGTCATATTTACAAATTTACAGGTCTTAAAGTAAACTTAAGAGTAGGTACATTTGCCAAGTTTTGTCGAGCAAATATTATATACAGGGGTGTTCTGCTAATGCATTACATTTAAAAAAAGATAAACAATACTAAGATCACAAATAGTAAACCATGTCATTTTTTGTAATAGTAAAGAATTCATTGATATTATAATAACATTTTTCTATTAACCATTTTTTCAATTTTATAATACACAGTTTGTTTTTGTCATGAATAATTTAAGGTCTGTTAAACACAATAAAAATAGTATGATAGATAGAGGTACTAAGAAGAGCTATGTTGTTTGTTTAGTTAACAATATATATACATATATACAATATTTGTACGCCTCATTGCAGAACACAGCTGTACTTTTATAAACTAGGTTAACTAGATTACCTGTGTTAAAACAAATTAATGATTTGATTTAATTAGAAAGAGCCTACATGATTTTATATTTCTATATTTTGTGTGCAATAAATAACTTTATTGTTATTATATATACACTAGACAGGTAATAACAATAATTATATATATATATATAAGCTATAAAGTAGCTAACGAAAAAACCGCCCTTCAGACATACCATGGTTATGTTGCGTCAAATATAAGATACGGCATATTATTGTGGGGCAATGCAGTGGAAATAAATAGAATCTTTATTGGACAAAAACAATGCATTCGTGCTATTTGTAACACACCTCCTATGACTTCCTGTCGTCCTTTATTTATAAAACTAAAATTACTGACTGTTCCTTCTATCTATATACTTGAATGCTGTTTATTTGTGAAAGGCCACCCGGAACTTTTTAAAACTCTTGGGGATAATTGCAATTTTAAAACGCGTTATCCAAGTAGAATAAATATTCCAGCTCATAAAAGTACTCAATATAGCCGAAATTGTTATGCAATGGCAACAAAGATATTTAATAAGCTTCCAGTTACTATAAGGGAGCTGCCACTAAAACTGTTCAAATTAAGAGTCAAACAAATCGTCATGATCGTAGAACAGTGACGGATCTGCTATATTTAAAATTTTCATGGCGGCCATTCAACTGTCATTTCGACTGTTTTTTTGTCACTTTTTAAGTCTCATAATAAGTGCAAACCTTCTAGATTTCATTTTGGAACCCTTTCTAATATTTGCACTATAAATTACAGACCACAAACAATATAAAACTATATATAAATATATATGCAAAATTGTGGGTATTTTTTTAAATCCGACACTGTTCTACGATCATGACGAAATGCTGTTTAATAAATGTTTTTATTCGACAAAAGAATACCTAGACACTAAGCGTGACTAAATAAATATTTGTATGCTAGAAATAGCGAAGCATGTGATATAATTACATATAATAATTAACATCCCTGTACCTACCATGTTTCGGAAAATAAATTATTTCATTTCATTTATATAATAATAATGTAAAGTATTGTATATTTAAATATTTTATTTATTTATTTATTTTTAGGAAAATTTACAGCCTCTACAATAATACAATAGAAATATAGCAACTTAAAGCCTTACAAATTTTCACTGATAGCATTAAGTTAGTAGTAAACACAGCAGACAAAACGTGTTAAAAGAATACAATTCAAATACAAAGCCACCACCAATACAATTAAGAGAACAATTAAAGACTAAACTAGTAGAACTATTAAACAAAAACAAACAATTTCATCGAGAAAAAATAATAATAATAATAAAATTTACAAATAATATAAAAAATATGGTTGTATAATTCCTGAAGACGCAAAGACACAAAACCAACGAAACACAATTAGTAGTGAAGTAGACCTATCCAAACTTGATGTTAAATATAGTAAACTGACACTGACACACAAAGCAAATAGTGTAAAAAATATCTGAATTTAAAATATTTGAATTTTATTTATACGAGTACGTAGGTGTTAATTTCGTCGAGAATCAGTGCACGGGTACTTAGAAAGACATGGTAGTATATTCCAGAACGCTTCAATATTCTACTCACATGCTTTTGCGTTCAATCGACTAAATTAGATTGATCTGGCTTCATTATTTCGTATGTATAGCGATCGTTTGTGCTGGAAAAAAACTCTTAAGTAAATTGTTATATAATGATGATGAAACTCTAGAACAAGTAAATGAAATTATATATCTGGGCAGTGTTTTCACTGCGGATGGGAAGTATGATAGGTACGTTGAAAGAAGAGTGAACGCGGGAAATAGTGTTAACGGTGCCCTGGGGTCACTTATCGGCAGTCGAAATGTCAGTGACAAAGCTCGGCTCGCCATACACAATGCCATGCTGATGTATGGAAGCGAGACGTGGATACGTCAGAATACGCATGAGAATGATGAATGCGGTCGTTGCGGCGGATATGTGGCGTCACTTTGGCGGACCGCATACGTAACGTCAAAATACGGAAAAGGGTTGGTATGAAGGAAAGCATAGGGACAAAAATAAGGAAAGGCATGCTACGATGGTTCGGGCACGTTGAAAGGATGAGCGATGAAAGAATGACGAACCAGATATATAATGCGAAAGTTGTGGGTGAAAGAGGCCCTGGCAGAACGAGACTCACATATCACGATCAAATAAATAAAACACTGACTGAAGGTGCATTAAAAAGTCTTCGTAACAGAAGGGCATGTATGAAGAGGTTAATTAATGTCGACGAAGCGAAAGAAGTATGTCGTGATCGTGTCAAATGGCGCTCAATTGTCTCTGCCTACCCCGCAAGGGATCTGGCGTGAAGATATGTATGTATGTATGTATGTTATATAATACACATATAAAAGTAAAGTATCATCACGACCGTATAGAAATTTGGTAAAGCGGGTTCACATTTATACAACTTTACTATAGGCCTCAAGCTCTTCGATGCCTCTAGTGTACCAACTCGGAAAAATCACAAATAAAATTTTATTTTATTTTATTATGGTAACAAACAGTCACAATATAATTTATATAACAAACAATATACATCTAATTAGACCTGGAGTACTAAAACTGTAAAAGCGAACTATACTGAAAAAACCTATGTGCCTGAATATAGTTCTTAAATAATATATATAAGTTAGTTGTGTAGACCGCACGATTTGTCAATTCCGCCTTGCCCTCAACTTTAAAAAAAAAATTGAGTATGACATAAGGTGAAATTAGACATGTAACAGATATTGAACGACTCTGCTGCAAGACCGCTTTTATTATATAGTGCCAATTAGCTGTCCCCTATAAGACCAAGGCAACCTTAGTATAGGGGACAGAAGTCGTATATTAAATTAAGCATGTAAAACAATGTATTTTTTTGTTCAATATGTATATTTTATTTTGTGTCAATAAACTATTATTATTATTATTATACTTACTTATTACATATTCAAAATCAAACCATAAAGAAAGTAAAAATCACATTCTATTCTATCGAATACTTAACTCTAATTATCTCACAGACTCTGCTCCTATACACTAACTTAGAGCATATACATAAATTATAATGTCCCGACCAGAAACCGAACCCAGGGTACCTCGGCGTCTAAATCCACGGATTAAACCGCTAGACCAGTTTATAAATAGGTATACAGTAAATATAGTACTTAAGTAATATGTAATCAGGAAGGATTTTCGTTGTGTTTCGTATGCATTTAGAGTTGCCCAGTGTTGATTGTCTTGATCTTGCTTCTTTGCCCAGATCACACTGTCACTGGGAAATGACTGTCGAGGGAGATAGGGACACCGTCGGCCTGCCCAGCTAACGGGTAAAACGGAAGACGGCAGAACCCTCACCCCGCCATTGCCATGGATAGGGGGCCCTGAACCGACAACAGCGCCCAACGTTACCGGTAAAGCGGTCGGAGGTGACGACGGAGTCGGCCTCTGATCCAGCTCACCGGACGGGTGGCCCTAAAGAATGTGGAATCCGCAATTTATCTTCCATACATAAAAAAAAACTAACATTTTATGAATCAAAATGTGATTGAGACCGTTCCGAATTGATATCACGCTCTGAGCATCCAAATCGCGATATTTGATTCGGAACGACGGTCAGTGTCATATTCGTTCTAAGCGCTCTGAGCACGATTCGGAATGAGGTACAATTATCGCGAAAACAAATATTCATCTCTCGGTTTATTCATCTTTATATGTGTAAAGTTTAATATTATTAACTTATCTTGGTAATTTAAAATAACTTGCCGTGTTACAGACATTTTTTTTTCACTTCCTACTTAAATATTAATTATAGATTTGTTTAAGAATTAATATAGAAACAGTATAAACGAATTACAATATTAAATAATTTTAAAGAAAACCTAATATTAAATTACCTTGAAAATGGCGCGGGACATTATGACAAACAAGTGACAGCGCTCAGAGCGATCTACCTCGATATCGTGAGCAGTCTAAGCGCGAGAAATGATGTCATTTGTGACGTTACATAGCTTTGGCAAAACAGTTTAAGCGCGTCTCGGAACAATTCCTGGACCGGGTTCAATTCCTCGTGGGGTCACAATAATATATTAATAATTTAAATAAATTTTCGTTTATGCTGTTTGTATATTACTGACCACCCCGGAAGGGAAACGGTCGTAATGATACTTTCCTTTTTTTATTTTTAAACATGTAAATTGATTCATTACAGATTTTTAGCAAATACAAAAAAGGCAAGAATTTCGGGAAGAAATTTTCTAAACAGTACCTACCTAAATAACAATTTGCCCCAACAGCTGCTGTCTATAGCATCGGATCGGCTTATTGATACATTATGATCATCCTGGACCCAAACCCGCTCCATTGGGGACGGCTATTGATGAGTCAGCATTTTCGAAGGTGGCTCTTGATCAAAAGGGAATGTTTTCTCTCAATTGGGTAAGGAAAATTGCGTGACTGTCTCCGTTGAAGTTCTAACCGACTGTATAATACTTAACCTTTGATTAAACAAAAGGAATACACCACGTGCTATTTTGTATACAAAATAATAACAAAAAAGTATCATCACGACCGTTTCCCTTCCGGGGTGGTCAGAAACCACATAGGCCAATCATGACAAATGGCAAGCTCGTCGATGTCTCTAGCGTACCAAACTTGAGAAATATCACAATTAATAAATATGATCTGAGTAAGAATCGAACCCAGTACCTCCGAGGTTAAATTAATAAAAAATATTTATTTATCCAATATTCTTTCTTTCTTCTTACTCGCTACACTCTTGGCATAGTGGCCGTGGTCGTCACTTGAGTGTCAGTGGCACGCTACAAGCCGTCGCCACCAGTCTCGAACTGCAGCCTTCCTGGCGCACTCATGTACTGGGTGATCCATTGCTGTTTTAACCTGTCAGTCCACCTCATCGGAGACCTACCACGAATCTTCATGCCATCGACTTTTCCCTGAACTACCAGGCGCTCAATGGATGTATGTATCTCCACGCCGCGACACGTGACCAAAGAAAGTGAAATATCGTGATTGTACGGATAAAAAAGGCGCTGTCTTATTCCCAGTTCCTCCATGGAGACTTGTTGTTTCTGGACTCTACATACATACATATCTTCACGCCAGATCCCTTGCGGGATAGGCAGAGACAATTGAGCGCCATTTGACACGATCACTACATACCTCTTTCGCTTCGTCGACATTCATCAACCTGCCCGTACATGCCCTTTTGTTACGAAAGCCTTTTAATGTGCCTTCAGCTTGTGTTTTATTTATTTGATCGTGATATGTGATTCTCGGTCTGCCAGGGCCTCTTTCACCCACAACTTTCGCATTATATTACTCTGTCCATGGTATATCTAAAATGTTATTTTATTTTTGATATTTATAGTGCAATAAAGATTATTTTACTTTGCCATATCTCTTTTGGTTGGTCAGAAACCACGTTTTAAAGTAGCGGGTTAACATTTAGCCGCCTTACTACAGGGCCATCATGTCAAGTGGCGAGCTCATCAAAGTCTTTAGCGTAACAAACTCGAGAAATACCATAAACAAATTAAATAAATTATTTTGTCCCGACCAGTATTGTTACTTAGTCGCAAACGCTATTAGTAGATTTCGTTATTCACGTCATATTTACAAAATATTATTCAATGGGGTGTATCACTAACTTTTTATCAAGATAGATGGCGCATGATAGATGGTACCTAATATAGCTGTCAGTTGCATAGAAAACTTGTATTTTTATTACGAAATTTATTATTTTCTGGATATTATGACGAAGTGAGCAGCTTGTAAGTGTACAAATCGAGATTTCTAAGCAAAATCAAAGATATGGTAATCTCTAAATTGCCGTTAAAGTGATACGCCCCATTAGGAATAAATAAAAATGAATTTCGAATCCTATAGCTAACTTTTGACAATAATTTATTGTCTACTTTACAATAACGCTTGTGAGGATAGAAGGCTCGATGTATGGATGTTTGTTAGTTGTATGTGTGTACATTCAATATCGAAAAAGAACAGAGCCAATTTGTGAATAAATAAAAAATATTTTCGAATCCTTTCGACAACTTTCGACAAAAAAAGATTGTCTGCTTTAAAATTATGCTTCAAGATACATTAGATTTTTTATTATTGCGTACCTATTCGTAAGTTATTATGATCATCACAATTCCAAGGACACAGAGACCTGTTGGATATGGAGATTCCAGAAATTTATGGAGTTTTTCACCTACAGTCGCTAGACCTGGCTAGAAATTATTAATAAAAAAATATTAAGGGGGTTTCACGCTTTGGCACTCCTCTCACTCACAAAATCCAGTATTTTTAAACAATTTGAAAGTCCGAGTGGACTTTAAAAAATGTAGTATATCAACTTACAAGGTTACTTAAAACTACTTAAAAACTAAAAAAATAATTAAATATATTCTAAACCTAATAAAAAATAAACTATAAGTAAAACATGTCCTCTAGACGACCCTTTAGACGATAGTTCCAAGAAGACTGGCAAGATTTCCCCTCTGTATAGCGATGCTAATACGTTGACAGAAATAATTGCCAGCTAGTAAAGCTCTCCAGACGTTTTTGTTACCCGTTTGGACAACTCCTTGGCCAGACGCTTGGCTGAGTGTCCTCATTGGCCCATTGTCTCAACCCCAACCGGCGTAAATTCGTAACCTGTACCAAGGTATTTGTGCAGCTTAAGGTTCTCAGCAAAAACCGTCACACATGCCGCGCTTGTCGAGGTCGCCTGGATGTGTGACTTACTAGGGAATTAAATAAACACAAATCAATTAGGCCCGATTTTTTAATAACCAGTAGCAGTTTTAATAGCAGTTATTCCATAGTTAACAAGAAATTGTTTTTTTTCAATGGTTGGATAGTGTCAGGTGACAGATAAACACATTAATACATACATACATACATACTTCACGCCATGTCCCTTGCGGGATAGGCAGAGACAATTGAGCGCCATTTGATACGATAACGACATACCTCTTTCGCTTCGTCGACATTCATTAACCTATTCATACGTGCCCTTTTGTTACGAAGGCTTTTAAATACACCTTCAGTGTTTTATATATTTGATAGTGATATGTGAGTCTCGGTCTGCCAGGGCCTCTTTCACCCACACACATTAACTGACAGATAAATGTATCTGGTGCCTCAAGCGTCTGTTAACAACTTATCAAGTGGATAAATTTGGTTTGTGAAGGTTATACATTTTAAAGCACGGGAATTGTTTATTTTTTTTAATTCGTTTCGGATACTTGGATATTTTTAATTAAATTGATGAATTACTTATTAAAGAATAAATTATGTTTGTGATTTTTAAGTTATTAGACCCGATGATGCATTAAATAGGGAACTGCTTTTTTCCCATGTCCATTCCTTTTCTTTATTTGTAACAGCATGGTACTTTTTATTTTCTATAATATTTCTGATTCCAAAATCTCCGATTTGATAAAGTTTGCTGACCGCTTTTTCTATTATTTTCTTTTGATTTTAGTTACAAATACAAATAAAATTAATCCTAACCTAAAACTTGCGTCCGTCACACCTACGTAACTGATAAAATAAATATCTTTCTTTATAACATGTGCCATTTTTGGTAAGTCGTTCTCTGACGTAGTTTAATGTGAAGTTAGTTACAACAGACTACAGATAATTAACTTCACGTAAACAGAATAAACATTATTGAAAAACTTAAAATATTTATTCCATTGATAAACAATCTAATAAATTAAACAGACATATACGAGTATATATAACTAATGAGTTATATATATAACATCCTAGCAAATAAAGGATTTCATTTCATTTCAAAAAAACAGGTAATCAACATTACGTGTAATGCTAATTTATTTGGTTTAATAAACTTTTTTATTTTATTATTTATATAACTTTATTATCTACTGGCTGACCCGGCGAACTTCGTACCACCTAATAGTCATTGAATGTTTGTAAACCTTAGTTAGCACGTAGAAATCCACAATATCAAATGCTTATACGCTATGCTAATCGCCGATTGGATCTTCTCAATAAACTCTACATAGAAGGCCTATGTGATGGCTGGGCAGCTCCACTCTTCCAGGATTAGCGTCTCGGTTATGCTGGGAGAGGTCGATTAACTGTTGAGTGCTAAATGGTTTGACTTGGCTTTATTTCTGTATTCGACGACAGTCAAACGCAGAGTGAGCTCGCGCAGGAGTCTCAAGAGCAACGACTGAGTAACTATATGTATAATAGAAGCGCTAGGGAGTTTTAGGCTACCGCTCGGTACCAAATCAGCGCTGATGCGCGCCACCTATTGGACAACAGTAGTACTATGTCAGAAACCTTCGCCAATGTTCACAGAACATATTCCCAAAGTTTCATCCCGATCGGTCAAGTAGTTTTGAAATGCATAGGGAACATACATACACACATACATTCATTTTTGTATATATAGATTAATATCCAACAATAAAATATTGATTAAAAGTACTAAGAATACTACTTGTTTTAAATAAAAAAAAATGTATCATCACGACCGTATCCTTTGCGGTGTAGTCAAGAACCACGCTTTTTTAAAAGAAGCAGATTCACATTTAGCCAACTTTACTATAAGCCCAACATGACAAGTCGCAAGCTCGGCGATGTCTCTAGCGTACCGAACTCGAGAAATATCACAAATCAATAATTGTATCCCGACCACGAATCGAACCCGGTACCTCTGCTTCTAAATCCACAGACTTATCCGCTAGACTACGGAAGCAGACAAATTTAAATAAATAAATGATGTTAAAGTAGACATTATGATCCAGTTGTGCCCTTCACAAAGTTAAGACCGAACAAGTTGAGTGTAAAAAATAAGGTTTCCCCATTTTGCTTTTACCTGCGCCCTTTTTGAATATAAACTGAGCTATATTTGCACTTAGCAAAGAAAGAAAACTCAATTGATACAATTATTCGATTTGCAAGAAAAATTGTTGTGTTTGGAATTTATTTTCCTATAACTTGGAGTCCTTCAAGCAAAGTGTGAAAAAGCATCTAGTCATGAATAGTGTTAGGGACTGATGTCAGTCATGAGTGTCTGATTCCAGTTGCTAACATTCATAAACCTTGCGTGCAACTTAAAAAAAAAAAAAAAACTACTGACTCTCGCAGTCAAAATATGATAGACATATTTTGACTGCGTCACTCTTTTATAATTATTTGCAATATATAGATGTTTAATAGTATTTACTTTAACCTCGCTTTTTTTAAATTTATTTTATATACCTACTAGCAAGACATGTGACCTTGCTCTCACCTGATGGTAAGCTGCGCGCAAGGTCCAGAAATGTAAGCAACTAAAATCAGACACAAACGACAAACATTCCCTAAAACTATGCCGGCTTGACAATACATGAACAAAGCCGGAAAAATAGCTAATTACTTATTAATATAGGTCATAGGGTTTAGTCCTAGTTGGAAATGAGCCTTCCAGAACATATATCTGGAGAATTTGGCCAACACTTGCCACGACCAGACGGGTTGGTGAGCATCTGATGTCAATTTATTAACAATGTCACAAGTTGAATTGGATAACTGAAGCCGGGACTGACGGCTTAACATGCTCTCCGATTATATATCTATGACTATATATCATTCATTACATTAGGCGCGGTGGTGGCTCGGTTGTAAGAACGCGTTCCTTAAATCCTACAAAGGTCGGTTCAAACCTACTTGGCATGTACCAATGAGAAATGCACTTTCTTACGTACATTTGTCATAGATTGACAACACCACCGTTCCCGTGCCTCGGAGAGCACGTTAAGCCGTCGGTCCCGGATCCACTAATACCAACTTGTGGAATCGTTAATAAAAATTGACATCATATCCTCGCCAAGCCGTCTGGCCAGCGTGGCGAGTGTAGGACAAATTCTCCAGATATATGTTCTGGAAGGCCCGTCTCCAGCAGTGGACGTCTAGGACGCTTTGTTCTAGGGGCTGTAATGACTATATATATATATATTAGCACGACATGTGATCTTGCTCCCACCTGATGGTAAGTGACGCGCGAGGTCCATGAATGTTAGTAACTGGAATCAGATACTCATGACTGACATAAGTTCCTAACATGCCGGGGTTCGAACCAATCTTTTTAGCATTTGAAGTAAACAGTAACAACCTTATTTCGATAATACTATTTCTCATTGTAAAAAACTTTTAAAACGTGAATAATATCTTTCGTTGCCCGAAATTACCCTTATGATAATAGATTTTATTTTTGCAAGGAATTGATTTTCCATTACCGTTTCAATCATTCTGGATTGAAAGAAGAAAATAATAAAAAATCACAGCTTCATTCAGTCCATTGCTGTATATTTTCTGAATACCATTCAACCATTCTCGACAAGAAATTCGTTCAATCATTAAATAAAACTGGGAATAAGTTCAAAAAAATACTTTTTTTGAATTGGATCCTTATATTTTATAGGTACTAAAACTGCCTTCAACAAAAGTCTTCAACCAGTGCGTCCTCCCCGTAATGTCGTACGGAGCAGAGACGTGGACACTGACAGTGGGTCTGGTTCACAAATTCAAGGTCGCTCAGCGAGCTATGGAGATAGCTATGCTTGGTATTTCTCTGATGGATAGAATTCGAAACGTTGAAATTCGTCAGAGAACCAAAGTTACTGACATAGCATTCAAAATTAGCAAGCTGAAGTGGCAATGGGCCGGACACATCTGCCGCAGAACCGACGACCGATGGGGCAAACGGGTTCTGGAGTGGAGACCACGTACGGGACGACGCAGAGTGGGATGACCCCCCGCCAGATGGACGGATGACCTGAGGAGGGTCGCTGGTGGGGGTTGGATGAGGATTGCAAAAGACCGCGTGCAGTGGCGAGCCTTGGGGGAGGCCTATATCCAGCAGTGGAGAGACACAGGCTGATGATGATGATGATGATGAAAACTGCATCCGTGGTCTAACGGTTAAGTCCGTGGATTTATAATAATAATAATAATTTATTTATTTCGGATTCGATCCATATAATGTTAGTAACAATTTAACTTAGAACTATGTTAGTAGAAATACACAATAATCAAAAATTAAAACAATGTAAATATAAAAATTATTGTTCATTTTGTCACAGCTCCATAACATTGGGTACCGCAACTTAGACTCAGGCAATTTAGACTCGGAGGTACCGGGTTCGATTTCTGGTCAGGACACAATCATATTTATTAATTTAAATTAATAAATTTCATTTATTATTAATTTGGAGTGAGTATATGTAAAAAGTGTATTTTTTTTATATTGGGTTTTTCAAAATGTCTCGCGGACCGGTTGCTGCCCACATATGCTTTAAGCGCTTTTTTTTATTTGAAAGTCATTTAACTTGGCGTTGCTCTATAGTTTTCATTCTGCACTTTAAGTAAAAAAAAAGTTAAGTATCATCACGACCGTTTCCCTTCCGGGGTGGTCAGAAACAACGCTTATAAAGAAGCGGATTCACATTTAGCCAACTATACCTGGAACTCTCGAATCTCTGCAGCATCGCCGAGATGTGGCTTCTCTGAGCGTGTTCTACCGGCTATACTATGGTGAGTGCTCGGAAGAACTCTATAACCTAATTCCTCCCTCTCCATTCCGCAACCGAACCACACGCACAGGCCAGAATATGCACCCACATACCATCACCATCCCTTCGCATATGTATAAATTTGGGGAATCATACATCTGTCACACGATAAAGATGTGGAATGCTCTTCCAGACTCTGTGTTTCCACTTTCCTTTAACTTGGAGTCTTTCAAGCGAAGTGTGAAAAAGCATCTAGTCAAGCCGGCATAGTGTTAGGGACTGATGTCAGTCATGAGTGTCTGACTTCAGTTGCTAACATTCATGGACCTTGCGCGCCACTTACCATCAGGTGGGCCCAAGGTCACATGTCGTGCTAGTACAAAATATATATATAAATAAATCATGAAACATCATATGAAAATGAAAAAATATATATAAATAAATGATGATTCTTTCAGGGTGGTCAGAAACCACGCTTATAATTAGGCGGATTCACATTTAGCCAACTTTACTATAAGCCAATCATGACAAGTGGCAAGCTCGTCGATGTCTCCAGCGTATCAAACTCGAGAAATATCACAAATAAATTAAATATTAATTAAATGTATTCATTTACATTATTAAATATTTTTGTGTACCTACCGACCAGGAATCGAACCCGGTACCTCCGAGTCTAAATCCACGGACTTAACCGCTAGACCAAATTATATGTTTAAAAAAAATGAAATTAGACATGTAAAAGTGCTTGTCTATGCCTATTTGCTGAATAAAATACATTAACAATACAATTACAATACAGAAACAGCGACATTTTCTCCAAAATGTGTAAATTTATTTCCGCCAGGAGCTAATTCAATTTTATATGAAAGTTGTTGTCCCTAAGATTGTATCCGGAGATAAGATATTATATGGTAACTTATTCCATTCCGCGGTGTCACCTTAAATAACTTAATTAAATTATTTAAACCGTTGACTAATATTAGGGTACCAGAACCCAAAATTTTTAACCGCTATTAGATTATCATTATCACAGCCCCTAGAACACAGTCATAGCCAAAATATCTTTATTCCGTAAATATTACAGGTATTTGTGACACGTCATAATTTAAATTATTTTGAATGATTTTACTCCTGTTAGTGGAAGACCAAGCAACGAAGTGGTCGAAAGAGTAAGCTGTTAGCAGAAGACTAGCAACTTATCAAATTCCAGTGACCTGTTAATGTTTAATCTGACTGAGAAAGGAATCTGCTAGGAAAACTCAGCTATAGCAGATTTACAAATGAAACAAATACAGAATTACACAACAATAATAAATAAATATCTTTCAAATTCACCCGAGTACCTTTGAGATTACAAGGTGGTACAGTGGTACCCTACCAGGTATGTCAGATACCAAGACAGAGTCCTAGACCTCCGCTGTTGGAGATTGGACTTACAGATATTTATTGATTTTTTAAAATTTAAACTCGCCTTCTTGACCACACGGGTTGCTGATGGTCTGATGTCAATATTTTTAGAAGTAAAAATTTATGTATCATCACGACCGTATCCCTTTCTGGGTGATCAGAAACCATGTTTTTTAAAGAAGCTGATTCACATTTAGCCAACTTTACTATAGGCCCATCATGACAAGTTGCAAGCTTGTCGATGTATCTAGCGTACAAAAATCAAGAAATACAACAATTAAATTAAATAAATTGTATTTAGAGGTTAAGTCCGTGGGTTTAGATGCAGAGGATCTGGGTTAAATTCCTGCCTGAAAATAAAAAAATAATTATAATTTATTTGTGATATTTCTTGAGTCTAGTATACGCTAGAGACATCGACGAGTTTGCCACTTGTCATGATGGGCCTATAGTAAAGCGGGTAAATGTGTACTCGCAAGGGATACGATTGTGGTCATACTTAATATGACTGTAGGCTTTTAACATAAACCGCACTCATAAGCAGAAAGAAAGTTCCAAAAATATTTTTTGTCGATTAAAAATCATATAATAAATATCCTAACCTTACAGTGTCAATGATTGCGACACGAAATCTGGCAAAATTACGTGATTCGAATAATGAAAGGGACCTTAAATTATTCTGAAATAATCTTATATTATCGTTACCCTGATAATGCGACTAATTATAACAGCTTTTTGAACCTTTCATGAATAATATCTTATTTGAAAAGCGTTTACGAGTCAAGTTAATTTGATTACATTACTATTTTATGCGTGGTTGGATTTATTATATATTAACTTAGATTAATTGCGTATAGAATGTTAATTTAATATCACAAACTGCCAACTTTGAAGCCATAATTCGCCGTCCCCTGACGATAATGACAAAAATTAAACTATACAAAAAAAAAAAACACTACGAAATATTTATAGTCTTGTATTATGTTCCTTGCCACTATATCTGGAACTCTCGAATCCCTGCAACTTCGCCGAGTTAAAGCTTATCTGAGCGTGTTCTACCGGCTATACTATGGTGAGTACTCAGAAGAGCTCTATAACTCTATAATTTCTCCATTCCGCCGAACCACACGCACAGGTCAGAATATGCACCCACATAAAAATTTGGGGACTCATACGTCGCACAATAAAGATGCGGAATGCTCTTCCAGCCACTGTGTTTGAACTTTCATATAACCTGGAGTCCTTCAAACGAAGTGTGAAAAAGCATCTAGACAAGCCGGCATAGTGTTAGGAACTGATGTCAGTCATGAATGTCTGATTCCAGTTGCTAACGTCCATAGTCCTAGTCCTCCTTGCGTCGTGTTACTTCATTACTGAGGGTCGTGACCTCCCAAAGAATTGATGTGCGTCATGATGATAGCACGCCACCCGTTCCTGTCTTCGGCGGCATGCACAGCATCATCGACGCTAGTGTTGGTGGTGGAGCGTATTTGGTCAGACCAGCAAACCGGGCTTCGGCCTCTCGGCCTCTTTCTTTCCACCAAGCCAGTAATAAAAAGTTTTTCCACGTTATCTTCTCCTTTTATGGCAATGTGTCCGAAGTATTGGAGTATCCGACGAAGACATATGGTGGATAGCCAAGTCGACATGTCTAGATGTTTTCTTCAACACCACATCTCAAAAGCATCGATACGCTTTTGGTCGGCGCTCTTTATGGTCCATATCTCAGCGTCATATAGGAATATGAAGGAAACCAGTGATCTAACGAGTCTGGGTTTCGTTTTTATGGAGATCGTCCTGTTCGTTTATATTTTGTGTAGCTGAGACATGGCGTTCTTGGCCATACCGATGGGTATCTGCTAGTATAAAATAAATAAATAATAATAATCATTCATCATCATCATCATCAGCCTGTGTCTCTTCACTGCCTCCCCCAAGGCTGGCCACTGCACGCAGTCTTTTGCAACCCTCATCCAACCCCCACCGGCGACCCTCCTTAGGTCATCCGTCCATCTGGCGGGGGGTCGTCCCTCTCTGCGTCGTCCCGTATGTGGTCTCCACTCCAGAACCCGTTTACCCCATCGGTCGTCGGTTCTGCGGCAGATGTGTCCGGCCCATTGCCACTTCAGCTTGCTAATTTTGAATGCTATATCAGTAACTTTGGTTCTCCGACGAATTTCAACGTTTCGAATTCTATCCATCAGAGAAATACCAAGCATAGCTCTCTCCATAGCTCGCTGAAAGAACTTGAATTTGTGAACCAGACCCACTGTCAGTGTCCACGTCTCTGCTCCGTACGACATTACGGGGAGGACGCACTGGTTGAAGACTTTTGTCTTCAAACACTGTGGTATGGACGATGAGAGGATATGTCGAAGTTAATAATCATTATTGAATTTAAATCAAAGAAGGTAGGTAGGACATTGATAATGTAACATGCTTAATTTTATATGTTATATAATTAGTATTTAGGCATATAATATTTAAAAAAGATTAAGTTTACATATTTACATTACGTTTGTACTATGTTACGGATAAAAATAATTGCTGAAATTATTGCCAAGAATCTAGTAGTTTGGCAGACAAGTATTTTCAAGTAACTTATATTCGCATAAACTTTTATGGATGCTAGAGCGCGTGGTTTGGTGTAAAAATGAGGTGCTTAGGCAGGTTGCCAATATCAAAAGATGTTGCCATTACATCTAGATTTAAAAGCTCGCTCATCGCTATTTATCCTATCCTGGATCCAATACTGGATCATGAGCTTAGAGAGCTAATGTGTCTATACACGTCGCATCCCACACCAGCTAGCTGCCAAGTTGCCACGGCCCAACAGTCATTCCGTCGGGTCTCTTGCCATCGCTCCGCACAATCTCCGCATCTAATTAGGGTTCTTTAAACGATAATAGTTTTGTTATTGTACAGTTATTAGTTTATTGCATGAAGTGATAGTTTGTAGATGCTTTCATCGTTTATAATATGTATTATTCTAACACTAACACTAACGTTTAATAATTCTAACGCTTGTAGTATGACAATGCCTCATTACAGCAGCTGTGATGCTTGGTGTATTTATTTTATAATTGTGTATGTCTTAGTTTGTAATATGACAATGTCTATTTACAGCAGCTATAATTTTAAGATTAAAATTATGTATATTTTGGTTGTAATGTGCTGCTCCAAATACAATCTATTTCCCAAAAATAAGCGTTTCGTTATATTAATAGATTTTTTGACATGTAAAAGCGTAGAATACATTATTTATTGTCCTATGCCTACTTATAAATATAATAATTTGAAATTGACTACTCGTGAAAACTTGTAAATGACTTTCTGTTTCTATTTTTGTATCTATACTTGTGAATTAAAAAAAAAATCTTATATAGCCGTTGGACGGTGCTCCAACCGTTATGTCATAAAACCTATCAGTTCCTGGGTTACATGGTACATCTCTAAAAATTCCTCAGAATTGGTTTGAGTAGTTTAGCTGTTAGGCGAGACAAACAAAGGTTTTTTTTTCACTTTATTAGTATGGGTTAATTTTGTACCTTACTTCGAAGAAAGAAAAATATAAATGGTAAAAATAAAAATTAGAGCTTAAATTGTATCTAAAAGTACTGGAGATTGGAGTGTCCATTTCATCGTTCCATTAAGTTGGTAAATATTTGTAGGAACTGCGAGGGGACACTTTAAGCAGTCAACGACATGCAAACTACTTCGCAAGTTATCCCCCAGCTTAGTGAAACGAATTCTATTTCAAATTATACTAACTTTAGTTGACTTAATATACATTCAGAAGCTCCTATCTCTACGTATTATATTAAATTTTATTACCTGATGTACTTACTGCTCTCGTTGTCCCGAAGGTTTGACCGTCATATTTAGCGGCATTAGGTCCCGCCTTTGTACTTTGTGCAATTAAGTTTAAATAAATAAATAAATTGGAGACTCTTACATCTGTCGCATGCTGAATATATGGAACGCTCTCTAAGCCAATGTGTTTCGCCATTTCTATAACCTGGAGTCCTTCAAGCGAAGTATGAAAAAGCATCTTCTTAGGCATTTTTTTGTAATAGTGTGTATAATATGGTTATTGTTTAATAAGCTGCCGGATGACCTTAAGAACAACAAAACATCAATCTTCAAAACAAAATTGTATGACCTTTTGGCAAAAAAGGCTTATTGTAATCTTAAAGAGTACTTAGAAGATGCATTAAATTGACTTTTTCTTTTCTTTATTTTTGTTTGTTTCTTGTCTCATTTTGTTTTCTTATTTTATATTTTTATATTTAATAATAATTATTATTTAATTTAAAAAAAATGATAATATTTATATACCTATCTCTTAGGTCGACTTTTGTAGCTCACAACCACCTGTTAGAACCTAAATAAATGTACCAAAAGTTAATAAATAAATTATTGATATTGATTTTGATTTTAGGTCGGCATAGTGGTAGAGACTGATATCGGCCTTTAGTGGATGGCGTCAGTTGCTCCTATTCTTGGATCCCTTGTACTGCTTAGATGGGAGTGTTGTCACAGGTTTAAAAGTCAAAATGTCTTTATTCACGTAAAACTATTACAAGCATTCCACTCCTGCTAGTGGAAGACTAAGCAGCGAAGTGGTCCCAGGAGTAAGCTCTTATTTATTTATTCAAAGAGAAAGGACAGAGACAGACAACATAAGAACATAGAAGATAGCAACAGAGTAGAAGCAACTTAAATTATACCCGCCAACAGAATATTTATCACTGTGACCAAAAGTGCACTCTTTTTTATATATTTCTATATTTCTTTATATTTCCAGACAGGTCACACAGCGCCATCTAATTTCCGTGGTAAGCTACGAGGCTTGTGTTACGGAAACTAGATGGTTGATAAACTACATATTATACTTTTTTTTGTAAATATATACATATAAACACCCAGACCGAGACAAATTATACAATGTACAACTTGCCCCCGGTGGGAATCGAACCCACGACCTCCCGAGTTCACGGCAACGTTTGTTACTACTAGACCACGGAGGCGGTCTTTGTACGATACAAAATTTGAAAAGCAGAAGACAAGCAGCTAAGCAGATTCCAGTGGCCTGATAATGTTTAATGGGTGTGAGAAATCAGCAACGAAAACTCAGCTATATCAGATTAACAAAATAAAATAAATACAGAATTATACAACAACAATAAATAAATTTCAATTTCACCTTAAATTTGGTCATCTCCAATTAAAGTCCTGGATTTCCTAATTCTACTCGAATCAATAAACTTAGTGATGTTCCAACTATTCCTGATCAAATGCCAAAAATAAAATAAAGTGTTCCGATATCTTTATGATTTGTTGAGTATAGTCATTTTCGCTTAAATAAAATGGCTGAGGTTTAAGCGATAGATAAAACGAAAAACCTCTGCTAATTTAAGAACAATACATTAGACCTGTTCGGCAGGGGTCACAGGTCCCCACATAATGTACCATTCACTAGCCCTATAACACTTCCCATCAACATCCACTATTTTTGGATCATCTCTATACATTACTAAATTCTGTATAATTATGAAGTTACAAAATCTAAGTGATATTTTTTTAATATTTGTATGAGTATGTCTTAGCTTATATGTAGTATGACAATGCCTCTTTACAGCAGCTATCACCTTAACTGAGATTTATATTTTTATAATTGTCTCTGTCTTAGCTTATAGTATGACAATTTATATTTACAGAAGCTATAATTTCAACCGTTATTTGGTAATTTTAAATTATTTTTGTTATTTTATTGTTTCTCTTCCCAAATTATGAACTGCTCCAGATACACCAATTATGTAATATATTATATTAATATTGTAAAAACATACGTGTAAAGGCTCACAATACATCTCTTTATGTCCTATGCCTATTGCCAAAAAAAATATTGATCTGTTGCGGACATAACTATATATATGTATGTATGTGTGTTGTTTTTTTTATATTGTGTATGTATATGTATATTTAATAAATGCGTAATTATGTTTATTTACTAATTTAAGCTATTTTAATATTTTTCTTTATCCTGCCCATCACCTTACATGATCCCCAAGGTTAGCTGGTGAAGAATGCCTTATGGCGTTATAGCTCGCCTATGTACTAGGTTTTTAAGTGCAATAAAGTATTTAAATAAATAAATAAATAACTGTGAGCCACTGTGAAGATCTTGTTTCTATTGCTTTTTTCACTTCTTTGTGCTTTATATAATAATTAATTATAAAATTATTTATTTCATACAAAACCTTAAATTAAATAAACTATATTACAACAAAATCTAAATTTAACCTAAAAATTTTTACATAGAAAACAAAAAATAGCTCCTCCAAATCGCTGTCTTGTGACATGGTGCCCAATACACTAGCAGCATTTCCCCATTGAATTATGATACTTAATTTTTGGGAGAAAAAACTGCCAGCTCTATTGTCACCAGAGACGTCAATGAGCCTTGGAACAATTTCTTTATAAAATGCTTTCAGTTCCGATCTCCACGGGCCCATAGTTTCTACAGCAAACGTCGAAAAAAAGTAACTATTGCACATCGTTTCATATTTTCGACGCTTGCTGATCTGCGCTTGTTCCGCTGCAACACCAGCTCTAACAGAAGTTCCTTGAAGATGGGAACGGGCTAGGGAATCCCAACAGGTAAAATCCCATACCAGGGATTGAACCAATCTCCAAGGAACTAATGTCATTCCGTCTGGACGCTTGCCATTGTCTCGACTCAGACCGGTTGGTTCTAAAATACATGGGATCGAGACAACTGCAAGCGTCCTACGAATGAGGTCGTTAATGGCGCTGTGACGGAAAAAGCGACCCGCACTTTTGGAACACGACAGCCTATATCTTCTTTATCTTATTATTTATTCAATTTGATATATATACAATATATAATTGTTTTGCATAAAATGTATTTATTTGCTTCGCAATAGGATGTACCTTTTCCAACCATATTTAGGTAGGTATGTTTGTCACACGATTGAACGGTCACTGACTGGTCTACAAAAGGTAACAAACAAACTGACATCATTTCATAGCAAACTCTATGTTCTGTTTATTTAACCTATTAGCAGAGTGGCGATGAAATACATAAATTGGTATGAAATACACGTACGGCTTAACCCATACTTGTGTTTGAAGAGTGTTTTGAAAAAGACCTAATTATGTTTTCTTTCTTTTAAAATTGAAATTTTATTTGATTCTCCAAATAATCCAGTGAAATATATTTCTTTTTTACTATTATTGGAAAGAGCCCAGTCTCTTCGTTCGTCTCCCAATTCCGTTGTTTCTATCCCCTCTCTAGCCACTCTGTTTTATTATGATTATTTATTAATGTTTACTTTATATTTAATTTAATTTTTATTATTGGGGATCAAGTGCACATGAAATTTTTAAGGCGTTGCCAAAACAGCTCGTCAACACCTCGGGGGACAAGAGGGCTGGGCATTGGGCAATATTTGGGCCAAAGGATCAACATTGCCATTCAACGTGGCAATGCTGCCAGTATCCTTGGCACTTTGCCCATTATTTGCTTTGTTAAACCCTCGTAAAAATATTAGAATTTAAAAAATCTCATCAGAACATTCAAATAGCTTGTAGAACTCGCTTAGTATTAAATAAAACAAAGAATAGAAAACAGAGGATTAGGTAAATATATATTAAAAACAGCAATTACTTCCCGAACGTGTCATAAACGCAATTATGAAACGAAATTTAACTAAGTACATATCTTCACGTTCAGAAACCTAATTTCAATATTCATGAGTTGAATTTAAGGAAACGACACGTATTTGAGTGAAAACACGATGGCAACTCGTGTTATTGTTCAAAGAAATAGATTAGTCCTATATGTATGTTAGTCCAAAAAAATATATTTTAGGACCAACGTCAAATTTGAAAATTCAAAGGTGTTTTTTTCAATAAGTTCTTATTAGTATTGTGTTCTCAAAAAACTGGTCATTAATAAATGACAATAAAAATATATTTTCTTAAAAGAGAGAAATTATTTTATTAAGTAATCAAAATTTATTTGTACGTACAATGAGAAATGTCACAATAAACGCTACGAAACAAAAAGTACTAAAGATAAATGCAATGCGTAAAAGAAAAGTAAAGTATCATCACGACCGTATCCCTTACGTGGTGGCTTATAGAGAAGCGGATTCACATTTAGTCAGCTTTACTATAGATCATAGCTCGTCGATATCTCTCGTACCAAACTCGAGAAATATCACAAATAAATTAAATTAATAAAATTTTTTTTTTGCCTTTGCATGACGCTCTCCAGACAGGACAATTAATTATAAATTACGAGTAAGTACGTAATATTTTTATTATTTATAATTAGTACGTAATTATAAGAACGACCTAACCGAATTCCGGTAGTAAGGTATGGTGTAAAAAAAAAATGTAGACTATATAACATCCTGTTACTGAAAAAAATATATATAAAATCTAAGTCAGATTAAACAAAGGTCACTAGAATCTGCTAAGCTGCTGGTCTTCTGCTCTTAGGACACATTTGCTGCTTAATCTTCCACTAGCAGGAGCAAAATTATTTAAAATAATTTAAATAATGATGTGTCATAAATGCCTGTAATAGGTTAACGTGAATAAAGATATTTTGATAGAACCATCTGGACCTTCCTTCTAGGGAAAAATAAGGAAATATCCCCAACCCTGATCCCAGCCTATTTTACATTAGTCCCTTAACGACTAGCTAACTAAATCATTGAATTTAAATTTTCATATAGAATGAGACACTTTTTGTATGCCGAAAACATGGAATTAAATACATCAATTCTCCATTATGTTCTGGAAGGCCCACCTCCAACAGTGGAGGTCTAGGACGCTGTGTTTTTGGGGCTATAATAATAAATGATGATATTAATAAGTAATTCCTACCTTATTTATCCCTTTCAGCACGACAAAATATATTATGGACATTGAAATGTTTATTAATAACTTTGAGGTCCTTGTGGTCTAAAGTATCTCATAAATGAGTGCACAAACTAGCACGACCTGCGCCCTCCTTATGGTAAGTGGCGCGAAAGGTCCATGAATGTTAGCAACTGGAATCAGACACTCATGACTGACATCAGTCCCTAACACTATGTCGGGTTGACTGTACATTGTTTCGAAGCGGTAAAACCGAATCTGGCTACCGCTAGTTTTTTTTGTAATAACGCACGCTTTGTATTGTCCGTGCTGAAAGGGATATACATTATGTAGTTATATTTATTTATTTCCATGAAAATGTACATAACAGATTATACGTCTAAATAATACATATTTCATAACAAAATTCAAACACAAGTGACTAGATGTGCGAATTAATATGGCTCCAAGTACTTTAGGACAATGTTTTTACTTTCCACATCCGTTGATGCGAACACATCAAAATTCTCATAGGACTGCACGATTATAGATATGTATTATTATATGTATAACATGTATTGTATATGTAGTATTAGTATGTATTGTTTATTTAATATTTACTTGGCACTCTGCCTGTCACATGTTTTCAAAACTCCCAAAGGTTAGCTGGTGGATAATGCCTCACGGTGTAAAGCTCGCCTGTGCACATTAATTTTAAGTTATTTTAGTTTTTGTGCAATAAAGCCTTTTTTATTTATTTATTATATATGTCTATGACAATAATTATATGTATTTGTTTTAGGTAACTTTTGCATCGTTTGGTAATTTAGAGTCGTATAGAAGCTCGCTCCAAGGTTACCAAAGAGTATTATGATTCAGACACGACGATCATTTGCAATTTAGGGTTCAATGTAAATTGACTTAACTGGCTCAATTGACAACACAAAACTTTATTGTTGTAGGTATCTAAATGAACATGATACGTATAATACTGCTACTTTATACAGCGGGTTGCAGAAATGATGATTAAAATAATCCTTGGTCAATATTTTGATGCTCGTAAATTCTATAATCATGTCAAAATAAAATCAGCCTTTCTGCAACCGGCTGATATCTATATGTACTCGTAATAAAGCATGTTTTGACTTTTCCAACGTCCAACTCGAAATATATATTGTTTTTGGTGCAAAGTGAGTTTTCCAATATGATATCATCATTAATCATTATTACAGCCCCTAGATCACAGCGTCCTAGAACTCCACTGATGGAGATGGGCCTTCCACAACATATATCTGGAGAATTTGGCCTACACTCGACATTTATTAGCGATTACACAAGTTGTTATTAGTGGAACCGGGACCGACGGCTTAACGTGCTCTCCGAGGCACGGAAACGATGGTGTTGTACCTTCTATGACAAAAAGAAAAGTATATTTCTCATTGATACATGCCGGGGGGGTTTAAACAGACCTTTGTAGGATTTAAGGAACGCATTCTTACAACCGAGCCACCAACACGCTAATATGATATATATATATATATAGCACAACTAGCACAACATGTGACCTTGCGCCCACATGATTATAAGTGCCGCGCAAGGTCAATAAATGTTCCTGCAACTGCAATCAGACAATAATGACTAACATCAGTCCGTAACACTATGCCGTCTTGACTAGATGCATTTTCACACTTCGCTTGAAGGACTCCAGGTTATAGAAAAGTAGAAAGTGGAGCTGGATTATCGATATCTTTATCGTGCGACAGATGTATGAGTCCGTTATGTGGGTGCATGTTCTGACCTGTGCGTGTGGTTCGGTTGTGGAATGGAGATTAGGTTATATAGCTCTTCAGAGCACTCACCATCTGTAGAACATGCTCAGAGAATCCACATCTCGGCGAAGTTGCATGAATTCGAGAGTTTCAGATATAGTGGCTGCGTTCACAGTTTGAATCAAATTCCTCAACATCTCAATTAAAGATAATTTATTGAAAATAATTGCAATACATTATTTGAGAGACATTTGCGAATATTACCTATTGTATTATAAACAAAACTAAGTAACTCATCGTAAGTAAACCAAAAGAAAACAATCGCGATGAATAATCCCCCATTAGTAATTGTTTGCATTAAAATTTTAATATCTAGTTCTACTTCTAAGAATAGGCTTCTTGTAATTTTAAATATTATGTATAAAAAAAACTGTAACACAAGACTGGACTAAGCTAATACAACGCCGGTGATTAATAATAAACTTAGAAACACATTTACCTAATTACCAAATAGAATGATTAATACCCATTGTCTTATCTTATATTACATAGTCTAGTTTTCGAGCCGCATCGCCCGCGCGTCACCTCCCCCCTCTATATAGCCTTCGCCGCGTGCGCCGGTCGCAGTCAGTCGCACACACGGAACGCATACTATAACACTTCTATCGTACAAAAAAATGTTTTCACCGCGCGTATTAGCGGTTCTGTTCGTGGGGCTGGCAGCTTGCGCGGCCGCGCCCAGGCAGGACATCTTAGAACAAGCAGAACTCCCCCGCCCCGTCTCCGGAATCACAGAAGACGGACAAGACGAGTCGTGGTTCTCTTTCCCCTTCTTCGGGAATCCCTTAGCGTACTTCTTGAACCTCTTCCCGACCTTCGAAGACATCGGACCGAGAATTATCTCTACCGATGACAAGTATCAAGTGGTCATCAATGTTAAGGACTACGAAAAAGGAGAATTAAAAGTCAAGGTCAAGCACGGAAAAATATTCATCGAAGGGTCGCACGAAGGTAAAGATCCCGACAGAGCCGTTTTTGCCAGCCAGTTTTTCCACACATATTCGCTACCCTCGAATTGCAGCGCAAGCGATGTAACTGCGGATTTGACTAGTGATGGTTACTTGGTCATGATCGCTCTTGTGAAAGGACCTGTGGACAGAACTAAGGAGACCGAAGTCGAAGTACCTATCAACGAGACCGGTGCTGTTTACGTTCCACCGAAGATCGAGGACAATGATAAGGCCGAAGAACCTGTCGAGCCTACTAAATTTGCCGAGTCTGATGAGTCTGCCGAGTCTGTCGCGCCAGTCGCACCATCTGCCGCTCCCGCTCCAGTCTCCGACACTGACGACGACCGCAAGGAGCCCACGACGTCGCCAACCGAACGCAAGGAGATCACCGAGAAAGACAACAGTATTCCCTACGGCAACGAAATAGTTTTGTAAACCCTATTAATATTGTAGTCATAATTTATTTAAATGTAAGTATTTTTAACGCGAAATAAATTGTACAAAAAGAATGTGCGTTGTTTGTTTTTTTGGTGAGTTTTTTGTTATGTTCATCACGTATGGATGTCTTTAATGGTTGGTGCGTGTGCTGCATACAGATGAGGGGTGCTATTGTGAGCAGGAACTGGACCGATGTGTTTCTCTTCACAACCGGTATTGTTCTCGACTCCATACAGAGAGACATAAGTTTCTCGAATCTTTGTATGGATATTTAGTGCTTTCAAATGAAAATCATTTATGTATCGTGGTTTTATTCTTTTGAATTTAACTAAACATAGCATTGTATTTTATTATATTTAATATAATAAATTTATTTAATAATATTATGCCTATTGATGACTGTGTAAAAATGTTTAAAAGTGAATTTAAAGAAAAATTTAAGTTGCTTTAACACTAACTACTAATAGTAATGTGATTTAATGTTAAATAACTCTGTGTTTTGACAAATATAGTGTAAAAAAAATCTGTAAAAAAAGAGTGCTATGCAGTTTATCGTATAATTAAAAAAATGAAAATAATTTTATCTGAATAAACGATTTAATAATAAATGATAAAAAACAACTAATTAAAGATAAAGTATTTTATTTTTATTTTAAAACTTAGTTTACAAAAGCGAACTTACTCGTAAAACTATCTACATCTATCTAAGACGTAGAAGTAAATGCAATTATCAATTGAGTTATTATTAACTGTAATAAATAAAGTAAAATCACGACCGTAACCCCTGGAGGGATGGTCAAAACCATGTTTTTTTTAAGGAGCGAGTTTACATCTAGCTATAGGCCAAGATGATACTTTTTTATAAATGGTAAAAAATGGCGTCGATCGATTAGTTTTATTTTCAAGGTCAGTCATCAGCTGGAACATTCGACGCTATTTTTAACTTTATTCGTTATAATAATATAGAATTCATGTTGGTACAATGGGGTGTATCAGGCAAAGCTTTTTGTAGATGTCGCTAGCGGCAATGGTACCATGTTTTACACCTATATCGCAACATTTTTCAAATGTTTTTGTAGTTTTTTATTATTACAAAAGAAAAATGTATTTTAAATTAACGTTACCTACCTTAAACGACTAATTAAGAAAGCGCACACCGTATTTAAAAAGAAAGAATATTTTATTATTGGGACGGCAATTTTGAGATCACCATATCTTTGATTTCGCTTAGAAATCTCGATTTGTACACTTAAAAGCTGCTCACTTCGGCATAATATCCAGAAAATAATAAATTTCGTAATAAAAATACAAGTTTTCTATGCAACTGACAGTTATATTAGGTACCATCTATCATGCGCCATCTATCGCGATAAAAAGTTAGTGATACACCCCATTCCGCTGTAATGTCCTAAAGATTTGGTTGTCATAGTCAACATTGTAGGAAACTCGTCGATGTATAACGTAGGTACCAGACTATAAAAATGTTGTGTTCCCAAACAGGAATCGAAGTTTGATAGCAATCAAACAATAATGTTGTATATAATATTTTTTGTTTGATACGCTAGATACATTTTTCATGATGTGCCTAGGTAAATGTTACTCCACTTTTTTAAACGCGTGGTTTTTGAACACCCCGAGAGATTTTTTAATTTTTTATTCTAGAATGAAATGTAACCTTGCGCCTAACTTATGGTAAGTGGCGCGCAAGGTCCATCATGAACGATAGCAACTCCAATCAGACACTCGTCCCTAACACTTGCTTGTCTGGGCATGACGGCAATTCGAGCCTGATCCCGAAACGTATGGATACACTTTACTGGGTTTATCGGCACGACCAGTGGATACTTCCCCGTCCCGGAAGACCGGCAAATTACCACCAGCAGACTGCCTAACACGTAATAAAATATATTATAGTAGTAGTTTAAGTCACCCTACTAATTATTCGAAATTTTAAATCTATTTTATTTTAATATTTTTGTATCTACTTCAAATAAATATTATTCACAGATACGTAAAGTACCATCACGACCGTATCACCGTATAACCCTTAAGGTGTCAATAATTGAGCATCTTGCAGCAGTTATTGTTTTATTTAATAGTGTTTTGTCATATTTATGACAATTTAATAACCTTTTTTAAATTCTTTATTGCACTTAAAACCTTAACAGCTTCAATTCTATTAATAGAAACAATTTTTTTTTCATAAGAAACCATATATCGGAAATGTAAAAAAAAAGGCTTTTCACACAAACTGTTAATTTTAAAATAGCCAATTTGTATGGAGAAGCCAAAAAAAGTCATTTCCGAGATATGGTTTCTCGTAGGAAAAGTCACCCTCTATATGTTTATATATATATTTTTAAAATTTATTGCTATTATATATTAATTATTATTGTCAACCCGTATATGTCTCCGTGGTCTAGCGGTTAAGTCCGTGGATTTAGACTCGGAGGTACCGGGTTCGATTCCTGATCGGGACACAATATTTAATTTAATTTATTTGTGATATTTCTCGAGTGAAATAGTTCGAGTACGCTAGAGACTTCTAGTAAAGTTGGCTAAATGTCTTTATAAGCGTGGTTTCTGACCACCGCGGAAGAGAGAATTTAGTGCAGTGGTGGCTCGGTAGTAAGAACCTGGTCGGTTCGAACCCCGGCATATACCAATGAGAAATAGACTTTTCTTACGTACATTTGTCAGTTATTTACATCATCACCGTTCACGTTTCTCGAAGAGCACGTTAAACCGTCGGTCTCGGTTCCAGTTATACCAACTTGTGGAATCGTTAATAAATTGTCATTAGAAAAGTGACATCAGAACCTCGCCAACCCTTCGCCAACAAAAGCCAGCGCGGCGAGTGTTGGCCAAATTCTACAGAATTTCCTGGAAGACCCAACGAAGACTCTGCGTTCTAGCTATTTCTCCTTATTGCGTCTTCCTGTCTAAATGTCTCAAAGGTTTGGCTAGCAGCTAGCTAGCTAGCGGTATTAAGTGCGCCATTGTCATCATCATTACAGCCCCTAGAACACAGCGTCCTAGTCCTCCACTGCTGGAGATGGGCCTTCCAGAACATACATCTGGAGAATTTGGCCTACACTCGCCACGCTGGCTAGACGGCTTGGCGAGGATATGATGTCATTTTTTATGATAATTTATTAACGATTCCACAAGTTTGTATTAGTGGAACCGGGACCGACGGCTTAACGTGCTCTTCGAGGCACGGGAACGGTGGTGTTGTAAATCTACGACAAATGTACTTAAGAAAATTGTATTTCTCATTGGTACATGCCGGGTTGGTTTGAACCGACCTTTGTAGGATTTAAGGTACGCGTTCTTACAACCGAGCCACCACCGCGCCATTGTACCTACTTGCAATTACGTTTTAAAATAAAATTGTTCCATTGACCTTGATTTTATAATGTACTTTGAGCTGCAACTAGAAAACAACTCGTTTGTAGAAACACCACATAAAAAAGCTAATTAGAAATGTAATTTCCTTAACAATTAGATGTTTTTTTAGTTATTCTGAGAACTTTTTGCTTTAAGATATTTCTTCCTGTGACCCTGTTTCTTAAGCTGGAAACGTGAAATAAAAATATAAAAAACCGTATTAGAATCCAATGGCCATGGCCCGCGATGATATAAAGCTGGCCCGATAATAATAATAAAATAATATCTTTATTCAGTAAAGTTACAAGATATAGTAAAAGTAAAGTATCATCACGACCGTTTCCCTTTCGGGGTGGTCAGAAACCACGCTTATAAATAAGCAGATTCACATTTAGCCAACTTTACTATAGGCCAATCATGACAAGTGGCAAGCTCGTCGATGTCTCCAGAGTACCAAACTCGAGAAATATAACAAATAAATTAAATATTAATTAAATGTATTTATATACATTAATAAATATTTTTATGTCCCGACCAGGAATCGAACCCGGTACCTCCGAGTCTAAATCCACGGACTTAACCGCTAGACCACGGAGGCAGTTACACGATATGAAAACAATAACATATTTCATTATGCATTATGGTACAGGAAAACAGACATTTGCAGCCGAACTAAGCCTATATGTATAGGTCTGTCCGTCGGCAGTCAACGCCCAGACACCCTTTTAAATATATTATTAGGTACTTTTCATTACAAAATACAAAAAGAAACAAAATGTACAAAAAAGAAAAATAAAATAAAAATTGTGTTCAACCACACAATTTATCCTTTTGCCAATTTTATTTTATCAATTTTGCCTTTAGTGTGGAATGCTACCTGGCGCCTTCCCTTCCGCCTTCGAATAAATTCTACCCATATAATAAAAAACTTACGTTAGGGACATATTTTTATTTATTTATTTAACACTTTATTGCACGACATTTGATCATTTTTTATTTTCTTGATAAACTTCAAAATATAAAATACTACTAATAAAAAAACTACTTAATAATTAAAAATCCAACTACAACTTAAACAAAAATAGGATAAAATAAAATAAAGGAAAAACAAAATCAATTTTACATATAAAATTAATATTTTTGGAAATTACAGTGTGGTAATTATTTAATGTTGTCCAATTCCTTTTTTGCAAGACCAAGATGAAGACCACCGATATGTAAAGAAGACCAATTCTCTCAAGAGTGTAGCGACTAAGAAGAATAACTGTAAAATTGTCATAAGAAACTTCTAAAAACCGTGATTTTGATTAAATGTATAGGATACCTATTGCCTACGCAGTTGTTATATCAATTATCGAAGGCAGTTATGAAACAATGGTCGCACTTAGAGCCGATTGTTTTCCTTTGAAACCGCTGAATCGTATGACGGTATTGAGTTTTTTAATCGATACAATGGCATGACCGCTGATGCGAACAAAAACATCGCCTCCTACTTATATTTTGATAACTTATCATTCAATTTAAGGCCTCTCGTTGTTCAAAGATATTAGACAGGAAAAGAAAATGTTTTTGAATAGCATTAATCGAACTTTAATAAAATGACCACAAATACATCAATTGTTTCGTAGATAGATACATTCAGGGATAGTGGCAGTAAAAAAAAGGCCAGGAGGTCAACGGACTTCCAGAACTCCAGAAAACGTCAAGAGGGTGAGGGAGTCATTTTTACACTCTCACCGGCATCGCGTTCGCTGCGTAAACACTCAGCTACTCACGGTATTTCTTTTCGCACAGTGAGAATTCTTCACAATGAACTCCACTTCCATCCCTACAAACTTGCTGTGGTCCAACAGTTGACTGAATGCTATTTTGTTTATATGCAATTTATATGCAAACTGCATGTGAAGCACTCAGTAACTTGCCACACGACGCTTTAGTGTTTTTCAGTGATTAGGCCCATTTCCACCTTTCCGGTTGTGTACCCCGTACCCTGGAACACTTATAGGACAACATCCACCAATCCATCGCCAACATTTTCGTTGATTTCCTAGAAAGGGTGGTGCGAAACTTCAATAGTAGGGTAGATCAGTGTATCGCTAATCAGGCCGCCATTTTTCCGATGTTATTATAAAAACCACTTAGAAAAAAAATTCAGAATATCTACTATACTATAAAAAAAGAATTAAATCGATTTGTGAAGTAATTTTTCTTTTATTGACATTTCAAATCAATAAGTTGCCGCACCCTGAATAAAAAAAAATGGAAATTGTGAAGAAACATCAGAGACGTCGCGTCGCTCTCATCAAAGTGAAACCGATGTATCGGAAGTATTAAATGCCGGTATAATTAGTTACTATACACTTTGATCGGGATGCTCAGTACGCGTCCGGCTTCTGTGTGCCCCGGGTTTTAATTGATAGGCAGTGATCTTCGGTTTATCCGTTGACACAAGGAGCAGATAATAGAAGAAGATTAATGGGTTGGTCGTGATCGCAATATCAAATCCATTTCTTATGAGCCGATCGGGAAATATCTACCAGTCATGAAATTAATTATTTTATTGATATTGCTGCGATCCTAAAGTTATCCTTTAATAGCGGATCGGTCTCTATTTAGGGATTTCGATGATAACATGATTTACATTGAGAGAACTTCAGCCCAATTCTACCAATAGTTTTATTTTCATTCTATTTTATTTTAACGTTAAATGCTGTCAATATATGTTTTGGTATTCACTTACCGATTAAATTTTCATATGTGAAATTGTAATAGAATTTTTGACAAATCCCTATTCTACTATTCGCTGCAGTTTAGTTATCATTTCAAAAACTCATGTAATAGTTTAAGAATAAAACTAGTGGAAATACTAAATAGTATCTACTTATATTATTTTTTATATAAAATGTTTGTAACTTGGTTTACGCGGTCACCACGACCGACATCAGTCTCTACCACTATGTCGGCCTAACAAGATGCTTTTTCACACTTCGCTTGAAGGACTCCAGGTTATAGGAGTGGGCAAACACACTGCCTGGAGAGCATTCCACATCTTCAGCGTGCGACAGATGTAAGAGTCTCCAAATTTATAAGTACGCGTAGGGATAGTGGGTAAGGTATGATGAATTCTAGTCTGGGGATCAGAGTTCCTCCAAAAAATTATGTAAACAATTTTTGGGAACTAATAAACGTTTTTGTATTTTTATTTTTTGTATATTTTGGCATGTGCGTGTGATTCGGTTGCAGAATAGAGAAGAAGGGATAAGGTTATGGAGCTCCTCAGAACACTCGCCGTGGTATACCTTGTAGAACACGCTCAGAGATGCAACGTCACGGCGAAGCTGCAGTGATTTGAGAGTTTTAGAGACTGTGGTGTCGTCCACTATCCGAATTACCCGTTTCCGAATTCGAATCCGAATTTCTCTTCTTTTGTCGAAGAACAACGTGTTTTACACTTCCATAGCATGCAGGTCAGGGGCCTAATTCTGGCGCTTTCGACTTGCCTCTCGGTTTGAAATATTTAAATGAAAAGCAACATAAAACTGTCAGTTACATTTGGAGCAAATCGAGCGGACATTCATGTCGAAGGCGCAAAAATCGGAGCCTAGTGCAATAAGAAAAACAATTAAAAAGTGTACGTCAAATACGACCATAACCCGGCTGTTATAGACTCATCAATTCATAGACTAATTGTCCTAGTTTTAATTCTCATACTCGTACTGTATGGATTCATGCCCGATTTTATTAAAGTTGTTTTTGAGTAAAATAGAAAGATAAATAATAAAAATAGTCAAAAATTGCCCACACGTCTGTCAGCAGTATGGCAAGAGAAACTATTATGAAATAACTAAGTATGAAATTTAATATTTTGCAGAGTTCATACATTCCAAAGTTTCGATGAACTCTGGAAAATATTTTACGGATTCGAAATTTAACATCGACGCAAAAATATTTCACAAAACGGAAGCGCAAAGTGCAATCTGGAAGAGTAGGCAGGTTGGGTTTAAATTGTTAAACATTATGAGGAGAGTGCATGGCTGTACGCCAGGCCGTAAATGGCAGCATTCATTCAAAGGTAACGTTCGGAACCTAACAATCGGGAACGACGTTTAAAAAGGTAAGCTTCCGGCTATAGAGACAGACAGTGAAGGCAGAAGGCTTGTCGCACTGGAATAGTTTACTAAACGATTAATTTAAACTCTGTGTATAGATAGGTTAGTATTGTCAAATCTTGGTCTTGGTTTTAGTTTTGCTTTTTTTCAAGACCAAGCAAATGTTTATTTTTATTGGTAATAAGGTTTTTTTTTTCAATAAATTATAATTGCGTCGTGTCTGTCATATTTACCGTCCGTATCTCGTTCGGGTGGTCAGAAACCACGCTTTTAAAGAAGCGGATTCACATTTAGCCAACTTTACTATTGGGCCATCGTGACAAGTGTCAAACTCGCCGATGTCTATAGCGTACCAATCTAGAGAATAATCACAAATAAATTAAATAAATTATTGTGTCTCGACCAGGAATCGAACCCGGTACCTCCGAATCTAAATCCACGGACTTAACCACTAGACCATGGAGACTCGGATAATAACTAAATAAATAACTATTTAAAATTTCAAGTAAATCAGACTAGTAGTTATCGAGATTGTAGTTTGCGAACAGTTACAAGATTTCCTTAGTACAATTAGTTTTTTTTTATTGAATCAGAGCAATAGTCTTGCTAAGAAGAAACTAAATCTTGGTCTTGGGAAACACTAGTAAAGGTATAGTATCATACCGACCGAATCGCTTATTTGGTGGTCAAAAACCACGTTTTTAAATTAGCGGATTAAAATTTAGTAAACTTTAGTATTGGCCCATCATGACATTGTCACTTGTCGTAAAACAGGATACTTACAACTAAATTTTAAATAATTATTAATTACTTAATGCATGATAACTATGTATTATTAGTTTAAATTACTTTTTTTTCCAATGGTTGTAATTATGACGTAACATACGTGTATGAAACTGGCATACAAAGCCTACTATAGACTAATTTTATTATCTATTTAAAATTTAAATTATTTACAATGATCGTTTATCACGATAGAAGAGTACAACATACATAAAAGTAAACCAAAAACAATAATTTATTGTATTTTGAAGGTGGACTGAGATTTTTATTGCGCATTAAATCAATGCTCCCAGCATTTACCCCACATTTAAATAAATTAGATGTTTTTTTAGTTTCATGTTCTTTCATACTTTAGTTTTTATAGACCAATTTTGAAACCTTAAATTATCGAAATTTTCTCAATGTTTAGTCGCTCACTTTGGAAGCGTACTCCTCCTTTTCCAGTTTGACATATATTGATCCCATTTCGGTAAAATAGTACGGAACGTCGATTTGCAATTATGTCGTACCGCTTAGGTAATTAAGCCCGGTGATATAGGATACCTGCAGGATTTCAAAACATGAACGATGACGAATCTATGTTTCTCCTTGCGTCGTTTATCCTTATAACTGAGGGTCGTGACTAACCTGGTATGCGCCTTGATAGTAATGGAGCGGATTTGATCGGACCACGGCACCGGGCTTTGTCTTCTCCACTTTCCTTCCTTGCAAGTTCTACTTGCGTCATATTTCCGTGGTGACCTCCCGATGAATTGGTGTGCGTCTTGATGATATTGCGCCACCCGTTCCTATCTTTGGCAACATTTGGTCGGACCACCGAACCGGAGATCGCCCTCTAGGCGTTTTTTCTGCGCTATCTCCTCCCTTTCTGGCAATGTGTCCAAAGTATCCTACGAATGGTGAATAGCCTAGCGATATTTGGAGTTGTTTGAAAATCGACACGTTTGTTCGATCCTCTGTCCATGAGATCCCCAACATTTTCCGCCATTAACACATCTCGCTTTCGATCAGCGCTCTTTATTGTCCATGTCTCAACACTATACAGGAATATGGAGAAAGCCTGAAGTCTGGATTTTTTTCTTATAGTAACCGTCTTGCAATTAAGTTTTTCGAAGTAATCTCCTCAGTTCCATTGCATTGTCTGCCGAATTAGTCAGATTAAACAATAACATGTCACTGAACTCTGCTAAGCTGGTGGTCTTCTGTTAACAGCTTACTCTTTGGACACCTTTGCTGCTGAGTCTTCCACTTCGGCAGGAGTAGAATTATAAAAAAATAATTTAAATAATGACGTGTCATATGTGCCTGTAAAAGCTTTATGTGAATAAAATTTTTGACTTTGATTTAGTAATACGTGGCTGAGATAACTTGTATCCGAGATCCTGGTTTCCAAGTAACATATTTACCAAACTTTAA
Organism: Tinea semifulvella; assembly: GCA_910589645.1. NCBI lineage: Eukaryota > Metazoa > Arthropoda > Insecta > Lepidoptera > Tineidae > Tinea > Tinea semifulvella. The sequence goes on from OU342597.1 coordinate 11,244,523, forward strand.
TTAAAAAAGGTGCAGAAGTTTAAACGCGGTCAATGCGTCTAGAATGTTCTCCTCTCCGCACGGTAAATGCATGAATTGCATTCACAATTGTAAACAGCTTGTTTATATCACTATATTTTCTCAAGAGTCACCTTCTGTTAAAATATAGTTAGCTAGCGTGTACTTAGACCTGTGGGCAAATGTAAAATTGCCACATGCATCCGGGACGAGCAATACTGGTACATGCATTTACGATTGCAAGCCTACTCCGAAAATACGAGTTACGAATATGATGTCGAAAAAAAATAAGTTTCTAATTATGTATGCTGCCAAAAAAGTGCAGGCACGATCCCAAGATGCTTTTTCTCTTTTTCTCTCTCATCTTATCTCATCTCAATTTCGGAGTTCGTAAATGCATGCTGGACTCGCTCGTCCCGGCAAAAATTTAATTAATTTAAGGCAATCCACACCTGAGGCCAAATCTAAAATTAAGTGAAAATCTTTTTATGTACAAAAATTAAATTATATATACAAATATTATTTAAATAATAATAAGTTTAGGTAATAAACGAAATTATGATAATACTGGCTGACCCGGCGAACATAATATAAATAATATAATGTGTGTTATATGAAATTTATTCTGAAATAAAGTTTTATTATTATTATTATACTGTAAAAAATGCTCTAGACATCGCCCGACCAACTAAAGTAGTTAGTAAAGGCAATTTATTTACAAGCCGAACGAGTGCCTTCACTCCGTCGCCACGACTAAGACTTGCTGTTAAGGCACGCAGGGCCAACAGTGAGAGAGAGACGGTTTATAGGGTTTTAGTCCGTAGGCTCCCTGGGGACTCCTTAGGAGGCCTCACGGTGAGTCGGGCATGCGACCCCCACCCGCGTTGGCCCTTCAGGCAGGGGGGGTATCATTGATGATTTATCGATTCATTGTCTTAAAAAAAAAAAGCAATCTATGATTTGAATTCTTAGAATATCGGATGTAAGAACATCCTTATAAAAATGATTAAAATTCTAGCGACAAATCAACGCGCCATATAATTAGACAATGGTTAAAAATTACATGCCTATTAATTAATCTTTTGACGCATAATTTCTGTATACGATTTTGCTTTACAGGATCTATGTCGGTATCTGTTGGGGATCGTAACGTAGTCGCAGCTTTTCCATCAGTCATCTCCCATTGGAGAAACTTCGTTCTGGTCGTTGGCGTGGATGTCTTGGTGGACAGGTATGTTCAGATTGTCAATATCCTGACTGGACCATTCAGAGATGCTGTAAGACGACGCGCGTACTACTACTAGGCGTGGCGCCTAGACCAAACAAATATTTTACTTTCTCATGCACCATGGCTCCTCTAAGTATCTTTGTCTTATGCTTTGAATATCCTGCAGAAGCGGGCAATTCTAATTCAAATTCATTTATTCAGTAAATTGGCAATATTACAAGCACTTTATACGTCAGATATTTATACATTTAAAAATCTATACAATTATATGAAGCTATATTCAAAAGACAAAGTTCTTATTGGTAATTAAATCAAAATTAAACATGATATCAACTGAACAACTCAATACTTACAAAATACATATAAATCAAAATGCTACTGTCTAAACTCATGGCATAGTTATAATAATATTTAAAACAAAATAAAATTATTCGGACAGTGGACGACACCATAGTGTCTAAAACTCTCGAATCTGAAGATGTGAAATGCTCTCCAAGCAGTGTGTTTCCCCACTCCTATAACCTGGAGTTCTTCAAGCGACGTGGTAAAAAAGCATCTTGTTAGTCCGGTATAGTGGAGACTGATGCTGTTTGCTAGTGGCTGGCGTCAGTTGCTTCCATTTTCCCGCTGAGATCCTGCCGAAGAAAACGTGAAGAGTCTGTTGTATACACAAACAAATTGTTCAGAAATACATCATGTTATTATAATATTTAATACTAAATGCAGTCTGATGGACGATTAACGCCTACGCAAAGATTATATTCTTATTACTGAGGAAATCCCTAATAAGGAAGTATAGTGTTTCACGACCAAAGTAAACGGACAGAAACTCTATAATAAATATTAAAATACACAGCAGCCAGATTCTGTTTCTTTAATTTGACCGCCTCCGTGGTCTAGTGGTAACAAACGTTGCCGTGAACTCGAGAGGTCGTGGGTTCGATTCCCACCGGGGGCAAGTTGTACATTTTATAATTTGTCTCGGTCTGGGTGTTTATATGTATAATATGTACATATTTACAAAAAAAAAAAGTATATTTATTTATTATTATTTTTATTTAATACTTTATTGTACAAAGACAAAGGCGGGCTTTAATGCCGCAAGACATTTTATCATAGCCAACCATTGGGAAAACTTTAAACTATTTACTGGAAAGTAGGTGCTGAAATATTAAATATAAATATCAAAAGTATTATTTAATAACTAGCCACATACATACAACTTCATATACATACATACATACAAATATACATATAATAAACTAAATACTAATACATAAACCTACACATACATACATACATACATAATAATATACTTACAAATTTTGTTGGGAAATGAAATGCGAATAGACCATTTTTTTTAAATAGCGATCTGGTGGTTACTTGCCTGATGTTAGGAGGCAAATTGTTCCACAAATTTGTCGCTACAACGACAAATGAGTTTGAAATGAAACTAGAGTTATGCGAAGGGATCGAAAGAAGAGAGTTGTGAGAGGATCGAAGAGATTTATCATGGAACGAAGAGAGATAGGCAAAGCTGTTCTTGAGGTATTTCGGTGTCGCAGGTTCATTCAGAACAGAAAATAGTAAGCAAAGTACTCTAAGATTCCTGCGACACCGAATTGGCAGCCACTTCAACCTAGCGCGATACTCAGATATATGATCATATTTACGTAAACAATAGATGAACCGGATACATGCGTTAAGTAACCGATCCATCTTGTTAAGCAATACCTCTGAGATATCAACGCTGCACACGTCACCATAGTCGAGAAGAGGAAGGAGAAGGCTTTGAGCTAGGGTTATTTTAGCTTTTAAGCAGTAATATGTAGTTTATCAACCATCTAGTTTCCGTAACACAAGCCTCGTAGCTTACCACGGAAACTAGATGGCGCTGTGTGACCTGTCTGGAAATATTTATTATTTATTTATTTATGCGAACCTGAAAGAGGCTTTGTATGTTTGTTCGTATTTCACGCCTATTACTAGACCGATTTTTAGACGTAATTTTATTCCATAGTAAGTTGATAGGCTACATGAACCTGTCAGGAAACAAGTTTAGTAGATAATTTAAACGAGTTTTACCGGCGTTCTCGGTGTAACATAGTAGTCAGCGAAAAAGCCTTCAGATAGCCGTCACATGTCATGTTTTGATTTTGAAGTCTGATACCGTAAATCTATTTTATATATTCTTATACCTGATATCATCTTAGACCCAACGAGCTTTCTTGACATCATTCGAAGGGCTATTGTCACTACTGGAGTTATACCCACAATATCCGTCTGGGATGGCGTGGAACGTTGGAATTTGACACAATGACTGTTGGTTGAAGACCCTTATATAAAAATCTAAAATTGTAAACATTGCTTTCAATGTGTGAGTATATCTTTGAAATAGGAATATTTGTTAATAAACATTCTGATGTCCTAAAAAAATATAATAACAAATTTGTACTTAGGGATTATACCCGACTAATCTACCCAATATGTGTAAGTGAATATTACAGCTAAAACTGCCACATAATGTACATGAGAATATATAATAAAAATTTCTAGAGAGATACGAGAGATACCCATAAATCGTTTTACTTTTAAGTTACAGAAAATTCTTATTGTCAACTGTTTTTACTCATAAAAGTTTTAACATGCCAATTTTGACATTAACATATATTGTATTATAATAGATTACATATTATATATTGACACGAAAAATATTAAATTTTAACTATATAAAAATATCTATTGACATAAGCATATTGTAGTCCAAAATATTGCATGATCATGACATGTGCATACAACTGCAATCTATACCATTAATAATTATGAATTTTGAAAAAAAAAAAAGAATTTTTGGTGCGTGGAAACTAAACAAGTAGACATTAAAAATCTTTAAAACTATTTAATTATGCGAGTGAATGCAAAAGCGTTAAGCGCGAGTTCAACCGAGATATAACATTTGTGCTTAAAGAAAGAGACTACGGCCGTTGTGCCCACAAATTTGTAGTTTTACGAGATTTGCGATTTAAAAGGTTATTTACCCTGACCACAGGTAGAGAGGCCCTGAATAAGATTACCCTGGGTCCCCAGACAATACGTGAATAAAATACCCAAATTAGACGGCGTTTGGCCCTAAATTAACACTAAAACATTTATAATAGATATATTAACTGCCTCCGTGGTCTAGCGGTTAAGTCCGTGGGTTCGATTCCTGGTCGCGACACCAAAATATTTATTAATGTAAATAAATACATTTAATTAATATTTAAATTATTTGTGATATTTCTCGAGTTTGGTACGCTGGAGACATCGACGAGCTTGCCACTTGTCATGATTGGCCTATAGTAAAGTTGGCTAAATCTGAATCCGCTTATTTATAAGCGTGGTTTCTGACCACCCCGTAAGGGAAACGGTCGTGTGATGATACTTTTTTATAGATAAATTGTTTGTACGAACCTTGGACAGCCCCTGAATTCATACTAATATTTTAAACTATTAAATTTTTCATTTATTTATTTATCTGGAACTCCAACAGCATTAAACGAAAATACAATATTATCAAATTTTACACAATACATAAGAATGGGTTCACAAATTAAACATAAAAATATAAATCCACTGTGAAGACAAATAAAAAAATCAATCAAAAAAAAAACTGCATAAAGCCAAGAAAATTTACAAAACCAAGACAATAATTACAAAAACATAAACAAAACAATAATATACAATAAGACGGAAGAAATTACGTATTCATTCCTACCCATCAGCCACAGACACCAAAGCTACCTATTGTGCCACTGCATTAAAAACATGAATAATGATAATAAATAAAAAATACTAATAAGTAGAAGTAAATAGGTTGAAGGTCTGTAAATTAAGTGTGTGTTAGCGTGTATGTGTGAGCGCGTGAGTGTGTATGCGCGTGTGTGTGTGTACCTATGTGTGATCCATGCGTATAGGGATTTAGTTATTCCACTACCACTATTTTTTTGTAGCTATGCTTAGTATTTGTCTGATTGTTAGATATGTAGATTTCTTCACCGTATCGGCTGATCGCCAGTGGAACAAGCTTCCAATAACCATCAGATAAGCATCGATTTACAGCTTAAAATGGATTAAAGATTCATCATTTTCATTACAGCCCCTAGAACACAGCGTCCTAGACCTCCACTGCTGGAGATGGGCCTTCCGGAACATATATCTGGAGAATTTGGCCTACACTCGCCACGCTGGCCAGACAAAGATTACTCGTATATAATATTTTTTAGCTTAAGTTGAAGGTCAGGATCCAGAACATGTGCATCCGTTCCAGTCTCATCTATTCTGCGCCAACCTGGAAGCACCTTCTGGCCAAGACCAACAGTTACAAGATCCTAAATCAGCGGAACATATCGCTCCCTAACGCCATGGTTTGTGCGTAATTGCGTCAAAGCTACAGATATGGAGATGCCACATCCTAGAGAAGTTCTAATGAAGTAGAAATGCGCTAGAACCCCGAGGTTCGTGAGCCACAGGGATGCTGTTACACCAGTAACGGCATTCAGCACCAAAAATGCATGAATTACCAGCGGGTGGTTACCTGCTGAGATCCTGACAGAAAAAGAGGGGAACGTCCTTATCCTCAACCTAGGCCTATTAGCCATTCGGGATCGTCATCCCACTTTCTGTCTCTGTCATACAAAACATGTGTTACATTAATTTTTACTATTTCACGCCATCTAACGTCCACTAGCAACTTCTTACTGTTATAAATAACGTGCTTTACACTTCCGAAGCACGCAGGTCATATTGTCCGTGAAACAACAAAAAAATCAGTTTCAAAACACAGCCACAACGAACAATGCTCTTTAATAGACAAATTCATTCTGTGACGATTACACTAGCTTTGTTAGTTGTTTGATACCCTGTCTTATAATTATTCAGCTTGGGTTGTATCAAAACGAAGTTTTTCTAATTGTAAGTTATAAAGTTAAAAATGGCGTCGATTATACCAGCTGACCTTCAAAATAAAACTGCTACATTTAACTTTAATAGTTACAATTACAGGGACTTATTTTGGTGCAACTTCTAATGTCTTTGATACTAATGCAGTATGCACTCAGGTGACCACTCTATACTCTACAGTGCTCGAGTATCTCAAAGGAAAAGCAACCCAGTTCGAATTCCAGTCTTGAGTATTTTGTCTTTGACAATAACTTCAAAGAAAATAGGTTACCGCCATAATAATAGCTTGATGGAAAATATTTTATTATTAACACCGTTAAAATGGCTTCTCTTGTTTTTAGTCGCTACACTCTTGGCAGAGTGGCCGTGGTCGTCACTTGAGTGTCAGTGGCACGCTTAACAAGCCGTCGCCACTCGTCTCGAATTGCAGCCTTCTTGGAGCACTCATGTAGGGGGTGATCCATTGCTGCTTTAACCTGGTCACTGGTCAGTTCATCTCATCGGAGACCTACCACGCATCCTCTTGCCATCGACTTTTCCCTGAACTACAAGGCGCTCAATGGATGTATCTCCACGCCGCGACACGTGTCCAAAGAAAGTGAGAATGCGTGATTGTACGATTGAGAAAAGGCGCTGTCCTATCTCTAGTTCCTCCAGGATGGATTTGTTGGTTCGGAATTCCGTCCACGATATGCCTAACATTCTCCGCCAACACCACATTTCTAGAGCATCAATCCGTTTTATTTCAGTTTCGCGCAGGGTCCACGTCTCTGCAGCATACAGGAAAATGGGGAACACAAGAGTTGAAAATGGTTTAGATACTGCTTTTGGATCACCCTATTTAGCATCATCAATTTCCAAGTATTACATGGAAGAACCGTGCGGGTGCCGGGTCCATCGTGTAAGGCATAAGGTAAGGTATGAGAAGAATAGTGTCTATGGCTTGCGGCCGACAATAGGCTGGTTTACAAAGAAAGCCTTCTATTTTATTTTATTGAGCAACAAGACAGTTACCATCCACGATTCTACTTCTCTCCCTATCCAACCAAATACTGTATGATTCCGTTAATGCCATCTTGGAAGTTCTCTCCATAAATGTATTGCAGAAGTTTATTTACTTGAAATTCTAATTTTATTTAGATTGTAAGGTGACACAGCCATTTTACAGCCACGAATATTAATTAACATTAATGCTATTAGAATATAAAATGACACGGCGCTTTTACAGCTATGAATTTATGTTTAATTGACATATCATTATTATTATTTAGATTATAAGATTACACGTCTTTTTTCATTTATTATTATTATTGTTTTATAAATTTATAAATTATCTGACATATGTATATAATTTCTGTACATCATAATTATTAAGTATTCAGAATGTAAACTGACACGGCCTCTTTACGGCCACGATCTTTTTTAAGTAGTTTCCAAGTTAGTTAGTTTTACTTGCTTGTAGCAGTAATTAATGTTGTGCCTAACATACATAAATATGGATTATTGCCTGTTTACGGTCATAACCATTATCACCACTTTGATTAGTACATATGTTTTAATAATTGTATTGATTTTATTAGTTCTGGTTGTATTTTATAAGTTTTTTTGAGCGAACCAATGGAAATAAACTATTTTGATTTGATTTGAAAATACCTGCTTAGGCCCAATTCCCAAGTATGTAGTGCAAAGATCTTGCTGGAACTCCTCTCGCACCAACTTCCATTGCGGAAAGCTGATTCTTGAACCCGTTCCACTGTTTTAACTGCCTTCGTGGATTTAAATTCACACAATAATATTTATTTAAATACATAAATATAATTAATATTTAATTTATTTGTGATATTTCTCGAGTTTGGTACGCTAGAGACATCGACGAGCTTGCCACTTGTCATGATTGGCCTATAGTAAAGTTGGCTAAATGTAGATCCGCTTCTTTATAAGCAAGGTTTTTGACCACCCCGGAAGGGAAACTGTCGTCATGATACTTTATATCACTAAATTAATTATTGCCACCTAATTTTGCATATCAATAATAATGTAAACAGTTATATTAGGATTAATTTATGTGTGTATTTGTGATTGGTCACAGATTGTTTTGGTCTGCTCTCAAGGCCGTCCATTGTTAATAATTACTACGAACGGAAATTCACTCGGTCATGTTTGAGCTAGTAAATTGACTCCGTGGTCAAGCGGTTAAGTCCGTGGATTTAGATGCGAAAGTACCGGGTTCGTTTTCTGGGCGGAACACAAAAAATATTTTGGTTCTTCTCGAGTTTGGTACGCTAGAGACATCGACAAGCTTATCATGACAAGTTCATGATAGGCCTATAGTAAAGTTGGCTTTTTTATAGGCGGTCTCAGACCACCCCGAAAGGGATACGGTCGTGATGATACTTATTAAAAAACTAAATCAAAAAATGAATGCTGTGATACCTAATTGGTACATACATTACATAAGTTATATTATGTTTATTCGAAGGAAGTAATTGATTAACTAAAATTTTAAAACAAATTACTATTAATTAAAAATAAAATAAAAAACTACTTAATAATTAATAATACAACTAAAAACTGAAATAAAGAAAAAACTTAATAAAATTATTATAAAAAAAAAAAATGCTCCAATTCGCTGCCAATGGGCAAAGTGCCAAGGATACTGGCAGCAATGCTGTTCCTTTGGCCCAAATATTGCCCAGCCCTCATGTCCCCCGAGGTGTTGACGAGCTGTTTTAACAAAGCCTTGAAAATTTAATGTGTACTTGTTCCCCACGGCCCGAGAGTTTCAACTTCAAACGGCGCAAAAACACATCATCAATAAGCTGAATGTATTTTCGCCGTTTGATTTTAACTACAAAAATAGTTAGTTGGGAAATTATGTACTTTTAGATCAGTAGCTCAGTGGCGGTAGTCCGGTTGACCCCGGCATGTATTATTTTTTAATAGGAAATATTCGCCCTAGTATTTGCCGCATGGCAGATGCATACGCGTGCGAAGTCACTAAAATAGCGATCGTTGTCAAATGTTGTCAAACTTTATTGGGATAGGAAATGCGAATATACCATAGTTTTAAATAGCGATCCGGTAATTACTTGCCTGATGCTAGAAGGCTAATTGTTCCACAATTTTGTGGCGACAACAACATAATAAAACTGGAATTATGCGAAGGGTATATACATAAAAATATACTTACTAACTTTATTGGGATAGGAAATGCGAATATACCATAGTTTTAAATAGCGATCCGGTAATTACTTGCCTGATGCTAGGAGGCTAATTGTTCCACAAATTTGTGACGACAACGACATAATAAAACTGGAATTATGCGAAGGGATAGAAAGAAGAGAGTTGTGTGAGGAACGTAGAAAGATAGGCAACAAAATCCTTGAGGTATTTCGATGTTTCAAGTTCATTAAAAACAGAAAAATATAAGCAGAGTAGGTGCTCTAAGATTCGACTCATCGAATCGGTAACCACATTAAGTTAGCTCGATACTCAAAGATATGAATATAATAACTGTAAAGGCACACAGGTTCAACAGTGAAGTGAAACAGTTATTAGTTACCGGTCAATTTGGGCCCTTAACGCATGCCAGGTATGGATGAGAACTCTTTTTAATTGCTAATTAATCCGTGACATGTCCAAAACGTGATTCATATTCATGTAGTGAAATATTCATGCAACTGTCAAATAAAATTCAATTCCAATGCGATATGTAATCACTTTTAATCATTAAACTCTGTATACAATATAAGGAAGTATATAATTTATTGTAGCCCACTCGTTGGTCCAAATTTTTTATTATTTTTAATATTGCATAAAGTACAAAGGCGGACTTAGTCCCCTTAGACAATCTCTGACAGCCGAACCTTACAAATTTGGACAAATATAGGTGCAATTAAAGTATGGTAAAAATATATGAAGAAACTCAGTAATAAAAGCAAAATAAAGATTTATAAAATTAGCGTTTTAATTTTCGTTTGTTGACAAGGATAGAATGACAATTTACAGATGACATATTATGATAGATGAAATAAATACAAATGAAGTTTTATTTCAATGAGGTCGCTACATATACAATTATGGGATAATTTAACAAATATTATATACCTACTAAAATACCTTAAAGTATGTATATATATATATATGTATTATAGTATCAATATACCAAATACTAATATATACACAATATTATACATAAACATATACAAATACAACGTGGTTTAGAGCTATTCATAAAGTGTGAATAGATCAGTTTTTTAAATGACAATGTGTTAGTTGCCTGCCTTATGTTCACCGGAAAATCATTCATAAATTTGTGCAATATACTATAAAGGAGTTGGAGACAAAACCAGAATGATGGGAGAGGACAGAAAGAAGAGAGTTGTAAGAAGAAAGGAAAGATTTATCGAAGAAAGAAGAGAGATAGGAAAATTGTCCTTGAGTAATCTCGGTGTCGCAGGTTTGTTTAAAACAGAGAAAAGAAGATTGAGGACTCCCAAGATTTCTTGTCTCGGATTGGCAGCCACTTCAACTTATTCAGCCATATCAGCACGATATTCAGAGATGTTATGGTATTTGCGTAAACAATTATGAACCGGATACATGCGTTGAGCAATCGGTTCATCTTATTGAGCATCATCTCTGGCATATCAATGCTACACACGTCATGTATGATTACGGCTAACAATATGTAACATACACATTACGTTTGGGTAAATCATTTTTTTTCTACTTTAGCGAAATGTTTATAAATGGAGCTAGAGTTTAATATTGGCAGTTTAATACGATACGAAGAAAAACGTTTTGCAATAGTTAACTTACTGCATAGCAATAAGATTAAAAATCGTATCAAGTCCGGTTATTCATTTGCTTGAATGAATATATTGTAAATTTAAAACTATTTGATTTTGATTTTGATATTCAATTTAAATCATTTTTAATTCAGATAATATTACTATCATCCATATTTTATATATAACAAAATGCATTTTTTTTCGTTAATATTATTATCTGCCTATATTCCTAACTATCTATGTAGTCCAGTGTTGCGCAAAGTTTAGGTAATATTTTATTTACATTAAGTTTATTTTAAGTTATAGGCTATTGAAGTTGGAACTATAATTTATCCAATATTTATTCATTATCATCATTACAGCCCCTTGAACACAACGTCCTAGACCTCTTCTGCTGGAGATGGAACATATATCTGGAGAATTAGGCCTACACTCGTCACGCTGGCCAGACGGCTTAGCAAGGAGATAATGTCCATTTATTAATGATTCCACAAGTTGGTATTAGTGAAACCAGGACTGCTTAACGTGCTCTCCGAGGCACTGGAACGGTGGTGTTGTAAATCTATGATCTATGTAAATGTATTTATCATTGGTACATGCCGGGTTTGAAACCACCTTTATAGGATTTAAGGATCGCGTTCTTACAATCGAGCCACTACCGCGTCTAATACAAATTAAAAAACTACACATAAAATAAATAGGAAAAAGAATATGCGAAATATACTTAGCCTACCAGCACATATATAGCGACAAAAAGATGATCAGATCAGCGTCTAATACAACATGGGGATAGGCCATAGCGCCAATTTTCAGCCCGCGCCGCCTTACGGACGGAAAGCACGTCACGGACACAGACGTACTAAATGCAACTCATTTAACACATACATACATACCCACACACATATGCACATAATAACAATAGCTTCCCAGCCTTGCATAGTAAGGTGAGCAAAGTGGATTCAGGCATGCAGCTAGCATGCTCGCTGAGAAGCAATGAGTATTGATTTCTTTTATTTCTTCCTTTTTCAGTTTATTTTTTAAACCAATAACTGATTGCATTTAGCGAAGTGGCGAAGGCAGATTATTCCAGACTTTAATAGCCGCATACCAGAAAATGAAAGTATGCCTTCGTAAAGCATAGTGATAGGCTAACATTTGACAATAAAAAAAAATGCGTCCCATTCTTAGTTAAAATATATGTCTATTGTAAACACTGTTTATTCATTTTCGCATTTAAAAATGATGTACAGTCGCCAACAGACAAAGCTACAGAATTTCATTGGAAATTAGTTCTTACTCCGTTGTAATAATAATATAAATGACTTGTTACAAATAAATTTTGTAGCTTTTGCAATATTAATGTACATGGTGTTTATTTTATTACAGATTTAATTATTATTTTTTGAATTTGTTATATATAAGGTGTGGTTAGTCATTACCGTTGACATTGACATTTTAGTCTTGATAAAAAAATCGTCGGGTTGGTAGTTACCGTAAAACTGTTTCTTCATCTTTCAACGTTTTAGGCAGAATATTTATAATTTTGGAATGCAATCTCATTAAATTGATATTGACAATTTAATTAAGTTAACCATTAAAATAAGTAGTTTAGGAACATTAGTTAAATCTGACTGAGAAAGGAATCTGCAAAGAAAACTCAGCTATATCAGATTAACAAAATAAAATATATACAGAACTGCACCACAACGATCAATAACCTTCATTTTATATAATGAAACAGAATTTGTGACAGAAAAAATGCAATTAACGCAGTGAATGAAATAATCCGAAGATTTTTTTACTAGATATTAAACTTTATTTTTGTTTGTATTTAATTTAATATACTCGTAATGTAAAATTTTTTTTTTTTTTTTTCATATTATAAATTTTATGTAAACGGTGAAATGCTTTGGTTTGGCATGTAAATTGTATTGCTTTGTAAAATGTATTGCAGTGTTGAATTTTCTTAATCAATAATAAAATAAAAAACATCATGTCAGAAAGCAAAAGATTAAAAAAAAAATACAATAATAAATTAATAAATTTTGAAACACGCTGTAGCTGCTATAATTGGATTACACGCCAGTGCGAGAGTATCGCATGTGATTGGCCGTGCAGTTTGTATTTGATTATCGCAATCGAGTTGAATGAGCCGATATTCGATAACTGGAAATCGAACCGTGATACATGAAATTAACATACGAGGTAGCCTCACTGGCTTTGTTTGTAAACAGTGATTGCTTACTTTAGATAGCAACTGCCACTTGTACACAAATTCACAGATATATTAGCTCGGAGTTGCTTGTGCGTTTGTAATAGTGTAATCCTTCAGTTACTAAATGCTTTTTTTTTCCTATTAACTATTGTTTCTTTTGTATTTATTTATTTATTTAAAACTTTTTGCACTATGTACAAAGGCGGACCTAATGCCGCTAGACATTCTTACTCGGTCAACCTTAGGGACATTACGAACATGGTATGTGGGAGGTAGGTGCAAATATTTAAACAGGAAAATAGGTAATTAAAATTCTACTAAATCTAATACTAATACTATATAATTATAAATAATATATATAATATAATAATAATAATAATAAGTAAATTCAAATAAATAATAATACATACATACATACAATATTACTTACAGTTGTTAGGAACTATTCAGGAAGTGTGTGAAGACCATTCTTTTAAACATCATTCTGTTGGGCGCTTGTCGGATATTTAAGGGCAGGTTGTTCCACAGATTTGCGGCAACAACCCATGGTATTTCACAGTCTGCGACACAATGGTTTAATTCATACCTTCGCGGGCGCCAACAGCGCATCCAACTGGACGATGTCTACTCTGACTGGTGTCAGGTGACTGCTGGTGTCCCGCAAGGAGGCGTATTATCTCCCTTACTCTTCTCGATTTTCATAAATACGATCGTTCAGGTTATCATTTTCAGTTCCTACCATCTGTACGCCGACGATTTGCAGTTATCTCTGTCCTTTCGTTTTAACGAAATTGATGAAGCTATCCTTAAAATGAACGCTGACTTGGAGGCTTTGCGTGTTTGCTCACATAGTCTCGGGCTCTTGGTAAACCCCAGTAAAACGCAGGTCATTATCCTAGGCTCGAGGTGCATGCTGGACAGATTGGATTTGGATTCTCTTTCTCCATTGTTGTTTAATAACATACCACTTCCTTTCTGTCAATGTGTCAAGAACCTCGGCCTCTTTGTGTCCAATGATCTGTCGTGGAGTTGCCATGTGTCCGAGATTAGTAGGAAGGTATTCGCCAGTATGCATGTGTTGAGGCGGTTACAGTTTTTTATTCCAATTAAGACGAAGCTAGTGTTAGTCAGATCTCTGCTGCTTCCCATTATAGATTATGCTGACGTCTGCTATCCCGATCTTACTGAAGAGCTACTAAATAAACTGGATCGCCTTCTAAACTTATGCATCCGATTTATTTTCGGCTTGCGTAAGTATGACCATATCTCCCATTTTCGTACGCAGTTAAATTGGCTCAATATCCGCTTTCGCAGATCAGCTCATCTTCTTCACTTTTTATACAATATTATTTATAACCCTATAGCTCCATCATATCTTAAATCACACTTTGAATTTCTTTGTGATTCGCACGACCGCCCTCTTCGTTCTTCTCATAACAACCAACTTAAAATCCCACCCCACACTTCCAGCAGATATTCAGATTCATTTACTGTATCGGCTGCTCGTCAGTGGAACAAGCTTCCACTGACCATCAGACAAGCTCCTTCAATTCACATCTTTAAAAAACAACTTAATACTTTCTTTTTAAACAAGCAGAACAGTATATTTTAAATTTAAATATTTCTTCTTAATAATATTATATTATCTTCATATATATCTACTATATATTAATAAGTATTTAAGTAGTCTATGTATACATTATATTTATGTAGTTTATTCAAATTTTTAAATAAGGTTATAATTGCACCCCACATATTATACTGTCTCACTCTCCCAAAGGTTAGCTGGTAGAAAAAGCCGAAATGGCTTTAAGTTCGCCTTTGTACATACTTTTAAGTTAAAGTGCAATAAAGTATTTTAATAATAATAATAATAACAACTGCAAATGAGTCGGACATAAAACTAGAGCGGTGAGATGGTATAGCAAGTACAGCGTTATGCGATGACCGTAATGACCTGTCGTGGAGAGAAGAGAGGAAGGAGAATTTGTTCTTGAGGTATTTCGGTGTCGCAGGTTCATTTAATACAGAAAAAAGCAGACAAAGAATTCGAAGGTTTCTGCGACAACGAGTTGGTAGCCACTTCAACTTAGCTCGATACTCAGAGATGTGATCGTATTTGCGCAAACCGTAGATATTAATTTTATTAACCGTATTTCTTGTCAAAAGTGTTTTTTGAGTACTTATTTATCTGGCGAGTGTAGGCCAAATTCCTTCGAGTAGTTGCTTGCTGATCTCTTAACGCAAATAACGAGTGGCTTCACTTGTAACCACGGGTCAGACTTTAAAGGGCCCACACACAGGGCATCCCTTCAGGGAAGCGAGACGGTTATAGGGTTTTTGCCCGTAGGGTCTATGAGGCCTCCTTAGAAGTGGTTCGAGAACACATGATTTAAAAAAAAATACTTTTGTATTTTTTTTTCTCGTGTTTGTGTACAAACAATTTTGTTAACTGTACACTGGTACTGTAAATAGTATTTCGAGCAATTAAGGTTTCCACTCGCGAAGGTATTCTTTGACAAATTAAAATGTCAAAATAAATT
The DNA here is from genome assembly GCA_910589645.1 of Tinea semifulvella. Taxonomy (NCBI): domain Eukaryota; kingdom Metazoa; phylum Arthropoda; class Insecta; order Lepidoptera; family Tineidae; genus Tinea; species Tinea semifulvella. Next base: position 11,260,240 of record OU342597.1, read on the forward strand.
GAAGCGACTATCTCTTTGGCTATACAAGTGCTTTGCTTGCCCCAAACTGAACCTTAACCAATTGCAATAAAGATTATTTTAAAAGTAATACAAGTCGTATGTACTCGTAGAGTATGTGAAATGAGATTCAAAAATAATTAAAATTAAAAGTGGTAAGGGCGTTGTCACATCAAGGACGAGCATTAGATTATATTGTACATATATATATATATATATTATAACGCAGAAGCGTGCTACATAAGTACAATATAATCTAATGCTCGTCCTTGATGTGACAATATATATATATATATGAAGCATGGGATGTTTTTTACCGTCAGAAAAAAGTTTTATGCAATTTCTGTGAATATATAAAAACTTGTATATGCCGTGTCACTTGCATTATTGGACCTCGCGATCTGCTCGCATTAAAACAAGTCTGTCTTAGAGGGTCGGATTGCCTAATAAAAAAGGTCGCTGGTGGGGGTTAGTAAGGTTTAAAACATCGCTTGTGAGCCAGAAGTAAAGAAACATATATTTATTTTCTCAAAATTTAGCTACTGCCTCCGCCAATGGAAAAAGTCGAAGATTTATTATAGCGAATACAGGAAGTGTACAACATACCTACCACCGAGAGAATTTTAATTTTGAAAAGCACAAGCCTTATAAACATAGATCTTGAAATTTTAAAGATGTAGCATTTGTACTCGTATGTTGCAATATATAGGTTGGTAGAAAGCGCTTCGGTATCAAGATTTTAAAGTAAAATTAAACGCAATTTACGAATAGTTCATGTTACTGCCAAAGCAGCAATTATCTACACATACATATCTTCACGCCAGATCCCTTGCGGGGTAGGCAGAGACAATTGAGCGCCATTTGACACGATCACGACATACTTCTTTCGCTTCGTCGACATTCATTAACCTCTTCATACATGCCCTTTGGTTACGAAGACTTTTTAATGCACCTTCAGTCAGTGTTTTATTTATTTGATCGTGATATGTGAGTCTCGGTCTGCCAGGGCCTCTTTTACCCACAACTTTCGCATTATATATCTGGTTCGTCAATCTTTCATCGCTCATCCTTTCAACATGCCCGAACCATCGTAGCATGCCTTTCCTTATTTTTGTCCCTATGCTTTCCTTCATACCAACCCTTTTCCGTATTTCGACGTTACGTCGGTCCGCCAAAGTGACGCCACATATCCGCCGCAACGACCGCATTTCTACTGCATTAACCCTACTCTCATGCGTATTCTGACGTATCCACGTCTCGCTTCCATACATCAGTGTTGGTACCAACATGGCATTGTGTATGGCGAGCCGAGCTTTGTCACTGACATTTCGACTGCCGATCGGTGACCCCAGGGCACCGTTAACACTATTTCCCGCGTTCACTCTTCTTTCAACGTCCCTATCGTACTTCCCATCCGCAGTGAAAACACTGCCCAGATATATAATTTCATTTACTTGTTCTAGAGTTTCATCATCAATCATTATCGTCACGGTTGTCATCCTTCTTCTTTCAAACACTAGTACCTTGGTTTTTCTCGCATTCAAACGGATTCCTTTTTCTGCACATCCCTCCTTCATTCTTGTGACTAGTGATTGCAGTTGTTGTTCGGACGATGCCATAAGAACAGCATCATCTGCATAAAGCAGGCAGTTCACCACTAGATCACTCATCTTTATCCCACAGTCACTCTCTCTCACTCTTTTTAGGCATTTGTCGAGATATAGAGTGAATAATCTAGGAGAAAGCACACAACCCTGTTTGACGCCCATTTGGGATTCAAAGCAAGGCGACATACCTCCCTCCACCCGCACACAAGCTTTGCAGCCCTTGTACAGGGACTGTATAGCTTGTAGCAGTTTGTCATTCACTCCATACTCCGGCAATATGTCCCAAAGCTTCTTTCTTACAACTCTATCAAAAGCCTTTTCCAAATCCACAAAAGCACAGAAAACCTTCTGGTTTAAGGCCAAAAACTTCTCTGTGATATTGCGGAGCGAAAAGACTTGGTCAGTGCATCCTCTTCCAGGTCTAAAGCCTCCTTGTGCCTCCCATAAAAGACCTTCAGTCTTCTCTTGCAAGCGTTTCGTGAGAATCTTGCCATACATCTTGCTCGCCAAACTGATCAAACTAATCGCTCGGTAGTTGGCACAGTCCAATCTAGATCCCTTACCTTTGTATAAAGGAACGATGACTGATTGTCGCCAGTCCTCCGGCACTCTTCCCTCCTGCCAGCAAAGGTTGCACAGTAGGTGGAAAGCGTTCCAGACCGGTATACCTCCGTATTTGATCATTTCAGCGAGCACTCGATCTTTTACCGCTGCTTTGCCACATTTCAGGCTTCTAATTGCCGATTGCAATTCTTGCACACTTATTTCCTCCTTAAAAGTGGACGTTATAGTTGTGGATAGCTCTGGAGGTAAAGTACCCGTCGTGACGTCGTTAGGAGTACCACTAGCATACATCTCGCTAAAATATTCATTCCATCGCTGCAACACCTCATTTGTGTTTGCAAGAATGTTACCGCTTTTTGATTTCACTCTGTTCATTCGATAAGATGACAAGCAACCTTTGGCCTTCCTAACTTCCCTCCAGAAAAGTTTGGAGTTCTCCTTAAAGTTGCTCGTCATCCTATTTTCACCTATTTCCTTACATCTTTCACGCTTCTCCTTAACCAAAGATTTAGTCTCATTCTTGCAGCGATGGTACAACTCTTTTTTTTCTCTTTTTATACTTTCATTCATATTCAGCGAAGCAACGTAATCTATCCAAGCTTTCTTCTTTCTTTCTACCGAATCTTTGACCTCTTGATCCCACCACGCGTCACCCTTGGTTGCTCGCTTTTTTGCTACTCCACATACTTCTCTTGCCGATTCTACCATACCATTTTTTAGGTACTTCCAACACTCTTCTACATTATCTACAATAACTATATAAGTAGTTACACTCAATCAGAAACACTTATCTGCACCCGTTTAAAAAGTTCCAAATTCACAAAAAAATGCATTTAAAGCTTGCTTATGTAGTTATTTTGGTTCAGTATATTTTTTTGTTATTAACTGCCTCCGTGGTCTATCTTTTAAGTCCGTGGATTTAGACTCGGAGGTACCGGGTTCGATTCCTGGTAGGACACAAACATATTTATTAATGTGTATAAATACAGTTTAAATATAGTATAAATATTCAGTATAGTTGTATTATATGTATGTGTATATATAAATGTATACATGTAGGTTTATGTATATATGTATGTAAGTATCTATATTATAAATATCCTATATTACATGCTAGGGTTTCTATATTGCTGTAAGATATGTACAATTAGTTAATGTTATTTTTAGTTTAAGATAGTAATTTAAGATATTTATTTGTTAAAGTTTTAACTAAATCTAAGTGGGTGATCCTTAGGGTATTAGGTTGTATTTTATAAATATTGATCACTGTAAAAATATGTTTTTAGGCCTAATATTGTTTTCTACTCCTTAAATAAATAAATAAATACATTTAATTAATATTTCATTTATTTGTTATATTTCTCGAGTTTTGTACGCTGGAGACATCGACGAGCTTGCCACTTGTCATGATTGGCCTATAGTGAAGTTGGCTAAATGTGAATCCGCTTATTTATAAGCGTGGTTTCTGACCACCCCGAAAAGGAAACGGTCGGATGATACTTTAGTATAAATAATGTATCATTATTAACACTCGCTTTTACGAGGTGCTGACGCAGTGATCGGGATCACGTACTGACGTCAGATGCATTCATTCTTAGAACTTGAACGTTTACTGTGAGAAAATTTATTTATTTAATCAATTATTCATGGGCAACTTACAGCTATAATACATTTGCATGTTTAAATTACAATAAAGCCAATTATCAGTTTCGACATTTAGGATTTAAAAAATCTACGCACAGCAAAAACTATAAATAATCAATAAACAAAAATAAAACAATAAAGATTAACATTAACAAGTTAAAAACTAATAAAGGCTGAAATAACACTTAAAATGTGGTACCTAATAAATTATATAAAAATTCACAACATTTTTAATTTTGGCGAAATCTTGATATTGACGTCTTTATGAGAGACATGTGCCATCGAGACTATCACATATCTATTTGTTCCGCAACACTTACCATAATGAGGTGACGAGGTCGCAATGTTGTGCTAATATAAAAAGTTTTAATGAATTGTACGTGATGTGGTATCTATGGTTTGAATTATCTTTGCCTTGTTGTATAGGAGCTGCCGTCGGATGCACGGGCCCATTAGTTACCGCGTACGGTGACGCGTCTGTCGCCAATAATAAGATCGATTACTCCCGCATTCATTGCTTTATACACCCGTTGCCAAAGACATAAGATATTTCAATCTACAATAAAAAACTACACTCCGCATCATCAATAGCAATTGCTGCTGTAGTGTTGGATATATGCCTTCTCATATGCCTACGCACGCAAAAATTTGCCACCCTCATCCATCCCTCTAAATCGACCTTCTTTAGGTCGTCCATCAATCGCCTTATACTTTGCGTCTTTCCTAACACTGCTATAAAACGCGTATACCACCTTGCACATCGTTCACAGCCCTCATTATACCTTTTAAAATGCATTATTCTTCCAATAAACAATTAGTAAAGAAAAAGAAAAAAATATGAAAAAAGAAAAAATTGAGGCTGTACTCGTACCAATGACACGTGGATTTCTACCAAAATCATTTATTGTAGTACAGCCTCAATTTTTTTTCTATTTTCTATTTTTTTCTTTTTCTTTACGAGCTTTCAAGACGGCATTAACGGAATGATACAGTATTTGGTTGGGTAGGGAGAGGAGTAGAATGATGGATGGTGAGCGTATTATCGCGCAATAAAAAAAAAAAAGGGAGGCCTCCTTTTCTTAAACCAGCCTATTGTCGGTCGCAAGCCCGAGACACCATTCTTCTCATCTCTTACCCACACCACACGATGGACCCGGCACGGTGAATTCATGGAATGTTTAGAAATTTGTCTTCTTCATTGTTGTTTTTTTATTTTACTGTAAGCTTTACTGTGTTTTTTTATTGTATTTTATTATTTTTTCATTATTAAGCTGATTTTAAATAACGTCTTTCAATCTCTTATTCGTTTAAATATTTCTTTTCAAGAAAAATCACTATCATTTATTATTAAATCGCTTTTTATTTATTAAATAGGTAGTTTTGTGGCAGTGTCAGTGTCGTTTTGTGGCAAATCTGAGTGAGTATTTATGTTATTTGGTTAGGTTGTATTGTAAAGTAACTGACGCCTAAGTTAGGTACCTATACCTCACTCTGTGGAGGCAGGGGGTGTAAATGTTGTTTTTTTTTTTTTTTTTTTTTTTTTTTTTTTGTTTTCTTCACCGAGTGTGATGTAGGATATATTTTGCACTGCTAATAGCGCTGAATGTTTCAACTAAAATTGTAGCGAAGACTGCTCCCCAAGATACAACATAATGGTTTGGGGAGCAGAGTTCTGTATCTCTTTCTTGCTTACTTGTTTTGATTATTTTTTTCCTGTACCAAATTTTGTAACTCAATTTACTTTTGCTTCAATAAACGATTTTTACTTTACTTTACTTTACTTTAAATTTATTTTATTTTTAAATCTGTGTACTTTACTTTTTTTTTGTTTTAATGTGTTTATTGGTTAGTATGTTTAATAACTTGTATTGTTTAATTTATCCGTATAATATCTGTCTACGTCAGTCTCGATAATGGCGCGGGGATAATTTATTGAGCTCGCAATATCAGAAGGGTTTTACACAAAATCATTTCCTATTTGGTTGGTAGCAAGCGATAGGATTCAATATCGGATATAAAGGAGCATGTTTTCTAAACAATCTAACTTTTCTAAAAAATGTGAATTCTATTTTCTAATACTTCGTACTCACCGTCTTATCAAACGCCAGCGAATGGATTTTGCGGGCCTTCATTGGTCCTGTCTGGATATATTCATATGCCTAATCTTGCCATATACGAGTACTCATATATTGTTATAAGGAAAACATGTTTTTTTTTATATAGCCTAATAATTATTTTATGGGAAAATAAGAAACAAAAATTTCAAAATAAAATAGTTTAAAAACGAATTATAAATAAAACTAAACTACTCATTTATTTTTTATTACTCCAGTATGCATTGGTATATATAAATTAATAAAATAGCATAAATATATATATATATATATATATATATATATATATATATATATATATATATATATATATATATATATATATATTTAACATGTGGGTAACAAATAGATTTTACCGATAAACATATCTTGGCATACGCCTTTTGATCCCTAGCAGGGTCTGTTGGTGACAATGTTGATTTTTCGGCAAACTTCCACAGCGAAACATCAATAAGCAGCAGTTTCATTTGAAACTTCCACGTGTTATAATTTACAATACCTTCAAGTTTTTCTACGTTCATATTTGACCCACTGGTAATAACGAGCGTCGGATAAGTTGCCGAAGGGGTATATATATATATAGAGACGACATCATCCGAAGGGCTTTTGTCACTGCTGGAGTACCCGCGAGCCTCTGGGATTGCGCGGAGCGATGGCAAAAGACCTGACGGCATGACCGTTGGGCTAAGGAAACGTGGCATGTGACATTAGCCCCATTTTACATCCAAGCGACCTAGTCACGCGCGGGAAGTGCGGTGGTTTATGCTGAGAACCTCAAGCTGAGAACGCAAACCTCGGTATAGATTACGAATTTGCGCCGTTTGGCGTCGATAGGATGGGCCCATGAAGACACTCAGACAAGCGTATGGTCAAGGAGTTGTCCAAACGGCTAACGGTAAAGTCTGAAAACAGGAAAGCTGACAATTATTTGTGCCAACGTATTAGCCTCGCTATGTGTATATATGAATGTATATTTATTTTGACCCCAATACTCCTTTAAACGTTGTTGCCAGTTATCGATTGAAACACTCAACACACTTTCTTCATTGGAAAATTCAACACTGCCAATTTTATGGAATGTTTTAGTGACTCCAAATGACCATGGCGTTTAGAGCATGCTATACAATAAAAGTGATCATAATTCATGATTAAGTGGATTAGGATCGGGACTAGATGACGGCTTTGTGGAGAGGAGCGAGCTAGTGTTATATGGGATAACAAGGAACGGTTAATTCACATCAACTATTTGGAACTTCTAGCGACATTTTTTGACCTCAAGACTTTCACTTAGACATATCATAATTGCTAGGTTCTTTATTTACCGTTATCACACTCTCCTCATCATGTAAGTAGTTTTATTTATATTATATTAGTATATCTATAGTATGACTTATTTATGTATTAGTATGTAAATTGTATGTAGATATTAGTATGTATATATTTATATTACAATTATATTTCTGTTTTATTTAAATTTCATCTAATTTTTAATTGCACCTACCACCTATCCTGTCTAAATGTCCTAAAGGTTTGGCTGTCAGAGAATGCCTAGCGGCATTAAGTCCGCCTTTGTACATAGTGCAATAAAGTTTTAAATAAAATAAATAAATAAATAATATATAAATAATAAATAAAAATAGCTTTATTGCACAAAAACTAAAATACCTTAAAATTAATGTGCACAGGCGAGCTTTACACCGTGAGGCATTATCCACCAGCTAACCTTTGGGAGTTTTGAAAACATGTGACAGGCAGAGTGCCAAGTAAATATTAAATAAACAATACATACTAATACTATATATACATACGAATAAAGATTGACGAACCAGGTATATAATGCGAAAGTTGTGGGTAAAAGAGGCCCTGGCAGACCAAGACACACGTATCACGATCAAATAAATAAAACACTAGCTGAAGGAGAATTAAAAAGCCTTCGTAACAAAAGGGCATGTATGAAGAGGTTGATGAATGTCGATGAAGCGAAAGAGGTATGTCGTGATCGTGTCAAGTGGCGCTCAATTGTCTCTGCCTACCCCATAAGGGATCTGGCGTGAAGATATGTATGTACTACATATACAATACATGTTATACATATAATAATACATATCTATAATACAATACATATAATTAAATATATACAGGATTCATGAAATAAATAAATAAAATAAAACACATACTAAAGATATTGGAGTGAAAGTTGCATCAAGAGTACAAACAAGGATCAATTTTAACACATAAATAATCGTCAGTTATTTTGAATAGATAACAAATAAGAATAAAGATGATTTTTAAAAGAAGCAGGAGTCGTTATAGTTCGAAGAGATAGTGGAAGAGTGTTCCAGAGAGACGCTGCAGAAACAGTAAAAGAATTTGAATATCTCTATTTATTTGGTGTTAGTTTGCTATTTTTGATTTGTTTTTAGAGTTAGGGTCTAGTGAGAGAAAATCTTCTTCAACATTTGTTTCAACATGATAAAAAGATAGCTCAGCAATAGAATGTTATCATTAAAGATGAAGTACGTGGGAATAGACCCAAAAATATATCAACTTGTTGAAGTAAAACCTGAAAGCACAGACAAACAGTCTCGACCTGAATCAATATGTGCACTGAACATTCAACCATCCGCTGTCTGGATGATTATTGGATGATTCCTAAAGTCGTTATTGGAAACTGGACTTCTACTATGAACAATTGAATTTGGCTGGGTTTTCTGTTAAAAATAATCTAAAATATAATTGTCAGTTTATATTGATGTCAAAGTTGTCACGTTTTTAACTGTCATTAAAAATTCCACTGCTAAAAATGTTTTACTCTGCGGGTTTTATATTCATAAATCAGGATATATTTCCTACAGGTTATTTCTTCTATAATATTTAGTTGTAATAAGAACGTTGAGTTCTTCAATGATAATCAGTCTGCACAGAAATTTGCACATAATCCAGTGTTTCATAAGCGGACTAAACACATCTGTGTTCGTTACCACTTTGTACAGTACAGCTGTAGCGAACAAAGATATTAAATTGCTGTACAAGCCTACGACAGAGATGATTGCTGACATATGCACTAAGTCGTTGCCTTATGTCAAACATAATTATTGTGTTAAGCATTTGTTTTTGTTTCAGTTGTTATTTTATTTCACAGAATGTTTGTTTAGTTAAGTAATTTTAGATTAAAGAAGCGTGTTGAATATAATCCAAAATATAATTGTCAGTTTTATATAGATGTCAAAGTTGTCATCTTGTTAACTGTCATTAAAAATTCCACTGCTAAAAATGTTTTACTCTATTTATTTATTTAGAAGAAATTACAGACATTAAGGTTGATAGTACATAGTATAAATATGATTAAATTAATAAGCTTAACCTAATTCCATTTACATTTCTTACTAAGATCTAATACACAAAAATATAGAACAAATTACAAAAAGAAATAATAAAATAACTCTGCGAGTTTTATTTCCATAAATCAGGATATATTTCCTACACTTTTACCAACCCAGACGGCTAGACAGCAGAAGCAGAGAAGATTTTGTCGCAACAAGACATATGATTAATGAATATAAATGTATAAATGTAAGCCTATTTATTCTATATACAGAAATATACATACAGGTGTGGCGATATATAGGTGGTCAGCTCAGCATATGCTGCAGCCAAGACCGTAGCGCTGATTTTCAATTTGGTAGAAATCTGAGACGATTTATAGGGTTTTAGTCCGTAGGCGCCTTGGGGTCTCTTTATGAGGCCTCACGGTGAGTCAGGCATGCGTCCTCCCGCAGTGGCCTTTCAGGCTGGGGTCGTATCATTGATGATTTATCGATCTCTATTAGTCGTATGTCAGTGACAAAACTCGACTCGCCATACACAATGCCATGCTGGTACCAACACTTATGTATGGAAGCGAGACGTGGATATATCAGAACACGCATGAGAGTAGAGTTAATGCAGTGGAAATGAGGTCGTTGCGTCGGATATGCGTTACTATATATAGGTGTTACTTTGACGGACCGCATACGTAATGACGAAATACGCAAAAAGGTGGGTATTAAAGAAAGCATAGGGACAAAAATAAAGAAAGAAAGAAAGAGCTTCGATGGTTCGGGCTTGTTGAAAGGATGACTAAAGAGAGATTGACGAACCATATATATAATGCGAAAGTTGTGGGTGAAAGAGGCCCTGGCAAACTGAGACTCACTTATCACGATCAAATAAATAAAACAATAGCTGAAGGTGCAATAAAAACCCATCTAAACAAAAATGCATTTCGTAATTGTGACAAATGGCGCTCTATTGTCTCTGCCTAACCCCGCAAGGGACCTGGCGTGAAGATAATATTTGCTTTAAATATTTAATTTCACTGGCTCGCCAACACACTCATACGCACTTTCCCGCTCTCCACACTCGTCGCCGCCTTCTGACTCAAGTGACGTTCCGGTGTTGCTATAAGTTATAAGTGTGCCCGAGACAGTGTTGCCTGTATTATTGTACAAACACTACAGTATCTATTAGTAGATCTTTGTGTATGTATTAGTGATAAATTATTACTTAATTATAAAATGTCTTCGTAACCTCTCTGCACCTGCTTATAACAGATCTCAGTCACAAAGGTTAGTTGGTAGAAAATGCATTTACGCTGGTTACGTCACACTATCGCTTATTAAACAATGCACGAAGCATGCATCTCTCGTGCGTTTAGTTCGGCTGTTACAAATCAAAACATAGTAACTCATTATTACAAAACATTCAGTCAACCGAAAAAACATGTCATCACTTTTTTATTATTATATTTGCCCCGATTAAACCATTAGAGTTATGGGTTATACAGTCAACTACTAATGCCAATATCCCAATTTGTAAATGGTACATATTAAAACCCAAATTAACATAGTTTGTTAGTAAAGCGAGCGAACGCATGCCTTGAACCACAAAACCCTAGAACTGAGCGTTCCCTTTCTCTGGTTTGAGACTGAGGAACTAAAAGAGCTACCTAGTAGGGAAGCGAACTAACTATCTGGTCAGTATCTAATATGCCCAACTCTCTTATATCTACTTCTCTAATAGCTAGTACTTTTAATACGGTAGGAAATCTTATAAAGCGTAGGTGCTGTTGATAAAAACTTTATAATACAGTCATAATAGCAAACGGTCATAGTAAGGGAATTTCGTGAGCTTCCGATTTACTGGATGCGAATATACCCGTTTATTAAAGTCATAATCTTTGGCAAACGGTTTTTTATTATCCATTGACGTAAGTTCATAGAATGTTTCTTTATCCTTTTATGTTTGCTGCGCAGTGTAAACAGTTTATATCCCAAAGCCTCCTCGGACCCATAATTTTGACTGCAAATTGGATAAAGTAGTGATTAAAGATGATCCCCGCGTACTTGTTGGTACGCTAAAGATTACGACGAGCTTGTCACTTGTCATGATGGGCCTATAATAAGGTTGGCTAAATGTGAATCCGCTTATCTAAAAAGCATGATTTCTGACCATCCCGAAAGGGATACGGTCGTGATGATACTTTACTTCTCCGCGTACTTGTTGCGTTTAAGGCGTGCGGCTGACTCTGCAGCGGCTCGACATCCAGCCATAAGAAACCCTTAATTTTCATTCATTACAGCCCCTAGAATACAGCGTCCTAGACCTCCACTGCTGGAGCTGGGCCTTCCAGAACTGGAGAATTTGGCCTACACTCGCTACGCTGCCCAGACAGCTTGGCGAGGATATGATGTCATTTTCTTTTTGTATAACAATTTATTAATGATTCCACAAGTTGATATTGGTGGAACCGGGACCGACGGCTTAACGTGCTCGCTAATTAAATAAAAAACAAAAACCATACCTATATGTACAATCTTAAACTAAAAAGTATGAAATAAAAGTTTAATTATTTCAAAGAGCCTAAAAAGACAATCAACAAAATTATTGTTTTTTTTTTTATAAACATTTATTTTTGCCAGTGTCGCTGCCAGCCCTAGAAAAATAACCCTACTCAATAAATATATGAATGAGAAATCTAACAAAAGCTGATACACGTCTGCACGCGTTCGGGTAGTTCACTCAGGCACATCACCCCGCTATCGCCTTAGTCCGGCCACCCACAGGATTAAACTGTCCTTCTTGACTGGCACCGACTTCAGAACTGCCACCGACTTGGCTATTTGAAAATTAATAGTTACGCGACAAAATCACGCGATATTTCTCAAATAAAATCTTTCTTACAACGTTCGTTCAACTTCTGCGCCGTGACACCCTGGATTTCTTCCAGCGATGTGTAAAAAGTATAGCATATCTAAAAAGCAAGCCCATGACGTTGTGACTTATTATGGAGCCCAGAAAGATTTTTAAAACGTATGTTTAATTTTGACCACTCAACGGATTACGACCACGTTGATGATACTTCCTAAATATAATTGCAAATTGCGTGGAAAGTAAATGGACTTGAAGGCTGAGTTAGCATTAACCGATGTAGGTTAGACCAATCTTCGCTAAATCTTTCATGTATAAAAAGATCTAGTGCAATCTGATGCGGTAGTACCAATAAACAATGATGATTTCATTAAGTATTACTAGTACACAGTAAAATTGTCTCAATATCCGCTTTTACAGGTCGGCACATCTTTTTCACTTTCTATACAATATAATTTACAACCTTCTTATCTTAAAACACACTTTGAATTTCTTTGTGATTCGCACGACCGCCCTCTTCGTTCTACTCATAACAACCAACTCAAAATACCACCCACACTTTCAGCAGATATTTAGATTAATTTACCGTATAGGCTACTCGACTACAAAGTTCCACTGACCACACATGCTCCTTCAATATCACATCTTTAAAAAACAGTACTTAAAACTTTATTTTTAAACAAGTAGAACAATATATTTGTAATCCATAAATTTATACTTTCTAATAATATATTATATTCATATATTAAGTTATATATATTATGTATACGATCACACTCAAATTTTGGTATTTAAAATATATTTATTCGAAGTACTTGGATACAAAAATATTAAAATAAAATTAATTAAAAAACTAATTATTAATAAAACTAAAACTAAAAATACCTATGATATTAAAACTATTCTACAAAATAAACTAAGGGCTTACCACTAGGGAGGGTACCTAAAACGCTCGCCGCATTTCCTCGTTGATAATCGACATATTCTGTTTTAGGTAGTTATGGCATTTGAGATCGCCACACTCTTGAAAATTAGAAAAAGTTATCACTGCAGCAATATTAGTATCTACGACCGGAGTAATACCCAATACATTACATGACATCTACAAAACTATCTACGTAGACCAGTACATATACAGACAATTGCAAAAAGCTTCAATCCTTAATATTTGCCGTATAGTAAAGACAATTTGGAGTTAAAGAAGCATGATTAGGTTAGCCGGCTAAATGCCGAAATTCTTTAAGAATTCACAAAAATAATAACATAGTCATTGCGATATAAATACTACGTATGGATATGCTAATCCAAACAAAAATCGTATCGCAACTTAATGGGAGTTCGCTAAAACATTATATCATCTAATCGAACTAGTAAAACATACAGTACAGTTAATTTTAAAGTGTGAGTAGGTGTCAAAAGCAATACAAAAATAACTAATAGCTTTGGCAAAGGTCGTATTTTGAGAGCTCCAAAAGCAAATTGTGGCTAAAGTACACAAGTTTTTGTGATATAGGTATTTTTGTAATAAAAAAGATTAAAAAACTAATTATAAATAAAACTAAACTAAAAATATCTATGAAATTAAAACTATTCTACAAAATAAACTAAGGGCATAATTACCACGAGGACGGGTACTAAAAACGCTCGCCGCATTTCCTCGTTGAATTATAATGGAAATATTCTGTTTTAGATAGTTAAGGCATTTGGGATCGCCACACTCTTGAATAATTCGTTAACCCAGCTCTTTTATGAATTTGTGGGTGTCAAGAGAATATACCCCCATTGTTGTAACCCCAAATGCCACAAAGTTATAATTTAGTTTAATGCTATTATATTTGATGTGCTTTTTAAATTCGGCTGTATGAGCAGCCGAACCTGCCTTTATTGATGTAGAGGATTTCCTCGCTGGCAAGCGGAAAAAGCGACATAGGTGGCATCCCAAACAAGACATCTTCCCTCACTCCATGGTACAAGAGACATACCATCCGGCCTATTACCATCACTACGTGAAAGACCTGATGGTAATTAGTTTTTGTATAAATATGACGAAGACTTATATGTGCATTATATCTTTAAAAGAACTGCACTTACTTGTCCCGTTTTAACCTTAGTTTAGCTGGTGTTAGTTTATCTCATCCTATGGACCATGCATTTTGCCAAAGTAAATAATGTTTATTAACTTTGCCATATCCTAATATTTTCGTTCATCTCTAGATTCCCGCAGGATCTCCAGCATGCCCATTACAATTAAGATGGACCCTCTTTAACGGTAACCGGTAAAATCCGGTCAAATTGCTATGAGTGCGTTAACCACCCTCTTGAGAATTCTGTCAATAAGACGCTATAGAAAAACAAATTGCTATAGTTAAAAGCTACATAGAGAGTTATGGATGATGATAGCATCGAAGGGACTTTTAATTTAATAAATATAAAATAAACTAAAAACAAAAGTAAAGGGTGATCTTAAAAACAAAATATATACAAGTATATACAAGTAATACGAGTATATATACAATAAACACTACATATTAAGTTACCCTATAACATGTATAGCACGTACTGCGTTTGTTAAGTGTATGCTAATTTTGTGTATATAATTTAAAAACTATATACTATGATGGGATATACATTTATTACTTTGATTTGTACTTAGTTGTCGAGTGTGGAGTTTGCTGTAAAATGTCATTTGTTTATTTGTTTTTGTCAATAAAGTATTTCTAGTAGTAGTCTAGCACGACATGGGATCTTGCACTCACCTGATGGTAAGTGGCGCGCGAGGTATATCAATGTTAGCAACTGGAATCAGACAATCATATCATGACTGAGATCAGTCCCTAACACTATGCCAGCTTGACTATATTTGTACATACGATCTTTCTAAAGCTGTATAGAGTGCAAAACAAGATATTAAATCAAATTAATAAAATAAAATTATTTAGATGTTTTACAGTTAATCTAGTTGATATATTAACCCAGTGAAATTTTGATTTAAATTGTGGTTGTGGTCAAATTAAAATTAAATTAAAATTAATATGTCAAATTTGGGTCATTTAAAAATTGTTGCACTTAATAATATTATTTTTTAATCTAGTTTAGTCAACGTCTTTTAAAACAGACTATACGGTAAAAGTTTAATATCGTCGTTAATAATATTAAATATTTATATATACATTCATAAAAAATATTGCGAACGCTTAACATTGTTACGAAAAGGCGACCAAGAGCGTCACTTGTTTCGTTAGCTGGGCTATTCTTAATAAAAATTAAACACAAAAGAGTTATATTTTTCTGCTGAAAAAACACTCAAACGCGGCTAATTTTCAGCAAAAATTTTAAAATGCAAGAAAAAAGATATTGAAAGAAGAAACTACAATCATTGCATATCCACCACTTTTTTTTCTAATAAAAGTCCTTGTGATACAGTTAACAATACATATGAAAATTACCTTTAGCTTGCACATATTTTTGAGTATTTAATTTTTCTATTAGTGATTTAAATGCACTCATAATCCCTTGCTCTCTATCCTAAAGGTTAGCCACTAATGTCACTACACATTAAGCTTACAAATACCAACCAAAAGCCATCATGAGGATTTCTTTACTTCTTTCTTTACAGCCCCTAGAACTCGTTCTGTGTGTTCACCGTCCTAGACCTCCACTGTTGGAGATGTGCCTTCCAGAACATATATCTGGAGAATTTGGCCTACTAAGCTAATCAGACGAGGGTTGGCGAGGGTTTATTTATTTAGAATTTATTAAATGTTTATTATTAACTTTTGTTCTATTAAGGTATTTTTAAATCTATGCATTAACTACAGTTCTACTTTTATACACTATTCAAGAATAATTAATTTATTATCATAACAGCTTTAAAATCTACGGCAATGAAGAAGTTGATGGATATTCAATTTTCTCTGTTCATATAACGGTTATAGACAAGGTTATTTATAGAGGCAATATAATAGTTTATCACTTGCGCAGTGATCAAAACCACTTTTATTTTATAGAAACGTATTTACTTTTAGCCGTTATGACTAGATTTTGTGAAAAGCACATATATTTCTCTACTCGAGAAATATCACAAATAAATTAAATAATTGATTGTGTCCCAATCGAACCCAGTATCTCAGCGTGTAAATCTACGGACTTAACCGCTAGACCACAGACGCAATCAATATAATAATAGTAGCTAAAAATATATATAATATTTTTACGAAGAAAATTTGTGAGAAAGACAGTATTTAAAAGTAAATGAGTTTCTTGAATTAAGGTGAACTTGAACTTGAAAGTTATTACGCTAATAAATTGTATGTTTAAGTTGGTTAGTAATTTCCATTTAATTATAATTTACGAGTCGATAAATTTTAATTGAGACATAGAAATCTAAAACTATTGTATTTTAGACTGGCATAATAATTAGGAAAACGATACTGAAGGGACAGGGTTGTTGCCTGACGTAGAGATTAAAAGGCCGATTTATAAAGGTTATTTTAATTTATTATTATTATTTTATTGGTGTATTTGTGTAGTTGTATGTTAATTATTATTATGTATGTTTAAGTATTTGTTTATTTTTCTAATGCAATCGTCTACCACACTCCCAAAGGTTAGCTATTATAAAATAATAATAATAATATAATAATAATAATAACGTTTATTGAGCTTTCTTATTGGTCTCTTCTAACCTATATACAAAGTTGAGTAAACAATATATAAAATCTTCCTTGAATTTTACATTTTAAGCATACATAAGCATTTTTGATTGAATGCAAACCACAAGGATAGGCAATTTTAAGATGTATAGAATACCGAAGTTCGCATGTACTCAAACTGTTAAGTTTTAAAGTGCAATAAAGAATTTATAAATAGGTTATTAAATCGTCATAAATATGAAAAGAAAACACTATTAAATAAAACTAAAACTGCTGCAATATACTCAATTATTGACACCTTAAGGGTGGTGATACGATCGTTATGGCACTTTACGTATCCGTCAATAATTAGTAGGGTGACTTACACTACTACTATAATATATTTTACTACGTGTTAAGCGGACTGATGGTGGTAATTTGCCAAGTCTGCAGGGGCGGAGAAGTATCGTGCCGATAAACCCAGTAAAGTGTATGCATACGTTTCGGGATCAGGCTCGAATTGTCGTCATGCCAAGTCAAGCAATAGTGTTAGGGACTGGTGTCAGTCACGAGTGTCTGATTCCAGTTGCGAACATTCATGGACCTTGCACGCCACTTACCATCAGGTTCGCGCAAGGTCACATATTAAAAGGGTTAGAACATTTTGTTGGTATAATATTCGTTATCTCCCCAAACGTAAATTATGAACTACTAATTTATTCGTAAACAATTTTATTACAGTCCTTAGTTGTAGAAATAGATACACAAAATGGTTAATTGAATATTTTATAATTGGAATAAATTTGAACCTCAATTATAATTTATACTACTTTTACTTCGCAAGATATTTCATAATTTAGTTTTATTTATTTGGGCCAACGGGGACTGCTGATTTTAATTTCAATATTAGGTAAGTATGTCATGCGATTTTATACAATTAAACTTTGATAATTTAGGTTAATAATAATAAATAATAGCAAAAAAGGACCAAGTAGTTTTAACTCGATATAGCCTTAAATATATGTATAATTAAACAACCTAACGAAATATAGAACCAGAACTGGTCAATTAAACCATTAATATGACCAGAAATGCATTAAGCATTATATTTTGCCGATTCACGTACGTAGCACCCTATTTTCCCGAACTACCGGACTACGAACTAGGAGCACCACATACGTTCTGCATGCCCCTATGTGCTTTACTAATTATAGACAAAGCTTGTTCTTTTGGAGGTCATACAAACTATTTCAATTGTAACTGTTCGTAACTTTATTTGTTTGATACGAAGCCAACGTTTGCTCGCAGTTACTTGACCATATTGTTCTGTACTAACCATATGTCTTAGCTGTATAGCTACTTGTTGTTATTTGTTTTTTGTAAGTAGTCTTTATTTTATCTTTACTTTTGTTTTATGATTGTAGTCCATTTGCGGTAACTTCTAATTTGCCCTTAGATGTTTACATTAACTTTTTGCGATATTAGTCGTTAGTTATAAGTAGGATAAAGATTTTTTTAAAAAAGATAATAAAAAACTTTTTCTTTTTAGAGAGTAAAAATGAAACTGATAATAATAATAAAAAATAAACAACCCCACAAGTCAAAACCTACATTCTAATTATAAAAAATCGTGTTAAGAAAATAATTTATTATTTATTAAGGAAAATTCGTAACATAGATGTTCTTCCGTGTTTCTTTCATCAGCGGTACCGCTTCGTTACAGGTAAATTAAATGTTGATCGTCAGGTGCTTGAGGCAAAAAGATTGCAATAGTGCTTCCGAAACAATTCAACACCTAGCGGCTTGCAAATCATTGGGTCAATAAACATAGACACGACCAAGTAGCTGCAAAAGTACACCATAGTAAAGTATTATTAGCAAGCAATTATAATTTAGTAAATCAAATAGTTCTATACTATAAATTATCTGCAACAAATAAAGTGTGTTAGATGTGTTTCTTACTTGGTAAAATATATAAATTGAAGCTTAAAAATTTAAAAATAAACAATAAACTTTTATACTATAAATACAAGCCAAGCACCGTTTTGCACAATTACGATATTAGACTCTACTGGGTCAAAACGATTATTACTAACAATACACTACAACCGACTTGACATTACTCTAATGAATATAGAAACAATACAGCATATTTAATAGATACAGCCGTACCTAATACTCAAAACTTAATAACTACACATACAGAAAAAAATACCAAATACAGAGACCATGCAATAAGCTTAAATCCCAACTTAAATTACAAAAAATAACGACTTTACCAATATTAGTATCTTTGATTGGAGTAATACCCAAAACATTACATGACAGCCTCAAAACTATTAAATTAAACCAGTAAAACTATAAAATGCTACAATCCTTAATACTTGCCGTATAGTCAGAAAGTTTCGAGTTAAAGAACCGCCGAAAACATGATACTCCAAGTGCCCAGACCTGTAAGCATCATTAGGTTAACTGACACAATGCCGAGATTCTTTAAGAATTTACATTTATAATATTAATATTAATAAAAACCTCTATTGTATACAAAATATAAAAAGATAGGGGAGCATAATACCATGAAGGTATTATCTACAAGCTAAACTTTGCGAGAGTGACAGAATGGACATTAAGGGCGTAGAGTAAGAAAAATAAAATAAATTACTTAATATACTTATGTAATATAATTAAATAGATTTATTTTTGTATAATTTTAATTCATACATGATTTTAGATCATTATTGATTTAATTAAATTTAAATTATATAAAATTTTATTTTTTTATACATTTTATATAAAATTTACTAAATTCTGTTTTTTTTAAACGCAAAGTTGTTAAAAAAATCCAGTAGTAGTAGTAAATACAAAAATATTAAAATAAAATAGATTAAAAAACTAATTATAAATAAAACTAAACTAAAAATACCTATGGAATTAAAACTATTCTACAAAATAAACTAAGGGCTTACCACCACGGAGGGTACCTAAAACGCTCGCCGCATTTCCACGTTGATTATAATGGAAATATTCTGTTTTAGGTATTTATGACATTTGAGATCGCCACACTTTTGAAAAATTCGTTTACCCAGCTGTTTTATGAATTTGTGGGTATCAAGAGAATATACCCAACGAATATAATATTTGTAAAATTTAACGGTTTCGGCTAAAGAACAGAACAGGCACTGCACAATAATTTATATTGTTAAACTGTCTCTTAATACAAAAATCAATGAATATATTTAATTATTCGTTTGCCAATCAACAGAATTATTTCCCGGGATCGGCCAATATTCCCGTTTTGTTATGGAAATATACACTTGCAATCATAACAAGAGGAATTTCATAGACTTTATATTTCGGTCGGCATATTGCCCGTGAACCAACCAAAATTTGAAAGCACGTCGAACACGATAACTGGCAATGATCGTCAATACACTGATCAATTCTGTACCGATTGGTCTAGCGTTAATTATCATACTGTTTGGTTTCTTGTCCTGTCTTGTTTTATATTTAATGTCTCTAACCTATTATATTTTGGTGTTTCAATTAATGAATTCATCTGTTGAAATTCCTTTATCATGCGCTCTTTAATTTTGTGCGCCAGTTTATTGTAAATCGATCAATGACAAGGTTCCTTTGTGCTCGGATTCGATTGGAATACTCGTATTTGATTGCTTTACAACTTTAACTATGCGTAACTTCTTAGAGGTTCAAACACGCACGCTTCGTCTTTGTTTAATTAATATCTACATAATTGCAAATTATTTATACACTCCAGAGATTAACTATAGCTATTTCGAGTTCAATAAAACCTTCTTACGTTTTACTAGTTTAAAATAAATAAACCTACGTAACAACATTTTTCGGTTGTCTTACATCGATGTCTGTGTGGAAAGGAGGTCGATAAACTTGGAGTTCATGGGCTATACTGTTCCAAAAGTGCAGGTAAGCAGCGTCGCATCTCAGGGAGACAGCGCATAAAGCGGGGGTCGCAGCTGAAAGTGCGGAGTCCGGCAAGCGGCGCAAATATGTAAATATTAAAAGATTACATATTTGTACCGTTTGCGGGGAAATGCAGCCAGCGTTCTTGCCACAAATGTGACATAATAAAACACAAATTCAAAATCGCCTAGCAATTTAAATGATAATTAGAATAGAGAGAAAAATATAAATAGATTTATGCTTGGTATTTCTTTGATGGATACATATTTTTCAGAGAACAAAGTATATACAGAATACAAAATGCAATAAAAGTATTCTTCGCAAATAATAAGTAATTAATCACTACCCTTTGACAGGATAACAGCAAGCAACGACTAATGAAAAGCTCTTTACACACTACAGAAAAAAATAACCTCTTTTTAATGTAGTTTTTTAATTAACGTACAGAATACAATACGATTAGCCCATTATAAAAAGTTATCCTTATTGAACTTACCGTTCCGTGGGAATCAAATATTCCAAAAGACCACAACATGAAGTCGAATAAATATTATGATTTCACAGAAGAAATGATCAGGAACAGGTTCAGCTTTACGCAGTGGAAGTTGGTGCGAGAGGAGTTCCAGCAAAATCTTTGCATCACTTACTGAAAGAATTGGGCCTAAGCAGGTCTGCCGTCAATACATTTATGGAACGAGCTTCAAAGACGGCATTAACGGAATCATACAGTATTTGGTTGGGTAGGGAGAGAAGTAAAATAGTGGATGGTGAGCGTATTATCGCAAAATAAAATAAAAAAAGGAGGCCTCCTTTTCTTAAACCAGCCTATTGTCGGTCGCAAGCCCGAGACACCATTCTTCTTATCTCTTACCCACACACGATGGACCCGGCACCAGCACGGTGAATCCATGGAATCCTTAGAAATTTGTCTTCTCAGATGTATCTCGCATCTACCCTCATTTTTTTTTTTTTTTTTTTCCAGCCAGGTCACACAGCGCCATCTAATTTCCGTGGTAAGCTACTAGGCTTGTGTTACGGAAACTAGATGGTTGATAAACTACATATTATACTTTTTTTTTGTAAATATATACATATTATACATATAAACACCCAGACCGAGACAAATTATACAATGTACAACTTGCCCCCGGTGGGAATCGAACCCACGACCTCCCCACCCGAGTTCGCGGCAACGTTTGTTACCACTAGACCACGGAGGCGGATTTACATCACAGCCTAGAACACTGAGTGCTAGAACTTAGGAGATTGGATAAGACATTTTATTTTATTATATTTGTAGTCAAAGAGATAAAAAAAAATAGAGAATTGGTCGCCATTTTCGTAAAAAAAGCGCTTGGCTGAGGGTCCCTATGAGCCCATGAGAACCTGTAGCAAGTTGTCAGCAGAAACCTGCGCCTTTACAAGTTCGCCTGCTTGTAGGATGGAGCTAATGTGTCTACATACGTCGCATCTCACACCTGCAAAATTTAAGTGTCAGAAATATTCAATTACCGTCCATAAAAAAATGTATTGAGCTTTTCTTTGGCAAAATAATGTGTGTGAAGCATAAAGTGACCACGAGATAACGACAATATGCGGTGACGTTTTATCTTGGCCGACATTACGAACTAATGTGTCAGAAGATAATGTGTCACGCACAAAACAAAGAAAACACATTTTCGCAAGAAAACCTTTTCTAAGGCCGTTTGTCCACCGTCAACGAAACGACGGCGCAGAAGTAGCTATGCCTACAATTCAATTCAATTTATTTATTCTGGAAGTAGGAATAGGACAATAAATATAATGTATTATGTGCTTTTACTAATAATAATTCACTAATGAAATAATGTTTGGAGCAGAACACTGCAACCCAAATATACATAATTAATAATCTTAAAATTATAGCTGCTGTAAATAGGCATTGTGTACATTCACACGAGCGCCGTCATTCCGTTCGTCAAAAAAAACTCATACACATAATAATCACTCACACACATCATGGTGATGTGTGTGAGTGATTATTATGTGATTTAAGGACCGCTTTCTTACAACTGAGTCACCACCGCGTCTCGTCCTTACGTCGGTCTACGGGCTGCTGTGGTAGACAAACGGCCTAAGGCCTGGCGGACATTGTAAGAAAGAGCAATGGAAAGATATTACTTGATAAAAATTCAAGTGACTTTAAGAAAAACTTATTTCGTAAATCGGTTAGTATTTTCACAATATTAATATTATCACTAAAGGCATCAGAAGATTTTTTTATTCTATTAGATGGTCAATAAAAAATCGGAACATTCGCCGCATATACTCTCACATTTGTTTAAAAAGCAAACTGTAGTGTTGCCATTGTATAAAAAAATAGTTGCCAGAAAAAAAATACTGCTGCCTCTATATTCATTCACACCATGTTTTAATGTAACATATTGACATTTCCCAACGACTATTTAAATGAAGATATATTAATCTTCAAGCTATCTATTAAAATAATTTAATAGAGCGGTCACAAAAAAATCATTGCGATGTGATGTAGCTAGTACAAAATGTACCTACCTACCGCGACCGGTTTGCGTTCGAATTATTCTGACATAAATTTCTTACAATATGCTAATACTGTAAAAAACAATTTATTACATTAAAAAAATATATGTGTCTGGATTATGGTAGTGGTTTTGCATTAGGTGTCCATTGTCAATACTATCTACTATCTATTCTCAATTATGAATATTGACTGTAAACAATACTTTCGGGTGCGCAGATCTACTTTTATCATAGATTTACAACAGCACCATTTCCGTGCCTTACCAAAGCATACCAACTTGTGGTAAGGTATTGTAATCTCATAGGTACTCAGATGAATTTGAAAGATATTTATTTATTTATTGTTGTTGTGTAATTCTGTTTTTGTTTCATTTGTAAATCTGCTATAGCTTAGTTTTCCTTACAGATTCCTTTCGCAGTCAGATTAAACATTAACAGGTCGCTGGAATTTGCTAAGCTGTTAGTCTTCTGCTAACAGCTTACTCCTTGGACCACTTCGCTGCTTAGTCTTCCACTAACAGGAGTAGAATCATTCTAAATAGTTAAAATTTTGACGTGTAACAAATGCAATAGGTTTACGTGAATAAAGATATTTTGACTTGACTTTGACTTTGAACCCTAGATTTTTTTTAATCCCGATTTTAAATTTGTAATTTAATGCACTCACAATCATTGTTCACTATCCCAAAAGTTAGCTGGTAGAAAATATCACTAGACATTAAGTTTGCCTATGTACATTTAAATGTGTTTTTGTTTATTGTGCAATAATCTATCTATCTAACCCATCCGGTCAGAGTGGCAAGTGTAGGCCAAATTCTCCAGAAATTCATCCTGGAAGGCCAATCTCCAACAGTAGAGGTCTAGAACTGTATGTTATAGTGATTATGTTAGGTAATATATCGCGTGTAATTGTCAAAAGAACAAATATTTTTTAGGCTTTAGTAGAAACCATTTGAAATAAAAAACACTTTTTTTAAAGATAAAAATCACTATACGCAAAACAACACACTACTGCATGGTGAATAAAACCGCGTCTAAAAACGCGATATCCATCGTGATAAATATCCAAAGGCTGGGGGGTGTTGTTATTAATTAATCTCGCTCACATGCGAGAGACGAAATAGAGGGAGAAAGAATTACGTAAGCTAACATTCGCGCGATCGTCGACCTTTCGCTACCTACTTGATTAGGCTGTGTATGAGTGCCGATATTTTTAGGACAACTTCTCAACGTCGTAACTTAAGATTTTATTACTTAATAATTTTAAAAAATTACATAGTTGTATATTTTTATTCTAGATTATAATGAAAAAATATTTACTCTTTAATACATTCCACGCCGTATAGACCTACAATCTTGTTACATGAAAAGTATTACACGAAAAATTGCAATAAGATTACACAATAGGCCCAAAAATATGGCACTTAAGATGGCAATTTATTTAGCATAAGAATAGCCCATAGTATTCTTCCACATCGGCGTGGCCAAAAAAACTTTCCGTACCATTTACATATGAAAAGCAAAATGATAAAATAAATGGGTTTGATATTAGAAGAAAAAATGCCAACGGAATAATGAATGCATTTGCCTTATATAAAAAATTGGTTGTTTTTTTTTTTATTTATTTGATCTCCAACAAGCCGACAGATGCATTCAGCTAGGATGGGTGGAATTCGGGAAACTCCGGCACATCCTTTCATCGTCCATACCACAGTATGAAGAAGTTTTAACCAGTGCGTCATCCCGGTAATGTCGTACCAAGCAGAGACGTGAGTACTGACAGTGGGTCTGGTTCATAAATTCAAGGTTGCTCAGCGAGCTATAGAGAGAGATTCTTGGCATTTCTCTGATCTTCATGAAATGCTCAACCCAACTAATGTATTTAAAACGATAAGGGATAATTGTTATATTTAAATTTTTTTTAAGAATTAAAATATTAGTAGTGGAAAAACTTATTCTCTATACGCATTGATCACACACCCACGCGCATACACACACACACGCGCTCATACATACACGCTAACACACACTTAATTTACAGTCCTTCAACCAATTTACTTATTAGTATTTTTAATTTATTACCATTATTTATGGTTTTAATGCAGTTTACGATAGATAGCTTTGGTATATGTGGCTGATTGGTAGGAATGTATACATATTTTCTTCCATCTTATTGTATATTATTGTTTTGTTTATGTTTTTGTAATTATTGTCTTGGTTTTGTAAATTTTCTTGGTTTTATGCACCTTTTTTTATTTTTATTATGATTGATTTCTTAATCTGTTTTCACAGTGGATTTATATTTTTGTGTATAATTTGTGAACCCATATTGTCTAAAATTTGATAATATTGTATTTTCGGTTATGCTGTTGGAGTTCCAGATAAATAAATCAATAAAAATGGATATAGTATGTTGTCTCATTAAGAGATAGCCATATTTCATCGTGGACTTTTCTGTTGACCTATATAAGATACACAATTGCACCATACATTATTTTGTTATTTAATGGGTTTAGACAGCGTTATCGTTGAAAGCTTTCAGACTACTTATTTCTTTCCGACACCTCCAACAACGTTAATGTATACATTAAATGTTATATTAAAACCATCCTCGAGAATCACTCTATACTTTGGTAAAAACAGCATGAAAATCAGTAGAGTAGTTTTTGAGTTTTTATAGCGAACAGACAGACAGACGCGGTGGAGGACTTTATTTTATAATGCGAGTGTAGTGATGATATATACATATTTCCTTTTATTGTATTATATTATTAGGATAATCTTTTGATGATCCTTTGAGTAGGGAATATCGTATTCAGAGGATCAGTGTTGCCATCCAACGAGGTAACGTCTCCGGAGTCCTCGGAACATTGGGTTCCTCTTCTCCTGGATTCGATGACATGTAGATTATAATCAAGATATTTGTAAGTATTTAGTTTTTATATTAATTAGGTTTATCTTTTAGTTTATTTATTATTAGCTAGTTTATATTATTTTTTATTAATGTTCCTTCTAAAATATAATCATTTAAGATGTAGTTTTTGTTATTGTCCATGAGCCATAACTAGTAAGTAGGTAATAATAATAATAAAAAACACAATGATGCATCAACCAAACGAATTAGCATTTTGTATTATTCATAGCGAAAAAGGCAAAACGTATTTACCGTGAATGCCTAAACAATATGATTCGAATGGCAAAACTCAGTTGAGGCAAATAAACGAAATTACTTGGGAACATCTGCATACAAAGGAGTACATTTACAACAAAATTTACTGTTTATTTTATACTTAATATATTTTAGGTAACTCCTTTTCCTAAACGTAATCGCTTGAGCTTTTATTCATAAATAAATTCTAAATTTGGGTTTATTTGTACTTTAGCACTGGATAAAGCAAACACATTTTTTTTTTAAACGTACTTAAACATTAGTTTTTACAATTTTAACGTATTAGCGTGATTTGCCTTATGCCGGACATGAATTTAAAGATGTGAGCACTTTAGCAACTGGAATCTGACACTCGTGACTGACATCAGTCCCTAACACTATGCCGACGACTATGCTTGACGTGAATTCCTGGTCCTAAAACGTGTGGATGCACTTAACTGGGTTTATCGGCACGAACGGTGGATACTTTCTCGCCCCGGCAGACTGGGCTAATACCATCACCAATCCGCCTACCACCTAGCTAATAATACAGAATTTTGATGTGTTTGCATCAACGGATGTGGAAAGTAAAAACATTGTCCTAAAGTACTTGGAGCCATATTAATTCGCACATCTAGTCACTTGTGTTTGAATTTTGTTATGAAATATGTATTGTTTAGACGTATAATCTGTTATGTACATTTTCATGGAAATAAATAAATAAATAAAAAAACACTTAAATGTTTTCTCAAGAGCGGTGGTGGCTTGGTTGTAAGAATGCTTTTCTACAAAAAATCTTAATAGGTCGGTTTGAACCCCGGCATATATCAATGACAAATACACTTTTCTTACGTACATTTGTCAAGGACTCTCGAAGAGCACGTTAAGCTTTCGGTCACGGTTCCACTTATACTAACTTGTTGAATCGTTAATAAATTGTCATCAGAAAAGTGACATCAGAACCTCTTCAAACCGTCTGGCTAGCGTGGCGAGTGTAGGCCAAATTCTCTAGAATTTTCTGGAAGGTCTATCAGTCCCATCATCTCCAACAGTGAAGTTTGTGTTCTTCTTCTTCTTCTTAAGGTGCCATCTCCTATCGGAGGTCGGCTATCATTAAGGCGATTTTGATGGCCGCTGTCCGGAACAAGGAAGGACTACAAACAAGAGGAACTGCAGCAAACTATACTTTTTATTTCGCATGATGTGTCCCAAGTACTCCAACTTCCTTCGCTTTACCATTTTCAATAATTCAATGCCTTTGTTCATCCTCTGCAAGGCAGTTTCGTTTCTTACTCTGTCCTTCCATGATATCTTCAACATTCCCCTGTATATCCACATTTCAAAAGCTTCTTCGACATTGTGTTTGTCAGGGTCTATGATTCGACACCATACAGGAGAATGGAAAATATGTAGGCATCGGACGAGTCGGCATCTTGTAGGAAGTTTGAGATTGCAATTGCAGAGAAAGTGGCTCATTTTAACAAAGGCGCTTCTAGCTTTGTGTTCTAGGGGCTGTGATTTTGGCATGTTTATCAAAAACACTTCAAAATGTCAGTCGTTAAATAATCTATCAATGACATATTAGGACAAGAAATATTCATATTGTGAAGAAGTCGACACAGTCGAAAGCCCTTCGGAAACTATCCTTAAACTGTCCGTCAATATAGTGTGACCAAATGTCGTGTTGCAATGTATTAATTTAAAAAAAGCGCGGTGGTGGCTCAGTTGTAAGACCGCTTTCCTTAAATCTTACAAGGTCGGTTCAAAACCTCCCGGCATGTACCAATGAGAAATACACTTTTCTTACGTACATTTGTCATAGATTTACAACACCACCGCGCACCGTTCCCATGCCTCGGAGAGCACGTTAAGCCGTCGGTCCCGGTAACACTAATACCAACTTGTGGAATCGTTAATAAATTGTCATTAAAAAAAATTACATCAGATCCTCGCCAACCTGTCTGGCCAGCGTGGCGAGTGTAGGCCAAATTCTCCAGAGATATGTTCTGGAAGGCCCATCTCCAACAGTGGAGGTCTAGGACGCTATAGTGAAATTAAAAAAAATCTGGCCTGCCGCAGTTCGGACGACTGAATGGACGGACCAAGAACGACACCCCGCCAGATAGACGGATGACTAAAAGAAAGAGGGTTGACTGAGGGTTCCAAAAGACCGCGTGCAAGCCTTGAGGAGGTGGCCTGCATTCAGCAGTGGAGAGGTACAGGCTGATGTTGATGATAATGATGAGTGATTGCACATAATACGTAGGTACCACGAAAGGTTTTTTAATTAATACAAAATATTCTTTAGAATTTTAACTACCTAAAGTATACTACAGTAAGTAGTAAGCTATCAATTTATAAAGGAACAACTAAAAAATAAAACTAACGTCAAAAAGTCATTGTGGACTGAGACCCGCCAGTTTGACGTAAACAAAACGTTTCCCTTATATCTGCTGGCCAAAACCACTCATGTTCTCACTAAGTATAGGTCTCAACCCTTTTGCTGGAAAATCCGAGAAAATCCAGCGAACAAAATGTGAAGTGTGAAAGTCGTCGACGGATTTCTGTTAGTGATCCAAACAACACACTTAAGTCAATACACTTATCTATGGGAACGAATGCTTACATTTTTTTTATATAATATTTTATTGTTGGATATAACATTGGACGCGTACATGTAGACGTGATAGAAAGAAAGAAAGAAGGAAAAATATTTTATTTTCCACTTATTAAACAAAACTAAAATTAAAAAATCCGCCTACCTTGACCTAATTTTTTAATTTAAACTGAAAAAAACTAACGTTAAAACTGACACTAAATAAAGAAATTATTTAGTAATATTCGCATTTTATAGATAGCTCCAAACCACGGTAGTAAGTTTTATATATGTATGTTTATGTATAATATTGTGTAAATATTTGCATTTATTATTTTGTATTGATATTATAGTATATATAAAGGTATATAAGTATGTTATATAAGATTTTTAAATTATCCTATAATTATATTATTGTTACTTTCACTTTCATTGCACCTATATTTGTTCAAATTTGTCCCTAAGGTTTGGCTGTCAAAGAATGTCTACGGGCATTAAGTCCGCCTTTGTACTTTGTGCAATAAAGTTTTTAAATAAATAAATTTAATAATAAATTCACAAATTCCTAATAAATATTTATATACCTAGGAGAGGGTAATAAATAAATAGTGGATGATTGTTCTTTGCTATTAATGGCTTCTGCTATCCTGCCATGGTTTGTAAACAATATTATGTATAACTGACAAAACTGCAAAGGCTGCAGACATTAGACGGCAGTTAACGCTTCGGTATGTTGAATCCGTCAATAGCAGGCATCATTTATAATTAAATGCTTGTATAATGTTTATTAGTTTAAGTAACTTGTGTTTCACCTATATTGTTATTATTCTTCTGTAGCGATGTTTTCTTCCTTTGCTTGTTAATTTAATTTAATTTTATGCTTATATGTGAAAACCTTTAATAGGTCTTAGGGAATTTACTGTTTAATATAAATAAATAATAAACAAATATTTCCAGACAGGTCACACAGCGCCATCTAGTTTCCGTGGTAAGCTACGAGGCTTGTGTTACGGAAACTAGATGGTTGATAAACTACATATTATATTATTATTTTTTTTGTAAATATATACATATTATATATATATAAACACCCAGACCGAGACAAATTATACAATGTATAACTTGCCCCCGGTGGGAATCGAACCCACGACCTCCCGAGTTCACGGCAACGTTTGTTACACTAGACCACGGAGGCGGTCCATCTATATACAATACAATAGTCAACTATTGGTTTTCCAAAATAAAAAATAAAAATAAGACCGGGTGTACTTAATGTACCTACTCGTACCTATGTATCTATAAAAGTTAAATTGATTCGATTTTGATCATGTTATTTTATTTGCAATTACAGGTTGCGGTTAAAAAGCAGACCATAGACTTTGTGACAATAGAATAATATTACAAGGTATGAGTAACAATGCCTTGGTGAGTAATGAAGCGCTTGATATATGTCCTGCAATAAGCAAAGTCAGTCACATTGTCAGCCAATGGAAAAATTGTAAGAATGAACTCATAATGTATTCAAAGGACTATTATTGGAATATTTGTTATTTTATTTTTTTCGGAACCAAATCGAAGAGAGGAACGGATTCAAGGATTATTATTGAAAAAAATCGTTAATTCAATCGATAGGCAATTTGAGATATCGTTATTTAAAAAAGTTTAGTTCAAGATTTGACTTGATTGGCTGACGACTAAGGCGTTTTCTTCTTCTTTTTGGTTAGATTTCTGGTCGGAACACAATAATATTTATCAATTTAAATAGTGATATTTCCCGAGTTTGGTACGCTGGAGACATCGACGAGCTTGCCACTTGTTATGATTGGCCTATAGTAAAGTTGGCTAAATCCGCTTATTTATAAGCGTGGTTTCTGACCACTCCGAAAGGGATACGGTCGTGATGATACTTTACTTTTTACTTTATTTTTTCTCGTTTATGACTCAATTGTATTTCTGAAATGTCTGGGAATGCTTTTAGCGATGGCAGGAGACCGTGCCGTGGAAATGTGCAGGTATCAGGTAAGCCTCATCTCACATCTGTACAACCTCATCCAATTTAAGAAGTGCGCGGTTTCTGCTCTTAAGAAACCTCAAGAATTAGCGGCTTCGAAACGATAAGAACCCTCAGCCAAGCCTCTGGTCAAGAAGTTGTCGAAACGGAAACGTTTCATGATAGACTCCCCCTTTTATTTCCTTTGGGTGCAGTGGATCTGGGGTATCAGTCTTGGATCTAAGTGTGTCCTTACCAATCCTATCAGGAAGACTTTGAGACAACTCAGCTCTTCAACTATCTGAGTCCAGCAACAGGAGAGGTTTCCAAACACCGAAATGGGGGATTCTAATGCTCACAATAGCTGGACTCTCCTAAAACCAAATCTACGCGTGTCTTTACCTATTCCATCGGTAAAACTCAGCTTTTAGAGCGACAGAAGTGGTTTCCAAACGCTGAAATGGTGTTTTTGGGATATTTCAATGGCTGGGCTCTCCTAAAACCAACCGTGCAGGAAAAATCTCCATGTCTTTGCTCTGACATACAGTCTGACTCAACCCAAGAATACCAGTATTATAGATGTAGCCAGATATACACCGTTCTTACTCAAATCTAATCAAAATCTAATAAAATCTTTTATTTCCTTAGGTTAGAACACAACACTTGGATATTGTCAATATATATATTTTATACAATACAAGAGAATATATATGTTTATAAAACATATACTATCAGCAGCCATGGCTGGACCGAATCTAACAGCAATACAATTATAATAAATAAAAAACATTATCAATCATAATCGAGGATTTTATTGTTATTTACAACTAGATACTTAAAATTTTATTCGTGGCTGTAAAAATTTCGTGTCAGCTTATAAGATAATAACATTTATGTTCTTAAATATAAATTCGTGGCTATAAAATGGCCGTATCTGCTTACAATCTAGTAATAATAATATTTATGTCATGGCTGGACCGAATCTAACAGCAATACAATTATAATAAATAAAAAACATTATCAATCATAATCGAGGATTTTATTGTTATTTACAACTAGATACTTAAAATTTTATTCGTGGCTGTAAAAATTTCGTGTCAGCTTATAAGATAATAACATTTATGTTCTTAAATATAAATTCGTGGCTATAAAATGGCCGTATCTGCTTACAATCTAGTAATAATAATATTTATGTCATGGCTGGACCGAATCTAACAGCAATACAATTATAATAAATAAAAAACATTATCAATCATAATCGAGGATTTTATTGTTATTTACAACTAGATACTTAAAATTTTATTCGTGGCTGTAAAAATTTCGTGTCAGCTTATAAGATAATAACATTTATGTTCTTAAATATAAATTCGTGGCTATAAAATGGCCGTATCTGCTTACAATCTAGTAATAATAATATTTATGTCATGGCTGGACCGAATCTAACAGCAATACAATTATAATAAATAAAAAACATTATCAATCATAATCGAGGATTTTATTGTTATTTACAACTAGATACTTAAAATTTTATTCGTGGCTGTAAAAATTTCGTGTCAGCTTATAAGATAATAACATTTATGTTCTTAAATATAAATTCGTGGCTGTAAAAAGGCCGTCTTAAGATCTAAATATTACTAATATATGAAACAACTGGACCTACTGTGTCAATGTGTCAGCTTTTGATCCCTCTCGATGTCTCGGACAACTGCTTCGTAGCTGCGACCGGTGACACGCGCTCTGCATCCTAATAGATAATATTGTTTTTGAAACAACAAAATAATCATTTGAAACACTACCATAACCGGCAATGACTGTCTGGGATACAGGAATAGGCTCACCCTTAATGATGTTCTTCCGTGTTTATTTATTTATTCGAAGAGAAAGGACAGAGACAGGCAACATAAGAACATAAAAGATAGCAACAGAGTAGAAGCAATTAAAATTATACCCGCCACCAGAATATTTCTCATTGTGAACTTTTTTTCTTTCTTTAGCGGTACCGCTTCGTCACAGGTGGGGAAGTAGCTGATGATCGACAGGTTTTCGAAACTAAAGTAAGGTGGGTATTAGGGGTAGGAGAGTTGCCAGTAAAAAGTATACACTTTACCAAATAATTGCCAACACCGTTTGAGTCTGTGCCTACTACAATTAAAAAAATACCTATCAAACAGACTATCATTCACTAATTCATCATTCATTTGTAGTGGACACATCATCTCATATAAAAATATAAAATTCAAAAAGACTTTTGACATAAAATGCCAAAACACATCTTGTCAGATTTCACATAACTTTTCGACTTACAAAATGTATTATTTTACAAAAATATAATTTAATACGCCGAAACAAGTGTTTTAGTTATTTTCCAAGGATTTAGCCCTCATAACTGGTGACCCCGACAAAGGAAAAAACATGACTGACTCGTATAACGAAAATTTTAAAAGCATACGATACATGGACACAGTTACTACAAAACCAAGCTTTCAGGTACAAAACAATTGTGAATACATAAATTATACATCTCGAGACCACCACCGGCATCGTCGCGAAAATTTCATGCCACATAATATTGTAAGCGGAAGCCAAACTAGATCCAGGTACTGTTTTTACCATTATAAATTCGGACAACGCTGCGACATTAACAGATGCACACAACCATGTCACTGGAATCTGGACAACCCTGCAGCACATACAGATGTTGGATCAGCAGACAATACAAATGTCATATCGTCACGACTCTTTATAACAGAGATTCAAACCGGTCTGAGATTATTGGTAGATAGCGGAGCAGATGTCTCCATAATTCCAGCCAACAGAACTGACAAAATTAATAATAACATGAAACTGTATGCAGCAAACGGAACTGAAATTCAGACATGTGGTGTAAAAGTGTTGACATTAGATTTAGGACTACGCCGAAAATTTCAATGGCCTTTTATAATAGCTAAAATAAATCGAGGAATTTTAGGAGCTGATTTTATAAAACATTTTAACTTACTAATAGATTTAAGAAACAAAAGGCTAGTCGATAATATTACAAACTGCACAACAAGAGGACAAGTGTCAACAATAACAGATCAAGATGTCATAAGTACACTCAGCAAAAAAC
This sequence comes from Tinea semifulvella, assembly GCA_910589645.1. Classification (NCBI taxonomy): domain Eukaryota; kingdom Metazoa; phylum Arthropoda; class Insecta; order Lepidoptera; family Tineidae; genus Tinea; species Tinea semifulvella. The sequence continues at coordinate 11,294,306 of OU342597.1, forward strand.
AAAATTACTACGACCTATTATCAAAATACCCGGAAATCACAAGACCAAATTTATTACCAACAAAGTTAAAACATAATGTTACTCACAAAATTGAAACAAGAGGAGACCCAGTATACTGCAGACCGAGACAATTAGATCCCAAACGTTTAGACATAGCGAAACAAGAGTTCCAATTTATGATTGACAATGGAATAATAAGACCGTCTAATTCAGAATGGGCCAGCGCCTTACATCTAGTGCCCAAAGCTGATGGATCACTAAGGCCATGTGGAGATTATCGCCGACTGAATGCACAAACATGTATAGAATGTCAAAAAAATAAAATAACAAGACACACTAAATCAAAATTATTTACATTTACAGAACCTGATGAAAGATTTGAAGTAGTTCATATAGACCTAATAGGCCCATTACCTCCATCTGAGGGAAATGTCTATTGTCTGACTTGTATAGATAGATTTTCAGACTGGATAGAAGTCGTACCTATACCAAATAGTACAGCCGAAACAGTTTCAAAAGCATTCTACTCCAACTGGATAGCAAGATTCGGCGTACCACATACAATCGTTTGCGATAGAGGTCCACAATTTCAATCGGAACTATTTAAAAAGTTTACAGAAATATGCGGTTCCAAAATTAACTTTACAACAGCTTACCACCCACAATCAAATGGTAAAGTAGAAAGAATGCATAGGACATTAAAATCAGCAATTAAATGTCATAATAATATTAGATGGTCTGACACCCTACCGACAGTTTTGTTGGGAATGCGTACTGCCATAAGAGATGATAAAGAATTTACAATTAGCCAAATGATTTATGGTACCACAATAAGGGTGCCAGGTGAATTCTTCGAAAAATCAAAAATAGAAACAAATTCCAACACTTTCACATCAAAATTAAAATTAGCTATGGACGAATTACGACCAAGAAGGCGTACTCAAAATTTTGATAAACGGAATATATTTATACACAAAGATTTATATACATGTTCTCACGTCTTTTTAAGAACCGACAGAATTAAAAAACCTTTAGAACCTTTTTATACAGGACCTTTTAAAATCAAACAACGTTTTGATAAATATTTTTCTATAGAAATTCAAAATAAAAATGAAAATATATCAATAGATAGACTTAAACCTGCATATTTATTTCAACATACAGAAACAGCAAGCATCGAAAACAATGTAAATAATCATTACGCCGATTTAAATAATCATGTAAATATTAACAATATAAATTTCATTAATAATGTAAATACTCATAGTACAAGCAATAGAGTTAGAAAAAAGAAAGTAACTTTTTGGAATAGGCCTACAATTCACTATTATAATACTTAATTTTACTTATTACTTTTTATATTAAATTGTTAAATTTACTAATTATATAGTATATTAAATACTATCGTAACAAAGTTACTGGTGAGGGAGTAATGTAGTGGACACATCATCTCATATAAAAATATAAAATTCAAAAAGACTTTTGACATAAAATGCCAAAACACATCTTGTCAGATTTCACATAACTTTTCGACTTACAAAATGTATTATTTTACAAAAATATAATTTAATACGCCGAAACAAGTGTTTTAGTTATTTTCCAAGGATTTAACCCTCATACATTCTTGCCCTGTCTTGTCTGTGGTATATAAGTAGCTATACTTACTCCGTGCAGTAAATTTAAGTTTCAAATTGTTTTAGTATCGTAAGCTCAAGAATATGAGCCCTTGAGTCAGCCTAACTCGCCGGCTTAATGACGCCTATTATGATAAAATAATGGTCACATTTTTTTCATTTCTATTCACACCACTTTGTTTTTGTGTCGATTGGAAAGACCCAAATAATACTTAAGGATATTGTATCTCTAATGTTACACACATACATATCTTCACCACAGCTCCTTTGCGGGGTAGGCAGAAACAATTGAGCGCCATTTGTCACAGTTAACACATGCCTTCTTTCGTATCGCCGAAATAATTAACATTTTCATAGATGACCATTGTTTCGTAAACTTTTTACTGCACCTTCTGCGGGTGTTTTATTTATTTGGTCGTGATAATTGAGTCTTCGTCTGCCGGAGTCTTTTTTACCCACAACTTTGGCATTAGATTGTTTGTCCATATTTTGTAGCTTATCCTTTCAACATGCTTGAACCATCGGAGCATGCATTTCCTTATTTTTGTTCCTATGCATTCTTTCAGATCTCATGTCAACTACAATAACCGCACTCTCATACTTATTCTGACATATTCCATCTACGTCTCGCTCCTATTTCGGACATCAGCGTTGATTTCATCATGGCATTGTGTATGAGCCGAGCTTTGTACCGAACTGACATTTCGGCTGATGTTCAGTAACCACAGGGAGTGCCCTAAACCTAATACTATTTCCCGCATTCGCTCTTCTTTCAACATCCATATCTTACTTCCCAGCCGCAGTAAAAACACTGTCCATATTTTATTTAGAATCTAGAGTTTCATCATCAATCTTTATTGTCACGTTTGTCATACTTTCTCTTTTAAAGTAAATACTTAAGATAGATAGATAATTTATTTTATCACAGCCACTAGAACACAAAGTCCTAGTTAGACCTGCACAGCTGGAGATCGGCCTTTAAACAATTTTTGGAGAATTCATCCTATACTCGCCACCCTGGCCAGACGGGTTGGCGAGGGTCTGATGTCAATTTTAAAGGCAACTAATTAACGATTCCACAAGCTACGTAAGAATGTATTTCTCATTGGTACACTGGGGTACGTACCACCACCAATCAAATGCCACGTTTAACAAAATAAAAAAATAGGAAAAAAAATAGTCCTTGATGCGTATTTTTATCAGGTTAAGGTCGAACGCGGATCTGATAAAAGTAAAAATACAAAAAGTCAATAATAATAAAAAATAAGTAGCACAATTGCTTGGATTAGTATAACTTGTATCACGAAGATCATGCATTGATTTAAGATAATAATAGGGTAAAGTGGGAAGAGTTGATACTAAGATAATGTAGAACAGTAATCATTTCTAAGAAAATTATGTGTTATATTTTCATAACGTCGGAATTCCAACAATACTTTATATATTAGAATAAATTATTGAAATTCAGTAACTATTATATAGGTAAAATGAATATTATATAGGTAAAGTAAATATTATATAGGTAAAGTAAATATTATATAGGTAAAAATTTTATTAGTTACTGTTGAAAAAAACTGTTTTATGGATTTTTTTATGATAATGTGTTTAAAATTATTATTTCGTTAATTATTGGTGTTATTGTCTCATTATACATTTTTATTTTATTCAAATTCAAAATCGTTTATTTGCTTTAAATGTGGTACATACAGTAATATGGTTAGTACTGTTGTGGCATGCAAAAATTGTTTAATTTAAATATATTCTTATCTAGTAAGTATAGTTGTCATTACATTTATATGAGAGCCACCTCTGAAGTATGATATGATTTATGAGAACGATTAATAAATCGAGTCCGCGTGGTTTGGTGGTAAGAAGGCTGTCGGCATTTTCTTGCCAAATCGCTATGTTAATTCTCTGAGCTAGTAAAGAATCAGCTAGACGTCATCGGAGCATATAATCAGATGAGAGGTAATGTGTAGAGGAGTAATTAATTATTTACATAGGTTTATTAATTCTAATTTTATTAGAATTGTTTGGAATGATTAAAGCTTTTGTACAATGGTGCTTTGTTTGCTCAGTTTCCCCTTTCGAGTGATCAGTCTACACGGATGTCAAGCATTTTCCTGTTGTGCCTGCATTACGACCTTCAATTATATCTGTGGATATCTTCACAACATAACCAGTTATTTAAATCTTGTCTTAGACGACTTACCTCTATTTACTGAGAACATCAATATTATATGAAAAGTTTATCTTTTTGGTTATAAGGTACGTCATTGGCTCAAGTATTACATGCCATGTAAAAGAAGTTTAAACGTAGTGAGCCAAATGCTTAAGTAACTCATTATTTAATATTAACTTTTTGTTATTATAGTTAATAATAGTTTATTGAAAATAACAAAATAAAAAAAATAAAAAAATGTCTAAATTTAATGTTAGCATAGATATCATCCTAGATTCTATTGCTAATGCAATTTATTATTTAAAAAAATATCAAAATTCTTTATTGTATTGATTGCTTATTCTAATTACAGTTGTATGTACATGTCATGATAATGCAATCTGCTCATATTATGGGCATACAATATGCTTATGTCAATAGATATTTTTTTACAATATTTATTTGTATATAGTTAACATTTAATATTGTTCTTGTCAATTTATTGGAATACAATGTTAATGTCAAAATTTACATGCTAAAAATTATTTTATTGAGTAAAAACAGTTGTCAATAAGAATTTTCTTTAACCCAATAGTAAAACGTTTTATAGGTAACTCTCGTATCTCTCTAGGAATTATAATTGTGAGAAAAGCTTTGTTTGTGTGTATGTATGTATGTTTGTCTCGCCATCACGCTTATATTACCAAACGGATATTTATTTTTGGTAGATATCATCATATAAATATGACAGAGACCGTACGGCCATAACACCAAGTAGTTATTTCTACATATTATTCATTCGACATAGACTAAATAAAAAGCAGTGTATATCATAGCACAAAGATCGCCAATAACTGGACCGCAAGACAACACGGGCCGGCACAACGGAGCGCATTCTGGTCGTAATGAATGCATCTGTAACACAATGTTTGTATGCATTGTTATTGACGTCACGATTTTATCTGCATTCGTCTGAATATTTATACCGAGATATAACTGTCAGTATTAGTTGTGTTTCCCCATCCCTATAACCTGGAGTCATTCAAGCGAAGTGTAAAAAAGCATAGGTCGGCATAATGGCACTCTGGCGTCTAAGGTTGCTCCCATTATTGATCTTCGCGTACCGTTTACCACCAGGGCGCAAGAATCACATGCTCAGAATTTAAAAAAACTGCCTTCGTGGTCTAGTGGTTATGACTGCAGATTTAGATGCGGATGAACCACGTTAGATTCCTAGTCGGGTCACAATAATTTATTTAACTTATTTGTGATATTTCTCGAGTTTGGTACGGTAGAGATATCGACGACTTGGCATGTTGGGCCAGTTAGCTAAATATAAATCACCATGTGGCGATGATGATACAGTGCTGGTGTTACAGTATTTTTTTTTTTTCAATGTCAACAACAATGGAGGGAATTCTGTTCGTAATATCACAATGTGCAATGGACATGCGCCCGAGTTAATTTTATTTATATTTAGGTATTTACACTTGTTATAAATTAGTGAATGTATTTAAAAATCTTTAAATAATAAGTCAAATATTCAAAACAAAAAGATGCAATTCTAAAAATAATATCAAAAGTTAAAAAATTTAAACTTATAATAATTACTATGAATATATTTTTTTACCAAACAAATTACATTTCATCGAAAGTATGTCAAAATTTATCAGTGATCGATATATGTAATCGATCAGTTTGCAAAAGTAAAAAAAAAGTAAAGTAACATCACCGTTTCTATCCCGGGGTGGTCAGAAACCACGCTTATAAATAAGCGGATTCCATTTAGTCAACTTTACTATAGGCCAATCATGACAAGTGGCAAGCTCGTCGATGTCTCCAGCGTACCAAACTCGAGAAATATCACAAATAAATTAAATATTAATTAAATGTATTTATTTATTAACAAATATTTTTGTGTCCCGACCAGGAATCGAACCCGGTACCTCCGAGTCTAAATCCACGGACTTAACCACTAGACTACGGAGGCAGTTCAGTTTGCAAAATCCTAAAATAGTGAACATAGGTATGTTGGACATAGAAAAGGTCCGCTTTCCTTAAATTAAAGAAGGTAGTGGTTTGAACCCCGACATTAACCAATGAGAAATACACTTTTCTTGCGTACAGTTGTCAAATATTTAAAACAACACTGTTCCGTTTTCTTCGAAGCACGAAAACATCGTAACTAATACCCTTGCCAACCCGTGTTTTCTCCAGAATTATGTTCTGGAAGGTCCATTTCTGAAGGACTGTGGTGAATACCCATTTGTGCTTAATAGAAGCTGAAATCTAAATAACTACTTGCAAGCGTCTCGTGTCGTACTAAACAATGAAAACGCGCGTTTTTGTTAGTGCCTCATATGCATAACTGATGACGGTAAAGAACGGCTTGGCTGCAACTATGCGCGTCCCTGGTAAATACAATCTTACTTTTCTTCCGGCAATCTTCAGAATAATGGAATGCAGATTTGAATAAAACCTCTTATATTCACTCGGACTAGTTTATTCGGCCCATATTTATTATCATTATTATCCTTTCGTGTGCTTGACCCACGCTAGAGGTTAGTTAGGTAAGTTAAGCCTAAGAGATTAAGACTGTGGATTAGGGCGCGGAGGTACCGAGATCGATTCCTGGTCGGGTCACAATAATTTATTTGTGATATTTCTTAAGTTTGCTATTTGTCATGATGGGCCTATAATAAAGTGTTTCCTTTTCATTAAAAAAGCATGGTTTCTGACCACCCCGAAAGGGTTACGGTGGTGATGATCATGATATGGACGAACATACCGAATGCATACACGTACAATTGTATGAAAGATAATAATCATATATAGCAGATAATAATAAATAGCACTGGGTCTCTGTGGCCGACGATTTGGCATCCTTTGCCACACGTTTTTGTACTTTTTAATGATGATATTATTTTGACTTTTATATGACATATATTTGATATATTTACATTTTGACATTGGTCGAAAAATACAAGCAAGAAAAAGTCGTGATTGTGCATTTTCATTGAAGATTACCCTATTGTCTATCCCCAACTGTAGATATCGGTCACAGTCTCCATAGCACAGATCCCATGTTTTGGAGCCCAGGGCATATTATTAGGTAAAGCACCATCCTGCCCCCTACATTACTTATTTTTTATTTATAAGTATTGTTGTATTTTGTTTTTTTATTTCTATTGCTATTTTGTATTGGGCTTTTTTTATTAATAAAATATTTGAATTTGAATAATAAAAATCGTTTAATTCTCTCTAAAAACATTAATTAGTATACGGAATAAGTAAAAAAATTTGGCCATGAGAGTTGGTGTCTTAAGTGGATATCCAAAGCATATATGTTTCTCAGGTCACCAGATTGCACCCCTCAGACTAAAAGTGTTTTTTTTTTTGTACTAAAATAATATATAATAAAGAAGTATAAAAATTGTAATGGCATAACTATACGAGCATAAAACATTTAGTTTTACGATTGTTAAAAAAATGGTATAAATACTAAATTGTGGCGTAATTCGACCTATGGGCCGAAAACGTAAGTCGAAGTAGTAAACTAATCTTTCACTAACCGAGTTTTTGCATCTTTACTGACGCGAAAAAGAACATTATCTTTCCTACCTTATATTTTATGATTTAAGGAAGATTTTTCACGCGATTTTTTATTTTAAGATGGTATTAAGCTTCAAATTAAATTTTAAAACGATTTTAAGAATATTAGTTAGCCTTTTTTATCTTGGAATGATAGCCTGTCTTACCCGTCAGGCCAGATCTTAGCGATAATTATGTTCGGGCAGGCTCATATTTAGCAGCAAGGCCTAAATCCTGTGTTATAGGGGCTGTGATGACATACATATCTTCACGCCATATCCCTTGCAGGGTGGGCAGATACCTCTTTTGCTTCTTCGACATTCATTAACCTCTTCATACATGCCCTTTTGTTTCGATAGCTCTTTTATGCACATTTAATTATTGTTTTATTTATTTGATCGTGATAGTCGTAGGTGAGTCTTGGTCTGCATAATTACGAGTAATTGCCCTCGAACCTATTATCTTAAACATTTTTTTTATTTAAATACGTTATTCCATTAAAAAACCTAGTACATAGACGTGCCATGTCATTCTTCACTAAGAATCAAGAAATGTGATGGTCAGGATTATCAAAATATGAAAATTACTTAAATTTAACACAATTAGTTATTTATAGGAGCGGTGGTGGCTCAGTGGTACGAACGCTTTCTTTAACATCCTAAAAAGGTGGGTTCGATCCCCGGCATGTGTAACAATGAGAAATATACTTTTCTTACGTACATTTGTCATAGATTTACAACACCACCGTTCCCGTGCCTCGAAGAGCACGTTAAGCCGTCGGTCCCGGTTCCACTAATACCAACTGGTTTAATCGTTAATATTGTCATTTAAAAAAATTTCATCAGGTGAGGCACCAGCCAGGGTGGCAAGTGTAGAAATACACTTTTCTTAGGTATGTCATAAAGTGCGGTTCGAATCCCGGAATGTATAAATAAAAAATATAATTTAATTAAACAAGCGCGGTGGTGGCACGGTTGTAAGAACGCGTACCTTAAATCCTACAAAGGTCGGTTCAAACCCAAATACCAATGAGAAATACATTTTTCTTACGTACATTTGTAATAGATTTACAACACCACCGTTCCCGTGCCTCGGAGAGCACGTTAAGCCGTCGGTCCCGGTTCCACTAATGCCAAATTGTGAAATCGTTAATAAATTGTCGTAAAAATGACATCATATCCTCGCCAAGCTGTCTGACCAGAGCGTAGCGAGTGTAGGCCAAATTTTCCAGTTCTGGACGGTCCATCTCCAGGAGTGGAGGTCTAGGACGCTGTGTTCTAGGGGCTTTATTAATAAAAAAAAGAACATTTGTCATAGATTTACAACACCACCGTTCCTGTGCATCAGACATATAGAGGAGGTTCTCAATTCGACTATATATATTTTTTTGTTCCATTCTCCAATTATGGATGATGAATGAGACGATTGGGGAGGAAAAGGGTCTAGCCCATACAGCCAAGTCTGGCGTAATATATATAAGTCTTTATTTTAATGAGTTAATGAATCAAATTCATGTTGCAGAATTTGATATTTTTCTTGAAGTCACTCGCGGCTATATCGTTCAAACACGTCATGTATAATATGGAAGTTCTTAGCGCGGGAAAACCGCAAGTGCGTACTCAAAATGGGGTCGATAATAGGTGCCACTACGTTATAAAGAAATAAAATTCATTAAGATTAAAGATTATTTAGATTTATAAACTTTAACCAAAATTATTATAATGAAATGAAACTTTTTTGCCTATAAAACCATTAGCGAATTTCTTTGAGACCATTTTCCAATCAAGTAAACAAGACGAAATTATATTTGGAAGCGATTTTTTATTAAATTGCTGTTGATTTTATTTTTCTAAAAGCTATCGGTTGATGAAAACATTTTAAAATATAAAGGCGGCTATACATACTCTCTGATCTGACTCGCGAACATATTTTTAGGATTTTTTTTAAATGGGGAATAGGGTTGACTTTATGAAGCATATTAGCCTAGATTTTTCTCATCTTAATCATCATAATCATCAGCGTATGTCTCTCCACTGCTAGATGAAGGCTCGCCATTTCACACGATCTGTCCATCTGGCATCACCCTTCTACTCGTGACGTGTCCGGCCCATTGCTAATTCAGCTTAAAAAAATGTCGGTAACTTTCTGACGGATGTCAACATTCCGGACTTTATCCATTAGAGAAATTCCGAGAATAGCTCTCTCCATAGCGCTACTTACCTTAAACTTGTGGACCAGACCCACTGCCAGTATCCACATTTCTGCTCCATACGACAATACTGGAAGAACAAAGAAATAATAAAATAATACAATTGTTAGGAAAAAAAAAGCATTGCCGCGTTCAATTGCAATGCTGATCCTCTGTCCCTTCTATCTTTTGACGAGCTGTTTTGACAACACCTTAATAATATTATTATTTAATGTATACAGTTACGAAAACTTAATGTCGAAGTATTTTCTTTTAGACAACCTTTTATTAGCGACAAGTAAGGTAATGAGATGCAGATTTGAATAATTGCAATGTTTTCATGCTTAAAATTAGGTTTTTTAATCGTTTAAAATATTTTTTACTATTATAGAAGCTATATATATATATAGTATATATAGCTTCTAATTATACTAATAACTACATCTATCTATTTGATTTATACTGTTGAATGGAAAGTTTGAGCATAAGAAAAAAAGGAAAAAAAAAATGTGTTAGAATTTGTGTACAGTTAGTGTTTACTTACAAAATTTTTTTTACGACGTATGGTGTACTAAAATATATATAAATAAAAACAAAAGGTTGCACCAAAATAAAGTATCTATAATTGTTACTATTTAAGTTAAAAAGAGTGTCGAGTTTTATTTCGGAAGTCAGCCGTCAGCTGGTACATTTTACGCCATTATTAACTATAGTCATTACAATTACAAAATCGTCTTGGTGAAACCCAGCCGAAGTATTTAAGTATTCGTTTACTTACACGCTTAGCCAAACAATTCAAATTAAATTTAAAAAAATGTGTTGTAATTAGCTATAATGTTCAAAATTTTGGCTTTTCTTATTTTTGTTCGCGAATAGAATTCGTATTAGATATGTAAGCCCCTTAACGGCGAAATCGTTTTTCAATACGATTTAACAATTTTATTAATTTCTTTTTTTGCGTCGAGTAATTCCGTAAAAGCCGCATAAATTGTTTGTTTGGCCAATATTGTAGCTTTAACGATTTACACTGAGCTTTCATTCTGCTACATTATAATCGTATTATCCTGCGATTTTACGAGCCAAAATAAAACGAGTTAGGATAAAATTAAATGTCTATCTATGAGAAAAATGGATATTTAATTTAATAGAAACTTCAATTTTACATAAATGTGATATTCTGCACTCAACACTGAAAAGGCACGGACTATAGTTGCAGAGCTCATAGCTCGAGATCTGGAAATGCCTACTATTGAGGAGTTTGTCGTCGGCCTGCTAGACGTATGTTCTCTCGGGCCGACAACGGACACTTCAAGCATCTCCAGAATATCGCTCCGTCTTGCGCTCGGCCCCCCAACGGGAGACTACTTCCTAGAGAAGTGCTTCTGGAGGAGAGCTGAAGTAGTCGGGTTCGTGAGCCACATGGACGCTGTTACACCAGTAAACCACTTTAACAGCACTTTTTAGTGAATGAATTACCACGAGGGAATGCCCCCATCCCCAAATCAGACCCATTAGCCTAGACGACTTCACTGTCTTTTTGTCAATGTTCAATTTTGTTTTATGGTATTCGCCTTCGTAGTATAGCGGTTAATTAGGACCATAGATTCAAACGCCCTCCGTTTCTGATAAATTAACTTTTCTGGATTAGATTCCTGGTAAAGTAAAGCAAAGTATTATGACGGCTGTCTCCACTTTCAGGGTGGTCAGAAACCACGCTTATTAATAAGCGAATTCACATTTAGCCAACTTTACTATAGGCCTATCACGACAAGTGGCAAGCTAGTCGATGTCTCTAACGTACCAAAAATACATAAAAATTGTTTTCGTGTACTTGTCATATATACGAGTATGTGTGACATTTCTCAGGTCTGGTACACTAGAGACATTAACGAACTTTCCACTTTTCATGATAGACGATTTAGGTAAGCGGTACGCAAAATCCAAAAATAGAAGCAAGTTTTGTTTATTACTAGCATGACATGTGTCCTTACGTACACCTGATGGTAAGTAGTAGTATTTTCAATGATGTCAAATGCCAATTTTTACTTTCATGGAGAACTAATATTATAAGCTTGTTATGGTAATACTTATTTAAAAATAACATCGCTTACCAAGACTTATCTTAAAAAACTGACATCAATCCAATGATGTTATCAACTCCTAACGACCTAGTCGCGATTACAGCGACATTATTGCCGCTCGGCCAATAGCACCGTTGGATCGGTGGCCAGCGCTCCGAGCGGCGCCCACAAGAGTGGAATCAATCCGCGCACCGAGCGGTCACACGTTTTTTCTCTCACAATTTCATAGCCTTTTTTTACTCAAGTAATGGGGTGTGTCAGGCAAAGCTCTTTGTAGATGTCGCTAGCGGCACTGGTACCTTGTTTACACCTTTGACGCATCACATTTTAAATGTTTTTGTAGTTTTTATGTTTATAACAGAAAAATGTATTTTAAATTATCGTTACCTACCTTAAAATACGAATTAAGAAAGCGCACACCGTCTTTAAAAGGAAACAAGGTTGAATTAATAGAACGGCAATTTTGAGATCGCCACATCTTTGATTTCGCTTAGAAATATCGACTTGTACACTAAAAAGCTGCTCACTCCGGCATAATATCCAGAAAATAATAAATTTCCTTAAAAAATACAAGTTTTCTATGCAACTGACAGTTATATTAGGTACCATCTATCATGCGCCATCTATCGTGATAAAAAGTTAGTGATACACCCCATTACCTGCAATTTCTACTTCTACAATAAACCATATACAGTCCGCTAAACAATCTTTAATTGAGCCATCGAAGACCTGCAGCAGTATCCCTACATGGTTAGCAGCACATAATAGGGACTGACCATTTTACAGACCTACATCAGTCTCTACCAATATACCGTTCTAACGCCTGTAGGAATACGGATAACACACAGACTGGGAGAGTATTTCACATCTTCAGGGTGCGACTTATCTAAAACTTAATAGTCTATGATAAGTTGTTTATTAAATATGTCGAAGGTGAGCTTAGGGGGGAGCGGGGCATAGTGGGGTACTTAACACTTAAACATACCTACAAGATAAAAAAATATGAATAAACAACAAATTTTAACCCAATATATGTATGAATACAAATATGAAAAATGGCATTTGCCCCGCTATGCCCCCTATTGTGTAAAGTGGGGTAGGTATAATTTAAAAATAATAATAGCTTTCAAAACTAATAAGTTTTATTATTAAGGTCAAGGTAATCGAATAATCTTTATTTAAAAAAAAGTAATCATCACAATATGAGTACGTAAACAGGTTAGAAAAACAACTGCTGTTAATTTTCGCGTGTTTTTTTTAACGAAAACATTGATTTTAACACTTCTGTTTAAATAGCATAAACGTCTGACGAAATGCACGCGCCGTCTGACAACCAATCAAATCGAGCGATTTGACATATTTCCTTCGAGCCACAAGAGGTATATATATCCTGTTATGCCCCGCTACCCCACTGTGCCCCCCCTCTCTCCTATATTAATTTATTATTCTACAAGCTACGAATTAATCTTTTACTTGTATAAAATAAGTATTATTCTTTCATAATGTAAGCCAGCCCTTACGAATAGCTCGACTGTATGATTTAAAGCCACTTGAATCGGATTTTCGTGTCCATACCACGGATTGGATCACTTTATTACAAAGTTACGTGCTTCACAGCAACTTTTGATTTAATGATAAGTTTGTTCCTACAAAAGGCATATGATAGATATAATTTTTTTTTTTTTTTTTTTTTTTTTTTATTCTAGCACGACATGTGACCCTGCGCCCAACTGATGGTAAGTGGCGCGCAGGGTCCATGAATGTTAGCAACTGGAATCAGACCCTTATGTCCGACATCAGTCCCTAACACTATGCCGGCTTGACTAGATGCCTTTTCACACTTCGCTTGAAGGACTCCAGGTTATAGGAAAGTGGAAACACAGAGGCTAGAAGGCATTCCACATCTTTATTGTGCGACAGATGTATGAGTCACCAAATTTATAGGTACGCGAAGGGATAGTGACTACGGTATGTGGGTGCATATTCTGACCTGTGCGTGTGGTTCGGTTGCGGAATGGAGAGGAAGGAATTAGGTTATAGAGCTCTTCAGAGCACTCACCATAGTATAGCCGGTTATAAGCGGATTCACATTTAGCCAACTTTACTATAGGCCGTCGATGTCTCCAGCGTACCAAACTCGAGAAATATCACAAATAAATTAAATAATAATTAAATGTATTTATTTAAATTAATAAATATTTTTGTGTCGTGTGTGTATAGTTATAGATATAAGTCGAAAAAACGCTTTATTTTGTAGTTAGGGAGTGTAAAATATTTAAAATATCATTATGTCATGTCCAGTTAAAAAAAAAAAAAATGACAGCTCTAGTACTAAAGGATTTTTTTAAAATATATTATATTGTCACGGCATGTGGCCTTGCGCCCACCTTACGGTAAATGACGTGCAAGATCCATGAATGTTGGCAACTAGAATCAGACACTTATGACTACCATTAGTCCATAGGCATAGTATGCCAGCTTGACTGGGTATGACGGCAATTCGAGCCTTATCCCGAAACGTGTGGATACACTTTACTGGGTTTATCGGCACGAACGTTAGATACTTCCCCGCCCCGGCAGACTGGGCAAATTACCACCATCAGTCCACCTACCACCTATTTGTTGTTGATGTTAAATATGTCAAATATGGCCGTAATTCTGTCAAGTTATGAAGACTCGTCTTGCTTTTCGTAAAAGTAACTGTCACACTGTAATGTAATATAAATGCATTTACTGATCAAATAACAATAGTTTTCACAGATCTAAAGGTTTTCTGAAGCGTGAGCAGTGAGCAAAATAATGGCGTGGTATAATGAAACGCATGAGAGGACGCGGCTTCCCGCCAAAATTAGATTGTATGGGCTCTTTCTAAATTATTGTTCAAGCATGGAATTGACCGAACGATTAATGGTTTTTTTATTACAATATTTCTATAAAATTTTCTTTATTTTTATAACGTTTCCAGTAGCAGCCTGTATGGGTTCGAGTTGGAGTAAAAATGCAATCTAAATCGCTTTGAACCAGTTTACGAACATCAATAATTAAATGTTGCACCAATAGTCAAGGACGTCGCCAGCGGATGGTCCAGAGGGGCAAGTTGATGTACTCGTAAGTATTAACTAAGGTATTAATCTCTTTAGAGCCTTTTGCCAAATCCTCTATACATGCAGCCTGTGGGTCAATTATACGCAGAAGCCATACAGCGCGTGTTTCGTGTCCAGTACAATAACGCGTTCTGGGTGCTGATGGGGCTGCCCCGTCGTTGCAGTGCCTCTGGGATGCTGGCGGAGGCGCGGGTGGCAGATTCTATGCTATTATGAGGAAGCGCTGTGCCTCAATCCTAACCCGCGTGAGGAGCAGCCCCAGCAGCATCCTGGCCGTGTGAGCTGATAGATGGGACTTTCCGTTCTTAGGGCACTGGATATGCCTGCATATCAGCAGGTGTGTGTGGCCCCAGAAAAAGGAAAAAATAAATAATTATAATTTTGTATTTTTACTAACACTAGATATTATAAGATTCTTTAAAAATTGTTACTAACACATATGGAATTCATTCTAAATTATAGTTTTATTATTATTATAATGAGAGTCAGTGGAATAGTTCGTCAGTATATAAATATCAATAATAATAATAGTTTATTGACACAAAAAATACATATTGTAATTTTTTTACAGTTTTGTATATGCTTAATTTAGTAAAAGTCCTCTGTCCCCTATACTAAAGTTGCCCTTTTGTTAGTCTGTGTTTTATTTTAACACCCGTTAATTATAACAACTGTTATGATTGTGGGCTTTGAATTTTTTTAAATCCTATTTCTTAGTGTCATCAAAAGACTCTTTTCTACTTCTTTCAAAGAAAAATACAAATTTAACAGTTTTTTTTGTGAATAGAATTTTATGAAAGTATTTCTAAACCAAATAGTAATAGTATGTTGTATTTCCGATTAATTTACTAAAGGCAAGGTTGCAAATTTACCGACAAAACGTCAAATTGTTCTCTGTTGTCACGCGCAGCCACAAACACTGCCGACATTAAGGTATTATTTATTTACAAAGGCACCGACATTTCGCTTTGTTGTTATAATACTAGAAACATAGACTTATGTATAAAATACGCTCAGACCTTAGCCACCGGAACTACATTGAGAGCATCACCAAAACAGCGTCAAAAAAGCTCGGAATACTGAACAAGGTGAAGCGGTTTTTCCCGCCATCAATCAGACTGTTGCTGTACAAAGCACAGATCAGATCATGCGTGGAATACTGTTCTCACCTTTGGGATGGTTCAGCCAAGTACCTCACAGATGCTCTCAATGTCCTACAAAGGCGAGCTGTTCGAATTGTGGACGAAGCCACTATATCTGGAACTCTCGAATCCCTGCAGCTTCGCCGAGATGTAGCTTCTCTGAGCGTCTTCTACCGGCTATACTATGGTGAGTGCTCTGAAGAGCTCTATAACCTAATTCCTTCCTCCCCATTCCGCAACCGAACCACACGCACAGGTCAGAATATGCACCCACATACCGTAGTCACTATCCCTTCGCGTACCTATAAATTTGGTGACTCATACATCTGTCGCACAATAAAGATGTGGAATGCTCTTCCAGCCTCTGTGTTTCCACTTTCCTATAACCTGGAGTCCTTCAAGCGAAGTGTGAAAAGGCATCTAGTCAAGCCGGCATAGTGTTAGGGACTGATGTCGGATATAAGGGTCTGATTCCAGTTGCTAACATTCATGGACCCTGCGCGCCACTTACCATCAGGTGGGCGCAGGGTCACATGTCGTGCTAGTATAAAAAAAAAAAAAAAAAAAAAAAAAAATACCGGTCGAATATAACAATGTTTTTTGTGCTAAATCGCCGTGGTTATTTTATGTGTGTATGTTTGTTACTTTGTGGCACACTGGAGACCAAAAGTGTTGGCCGATTATGATGATTCTCTGTACATTCTACCTACACTCACCTACCTATAATAGGGTTTATATAAAAAACAAAAAATATAATTAAGACCGTGTCCCTTTGTTACCGTGTCGAGGTGGTCAGAATGCACGCTTTCAAAGAAGCGGTTTCCAATATTAGCCAACTTTTCTCTTGGCTCATCATAGTTAATACGGGCGAATCTCTCTCAATGAAAGAATGAAATATTCCGAAATTAACAATCTTATAACAGACAGCGATAACTAAAAATAAAATAAAATAAGTTTATTTAAAAAATAAGTGATCCGACTGCATAAAAACTAATTAGAATTAAAAAAGAAATCAATAAAAACTAAAAAGAAAAAAACAAGCCCAAGGGTTCCGTCACCAAAAAGTTTGATAATCGCTTTACTACACCATTGAAATAATTTTATATATTTTATTACATAGTGACTTTAACAGTCGGGACCCATTGTTTCAATTAACTTTATTTATTTATTATGATTTATTGCGATGCGTATTTTTATATGCTATTTTAGCACAAGCAACTCACTGAATTGTCATTAAAGACGGCATATGCGAAGAGTACATGTCTTAAGATTTGACGTCTGTCAAAGGGTTGTCAGTGCATGTTTTGTTTTCAGGTCTTTTAAAATAATTATCACAGCTTTCTCCACGCGGGCTATATGGGTTGGCGAGGTTTGATCTAATGTTAATGACACTGTGGTATCCGAAGCACGAGAACACTTTAGAACTAATATAAGCCCAAGATTCAATGAGAGTTATTATATATTATAATAATATTTGTAGGCCGAGTCATAAACGGCACTTTGCACCAAAAGTGCATGAATTACTGGCGAGTGGTTGCCAGCGTGTTTGGACCGGTGGTGGCTCTGGGAGTGGTGGTGGCTTGGTTGTAAGAACCATTTTATTAACATCCTAAAAAGGAGACAAGACCCCAGCATGTACCAATGAAGTACCACTTTTCTTACGTACATTTAGAATAGATTTAGTGCCTCGGAGAGCATGTTAAACCGTTGGTCTCTGTTCCACTAATATTAACTATTGAAATCGTTAATAAATTGTCATTAAAAAATTACATCAGACCCTCACCAACCCGTCTGGCCAGCGTGGAGATCGTAGTCCAAATTCTCTAGTCGATTCTGCAAGGGCCGTCGATAACAGTGGAGGTAGAGGATTCTGTATTTTAGGGGTTGTAATGATGATAATGATGATGAATGAGATGTAGGTATACCTATTGGCCATGCTGGCCAGACGGCTTGGCGAGAATATGATGTCAATTTTTTATCACTAATGATTTCACAAGTTGATATTAGTGGAACTGGGACTGAACGGCTTATCGTGCTCTCCGAGGCACGGAAAGAGTGGTCTTGTAAATCTATAACAAATGCACGTAAGAAAAGTGTATTTCTCATGTACATTACGAGTTAGTTTGAACCGACCTTTGTAGGATTTAATGAACGCGTTCTCTATGTAGCGTGCAGCAATTCAAATTAAAAAACAGGGTATATTTTTCTCGGTGAACCAGTTGATGAGACCAGTTCCAATACCTAGGTCAATGTCAAGAATTAATTAATTACCTCATAGGGTGCATTTTCTTACTCAAAATTGTATGTGGAATTAAAATCAACCTTAGTATGTTGGAATAAAGTGCGTCTGCGTATAACTTGGTATGACTTTTGAGTAAATTAAATTTTACACATGGCAACACTGCGGTTAAGAAACCATGTTATTATTATCATCGCTTATCTTTATCTTTCACAGTGACCATTTTTATTCAAAAAAGTAATTATGTCAATACTTAAAGATAGCAAATGGATATACTAATGCACCCGAAGCTGTTCGAGAGAAATGTAATTCATTTTACATATAGCAACACTGCTGCTAATAAACCATATTATTATTGTAATAATCCACGTCTACTCAATCGCTTATCGGTTCTGCGACAAATGTGGCCCATCGCCTTACACATTTTGAAGGCTACTTTAGATGTCCACTTTGTTTTTGGATGTTTTAGACTTGACACATTAGAGAAACACAGATAGCTCGTTCCATAGCTCGCTAAACGACCTTAAACTTGTGAACTCTCAGTGTCCACTTATCGGAATCTGAATACTGGAAGAAGGCATTGGTTAAAGACTTTATTATTGTACGAGTATGTCCGATAAGAAGGCATGTCCATGGAGCAACTTCACGAATGCTGCACGTCATGTCTTGAATATAATAACTTTAAGCAACATATAAAAAAAATACTAATTTATGGCCAACTCATTTGCTGTTGTCGCCGCAAATCTGTGGAATGAACTACCGGTAGAAATCCGACAAGCATCCAACCGAAAAATGTTTAAAAAAAAGGTGTCATCGTATTATTTAAATGGTTCATAAGTTATTTAATGGTATCATATGTAGTATATGTATTATTAGTATTTAATATTATCATAGTTAATAGTATGTATTTAGTAATATCATTGTATTTTTATGTATATAGATTTATTTATTATTATTATATATAAATATTTGCACCTACCTTACATTTGAATCGGTGCCCATTGTCCCTAAGGTTGGCTGTCAGATAATGTCTAGCGGCATTAAGTCCGCCCCTTGTACGTATAACGTGCAATAAAGTTTTAAATAAAAATAAAATAATTGTTAAAGCTTATTATACTGTGGATGAAGCTCTAAAGGACGATGATTTTTCAATTGTAATGACATTATTAATTATCTTAGTTATTAGTTATGACATTATTATTTTTAGTTATTAGTTAGGACATTATTAAGAGGATTATTATTAATTCTGACAATGCCTCTATACAGCTGCAATAAATACTTTCATAATTAAGTAGGTATATAGATTTGACATAATAATTTGACATTTATTATTTAGCTTTATTTTAGTGTAGGTAAATAAGACAATGCCCCTTTACAGCTGCTATTCACTATTAGAATTAAGCTTGTTATTCTGAGGCACTATGCCCTTATTAGCAGACTGTTCCTTGCTAACAACAGCCAGCTATTTCAGACATTTTTATGTATATTGACTTAATATTAATAGGTATTAATTAAAAAAAAAAATTGACGAATCCAAAAAAATAAAAAATCTATATATAACTTAGCGTGGTGGTGGCTCGGTTGTAAGAACGCTTTCCTTAAAAGGTCGGTTCAAACCCCCGGCATGTACCAATGAGAAATACACTTTTCTTACGTACATTTGTCATAGATTTACAACACCACCGTTCCCGAGCCTCGGAGAGCACTTTAAACCATCATTAAAAAATCAACCCGTCTGGCCAGCGTGGCGAGTGTAGGTCCTCCAACTCCAACAGTGGAGATCAAGGACGCTGTATTCTAGGGGCTTTAATAAAATGAAAAAATGTATATAACTGAATGCGATTAAATATCTTTGAGACACCAATGTGGCCTTTCCGCTAAGTAATTAACAATTGGTGTGTTTTGCTATTTTGCGGATCGCTGGAGCTAAAAATATGTAAGGTGTGTACTACTTAATTTATTAAAAACAGTGGGTAATTAAAGATAAATTCAACCAAGAAATTATTTTACAATATCATCCTGTTTACATCTTATTGCATTTTTAACATATCGTTCCTAGAATGAGTTTCATTACAGCCCCTAGAACACAGCGTCCTAGACCTCCACTGCTGGAGATGGAGATTCTTCCAGATATCTGGAGAATTTGGCCTACACTCGCCATGCTGGCTAGACGGATTGGCAAGGATATGATTTCAATTTATTAACGATTCCACAAGGTGGTGTTATTGGAACCGGGACCGACGGCTTATCGTGCTCTCCGAGGCACGAGAACGGTGGTGTTGTAAATCTATGACTAATGCATGTAAGAAAAGTGTATTTCTCATTGGTACATGCCGGGGGCGTTTGAACCGACCTTGGTAGGATTTAAGGAACGTGTTTGAGGAATGCGTTTATTCTTAGTTTAATACTAATTAATGCCTTCGTGGTCTAGCGGTTAAGTTCGGTTTCTGGTTTATTAAGGATATATCTCGAGTTTGGTACGCTAGGACATCGACAAGCTTGCCATTTAATATGATGGACCCATAGTAAAGTTGGCTAAATGTGAATCCGCTTCTTTATAAGCGTGGTTTCTGACCACCCCGAAAGGGAAACGATCGTGGTGATACTTTTTATGACTAATGTCTGTAACTTTATTTCATAGACAGTTGATAAATTATATTTCTCAAATGTTTTTTTTTTATTCCAGCACTACATATGTGCGTACCTGATGGTAAGTGGAGCACGAGGTCTATGAATGTTAGCAACTGGAATCAGTCACTCATGACTGACATCAGTCCCTAACACTATACCGGCTTGACTGGACATGACAGTAATACAAGCCTGATCCCGAAATGTGTGGACACACTTTACTGGGTTTATCGCACGAACGGTGGATGCTTCCCCGCCCCGGCAGTCTCGGCAAATTAAATCTCGAGGAAATGATGTAATCCCATTTTTCGGAGATCCCTTTTAATGCTTTAACACAATAACACTAGGGATTTGATAAAAAAATAATTTAACATGTTTTAAAACACAGCTGGGCGAGTCCATTATCATTAATTTATCGAATATTTTAGCATATTTCATTTCCCAATAGCTTTCAGAATGATTGGAATTCCTCTTTTGTTCAAATGTCGTTCTACCACAAAGGCCTTTTCCAATTTTTATTTTTTGATCCTGATGTTGATTTAAATTAAAGGCCTGACCTTAAGGCCGGACCACACTAGATGGTTACATAAAGATCTTGGGGTCTTACAAAGTTGTGAAGATGGAACTTTATGAAAGACGGCAATAGCAGTATTTGGTTGGGCTGCATTGGCTGCGGTTTCACCAACTACATGGCATCTTGTCTTGGTGTGGACTGGATTGGTGGTGGATCTAGAGAATTAATATAACGTGTGCTCCCCGTGCGTTCCAGGGTTCTATCGAGTATTGTCCGCTTGGAATCGGCAGCGTTCTCCGGGGCCCCGTATTCAGGCTCTCCGAGGGAAGGTACGTCCACGTTCGGTGGACGGATACATAAAGAGTGATAGGGCTAAGTTTTGGCTTACGACCCTCCCTTATTTAATAGTAGAATCTCTTGCTGTGTTAACTTTATTTTCATTGAATATACTTCCATTGCTTAAATTTTGTAGTTTTATTTCAATGTCACGCTTAATGTGTGTGCACGACGGAATAATAATAGTAGGCATATTTTTTGAATAGTTGTATCATAGAGCATAATTATTATTATTTCACCACTTAGCCTCATAGTCATAGAACAGTCAAGAGACGAACACATACGCCTATAAAACAACCAAGCCTGCTGCGGGAAATATGGAAGCCTGCGCCGAAGCTCTGCCTCAACTTAAACATGTGGTTTTATTGAAGATCGTCGCTTCCTGCCGCCCGGATAATAGGTGCATCGGGATCGTTCGCCTGTCGACGCGACCTCCCGTTCTCGAGGTTTATGTGGCTGACTTTCGTCGGTCACGTATCCTCAGCCCGGTCACACACAACGTGACAACACTTTATTCAAATTTACTTTTGTTTTAAAATTAAATTAAGGCAGGTCGTTATAAGGACTCTTTGGCGTAAGGCCAACAGTACCTACACCATAAATAAAGTATAAAATACATTTGTTTGTAGAATCACGACTACTACATAGTTACTATAATGTAATGTTCAATACATTAGTAAATTGCAATGCATCAGGTTGCGTTCTAATCTCCGGAGAAATCTTCATTTTACACCACTTAGTATGTTACTGACAGGTGAGAGACAGTTTGACAAACCAACAATGCAGGGGACTACGTAAATTCGGCTAGCTTGTAATTTTTGCTTTTATGAGCAGATTTACATACATACATATCTTCACGCCAAATCCCTTGCGGGGTAGGCAGAGACAATTGAGCTCCACTTGTCACGATCACGACATACCTCTTTCGCTTCTTCGACATTCATCAACCTCTTCATACATGCCCTCTTGTTTCGATGGCTTTTTAATTCACCTTCAGCTAATGTTTTATTTATTTGATCATGATAGGCAAGTCTCGGTCTGCCAGGGCCTCTTTTACCCACAACTTTCTCATTATATATCTGGTTCGTCAATCTCTCTTCGCTCATCCTTTCGACATGCCCGAACCATCGGAGCATGCCTTTCTTTATTTTTGTACCTATGCTTTCTTTTATACCTACCCTTTTGCGTATTTCGTTATTACGTATACGGTCCATCAAAGTTACGCCGCATATCCGACGTAAAGACCTCATTTCTACTGCATTAACTCTACTCTCATGCGTATTCTGACATATCCACGTCTCGCTTCCATACATAAGTGTTGGTATTAGCATGGCATTGTGTATGGCGAGCCGAGTTTTGTCACTTACATTTCGACTGGCGATCAGTGACCCCAGGGCACCGTTGACACTATTTCCCGCGTTCACTCTTCTTTCAACATCCCTATCACACTTCCCATCCGCAGTGAAAACACTGCCCAGATATATAATTTCATTTACTTGTTCTAGAGTTTCATCATCAATCTTTATCGTCAAGGTTGTCATCCTTCTTCTTTCAAACACTAGTACCTTGGTTTTTCTCGCATTTAAACCATTTACCATCAAATTTACATCAAAATTTGTGTTATAAGGGAACAAAGGACAACTCTATGCTTGTCTTTTAGAGAGAAACGAAATATATGAAAAGGTTAACGAATTTTGACGCTTGATTGTATCTGCCTACTCCGCAAGGAATCTGGCGTGAACATATCGTCTTCACGCATATATTACTAAAACAATTAGAATGAATCTAAACAAAAATGTTTCTTGTAATTCAGGGCTTACAATTTTTTTTTGGAGCAATGATTCATTATTTTTGTTTAGGTAGTTTGTAATTATTATTTTATCTTTTTTATAATAATAATAATAATAATAAATTCTTTATTGTACAGAACCAAAAATAGTGTGGGTACAAAGGCGAGCTTAATGCTAAAAATGCATTTTCTACCAACTAACCTTTTTATATTTTGTAAATATTCTTAAACAGATTAGTCTATATGGCGTCATTGTCTGAACACGATATACGTCAATTTTTTTTTTGACGTATTAGATAATTTATTTAAAATTGAATCTATCTTATTTTTTATCCGAACAAAATTACAAACTAATAAAATTTTAATTTATATTTATAAACTACCTCCTTAATAACAAAAAATACAAATAAAAAAAAATAAAAAAGTATAAATATTATAAATAAAAAACTTGCTCCAAAATCTACCAATGGCCCAAATATTGTCCAGCCCTCTTGTCTCCCGAGGTGTTAACGAGCTGTTATGACAACGCCTTGAAAATGTTTTATGGACTTGAACCCCACGGCCGAGAGTTTCAACTCCAAACCGCGCAAATATGTTCTAATCGCTGGGTATATTTCCGCCGTTTGAGGTTCTCTGCTTGGAATAATAATATCTATTTTATTATACTTGTAGCACTGACAGAAAGAGCATTTGATTTTATTAATACAATTAAAGAATAACGCCTGATAAAACCAAAACTTACGGCAGTTGAACATTTATTATTTATTGAGGCGTTGTGTAAGTTATTGAATAAAGCTATTAAAAGAATTAGGTTTTTACCTAAATTCCTACAAGATATCTTTGGCGATTAAACTAATTGCTCCCAGATTGTGTTAGAATGATAAAAAATATCAATACTTAACTAAGCTTTAGCACGTCATAGGCTAAAATTAAAAAGTGACAAGCTACCACGTTGCGTTTCATATTTTCGAATACTATAGGTCAGACTTTACTGTTTACAGTCAATGGAAATAATAGAAATTCTTTTAACATTTTTCAAACAGTTATTTGCAAGATATTACCTACTTTGTTCTACTATGTCCACTTCAGAATGCAGCTTCAGAGATCTCGCAGCGAAGATTTTATTTTTCTCAGCGATAATATTACTAGGAAAGTGTCAAAGGTCTGAAAAACTGAAAATAAAAAACCAACATAAGTAGCAAAGCAAATGAGTATTATGTAGGTACTATCCTATTATTTTATATATTGTGTGTATGTAATTAATGTGTATTTAATAGTAATAAATTGTATCCTAGTTTAGTTGGCAGAAAATGCATTATGTATGCATTAAGATCGCCTTTGTATTTACTTTTTTAGTTTTATTATTATTTATTTATATCACAAGTCTCCGCTGCTGGATTTAGGCTCCAAGGCTCGCCATTTTACATGATCTTTTGCCATCCTCATACAGCACCCACCAGCGACATTTTTTTTTGGTCATCCGTCCATCTGGCGGTGGGTCTTTCCACTCTGCGTTTTCCTTTACGTGGTCCTCACTCCAGAATGCCACTTTAACTTACTACATTTGAAGGCTATGTTGGTAACATTGGTTTTCTGTCGGATGTCTACGTTTCGGACTCTATCTATCAGAGAAATACCGAGCATAACTCTCTCCATAGCTCGCTTAAACTTGTAGACTAGATCCACTGTCATTGTCCACGTTTCTGACTTGTACTACAATACTGGAAGAACTCATTGGTTGAAAACTTTCGTTTTCAAACACAGTGATATGTTTGATAACATGATGTGGCGTAACTAGTTGAATTCGATGCTGTTAGCTTCCTTGCTGAAGTTGGCTAAGCCTAGTTGTATAGTCTATCCAAGGTAGACGTATTTTTGCACAACTTCGAGAGAAGCGTTACCCACGCAAATTGGTCTCGCAATGACCGCCTCCGTGGTCTAGTGGTAACAAACGTTGCCGTGAACTCGGGAGGTCGTGGGTTCGATTCCCACCGGGGGCAAGTTGTACATTGTATAATTTGTCTCGGTCTGGGTGTTTATATGTATAATATGTATATTTTACAAAAAAAAAAGTATAATATGTAGTTTATTAACCATCTAGTTTCCGTAACACAAGCCTCGTAGCTTACCACGGAAACTAGATGGCGCTGTGTGACCTGTCTGGAAATATTTATTTATTTAAAATATGTTTTTATTGTAATTATAGAAAAGTGTTTTTCTTTTATTCTTTTTAGAGAATACAATATAAGAAAATTATCAACCCGGATCAGCTACCCTTTTGTATTAGAATAAACAATCCTTTTTAAATTCTTAAACATGGAGAACAAGTAAGATTATATCTATGGCGGCTTCAATTTAGAAAACAATGCTTTTTGTTCAGACTTTATTGTTCAGCCGGTTAATCGATGCCGGCAACTTGGGCTTGCAAGTACACTCATAACCAGAATAATGTTCACAAAATGTAAACAAGTTTTTTTTTTATAATGTCATCATTATCATCACAGCCCTTAGAGGACAGTGTCCCACCTCCACTGCTAGAGATGCTCGTAAGACTTCCAGAAAATATTTATGGAGAATTTAGCCATCTTTGAACATGCTGGCCAGACGAGTTGGCGAGAGTGGGATATCATTTATTTATGGTATTTTTTAACCCATTCGGAAGTATGCATTAGTAGAACCGGGACCGACGGCTTAACGTCCTCTCCGAGGCACAGGAACTGTGTTGTTGTAAATCAATGACAAATATATTTCTCATTGGTACATGCCGTGATTTAAACCGACTTTTTTATGATTTTAAGAAAAAAGTTCTTACAACTTGAGATGCTCTAAAGATATCCCATCAGAGAAAGTCCCAAGGCAACATTTCCCCTCTGTATAGCGTTGGCAAAAATAATTCCTTAGCCAGGCACTTGAACGCCTCACTTTCCGAGCTTGAAGAGGTCGCCTGGAGTATAATAGGAGAGGGCTTATGTGTCTACACATGTTGCCTCCGACACCAGGGACCTGCCAAGTTTCCACGCCCCAACTGAGAGTATCGCGGGTACTCCAGCAGTGACAGAAGCCCTTCGGTTTGGGTCGTTGAGAGCAGCACAACGAGGAATGCGGCCAGCACTTCTAGCGATATTTAATATTTATAATTTATAATACAGGAACGCCAACTTCAATGTTGCCAGAAAAAAAACTCAGCTTACCAGATTTTTTTTAAATGGTATAATTTCGAGTTTTGGATAGTTTACTTTTAAGAATACCTTTGTGTATATTTAAAGTAGTTTCACGTGATTTCAACTATTAGATACAATCTTAATAAATCTCGCTGGCTATTAATGGAAGTGTTATCTTGCGAACATTGTAAATTAGCCTGCAGGTCCCTAGGGTGCAGGTGGAAAGATAATAAGGGAATAAAACTCAATTATTACTTGAGACTTTCTTATGTCACCCCCTGTGCAATCCGCTGTCGAATATTTCTGGTGCAAATGAATTAATATATTTTATTGCGCAAGACGCTAGAAAGAAGACAAATTTCTAAGCATTCCATGGATTTACCGAGCGGGTACCGGGCTCATTGTGTGTGGGTAAGAGATGCTAAGAATGGTGTCAGGGGTTTGCGACCGACAATAGGATGATTTACATAGGAGGTCCTCTCGATACCCAACCAAATACTGTATGATTCCATTAATGCCGTCTTGGGAGCTCTTTCCATAAATGTATTTCCTGCAGACCTGCTCAGTCCTAATTCTTTTAATATATATAATATTATATTATTATTATTAATAAAGATTATTCTGGAAATCCTCTCGCACCAACTTCCACTGCGTAAAGCTAAGTCTTGAACCCGTTCCTGATCATTTCTAATGTATTTCATGAATTTAATGATCCTTCTCCGATTATACAATTGAAATCCACTTTTTATATATTAAAATACGCTAACAAAGGCAACGGTGATGGGTTGCCTAGCGAAATATTTTCCACCACCACCATACATTTATAAAACAATATTAGAATTGATTCAAAAATAATAGGCTTTGATATAGGCGTTCATAATGTGTGCCTTGATTTCGTATCTGTACCTAATGTTATCTACAAAAGTCTATGAACATTATAAGTGACCGTCCTGCGGTTAGGTCTGAGCGACCCGAATGTCCAGTCGTTAAGCCAAGCTATATGTCTCGCATGGCCACTAATGTGCACCCTAATCTTTAAGGGTTAGTTAAGGTGAAGGCCGGACGTCCATCTTCTGGTTAACATATGTTATAAGGAGTTTGACGCAATTCCATAAAATATTTATTTATTTACAAACTTTATTGCACAAAGTACAAAGGCGGACTTAATGCCCGAAGACATTCTCTGACAGCCAAACCTTGGGGACAAATTTGATCAAATGTAGGTGCAATCATAAAGATAATAAGATAAATAAATAACTATTTAAATTAACAGCAAATTAATATATTCTTACTTACAATATATATAGAATAAATATTATAATATCGATACACTAAATACTAATACATACATATTAATATACATAAACATACATATATACTACTTACTAACGCTGTGTGGAGCTATTTAGAAAGTGTAAAAACACCAGTTTTTGGAATAATGTACTGGTAAAATAACCCAGTCTTACGGGAGAAGTGCTACTGGGGTAGAATTAAGGTGGTCGAACCTAGATCCTCTGGGTTTGTATGCCACACAGGCGCAATTATACCAGTAAGGTCGCCCAGCATCTAAAGCCCATGAATTTACCAATGGGTAACAGACTGCGTGTAATTCATTAAAAAGAGCAAATATTTTAATATCTAGAATAAAAATTAAGACAAAAAAGACCTTAGCGCCATTTTGCGTGGACATGTCAAGTGCAAGTTTTTGATTTGTTAATTAATTTACTGTGGATATTATTAGTCCAAGGTGGTGTTGTTTTGTTTAATAATGTGCTACAATGTTAATAATTATAGAAAACGATAAATTGGACTTTAAATATGGGGCACAAGTTGCAGTTTATTTTTTTCGGTTTTCCCGCGCTTTCAACTCCCATATTTTACCCGACGTGTTTGAGCTATGGTGCCGCGAGTGACTCCAAGAAAAGCATCAAATTCTGCAGCATCTGGAATTTGATGATGACCTCATTAACTCATAAAAAGAAAGATATATTACGTCAGACTTGGCTGTATGGGCTAGACCCTTTGCCCCCCCCTATCATCTCATTCATCATCCATCGGGAGAAGAGAACCAAAAAAATAGATAATAATAATTAAGAACTACGTTTTTTTTTAAAAAAAAAACAGTAATAACATCTTAAGTTACGGTGCATATAAGCCTAATCAAGTAGGTAACGAAAGGTCGACGATCGCGCGAACGTTAACTTACGGAAATGTTTGTCTCTCTATTTCGTCTCTCGGCTGTGAGCGAGATCAATTATTAATAACACTTACGGCCGGTTGCAGAAATTATTAAAATAATCTATGATCAACATTTAATAACCTAACCTAATTAATAAATAAAAATTAAAATGTAAAATATTGAATCCAGAATAAAATGAAAATAAACCTGAAATAAATAATTGCGTGAACAAATAATATGTATGTACCTATACTTGAGGATGAATAAATGGTTTGATTTGATAATGTTTTTTATCTTTAAAAAAAAGGTATAACACTAATTTTTTTTTAAACTTGCGAGTAATTAGGATGCAAAAGCGTTGAATTTTTTATTTTCTTGTCTGACTCAGATAATAAAAGTAGATTTTAATTAAAGTTTATAAAAGACACGTAGAGTCCTTGTAAGCGAGTTTACATGCTCTAGCTAGTGTGAAATAAAATTACGTGCTTACTCGCCGCGTTAGGCGAATGTGTCCGAAAAACAGCGCTTTGGGTGAAAACGAGATCCTTTCGCGTGTCGTATTTGACGCTTATTTGAGTACATTGTGGGGTTCCACAAGTTTCCCAACTCTTACAAGGTTCCATTTGCTATTATTCCATATTTTTAAAAAGATATTACATCGACGAGCTTGCCACTTGTCATGATTGGCCTATAGTAAAGTAGGCTAAATTTGAATGCGCCCCACCCCAAAACAGACCGCCTCCGTGGTCTAGTGGTAACAAACGTTGCCGTAAACTCGGGAGGTCGTGGGTTCGATTCCCATCGGGGACAAGTTCTACATTATATAATTTGTCTCGGTCTGGGTGTTTATATGTATAATATGTATATATTTACAAAAAAAAGTATAATATGTAGTTTATTAACCATCTAGTTTCCGTAAAACAAGCCTCGTAGCTTACCACGGAAATTAGGTGGCGCTGTGTGACCTGTCTGGAAATATTTATTTATATTATTATTATATACACACATCAAAAAAGTCTAGGGATCAAGCATGTTTATGCGGATTTCTTGTGATTGAGATGTGGCTTTGTAATAAATTTATGATTTTATAAATTTATATGGATCCTTTTTGGTGCATTTCATAATTTAAAACAGGAACTGTCAATCAAATTCGAGTAAAAGATGAAAATCAGCTGTCAATATTTTCCCTATAAAAACATAAGACGCATTGAAGACATTATTAGTGCTACTGTTTCCCTACTACTGATTAAAACCAACGTTATTATGGAGCGGCGACGTCATTTAAGCAGGGAAGAAATGATCAGAGCCGTGGGAATGATAGAAGCTGGTTCCCGGCAACGTACTGTGGCTTTAGCTCTGAATACAAGTATCAGTCGACTTTGGACACGTTACCGAACCACTGGTACCGTGGCTGAGCGCCATGGAGGACGGTATCGCTGCACCACACGGAGACAAGACCGATACATTCAAATCACAGCTCGAAGAACTCCAACAATAACCGCCATGATGTTAGCCGTGAGCCTTCATCGCTCTTCAGGGAACTTAATTAGCGACCAAACAGTCAGAAACCGCTTGCATGAAGTGAACCTTCATTCCCGAAGACCGCTACGGGTACCACCTATAGCAATGCACAATCGTAGGACTCGATATCAATGGGCTCTTGAACACAGAAATTGGACAGAAGAACAATGGCGTTTCGTGTGCTTTTCTGATGAGTCTCGTTTTGGTATGAGGCCGGATACAAGACGTATACGACACTGGAGAACCCCTGGACGCCAACAGCGATTAAAATCCTGCCAGGAAGTCCATCCTTATAGTGGTGGAACCATCATGGTATGGGCGGGTATTTCGATCGGCGAAAGAACTGAGTTGATTTGGATCAGAGGCAACCTCAACGCTCAAATTTATGCTGAGACGGTTGTATCAGACGTCATCGTTCCTCTACAAGTGCATATCGGTCCCTTATTTCAGTTAATGCATGATAATGCACGACCGCACACCGCAAGAGTTGTAAGACAGACTCTCGCCGCAGCTAACATCAATGTCCTGCCCTGGCCTGCTCAGTCGCCAGACTTGAACCCGATTGAGCATGCATGGGATATTCTTCAGAGAAGAGCTCTGCCGAATATGGAGGGTATCCAGTCGCAAGAAGACCTTTTTTTGTTGTTGCAACGAACATGGGCGGCCATTCCACAGCGTGATTTGGATGAACTCATTTTGAGTATGCCAAACCGATGTTCTTGTGTTGTTAGTGTTCGCGGTAGAAACACGGATTATTAATTGTTTAAGTTACCCAATAAAATTAAAAAAAAAACTGTTATTTCAGTCTTTTTTTCGAACTTTAATGTTAGTGGTTCAAATGTCAAAAATCCCTTTATTAGGAAAATGGCAATTTTTTTTACTAATGCAAAGGTGACTTGGTTTATCGTTACTGTAGACAAACGAAAACATTTTATTTGATCAATCCTTAAAGAAAATTTTAATGAATATCAATCAGGAGAAAAGTTATTGCAAAAATATATGTTGATCCCTAGACACTTTTGATGTGTGTATTTTTATTGGTAATTGTGTATTAGTATGTAAATTATTGTTATGTATGTTTAAGTATTTGTTTTTATTTCTAATGCACCCGCAATCGTCTACCACACTCCCAAAGGTTAGCGAGTATAAAATGCCGAGAGGCATTAAGTTCGCCCTTGTACTCAACTGTCAAGTTTTTAAGTGCAATAAAGAATTTATAAATAAATAAAGATTTTTATTCTTATTATTTATTATATATTACCTACGGAACCGCCTGTGCCCATTACACGTTAACTCTTAAATATTTTTTCTTCAAATTTATGACGAACACGACTTACACAGAGTGGTTTTACCGTTAAAAGGGTAAGGTTTATGTAAATATACCTATAAGCGGGTGTGAGTGATCATGTGTAAAGAAGTATTTCTCCATCTTGAGCATTATATCGCTCGATTTGAATAAAAAATAAACATTCCAAAAGTATCGATTACTTTCAAGGTTTTGCTGTATGTATTTGAGAGAGAAGACAAATTTCTAAGCATTCCATGGATTCACCGTGCGGGTGCCGGGTCCATCGTGTGTGGGTAAGGGATGAGAAGAATGGTGTCTCATCAAAAAAGTCTAACACCCGTATTCTAAGTCGTTACCTTAACGCCTCCTCCACTCAACATTTCTTTCCAGCTGTCAAACAAAAATGAAGTTTCTGTAATGGTTACGATTAAAGTTAAAAATAGAACCGATCCGTATTATTTTGAAGGTCAGCCGTAAGCTGGTAGAGCGGTGGTGGTTTGGTTGTAAGAAAGCTTTCTTTAAAATCCTACAAAGGTCAGTTTAAACCCTCTCGGCATGTACCAATGACAAATATACTGTTCTTACATAACACTGTGCTGGAACTTTAACCCAGCTTCAACATACTTGGGGTATACAATATGGCGTCTGGTTATCGCTATAATGAAATGTCATATCTTCAGTGACACTCGCGTGATGAATACGAATCGATTGACGTGAAAATCATCAAAATCAGCCAACGTCTTTGGTCTTCAGTCTGCCACTGTAACGATCGTATTACATGCGGCCAAGGAATAAATATTGTTGGCTGCAATAGACATTCTTTGCCTGCATTTATTTAAGACGTCACCTGTCAAAATACATTTTGACATTAGTTCCCTTTTCGGCAGTTCTTCGCGCCATTTTGCGTGGACATGTCAAGTGCAAGTTTTTGTTTTGTAAATAATTTACTGTGGATATTATTGGTCAAAAGTGGTGTTGTTTTGTTTAATAATGTGCTACATTGTGAATAATTATGGAAAACGATAAATTGGACTTTAAATATCGGGCACAAGTTGCAGTTTATTTTTTGCTGTTTTCCCGCGCTGTTTACTCCCATATTTTACCCGACGTGTTTGAGCTATGGTGCCGCGAGTGACTCCAAGAAAAGCATCAAATTGACCTCATTAGCTCATTAACAAGAAATATATATATCGTCAGACTTGGCTGTATGGGCTAGACCCTTTGCCTTCCCTATCATCTCATTCATCATCCATCGGGAGAAGAGAACCAAAAAAAAAATTTGTCCCTTTTTCATAACAGACTCTCTTATATAATTTTACTCATTGCTCTCTTTCTGTTAACTTCACTTTACTTAATATATTAACTTTCTTTGCTTATTTTTTTTTGTTTTATTTTATTGTCCCGCTTAACGTGATTCCACAAAGGACATACATACGTACATAGGCTGAAGGTTAAAAATAAATTTGCCGCCTTGAAAGCGCGTTCCATAAATGTATTGACAGTAAATGCTAAATCATTTTTGACAAAAAATCCTTAATATAATTGGCACAACGTGGACATTTGCAACGTTGGCACATTATTTTAATAAACTGGACCTGTCAGATCACAAATCATGCTAATTTAGACTTCGTCTGAAATCGTATTTTTTGTCCGTTTCATATCCCATTATGTGTAAGGTAGAACAAAAAGATATGATAAATATCCCTAATGTTCTCAATTTTTAGAAAAGTTACGCTAAATAGGCGTAACGTGGATTATTCAAACGTCAAAAAGCTAAATTCTATTTATTTGGGTACAAAAGGAAGCCTTCAACAAACAAAAGCTATCAATGTTCTTGGACGGGCGTAAAAAAATTGCAAAATCAATAAAATATAAAGGTGGACTGTATGAAGGGGCTGGATGCTCACACGCACTTACCTGTATTCACTGCAGGTGGTCTTGGGCTTTTCTTGGGCCGCCAGGTTGCTGCTGGCCGCGGGCAGGCTTCTTTTCTCGCAATTTCGAAATTGCGAGCGGTTGATGTTTAGTCTTCAAATTCTGTGCAAGCAATGACCTTGGCACATTTCTTTGTGACGCTTCTGACAGCTGGGTCGCGTTCATAACTTTTAATTTTCTTCCCATGCGCAAGGTGCGTTCGGAAAGATCCCGCAGGTTTTAGAGCGAGATAGGCACACCCTTCCGCTAGTGCGTATGAGAGGGATAAAGGATGGGTATTGCGATATACAAAATTAATAGACAATAAATAATAGACAAACTTAAAGTTGTTTTTAAATATGATAAGGCGCAAACAGTTCTATCTAACTTTAGATTCCTTTTCATTCGTCAACCAGATACACTGATTCCTTTACTGTACGAGTATCTGCGGCTCGCCGGTGGACTAAGCTACGCTTGGCCGTTAGATTGGTGAAAACAGCATGAAAATCGGTGCAGTAGTTTTTGAGTTTATCGCGTACAGACCGACATACAGACGCGGCGGAGGATATGTAATATGAATTTATAATATAATTATTATAATATAATGTGTTTTTTCTTTTCTTTATACTAGCACGACATATGACTTTGCGCCCACCTGATGGTAAGTGTCGCGCGAGGTCCATGAATGTTAGCAACTAGAATCAGACACTCATGACTGACACCAGACTGACAGGCTTGACTAATACACTTTACTGGGTTTATCGGAACGAACGGTGGATACTAGTGGATAACGGGCGGGTGCCGCGGCAGGCTGGGCAAAAAATACCACCATCAGTCCGCCTACCACCTATTTAATGATGAAGTGATAGTGATAAATAGTTAAAATCTAAAACTAGTTCATAGGTACGTTTCTAAATAGATAATTATCATTTATTTAAAATCTTATTTTTTAAAGTCAGTAACTTTTCGCAAGTTTCTTTCCAAATGTTTCGTAAACAAAGCTGAAAAAGTAGGATGTAAACGTGATAAATCCGAAAAGCAAAGTTGAATCTGCGTGATAATAGCGGAACCATAGAGGTTATGACAAATTTTTAAAAAAATTTCACACATATATTATTTATGCCTCCCCGTGGTCTACCGGTTAAGTCCATAGAATTTGACTACTAGTAGGGACAAAATAATATTTAATAATTTAAATTATTGTTATTTATATGTTTCTGTTATATATATTTTTTAATTTAAACAAAAAAAAAACCTACTTACAAAACATAATTTAAATATAAATTAAATCCGCGCGGCATGGTGGCAAGAACGCTGCCCGCATTTCCTCGCTGAATCGCTATGCTGATTCTCTGGGCGAGGAAAGAACCAGCCCTCTTGTCCCCAGAGTAGACGATTAGACGAGAGGTGATGTGACGGGCGTAAAGTCTCTACAGCAAACGGCACAAACACGTAGTCTTTGATTATAGATACGTATTGCGCTTTTAGCGCTGATTTAAATAAATAAAACAAAAAAAAAGTAGTAATTGTCGAGTTCGGTACGCTAGTAACATCGACGAGCTTGCCACTTGTCATTATTGGCCTATAGTAAAGTTGGCTAAATCTGAATCCGCTTCTTTATAAGGGTGTTTTCTGACCACCCTCGAAGGTCGTGATGATACTTACCATCAGGTGGTCGCAAGGTCGCATGACGTGCTAGTATTAAAAAAAAATGTGTTCAAAAAATAGTTTCCGAACGTTTTTAAATTGACGTTTCCCCGGCGCCCCCTTCAGCCTGCCTCTTCTTCGTGGAGACCCCAGCGAAACAGAATACCACACAACTTGCTTAGTTTCGGATTGCTTCTCTAACTTAACCTTGACAGAAAATCTTAACTAAAAGCATAAAAACAATATTAGTCCTTCTACAGTGACGATCACAAAGTTTCCACACAGGCTTATGATCTTGGAGAGAAAAAAGATAAGACTTAAGGAATTAACTTTGGAAGTTCTTATGAAACCTTTTTGTTCTGTTTACCTTATACATTCATCACTTAGTTGTCATAACTAATAACTCGCTTGTTACAACTTGTGGTCAAATGATACTATAGTCCGTTCGCGTTAAAAAAAAAGTGAGTCATCGTGGCATAGTCACACACCTCGACCAATTATGTCGACAAAAGTAAGTCGAAAAATATGTATGTATCGTTAATTTTAATGGTATTAACAATTACGAAGAATGATTGAAAAAAATATATTTAATTTAAATTATAATTAATCAATTGTTTAAATGGGCTCCGCTGATTTTTGTTTTTTTTTTGTAAATAATCGATACATCCGTAACCGTGCCTCGGAGAGCACGTTAAGCCGTCGGTCTCGGTTCCACTAATGCCAACTTGTGGAATCGTTAATAAATTCTCTTAAAAAATGACATTATATCCTCGCCAAGCCTAGGACGCTGTGTTCTAGGGGCTGTAATGAAAAAAAATATCGATACATTAAATAAGTAGATAGATATTTTTTTATTTGTTGCATAAAAAATAAAATTTTCAATTATTAAATAGCTTAAAACATTCAACAATTTTTTATTGCATAAAATTTAAATCTAGTTTTTTTTCTCTTTCCTGTAGGAGCCCATCTCACATTCACCCTGCAGTTGCTCTAATAATTTACTATTTTCTTATCGCGAATGGACTATAATTCTATAATACGAAAACAGTACAGACTGGCTACTTCCGTAGTGTAGCGGTTAAGTCCGTGGATTTAGACGCAGAGTTACCAGATTTCTGAGATTCTGGCAGCCCTATTCTGTTACATAGTCGCAAACGTTATTATTGGATTTTCTTATTTAAGTCAGATTGCGTCATAATTACAAAATATTATTCAATTCTCAACTCTACTCGTAAAAGCGCTCGACCTTGACAGCGTCCGTGCATATAAATATAATAAATAAATAATATAATAAATATTTCCAGACAGATCACACAGCGCCATCTAATTTCCGTGGTAAGCTACGAGGCTTGTGTTACGAAAACTAGATGGTTGATAAACTACATATTATACTTTTTTTTTGTAAATATATACATATTATACATATACACACCCAGACCGAGACAAATTATACAATCAGATACTCATGACTGACATCAGTCCCTAACACTATGCCGGCTTGACTCGGCATGACTAGGCGGCGCCACTTTCCATGTGAACCGAAATTTGTTAATTGCTGGTTCTAAGTGTCCACCCCCTGGGTTGCGTTCGTAAATTAACTCGGTGCAGGGTATTTAACACCGAGTCGCGACACTGACCGTTCGTAAATGTTCAGCGTCGCTACACCAACCCGTTCGTAAATTCATCGGGTCGCGACACTGGTGTTAACTCAACCAACACCAACTCCAAGCAGTTCCTGTCAATGTCAAAGTGACAAGTACATAATTTTAAATAGGTGACAATGATATTAATTATATGCAGCCATTGTTCTTTGTATGCAGCCTTCTTGCCACCATTCCACGCTATCTTTAATCGTATAATAATAGTATCTTTAATCTGTGATTCCACGCGGACGGGACGTAGGACGTACTCTTTGGACGGGTACTTATATCTACACACATCAAAAGTGTCTAGGGATCAACATATATTTTTGCAATAACTTTTCTCCTGATTGATATTCATTAAAATTTTCTTTAAGGATTGATCTAATAAAATGTTTTCGTTTGTCTACAGTAACGATAAACCAAGTCACCTTTGCATTAGTAAAAAAAATTGCCATTTTCCTAATAAAGGGATTTTTGACATTTGAACCACTAACATTAAAGTTCGAAAAAAAGACTGAAATAACAGTTTTTTTTTTTAATTTTATTGGGTAACTTAAACAATTAATAATCCGTGTTTCTACCGCGAACACTAACAACACAAGAACATCGGTTTGGCATACTCAAAATGAGTTCATCCAAATCACGCTGTGGAATGGCCGCCCATGTTCGTTGCAACAACAAAAAAAGGTCTTCTTGCGACTGGATACCCTCCATATTCGGCAGAGCTCTTCTCTGAAGAATATCCCATGCATGCTCAATCGGGTTCAAGTCTGGCGACTGAGCAGGCCAGGGCAGGACATTGATGTTAGCTGCGGCGAGAGTCTGTCTTACAACTCTTGCGGTGTGCGGTCGTGCATTATCATGCATTAACTGAAATAAGGGACCGATATGCACTTGTAGAGGAACAATGACGTCTGATACAACCGTCTCAGCATAAATTTGAGCGTTGAGGTTGCCTCTGATCCAAATCAACTCAGTTCTTCCGCCGATCGAAATACCCGCCCATACCATGATGGTTCCACCACTATAAGGATGGACTTCCTGGCAGGATTTTAATCGCTGTTGGCGTCCAGGGGTTCTCCAGTGTCGTATACGTCTTGTATCCGGCCTCATACCAAAACGAGACTCATCAGAAAAGCACACGAAACGCCATTGTTCTTCTGTCCAATTTCTGTGTTCAAGAGCCCATTGATATCGAGTCCTACGATTGTGCATTGCTATAGGTGGTACCCGTAGCGGTCTTCGGGAATGAAGGTTCACTTCATGCAAGCGGTTTCTGACTGTTTGGTCGCTAATTAAGTTCCCTGAAGAGCGATGAAGGCTCACGGCTAACATCATGGCGGTTATTGTTGGAGTTCTTCGAGCTGTGATTTGAATGTATCGGTCTTGTCTCCGTGTGGTGCAGCGATACCGTCCTCCATGGCGCTCAGCCACGGTACCAGTGGTTCGGTAACGTGTCCAAAGTCGACTGATAACACTCTGACTTGTATTCAGAGCTAAAGCCACAGTACGTTGCCGGGAACCAGCTTCTATCATTCCCACGGCTCTGATCATTTCTTCCCTGCTTAAATGACGTCGCCGCTCCATAATAACGTTGGTTTTAATCAGTAGTAGGGAAACAGTAGCACTAATAATGTCTTCAATGCGTCTTATGTTTTTATAGGGAAAATATTGACAGCTGATTTTCATCTTTTACTCGAATTTGATTGACAGTTCCTGTTTTAAATTATGAAATGCACCAAAAAGGATCCATATAAATTTATAAAATCATAAATTTATTACAAAGCCACATCTCAATCACAAGAAATCCGCATAAACATGCTTGATCCCTAGACTTTTTTGATGTGTGTATATCACAATCAAAGTAACAAAGAAAATAAACTATTGTCAGTGGTAGAAATAACACAATTTGAATTTACAAATAATAAAACAAATCAAGAAACGATCAAAACTATTTTGAAAGCAGTTTTATTTTTTAATTTCCGCGCCACTTCGCTACACCGTGGCTACACGACCGTTCGTAAATGTCGGTGTCGAGTAACCTACACCAATGACATCAGAACCCTACCCGGTGTTGAATTTACGAACGCAGCTCTGGAGGATTCCACATTTCCAGCGTGCGGCAGATGTTAGAGTTTCCAAATGTGTACGCGTAGAGATAGTAGCTACGGTTTGTGAGTGTTTGATGAGCTGTGACACTGGGTAATTTAAAATGTTAATAATTTCATATTTATAAAGGACGTAGGTATTGGAACCCTTTTGGATTTAAATAATCTAATTAGCTATTGTTATGACAAAATTTAATCCAATTTTAAAGGTCGGTTAACTCTTCATTTAATTGTGGGTTTTTAATTTAAGTAGTTGTTATTTAAGGCTTTACGTTGACTATACTTAATTATTTCTCACCTTTGGAATCTGTAGTTTCTTGCGTGCCTGCTTCTGGTTAAGTCCGTGGATTTAGACGGGCCCGATTCTTGATCGGGACAAAATAATTTATTTGTGATGTTTCTCGAGTTTTATAGGCTATGTACGATATATATAGGATGATTTTGTATGCAAAATGTGCAAAATGCGGTAGTGACATTTTTTTTCTCTTCTCCATACATATCCACTATTTTAGAATTAACAGTTTGTATGGAAAAGACATTCATTACAGCCCCTAGAACACAACGTCCTAGACCTCCACTATTAGAGATGGGCCTTCCAGAACATATATCTGGAGAATTTGGCCTACACTCGCCACGCTGGCCATACGGGTTGGCGAGGATCTGATATCAACTTTTAATGAGCGGAATATAAACTAAAAGAATTTGTATATCATATATATATTATTTTTCTTTTATTAACATAAAATTATTGTATGTATTGACCGTAATTTAATTATGTAATGATGACTTAATAGATAAGAATTTTTGCATGCCACAACAATGGCTAAATGTGCAGAGCCAACTTACTAACCATTTTACTGTATGTACCACATTTAAAGCAAATAAACGATTTTGAATTTGACTGACAATTTATTAACGCCTAACGTGCTCTCCGAGGCACGGGAACGATGGTGTGTCTAAGTAAATCTATGACAAATGTACGTAAGAAAAGTGTATTTCTCATTGGTACTTGCCGGGGGGGGGGGGGGGGGGGGGGATGTTAAGGAAACAGTTCTTACAACCGAGCCAACACCGCGCCTAAAAGAAATAAAAAAAATGTTGAACCCAAAAAAATGTAGTATAAAAAAAAAGTCAATTCCCACAAATTTCTTAGAAACAGTTGTTTGTTTCTATCAATAGAATAACATATTAGTCTCTATTGAAATTGGAATTAAATACGAGGGACTTCTTCTTGTAATATGTTTTATTGACAAGTGACAATCTAGAATACGTGACAAGTATATGACGTAGATATAAAATTTTCTCAAATATCAACACCTCCCCTAAATTTAATATCTCTCTATTATATAACAAACTAAGTACAAAGACCATCCTGATCATTTCTAACATAAGATAAGAAACATAAAACAACTGAAGTTATTACAGATATAAAAACAAAAATATAAACCCATTAAACATTAACACGAGTAAATAAAATATTAGCCCTTAAAAGTTACTGATGGCACCCTGTATCAAAATATTCACCTAATTTTAATATGACGTTGGGGTCCGATGGTACGCTATGCGGTTCTGCATCTGCCATATTAAATTTTGTAATAATATTTTTATATAATGTCATTGTGAAAAGAAAATATTTTTATCCCGTTTTTTTATTTTTATTATCTCAATTCCAACTTGGTATAATAGTAATTTGAAATATTCTTTCCATATGTGACAATATTAGATTATATTTATTATATTCCAGCAACGAGGCGATTGCTTTAAACGATATAAAGAATTTAAAAGCTTGCCTATCTTTCCTTTCTCTGCAGTTACATCCATATATATTTCTTCATTAAGTTCACTATATAAAAATGCAGTCATGACATCAAATTGTTTCATTTCATAATCTCTTTGCGCTTCTTCAACGAAATTGGCTTGATATCGTTCAGGTTTCTTTAGAGTATTTGTTAGACTCAATTCTATTCTATTGTCACCATCACTAATATTTATACCGTGATCATGGTTATTTATAGATTCAGATATCTCACACGAGTTC
The DNA here is from genome assembly GCA_910589645.1 of Tinea semifulvella. Taxonomy (NCBI): domain Eukaryota; kingdom Metazoa; phylum Arthropoda; class Insecta; order Lepidoptera; family Tineidae; genus Tinea; species Tinea semifulvella. The sequence continues at coordinate 11,335,212 of OU342597.1, forward strand.
TGTTTTAAGTTATGATGTTCCATTTCATTATTTATTGACTGTTCATCAGTACTTATTATATCATTATTATCACTTAGGTATTCTTCATGTGCATTATTTAGTTCATATTTATTAACATTCAAAACTAATAACAACAAATTCAAAGTTAAAATTTTCATTTAGGATTGTTTCATGTTCATTTTCATTCTCACTTCTCATCTCTATCAACATCTCGCCATTCCGGCATAAATTAGGCTCCGTAACATCAAACTCATTAAATACTACATCTCTTGATATGATAATTTTCTTGGTACTTAAATTGAACATTCTATAATTTTGAGAATTTCCCTGAAATCCAACTAATATTGACTTTTCACTTTTATTATCCCATTTAGTTCGTTTTTCATTAGGTGTGTGTACAAATCCAGTACAACCGAAAGTTCTAAGAAAACTCAAATCACAACATTTTTCACCTGACCATTTTTCATATGGAGTTACACCTGGAGCCTGAGTTGATGTCATCCGGTTCATTAAAAATACAGCAGTACATAGTGCCTCGCCCCATAAATAAAGTGGAAGATCCCGTGCATAAAGCATAGATCTAGCTCTTTCTACAATAGTTTTTATTTCTCGCTCAGCCCCGCCGTTTTGCTTTGGTCTATAAGGTGCAGTACATTCATGCTCAATACCCTTTTTAATCAAATATTCTTAAAAATTTTGATTAATGTACTCACCTCCGTTATCTGTATGTAAAATGTTTATACTTTTACCAAATTTGTTTTGAACCATACTATTATATTGGATAAAGCATTCCAACACATCAGATTTATGTTTGATTAAATAAATATAAATAAAACTTGAAAATGAATCTTTAAAAATTACGAAATATCTGGCACCTGACAGTGATGTACATGACATCGGACCACAGACGTCGCTATAAACAATATTGGCGATAGACGAATTATTTATTTTTGAATTTTGAAACTGACGACGAGCTTGTTTTCCTAATACACATGCCTCACAAAAAAAATTGGTCACATCAACTTTAGACAAATCCAACTCAATAAGCTTATGCTTTGCCATTTTTATAATTTCAGGTACATTTAAATGTCCAAGTCGCTCATGCCACAATTGTAATTCATCGATCGATGATTTATTTACAAAATTACATTCCGAATGAACAACGGTATGCATTAGGAGTTCATATAGATTATTTGACTTCAATATAGCAGTAGCGATTTCAACACCTTTTTCATTAATGTGTGCCTTATATTGTCTTTTAATAATCTCGAAACCTTTACGTATAACCGCACCCTCTGAAAATAGATTTTTACATAGTTTTGGAACGTACAGTACGTTAGTCAGCTGTCCTTCAGACCACACATTGTTTACCATCTTTTTAACTAGAACTGTACCTCTACCCCTTACCTGAATTGTTTCATGATTACCTAACCTCACTGTTTCGATTTCACTGTCTTTAAATTCCACCAGGTTACTAAAAAAGTCTTTCCGATAAGTCATATGTTGAGAAGCACCACTATCCAGGATCCACGGATCCGAGTCATCTATAGCGCTGTTAACATAACCTAAGACACTATCATCCACACATAACACTGTTGGTTTTGGTCCTCTTCCTTGATCATAATTCCTCTTTGGAGCTCGACAATCTTTCGCAAAGTGCCCTCTTTTGTTGCAATTGTAACATGTAAATCTATTTTCCTGCATTCCTGATGTTGTTACTTGATGGGATTTTTTATTCCATCGATTGTTGCTCCGTCCATTTGCATAGAAAGCATTTTCCTCCTCCTCGATAGTACCTAAATTCATTTCCTCGTCAATGAGCCTAGCTGTCAGAGTGTTAATATTTTGCTTCTCTGGCGATAGCGAAAGCCAGGCTTGACGAAAACTCCTATATTTTATTGGAAGTGTGGCGATGATTTTTGTGATTATTGCCTTTTCACTCAATTCTTCTCCTGCTTCTCGCAACTGTTTGCCCATGCTCTCAACTTTACTGATATGATGAGCAATACTGTCTGTCGGTGTCATTTTATAATTGTAGAACTTTTCATGTATCATCAGGTTAGTAAATTCAGACTTTTGCTCATATATACTTTCCAGTTTTTCCATTACCTGTGCCGATGTTTCGCAGGTCTCTATTAGGGAAATTTGTTTGTAGTCTAATGCCGAAGTTATGATGAACATTGTGGTAGCATCGTCTTTTTGCCATTGATCGTCTATTTCTGCTCTCGACGGTTTTATGTAGTCTAGTAGTCCCCTCGCTCTTAACGCACATTTAATTTGAAATTTCCATTGTCTAAAATTATTTGCATTTCCGTCGAATCGCTCTATTGCGATATTCTTATCCATTTCTTCTTTTATTCTGCTCCTCTCGTTTTTCTTTTAATTTCGCTCTTTTTACGCGTTTCCTGGGCTCATAACCTATTGAAATTGGAATTAAATACGAGGGACTTCTTCTTGTAATATGTTTTATTGACAAGTGACAATCTAGAATACGTGACAAGTATATGACGTAGATATAAAATTTTTTCAAATATCAACAGTCTCAAGTAAGATCATACAAAATCATGCTGTATATAATATTTAATTTAACCAATCATTGCAAAAAAAAAATAGAAAATCTTACAATTATATAAACTATACCTTATTAAAAACAAAACATACGTAAAAAAGATATGTATATCGTAAATTAATGCAAAAAATTGCTCCACTAAATCACTTAATAAAAATCTAATAAATCTACTTAATATTTAATTATCACGAAAAAAAAATCTTTCTGTATAATAGTGTCAGTCATCATTCACTGATTTCAGTCGACAGTCACTGATATCAGTCGTGATGTTTGAATTTGCCTACCGTCATTTGGCAGGAAGTTTCATGTCATGATAATATAAAACGTATAAACTAAGACCACAAGATGGCGGCTGTGGCTATTCGAACTTCCCGCCAAAAGGATTACTGCCGTTATAAAAAAGTTTGGCACTTAACACTTAGAAAATTAGGCTCAATTCGCATAAAACAGACATAATACTGGTCATTAAATTAAATTTTGTGTGTTTTGTTTCATTAGTTACGTGAAATGTAACAATTTAGGCTATAGTTGCCTACAATTACAATTTAATTAAATGTGACAATGTTCCTTTCCAAAGTATCAGCTATCGAATTTAGTTGACATATCCAAGCGATACATTTAATGAATACACGTGATGGGCCGATGAAGAAGACGAAGTTCCTATAGCAAAAAACATAAATAAATGCAAGAAAACTGTGAACAAGACCATAACTCACCTGTGCTTCAAGATGAAACCAATTTTCCAATTGTATGTGTCAAAAAAAGCCCACACCCTCATGTTGTTTCATGTCTCCTGTATCAAGAGCCTAAAATTCTATCAGAAAATAGTCAATTCGAAGAACTCTCCAATGCTGCTAAAAATCAAGACTCTCAATCAAAAGATTTATCGAATAACATTGAATATATGCAGGTTAAAAATATAACAGTAGGAGACTATGGTCTGATCGTCACTTCTGTCATCACTGAAGAGGGAGCCCTTATGAGCTGTATAAATAGAGGTAAACATTATTGGCGGTAGCCAGTCTGCAAGGACGAGCAGCTCTATAGTCGGAGTCATATTGTATATATGCAAAATCGATGTCCCCAAATTTTAAAAAAGGCTGTTTACAAACTTCAAGTTCTATCTAATACTTTAACTTATTGGTTTATATGCTGACCCATCAATTGAAAACATTGAATAAATAGTTAAACAATTTTAAACTTGGCAAAATTTTACCCCTTTTTCTGGGTAATAATTTGTCTTCCAAGATTTCTCTAAAGTTGTAGATAATTGTAGGAAATAAAATTTGAAACGCGCCAAACTGGAAAGGTTGAATCAAAAATTAAATTAAGTCAGAGAGAGGCTTTGAAGATTAAAGCATAATTAGATTTAATTCAACCAAAATGTCCTGGTGAAATATGTGAAATATTTTACTTTTTACCGACTATTCTTGTTCTTCTCCAAAATTAAAACTGTTTATGATTTTCGTAAACATTACATGAGATAAAAAATCAAGTGTTAGCATTCTATAAATAAAGTTTCGAATATATATATATATATATATCCCCTTTGAATTAGGATACTTAATTTTTGTGAGAAACAACTGCCAGCCCTATTGTCACCAGAGGCGTCAATAAGCCCTGGAACAATTTCTTTATAGAATGCTTTCAGTTCCGATCCCCACGGGCCCATCGTTTCTACAGCAAACGCGAAAAAAGTAACTATTGCAAATTGTTTCATATTTTCGACGCTTGCTGATCTGCGCTTGTTCCTCTGCAACACCAGCTCAAACAGAAGTGCCTTGAAGGTGGGAAGGGGCTAGGAAATCCCAACAGGCAAACAGGGATTTGCCCAATCTCCAAGGAACTAATGTCATTCCGTCTGAACGGTTGCTATCGTCTCGACTCAGACCGGTTCTAAAATAGATGGGATCGAGACAACTGCAAGCGTCCTACGAATGAGGTGGACAGCAGGTGGTGACCAAGCTCATTGACATCTTTGCCACATGGACAACGATGTGGTTCACACACTTTTATGCCTAGTCGTAGGCAGACAGATATGTACCCAATTTTTTCGAGGGAAGTACGTTTATCCAATGACCTGCACAATGATCCGATACCGCAAGGAGTAGCCGTGCGTGATCCCTCGTAAATCCCACAACCTTTGTACTTTTAAGTTGTCATGAAGGTCTTCGCTCGGATTGTTACTAACACTATGGACAAATTTCGGTCTGAAATAAATTAATTTTATTTTATTATAAATATTGGATAGAGTATTTACTAATTGCTTTAGTAACAAGAATACAGCCTCGGCAAGCCCGACGGGATTCGTTCTGAGTGGCTAAGAAAATTTAAACAGCTATGAAAATGTAGCTGCGAGATTGCCTTCAATTAAAATAGTATTTCAAAAAATAGGTATTTGAAAAAGTATTGCGGCTATTTCTATAAATATTATATATTTACCCAAACTATTTAATGATTGAATGCTTTAAAAATTTTCTTCCTGTACGTTGTCTCTACTCTAGAACAGGTCTACTTCTATTCCCGCCATCAAGCAGACTGTTGCTGTACAAAGCACAGATCAGATCATGCGTGGAATACTGTTCACACCTTTGGGATGGTTTGGCCAAGTACCTCACAGATGCTCTCAATGTCCTACAAAGGCGAGCTGTTCGAATTGTGGACGATGCCACTATATCTGGAATTCTCGAATCCCTGCAGCTTCGCCGAGATGTAGCTTCTCTGAGCGTGTTCTACCGGCTATACTATGGTGAGTGCTCTGAAGAGCTCTATAACCTAATTCCTTCCTCTCCATTCCGCAACCGAACCACACGCACAGGTCAGAATATGCACCCACATACCGTAGTCACTATCCCTTCGCGTACCTATAAATTTGGTGACTCATACATCTGTCGCACAATAAAGATGTAGAATGCTCTTCCAGCCTCTGTGTTTCCACTTTCCTATAACCTGGAGTCCTTCAAGCGAAGTGTGAAAAGGCATCTAGTCAAGCCGGCATAGTGTTAGGGACTGATGTCGGATATAAGGGTCTAAATCCAGTTGCTAACATTCATGGACCCTGCGCGCCACTTACCATCAGGTGGGCGCAGGGTCACATGTCGTGCTAGTATATAAAAAAAAAAAAACTCGTAGGTCTCGGCACGTAAGTCTAGCTCTGCATAACTATGGTAGGGGAAAGTCTGCGTATCGGCTCACATACTGGTGGTAGGCGGACTGATGGTGGTAATTTGCCCAGTGGGACGAGGCGGAGTGCACAATCGTCTGAATACGAATCGTCTAAGATCCGCTAAAAATCAGTTTCTGCGCAATTTTCGTAAAGTTGGCTAAATGTGAATCCGCTTTGTTCAAGCGTGGTTTCTGACCACCCCATATGTAATTCTGTACGGTTTAACAATGTCCCAATTGCGTTCTCTGATGGCGTTAAGAATTTTAATGTATACCTTGCTCGGCTTAGTTGGGTAGCGTAAATCACCAATACCAGTCATAGGATTTTTTCTTTACTGCACTCTCTCAACAAATTAAATATTTTTCTGCCGTTGAAAGCTATATATATCGTATGTGGAATAGTAAAGTTTGATAAATGTGAATCCGCTTCTTTCAAGCGTGGCCTGGTTTCTCACCACCCCGGATTTGATACAGTCGTGATAATAATACGAAAAGTGTATTATTCATTAGTTTCTTCTTAACTATTGGGAAGAGAACTGCGATCGTTTTTGTATTGAAAGGTCTTACAATCGATCCCACATAACTCTTAATCTATTACTTAAAACTTAAACAACAAACTTAAAAATGTTATTATCAAGACTATGAACCAAATTGGTATCGGCTCTGAAGTGCTATCATCTGCGGCTCTCAGAAGCAGTCCCTCACAAGTGCTTACTTAGCGATAATTTTCCTATCAATATTTCAAACTTACCCTATCTCTTCACCGTGACCCTAACCTTTTCGTTAATATAATAGACTGTTATGTTTTAGTTACGATCTATATCTAGTCTTGCTATAAACATTGTTATAAGGATAACATCGTTTCTTTAGTTGCGTGAGATGTTTCGATGGTTGTTGTCTATGACAGTTGAGAATGTCAAACTGTGTTGACATTTCTGTTCCACATAAGGTTTGGCAATCATACATCGTTTAACGCCAGAACAAGACTTAAACATTGTTCGAAATGAGGATGCCTATTTTTCTTAGAGAAATGGCTTCTATGAGCGTATGGTGCGTGCTCTGAAGAGCTCTATAACCTAATTGCTTCATCTCTATTCTGAAACCGAACCACACGCACAGTTCAGAATATGCACCCACATACCGTAGTCATCATCCATTCGCGTACGTATACGTTTGGGCACTAATATCTTTCGCACAATGAAGATGTGGAAAGGTCTTCCAATCTTTGTGTTTCCAATTTCCTATAACCTTCCTTCCTTGTGAAAATGCATATAGTCAAGCCGGCATAGTTTTAGGGACTGATGTCAAACATGCGTGTTTGATTCCAGTTACTATTATTCATGGACTTTGCGCAGCACTTACCATTAAGGTCACATGTCGTGAAAGTATAAAAAAGTGTGCCCAAGCTTAAAGGTTATTACAATTTAAAAGTACATCTGGTTTTATTTTAGTGTTGCTAAAGAGATCAATCCCTAATTCGGGGTCTGTACCAGTTTTGATGTTTATTTTATTTAAGCACAGCAAGCTGGTGGACTTTATGACGGCCCAGTTTTGTTATCTCAAGGCATAACTTCGCAATTCCTCTTAGATCAATTTCCGGCCTTAGCGACAAAAGTCGCAAAAGATATATTGCGACAAAGTACCCTTTAAATTAAATGAAATCATTTATTTGATAGGATACACGAGTTATATGTTACATAATAATTGATCCACCAGATTATTTATATATATATATGCATACATTTTTTATAGTAAATAATAATAGCTTTACATACAATTTGCAAACAATACCGCGCAAGTCAGTTTCACTCTTTTAACACAGGAGTGAAACACCGATTTTTAATTGAAGATTATGTATATAGGTATATAAGTATGGTTATTATACGAGTATACAGCGCCTATTTCTAATTGGATTATACGGATTCCTAAATTCAATTATAAAAACAGTATTTTCTCTCCTCTTTAAAATGAGTAATTTAGACTTTATTGTTTGCTAAATAAGATGATACGTAGAAATTTATTTTAGACTATACCACGTGTTTAAATGGTCAATCAGGTAGGCGCAAGGTCGTGCTAGTATAAATAAAAACATTTTACAGGGATTGCCGGCACGAAAGGTGGATACTTCCCCGCCCCGGCAGACTGGGCAAATTCATCAGTCCGCAGATAGATATTCCAAAAGACCATAATATTAAGTCGAACAAATGTTATAATCTCACAGATAAAATAATCAGGAACGGACTCACGACTCACCTTTACGCAGTGGAAGTTTGTGAGAGAGGAATTCCAGCAATATCTTTGAATCACTTACTGAAAGAATTGAGCCTAAGCAGGTCTGCAGTCAATACATTTATGAAACGAACTCCTAAGACGACATTAACATAATCATACTTTCGTTGGGTAGAAAGAGGAGCAGAATAGTCACAAAGCCGAGACACCATTCCTCTCCTTTTTCTTTCCCACACACGATAGACCAGGCACTGCATGGTGAATCCACGAAATACTAAGAAATGTATCTTCTTTCTATTTATTTTTATTGCTCAGTGGTTTTATCCGAGCTGTCAATGTTTAGGCCTTTACATTGCACCTCATCTCGCTGTCTAAAATCCCATATTTCATATTCTCGATTCGATTTTATTTATTTAAAATACTTTATTGAACTAAAAATGTACATAGGCGGGCTTAATGACTAAGCATTTTCTACCTTTGGGAGTGTGGAAAGTTATGTATGGGTGCAATTTTATTTTATATTATACACTTATAAATATAAATAAATATAAATATTTCCAGACAGGTCACACAGCGCCATCTAATTTCCGTGGTAAGCTACGAGGCTTGTGTTACGGAAACTAGATGGTTGATAAACTACATATTATACTTTTTTTTTGTAAATATATACATATTATACATATAAACACCCAGACCGAAACTGTTGCATGATTAAATTAATAATAAATAATAAAACCATGTTAGTTTTTAGTTAGCGATGTATTTTAATCAACAATAACATAAAATCTCCTAGCAACCAAAATATGACAGCCAAAATATTAATTAGAGTGAGGCTTAGACAAGCCGTTATATAACATTTATTCCCCCGAAAAGGATAGCTAAAAACCGAAACGCGCAGGTGGCTTACGTTTACGATTAGATCGGCGAGGTGCGTTTGGTGCCGTGGACGTTGATGCTTCAGGTTCAAACAGTTGAGGGATTTCAGGATCAATTGTTGCGTTGGACGTTGATGGTTGAGGCTCGTACTGTTGAATGTTTAAAGGTTGTGGTGTTGCGTAAGACGTTGAAGGTTGAGGTTCAAATTGTTGAGTGTTTTGAGATTGGATTGTTGCGTTAGTCGGGTCTGTTTGTTCCCCTCTTACATGTTGTGAATGAGTAATATTTGATGGTCCAGATTGAATTCGTAAGTCGTCACCTCTATCACGACTAGTATTTTGTCTATAGTATGAATAGTTGTTGGGATTGTTGTGGCTACTATTGTTAGTGCCTGTTAGCCTCGGTCTGAGTTGATCAGCGTGTTTACGCTTAATGATTCCACTGTTCATCTCCACTTGGTAAGAATACGGCCCTGTTCGTTTCGTAATGACTCCTGGTTCGGAACCTTTTTCAGTCGGATTGTTTACCCAAACTCTATCTCCTTGTAAATACTCTGAAGATACTGTCTCCTTCGCTGAAGGTCTGAACTGTTGTTGAAGTCGAGCCTTCTCAAGATCTTCGTTAACATTTGGTTTTAACAGATCAAATGTGGAACGCATCTGTCTACCGAACATCATTTCGTATGGAGAACGTTTCGTTGAATTTCGTGGAGTAGTTCGGTAAGAGCGTAAGAAACTATTTAACCTATCATAAATGTCAATGTTTCTACTAGCTGCTAACATACGTTCTTTAAAAGTACGCACTGCTCGTTCAGCCAATCCGTTTGTACGTGGGTGATATGGCGTTGTCTTAATATGTGTAACTCCAGCACTCTTACAATAATCCTTAAATTCATCAGAAATAAATTGCGGTCCGTTATCGGTTACAATGTTACTTGGTAACCCAAATGTTGTGAATATGCTCGCTAATTTTGATATCGTTGCTCTTGAAGATGTGGTTCTCATTGGTACAACTTCTAACCATTTTGTATAAGCATCAATGACGATCAACCACATCTGACCAAATAAAGGACCTGCATAATCGATGTGTAACCTGTGCCAAGGTTCTGGTGGAACTCCCCAAGGGTATACGGGAGATCTGTTTGTGTTACTTCGTGATTGTTGGCAGTAATTGCATTGTTTAGTAAAATTTATGATGTCTGTGCCGGATCGCGAGGTTTAGTAGTGGACTGTATATTGGCTTCCCTCGATGTTAGTAGGTGACGTATCCTCACGACCGGTGTAACGACATCATGCGGGGTAGACAGGGGGGTTCGTTGTTAAGATCCCGGACGGCTTCAGGCGGAATAAAACTCCATGCTTCAGGAAGGTCTTCTCAGGTGTCCTCGGGCTTGCAGTTCTTCTTGTTGGCTCGGCGAAATCGGAATGTCGGAACCGCAAGCCCGTCTGTCTTTTATAATACTCACTTGACCTCGATTTTGAGCTTACACGTGTTTGTCGGCTTCCTTTGCCAACACGGTAAGCCCCGCCCCCTATTGGAACAGTCCTATTAGATTGTTTACATTATAACCAATAGGGGACAGAATGCCCGCTCCGACCGAGATGTAAAGTCGATGGAGCGAGCACCAAAATTTCCTGCTGAGATCAAGTGAGCAATAAGACAACCCTCGAAATACTTTATTTATCATAAAAGTCCCTAACACAATGTCTGCATCTGAGCAGGGGGACTTACACAATCATTTTAAGCTGGGCTGACCTGGAATACGTCCTAGACCCTCTCCAGATTAGCCCAGGTACACACTGAGGCACCTGGACGGCTTCCAGGCTACCTAGGTCCTCACTAGGATACCTAGGCAGCAGCCGCGATCGACTTTCCTAGACTGGCCATAACAAGTCCGAGATCCTCTCGGGACCAGTCCAGGTTCCGTCCAGGATACCAATACCCATTCTAGGCAGCCTAGGCACTCGCAGAGCTACCTAGCGACCTGAATTTACAATATTCCAGGCTGGCCAAGAACACATCCGAGACTCTCTCGTGGCCAACCTGGATACCTTACAATAAAACATCTCGTTTTATTATCAACAAATAAGATCAATATTGTTATCGCGAACAAAGCGTACCTTCCAGGTACGGCGACATAGACCAAACGTTATCGCGAACAAAACGCATCCCTTGGGTGCGGCGGTAAAGACCAAACATATTACCGCGAACAAAGCGCTTCCCTTGGGTACGGCGATAAGGACTACAACACATTGTCGCAAACATAGCGCACCCTTTAGGTACGGCGATAATAAGCTAGGCTTGACCGAGATGACGTCATCACACCGTCTCTCGGCCAGGCTAGGGTCAAAAGGTTGTTCTTTATTATCACACACAAATAAAAACACACAGTAGTCATCAAAGTAAACACAAGTAAAAATACACAGTAATCGTCAAATAAACACACGTAAAAATACACTAAGAAAATACACGATTAATACACAATTATTATTATTTATCCTGGTTACGACCAACGCAAATTCCTAAGCTATCACATAGCTATGTCCGGGCTACGACCACCTCTTTTGTTATTGTCTTATCTTTATCACTAGTAACTTTTATCACTAATTGTTCGTGATTGATAGGCGGCCGTCCCGTACAATGTCTTTATCAATGTTAGGCCAATATAATATGTGCAGACGTGCTAATGACTGCATTGCATTCATGCCGCTATGGCCATCATGTAACATTGCTAGAAAAGATTGTTGTAACGACTTTGGTATACATAATCGTCCGTTCCACAAGACTATGCCATCTTCAAATGACAACTCTAATCGTTTTTCGAAAAATGTGTGAAGCTCATTGTTCAAATCTTTCTTAGATGGCCAGTGTGTTGTTATATAGCTCTTAACTTTATTTAAAATATTATCCTTTAGTATATGGTGTCGTAAGTTTTGTTTAGTTATAGGTATGTTATTTAGTCTTAAGTGTAATAAATGCGCAAATTTTGGTAATCCACTTCTTTCTTCCAATGTTGTTGTTGTATCTGTTAAAGGTAAGCGTGATAATGCATCTGCTGGAGTATTTTCTTTTGCTGGTTGATATTTAATTGTATAGTCGTAACTGTTTAATGTCATACTCCATCTTAGTAAACGATTGCTTGCAACTTTTGGTGTTTCACGATCTTGACTGAATATACGCTCTAACGGTTTGTGATCTGTTAGTAATATAAATTTCCTGCCATAGATGTACTGGTGAAATTTTGTTACTGCATATATTATGCCCAATGCTTCTTTATCAATTGTTGAGTAACGGCGTTCGATATCAGAAAGTGTTCTGGATGCGTAAGCGATAGGTCGCATTGTGTTATCATTATGTTTATGAAATAAGACAGCCCCAACGCCTTTGTCCGAGGCGTCACTGCTAAGGTAAATAGGTAGATTTTCGTCGTAATGAGCTAGAGTATCGTTGGATGTTAATACTTGCTTTAATTCATTTATTATGTCAGTGTCATTGTCATTCCAATCCCACCTACTGTTCTTTTTAAGATGTCTATATAGAGGTGTACAACGGACATGTAAGTTTTGAATAAATCGCCCGTAATATGTTATGGAACCCAAAAACGATCGCAGTTCAGTAACGTTTAACGGTATTGGCATTCCTCTGATAGCTTCGATTCTTTCAGTTGTTGGATGTAACCCGTGCTTGTCAATTTTATGTCCAAGAAATGTCACACTTCCCTGAAACCATGTACATTTAGATTTTTGACATTTAATACCTGCTTCTTGAAGTCGTTGTAATACTATTTTAATACGATTCAAATGTTGTTGAGGATTGTTGGCTGTGATTAAAATGTCATCTAGATAACATACTACACCATCTAGACCGCTAAGAATAGTGTTCATAATTCTCTGAAAAACAGCTGGTGCAAATGATATGCCGAAAGGCAAACGTTTATACTGAAAATATCCCTTATGAGTGCTTATTGTTAAATATTTTCTTGAATCCGGATGTATTGTTAGTTGTAAATAAGCGTCTTTTAAATCAATTTTTGTAAATAGTTGTCCGCCAGATAACTTTGATGTAATATCTTCAAATCTTGGTAATGGATAGTTATCTATTTGTACATATCTGTTTATAGTTACTTTAAAATCTGCACAAATGCGAATGCTTCCGTTTGCTTTAATTGCTATTACAATCGGTGATGCCCATTCTATAGGTGTTGTCATAGTGTCTACTGGTTCGATTACTCCTTCTTGTACAAGACGTTTTAGCTCAATGCTTACTTGTTATTTTAATGCAATTGGAACAGGGCGGGGTCGAAATGCCTTTGGAGTGACGTCTGATGGAATGTGGATAATTGCGCTGTGCCCTTGTATTGTTCCCAGTTTACTGTCAAAAAGCATTTGATGATCGTTGAGAACTTTGTTCAATTCTGTGTTATGATCGGTCCTTGATATTGATTGTGATGGTATGTTGTATTTAATGTTGCAAAGTTTAGATCCTGGTGGCATTGGTAAGTTAAATTGTAAACACCAATCCAAACCAAATAGTGGAATATCGTTATCTTCAGTGACATATGCTTTAAGAGTTTTGATAGTGTTGAATGCTTCTACTGATATTTGACATGTACCAAGTGTTTTAATTTTAACATCTGTATATGCTATAAGTTCGCTGCATTTTGTTAGTTTCGGGCTTCCAATTGAAATCCATAATGTTTTGCCAATGACGGAATGAACAGCTCCCGGATCGTATAACATGTCAATATTTGATCTGTTTAGCTTCGTAGGAATCATCATCTTAGTCGCAGAATTTGGCAAATTAATAGGAAACGTGTGATTGCTTACGTTGTCAGTGGATCGATTTGGTGATGTTTCTCGTGCCACTCTTCTTGTTCGAAAATGTTTTGGACGTGCATTGCCGCTTTTAATGCAAACAATTGAAAAATGGTTTTCTTTGCCACAAGATCCACATCGTTTACCTTTCGCAGGGCAGTCTTGAATGTTGCTATGATAATCTCCCCCACAGAAAATACATTTTCGAGTGTTCCGATTTAAATGTTTGTTTGTTGACCATTGTTTAGTCCTTATCTTGTTAACCATATTTTCATGTTGTTCGTTTGTTATTATTGTGTTGTTTTGTTGTAAAATGCGTTGGCTTTGTATTTCTGCTTGTTCAAGTTTATTTGCTGTTGCAACGACATCTGCAAGTTTGGCAGAGTTTGATGGGTGTTCCTTAATAAGTTCCTGTTGCCATTTGGTATTGTTAATGCCGATCACAAACTGATCTCGAATTCGTTCGTCTAAATTGTTTCCAAATTCACAATATCCAGCGAGACTTCGCAGTTGTAAAGAAAATTGTGAGGTTGTTTCGTTTTCGATGCGGTATCTTGTACCGAACACTACTCTCTCAGAGAGTACGTATGTTTTCTTGCCATAGTAAGTGTTGAGTACTGAGACAAGTTCATCAAATGTTTTTGATGTTACTGGTGTTGGACGATAATAGTCGACAAGTACCTTAAAAACTGCTGGTCCGACACGTGATAACAGTAGTTGTTCTCGTTTGTTCTCGGTGCATGTTGTTACACCATCAATTTCATGAAGATTTAGTTCTATGTTGAAACGTTGTATGTAGTAGTCCCAATCTTCATTGTTAGGGTTGAAAATTTCAAACTGAAATTTTCCGAACGACATTTTTCGTTATTTAAAAGTAACCTCGTCGCCAGAAAACTGTTGCATGATTAAATTAATAATAAATAATAAAACCATGTTAGTTTTTAGTTAGCGATGTATTTTAATCAACAATAACATAAAATCTCCTAGCAACCAAAATATGACAATTAGTCTTCAAATGAGTGAGGCTTAGACAAGCCGTTATATAACAGAGACAAATTATACAATGTAGAACTTGCCCCCGGTGGGAATCGAACCCACGACCTCCCGAGTTTACGGCAACGTTTGTTACCACTAGACCACGGAGGCGGTCTTACATAATAATATTACATAAAAGATTAACGTATATACACATATACCTATATATATGTATATTAAAATTAAAATGATAACACACAAATATTATAGTTACATAAGAAATAAGAAAAAAAAATGTAGTATAGATTTAGTATTACTGTTTTGTTTCTGAAGAAAGTATAGTATGTAGTAATGTTTGAAGATATGAGTGGAAGGAGCCTGTCTGATAGCCAGTGGTAGTCTGTTCCATTTAATAAAGGAATTTGATCGTTCCAGGCACTGATGGCAACAACAAATATGTATCTAACTAGCCTTGGTTAAGCGAAACTTTTCTTTACTAGACTAAATAAAGAACTGACATTATCACAGGTCGCGCGACAAACAACTAAAGTCGCGCAAATCAGAACTATAGTTTTAAATTTTTACTTTTATGACAGGCATAAAGTCTTATTACATTATGTTATCCGTTACTTTGTCGGACGTTATTCGTTTATATTAGGGGAAAATTTGATTACAGCAACCCGGTTATCTGTAATTTGCGTTTGGCTGTTCGGCACTTCAATTTAAAAACTTGGTAACTGCATATAAGGTGAAGTTTTCTAAAGAAAATGTTTTATTATATACTAGCTGTTTTCCCGGCTTTACCAGTATAAATGTGGACACAAAGTTAATTTCGTTGCGCATTGTTTTGATTTTGCTATATATCCTAAAGTATTCAATTAATTTGCATGGTGTAAAGGGAAGAAATAATCTTTACGAAATATTCAAGCCAACTAAAGTATTTAAAATGATAAGAATTATTACCTACTGTATTTGTGTCAATAGCTTTCCAATTACCGCTTTATAATTGTCATTGTTTTAAGTATTAAAATTATATCCATGTTATCCTTAAGAGATTGACATATGCCATCGTGGACTTTTCTGTAGACCTATATAGGATACACAATTCCACCATAAATTATTTTATTATATCTCAAAGGGTTTAGGCAGCGTTTTTGTTAAAAGCTTCCAGACGGCTTTTTTTTCCGACACCTCCAACAAATATCGTTTATATATTTATACATAATATATATTTATGTTTATTATATATATTATTTTAATTATATATCATGTAAGTATTTATGTAATAGTATTTAAGTATTCTTATGTAATTGTATGTATCTTAATGCACCCGAAATCCTCTGCCACACTCCCAAAGGTTAGCTGTTATAAAATGCTGGAAGGCATTAGGTTCGCCCCTGTACACTACTTTTTAAGTTATTTTGTGCAATAAAGAGTTTATAAATAAATGTATACAAAAACCTATAAAATTATATTCTACAACCTTCCTCGAGAACGACTCTATCCATTGGTAAAAACAGGTTTATTTCGAACAGGCAGACAGACGTAGCGGAGGACTATATATATATATATATTATTTATTTATGTACGTGTTATATCATCATCATCATCATCAGCCTTTATCTCTCCACTGCTGAATGTAGGCCTCGCCCAAGGCTCGCCATTTCACACGATCTTTTGCCACCCTCATCCAGCCCCCATCAGCGACCTTTTTCAGGTCATCCGTCCACCTGGCGGGGGTCTTCCCACTCTACGTTTTCCTGTACGTGGTCTCCAATCCACAACTCGTTTAGTCCATCGGTCATCGGTTTTGCGACAGATGTTTTCGGCCCATTGCCACTTCAACTTACTTATTTTGAAAGGTAACTTTAGTTTTCTGACGGATGTCCACGTTTCGGACTCTATCCATCAGAGAAATACCGAGCATAGCTCTCCTTATAGCTCGCTGAGCGACCTTAAACTTGTGGACCAGACCCACTGTCAGTGTCCACGTTTCTGCTCCGTACGACAATACTGGAAGAACGCATTGGTTGAAAACTTTCGTTTTCAAACACTGTGGTATGTTTGATAACAGGATGTGGCGTAACTTCCCGAATGCCGCCCATCCTAGTTGAATGCGCCTGTCAGCTTCCTTGCTGAAGTTGGCTAAGCCTAGTTGGATAGTCTGGCCAAGGTAGACGTATTTTCAGACTTCGCCCATGCAAATTGGTCTCGGGATGGCATGATCGTTGAACACGACGTGTTATGTAATAATAAGTAAATATTGGTATGTATATATAGATATATATGGACTTACTTAATATTGCACCTCCCATCTATACTGTCTAAATGTCCTAAAGGTTTGGCTGTCAGAGAATGCTTAGCGGCATTAAGTCCGCCTTTGTACATAGTGCAATAAAGTTTTTAAATAAGAATAAATGTATAAAAAACGTAACAATGTAAGTTACTAAATTTTTAAATTGAACATCCATGCTGTATTAGCATTTCAGACATGTTTTCCTTAATTGGATGGTTTAAAGGTTTCCTCTGCCTACACGTCTCCTTACGTCCTTATGTCAAATTGTAATTTATTTTGGCCAGAATTGGAATTGTTGGCTTTAAAGAATTTATTGCTGACATTGAAGATTCGCATAAAGGTTTCGCTGACTGTATCCTTGTGAAGATAAGGATTTATATATACATTGTAGGGTCAGAAATAACCGATGTAAAGAAAAAATATACTTTGAAACATTTAAAAACTGCTACAAGAAAGCGGCCAACATAAACATTTCGTATATAACAAGACTGGGCAAGAAGCCAGACATGAGAATCAAAGCTAGACCACTTGATACGGAACAAATTTGTGTATGACAGTCATTGTCGCTTATGGTTGTGTTCAACGTGCACTTTTAAATTGATTAATTTATTGTTTGACGGACAATATGCCGACCTGCATGCTACGTAAGTGTAAAACAGTTCTTCTTTGACAATATTGACGAATTAGGCATGGGGATTGTAAAGGATCTATGTAGTCTTTGACGAGAGAACCTCATGTCAGTTTATTTTCGTAAGTTAATGTTGATTAAACTAATATTTTAAAAGGATTTATATTTATCTTTATCTTTAAAAAAATCTTGAATAGCTCCCTGAGCGATTTTGATCTTGTGGATCAGACCCATTGTCAGTGTCCACGTCTCTGCTCCATACGACATTATTGGAGGAACGCACTGCTTGAAAACTTTTGTCTTCAACAACTGTGGTATGTTCGATAGAAAGATGTGACTTTCCTAGCTGAATGCGTCTGTCGTGGCTGCACCCAATTATTATTATTATTATTAGGTACACACAACAGAAATGGGTACAAAACATTTTTTTAATTTCAAATCTTTACAATACAGTTCCAGTACCATCTCCAAAAGCATGTGCACACAGCATGCAATTATGAAACACTTACATATATTTAAAAATAAAAACAACAATACAATACCCACAGTGAGTATAGTTCATAAATATTAATTTAGTTTTAGTTTGCTCGCCGTCCACAGCAAATTACTCCTTTCCAAAGGCCAGAAACAATCCACTATAGAGAGCGAACACCCTATTTAGGATAATTCTTTTTTTTAATGTGAATTGGACAGTCTGACCAAGGATGACGTATTTTTGCACAACTTCGACGCAATTTATTCGTATTTAAGTCCTTATGAGCCTTATAACTAAATATACGAGTAAATTACTGACCACAGATTGCAATTAAAACATTGACGTACGGGATATAGTGAATAAACAGTTTAATTTTGATAATAAGTCCAGGGTATTTGATGCTGAGTGAACCGTGCTAGCAAATGATATCCCCGGAGAACGCGTTTCATATAGAGTTAGGCCGATATCTATAGTTCGCACTCAGGTATTCAATAATAAATAGTTTTGGTGCAGAATAAGGCGTGACACTCCATAAATACACATAAATGTTCTCATTGATGATTCAATCGTAAGAAAATAGTCTTTTTCGTATCTTAGCCCGTGCAATGCGAACCACACATTGTCATCTACCACTTATAAATACTTTTCATGTACATTTGTCATTAATTACCAACACCACCGTTCCCGTGTCTCAAACAAACATTGCAATTTATTAAGTTTTATGGCGCCATCTAGTGTTAGCATACTTGGTCATTGGAAATGGGGGGATTTTTGGATTCACAATTAACCACAAATATGTTAATTAGCGTAAACACCAACATAACCTGATATAGATTATGTTGATACCTGCTATCCTGACGTCACTAAAGAGCTACTGAACACACTCAAACGTCTGTTCAACGTAAATAAATTAAAATAAATTAATAAATTGCAATGTTTATTAAATAAATTCGCAATGAGATTTGCAATAATTACATGTGGATTTGCATAAAATAGATTTCGTTATAACCTTCATTGCTTGGATCCTCAATAAGAAGCCCCCAGAACACAGAGTCCTAGAGCTCCACTATTGAAGATGGTCCTTCCGGAACATATATCTGAAGGCACAATGCCTACACTCGCCACGCTGGCCAGACGGGTTGGCAAGAGTCAAATGTCAATTTGAATGAAAATTCATAACGAATATATATATATTCATCCTGCCTACTGTAAAGAATGCTTACTGGCATTATAGCTCGCTTCTGTACTTTTTTAAGTGCATTAATAAAAATAGTTAAATAAATAACCTAAGTGGAGAATAGTATAAGACAAATAATTTGAACTTTATTGAATTGGAGTGCTACACTCCAATGGCGACCACGACCATATTATATGTATAATATGTAGTATTGTGTACATATTAGTATGTATTTGTCTATATACATATTATTTTCTAAGTTATTTTCTAAACAATGTTGCCCTTGATAACGTTCACGAAGTTCGAGATTTGGGAGTGCTAATTGATAACAAGCTTAAATTTACTAACCATATTGACAATATTACTAAAAGAGCTGCCCAGATGTTAGGCTTCCTAAAGCGGAACTGTAAAGGTTTTAAAAAAGTCAAAACTAAACTAGTATTATATAACAGCCTCGTTAGAAGTTATTCAGAGTATGCCAGTATCGCCTGGAATCCAGGATACTGTGCATCATCTCAAAGAGTGGAGGGTATTCAAAGGGCCTTTACCAGACATCTTGCATTCTTTTCACAAGGCATCTCACATAGGAGTTCTTATGCTCAGCGTCTATCTTACTTTAAAATGAATACTCTCCGTAATAGACGCATGTTATCAGATTTAACATTTCTACACAAACTAATTCATGGAAAAATAAACTGCACACAGCTTCTTGAACAAATCAAACTCAGTGTACCAACAAGATACCCCAGACACAAAATTCAAAACATTTTTAACATACCCTATCACAGAACTAACCTAGGTATACATCATCCTCTTTCCAGAATACAATCAAAATACAATGCTCATGCTACAAAATTTCCAGATATTGACATCTTCGGAGACTCACAAAGAGTATTTAAACATAAACTGCTAAAACAACTTGCCCAAAATTTATAAGTAAATTTTATGTAGGTTTTTATTATTATTATTTTTTTATTTTATTTTAATTTTACTTTATTACTTGAAGTAGGTAATATTTTAGTTATTTTCGTTACTTTTTTTATTATTTCTAAAAGGAATTGTATGTTTATTATATATATATATTTAAAAATTGTTTCAAAATTAGTTTTTCGAATAATATTTAGTTTTTGTATACTTATTGAAAATTTTATAATTTTGTTATTTCTTATAGGCAATAAAAGCTACTGTGGTAATGTGGTGGTCGCCTATAATAGGTGCAACATCTAACTTCAGATTTAGTGTTAAGTACAAATAAGTGTGTGATGTTAGCACTATTGGCTACCCTATTATAAATAAATAAATAAATATATTTAGATTTAATTTGAATTACCTATTAATCTATTATTGCACCTACCTCACAACACAAATGGTTTTATTGTCCCAACGGTTGCTCGTAAGCCCGCCTCTTGTACATAGTGCAATAAAGTTTTTCAATAAATAAATAAAGTGGTTTTATTATATGTTTAAAAGCGTTCTATAGATGTCGACATTAGTATTACAACTTGTACGTTTAGAATGACTATTATACGTTGAGTTGCAAACAGTAATTGCAAACACGACCGGCTAATTAGTACCTACCTGTAGCACCTTTATAGAACGTTATAATTTCATGTAAACGCTGGGAATTTCACAGAATTTCACTGATAGAGCTATTTCAATATTAAACATATCGCCGGGTTAGAAGAAAAACCCAACTAAGTTAGACATTTTTGCACAAATACATTATGCACATTTAATAACTTTTTCAGCTAAAACCGTTTGTTTAATTGCTAATTAGACCTACTATCTTCGAAACTAAGCGTCACAGTGCTTAGTCGAGCTTATCACTGGAAAAAATAGAAGTTTTTTAAACGACTGGTGGAAAAAAGTGTATTTACTAAAATAATAATAATAATAAAAATGCTTTATTGCACAAAAACTAAAATAACTTAAAATTTATGTGCACAGGCATTATCCACCAGCCAACTTTTGGGAGTTTTGAAAACATGTGACAGGCAGAGTGCCAAGTACATATTAAATAAACAATACATACTAATACAATATATACAATACATGTTATACATATCTATAATACAATACATATAATTAAATATATACAGGATTCATGAAATAAATAAATAAAAATAAGTTGTTGCTTTTCGCTCTAATCCGGCGATATGCAGTTTCATGTCTTTAGGCAAATACGTAAAGACAAGGACCACATTATAAATATTATTTTGAAAGAAAATCTCAGAGCTAATAGGTACATAAAAATTAAGCAGATACAGTTAAACAGGTAAAATATATACAGGATTCATGAAATAAATAAATAAAAATAAGTTGTTTCATATCTGAAACTTGGTTAAAACCAAGTTTGCCTTCCTCACTATACACAGTGCCTGGATATTCGCTTATCCGCAACGACCGTACTGGCGCTAAGGGAGGGGGCGTGGCGATACTCTTGAGATCTGACTTACAATATAAGGTTATTCGCTCGTCACCAAGCGAATACTCAGCGTCACCAGAATATTTGTTTATCGAGATAGGCGGTTTGGGGTCTAGCCTTCTTGTGGGTGTAGTGTACTGTCCACCTACTATCAATTATTTTTTTAAACTGGAAACTGTCTTGGAGGATACTGTGGCACTATACTCACATCACATCATCATGGGCGACCTAAACACTTGTCTCCTAAGTAGTCAATCACTCAATATATCTCGAGCAAACAAACTTACTAATATTATATCTTCTGTTAACCTGTCCATTCTTCCAACTGGCCCTACGCATCATCTTCCACTGTCTAATACTCTTCTTGACCTAATCCTTACTTCCCGTCTTGATTTAGTTTCCTCACATGGTCAAATTATAGCTCCTTGTTTTTCTCATCATGACCTTCTCTTTGTGTCTTATAAATTAAAACGTCCAAAATTCCGGCCGCCGACAATTTTTATGCGACATTTTAACCGCATAAATATGGATGACCTGCGCAACGATGTGACTGGAATTGACTGGGTACCTCTTCTTGAAGCCAGCAGTATTGACAATAAAGTATTTATCTTTAACCAAGAAGTGCTTAGGGTATACGATAATCATGCTCCGATTCGACCGACTAAAATTAAACGTCCACCCGCGCCCTGGATTAACGAAGACATCCGATCAGCAATGAGAAAACGTGATAGGGCTTATCGGAAATTCCGGAAAACACGTAATGACGAAAACAGTGCATCATATAGGGTTGCAAGGAATCGGTGTAATCAGATGTGTAGATTAGCAAAGAGGCGCTTTTTCTTTGACAACCTCAAAAATAACTCATCCTCCAAAAACTGGAGGTTCCTAAAATCTATTGGGCTCGGCCGGTCACAAAATCAAGTTGATCTTGGCAACGTCACACTTGACGATCTAAATAACTTTTTTTCTTCAGCCCCTGTGCTTGATGAAGCCACTAAAACGACTACTTTAATTGAAATAGCTGATATGCCAACCCCAGACATCGAAATATTTACTTTCGCTGAAGTTTCTGATGATATTGTATCTAAGGCGATTAAATCAATTACTTCTAAAGCAATAGGACGTGATTCCATCGGTCGTGCTATGATCGATCCCATTCTTGATTTACTGCTACCAACTATCCGCCACATAATTAATTTCTCTCTTACTAACAGCCAATTTCCTTCCTTGTGGCGAGAAGCTCACATCATACCTCTCCCCAAATTAACATCACCTACACTTCCCAATCATTTTCGACCTATCTCAATCTTACCGTTTTTTTCTAAAGTCCTTGAGTATATAGTTTACAAGCAACTTTCTAGATTCCTATGTGTATACAATCTCCTTAATCCTTTTCAATCTGGTTTTCGCCCCGGTCATAGCACTACTTCAGCTTTACTTAAGGTAACTGAAGATATCAGAAATGGCATGGATGAAACCAAACTTACAGTTCTTGTACTGATTGATTTCACGAATGCCTTTAACACAGTTGATCCTGATTTGCTCATCGCAATGTTGTCTCGCCTTAACTTATCATCGGAAACATTAGAGTGGTTCTCGCAGTATTTGCACGGGCGTCGCCAACAAGTTCGGGTAGGCCAGGAGTCGTCTCAGTGGTGTGATTTAACCACAGGGGTCCCACAAGGCGGGATCCTCTCTCCCTTACTGTTTTCCCTATTTATAAATTCTGTCACATCTTCGTTACACTGTCACTATCATCTTTATGCCGATGACTTGCAGCTCTATGTGCAGACTGACACTGAAACGATAAATAGTGCCATAGCGTGGTTAAATGCCGATTTAACATACATCAGTTCCTGGTCCAGGCGTTTTGGTGTGGTGGTCAATCCCAGTAAATGCCAGTCCATTGTAGTAGGTAGTAATAGACTTATATCCAAGATTGACCTTTCCAAGTTGGAGGCGGTTCGGTATGATTTCTCTCCGATACCATTTTGTAATAACGTTAAGAATCTCGGTGTGTTTTTCGACTCCAATCTTAGTTGGGTGACTCAGATCTCTAACACTAACCGAAAACTCTTCGCATCACTCCATTCGCTCAATAAGTTGAAAAATTTCTTACCGGTAAAAACTAAAATTACACTTGCTCACAGCCTTCTTCTTCCACTTATTGATTATGGTGATGTATGTTGTGTTAACATGACCGAAGAACAACTAAACAAGATGGATCGCCTTCTTAACTCCTGTATTAGGTTCATTTATTCTCTTCGCAAGTATGACCACATTTCAGAATATCGCTCTAAGCTCAAATGGTTACCAATAAGATCGCGAAGAAATCTTAGAATTTTGTGCCTGTTATACTCAATATTAAATGAACCTAATACTCCTATATACCTAAAACAATTCTTCTCATTCCTCAGCTCCTTTCACGACAGAACTCTTCGATCTTCACAAAACTCCGTCCTTTCTATCCCTTCCCATCACTCTAACTTTGTCTCAAAGTCTTTCGTAGTCGCAGCGTCATCCCTTTGGAACAGCCTTCCAGTCAGTATTCGTCAAGCACCGAATAGAGCCACCTTTAGAAGGCTTGTGTTTACACATTTAATTAAGTCCCAATAAATAAATAATACTATTTTAATGTGTGTTTTTAGTTTATTCTAATTATTATGTAGTTATATGTGTATGTATGTATTATGTATATATGAGTATATGTAGGTTTATATATGATGTATATTAAGTAGTATATGTATTTGATATTAGGCTAAGTATTAGTTATAGCAAAATCTGTCTCTTTTAACTCTTATTTTTGCACCGTCTCATATTTCTATTTGATATCTCCTTTGTCCCCAAGGTCGACTGTCAGAGAATGCCTAACGGCATTAAGCTTCGCCTTTTGTACATTGTGCAATAAAGTTTTTAAATAAAATAAATAAATAAAATAAAATGCCAAAACAGTTTTTAAAATAATAATAAAGTAATATATTTTTTTATTTTTTATATTTTCAGTCAGGTCACACAGTTTCCGTATCCAGTATCTAGTTTCGGTGGTAAGCTACGAGACTTGTGTTACGGAAACTAGATGGTTGATAAACTACATATTATACTTTTTTTTGTAAAATACATATTATACATATAAACACCCAGACCGAGACAAATTATACAATGTACAACTTGCCCCCGGTGGGAATCGAACCCACGACCTCCCGAGTTCACGGCAACGTTGGTTACCACTAGACCACGGAGGCGGTCAAAGTAACATAATAAACTTCTAAATCTAATCTAAGTAACTAATAAATTTCGGACACATTGCCAGAAAGGGAGGAGATAACCTAGAAAAACTCTTTGTTACTGGCAAGCTGGAAGGAAAGAGACTGAAAGGCCGAAGTCCAGTGCAGTGGTCCAACCAAATCTGCTCCACAACCAACACTGGCGTCCATGACTGTGCTTGCTGCCGAAGACGGGTACGGGTGGGCAGTATCTTTAAAAAGCATAATTAATTGGGAGTTCACGATAATGAGGAAATATGACACTAGGAGAGGACAGAACTAACTCGTAGGTATCTGTGTATAAATATTTTTGAGAATAAGAAAGAAAAGCTTCTATGTCACGTACAAAATGTGTCTTATAATAACAATTTATTTGATCTGTATACACAATAAGATCATACGCAACATAAGTGTGCTCTTATTTCTACGGGCTAAGTCTCAATTTATAAGCAGAATGAATAGTATGGCTGAGTCGGCAACTGTGTTAGGATTAACACTGAACGTGCTCTAAGATTTAAGGCCCGAGCTCTGAACACATCGGAGGCGTACGGCGCGGCGGAGTACATTTTTTTTATATACTAGTACGAAATGTGACTGGAATTAGAAACTCATAATTTGTACGGATGGATTTAAGATGACATATATTTTTTGTAGACATAATTTACAAGGCTGTAAATTTTCCCACGAATAAATAAATAAATACTCGGTTGTAAGAACGCGTTCCTTAAATCCTACAAAGGTCGGTTCAAACCCACCTGACATGTACCAATGAGAAATACACTTTTCATACGTACATTTGTCTTAGATTTACAACACCACCGTTCCCGTGCCTCGGAGAGCACGTTAAGCCGTCGGTCCCGGTTCCACTAATACCAACTTGTAAAATCGTTTATAAATTGTCTTTAACATTGACATAATTTCGTCGCCAAGCCGTCTGGCCAGCGCGGCGAATGTAGGCCATATTCTCCAGATATATGTTCTGGAAGGCCCATCTCCAGCAGTGGAGGTCTAGGACGCTGTGTTCTAGGGGCTGTACTGACTACTAAAGAAATAAATAAATAACTGACATCAGTCCCTAACACTATGCCGCCTTGACTGGGCATGACGGCAATTCTAGCCTGATCCCGAAACGTAGATACACTTTACTGGGTTTTTAGCATGAACGGTGAAATCCGCCTACCACCTATCCGTTGTTCTCGTTGAAAGTATGTGCCATTTGCAAAATTGTTGGATATTTCATTATTTGAGTCGTTTGATTTGAATATTGGCGGCAACGCCTTCGTGCGCCGGCGACCGTCCGCCGACACGACGCCCCCTGGTGGGCGATAGCGATTGTGCTCGGCAAACTTCCTGATCCTCGTCGGCACTGAGCTTATCACGACGTCGGCTATTAAAACTACAAGAATTCTATCGACATTCAATACACGGAACAAAAGGTTAGTTGCTGGTAATTTCATTTCTTTCGCTTAATTTCGGAGTATTCCAGCGCCTAGTCGTTTCCCGTTCAGATGTCAAATGCCAATTTTTACTTTCAAGGAGAACTAATATTGTAAGCTTGCCATGGTGATATTTATACAAAAATAACACCGCTTAAAACAAGATTTACACCAGATTTAAATCCAATCCAAAATACGCAAGCCTATTTTTCACTCGCAACGACTCCAAACTTAATGAAGTAATTTTTCAGTACCTCTAAATGTTGTAAAAATACCATCTAGGCAGAAACTTAGTACAGGTTTTACCGTTAAGTGAACCTCTACCTTAATATTCGTTTGATATAATACCATTTTAACTCCGTTAGTGATGACGTATGTTCCTCATTTGCTGAGTGTACGTGTAAAAGGCCTACCTTGAATTTTGCTGTGGATTCAAATTTAGCAAATTAAGTGGAGACTAGAGACTAGTGTACCAGCATCAATACATTTATTGATTTTCCTTTTTTTTTTCGACCAGGAATCAAACTCTGCACCTCCGCATTTGAATCTACTTAACCGCTAGACATCAGGGGTAGAAATAAAACGTTAATTTTCCTTTCTAAAGGTAACATTCCGATCTTGGCAGTCACGACGAGTATTAGCTAGTCGCAGCTGCCGGGTCGCGTCGTACTATTCTGTAGGCAATTGTATAATCGATGGCAGCGCGCTCAAACATTATGTCGTCTAACTAAAATGAAAACTCTTGTCATCTATTGTATGCTGATGATACGAAAATATGAAAGCTTAGTCTGTGTTAAAGAACTCCAGGTACCCCTGACTCAAACTTAATAATAAATACACCTATCTATAGTGTAATGTAGTGTAGTGTATACATATATAATTACGTGAGATATAATATTTTATTTGATATAGAAATAGATTTTTTATATATATATATATTTTTTTCTGGTCATATTTTTTATCTACTAATTTATATATAAGTATTTATAGTTAAGTCCATACATATATTCTTACATAACTCGAATTCCATATTAAAATTAAAATCAGGACAATGCTGGCTCGGTTGTAAGAACGCTCTTCTTTAGTCCTTAACGTTCGCGGTTCGAATTACGTACCGATGATAAACAATTTTCTTAAATACATTTGTCATATATTTACAACGAGTAGCGGAAGATTACTATTAAAAAGATATGGTCAGGAGCATCCACTACCAGGGCATTTGGCTGGAGCTGAGACTAGGCCCAGTTCGGCAATTGCAGTGGAGCTCTCACGGTAAAGTTTTGTGGACTAGTGTTGGTTGGGTTCCCGGCATTCCAGTTTCTTCCCATTTGAAGTAGGGCAAGCCTGCGGCAGGGCTGCACCCGTAGTCTTCCAGGGTGACGAAAATAAAAATGATGGGTTTGTTTGATTTGATACAGTTCCAAACTCCTCGATATCTGCCAAGATCGGAATGGTACCTTTAGGAACTTTATTTCATTTCAATCTATAGAGTAATACGTTAAGATATAAAGATCTATACTGACTGAGCATTAATTCTGTTTTCTAAGAACCCTCTGTTGAAGCTTTTCTTAATCTTATTTACTCTGCAAAGCACAGACACAAACAAGGGTGGAACTCTGATTTGTGGTGAGCAAACCATTTCAAAGAAGCTTCTCTATATTTTATTTACTTTTTTAACACACTGACTCGTAAAACAGATCTTGCACTGATTTTAAGCTTATAATGCATAATTTAAATATTATATAATTTAAATATATATTATATTATTATAAAGTATCATCAAGACCGTTTCCCTTTCGGGCTGGTCAGAAACCACGCTTATAAATAAGCGGATTCACGTTTAGCCAACTTTACTATAGGCCAATCATGACAAGTGGCAAGCTCGTCGATGTCTCCAGCGTACGAAACTCGAGAAATATCACAAATAAATTAAATATTAATTAAATGTATTTATTTACATTAATAAATATTTTTGTGTCCCGACCAGGAATTGAGCCCGGTACCTCCGAGTCTAAATCCACGGATTTAACCGCTAGACCATGGAGGCAGTTTATTAATGTAAATAAATACATTTAATTAATATTTAATTTATTTGTGATATTTCTCGAGTTTGGTACGCTGGAGACATCGACGAGCTTGCCACTTGTCATGCTTGGCCTATAGTAAAGTTGGCTAAATGTGAATCCGCTTATTTATAAGCGTGGTTTCTGACCACACCGAAAGAGAAACGGTCGTGATGATACTTTACTTTTTACTTTTAGATAGATGGACAAAAACAAAAGTGACAAACACGTTTGTCAAACATGTTTGATCGTTTACAATGTGGTGAGGTGATTATTGTGATATTATTATTGGATATACGAGTATTCTTCGCTCATTGCCGATTTTCCAAACAATCGATGTCGATGAAATAAAGTTCAAAGTTACATAAATAAAAAAATTATATTTAAAATATTTAGTTTTTTTTTTAATTGAACACCTCTCAAGTGCCTGTTTATCTTTTCAGTACTACAAAATAAGTATTTCTAGGGTTAAAGGTTATTTTCAAAGAGTTAATTCAGTAAACGAGACGCCAATGGCATCGGTGTTGTTTTTCTCAACTTCCTTTTTGTCGACGGTAATTGTCAAATCTTTCGGATTGTATTCTGGGTCGATTCTATGAGTCTTCACTATGTTCTTGTAAATAAGAGCAGATTTCCTCGCCACCCTTTCGCGGTTCGGATCTGCAAAATCAACCTCGTACAGTCCAAACTTTTTGCTGCAAAAAAAAAATACAATTATATTAAAAAGACATTTTGTATGTGGATTAGGGCTAAATTTTAAAAAAGTAACAGTATAGTATCATCACGTTTTACCTTTAAGTATAGTCAGAAACCACGCTTATAAAGAAGCCGATTTAAATTTAGACAACTTTACTAAAGGCCAATCATGATAAGTGGCAAGCTAGTCGATCCCTCTAGCGTACCAAACTCAAGAATGCTCACAAATAAATTAAAAAGTATTTTAATGCCTTCGTGGTCTAGCGGTTAAGTCCGTGGATTTAGACTCGGAGGTACCGGGTTCGTATCCTGGTCGGGACACAAAAATATTTATTAATGTAAATAAATACATTTAATTAATATTAAATATATTTGTGATGTTTCTCGAGTTTGGTACGCTGGAGACATCGACGAGCTTGCCACTTGTCATGATTGGCTAAATGTGAATCCGCTTTATAAGCGTGGTTTCTGACCACCCCGGAAAGGAAACGGTCGTGATGATACTTTTAATTTATTTATTTAAATTAATAAATATTATTGTGTCCCGACCAGGAATCGAACCCGGTACCTCAGAGTCTAAATCCACGGACTTAACCACTAGACCGTGGAGGCAGTCATTTATTTATTTATCTGGAACTCCAACAGAAAATACAATATTATCAAATTTTACCCAATACATAAGGCCATAAATGGGTTCACAAATTATACACAAAAATATAAATCCACTGTGAAGACAAATCAAAAAAATCAATCAAAAAAATGATGAATGTTGATACGGCACAAGTAGGTAGTACAATAATTGCCTAGATCATCATTCATATGTCTTTTGTCTCCTCTCTTCTTTACATACTTGCCTAATTTCAGACATCAGACTTGAAATTTCTTTAAAAATATTGAATTGTGCGAGCGAGAGAGATGTAAAAATATTAAATCCTTTTTGAAAAATGCATACACCATTTTCATATATATTAGACAGATATTAAAAATACAATATAAATACAAATCTCTAGTACTCTGTCTACCTCAAAAGGGATTATAAAATCGTTAATGTAAAAAAACCCAAGTAATTTCCAACACAGAAAGTTATCTTGTATCCTTTAATCAGAGCAATTAGTTCTAGGAAACCTACTTGGCTGGAAGAAGAATTATACAATTATAAAGAAAAATGCTGTAGGTACCTGTAATAGTTAATAAATAGTGTCTCAGCTGGACTTAAGGTTCTTACACACAGCTGCGACAAAGTTAAAAAGATTATTATTTGTATTTATTTTATACAAATAGAAAAAGAAATGCTGGCCGCATTCTTCGTCACGCAACATCATCAAGAGACCCGAAGGCATGATCGTAGGACCGTGGAAACTTGGCAGGACACTGGTGTGCGATGCGACATGTTAGCCTCATCTCACATCCAGGCGACCTCGTCAAGCGCAGAAAGTACGGAGATTTCTTCTAAAATCCTCAAGGTTGCGAGAATACGCCAACCACGAATACGAATTTGCGCTGTTTGAGGTCGAGACGACACGCCCATGGAGTTGTTCAAACCGCTATCCGAAATTTTAGGGCAAGGTAGGCAATTATTTCTGCCAACGCTTTAGCCTTAAGCTACTTAAGTTGTATAATTTTAATTAACTATAAACTAAACTTAAAGAAAATGAACTATAAATAAAAAAGCCCATTAGGGACAGTCCCAGAGAGACTGGCAACATTTCCCCTCTGAATAGCGAGGCTAATACGTTGGCAGAAATAATTGCCTGCCATCATTTCTGCAGAATTTTCCGTCAGCCATTTGGACAACTCCTTGGCAGCCGCTAGGCTGAGGTACACGGGCCCATGGTCTCGACCCCAAACAGAGCAAATTCGTAAATTATGTTCGTTATGATGATACTTAACTTAACTTTTTAAAAAAAAATGAGTCTGTCGCAGTAATGTGCAAGAGCGCTTAAGCTTCTGAATAAGAAATGAAACTACATAGCTGAGACACAC
This sequence comes from Tinea semifulvella, assembly GCA_910589645.1. Lineage (NCBI taxonomy): Eukaryota > Metazoa > Arthropoda > Insecta > Lepidoptera > Tineidae > Tinea > Tinea semifulvella. The sequence goes on from OU342597.1 coordinate 11,366,282, forward strand.
GACAATGCTTTCTGGAAAATTACAACATATTTCATAGTATTTTCTGCTGCAAATGTTTGTCTTTTGATAGCTGATATACTTTAGATATGAAAGAGTATACGGTTCCATCATTTTAACCATTATGAACATCTTGCTATTGTTATAATTATATAGAGTTTAATTATATTTGAAATTAAATCAAAATAGTCCCCAAATTTATACGTACGCGAAGGGATGTTGGTGCATATTCTGACCTGTACATTATGGTTCGGTTGAGGAATGGAGAGAAAGGAATTTGTTTATAGAGTTCTTCAGAGCACTCACCATAGTATAGCCGGTGGCACACGTTCAGCGAAGCTACAAGGATTCAAGAGTTCCAGATATAGTGGCATCGTCCACAATTCGAATAACTCGCCTTTGTAGGACATTGAAAGCATCTGTGAGGTACTTAGCGGAACCATACCAAAGGTAAGAACAGTATTTCACCCATGATCTGATCTGTGCCTTGTACAGAAACAGTCTAATTGAAGGCGGGAAAAACATGAACAGTGGTGTTGTAAATCTTTAACAAATGTACGTAAGAAAAAACGATTTCTCATTGGTAACTATAGGGTAACTATAAGCGAAGCTATTTTTCAAACATAGTTTAAGCGCTAAAGAAGAATGCACATCTAGAGGCAGAGGGACCGGTTTTGGTTCCTGTGTTAGATACAATAACCTATATCATTTATTATATTTCTCAAATGGGTACTAGAGGCATCGAAGAGCCTGTCACTTGTCATGATAGGCACATAGTAAAGTTGGTTAGATGGTTTAAATCCTGGTTTCTGACTACCCCACAAGGGACTACGTTTGCGATACATAAATGTTTAATTAGTTGTAAAAAATAAACAAATACTTACGTATATCCATTTTTCCATTCGAAATTATCCATAAGACTCCAAGCAGTGTAGCCTCTTACATCACAGCCTTCTTCTAGAGCATCTAGTAAAGCATTCAGATACCCTCTAATATACCGGACTCGCTCATCATCAAATAGACCACCAGCTGTACAGAAACCATTTTCTGTGATGTAGACAGGGGGGTTGTTGTAGCGAGCTTTAATGTCCTTCAGCATAGAGTAAAATCCTTTTGGGACATCCTACAATATAAAAAAAAACTTTTTAAATGTATACTGTTATGTCATTAGAAATTTATTTTACCGCGAAATTGACATACCAGATATACAAGTATATGGATGGGGCACGGGATCCTCCTTCATATCAAAATGCTGGTAAGAGATACCTAATTAAATGAGATATCAATAAACGAAAAATTTACAGTGGTTATGTAATTTAGTTTTTTGAAGCCATGTAGCAATTAGCGGGCAATCAAGCCATTTGTGGAAGTTCCGCATGACTTTATCAAGTGCAGCCACGGTCTGCACTAAACTTATCAATTTTTGGCCTCAAAATATTCTCAAGCATGTCACAGTATTAAAATATTTAATAAAAATCAATATCATTATCGCAGACCCTATCCTAGACCTTGAATTTGGTATTCACTCACCACTCTGTCCTAACGAGCTGGCGAGGGTTAATACAAGTTGCTACTGAAGCGCCGTGTGGTGGCGGCTGGAGAATACCACCACTCCCGTAAGCCCAAAATCCAGGGATACTGTAAGAGTCAGGAAATGGATTCTGCCAATGGCAGTGGGCCAGCTCCGATGCCGTTGATAGTTCGGGCGAATGAGCTCCCCGGCGTCCGCTTGGTGGACTCTAGTCCAAGGGGCGTCGGGAGTCTTCGGCGGCCTAGTCCCAGTCTGGCTGCCGAAGAGCGAGGAGTGCCGACCGCCCGATTATTTGACAAAATAAGGGCCGTCGGCACACGAGGAGGAGCACGCCGCCAACTAAGTTGCACCCAGGCAACTCGCGGTGTGCGAGAGGAGACCCGGGGTCCTAGGCCACGTGCCAGAAGGACGGTCGGGAGCCCTGATAGCCACTGGGATTTGGCTGCAGGGCAGGTAGGAGCACCGCGAGTCTTGCACCCAGGCAGCTCGCGTTGTGCGTAGAGGCTCGCTCCGATGCCTAGTGTTAGAGGCGGAGGAGCGCCCCGGCCTTGATTCAAGGTCGGGAGCCCTGTAGACCACTGGGAGTTGGCTACAGGGAACGGAGGAGCACCGCCCGCCTGGCCCCAGCTACAGGCCGCCGGTGTACACGGCGGAAAGCCAAGAACCGGAGATCCCCGACGTCCAGTGGGAAGTTCTAGGAGTCGGGGGGCGCACAGTCACTGGGATCTGGCTGTGGAGCAGATAGGGGCGCCGGTTGTCTGGTCCCAGTAACAGGCCGCCGGCGCTGAGGAGGCGAGGAGGAGATCCCCTGCGCCATTCGTATAATGGCTCTGCGTTTGGCCGGGGGGCCCGGCAGTCACTGGGTTTGGCTGTCGGGAAGCTGGAAGCACCGTCGGCTGGGTCCCAGCCTAGACCGGCGGTTCTGGTGGAGGAGTAAGGAGGAGATCCCCTGGTGTGTCGCTCGTGCTAGGGGGCCCCGACACAGTCACTGGGAGATGAAAAGTCGGGGGAGATAGGGACACCGTCGGCCTGCCCCAGCTAACCAGTAAGACGGAACGACGACGGAACCCTCACCCCGCCATTGTCGGATGGATGGGGGACCCTGAAATGGCTACTGGGACCTGGCCGTCAGGGAGTGGAGGGGCCGACGACCGCGCCCAACGGTTACGTTGCAAAGCGGCCGTGGGGGCAGGCGGTCGGAGGTGACGACGGAGCAGCCGGCCGCGTCGAGACCACTCAAGGGAGGCAAGTCGTGCACTCCTCGCCGTAAACTTCTTTACGGTTAGCGAGTGCACGCACGCCCGAGTCAGGTCATGGAGTGTGACCTACTCACGAGGGCGAGAGATGGCGCACGTGGTGTTCCCGTGTTCCATCTCCTCCTGCTCACCGGAGGGTCTGCCTAGGCGGACAGCGCCGGCGGTTAGCGGACGTTTCCTAACGGACTCCCGCGAAGCCGCCACTAAGGCGCCGTGGAGGAACGCCGTCAGGTTTTAGTCGGTGCGAGTCCGACATAACCTTTCCCTGCTGCCTCCACAGCGGGATTGGTATCCGTAGGGATTTCCTGACGAAAAAAAAAAAAAAAAAAAAAAAAAAAAAAAAGTTGCTACTGAAAATACATTATTAGCTCTTTCCAAACCCTGCCCCTCTGGGACCGCCCATTAACCAACTGAGATTTTTTGAAAATTGGAGATTCTTATACCCCACTATGTATATAATGCGAAAGTTGTGGGTTAGAGAGGCTCTGGCAGACCAAATAAATGAAACACTAGCCGATGATGCTGTTAAAATAAAGTCATGCATTAAAAAGTGGTTGAATGTCGAGGAAGCGACAGATAATGGACCTGTGATCGTGAGAAATGGCACTTAATTGTCTCTGCCTACCTCGCAAATTAAATAATGTTAACAATAAAATGATTTTAAAATAGACTAATTAAATACTTACATAAAGCCAAGGAGCAGCTGATTTATTAACTCCCACTACTGGTATGGAAGCAGCAAATACGTCGTCCATAAAGGATGGAATTGCATAGGAACTTGTAGTAATATTGCCATTCGGGACCGAAGCATTTCTATATACTAAGTAAGTCGTGTAGGCATTAATTCCCAGAAAATCTGCTGATCCTTTAATTAGGTTTATCTAAAAAATAAAACAGTTTAAATATATAAATTTTTCGTTTTTACCTATTTGTGACAAATATGGTGACTGTCCTGGATTCTACCTCACTCGATCCCGTATCCGAAATTTTGTGCCCCTATGCCCTCATTTTATTTTTTTTGTAAATTCTATTTTGATAGTTGTAGCATCAATGTTAATTTACCTGACTTTTATCATGAACAAAGTACAAAATGCGTTAAAACCAATAATATGTTGGTTCCCTTACCTCTTGAGTAGATAGTACTGGAAGTCGTGATCTTGGAAATCCTTGTTCTGCACTTTTTGCAGCTATTCGTTTACGCATACCTTCTGGGTAATCGCCATCTTCCGAGAAGATTGGGTTTATAAATTGTCCTGACTGGGGAAATAATTATTTTTTATTAAGGAATATGTATCAAGTATTAAATAAATATTTAGCGCGGTGGTGGCTCGGTTGTAAGAACGCGTTCCTTAAATCCTACAAAGGTCGGTTTAAACCCAACCGGCATGTACCAATGAGAAATACACAATTGGTCATAGATTTACAACACCATCGTTCTCGTGCCTCGGAGAGCACGTTAAGCCGTCGGTCCCGGTTACACTAATACCAACTTGTGGAATCGTTAATAAATTGTCATTAAAAAATGACATCATATCCTCGCCAAGCAGTCTGACCAGCGTGGTGAGTGTAGGCCGAATTCTCCGGATTCCAGTTCTGGAAGGCCCATCTCCAGCAGTGGCGCTCTAGGATGCTGTGTTCCAGGGGATGTAATGATAATTAAAGAAATAAAATTGATTACTATTGGAAATAAGCTAATTCTAGCAGTAGAGTAGACATTTAATACTAACATCAAACTCATTCATATCTACTGCAGCTTGTACGTCTTCTGGTGATTCAGTAGCTGGTTCATGCCAAAGAACACTTACAACAATACCATTTATACCATGTTGTTTTGCTCTGAATTCTCTATCATACAACCAATAAGCTTTAGCATGAGCTAGCAAAACATGTTTTGAGCACAAATAATTCCCAATTCCTGGCATATGCAGCCCAGGAGCCATAACACCTTCTCCATATCCCAGTTGGCACATTATAAGAGGCTCGTTAATTGTTGTCCATTTCATTACTCTTTCTCCAAAAGCTTTGTACACTACTCGAGCGTAATCTTCAAACCATTCCACAATATTCGGATTAGTCCAACCTCCAAGATCTTGTATAGATTGGGGTAAATCCCAATGATACAGCGTTATCATTGGCTTAATGTCATACTTTAAAAGTTTATTTATAAGACTGTTGTAATATTTTATAGCTGCTGGATTTATTTTATCAGCAAAACCTGTGGGAAGTATTCTTGGCCAGGATAATGAGAAGCGGTAGAAGTCAAGTCCTAGTTCTCTTATCATTTCTACGTCTCGGTCTATTTTGTGGTAGGAATCGCAAGCAACATCTCCGTTAGTATCATCTTCAATAAATGATGTATTAGCATGTGCTACATGATCCCAAATTGATTCTGATTTACCTACAAGAAAGAAAAATACATTACAAATTTAATTATTTATTATCGATTGATTATGAACAGTTTGAACTTTTTGGCTAAGACAATTTTAACATCTGGATCTGGAATGTAACTCTAAGTTGTAAAATCTAAATAATTAAGTCTAAAGATTCAAGCTTATCTCATCATTATCATACCTTCTACTTCTACTACTTCTTAATTCGTAGATATGTGCGATCATTTTCCCACATTATTCCAGATTCTGCTGCATCTATTAATCTGGGGTAATTACTTATACCCTACTTTTAATACCTACATGCTTAATAGCCATTAACGGTAAACAAATAGGTAATACTATTCTAGCATATTCGTTGTACTTTAAACTTTTGATTTACAAGCTACGAGTTCTTTGTAACTTGAATAAGTAAATATATTTATTTCAATTAGGAATACACTCGCAATGTATTGTCTATTTAGAAGGCTAATATTTATATATTTATTTACGGATATTAAACTATTTGCTAAGATATTATTTGCAATGAAGATTTCGCTGAGCTTTGAATGTCGCTTTAGACTTACTGATAATTAATGATGACGTGATGATATAAGTTTTATATAAAACGTGTATCTTACCATCAGAATTCCATCCACCTTCAACCTGATAAGATGATGTAGCTGCACCGAATATAAAATCTTCTGGAAAATTTCTGTTGGCATTTCCAAAAGCTCTGGTCGACAATGTCCTGGAAAAAAGAAGATATTTCTAGACATCTTTTAAGTGACAAAGCATCTAGTCGTGACGGCAAGTGTTAGGGGCTAATGTCAGTAATAAGTGTTTGATTCCAGTTCCTAACATTCATAGACCTTACGCGCCACTTATAATCAGGTGAGCTCAGGGTTACATGTCATAATATAGAGTAAATAAATAATAAAAGATTTCTACGAATAGTTACAACAACTGAAAAAAAAAACATAATAATATACACAAAATACTTACAAAAATAAGTAAAGAAGTAATAACATTTTGGACATACTACAACACCACCTTGTGTCTGATTGAGTGAACTAAGTCTACTAACATATTTAGTTCTTTATTTGGCATAATATTTCATGCTAATAATTGAGGTTTAAAAATTTGAAAAGAATCACTTAAAACGAAAAAAACATCTTTCTTAAATATATCTAAACTAGCTGTTCACCCAGCTTTGCTCGTCTAATATAGTGGTCATTAAAAACATGAATCAAAAAGTTAACGTTACCGTTACTTAAAAAAAATACTTCAATATGCCCTCTCACATACACTCACACATATATCACAAACACACGGTATAGCACTGATATCCCGCACTACATCCTCGTGTAGGTATCACAAACACAACCCTATATTGTTCACCTATTCTACATCTGTATATTTTTGAGACAATTAATCATTTTATTATTATTTAAATGTTGCCAAATAGTAACGTCATTCCCGATATTCATCTCAGGGTTCAAAGCAACATATCTGCCAAATTATATTAAAAACGGTTTAGCAATTTAGCCGTAGAAGGTACATATACGGCTAAATTACATAGTACATAGGACACATATACGAGGGTCGCAATAAAATATTTTAAAACTGGCCATTTGTAAACAATATAATATAAAAAAATAGTTTTAATTTTGAAATTATAGCTTTTTGCCAATATTATCCAGTACCTATGTGTTTCGGGATTCGGGAGAAACGCGCTCGCAGTAGGATTCACCTTCACCACTACAACGCCTCGTCGCATACCTCCGGGCAAACGATCGACTATTTGCGACGACAGACGTGGAATTACTGGGTCACCCGCCGCATAGCCCCGACCTCTCACCTTGCGATTTCTATTTATTCTTAAAAACAAAAAAATATTTGTATATTTCACCTATATAACAATCGTTATATTTTGGTATTTCAGTTAACAAATTTTAAATAATAACAACAGTTCTATTAACACCATGCATCGTAGACAAAGGAGCATAGGAACACAATACAGTAGAAGGCATAAGACCACAAAACTATACAACTATTTAAAAGAATTTTCCGTCAAAGGCACGTCAATAAATTCTGACAGGTTATAAAAAGCATTATTTAAAAAAAAAGAGTTTTAATTTTGTTTTAAATTCATTTGGTTATAGTCTAGATATAATCTCAGATAGTTTATTGTATAATGTAATTTTCAACGGCAAACCTTGTTTAAACGTTTTTCTCAACCTGGTTTGCCTTATATAGATTTCATTCTTGTTTCTTAGGTTATACTTAGTCAAACTAGATATTTTTGGAAGTTCATTAGCTTTCGCATGAACCTCCTGTAAGCAACTATATACATACAGTGACGTGACTGTCATAATCTTGGCATCAACAAAATAATTTCGTACTGTGGTTCTGGCTTTTAAATTAAACAATATTCTAATTGATCTCTTTTGTTGTATGAACACTTTTCGAATATCTGCCGCGTTATTAACTAATAACTTCGAGGAAAACGTTTTATGGATGCAGAGGAAGCAGTGGATGTGTTTGAAAAGGCCGTCGAAGAGACCCCTAAGGACGAGTAGGCAAAGTGCAAATTTTCTAAAAACTTTTAGTTTGGCCTTCGTATATATGGCCGTGGAGTCACATGATGACGTTAGTATGAGAAATTTCATTCATTAGCAATAAAGGCGTGAGGACGAAACAATCATACATACATACAGACAAAGCTTCTTTCACATACAGAGTGAGATACAATCTATTATATTGAAAACATACAAATTTATGTTACAAGAAAATTTACATACGAATTAAAACAATACTTTTATATTCAATAATGTATTCAAAATTTTGTATACGCAACAAATTTAGGGCTGTGTTACATTGTGTGATGTGTACAATAACGATATTGAATATATAATTAAGGTCTGGGCACACCAGGGGCCTACTTCTGATGCTTTCGACTTGCGTGTAGCTCCGAAATATTCGAATAAAAAGCGACAGATCTACATACAAAACTGTAAGTTTCATTCGAGCAAATCGATCAGAGATATGCATGTCGAAGGCGCGAGATTTCGTCGACCAAAAAAGTAGTCTATCACTTTACGGTTGAGATTTATTTGAACTTTATCTAACAATAAGGTTGATTTTCCCCTGAAATTAGTACGATTATTCGAATACTCGACCTTAGCGATATTTTAATTACAACTGATAGATCAGTTTCTCCACGCAGCGATGTGTTAAAATATATTAATTCACGTAAACTTATTAGAGATTTGTGACATCAAAATTATTTTATATGATTCTAGCTCTGCTAGTAGAAGACTTAACAGTAGAGTGGTCGAGAGAGTAGTGTTAGCAGATGACCAGTAGCTTAGCAGATTCCAGTGACCTGTTAATATTTAATCTGACTGAGACAGGAATCTGCTAGGAAAATTTAGCTATATCCGATTTACAAAATAACACAAATACAGAATTACATAATAACGATACCCAAATAGGTGTATCTGAATTAGAATTGACGATATGCAATCAGAAAGCCGACAAAAGCAAAACCTCTGCTAATTTAAGAACAATAAATTAAACGTGAGTAATATGAATTAAATTTTATTGCATTAAGTTAAAATCGACTTAGTTTTTTTGTCGCAAGCCATCTTTTAAACTGATTTCAATAAAGGAGGAAGTTCTCAATTCGACTGTATTTTTTTTTACCATTTGTTTACAACTTAACCCTGGAGTTGAGTTGATGATTTACTACTTCACGGAAATGGAGGGTATATTTTATACAACAATAAATACACATCAATTCAAATAATGATATTGACGTCATCGCTTAAAATTCATTCAAATTCAAAATAATTTATTGTCTGAATTGTTTACATGTAAAATTTCAGAAACATTATCTTCATATACACATTATTGAAACAATCTACCCACATTAGGCACACAATATTTAATATGTTTAACTTTAACAATTATTCTTCATGCAAGTTATATATTTGTAAAAAACTGCATAAAAATATTTTATGTAAATAATATCGTTTACATAACAAATAAATAAATGAACGTAACAAAACAACATACAATACACAATTTTAAGGATTGAGGATTTTAAAAGGTATTATCATGCAGCTAATTTTGTAATTTCATGCTCTTAAGTAAATTATAAACTTATTACCTTGCGTTCTTAGCCTGAACGACTACTCTTTTATTTATTTTACTTTTATTTCTCTCTACTGTTGGATATAGGCTTCCTTCAAGGGTCGCCACTGCACGCGGTCTTTTGGAACTCTCATCCGAGGGCAGAAGGGCTGGAGTCCGGGGTAGAAACTTACTAAATTTAATGTCTGTGGTTTAAATATAATAGTTATCTATTGTAATTTTACTATATATATCTGTTGGTCTGGCAGTTTATCGATTTCAGAAAATAGAATGCTGGTTCGCGGCCTTAGATAGCTCCAGCAGTGGGAAAACCTGAACGCGTCACAAGAAGACAAAGCCACTCCTAACTCAGAATTATTAGTAAAAAGTCCAAGATGTGGAACTCTAAATGCGGGTGCGGATGCGGTCATTGATGTTGGAGATATAGCGGTTGCTGATGTTTATGCGCGGCGCTGTCAGGCTAGGAAGAGCCACGGACGTTCGCGAACGGTCATCCGACACACAATAATAATATTTTTTATTAATTAAAATATTTATTTTAATTAACAAAAAAAGCCTAAAATGTAAGTACAAATAAATATACTGTAAATATGGGGTTCCGTAGCCTCTATGAAAAGTTAACTTGCGTCATAGAGACATGTTAATTCCGTACAATTTGTAAGCATAGTTACATCAAAATATGTATAAACAAACTTAATAATTAATACCAATAGTACATATAACTATCAAACAAATGCAACTGCAAATATAAAATAATACATATAGCACTATGCCGGCTATCAACGCAGTGGGGTTTAAAATTGCCCCTTTGTCGACCGTAGCGCCATCTAGCGTCATGATGATGCCATCATCATCCTCCTTAGCGCCGATATGCGTACGTTAGTAAACAAATTCTCTCCAACAAATCTGATTGGAGTTGCTTTGCGTAACTAACTTTGTAATTAAGTTATATGTAAAATTAAATATGTTGTTTTCGTATCTATCATATTAATAAAAACATTTTAGGACAATTTAAATTAGCTCTTGGCAAATAGCCTATTTCGTGTTATATATATTTTTTTTTTTTATAAAATTAAATAAACTATATTAAAACAAAATCTTAATTTAACCTAAATAATAATAATAATACATTAAAAAAAATTCATACTTACAAAAAAAATAGCTTCTCCAAATCGCTGTCTTGTGGCATGGTGCCCAATACACTAGCAGCATTTCCCCTTTGAATAAGGATACTTAATTTTTGGGAGAAAAAACTGCCAGCCCTATAATTATAATTAAATATTATTTATTTATAATTTCTAATTATCTGATTTCATGTATACGCAGCTTTAGAAAGAAGTCCTGAGAGTGAAGGCTTACTTTTAGCTCGCTGATTCTCGTTTAATTATGTCAAAAACTTTTGACAGATTGAACTGCTGTAAAACTGTAAATTCATGCGTCTATGCATTTTGTGACTCCCAGTGTCTGTAAATGTCAGTAGCCGAATTCTGTTTGTTCCAGCGCAAACGTTATAATGAAATGAAATTAACCGCTAATAAAATTACTAATTACGTATTTTTTATTATTTTGATGTAAGCTTGACTATACGACAAAACTGACTAAAAATATTTAACATTTATTCAAAAATAATATTTACAACATATAAAATAAAATTAATATTATTACTAAGGATAGGGATATAAGTCCCGTCCGTGTGGAATGGTGGCAAGAACGCTGGCTGCATTTCCCCGCTGAATTGCAATACTGATATATATCTCTGAGCGAAGAAAGAGCCAGCCCTCTTGTCACCGGAGGAGACAACAAGACGCGGTGTTATGTCTTTTAAAATCTTTTTTGCGCTTGGAATCCATGGGCCCAGAGTTTCTACAGCAAACGGCACAAATATGTAATAATATACTTACATACTTGCGCCGCTTGCTGGACTCCGCATTTTCCGCCGCGGCTCCCGCTTTATAGAAAAACGTACTAGAATCCACAATTTTGACCATACATACGATTGTTGGGAGCTATTAGAGATATAATAATTAACATTTAATTAAATAAATTAATTAAATAAAATAAAATAAATAAAATAAAATAAATTAAATGTATTTATTTACATTAATAAATATTATTGTGTTCCGACCAGGAATCGAACCCGGTACCGCCGAGTCTAAATCCACGGACTTGACCGCTAAACCACGGAGGCATTAATTAAATATATTTTTTTAGTTTATACTTTTTAGTTATTGTTATAGATAGGCCCGTATTAATAAAGCGTGGATTCTGACCAACTCGAAAGGGATACCGTCGTGATGATACTTTTTTATATGAACTTTATACCATCTTTATTGTAGGTAGGTATCATTGATTTTTTTAATTATAATGGTTGCTAACCAACTTTAAATCGTTATAGATCCTAAATGGTCATTCTAAATGAAAAACGATAAGTGAAACATCAATAATAATAATTGATATGTATGCCTACCCACCATTGGTTTACTAAAAAATAAATCAGTCCGCTATGAACCGTTGTTTCATTCATACATAACACTGGCGACGAGGATTTCGGTTATCAATTTTGCGTGCAATAAAGTTTTTAAAAATGCCGATTGGCAAAATTGAAGCATTCGAGATAGGGGAGCATAGTTGGGACGCATACATTTGTCGCATTAAGCAATACATCGTGCTAAATAATATCGAACAAAAACTGCATGTGGCCGTGTTGGTCACTCACGTAGGAGCGAAGTGCTACGAATTGATGTGCGACCTGTGCGCGCCCACACCGCCGGAAGAAAAAACTTTTGAGCAACTAGTGAAGATCGTTAAAGAACATTTGGAGCCACAACGGTCGGAAATCGCGGAACGGCATATATTTCGTCAAAGAAAGCAACAACTGGGGGAGTCTGTCAGCGATTACTTGCAAGGTCTAAAGCGACTGGCCAAGACTTGCGAGTTTAAATTGACGCTGGAGGAGAACCTCAGGGATCAGTTTGTCTCGGGCCTGCGCGGCGAGGAGATGAGGTCCAGGCTGTTTGCCGAAAAGAATATCGGGTATCGGCGCGCGGTGGAGCTGGCGCTGGCGCTAGAGGCGGCGGAGCGGCACGCAGCTCGGGGCACCTCGGCAGCGGCCGGGAGCAGCGCGGGCGCGGCCGGGAGCGCGGAGGACGGGCTGCTACGGTTCGGTGCGGCGACGGCGCGGGGACAGCGAGGCGGGTCGGCCCCACGTTCCCCCGGCGCGTCGCCGTGCTACAGGTGCGGTGAAAAAGGTCATTTGAAAGTGAAGTGTAATAAAAAAGGTAAAAGTGAAAGTGATAATGCGGGACGAAAGTCATTAAAAGGACAGTTTTTTTTAAACAATACAGATGATGAGGACGATAGTGACTGTAATTTTTACAACATGATAAGTAGTGAAGGGGACGGCCCTTATTATATTAAACTTAAGATAAATAATATTAATGTTAAATTCGAGATGGACACCGGCAGTAAAATTTCCGCAGTGTCAAAAAAGTATTACGATCAGTATTTGGCTGACGTGTCTATCTCGAATGAAACACTTAAATTAAGGTCGTATACGGGGGAAGTCATACAACCCTTAGGGTTTATCAATGTGACAGTAAAATGCGGTGTCAAATCGGCCAAATTAAAATTATATGTAATCGAGAACGGTGGTCCGCCTCTAATGGGTCGTAATTGGATTAACCAGTTAGATTTACCCGTTTTAAACTGTTTTAATCTAGCCGATTTGGACCCTGGGGATGACTTGGTGGCTCAGACATTGCGTGAGGAGTTTCCCAAGGTATTCGCGGAGGGGCTAGGTACGTTTAAATCGCAAATTAGATTACAGTTAGTGGAGGGCGCCAGTCCAGTGTTCGTGAAGGCTCGTGCGCTGCCGCTGGCATTGCGAGAGCGCGTCGAGGCGGAGCTGGCGCGCCTGCAGAGAGAACACGTCATCGAAAAAGTAGAAAGGTCAGACTTCGGAACCCCAATAGTACCGATTGTAAAACGGGATGGAACTATACGTATATGTGGCGACTATAAAATTACGATTAATCCCTTATTAAAAGAGTTCCACTACCCTTTACCGCGAATAGATGAGTTGTTTGCAATTTTAGGAGGGGGGGAACATTACACTAAATTAGACTTATCCCACGCTTATCAACAGTGTGTCTTGGAGAAGGAGTCGCGCCCTATGACCGCTATTACTACTCATGTGGGCACTTTTATATACAAGAGGGTGCCATTTGGTATAAAATGTATTCCGGAAAATTTCCAAAAAAATATGGAAGAGACATTAAAAGGTTTATCTGCTACAGTAGTTTTTTTGGATGATATTTGTGTTACAGGAAAAAATAAAATAGATCATTTAAATAATTTGAGAGCCGTATTAAGCAGATTGAAGGAGGCAGGATTAAAAATAAATTGGGCTAAATGTGCATTTTTTAAGACGAGTATAAGCTATTTAGGGTATCGCATAGATAGACGGGGTTTACATACAGATGAAACTAAAATTTTAGCAATTAAATATGCGCCTACACCTACGGATATTACACAGTTAAAAGCATTTATGGGCTTAGTAAATTTTTATGCCAAGTTTTGTTGTAATATGAGTGACATTTTAAAACCGTTATATAATCTATTAAAAAAAAATACTAAATGGCGGTGGACAGATGAATGTGAGGCGACGTTCAATAAAATTAAAAATGTAATGTGTAACACACCGGTATTAGCACATTTTGATAGTAATTTACCATTAATATTATCAGTAGATAGCAGCGCGTATGGTTTGGGCGCCGTGCTCTCGCACCGATATGAGGACGGCAGTGAGCGGCCCGTGTGTTGCGCCTCGCGTACACTCAACGCGGCAGAACTTAATTACTCGCAACTGGATAAAGAGGCGCTTGCTATTGTTTTTGGGGTTACGAAACACCATCATTACGTCTACGGTAGACGGTTCATATTACGGAGCGACCATCGGGCTTTAAGTTATATTTTGGGCAAAAACAAAGGTTTGCCACAGACGGCCGCCAGTAGAATTCAAAGATATGCAGTACGTTTGGCGGGTTATGATTTTGACATAGAATTTGTCCCATCTGCTCGCAATTGCGAGGCAGATGCTTTGTCACGCTTACCCGTGCCGGTCAGTGGCAAAATTTACAAAGACAACAGCGATTTTAGCTATTTACATTATGTACAAGAAAATTTTCCAGTTAGTTTTAAAGACGTAAAAATGGAAACTAGAAAGGATGTCGTATTGAGCAAAATCATGGGTTTTGCTATGTTTGGTTGGCCGCCGTCTAGCAGCTTAATTGAAGAAAAACCATATTTTGTCCGAAAAGAAAATATTCACGTAGATCACGGGTGTTTGGTGTGGGGCTATCGCATCGTGATACCGAGCGTATTACAAAAAGTCATTTTGAAAGAGATACACGATGGGCATCCCGGCATCGTCAAAATGAAACAAATAGCTCGCAACTATGTGTGGTGGAGCGGTATTGATAGCGACATCGAGCGTATGTGTCGAGCGTGCACAGCGTGCTGCGCTGAGCGGGCGCAGCCGCCGCCCGCGCCACTCCAGTCCTGGGAGTGGCCGGCGGAACCATGGGCACGGCTTCACGTCGATTTTCTCGGTCCGTTTAAAAATAAACATTATTTAGTAATGATCGATTCGCACTCGAAATGGATTGAGGCACAACCGCTTACTAATATAACAGCTAACACGGTTATTTCACATTTTCGAAAGATATTCGCACGTTTTGGTTTACCTAAACAAATAGTGAGCGATAACGGACCCCCATTCACCTCTTCGGAGTATACGAGCTATTTAAAGTGTAATGGAATAAGGCAAATTCTAGTCGCTCCGTATCATCCTGCTAGTAATGGGGCGGCAGAGAATGCCGTGAGGAGTATTAAACGGGTTTTAAAAAAGGCAACTATAGAACGCGTCGATATGGAGACGGCGTTGAGTCAATTTTTATTCTCGTACAGAAACACCGAACATAGTACTACACGGGTTTCCCCTGCCGTAGCGTTGTTGGGGCACAGGCTGCGGGGACGTCTGGATCTTATACGTCCCGACACGTCCGAGATGGTGAGAGCGGCCCAACATGACCAGCGGGAGCGGCGCGGAGGCCGATATAGGGAGGCCGAGCCGGGCGAACGAGTATTGGTGCGCGACTATTCTAAATACAATAACAAATGGGAGCCCGGTGTAATCGTACAGCGAACCGGACCGGTATCCTATAAAGTACAAACGGATAACGATCGCGTCGTGAGAAGACACATAGACCAAATACATCTCAATTCGAAACGCAAGTCGCGACATTCACTTCCATCTTTAAACGAGACGTCGGACAGCGAAGAACATTTTGAGGAACAGGAGAATGTGGAAGAATTTTCCACGCCGGTCAATCAGTCTAATAAGTCGAATTTGTACGATTCGTGTGAGGAAGAGGTGATTGAGTTAGGGTCTTCATTTGCCTCGACTCCAGGGGGTGACTCATCGCATGATCGATCTGAGTTACGGTCCCCGTCACCAAGTAAGGTTACACTACGACGTCACTAATATGTACAGTAATAGTTTGGCGACGTAATTACGTCTGTATAAACATGGTCTGTATTAGATTTGTGTTTATTTGTTTAGTTAATAAGATGTAAGACTAGTGGCGAAGAAATGTTTTTATAAAAGCATTATAATGTTTATTGAGAATACATGTTGTATAGGAGTTGTTTAAAAAATTAGCTTAGTAAGTTTAAATATAATGTAATTAGAGGGGACGGTGATATGTATGCCTACCCACCATTGGTTTACTAAAAAATAAATCAGTCCGCTATGAACCGTTGTTTCATTCATACATAACAATAATAATAAAATTCTTTATTGCACACAAAAATGCGAAATTTCTTAAATTCATGACATTTTATTTATTACATAAATTATTTTCAGTGTATAAATTAGTAATTAATTAAGTTAGTATAAATTTGTGTACCAGAAATGGCGGAGTATGTGAGCTATTCAAAAACTATGTACCTATTTACCATATTCCATACAAATAAATATTATTTCATTTCATTATTTCACAAAATATACAATATAAAGTGTTGTACATAGGCGAGCATAATACCATGAAGGTATTCTCTACCAGCTAACCTTTGGGAGAGTGAGAGATTAATATTATGGGTGCAGAGTGTGAAACTGGAAATAATACAGTAAAAACCAGAGTTAAAATATGTAAATAAATTCAATATATACATTTATAATACCTAACAGAAAAACAATAATACATAATTAAAATAAATACATAAATAGCCAACATCATTTTTAAATAACTTTTTAATGATACCTCACTATGGTTGGTCGACTTTTTTTTTTCTACAATATGGCGTCTGGATGTCGCCTTATTGATATTTGATTAATGTCATATCTTCAGTATCACTCGCGTGATGAAGACAAATCGATTGACGAGAAAATCATCAAAAACGACCAACGCGTTTGGTCTCCAGTGTGCCACAAAGGAACAAACATACATACATAGGCTGATAAAAAAAAAATCTTTGCGTTACGCAGTCGTGCAAAAAACACAGCGTATATTACGCTTGAAACAGAATAAAACCAGTCAAACACCGAGTCAAACCAAAAAAATATCACCCCTATTTCAATAAGCATAAGGTTTATTTTGTAAAAGGAAAGTGTGCTGTGGCTGGGTATAGAAATTAATTAATTTTCCTTCAAACTTTATAACAAACCGCAAGAGACGATGATTTTCCCTTTTATTACTTAGTTTTTCAGCTCCCTTTGTTAATTTTATGTTTTAGGTATACAGACGTGATTATTATTACGAGATTTAAAAAAAAATGTTTCTTTCAAAACATTTAACACGTCTTAACATCAATGTTTTCACTGCGTATACGAAGTATGATAGTGTTGGGACTAATTTGTCAAATTAAACAAGTCTTCAATGTTGTATGATTTACTTCTATTGCCAATAATTAGTTACAACCTTCACTATTTTATGGCGCGCAACGACCAACTCATCTGCTGTTTTCTTGTAATCTGCCGCGATATAATTCGCACCATTCTCTAAGCGACTCGTAAATAGTCGTTTTTGAACTAATCAGAAGTCAGCACGCGACTACGTTCGTACACAACGCCACCTACTTTACAAAACCATAACTTATGTCTAAACACTAGGATAATAATGTAATAATAACTATGTTACATTAAAAGATAACATTAGGGATGTTGAAAAAAGAGTAAACGCGGGAAATAGTGTTAACGTTAATAATGCCAACGTTATATAGTGGAATCCCTTACACTATCAGTGTAAAACGCTATTAAAATAGGTATTTTCGTATAAAGGTATTCACTACAGATGACAGCAAAATAACGTTACGATGCGTTCATTAAAAAAAAAATAAAAAAAAAACAATATATATTTCTTATAGTATTTGCCATATTTTTGATTTATTACTTAATGTGTGTTATAAAACTATGTTTAATGTAAATATATAATGTTAGTTTAATTAAATTAACTTTAATATAAATTCGCGGCGGACTATTTATGTATTTAATTCACGTTTTCCCAATGATTTTAAAGTTGCAACCCCCATACCTTTGAAATAGTTTAAAATAGTGGAAAAAGCTATTTTGACGTAAGGTCAAAATGTCAGTGACAAAGCTCGGCTCGCATTTGAAAGCGAGACGCGGATATGTCAGAATACTCATGAGAGTAGATTTAATGCAGTAGAAATGAAGTCGTTGAGTCGGATATGTCACTTTGACGTAACTGAATCGTGTAATCCAAAACTGTTTTCATGTCGCACTAACGATTTTTTTTCGCTTTGATAAGGTTATACATTTTTGGCTGTTGGTTAACAAGATTATAACCATTCCAAATTTTAAGTAAATCAGACCAGTAGTTATTGAGATAGTAGTTTACATGCAGTCTGAGTCTCACAAGGTACAATTAGAAACACATATACAAGTACCTATATAAATAGTCAGAGCTAGAACCTTGTCATAGTCTTGTGCAAGATCATTACCAAGATCAAGATTTAGAGTGCAAGACCAAAAGACTAAGACCGAGACCAACAGCTTAAAAGTGCAGTTAAAGATGTAAATGTACATTACAAAGATCGTTTAAAATACTTTAATTTATCCTCATTACAAGATCGAAGGCAATTGATGGATAGTATGTTTCTATATAAATTAATCAACGGTAAAATCGACGCACCCCACCAGTAGATGTGTCCCGTGTTCGTGTCTCTGTGCCGACCAGGCTGCCAAGGGTTGGCAAATATGATCTATTCATTCTACGACAATTTAAATCCAATTTGGGTTACCACTCATCATTAAACCGTACATGTCGTCAATACAACAAATTTTCACGAAAAAGTAAGAACGACAGTCTAGATTTATTTGCTATTTTTTTTTTGCAATGTATTGTCACTGCAGCGGATCCTGGCTGGGACTGTAAACTGAACTGCTGTTTAACCAAATTTGATCCTTGGAATTGTGTTCCTTGTTTGTGGTCCTCCACTTCAGTACCAGTCTACTCCATTGGTCATCGGTTCTGCGATAGACATATCACCTATGCCACTTAAGCTTACTAATTTTGAAGGCAATGTCGCTAACCTTGGTTTTCCTTTCATCATCTTGGATTCCATTCATCAGAGAGTTTCTGAGCATTACTCTATCCATAGCTGCTTAAGCGACTTTAAACTTATGGACCAGACCCACTATCAGTTACGTTTTTTAGCAATGTAACGCTATTAGTAATTTACTGTACCTATAAATAAAATAAAATAAAATTGCGCCTAAAATTATGGAGTACGACTGTTGTTCGACTTGCATTTAACTGACATACATAAAGCTTAAATTCTGTGTTATTCAACCAAGGCCGCTTAAACAAGACTTTTACAGAAATGTACTGCATAAAACATAATATTAGATAAGTGGGTACTAAATATTAATAGCAACTTGAATTACAAAGCTTCACTTAGATGCAGCATCCTCTCAGCAGTAGTTCAGAGTAAATAGTCGGAATTGCTCTAAATAGAACAGAACTGACACGAAATGAAAAAATACAGAAGGTCCGGTCTACTGAGTAATAATTCCATAGTTGAGAAATGATGTTAGACTGTTGCTGTACAAAGCACAGATCAGATCATGTATACTGTTCTCACCTTTGGGATGGTTCCGCCAAGTACCTCACAGATGCTCTCAATGTCCTACAGAGGCGAGCTGTTCGAATTGTGGACGATGCCACTACATCTGGAACTCTCGAATCCCTGCAGCTTCGCCGAGATGTGGCTTCTCTAAGCGTGTTCTACCGGCTATACTATGGTGAGCGCTCCGAAGAACTCTATAACCTAATCCCTCCCTCTCCATTCCGCAACCGAACCACACGCACAGGTCAGAATATGCACCCACATACCGTAGTCACCATCCCTTCGCGTACGTATAAATTTGGGGACTCATACATCTGTCGTACGATAAAGATGTGGAATGCTCTTCCAGCCTCTGTGTTTCCACTTTCCTATAACTTGGAGTCCTTCAAGCGAAATGTGAAAAAGCATCTAGTCAAGCCGGCATAGTGTTAGCGACTGATGGCAGTTACGAGTATCTGACTTCAGTTGCTAATATTCATGGACCTTGCGCGCCACTTACCATCACATGTCGTTCTAGTATATAAAAAAAAAAGATCTTTTTTTAATTAACAGAATGACCAAGTTGGTCTAACTAGCATGAATGTTATCGAGTAATAAAGGATATACAGCCTCTTTTTTTAAGGTCTATTACTATTTGTATACTATTTATTTCCTTTTTTTTTATTGGTGAATGCTGTGACACCTAATTGGTACATATGTATATTAAATAACTTTTAATTATATTATGTTATGTGTGTGTTAATATATGTACTGCTATGTGTACTATATAAATAAATAAATAAAAACTGAATTTAACCTTATAAACTGCTATTAATTGACAGACAAATAACAATATGACAACATTGACATCTATCAAAATAATGACAATTATATTTTAGATTATTTTCAAACAAGCAATAAGTAATTTTAAGAAATATTTTATTTATTCATTTGCACAGCACATAACAGAACATAAAGGTTAATACGGGGTATATAAGTGAGTCTATACATTGGCCATGTTTCCTAAAAACATACTTTATTATTTACGTGTCAAAGAAACAGAAGAAACATAATAAAACATATTAAATATTATTTCAACAAAAAAATAAAATAAAAATAAGTATAAGCTGTCCTACCTACTGAGTAAGATGTGGGTGGTGTAGCCCTTTACGATTCACACTTGCAAAAATACAGCGTAAATAGTTTAGTGCAATGATTTTATAAATAAAGGGTCTTTAAAATTGGATACATATTTATTTTGACGTTTCTTAGCCGTAGATAACGTGTTATTTTTAATTTTATGTTATTTTAATTATTATTGAGAATTCAATCGTACGACTATTGAATTTTTGGTCTGCTTTAGTGTTGTGTATAAAATTAGCAAATTAATCAACTACAGAGTAATTAAAAGACTTAATAAATACTGAAAGCATTTGATGAGATAGAAGCGTGGGTAGATAAATGGGACCTTCTGTTTCTTGTGATTTCAGAAACTATTGTCCTTTACTCACTGTTAAAACAATTGGAAGTTCGGCAATACACAATGTAATTAGTATATACTATAAAATTAGTTAATAATTTTTTCACAAAAATAATTGTTAAAATACTAAGTATTCTTATTTGCTAAGAGCGATGGTAGCTTGATTGTAAGAATGCTTTCCTAAAAAAAATATCCTGAAAAGGTCGGTTCGAACATTTGTCATTTGACCGCAGATTTAGACGCCACGATGCCGAGTTAAATTCCATTTTTCTTAAATTATTTATTAAGTTCGATACGATAAAGAAATCGACACGAGCCTTGTCATGATGGATCTATGCAATGGACTAATTGTGAACCTGTTAATAAAGAAAGCGTGGAATCTAACCACCCCGGTGATGTAGATTACGGTCGTTATGATTATTTTGTTATGTCAAATTTCCTTTTACACGGTTTTCGCACAATAACCTTTCGGATTTTCCAAGAGAAATTAAGAACAGTGGACAGAGGCATAAAGGAAAACAGTATAATTAACCCTACCCATATTTAATTACATTTAATGCAGGTGTTTATAATTCCCATTTAAACGTTTAATTTTGTGACAAATTTTATTAGATTAAATTATATTATTAGAGCTTCTGTCGCAAGGTTGGACGTCAATAAAATTGATAAAAATTCCTATATTATGTGTATTCGAATTTACAATAAGTTACCTGAGTTTCTCAAAAAAAAATCCTGACAATCAGTTTAAAGGCCAAATTAGGAAACTATTGATAGAATGTTGCTTCTATTGGCTAAGTGAATATTACAACTACAAATTTTAAGTATTTTTACGTGTATAATAACAATTACCTGTACAATTTTTCAATAGGGCGGCAATAATGTTTAACGAGCTCAGCATTGATGTCGATCTCTTCAATGCCGGCGCTGCAATGGTTAGACGAGTGATGACGAATGAGCACTTCGAGTTTTTTTTTAATTTTGTTATTTTTGATTTCTTTTCTGCAGTTGTATTTATTTGTCATGTCTTTTTATTATTTTATCGTATCTATTGTTTTTTTGTATTTATTTTTATTTTATTGTTGTTCCTGTATTTGTACTTTGCTTTTCTAAAAGTTTTTCTTGCATGCTTTCTATTGTAACTATCTGTGAATTCTTGTTATCGGCTTTATAGTATTATTATCTTTCCTATATTTGTATTGTAGCTGTAAGTTTTCCTAAATAAATAAATATGTTTTAATAATAATCTGTATGTAATAAGTGTGACTAAAATTATAAATATAATAATAAGATTTTAACATTGTAAATAATGTTTAACCAAAACGCCCCCTTATCTTAGTGATCGTTTCGAGTGCCTGCGTGACTCGCACTCCCGCTCCCTTCGTCTACTCACAACAATCAACTCTCAATTCCTCTTCACTCTTCCAGCAGATATTCAGATTCTCTTACTGTTTCTGCAGCCCGCCAATGGAACAGGCTACCTTTATCTATTAGACTGGCTCCGTCTTTAAATATATTCAAACATTTATTAATTACATACTTTCTCAAAAAACAAAATGACATCTAATTTCCACATCTTGACATAGATAATTATTATATTAGTATTTATTTAATTTAAGTATTTATTATATCGTATGACATATTTATATATTCGTATATTATTTATACTTGCTATGGTATATTTATGATTGATTTTAACTATTATTATTATTCTTATTTCGTACTACTAACTGCGTTAGCTGGTAGAGAATACCATACGGTATTATGCTCGCCTATGTACATTATTTTATATGTTATATTTTGTGGCAATAAAGAATTATATTATTATTATTATTAAATTAATAATTTCATTTCATTTCATTCACAATGGAACGGAGAACGCTTATGTTTTTATTCTTTATTTGCTGCCATGTTGATAAGGATTTTATCATCATCATCATCACGACCATATCCTTGCAGGGTGGTCAGAAACCGCGCTTTCGAGTATAATATAGAGGCGGATCCACATTTAGCCAACTTTACTATAGGCCAATCATGACAAGTGGCAAGCTCGTCGATGTCTCCAGCTTACCAAACTCGAGAAATATATGTCAGTGTTAGGTTTACTATTTGCATTAATTTCATGCTTATGTATAATGTTATTTATTAATTTTAAGATAGTAACCAGTATGAAATAATTTAAAAAAATATTACAAATAAATTAAAAAAAAAAATAAAAAAAAATTTAAATTAATAAATATTTTTGTGTCCCGACCAGAAATCGAACCCGGTACCTCCGAGTCCAAATCCACGGATTTAACCGCTATACGTAATCACCTGCTGGTATTTCATGCACTTTTAGTGCTGGACACCGTTACTGGTATAACAGCACCCTATAGCTCACGAACTGTTTTATGCTATTTTACAAAATGCCTTTGCTTCGCCCAGCAAAAGCACAGCAAGATGGATGGTTGCCAAAACAGCTCGGAATACTGAACAAGGTGAAGCGGTTTTTCCCGCCTTCAATCAGACTGTTACTGTACAAAGCACAGATCAGATCATGCGTGGAATACTGTTCACACCTTTGGGATGGTTCAGCCAAGTACCTCGCAGATGCTTTCAATGTCCTACAGAGGCGAGCTGTTCGAATTGTGGACGATGCAACTATATCTGGAACTCTCGAATCCCTGCAGCTTCGCCGAGATGTAGCTTCCCTTAGCGTGTTCTACCGGCTATACTATGGTGAGTGTCTGAAGAGCTCTATAACCTAATTCCTTCTTCTCCATTCCGCATCCGAACCACACGCACAAGTCAGAATATGCACCCACATACTGTAGTCACTATCCCTTCGCGTACCTATAAATTTGGTGACTCATACAACTGTCGCATGCTCTTCCAGCTTCTGTGTTTCCACTTTCCTATAACCTGGAGTCCTTGAAGCGAAGTGTGAAAAGGCATCTAGTCAAGCCGGCATAGTGTTAGGGACTGATGTCGGACATAAGTGTCTGATTCCAGTTGATAACATTCATGGACCCTGCGCGCCACTTACCATCAGGTGGGTAAAAAAAAAAAAAAAAAAGGGTATAAGGCGCCTTACATTGTAGACAATTTTGGACGTCACATGGTAACTGAGATTGACGTGCGACTGAAAAGGTATTTTTTGTCCTAGTTCGAATTTGTGCAGAGGTACCTCTATCTAACATTTTCACTCACGCAGACGTGTGTAAAATTCACAATGTATCAAAAATGAGTTGGTTACCATTTGAACTAATAAAACTCGTCCCATGGACCGAATTCGACTCCAATTTAAATTTATTTGCTCTTAAAAATGTACACATTTCTTAAATATTTTACGCTCTTAAATTTAAATAGAGACTAAAGGCAAACAAATTTGTTATTTGGCATTGATTTTTATTTTATTTATAATTTTATCTAAATAATTTAACTGCCTCTATGGTCTAGCGGTTAAGTTCGTGAATTCAGACGTGGGGGTACCGGGTTCGATTCCTAGTCGGGACACAATAATTTATTTACTTATTTTATTTGCGATATTTCTCGAGTTTGGTATGCTAGAGATTTGTCATAATGGGCCTATATTAAAGTTGGCTAAATGTGAATCCACTTCTTAAAAAAGCGTGGTTTCTGACTATTTCGAAAGGGATACTTTTACCTACCGTACTTGGTCGTGATGATGATTTCATTACAGCCCCTAAAATACAGAGTTGGAGATTTCAAAAAAATGTTGAAGTATTTAGCCTATACTCGACACGCTTCAGCGCTGACGGGTTGGCGAGTGATGATACATTACTTTTTTTATTATTTGGGTAGGTATTATGTAACTTATATTATTAATCATTTTTAGTTTAATTGTTATAAATATGTTCTTAGATTATATCTTTGCATTCATTTAATTTAATAGACTGAACTGTGAATATTTGGATGACTAGTTTTAATTTATCTATGATAATATTTGTAAGCAAGCCGTATATTCCTTTATTTAAGATTAGATTTATTATATTATTTGTTAAATATGTATACATGTAATATAAATTTGCAATATTGTTAATTTTGTTGGACAAATAATGAATAAATAAACAACAATAAGGGTAATTCTAGAGCTGTAGAGATAATGTCACATGCGATATATCGAGTAAATCTGTTTTTTTGTATGCAATTTGACAGATATTTAACAATTTTATAAATCAAGTAGTAGCAAGTGGCAACACTACTTTTAGCCCAGGAAAGCTTTGGAGAGGCCTTTTGTGGTCTTGGCGTCGTGCTTAACATAATTTTTATATCTAGCTAGAATGGGAAGGAAATGTAATTACGCTATATAGTAGTGGCCTTTAGCATCACAAATTCACCCTTGGGCCGAGAATAAATTAGTAAAATCGGTAAATTACTGCCAAAAATTTAGTCACGCACTCAGCTTCCTTACCTACTCAACATAAATCTACATAATTGACTCGGGTTTGCAATAAAAACGTGATCTAATATTTAGTTTGAAGACATTAAGAAGGTTCCGTAGATTTTTCTACATCATTTATAGACTAACTTATTATAGGAATGTCAAAGGGAATTAATTTTATGGGCGGGATTAATAGTCGGTTCTTAGCATACGCTTGTGTTTCCAAAATAACAGTTTTTCTTTATAACAACTGTTAGGTCTAAGCTGTTGGTTATCTGCCAACAGCTTTTTCTTTGGACAGCTTTGCTGCAAAATTTTCTACTAGCAGAATTAAAATCACTTAACATAATTTAGATAATGACGTGCTATAAATGCCTGAAGTAGGTTTACGCGAATAAATATATTTTGTTTTTTTTTGACTTTTGAAACTTTATAATAGAATTTATTAGAACCTGCTTAAATTCTATATTAATCCAGTAATAAAGTCATATTATTATTGTCTAAACTAGACAATATTATACTTATATAATACTTTTAACTGTTTGAAAAGGAGCGGAAGGGTTCCATACCTGGTCAGGAATGTAGTTAATTTATATGTGATTTTCATCGACTATCGTATGAGTACGCTAGAGACATCGACGAGCTTCCCACTTGTCATGATAGGCTAATAGTAAAGTTGGCTAAATGTGAATTTAGCAACAGTCCAGAATTATTATTATTTATTGGTTATATACGTCACAAAGTGTTTAATAATGGATGTCTCATCAATAAAATTATTATTACATTAATCTCTAATAAATAACTGCGATTTTAGTAGCTTTGGCAGATCTTGTGTATAATACTGCATGTAATTGTCGAAAGAGCTAATATTTTTGGTAGGCTTCAGGTGTCATTGGTAGAACGATTTTTTTTTAAGTAAAATAATATTATCCGAAAACAAAACATGATGAATAAGGCCGCGTCTGAAAATCACGATATCTATCGTGATAAATACCTATCACCTACCCTTAGCCGAGAGACGAAATAGATAAACAGTTACGTAAGTCAACGTTCGCGCGATCGACGACCTTTCGCAACCTACTTGATTACTTGGCTCAGTATGAGTGGCGATACTTTTAGCGCCGTAACTTAAGATTTTATTACTAAATAAT
Source organism: Tinea semifulvella (assembly GCA_910589645.1). Lineage (NCBI taxonomy): Eukaryota > Metazoa > Arthropoda > Insecta > Lepidoptera > Tineidae > Tinea > Tinea semifulvella. The sequence goes on from OU342597.1 coordinate 11,392,733, forward strand.
TTAAATGAAAAATACGTAATTCTTTATTTTTATTATAGATTATAATATAAAATTATTCGTTCTTTAATAAATTACTTGCAGTATAGTGTCTTAGGTAACCCTAAGATTCGTTTTTTCCCTCAATCAATGATTCCTCCAGACAGAAAACAATTACTTATCTAAATAAATGTATATAAGGAAAAGAATATTAAACATACAAACAGTGAAGTTGTTCGTTACCTACTTTAGGCACAAAAGTTAGATTAACGAAACAGTCGATTCTGTATATACAAAAAATATATGTAAATATATAGAAAGAAAGATAGAAAATACTTTTTCTACCGCAACTACTAAAATGGTTACAAAAAATATGAGAGATAAATCCTAATGTATAAGTAAGCCTATTCTATATACCGAAACATACATACAGTGGCGATAAATAAGTGGTCAGCTCAGCATATGCTGCAGCGCTGATGCCTTACAAGTATGTTGGGTGAGTCACGGGTAGCAGAGATATACAGTACCATTTACTAAATTGAAAGGAATCCAAATTAACAGTTTAACATATGATCACAGACGAAAAGCAATCTTGGGTCGATGCTTCAGCGTGTGATTGAGAAGAAGACAAATTTCTAAGCATTCCATGGATTCACCGTGCGGGAGCCGGGTCCATCGTGTGTGGGTAAGAGATGAAAAGAATGGTGTCTCGGGCTTGCGACCGACAATATTTTAAGAAAAGGAGGCCTCGTTTTTTTTTCTACTGCGCGATAATATGCTCACCATCCACCATTCTACTTCTCTCCCTACCCAACCAAATACTGTATGATTCCGTTAATGCCGTCTTGGAAGCTCGTTCCATAAATGTATTGACGGCAGACCTGCTTAGGCCCAATTCTTTCAGTAAGTGATGCAAAGATTTTGCTGGAACTCCTCTTGCACCAACTTCCACTGCGTAAAGCTGAGTCTTGAACCCGTTCCTGATCATTTCTTCTGTGAGATCATAATATTTATTCGACTTCATGTTGTGGTCTTTTGGAATATTTGATTCCCACGGAACGTTAAGTTCTAATGTAATGATTGTATCGGATGCGGCAATGGAATAAATATTGTTGGCTGCAATCTACATCCTTTGCCTTGCACATTTTTAAGACGCCACCTGTCAATGTAGTTTTTTTTTTTAACCGACTGCAAGCAACGCGTAGCTTAATCAATTCATTTTTTTTAATACAACTTAACTTCATATTAAAATCATTTATAACTTTATAAAATCATCCTACTGCTCATTGTCACCCCCTAAGCTTGGGTTATTATTGAATTAAAAATAGTAGGGGCCACTTCATGATCACGTACAGTAGATTCATTGTTATTTGGGCACCACCGCTGCGATCTCACCAACTACATGATATCTGGTAGAAGATGCCTTAAGACATAAAGCTCGCCTATTCGCTTAGTTTTAAGTTATTTAACATTGTGCAATATTATTTATTTATTTATTATTATTATTATATCTTGTCTTGGTGTGGACTGGATCCACCACCACGATCTCACCAACTACATGGTATCTTGTCTTGGTGTGGAGTGGTGGTGGATCTGGAGATGGAACGTAACGTAAGTTCCAGGGTTTTTAGGACTTTAGAGCTGGGACCCAGCTTGAGAAGGTAACCCCGCTGCCCAGGATCCACGTATCGCCTCGTTGCCCGCTTGGAATCGGCAGCGCTCTCTGGGCCCCCATCTTACAGCTTACGACCGTCCCCTGTGTAATTGTAAACACATTTTCGTTGTATTAACTTCATTTTTCTCTTTATTATGCTTCACATCTCGCCTTAATTCTTGTAGTTTTATTTAATGTCACGCCTAACGTGACACAAGGTTAAACGAGTGTGAAGAAATGGCTGTCTTTCACGTTTTTTTTTTTAACTAAACCGAATTAGAATTAATACTGATAGATAGATAGATTCTTTATTGCACAGAAAATAAAACATTTTACAGTTCATAGGCGAGCTTAATGTCTAAAAACATTATCTAACAGCTAACCTTTAGGAGAAGTGAGCAGGGATTGGGGTGCATGACCACTAATGTTTGACAATGAGAAAACTACTTATAACTAAAAGATATATATATAAATATAGCTTTATTATTTAAATATATATATATATATATTTAAATCATAAAGCTATGATACTTATCTACCGATATATACATACATAACACATAATTATACTTACTACATACTATATAATAAATAAATAATATATATATGTACTGATGTATTTTTTATATAAAAAATGATATACTCGTACATGTCAATAAGACATAATATTATTGTAACATTTTTTTCTGTAAATTAAATATTTTATTTCAGTTGAAGCAGTGGGCAAATAATAACCATTATTATACCCACATGTGTTTTTCGTTAGATGCCGTATTACTATAGTTGTTTAGAGCCTGAAAAGCTTTTAGTGAGCGAATAGGTATTAAAGAGAACGGTCGGAAAGACGTGTAATAGCCGATTACCACCACTTAAGCACGATCATAGCGTTTGATCCGCTCTTGATTCTTGATGGTGTTTGGCCCTATAAGTCAGAGATTTCCGACCCATATGTGGAACGTGTGGCGTATGATTTTGCGTCCCATTTATAACTTTTCTTATTTTAATATATTTTATTCGAAAAATATATTTACAGTATATGAAATTAATTTAATACCACGGATACGGATTATAAGTCATATCCGAGTAAAATTGCGGCAAGAACGCTCTGGCTGAATTTTCCAGCATAATTACAATACTGATTTTTTGGACGAAGAAAGAGCCAGCTGGCTAGCTGTCACCGGAGGAGACGACGAGACGCCAATGACTCCATGGGCTCAAATTTTTTTTTTTCTTTACTTAAATTGTTGCTACAAAAATAATTATAATAGAGCTAGTGTCACATTAAAATATATTTAAAATTAAATAGGTACATAGGTCTTATTTATAAAATGTATTTAAGGACAAAATTTTATTCAAAAGTCATAATAAATATCTTTATTCAAGTAAACCTATTAGAGAGAGTAAGCTGTCAGAAGACTAACAGCTTAATAAATTCAGATATGAATATGGGGTGAAATACGTCAAAATCTAATTATGACATGTGAATTTATGGTCCCCTAAAGGTTTATTTCATCAATAACTATAGGAGGCCTTCTTTATAAACCAGCCTATAGTCGGTCGTGAGCTCGAGACATTGTTCTTATTCTTCCTTTTTTCTACATACTATGGACCTGGCACCCGCAATGTAAATTGAATGCTATTAACTATGCCTTTTTTTACTGCATAATTTTTCAATTACTATTTTTGTTTTCTTAAATATTTCTGGTCAAAATAAAATACATTTAGGGTCACAATATATTGTACAATCGACATAATGCCTACTTGACTTTATACCGATTACGCTCGAAGTGCGAAGTACAAAGGAGCCAATCGCTTTTCTAGGAAATTTTGGATACTCACTTATTCCTATACGATTTCATATGTGCCAATAAGGTTCACTGCCTCTTAACGATTCTGGATATTAAAAGTTACAAATCTAAGTTCCAAGATCAATAGCGTTGTTACGCTTGGCATCTGTCTCGCTTGCTCACTCCAACACAATTAAAGATTTTCCTAGCCGTGATAAATTTAGTAAATTAACTAAGAAATTAATCTACTCTTATTTAATTACCTATTTTTATACAAACTGCTTCTGTGCGGTTAAATCCGTGGATTTAGACTATTCCTGGTCGAGACACAATAATTTATTAGTTATATTTCTTGAGTTTGGTACGCTAAAGACATCGACGAGCTTGCCACTTGTCATAACGGGCCTATAGTAAAGTTAGCTAAATGTGAATACGCTGGCGGGCTGCAGATACAGTATACCAATCTCAATATCTGCTAGTGGAGTGGGATGGAATTTAAAGTTGGTTGTTATGTGAAGAACGAAGTAGAAGGTATGAAGGTGCATAAGGGTTGCTCATTACCATACAGGGACACGAAGAGATGGGCAGATCTTCGAAAGCGAATTTTGAGCCATTTTAACTAAATACGAAATTGACAAATATAATCGTAATAATATTTACGCAAGCCGTATACATAGCGGATGCATAAATTGAACAGACAATCGAATTTGTTCAGTAGCTCTTCAGTGACGTCGGGATAGCAGATATCTGCATAGTCTATTATGGTAAGAAGCAGCGAACTGTCTGGCATTAACTACGATTTTTTAAAATATTTATGAAAGTAATTTCACTCTAGTAATTATTTGTAAATTCTACTTCTGCAATAAACTATACAGTCCACTAAATCCTCTTTAATTGATCTATCGAATACCAGTGGCGCATACGAACTTTACAACATGGAAATGGGATATTTTTCGTTTTATTTTATTATAAAACGTAAAAATCTAAAAATAACATGTACTGCGACCATTTTATGCTGTTATTATATTACTAGTGTTAACTTAACTAAAGTTGATTGAAACAGCTAGTTTAATAGTTACACACTATCACTAGATGTAATTTGATAAAATATTGCATCCGACAGCTGCCATGAACAAACCGATGATAGATAGAGCGCATCTGCGACCTCAATCCACAGGGTAAATGACATAGACATAACACTGAACGTCATTTTAAGATAGTTATTACGCTTTGCATCCTTTTCGCTCGCACATTCCACCATTTCCGAAGATAAGTGTATTATACTTTTAAGATATGTAGGCTGATTGACTATATTCTAGGAGAATTACCAGATTAGATATATTAAAAAATAAAATAAATTAAGAAGTTAATTATAAAAACTAATTCAAAACTAAAAATTTATAAATAAAATTACGACTATTCGATGGGCGTAGTATGCCGAGGACACTCGCTGCGTTCCCCCATTGAACAGCGAGGCTGACCCTTTGAACGAGATATTCTCTACTCGAGGGGTCACCCGTCGCCAAGTGGAGTTTCTCACTAAGCTCGCAGGAGAACACAAGAGCCTCCTCAAACCACGGGCCCATCGTTTCAACTGCAAATGGAATGAAATGGTGATTGATGATGATCTCCGCGTACTTGTTGCGCTTAAGGCGTGCGGCTGATTCTACAGCGGCCCCAGGTTTCTTATGGCTGGATGTCACATGTGACATCCATATATTAAATTTTGAATAACTAAAATTTTGTATGCCACACTTACCAAAACTTACCAACCATCTGTATTTTGATACCATATTTCATACAAATCAATAATTTCATTTTATTTCAATCCTCCGAAGCTCCTTTGCTTGAAAAAAAAACTATTTTGTCGTTGGCCCCAAAAACTGCGTCTTGGTAAAAGTAATTTGTTTTTTGTTGACCCGTCCATTTTTTGATAATGTCACCGAACTGAACACTGTAACTTAAGAGAACTACGCCGATTTCTCGGACTTTTATATTTGAACTTGCAACCAATATACTGCCTGCAGCTGTATTCCATTACTTAAGCGCTAATGTTATATATTGGAATCAGTTAACTATACTCGTATACAGTTAAGAGCGTTCAACGCGTTTGTATCTGCAACATGACAGTTGTCTTATTTATAGTCAAAATGCAATAGTTACTTTTTTTCGACGTTTGCTGTAGAAACGATGGGCCCGTGGGGATCGGAACTGAAAGCATTTATGAAGAAAATAAGGCTCATTAACGTCTCTGGTGACAATAGGGCTGGCAGTTTTTTCTCCCAAAAATTAAGTATCATAATTCAAAGGGGAAATGCTGCTAGTGTATTAGGCACCATGCCACAAGACAGCGATTTGGAGGAGCTTTTTTTTTTGTTACTATTAATTTTTTATTTTATATGTATTATTATTATTTTTTTAGGTTAAATTTAGATTTTGTTTAATTAATAGTTTAGTTTTTTTTTAAAAGTGTATTGACAGTGTAGGTGTGTGAAGGTGTAATATGTAACTGTAAGTGAAAATGTATAGATTTCATTGCATTGTAGGTGTTAAGGATGGATCTTATGATTTAATAAAATTCCAGAAACTATTAATTTTATTTATTATTATGTAACACATTACTACGTCTCCGTGACAACTCAAACATTCCTTCAAAACTATCAAAACTATATACATAAAAGTATGTGAACACCAGCCAGTCGTCAACAGTAGGTACATATCTAATGTATTTTTATACACTACACGTCTATCTTGCTTAGAGGCCTTCTTTTGAATTATTGTTTTTGACATACAAAAGGGGTCGATGTCTGTAAATAATTTATTGTATTTTTTGTTATTCTGTTAACAACAGAAAATCGCAACAGGTCGTAATGATACTTTATTTTTAAATACAAGTTTTTTTAAATTAATTTCCGTATTTAAGGCTTCTTTTCTTTCGATGGCTATAACAATGCTGTTAGAAACTTGAAGGTTTTTTAAAATAATAAATTAATGCGAAGTTCTTTGTAATCGTAGTTAGAGAACTTTTTTAGCGTTAATCGTTTTGATTAGCTTTTGTTCTGAATTTCAAGTTGGTTTTTTTTTAAACCCTGCAATATTTACATACCTAGCCGTTGCGACCGGGTTAGGTTCCTTGTCGATGTCCTGGATTAATTTTCGGCATAATCCCCAACTTTGTATATATAGTTTGACTGTCTTCGACCTGGTTCGATTACGAGACAAAACAATTTATTTAATTTGATATTTGTCAAGTGCGGTACGCGGTACGCTAGAGACATAGTCGAGCTTGCCACTTGTCATGATGGGCCTATAGTAAAGATAACTGAATCCGCTTCCGTGGTCGTGACAATACTAAGATATATATATAGAAATCTTACCAATATATATTTTTATAAACGAAAATTTAAATGTTTAATTGAATTAAATTCCTAACCGTCATGCTGTTATGTGTTTTTTTATTACGATAAAGAGCTATAGGAACTTTTCGATACGTCTTTATTTATAATATATTTAATATACTTCGTAGTATTTATTAAATCGCAAATATTTTTATGTCATAATCTACATTAAAATTAAAGAACAACGTATTTTTTATTTTCATTATTCAGTAATAAAATCTTAAGTTACGGTGCAGAGAAGTTTTCCTAAAAATATCGCCACTCATACCGACCCTAATCAGGTAGGCAGTGAGAGATCAACGATCGTGCGAACGTTGACTTACGTAATTAAGCCTTTAGGTTTTTATCACGATAGATATCGTGATGCTCATAAAAAGACTTATTTATTTTTATTTTATTTATTTATTTAGGAATTCTTACAGCTAATTTATACATATATAGGAGAAAATAGTAATATGATAAAGCCAATAATAAGAGTTCGCTGACAGATACAATAAAAGTAAGCAAAGAAAACAATGATAATAAATTTAAAAATAAAAATAAATACAATAGTACAAGAATTATGAAGGATTAGGTATTACATCAATAACAGAATAACTACAACAGAAATAGACATACATATATACACACATAATCATAGGCATCAATAAACTTGAAAATATAAAACTATTATAATAATGCCTCGAAGTACTGACCTGCCATCACCCGCCTAATCATCGCCATACTAGTATTGAAGAGATCGATGTCGACACTGAGCTCATTAAACATTTTACCCGCCCTGTTGAAAAATGCATTGCGTCTATAATTGGTGCTACGGCCTGGGTTGGGCAGGAGTGCGGGTCACTGTCCTCGTTGGTACTCTCAAAGTGATTTTACCTAAGAGCTCGGGGCAGTCCACAGCCCCACGCGCAACACCAACTAGATACGTTATATCCGCAATGCTACGGCGGACCTCAAGTGGCAATAGGCTTTTACAGCGTTGGCCATAGCCAGTGTCATACACCTTAGTTTTATACTGTAAGTATCTGAGAAAACGCTTTTGAATAGACTCAATTCGCGTAATGTAAACAGCGTATCTAGGATTCCATAATTGAGATGCATATTCCATGATGCTGCGCATGTAAGAGCAATAAAAGATTTTAATTGATTTTATTCTTTTAAAAATAGCACATGCTCTCATAATGAATCCAAGTGCTCTGGATGCTCTATTGATAATATCATCAATATGATAGGAAAATAATAATTTAGTATTATTATTTTATACTTATTCAGCATACAGTTTTGAGTTTACATACATACATATCTTCACGCCAAATCCCTTGCTGGGTAGGCAGAGACAATTTAGCGCCACTTGTCATGATCACGGCATAACTCTTTCGCTTCTTCGACACTCATCACCCTCTTCATACATGCCCTTTTGTTTTGATGGCTTTTTATTGCACCTTCGGCTATTGTTTTATTTATTTGATCGTGGTAGTGATCGTTTGTCTGCCAGAGCATCTTTTACCTACAACTTTCGCATTATATATCTGGTTCGTCAATCTCTCTTCACTCATCCTTTCGACATGCCCGAACCATCGGAGCATTCCTTTCTTTATTTTTGTCCCTATGCTTTTCGAATAAATTATATTTATCTTTTAAAAAACCTTTTTTATTTCAAAAAGAGGTTCTGCCAATGACACCTGAAGCCTAAAAAAATATTTGCTCTTTTTACAATTACACGCGGTATACAGAAGCTATAATCCTAAGAGACTTTATCATAATTGTTTTGGTCTTAGCTTGTAGTATGACATTGCAGCAGCTATGATCTTAAGCCTAGGGGAATGGCATATCAGTCGTTAGTTACTGATGAAATTCCTGCGTTCAGCTTCCCATATTGTGGGTGTTAGGTACAATATAATAAGTTCAAACCATTCTCGTTGAAGATTATTTTGTTATTATTGTATGAAAAGTTTTAGAAACTTAATCGCCCGCTGTTCTGAAGTTACCGTTTAAGTCATAGAGTAAACTGAGTCGGCTGTTAAACTTAAAAACCTAGTATCTAATTGACGTTGATTAAAATAAATGCTGTTTATGTTGAAGTACGAGTATGTCGGTGGTAACTTGTTACCTTTAGGTATAAGGCAAGATCCAAATCGAGTCAGTTCATTCTAACTAGACTGTCCTAAATTTATATATATTTTCCATTTCCTTACTATCCTCAATAGCAGCAACATCATATTTCACTTTCCTAATCTTATATACTTTTATTTTATATTATTGTTTATTTATGATGTACATTATGTTTATATATACATATATTGCGTATTTATTTTTTAGTATGTAATATTGTAATGTATCTATTAATACTGTTAAGAATAACTTAATTAATGATTGCACCTACCATCTATACTGTCTAAATGTCCTAAAGGTTTGGCTGTCAGAGAATGCCTAAGGCATTAAGTCCGCCTTTGTACATAGTGCAATTGTATATACCACAAATAAAACTAAAATTTTAACGGACAGTGTGCCGAGAACACTAGCTGCGTTCGACCTTTGTAAGGCGTCGCTTAGCGGAGTTTTTCCCCAACCTCACGTGAGAATGCCAGAGCTACCTCGGACCACGGACCTATTGTTTCGACTGCAAATAGGATCAAGCGGTGATTAATGAATAAAATAAAATTAATTTAAAACTAAACTATGAATACAAATATTTACCTATGATTTGATCTTGGAGCAGTGTACAAAAAAACAATTGCAGCATTCTTCATTCATTCATTTGGTTTGACTGTAAAATAGACGAAAGGCAATAATTGTTTAATAATAAAACTCTAGAAAAAAACTTTATTATAGATAATAATATTTACACCTTACAACCATTTATTTATTTTGCAATAAAATGTTGACAGTTGTTTCTTTTTTGTTATTACATTGTAGTTTTTTACATGTGTCGATACTGGGTAAAAGAAAAATATATGCAAACTGTAGTCGCACCTAATCTAATTTTATTTAATTGTACGATTCATGGGGCTCAGTAAAAATCAGCGCTGCAGCAAAAGCCTATGCTGACGTGAGTGCCTGTTTGTCGCAGCAGCTCACTCATTTATTTGTAATGTATCATCTCTACCGTATCCCTTTCGGGGTGGTCAGAAAACACGCTTATAAAGAAGCGGATTCACATTTAGCCAACTTTACTATAGGCCAATCATGACAAGTGGCAAGCTAGTCGATGTCTCCAGCGCACCAAACTCGGGAAATATCAGAAATAAATTAAATATTAATCAAATTTATTTATTTATTAACAAATATTATTGTGTCCCGACCAGGAATCGAACCACTAAAGCCACGGACTTAACCGCTAGACCACGGAGGCAGAGTTTACTCATTTATTTAATGCATTTATATTGTCTTTTTTTTGTTGGTAATGATATATATTTTTTTTACTTTTTTATTATTGTATTAGCTGTTGTGTGAAAATAAATATTTTCTTTTAATGATTTAGTTTGCAAGCAAATACTGGGTTTTTAAATTGGACAGTTGTACAAGAGATGCAATAACTAAGTTATATTTTTATTTGGAAACTTCCTCGGAACGCTTAACAAAGAGTTTAGTCTAGTTATGCCATACTTTTTTTAATTAAAAACTTAAAATAAGAGTTTAAAAGCGTTTAACGCTTTGCATTCCTCTCGCTCGTACAATCCAACATTTTCAAAGATTTTTTAAGGCTGAGTGAATAAAATACTATGAATTTGACCGCCTCCGTGGTCTAGTGGTAACAAACGTTGCTGTGAACTCGGGAGGTCGTGGGTTCGATTCCATTCGATGCAAGTTGTACATTGTATAATTTGTCTCGGTCTGGGTGTTTATACTTATAATATGTATATACACAAAAAAAAAAAAGTATAGTATGTAGTTTATCAACCATCTAGTTTCCGTAACACAAGCCTTGTAGCTTACCACAAAAACTAGATGGCGCTGTGTGACCTGTCTGAAAAAAAAAAAAAAATATATATACCAGGGAATAAAATTACGGACATTTTAAGTATAATCATAGATTTAGTTTAGTAAAGCAGTTATGTTTTTGCTACTTTACTTCGTCTAAAGTATATATATATTATTTTTTTTAACTACTTTATGCAGACGAACTAAATGCCGCTAGGTATTCTTACTAGACAATTTAGAGCATTTGTTGTGTTAGGCAGGTGCAAAATATAATAGGAGCATTTCAGTTTTTAAATGAAACAAAATAAATAAAACAAATACAAACTCAAATACTTCATACAAAGCTATATAATCAGTAGGTAAACACTAAATAGACTACATAGGTACATATAAATAATAAATCATACCTATTTAAATAATACAATATCATATACTTACATAATACAATACATTAATATGTCTATAAAGACAGTTATTTTATTTCCCTGTGCCTATTGACTACAGTTACTGTTATGGCCAGGGATTTTCCGCACTTAGACTCCTTAGACTATTGTGCGTGACCTGGGCCCCATTAATAATAGTAATAATAATATTTATTTTTAAACAACTAAATGAATATACAAAAGGCCCATAGATATAGACTTTCTATATGCATCTTCATATTATTATTATTTTATTATTCTGATGAAGGTTGATTGCTGTAGTGGGGGTCGGCGCCGAGGTCCACTTAGGTGGTTCATGAGGGTTCGGTGTTGCGGTAGGCCTTGTCGCATCTTCCATGGTGCATTAATGGAGCCATACTATCTAGGCCAGGATACTCATTACGTTCCGGAAGTATGATTGCAGTTTGGAGGTGCTTCTGAGTGCAGCCACACTGAAGCAGCCAATTCTCCTTTTCCATGCATCCCGACATCACCCCCACAATTGTGCGGAGCTGGGCTCTGTGCTGATTGCCTACATTTGTCAAAATTACACTCTGAATTGCGTAGACTCAAGCGTAGGGGTGCACTGAATAGGGTAGGTGTTTAATAAAACCAACCTTTAGAGCTGATATTTGTAATTAGCCGTTTATTGCACAGCCTGAAAGATGTTTCGATGGGTGTAGGAAAACGAATATCCTGGTAGTCTGGAGCGGCCTCTGAAGCTTTTTCTTCTTAGCATATCGTACGATATAATACATAACTGACGCGCAAGTTGGCGTATATACAACTCTTCGGCACGATCTTATAATGCGAGTGACATATCAACTGGTATAAGATGCGCGTGTTAGATATTGGGTTATAATGATGTTTAAAAACATTGATATAACCTAACTGTCATTGCCATTGGTTGTTTATAAAGCCAATCATCATCATCAGCCTGTATCTCTCCACTGCTGGATGTAGGCCTCCAAGGCTCGCCACTTAACGCGATCTTTCGCTACCCTCATCCAACCCCCACCAGCGACTCACTATTACTACTTTAGGTCATATGTCCATCTGGCGGGGGGTCGTCCCACTCTGCGTCGGCAGATGTGTCCGGCCCATTGCCACTTCCGCTTGCTAATTTTAAAAGCTATGTCAGTAACTTTCGTTCTCTGACCTAAATATCAACGTTTCGAATTCTATCTAGTAAAGTAAAGTATCATCACGACCGTTTCCCTTTCGGGGTAGTCAGAAACCACGCTTATAAATAAGCGGTTTCACATTTAGCCAACTTTACTATAGCCCAATCATGACAAGTGGCAAGCTCGTCGATGTCTCCAGGCTTACCAAACTCCGGAAATATCACAAATAAATTCAATATTAATTAAATGTTAAGTGTCCCGACCAGGAATCGAACCCGGTACCTCCGAGTCTAAATCCACGGACTTAACCGCTACACCACGGAGGCAGTTATACCAATAGTATAACTTTGTGTTAAACCTTCATAATCGTATCACGTCATCCTAAATTTATACCATTGGTGTCTATTTTTCTCGGGCGATGCTTATTTCCCTCACACATATGTATATGGTGGATGAGCAACCTTAAGTAAAATAGTAAGTTCCAAGATATTATTCTTATTATTATTCTATCCACTAGAGATATACCAAGCATAGCTCTTTCCATGGCTCGCATGGATTCATGGACCAGACCCACCGTTAGTGTCCACGTCGTATACTTTAGTGTATTCTATCCACTAGAGATATACCAAGCATAGCTCTTTCCATGGCTCGCATGGATTCATGGACCAGACCCACCGTTAGTGTCCACGTCGTATACTTTAGTGTATTCTATCACGCGCGTCGTCTTACAAAATCTTTGTGGTTATATGTATATATAGAAATATAATATTATTAAAAAGACGCTCACAAAAATGCCATAATAGAGATATAAAATTGCACTTTTTAGTCGTGTTCGGTTAATCGTACCCCTGTATCGCTAATATGCACCTCATGGTCGGTTAGCGAGTTGCTTTGGAAACCGCAATAGTCAAATGATTATTCTATTCCTACTTTTAGCTGATGTAGAGAAATTTTACACATTTTCTGCATTTTCCATTTCGCAACGCTTTTCTTTGTAGCTACACTGTTATTTGGGAAAATTTTAGGACTTTGTTTTATAGCACACTTTAGACATCACAGCTAGAATATAGAGTCGTAGACCTCCACATTTGGAGATGGGCCTTCCAGAATACATTTTTGGAGTATTTGGCCTGCACTCGCCACGCTGTCCAATTTTGTTGACGAATCCACAAGTTGGTATTAATCGAACCGGAGCTGATGTCTTAACGTGCTCTCCGAGGCACAAGAACAGTGGGTGTGTAATGACAAATGTACGTAAGAAAAGTATTTTTCATTGGTACATGTCGGGGTTTGAATCGCGTTGCTTGGGAAATTCCATGAGAGGTCTCATATTTTTTCACGATATAATATAGTCCCTAACTCATATAAAAACGCTCCTACTAAACTAATATAAATTGCAAAAGTCTCTTAGTTTGTATTCGAATTCGTACTGCTCCTCTAATAAAAATAATACTAAAATAAACGTCACAAGCAGCGTGTTTTTAAGCTGCGTTTAATATTGAATAAGCTTGTCTATATATAATAATCGTATTAAAGCAACGGTAATGTGTTACTGAATACCTTTTTTTGGATTGGAAAACGTTCTTATATCTGCAATCAATTATTCATATTTTTCAGTTTTATTATTTTAATACTCGTAATATGCATCCAAATGTATTGAAAAAACATTTACTGGTATTTTTGGGACATTTAAAAATCAAAATCAAAAACTATAATTAGGACCTTTGATCCTCGGACTAGAATAGTTTGAGTTTAGCTGATAATTTTTTTCACCCATAATCCTCCAGATATATGTTCTGGAACGTTTATCTCCAATAGTAAAGGTTTCAGACTATTTGTTCTAGGGCGCTTAAGAAACTAAATATAATATATTTAAAAAATACGTTGAGCTAGAAAAACGAATTTATTACGTGTGTGGTGATTCCGAATGCCATAACTACAATAACATGTTCTGCATCCTATAAATTATTATAGTTAAAATACCTAAAATCCCAACCCACGCTTCCAGCAGATATTCAGATTCATTTACTGTATCGGCTGCTCGTCAACTAGCTTCCACTGACCATCAGACAAGCTCCTTCAATTCACATCTTTAAAAAACAACTTAATACTTTCTTTTTAAACAAGCAGAACAGTATATTTAAAATTTAAATATTTCTTCTTAATAATATTTTATTATCTTCATATATATCTACTATATATTAATAAGTCTTTAAGTAGTCTATGTATATATACTACTTATGTAGTTTATTCAAATTTAATATAAGGTTAAAATTGCACCCCACATATTATACTGTCTCACTCTCCCAAAGGTTAGCTGGTAGAAAAAGCCGAAATGGCTTTAAGTTCGCCTTTGTACATACTTTTAGGTTAAAGTGCAATAAAGTATTTAAATAATAATAATAATAGTTTAGTTTTATTTACTTATATATTTTTTTTTTTATACTAGCACGACATGTGACCCTGTGTTAGCAACTGGAATCAGACCCTTATGTCCGACATCAGTCTCTAACACTATGCCGGCTTGACTAGATGGCTTTACACACTTCGCTTGAAGGACTCGAGGTTATAGGAAAGTGGAAACACAGAGGCTGGAAGAGCATTCCACATCTTTATTGTGTGACAGATTAATGAGTCACCAAATTTATAGATACGCGAAGGGATAGTGACTACGGTATGTGGGTGCATATTCTGACCTGTGCGTGTGGTTCGGTTGCGGAATGGAGAGGAAGGAATTAGGTTATAGAGCTCTTCAGAGCACTCACCATAGTATAGCCGGTAGAACACGATCAGAGAAGCTACAGTCGGCGAAGCTGCAGGGATTCGAGAGTTCCAGATATATATCCTGAATAAAATATCCTGTATTTTTTAAACAAACCGTCACCCTATATGAGAATCCAAATTGCTCAATACACGGTGCAATTGGCTCTTTTATATTTCAAGTCAAGTACTCGTACTTCTAAATTCATTCCGATAAGCGTGAGAAAATGTATTTTGCTTTTCGCTCCAAAATCTTTAGTGCTTTTCCAACCTTCCGTGTATACTACGGTTAGAAATGAAATATGAACAATCTCGCTTGGCTAAGACAAAATGTTGACTCATTTTTCTAGGTTTTCACATAAGCTTTTTTTTACCTTAATAATCTTTCTAGCATATAAAGATAGTTTTAATTGAAAATGGCGGACCGCATACGTAACGTCGAAATACGAAAAAGGGTTGTTATGAAGGAAAGCATAGGGATAAAAATAAGGAAAGGCATGCTATGATGGTTCGGGCATAATGAATGTCGACGAAGCGAAAGAGGTATGTCGTGATCGTGTCAAATAGAGCTCAATTGTCTCTGCCTACCCCGCAAGGGATCTGGCGTAAAGATATGTATGTATGTATGTTTAATTGAAAAGTATTATTACGACCGTAAGCTCGTAGTAGCGTATTGAACTCGAAAAATAAAGTTTTTTTAAATTCTTTATTGCACTAAAACTTAAAATTAGGGACATAGGCGAGTTTGATGTCTGTTAGGTATTTTCTGACAACTAACCTTTGGGATGGTGAGAGATTATGAACAGGGTGCAACAATCTAATAATAATAGTCTAATTTATAAATACACTACATACAAACCAATTATATAAACTACATGCAACTATTATGAACATTCAAGATATTGCGTGCCAAATATTTAATGTGTAGTGTATGCTCCTGCTTTTGAAAAAGAAACAAGTTACACTAATTGTTTAAAAACATTGACAGTTAGTGCCCGTCTAATGGCCAGCGGTATATCTACTATCTGCTAGAGGAAAGGGATGGGATTTCGAGTTACTGGGATTACTGTTAAAATAAATTATTGTGACCCAACCAGGAATCGATCCCACTACCTCTGCATCCAAATCCACGAAAAAACTGTCAACTTTGAGAGCATAATTTATATGTTTGTTGCTACTATGTTAATATTAGAATTGAATTAATAGTTTTTATATTTTTAACTGAAACGATACCCACAATAATATAATAATAAATAAAGAAACACAAAAAAAAAAAAACAATAAATAATCGTTTTCGACGCCATGATAAATCGCCCAGTGTTGCTATTTCTAAATACTTTTAAAGTGATAAGTGGGTAGGTTTACATCTACCGCCCATTATGTACGAGACTACACCGCGCAGCTTCAGTCGATCCGTGACTACGGCCAATGCAACTTGGCTGAAACGTCGGGAGAAATATATAACGCCTATTAAAATAATTATAATTATTTTAGGCAACTTTAATAATTATCTTCACTGCTAACTTAATAAATCTAATTCTGGAGATTTTAGCCTAGACTCGCTACGCTGCCGCGCTGGCCAGACGAGTTGGCTATGGTATGAGGATGCATATTTTGTTGTATGCGTGTGAACACCCTATTTTAATACGTCTCGTAGTTTGACAATGCCTCTGTACGGCAGCTAATAGTAATAAGGGACATTAATTTATTACACAATTTGTATTTAGTTATAGTCTAGTTTAGTATGACAATGCCTTTATACAGCAGCTATAATTTTAAGTTACCTTTTTTTTTTGTTTTATAATTGTTTGTTCTAGCTTATAGTATGACAATGCCTCTTTACAGCAGCTATTATCTTAACTGAGATTTACATTTATATTTTTATAATTGTGTCTGTCTTAGCTTAGAGTATGACAATGCCTATATACAGCAGCTATTATCTTAACTGACATTTACATTTATATTTTTATAATTGTGTCTGTCTTAGCTTAGAGTATGACAATGCCTCTTTACAGCAGCTATTATCTTAACTGACATTTACATTTATATTTTTATAATTGTGTCTGTCTTAGCTTAGAGTATGACAATGCCTATATACAGCAGCTATTATCTTAACTGACATTTACATTTATATTTTTATAATTATGTCTGTCTTAGCTTAGAGTATGACAATGCCTATCTACAGCAGCTATTATGTTAAGCGTTATTCTGTATTTATAATTTTGTTATTTTATTGTTTCTCTTTCCAAATGATGGTTATAATGTACTGCTCCAGATTCACCAATATGTACTATAAAATTATATCGTTTTATATCAATTTTGTAAAAATTGACGTGTAAAAGTGCAGAATACATATCTTTTTGTCCTATGCCTACTTGCAAAATAAACGAATTGAATTAAATTGAACAGCGGAATAGGGAGTTAAGCTGCGGTGAAACGCACATTTAGCCGTAAAATAAAAAAAACCATCTAAGAGCTACGACGTTTCGTAGTTCGTAGCTATAATAAATGCTACGTAATTTCACTTAAATACCATGTTTAATTTTGCTCTATCGACCATTGGCACTTAATGTTTAATTGCCCGCAAGGCATAAGGGTTAGACCCGGGTATGTTTGGCGGTGGCTCTGTTGTAATCTCGCTTAAAATCCTATAGAATCGAACCCCGGCATGTACGAATGAAAAATACACTTTTATTGTGTACATTTGTCACACACCACCGTTCCCGTGCCTCAGGAAGCACGTTAAGACATCGGTCCCACTAATACCAACTTATGGAATCGTTTATAAATTATCATTAAAAATTTAATAGAATCCCGCCAACACGTCTTATTTTTTGTCAAATTCTCCAAAAGATCCATGACTCTGTGTTCTGGGGGCTGTCATGATGACGATGAGGGTTTAAAAATTAACCCTGTCTTGGGCTGGCTCTTTCTTCGCCCAAAGAAACAGTTTTCAATTCAGCGGGTAAATACAGTCAGGTCTTGCCACCATTCCACGCGGACGGGACTTATATTCGTAGTATTATTATTATTTATATGTAAAATTATGTTTTATTAAATATATAATAAACGGATATACCTACTTGTAATATAATTTTATATAAATATCTATTTTATCGTGTCAATTTAAAATATGGATTACGAAATGAAAGGTTAATCGAAATATCCATGTTTACAATTAAGCCTTGGGCACACTTTTTTTTATTTAGTTATCTGAATAAAATCTTATTATTGGGCATTGCTTCTAAATGAAATGAAATCCTCTTCTAGTTTTCTATGTTTTCTGTGTGCCTATAATCTGGAGTCCTTCAAGTGTGAAAAATCATCTAATCAAGCCGGCATAGAATTGGCGACAGATGTCAGTCATCAATTTCTGATTCCAGTTGCTAACCTTCATGGACCATCAGGAAGGTGAAACGTTACATGTCGTTCTAGTATAAAAATAAAACTAAGTACAGTATACCACGAGGGTACTAAAGTTATTAACCGATTTTAATAGAATTGTGAGAATCGTTCCTTGGAAGCCTAAACTATATATATATATTATACTAGCACGATATGTGATCTTGGGCCCACCTGATGGTAAGTGGCGCGCATGGTCCATCTGGAAGAGCATTTCACATCTTTATTGTGCGACAGATGTATGAGTCACCAAATGTATAGGTACGCGAAGGGATGGTGACTACGGCATATGGGTGCCTATTCGGACCTGTGGTTCGGTTGCGGAATAGAGAAGGAGGGATTAGGTTATAGAGCTCTTCTGAGCACTCACCATAGTATAGCCGGTAGAACACGCTCAGAGAAGCCACATCCCGGCGAAGCTGCAGGGATTCGAGAGTTCCAGTTATAGTGGCATCGTCTTACTAGTACAAAAAAAAACCTATATCCTTACAAAAATCACATATGGAATTTGGCTGGCGCAGTGTCAATGGATTATATGATCATCTGACCAAGACTCAACGGTAAGCACAGCTTCACCCGTTCCACGAGTTGAGGAGAATCTGTCCTGTTATTAAGCACAGTGGGTCAAATTAAAAAAACTTTTTTAAACATAATATATAGTAATTATTACGTCTACATAATATTATGGAAATCAGTATTGTATAACTTCCGGAGGCAGTATAAGGTTTTTGTTTTTTTTTTTTTATACTAGCACAACATATGACCTTGTGCCATCCATGGCCCATGAATGTTGGCAACTGAAATCAGACACTTATGACTGACATCAGTCGCTAATACTATGCCGGCTAGACTGATCATGTCGACAATTCAAACCTGGTCCCGAAATGGATACACTTTACTGGGTTTATCGCCACGAACAGTGGATACAGCTCCGGCAGACTGGGTAACTTACCACCATTAGTCCGACTAGGTACCAGCCATTTGCAATGATGTCAAATGCCAATTTTTACTTTTAAAGAGAACCAATATTGAAAGCTTGCCATGGTGTATTCATATTAATTGCTTGAAACAAGACTAACCTAAAACTTCTGCTTGTTCTTGGCCGCGTTCTCGATTATTTTAACGTAACGTTTGCTGACTATACGCACTCGGTGTGCCCAGATCTTAAACATCAATATTTTACATTTAATAACCAAAAACATATAGATATTAATATGTATAAAAACTGAACCAAAAAACATTGTTCACATTTTATTTGCTTTGAAACTAACTACAATACCCTTGGAATGTAAAAGTTAAATATTTCAACAAATATTTTGTACTTCAAAATATTAATATTAAAATTCTTTACCAACGAAACCTGATACAGATTTTATTTTTAAAGTCATCCTTCTCCTTGCATCGTTTTCCTCATTGCTGAGGGTAGTGACCCCCTCCACGAATCACTTTGTCCCGGAGTATGCTACGCCATCCGGGTCTGCACACGGCGGCATACAGTGCATTGTGAGTGCATCTGGTGAGATCACCATATTGGGCTTCGGCCACGGGTCTCTTGTCTTCAATTTTGCATTTTAAGATTAGCCGAACTTTTCCGTGTTATATGACCAAAATACTTAAGCACTCATTGTAGATAGAGGAGAGCCTGGAAGTGGTTTCGAGCTCCTTGAGTATTGATACGTTGGTTCTCCGCGCTGTCCAAGGAATGCACAACATACGCCTCCAGCACCACATCTCAAA
The DNA here is from genome assembly GCA_910589645.1 of Tinea semifulvella. NCBI lineage: Eukaryota > Metazoa > Arthropoda > Insecta > Lepidoptera > Tineidae > Tinea > Tinea semifulvella. The sequence goes on from OU342597.1 coordinate 11,412,914, forward strand.
AGCGTCGACGCAGCTACGATCAGTGACTCTGAGGGTCCAGGTTTCAGCAGAATAGGAACAGTATAGGAATATGGAAAATACGAGACTACGGACAAGTCTTGTTTTAGTCCTGATCGTAATCTTACCTTCCTTCCATATTTCTTTCATCTGACTCGTAGCGTTTTTGGCCATGCCTATCCTTAGTCGTATTTCCGTTTCACACGAACCGGTGTTATAGACACTGGAGCCCAGGTATGTGAATTTTGTTTCGTGGTCTTTATTAAGTGCCCCAGTGAGCTCGAATTTTTTGATGCAGTCCACCACCGTTAATGTCATCACAAGTCTTTAAACACCGAGTCCCAGACCTCCACTGCCATATGAGCCCTCCATTGTTAGAGATGGGCTCTCCAGAACATATTATTATATCTGTAGAATTTGTCCTTCACTAATCACGCTGGCCAGTCGCGTTGGCGAGGAATTATATTAAAATGCTACCCCAACAAAACCTGATAGAGTTTTTTTTTAAAACATCAGTGCCCCTTAAACACCGATTTGCAGAATTTATATATATGAGCCTTCCGCTGTTGGAAGTGGGCCTTCCAGAACATATATCTCTAGAATTTTGCCTACACTCGCTACTCTGGCTAGACATGTCGTGGATGGGTTAAACATATTTTAGGAGAATTGGATCTACTCTGCCTGCCGCGTAACTAGATTTTCGTGTATTATTAGTAGAACAAATAATATCCTACAGAAAAAATATCATTAATGGACCTAAGTGGTGGGGTCTTATTGCAATAAAAAGAACGAAGACTTTTTAACGAAACCAAAACCAGCCCGTAGTCGGTCGCAAGCTCAATTAATTATTCTTGTACGTACTCACTGTGAATCCATAAATTGCTTAAAAAATGATCTGCTCTCTTTTGGTTTTTATACTAATAAGATACGTTACGAAAATATGAAATTAAGAGGGTTGAAAAACTTTGTGTCTATCTCGCTCGCACACCTTAACATTTTTAAAGAATTTTGTAGTCTTAGTGTACTTTCGAGTGTATATATAGAAATATATATACATATAATCTAGTCTATTAGCTTTCTAGGAAATAAACATTAATACTGTATATACTCGTATATTTTACGTACATAAAACATTTCAAAAATCATAAATCCAGAACATGCAGAGAAGATGGTAATAAAAATATTTATTGCTTTATTCATAGACAATTTGCTAACCGTACTTCCCATATAGAAGGATAATAAAACATAGAATCATAACATTGTACAGTTTACAAAATAAGCTTTGGATTTACGTAGTTTTACCATGACACGAATGATAATAAATATTTTTTATTCGTTGACTTTTTAGAGGAACTGGCGTCAGAAATTTGTTCTTGATACATGTGAGCTTAAAAACTGAGACACTTATAATGTGGCAAGACCAACACATTAGCTGCCACAAATTTGAAAATGATTTTCTGGTGAATATACGGCAGGTAATTAATAGATTGTTTTTAAACTTTCATGTTCTAGAAATGCCGGCCGCATTCCTCGTCACGCAGCTCTCAACTGCTGGAGTACCCGTTATCCTAAAACCCTCTGCGATTGCTCGGAGCGATGGCTAGAGACCCAAAGGCATGACTGTGTGGGATGCGACATGTGTAGACACATTAGGCCCATCTCACATCCAGGCAACCTCTTCCAGCGGCAGTTTCTGCTGAGAACCTCAAGCTGCGCAAATGCGCCAACCTCGGTAACGTTCCCGTCGAGACGATGGGAATATGGGGACCATCAGCCAAGCGTCTGGCCCAAGTTGTCCAAGCGGCTGACGGAGAAATCTGGAAATAATTTAACGTATTAGTCTCGCTACCCTCGTACAGATATGAAATGTTGCCAGTCTTCCTGGAACTCTCACTGATGTGGCGTCTCTTGAGGACATTTTATATATATACATATTTTAGTTTGAACATTTCATGTACGTTGCCTGGCTGGTACGTTGGTTGGCATGTTAATAAGCGGGAGAAGAGTATCCTAGTGATTTATAACTAAAGGTAATGCCTCTCTTGAAACTGTTCAAAATACGTCTACCTTGGTCAGACCATCCAACTAGGCTTAGTGAACATTACAAATGCGTTCTTCCAGTATTGTCGTACGGAGTAGAGACGTGTACATTGGTCTGGTCCACAAGTTTAAGGTCACTCAGCAAGCTATAGAGATAACTATGCTCAGTGTTTCTTTATGGATAGAGTCCGAAACTTTGACTTCCGTCAGAAAACCAAGGTTATCGACAAAGCCTTCAAAATTACATGACAATGGCCTAGCCACGTGGCAGAACTGATGACCGATTGAGTAGACGGGTTTTCAAGTGGAAATCACGTACTGGACGATGCAGACTGGGACGACCCCCCGCCAGAGTGGGGGATGGATAAGGGTAACAGAAGATCGTGTGAAGTAGTGATCCCTGGGGGGGGCCTACTTTATTAAGCAGTAGAGAGACACAGGCTGATGATGATAATGATTCTGGAAGGCTTTTCAGCAGTGGAAGTATTCTAATAGCTATGATAACAAACAGTCAGTTACAGCAAAAAACTTTTTCGTTTGCATGGTTGATGAACAACACAATCAACACGTACAGTTAAAACTGTATGAAATATATAAAACCCTTGGTCGTTGTGGTGTCTTGATTAACAGACCCCTAGCGCCACGGGGCCGTAACCAATTAATGAAACAAGTATCATTCGACAAAAAAAGGGAACGCAGAAAATCTCGCCAAAAGTTCCTGTAAAACTTGCGAAGCTCTCAGCAGTCCAATTCTAAAACCCAGCAACTGACGTTGCTGTCCTAAACTTTTCTAATGTGCATTAAAAAAAAAATGATAAAAACTTAGGAGTTTTATAGTATTATTTTTAAATCCGGTTTTTTTTGTTGGTTAGATAGAGCTGCCATTAATTCTGATATTATCTAAACTAAAATGTTATGTAAAGATTATTTAAAAAAGCGTACTATACAGTGGACGAGTACCTAGAACCTAGAAAATAAAAACGGCTAACATAAAAACTTTATTATTATTTATTTATTAATTTTTGACATTTAATTTATAATTATTTATCTATATTGATCATGACAACGCCTTTTTCAACTGCAAAGTTTTTGTCAACTTTTATTCTATTAATAGACTATATTTTATTTATTTTATTTTTATTTGAAATGGTAGAATAATGTATATCATATTTGGTAAACAAGCGGATCCACATTTGGCCAACTTTACTATAGGCCCATCTAACACGTGGCAATCTGAGGCATGTCTCTAGCGTACCAGACTCGAAAAACACCACAAATTAATTAAATAATAATTCGTATCCCAAACAGGAATCAAAAATACACATCTTTATACACTTTATAAAGTGTAGAAAAATATAATTTTTGAAAATCCTAAGCAGTTTTGAAGATAATAGGTCTTTAAATCGTAGAGCCGATCTGCGCGTAGGATCCACAGCGAACGACAGTCTGGCGATCGCGAGCGTCCGGCTATGACGTGAGGCACCATGCAGACGCTTCTCATACTCTATTTCGCGTCTTTCATTCGGTGCGATGTTTACAAGAATGATGTGTTTAATATTGGTGCGGTGAGACATGAGCATGGCAGGCATGGTGGAGGGAGAACTTTGATCAGACATGGCAGGTCGCGCGTGCATCTCTCCAGGCTGCACCTGCGGAAGGAAGATAGGGCTTTGGAAAGGGATATGATATCCCAGGATATCGAAGCGGAGAGAAGCAGTGAACTAGGTACGTGGAATCGGCAAACTTTACAATTAGTTAGGCTGAACTTTATTAAAAGTAAACACTTCCGGAATTTAGACTCTGAGGTACCGGGTTCGATTCCTGGTCGGAACACAATAATATTTATTAATTATAATAAATCAATTTGATTATTATATAATTTATTTGTAATATTTCCGAGTTTGGTACGCTAGAGACATCGACGAGTTTGCCACTTGTCATGATTGGCCTATAGTAAAGTTGGCTAAATGGTGGCTTCTTTAAGCGTGGTTTCTGACTACCCCGAAAGGGAAACGGTCGTGATGATTGTAACATCACTATGTCAGTGGTACAACACTATTGCTTGAATGACGTCTGTACGAGTCGAGCATAGGGAATTACAAATTAAATATAAGTGTATCTGTATTGTAAAAGCCTAATAAATAATAATTATCAAAACCTCTGTTTAATTTGGCCAACATCTCATAATGATAAAAAAAAAACTTCCGAAATCTTTAAATCGTTTGCCAAGGGGAATTGGCTGGTCACGTCAACTTGAATATTAACTTCGTTAATTAATAAGTATTAACTAAGAAATAATAGTGTTTTTTTTTTTATTATTATACTAAAATATTGAAATTTCATATAAATTAATAGTAGAATAAATTTATATGAAGTTTATTTAAATATGTAAATAAAGGAATTCAACGTGTTTAAAATTATTTTTTATTAAATTTTAAATTCTTAGAATGACAAGTTAATAAGTGCCTTTTAACTAAGAATTACAGGTAATTCTTTTAACCATTAGCCTAAAATATTGACATTTTATATACAAATTAACAATACTAAATTACTTTATTTGTTTAATAAAACATCTAGGTATAGGTATAGGAATGTGTTTAGAATTAATGTTTAATGAATTTAAAATTCTTAGAGTGATTAGTTAATAAGTGCCTTTACACTAAGAATTACACGTCATTTTTTTAACCATTAGGCTGAAATCTTGACATTTTTATATACAAATTAACAATACAAAATTACTTTATCTGTAGTTTAATAAAATATCTAGGTACAGGAATTCAATGTGTTTAGAATTAATGTATAATTAATTTAAAATTCTTAGAGTGATTAGTTAATAAGTGCCTTTACACTAAGAATTACGGGTCGAATTACTTTTTCATACAAATAAACAGAAGGAAAACTTTATTTATGTTTAATAAAATATGTAGGTACAGAATATCAAGGTCTTTAAAATTATTGTATAATAAATTTAAAATTCTTAAAGTGATTAGTTAATTAGTACCTAAAACTCAAAATTACGGGTTGATTTTTCAGCCAATCTGCTAAAACGTTGACACTTTTTCATACTTTATCTAAGTTTATTAAAACAATAGAGAAATACCAGTAGACATTGTCTGACAGAGATTTTATGAAAATTTAAAGAAATAAAAATACAATTAAAAGATTATTTAACATATATTATATATATTTATAATATCAATACAATAAATAAAAAAATGGATATTTAATATTATTGAAAATACAATGGCGTTTATATAATATAAATACAATTGGTTTCTGTGCCTTGACAGAATTATCTAGTGCAGAAACCAGTGCACTTACTAACAGTTCTGTGAGCCTGTCCTAGCTCAATGTATAATAAATAAATAAATAATATAATGTTCTAGTTTACAATTTATGTATATAGGATGTTCAAAATTGGTGTCAATATTTTTTTTTATCTCATGTAATTACTATATGATTGTGCTATGAAAAATATCTCATTTTTTTTACCAAGAAAGAAATACAAATGAAATATTAGTTCAAACTCCTAGTCGTTTTAAAGAGGAGTACGCCTAGCGGGTGGTTTTGTTAGTGTAAGTACACAATATTATAAATACACATATACGTGATAAAGAAATCTCAGATATTGGATTTTCTTTAATTTGTGTTGTTTGCTATAGAAACTCTGGGCCAATGGAGTCCAAGCGCCAAAAAGTTTTTAAAAGACAACACTATGTACGTCTTGTCGTCTCCTCCGATGACAAGAGGGATAGTTCTTTCTTTGCCCAAAGAATCGGTATTGCAATTCAGCGGGGAAATGCAGCCAGCATTCTTGCCACCATTCCACATTTTCTCAAAATTTTTTTCATCCTTGGCCAGCGTGCGTACTTTTCTTACGTACATTAGTCATAGATTTACAATACCACCGTTCCCGTATCTCGAAAAGCACATTAAGCCGTCACATCGGTCCTGATTTCACTAATACCAACTTTTGAAATCGTAAATAAATTGTCATTAATATTAACATCATATCCACGCCATCCCGTCTGGCCAACATAGCGAGTGTAGGCCAAATTCACCAGAAATGTTTTCTGTAAGATCACCATCAGTGAAATAGTACTCTACATTATGTTTTAGAGGCTGGTGATTTGAAATCATTTTCGCGATAGAGAGAAGAAGAAAGAAGACAATTTTTTAAGCATTCCATGGATTCATCGTGCGGGTGCCGGGTCCATCGTGTATGGGTAGGAGATGAGAAGAATGGTGTCTCGGGCTTGCGACCGACAATAGGCTGGTTTAAGAAAAATTTTTTTTTATTACGCGATAATACGCTCACCATCCACCATTCTACTTCTCTCCCTACCCAACCAAATACTGTATGATTCCGTTAATGCCGTCTTGGAAGCTCGTTCCATAAATGTATTGACGGCAGACCTGCTTAGGCCCAATTCTTTCAGTAAGTGATGCAAATAACAATAAATAATACCTAATAATGCATTAAATAATTACGGAACTATGTAAAATATTAAACCAATGAAGCAATTAGAACTAATGTGGACGAACCATTTAACCAACTGTTTTGCTGTCGCTACTTCCGCGGTTAAATTAAAAAAGTTTTAAATTTTAATAATAGCGTTATATTAATAAAAACATTCATAAACGTATATAAAAAAACGTTATATACTATTTCAATTAGCTATTAAACCCTAGACATCATTGTTCTCATCTATTCCGCACACACGTAGGACCCGGCACCTGTACGGTGAATCCATATATTGCTAAAAAAATATTTTTATTCTCTATATCGATGAGACAAATTACTTACCATTTCAGCACACCGTGCTTAAGCTGTCAGTCAATGTGCACGGGCATTAAGTCTGAATTTGTACTTTGTGCAATTAAGGGTTAATTTCTATGTAACTTAATATTTATTGGACTCATCATCATCATCATCAGCCTGTGTCTCTCCACTGCTGGATATAGGCCTCCCCCAAGGCTCGCCACTGCACTCGGTCTTTTGCAATCCTCATCCAACCCCCACCAGCGACCCTCCTCAGGTCATCCGTCCATCTGGCGGGGAGTCGTCCCACTCTGCGTCGTCCCGTACGTGGTCTCCACTCCAGAACCCGTTTGCCCCATCGGTCGTCGGTTCTGCGGCAAATGTGTCTGGCCCATTGCCACTTCAGCTTGCTAATTTTGAATGCTATGTCAGTAACTTTGGTTCTCTGACGAATTTCAACGTTTCGAATTCTATCCATCAGAGAAATACCAAGCATAGCTCTCTCCATAGCTCGCTGAGCGACCTTGATTTATTGGACTAATAAGTATAAATAATAAATAATTAAAACTATTTAAAAGTAAAAATTTAAATAAATATAAACTAAACCTAATAAAAAATAAATATAAGTAAAAAAATGTCCTCTTGAGAAGACCCTTCAGTGATAGTCCGAAGAAGACTGGCAACTTTTTCCCTCTGTATAGCTAAACTAATACGTTGGCAGATATAATTGCCAGCTTTGCTGTCTCCAGACTTTTCCGCAAGCCGTTTGGACAACTCCTTGGCCAGACGCTTGGCTGAGTGTTCCCATAAGCCCATCGTCTCGACCCCAAACGGCGCAAATTCGTAACCTTATTAATTAAGGTTTTAAATAAATAATAATTTTATAAATAGGTACACCGCAAATTAAAAAAAATTGGAAACCTCTGCCCTATATAAATTTGCTGGTATAATTGGAGTCTTAGTAAAATTTATGATGGTATCAAGTTAACGAACGCGTTTAGCGCACTTTTGCGTTATTTAATATTTTCAAACCTTAGTATTTGTATTAATCATTTTGGTGCCAGCCCAAAGTTTGAAATACTATTTGATACACATCTAAGAAAAGTTAGGAAGCAGCTCAATTTGACCTCTTATTTTTGACCTGAACAAGGTTGTTTATGACGAGTAAGCGACATGTCCCCTTCCACTGTCATCATGTTTTAATAATATTTCGAAAAAAATAATTGACATGTTCGACATTGACAATTAAGTGTGTGCATTATTACGACCTCCGGGTTCGTCAGAAACCGCGTTTTTTATCATTGGCCCTTTATATTCTTAGACCCTGCTTACCGACGTGTTCATTGCCTTGATACTTTTAACATTGCTATGTCTTAACTGCCTCCGTGGTCTAGCGGTTAAGTCTGTGGATTTAGACGCTGAGGTACCGGGTTCGATTCGTCGTGGGGACACAAAAAAATATTTGTGATATTTCTCGAGTTTTCTATCTATTATATTCATAAAGAGATATCATTATCTTTTAACGCATCACCATAGCAAGTTATATATTTTTGCAATCTTCATCCAATCCAGCGACCTTCTTTAGGTCATTTGTTCATTACGCTGATAGTTGTCCCATTCTGTGTCTTGCTGTACGAACTAGAAGCAATATACCTATCAGTGAAAACCAAAACTAATTTTAAATATCCCATGCTTGAGGTCAAATTCTATAGGTCAAAAAGCAACATTACTCAAGCTTACGTGTTTCGTTTAGTTATGTACACCTCAATATAAGTTTTCGTGTTGAGGTAGATTAATTAGGCAATATAAATTAGCAGTCATGTTCTGTACCAGAAACATATACAAGCATATCTCTGGGATCTAGAATTTTGTTTGTACTTCTATTAAGCAGCCTTGATTAACATCTAGGTCAGCTTTCTTTAGCAAACTTTAATATTATTACTTTTCAAAATACCATACCTATATTTATTCTTACATGTTTAAACAGATTAAAGTCAAGTTCGAATTTAGATATTAAGTCAAAGTCAAAATATGTTTATTCACGTAAATCTATTACAGGCGTTTGTGACACGTTATTAATTATGTTGACCGCCTCCGTGGTCTAATGGTAACAAACGTTGCCGTGAACTCGGGAGGTCGTGGGTTCGATTCCCACCGGGGGCAAGTTGTACATTGTATAATTTGTCTCGGTCTGGGTGTTTATATGTATAATATGTATATATTTACAAAAAAAAAGTATAATATGTAGTTTATCAACCATCTAGTTTCTGTAACACAAGCCTCGTAGCTCACCACGGAAATTAGATGGCGCTGTGTGACCTGTCTGGAAATATTTATTATATTATATTATGTATATGTATGTATTTTCTCACTGCTTCACTGTTGTAATTTACTGACTCTGATTAATTTTGATCTTAGAGTAAATATTGTATCACATGCTACTTTGTTCTACTATGATATGGTTATCACCAATGGATCTCTTTATTTATATAATTATAGTATATTTTTTTGTTCTTTTCTAGGCAACACTGCGAAATGTTTATGTTTGGCTATAGGTTTAGCTTATGTCATGTTGATTGAATTGATTGTTTTTGTTATTGATATCAGTGATGGTGTGTTATTACTTATTTACTATTTGAAGCGACAAGCATTTGTTGATTTGGTAATTGATCAGTTTCTGCCATCTGAAGTCATAATTTTGTGCTTGTGTTTGGTTTGGCAATTGCAAGTGAGTGGAGCAAAGCTAATTCCTGTGTTACGTGATGGGTTTGTGTGTTTGGGCGAGTATAGTTTACTGTCTATCAGCTGGTGTACGAGGGTATGGGATGACACTATGATTCATTTGGTTGTCTTGGTGTTGAAATCTCTGATAAGGTATCCCTTTGCGATAATGATTTTTGAGGTTAGGTGTGAACAACCTGCAACTTTATATTTTGAGGTTACTACATATCTGCTCATTTATACTAGTTTGTGCTTCTATCTGTGCTACTCTGAGAGTGCGTCATTACTGATATTTGTAACAAAATGCGGGGTAATGGTTTCTAGTCTGGGGGTTTTGAAGGAAAGTTCTCTGGGTGCACTCCTAACTTATTTAATAAAGTGGTTAAGTATTATGGGTCTAGAGTACTGCTTCGGTATGTTTTCTTTTAAATCGGGATTCTGGGTGGGCTTAATGGTGGTTGACTTAATGGCTGTTTGCTTAAATACTGAACTCAATCATGGTAATGTTGTTGCCGTGCTACTGCCACATAGATATCACAAGGGGTGCCGTTATGATGCTGCAACTCTCATACAACTTTAATGTCAAATACAACAAACGGTCTAAATATATTCTACCAAAATGTCCGTGGTTTACGTACCAAGACCAGCCAGTTTCGAAGAAACATTAGTCTATACAGTTTTGATATTATTGCAATTACTGAAACTTGGCTGGTTGATGGTATCGCTGATGCTGAACTGGTTGATGGTCGATATTCTGTCTGGCGACGTGATAGGAACTACTCATTGACTAAGCAAAATTTGGGTGGCGGTGTTATGCTAGCCGCGCGGAACCATCTAAACGTCACGCAGCGTCCGGAGTGGAACTCGTCTGCTGAAGACCTGTGGATCTCTGTGGCATTGAATAGATTTACCAACCGTGTAATTAATCTCCATGTTGGAGTTCTCTACCTGTGTGACCAGAAAAGTGGAAATTCTTTTTCAGTACAATTATCAAACTTTTTGACAAACTTAAATAGAATTGTTTTATCGCATCCCATGGACAAATTTCTTATCATGGGTGATTTTAATTTAAGTGATATTTTGTGGCAGCCTGATGGCCCTGTTCAAATGTTGGCTACAAATGCTAGGACAGCGGACGAAATTAACTTAATAGATGAACTTAACACTTGCGGACTGTGTCAATACAATGGCGTACTGAATGCTTATGGAAAAATACTAGACCTTACTCTCTGTAATGAGGATATTGTTGTTATTGATAGTGATACCCCCCTAGTGCCTATTGATGTTTACCATAAATCACTTTTAATAAGTTTAGATATGCCCGATCTTAAACTGCTGGATCCAGCTCCGCGCACTATTTATAACTACTTTAAAGGTGACTATGACCATATTAAGAAAGAAATATCTGATATTGATTGGCTAAATAAACTTAAGGGTATTGACCTTGAATCAGCTGTAGATTACTTTTATAAAGCCTTGTATTCTATAAGGGACAAGTATGTTCCTACTAGGGTCAGCCATGCCAAAACCTTCCCTCCATGGTACTCTTCTGTACTTAAGAAGGTGTTAAAGGAGAGATACAAGTTTTTGCGAAAATTTAGAAAGTATGGTAATAAGGCTGATGAGCTATCCTTAAAATTTCTTAATGGAAGGGTAAAGATTCTGGAGAGGGAGTGTTATGGGGAGTACATATGTCAGGTGGAGAACAGTATCAGTAAAAACCCTAAACAATTTTGGGCATACATGAAGGGAATATCCAAATCTAACACCTTACCTAATAACATTAGACATGGTGGGACTATAGCAAGTTCTGGTGTTGATATATGTAATTTATTCTCCGATTACTTCCATTCAACCTTCCTAAAGCCTCAAAATTTAAATGTTTCTGATAATGATCTCCTAGATAGCTGTAGCGTATCCGATATACATTCAATAGAGGTATCCACTCTGTCAATTGTCAAAAAAAATTAAAGGCCCTTGATGTTTCCAAATCTGCTGGTCCGGACCTCATACCTGCTATTTTTCTAAAAACCTGTGCAGATGAGCTGGCAACACCATTATCGTTACTCTTTCAAAAGTCTCTGACTGTGGGTGCTGTACCAAACCTGTGGAAGTCAGCATTTGTTACACCTATACATAAAAAAGGCAATAAATCATTGGTTGAAAACTACAGGCCGATATCCAAATTGTGTATTATTGCAAAAGTGCTTGAGAAAATCGTTCATGAACAGGTCTATGATGCTTTAAAGAATTCATTTTCGCCTACACAGCATGGCTTCCTAAAAAACCGTTCAACTGTATCAAATCTAGTGCTACTGAACGAGCAGTTAACAGCCAATATGGACAGAGGCCTTCAAACTGATATTATCTATACAGATTACAGTAAGGCCTTTGATAGGGTCGATCACAGAATCTTACTTCAAAAGCTGCTTCATTTAGGTATCAGAGGTGACCTACTCAGGTGGTTTACATCATACTTGGATAATAGGACGCAGGCTGTGGTGATAAGCAATTATATTTCAGGTTGGACTCAGGTGCCTAGTGGAGTTCCCCAGGGATCTCTCCTGGGCCCCTTACTGTTTGTTATGTTCGTCTCTGACATTGATAAATGTTTCCTAAACTCAAATGTCCTCTGTTTTGCAGACGACATGAAAATATTTAGACACATTGAAAGTGTTAATGATGCTGAAGCACTTCAAGATGACTTGCAACGTCTTGACATATACTGTAAACAAAATTTGTTGGATCTAAATGTATCAAAGTGCTTACACACAACCTTCAGCAGAAAAAGAAATCTTATACAATTTTCATACTCACTTAAAGGCTTGAATCTGGGAACGATGGATAGTGTCAGAGACCTTGGGGTTATCCATGATAAAAAATTGCTTTTCGATCAGCATGTTGATAGTATTATTAGCAAAGCGTCCAAAGCTTTAGGTTTTGTTATGCGTGCCTCTAAAGAATTTAAAAACATCAAAACCATAAAGATTTTGTATTGCACATATGTTAGAAGTCATTTGGATTACGCTTCACAGGTGTGGAGTCCAAACTACATGGTTCACATTAACCGCATCGAACAAATTCAGAAACGTTTTGTTGCCTATATCAATTTCCGTATTAAATCACAGACTCGTGACTACATTCATTCGTGTCAACGTTTACATCTGCTACCATTATATAAGCGTCGTGAGGTTGCTGACTTGGTATTCCTGGTCAAACTGATCGGGGGAGTAGTAGACTGCCCTTCGTTGCTGTCCCGGCTGGACATAAATACACCAGTGCGGACCAATCGGTACAAGCCCACTTTTCGCATACCAATGGCAAGCACTAACTACAGACAAAATACATTTTTAATTAGAGCTTGTAATACTCTTAATGCATTCATTGATGAAACTGATGTTGATATCTTTCATGACAAAGTGATGGCAGTGAGAAATGCGTTTAATTTAATGTTCTTTAAACGATAAAAGTTTTTTTTTTTTTTTGTTAATGTACAGTTATTAGTTTATTGTATGAAGTGATAGTTTGTAGATGATTTCATCGTTCACAATATGTATTATTCTAACACTACTAGTGAAAACTTGTAAATGACTTTCTGTTTCTATTTTTGTATCTATACTTGTGAATTTAATGTCAATAGTTTTCCTTAATAATAAATAAATAAATAAATAAATAGTTATTTTGAATCTGTATTAAAACACAAGAAATTTACAATTTGTTACAAAGTAACAATGAGTGGACATTATTTAAAGTTTATATCTTGTATTTATATGTCACACTTACACCAACTCAACTTAGACAAAATTCTTAGCAATCTATGGTATCACCGCGTGTAAGGAAGAGAGGAGAAGCATGACTTTCTTGATGATCTTTCGCTTACGACCGACACTTTTTATTTACCCGCTCACTCTGCTACCTACCCTACCTAGTACTGTATGATTCCACTAATGCTCTCTTGGAAGCTTGTTTCATAAATGTATGACGGAAGACTTGCTTAAATCCAATTCTTACAGCATATGACGCAAATATATTGCTGAATATCCTCATGCATCAACTTCCACTATCTATTAGCATAGTCTTGAATCGGTTCCTGATCATTCCTGTAACTTTATATTTATAATATTTGTTCGACTTGATGTTGTGGTCTTCTGGAATAGTCGTATTTGATTCTCACTGCAACAAATCATTCTTCATCATTATCAGCCTGTGTCTCTTCACTACTGGATGTAGGCCTCCCCCAAGGCTTGTCACTTCACGCGATCTTCTGCCACCCTCATCCTTCCCCCATCCTCAACCATGCTCGGGTCATTTGTCCATCTGGCGGGTGATCGTCCCACTCTGCATCTTCCAGTATATGGTCTCCTTTCCAAACTTGTCTACTCATTCGTTCATCGCTTCTGCGACAGACGTGTCCAGCCAATTTCCACTTCCTAGCGTATTTTGAAAGCTATGTCGGTAACTTTAGTACCCTGACGGATGTCAACGTTTCTGACTTTACCCTTCAGAGAAATCTCGACCTTTCTCCATAGTCCGCTGAGCGTACTTGAACTTGTGGACTAGACCCACCGTCAGTGTCCACGTTTCTGTACGTTACGACATTTCTGGATAACCGCACCTTCAAACACTGTGGATTTTCGAAAGAAAGATGTGACGTAGCTTCCCGAACAATTAATTTAACTTAAGCATTTGCTAGGCAAAGTCTAGATTCGGTCCATAGATTCCTTAGATTTAAAACTGGAAAGATTATAATTAAAAATACGGCCTTGTTAAAAAAGTAAAACATTTTTATAAAAAAGATTCGGTAAATAATTTATTTACAAATTTTTATCATCCTACTTATTATTCGTGTAATTGAAAGTTGTTTGAAAAAAAAAAACTGATTTAGAAAGAAGGTCAAAGTGTTTCGTATAAATATTTCTTATTTAACTTGGCTTATTTATTTATCTTCTCGGTACGAAATACTTAAACAACTTGAACTCAACCATTTTTTTTTTATATTTTAGACAGGTCACACAGCGCCATCTAATTTCCGTGGTAAGCGGTAAGCTTGTGTTACGGAAACTAGATGGTTGATAATACATATTATACATATAAACACCCAGACGGAGACAAATTATACAATGTACAACTTGCCCCCGGTGGGAATCGAACCCACGACCTCCCGAGTTCACGGCAACGTTTGTTACCACTAGACCACGGAGGCGCCAAAGGTTTATTAATAAACTACAGTCCGGTCTACTGCGTCCGTGGTCTAGCTGTTAAGTCCGTGGATTTAGACTCGGAGATACCGTGTTTGATTCCTGGTCGGGACGCAAAAATAAATACATTTAATTATTATTTAATTTATTTGTGATATTTCACGGGTTTGGTACGCTGGAGACATCGACGAGCTTGCCACTTGTCAAGATTGGCCTATAGTAAATTTGGCTAAATGTTGATCCGCTTATTTATAAGTGTGGTTTCTGACGACCTCGAAAGGGAAACGGTCGTGATGATACTTTACTTTACTTTTTCAGTCCGGTTGCTAAAACCATGCGTTCCTGATAGCCAACATTGACAGGATAACTATAAGAACAAAATAGTTAAAAGAGCTATACTATGGTGAGTTCTCTGAAGAGCTCTATAATCTAATCCCTCCCTCTCTATTCCTCAACCGACTCACACGCACAGGCCAGAATATGCACCCACATACCGTAGTCACCATCCCTTCGAGTACGTAAAAATTTGGGAACTCATACATCTGTCGCACAATAAAGATGTGGGATGCTCTTTCAGCCTCTGTGTGTCCACTATCCTATAACCTGGAGTCATTCAAGCGAAGTGTAAAAAGGCATCTAGTTAAGTTGGTATAGTGTTAGGGACTAATGTAAGTCATAAGTTTTTGATTCGAGTTCCTAACATTCGCGCCACTTATCATTAGGTGGCCGCAAGGTCACATATCGTGCTAGTATTAATAAAAAAAGACGATTTAATGCTTTTGCATCCATCTCGCTCGCACAATCCAATCTTTTCAAAGTTTTTTTAAGTATGAGTAGGTAAATATAGTCTATCAATTTTGGAGAAAAAAAACCCAACGTTCTCGTTTGAGCTGTTTATGATTCATGATTTAAGCAAAACTGTATTTATGTATTTAATTGGCATACGTCTAAAATTAGGTTTAGATCGTCGAAATATCCTTCGACTGAGAATTTCGACCACAAAAGTCAATCAGGCCTGAATTTCCGGCTGTACGCAGTTTGCCCCTAGCAAATATTGGCTCGGCACGCTCAACTGGCCAAGGTTATCCATCAGTTATTTGCCACTTATAGGGTAACCACTCATGCGGTTTAACCTCTAAATACTACGTAAAAAATAAAAATACTAATTTTCGTATAGTTATACTACGTGGAATTTAAGAAAAAGCAAATATTTTAATATTATAATTTAGAATATAAATAAAGAAACACGTATTTTTTATTTTTATTATTCAGTAATAAAATATTAAGTAACGGTGTAGAGAAGATATCCTAAAAATATCGACAATCATACTGAGCCTAATAAGGTAGGTAGCGAGAGATCGACGATCGCGCGAACCTTGACTTACGTAATTCTTTCTCTCTCTATTTCGTCTCTTGGCTGTGAGCGAGATCAATTAATAATAACACTGGAAGTGTTTAGGTATTTACCACGATGAAGATCGCGACTTTCAGAAGCGGCCTTATTCACTAAGTGTTTTGCTTTTCAGATATTTATTTTTTTCTTTAAAAAGAAGTGACTAATTTATTTCAAATAGATGTATTACTAATGGCACCTGGAGCCTAAAAAGATATTTGCTCTTTTGGCGTTTAAAAGCAATTTTTTTTAAAGAAATTAAAATTATTATAATGTTATATATTAATTAAAACTAGCGCGAGTCTTTCGCGCCATTTTGCTCGGACATTCAAGTGGAAGTTTTTGTTTTGTAAATTAATTTACTGTAAATATTGTTGGTCAAAAGTGGTGTTGTTTTGTTTAATAATGTTCTACAATGTGAATAGTTGGAAAACGATAAATTGTACTTTGAATATGGGGCACAAGTTGCAGTTTATTTTTTTTGCGGTTTTCCCGCGCTGTGGACTCCCATATTTTACCTGACGTGTTTAATGCCGCGAGTGACTCCAAGAAAAGCATCTGCAAATGCAGCATCTAGAATTTAATGATGACCTCATTAACTCATAAAAAAGAAAAATATATTACGTTAGACTTGGCTGTATGGGCTGGACGCTTTGCCTTCCCTATCACCTCATTCATCATCCATCGGGAGAAGAGAACAAAAAAAAAGGTAGTATAATCACGACGGAAAGCCTTGCGGTGGTGAAACCACGCTTTCTTAGGGCCGGTTGCATCATCTGATATAACGAATACATATAAATCATATCGCATATCATCTAATCGTAAAAATTGGCATATGCCAACTAAATTCATGACTTTACCTGACAGACCCTTGCTAACCTATCTGGTCAGCGTGGCGAGGCCAAATTCTCCAGATTTTTTTGGAAGGCCCATCTCCAACGGTTTAGGGGTAGAAGGCTGTGATGATTATGAATAATTAAAAAATGTATGTCCGGTGTGGCCAGGCTTTCTCGGCAGCTGTCAATTAAACATTTGGGACCAAGCGAAGTTTGCATAACTCTACCGAAAATTTAGTTTTGTTACACCCTTTACCCAAAATCTATATGTAATGAACATTGATTTACATACAAAATATCGGTCGTATTAGGGAAAATTTCGTGCATTTTCGGCATGACTAGGCCGTGGAAACTTGGCAGGTCTCAGGTGTGGGATGCGACATGCATCTCACATCTCACATCAAGGCACCTACTCTACTGAGAACCTCAGACTATATACACTTTAGCATTAGTTATTGCCTAAATATTCTTTAATTGTATAAAAACATTTTTTTATTAAATAAATGTACAGATCCTTTTTGAAACGGTTAATCGGTAATACCTTGATATTTTCTGGTAAGTTATTAAAAAGTTTAATTAACATTGCATGACTGTTTCTAGAACACATTGTTGTTTTGCAAAAACGATTTGTATTATATTTTTTTATATTTATATAAGTAATCATTTGTTGAAAGCTCGAAGTTAAGTTTAAGTTTAAGGAATTAAAGATAAAAAAAATAATAAGAGTCGGGTTCAAAAATATTGCTCAATGGTAGTGACAAAACGGTTTTAACTCAAACAAAAGTTACATTTAGATTCGGAACAACCTCATTCCCATTTCGTTTTCGAAATAGTTAACATATTGACTTTTGAAATTATTTTAGAGCGGAGTTTTATGTTTAAACTACATATGTCGAAAAATCGAATCATCACCATCATCAGAAGGTAAATAAAATAGTAAAACTGACAATAAATAACGAAATTCACTATTTTTATTTTATTTCGTAGTATTCTTATTATATTTAAGTATATATATATATTTTTTTTATACTAGCACGACATGTGACCTTGCTCCCACCTGATGGTAAGTGGCGTGCAAGGTCCATGAATGTTAGCAATCAAAATCAGACACTCATAACCGATATCAGTCCCTAACACTATGCCGTCTTGTCTAGTTGCTTTTTCACACTTCGCTTGAAGGACTCCAGGTTATAGGAGAGTGGAAACACAGAGGCTGGAAGAGCATTCCACTTTATTGTGCGACAGATGTATGAGTCCTCAAATTTATAAGTACGTGAACACGAATAGGATTTCATTAATTCAATTATAGTAATTATATATGTTTACACTTTACGACAAAGCTTGGGTATAGCTGCATATTCCTTAATCATTCAACCCCCCCCTCCCCCCCCCCCCCCTCCCCCCCCCACTGCTGCAGTCAGCTTCATCAGAAGGTAGTCGCTGTACCCAATGGGTACTACTTTGACCACAATAAGATGAAGATGCGGAAGATGTGGTGTAGGGTATATTTATATATTTATATCTTATATATATTAGTTTTTGATGATGAGGGATGTGCAGAAAAAGGACTCCGTTTGAATGCGAGAAAAACACCAAGGTACTAATGTTTGAAATAAGAAGGATGACAACCGTGACGATAATGATTAATGATGAAATTCTAGAACAAGTTAATGAAATTATACGAGTATATCTGGGCAGTGTTTTCACTGCGAATGTGAAGTATGATGGGGATGGTGAAAGAAGAGTAAACGCGGGAAATAGTGTTAACGGTGCCCTGGGGTCAGTGACAAAACTCGACTCGCCATACACAATGACATGCTTGACCAACACTTATGTGTATAAGTGAGACGTGAATATGTCAGAATATGCAGTAGAGATGAGGTCGTTAAGAGAAAAGGTAACTATTTATTTATTTATTTTAAAAAATATTGCACAAAGTACAAAGGCGTACTTAATGCCCGTAGACATTCTCTGACAGCCAAACTTTAGGAACAAATTTGAACAAATATAGGTGCAATAAAAGTAACAGTAATTTACAATTATTGGATAATTCAACAAATATTATATACCTACTTATATATGTATCATAATATCAATATACTAAATACAAATACATACACAAAATGATACATAAACAAACACAAATACAACTTACTAACGTGGTTTAGAGCTATTCATGAAGTGTGAATAGACCAGTTTTTTAAACGACAATCTGTTACTTGCCTGCCTTATGTTTCCTGGAAGATCATTCCATAATTTTGTGGCAGCTACTACGAAGGAGTACTATTGTACTTAGGTAAGCTAAGTTTTAATTTATTAAGAGCGCAATGTTGATATACATCGAAGTCAGCAGCACTGTTTCTTAGTAGCAAACATTAGATTGTCAAAATAGTGAATTCTGTTATTTACTACCAGTTTTAGCCCGAGTTTCTCCGATCATAGCTGACCTTACGTTAATATAGCGTTTTCCATTATTATAAGTAATGCCGCTGCAGCCCCCGAATTAAATAAACTAGTATATACAAGTAAGTATTTAGAAACAAAATATTAATAAAAAAAAATATCAAGGTTTTTGTTACTTACTTTAAAACCTTACAAAATATAGTCTATGTTAAAAGCGTAGATTAATCTCGCTAATGGTTGTTAGCTTGTATTTATTAAGAATATTTTTTATAATTTGCGGATTATTTTAATCTTCCATAAAAATCAAGATTTTTATTGGATTTTTTCAAATTCACTTAATCTGAAAGATTGGGAAGCTTTAAAATTAGCTTTATTGAAGTGTTAGATTAGATAAAAGGTGTTTTAATATCAACCCACCCCGCTCATAGACAAAAAAACTGGCAAGCAATTGGGTAAATCACTGTCTTTTTATCACGATAGATGTCTCATGATAAATGTGAACTAAACAAGTCGGCATAGTCTTAGGGACTGATATCAGTCATAAGTGTCTGATTCCAGTTGCTAACATTCATTAACCTTGCGTGCCACTTACCATCAAGTGCGCTCAAGGTCACATATCATGCTAGTATAAAAAAAAACATGTCAAGTCTAAGTTTTTATTTTGTAAACTTTACTGTGGATATTGTTAGTTAAATGGTTTTATTTTGTTTATGCTACAATGTGAATAATTATGGAAAACAATAAATATGATTCTATATAAGGTAGGAGTTGACGTTATTTTTTTACCGTTATCTCGCGCTGTGAACTCCCAATACTCAACCTGTTTATCACCCAAACAATTGACGGGAATTACTCCATGAAACGCATCAAATTCTGCAACACTTGGAATTTGATGATCGCCAACTCGGTTATGAACTCTTTTATTACGTGTTTAGGAGTGATGTATTCTTCTCACAGAAGAAATGATCTGGAACAGGTTCAAGACTCAGCTTTACGCAGTGGAAGTTGATGCGAGGGCAGTTCCAGCAAAATCTTTTAACTACTTACTGAAATTATTGGACCTAAGCAGTGTTTTAAAGTGAGAACTTTATTGCGCGCGCTTGGTTGGGGACCTATTTCGTTAAACGTACGTCCGTACGTCAGAACAGCGCTCAAGGGGAAACAGCACGGCGGGGAAGGGAATGAAGAAAGGGAAGAGATACATTGCATTTATACAATTATAAAATCATTTACATTTATCATACCCTGCATTCATTTAATCTCTATATTCCTACCTACTACGAATTCAATAACCTGTAAGTTTTTTTATTTTTATTTTATATGTGAATATCGTCATATAAAGTGACGCTGGTTGTTTCGAATGATGAGCACTTACAAAAAAAATACATTAAATTCTAACAATAAAAGGAAAAATGAAGTAATATACAAACAGTATAAAATTATTACAATATAAATAAAAACTACTTAAAAGTAAAAATTTAAATAAATATAATCTAAACCCAATAAAAAATTAACTATAAGTAAAAAAAGGTATTATACTGCCCAGCCATATTGTCTCCCGAGGTGTTGACGAGCTGTTTTGACAATAAATTATTTTTAATTAAAAATTTTGTTTGAGGCAGTAATGTCCAGACTTTTCTACAACAAGACGTCCATTTAGTTTTACATCAATGGCAGTTCTTTTAACTCAAAGACAAGGGGATAATTTGTTTTCGACACATGAAACATTCACATATTCCGAATGCCTCATGTGTCAATTTGACAATATCATTTGAAACTTGACATTTTATCTCCTGGCAACATCAATTGCTTACTTATAACCTCTATCTCCCCGAAGCTCGCAAATTTTTAACAAATAATTTAAGAACTGCTCATTTCCAGTTCTGTGGATGCCTCGGATTCTGTGTTCTTCCCTTAGTTTTATTTTAAATTGTTTGGGTTACATACAGTTATACAAAAAGGTAATAAAAAAAAAACTGCTTCCGTGGTCTAGCGGTTAAGTCAGTGGATTAATAATTGCAAGTTTTTTTTTATTACATTATTGTAGTTCAACCTTTTTCAAAGTGGGAGTTATCGCTTGTGACCGCTGGACGCCTAGAGGGGGGCGGTAAGAGGCCCAGAAAGAAATGGTAGGCGTTGGCATAGTTTAAGTTTGAATTTATATTTTAAAAAATACGCTGAAATTAAAACCTACTTATTACAACATCGATTATTTAATTATATTTGGTCGAAGTGGGCGGTAGACGAAATAAGTTTGAGAATCTCTGCTGTAGATATTGTTAATCGAAAACTTTTAATAAAATGGTACAATGTGAATTATTGTGAAAAAGGGCAAATTGGACTATTTATAAATATTATGTATGAGCATACCCGTGTTTGTACGATAATGCCGCGAGTGACTCCAAGAAAAGCATAAATTCTGAAAAAACTAGAATATTAACAAAAAAAATATATATGCTGTTTTGTACAGACATGTCTAGTTTTGTAAACTACTTAACTATAGATTAAGTCAAAATTGTAGTTGATTTGTTTATTAATGTACTACAATGTAAATAATTGAAAAAAGCGATAAATTGACTAAATATAAGGCAGTTTTTTTTTTGCGGTTTCTCCGCACTGTTAACTTCCATATACCTGAGGTGTATTATAAAGATGTATTACTTCAGACTTGGCTGTATGGGCTAGATCACAGAGTACAGAATCGCCGCGCGCTACCCACTCCTAGAGACGGTAGTAATAACAATAGTCGTGGTAAAAGCCGCCAGTTGCTTTTCGTACGTTGCGGAATAAACATTAATATTAATTCCCAGCCACAACACTTTAAGACGTCATCTGTGTAGTAGTGTGCGTATAGATGTGAGTTGACGGTAACGCCCACCCCCACGCTTGGTTTGTATGAAATATTTTGAACATGCATGTAGCGGACGGCGCGCGATTCCTTCCTCTGTGGGCTAGACCACAGATATAGATCTAACTAGATTACGCGAGTCCCTGCATTTGTATGAAAACCAAGCGTGCCACTTTTGTTGTACCTACTGTGACGTCACAAGAGCATTTTAGTGATGGGAATCTCCAGTCCGCGCGAAACCGATATAAAATAGTTCCGACGTTGACAACATATACTGTTTATTGTGTAATATTAGAATTTTTAAATTTTAGAGAAGGGTTCCGGTGCATCGAGCCGTCGACCACAATGTCAATCTACTAACTCCATCATTAGTTGACGTTTTCAGTACATCAATAGTCGGTATTGCTTTTGTAGTCAGTCGTCGAAACTTTTTTGTTTCCTTAAAACTGCCCTCAATAAAATGAACAGAACAAATTCGACTATGTTTTGTTGGAAACCAATTTTCATGCCCCGTCGCTTCAATCCATTTCATTTTAACGTTAGGGTCACTTGGAAACCTGTAATTATAATTAATAATATTCTGAATTAAATCACTAACAGAAACTAATTGCAATAAAAAAATATATTATGTCACAAAATATCCCAAGGCGAACATTATCATTCCTCTGTTTCCAAAATCGATATTCGAATCGAGCAAGTGTACAACACTATTTGCTTCATTTGACAGAAAAATGATAATAGTGACCCTACCAAGAAGCTTCGCGACGAATGAAAGTATCGATAGTTCCATTTTTATTGCGTGTTTTAGTAAACAGGCTCTACAACTTTGCAACTTTAAAAGCGGCAATGTATTATGAACATGCGGTGCACACTCAGTTACGTAGTTTTCTTAGTAAAACCCACAACAAACATAACGTGCATAAAATAATTGATTCTAAAATAAATGAGACACAATTTAATTACAAAATTACTTACCGATGAAAGGAAACGTTTCCATTATTCCGTCCAACTTTTCTTGTAGAGTTTTTACAGCTCAATACCGCACAGTGAGGCATTTTTTAGATTTAGATTGACGTCCGTTACCGACAACGCGGACCGCAGACTAAATAAAACCGCATCGAAAGAGGTGCATTGCACTTCCTTCTGACACGCGAAGTACATACACTCGAGTCATCTAGTTAGATCTGTGGGCTAGACCCATTGCCTTACCTAATATTTCATTTATCAATCATAGTCCATTGGAAGAATAGAAACTTTAACATGAAAACGCCTTTATTCGATTTTCGTTAATCTGAGTTGGACAAGAAAATGAATCTATAACTCGTGGGGTGATTTATTATATTTTCAAAAGTTTGTTAGGATTTTGTGAAAAGTTCCAGGCGAGTTCAAATGGCGTTCACAAATGATTGCACATCAAAGGTTTAACTTTCAGAAGTTAGATTAAGGAGCAACGGCCTTCACCTG
This sequence comes from Tinea semifulvella, assembly GCA_910589645.1. Lineage (NCBI taxonomy): Eukaryota > Metazoa > Arthropoda > Insecta > Lepidoptera > Tineidae > Tinea > Tinea semifulvella. The sequence goes on from OU342597.1 coordinate 11,436,576, forward strand.
CGGTTGTTTATTTAATTAATTAATGATAAAATAACTACGCACAATATTTAAGTATATCACACTTACACACACAAACACGTACACACTAACACAACACATAGGTAAACTAACATAACACACATGCACTAATTATTTACTGTATTTTGTCCTCTTATTAACGGTGAGTGCTCTGAAGAGCTCTATAACCTAATTTCTTTCTCTCCATTCCGCAACCGAACCACACGCACAGGTCAGAATATGCACCCATATACCGTAGTCACCATCCCTTCGCGTACCTATAAATTTGGTGAATCATACATCTGTCGCACAATAAAGATGTGGAATGCTCTTCCAGCCTCTGTGTTTCCACTTTCCTATAACATTGAGTCCTTCAAGCGAAGTGTGAAAAGGCATCTAGTCAAGCCGGCATAGTGTTGGGGACTGATGTTGGACATAAGGGTCTGATTCCAGTTGCTAACATTCATGGACCCTCAGGTGGGCGCAGGGTCACAAGTCGTGCTAGTATATAAAAAAAAAGTGATATTATTGTTGTGTATATTATTGTTGCATATTATTATTGTTATGAATATTGGCTTATGTTTTGTTTGTATTCTTTGCGACTTGCTTAGTTTAGTTACACTTCTAGTTTTAGTTTAGTTTAATTTTATTTCCACCAATATGTACTATTTACTATGTACTAGCCATATCGACTAGGCTATCCACCATATGCCTTCGTCGGATACTCCAGTACTTCGGACACATTGCAGAAAAGGAGGGGATAACCTGGAGAAACTTTTTGTTACTGGCAAGGTGGAAGGAAAGAGACCGAGAGGCCGTAGTCCGATACGCTGGTCCGACCAAATCCGCTCCACCACCAACACTAGCGTCCATGATGCTGTGCATGCCGCCGAAGACGGGAAGGGTGACGTGCTATCATCAAGACGCACACCAATTCATCGGGAGGTCACGACCCTCATCAATGAGGAAACACGACGCAAGGAGGTACTATTTATATAATGTAAAGCCATGTATGGCCAGTGTGTTACTTATAAGGTACACCTATGTATTTATTCCTGTAATGAGCTGTGGTTTTTGTAATAAATAAATAAATTTAAAAAAAAAATGATAATCGATAATGGGCAAGTGCCCAGGGTTCCACAATCGATTGACACCCCTAAATCTTTAAAGAATTGACAATAAGAGTTTAATAAAATTGACTGCCTCCGTGGTCTAGCGGTTAGGACCATAGATTTAGACGCTGAGGTTAAATAGGTCGTAGGCGAACTGATGGTATTAATTTGCCCATTTTTCCGGGGCGGGGAAGTATCCACTGTTCGTGCCGATAAACCCAGTAAAGTGTATTCATACGTATAAAGAGCAGGTTTGAGTTGCCGTCAGATAGGCGCAAGGTCTTGCTAGTATAAAAAAAAACATTTGAAAACGTTTCAAAACCGCTAAACTACGCCATTGAAATACTTTTATGACTAATGCACGTGAATAATAGTTTTATGATTAATACCCACATAAAACAAATAATAAATTGTAATGCAGAACATAGCGATCTTGTCGGGACTCATTGTTGGGAAGATTTCAGCCAGTTTTAATGATTACCGACTGTTCAAGTCGCTATGTTCTGCATTAGAATTATTTATTTATTTATATAGTACCTACACCCAGCAGTACATACGAGTATATTATCACAAACACAACATAGTTTTTTTTTTTTTTTTAATATTATTATGGTTTTAAAACAACTCATGGGTTACATTTACCTCTTTTAACATTTGGATTACTGAAGCTGGTTGTGCAGATATTAACATTGTTTCTAAAACCAATTAATTGTGTATTCTCTCTCTGTACAATTGTTTGTAATCCTGTATATAATAAAATAAAAATAAAAAAATAGTATAAATATAACTTATCTAATATATGTACCAATTAGGTGTCACAGTATTCACCAATATAAAAAGAAGAAGAAATTAGAAACGTATTACTGTTAAAACAAAAAAATAAATTTATCAAAATTTAACAAATTTACAAAATAAAATTATGACTTCTAAAATAAAATTATACATTATTTTGTATTATACATAGTTTTATGTGGGTATTAATCATAAAATTATTATTGACGTGCGAATCATCAAAATCGAAACACACGTTTGGTCTCCAGTGTGCCACAAAGAAAAATATTTTCTTTTATTATTTTTTCTTTCGTTCTTTCTTTCTTGCTAATTCTTGCGTAACACGGGCCGTGAGATAAGGCAAATAAGTCAAAATTGTTGTCAGGGACATTAATTCTACTGAGTTGCTCTCATGACGACGGTCGATGTAACTTGACCAAAACGTCCGGAAGAAATATGTATCTAAGGCAAATCCTTTATGCGATTACAATTATAATTTATTTTTATTTCCATTTCTTAAAGTCGGTTAGAAATAACGAATAGATTGTAAAAAAAACTTACTGTACTCGAACCTATTCCAAAGCATAAAACTGCTGAACCGAATTATAACGCTGTCAGTGACCTATATAGTTAGGGTAGTGTAAACATGGAAAAATGTGACGTCAAAGACCCTGTATAATTAGATCCGCCTTGTTTAAAACTCCGTGGCCCTAATTTACAAATATAGGCGCAAGTTTCCAATAAAATTGAGTTCATCATTAATTTTATCATTGAACAACTTATCAATAAATAAATTAAAAAATGTTATTTCATTAAGTTATAGGTACTTAATATCAACATATATGTTATAGGTATCAAAATGAAGTCTAATAAATATTATGATCTTACAGAAATGATCAGAAACGGGTTCAAGACTCAGCTTTATGCAGTGGACGTTAGTGCGAGAGGAGTTCCAGCAAAATATATGCTGAAAGAATTAGGCCTAAGCAGGTCTGCCGTCAATCATCATTACGCAGTCAATACTCACGATACACACTCAATACACACGATAAACCCGGCACCCACACGGCAAATTAATGGAATGCTTAGAAATTTGTCCTCTCTTCTCATAAGTGGTAGGCGGACTGATGGCGGTGATTTTCCCAGTTTGCCGAGGCGGGGATGTACCGATAAACCCAGTAAAGTGTTCACACGTTAGGAGGCTCGATTTGCCGTCATGCCCAGTCAAGCCGGCATAGTGTTATAGACTGATATTAGTCATGATTGTCAGTATAATAAAAAAACTCACATTAAAAATAATGCTAAGTAATAAATTATTACAACTTAAAAAATATAAACCGTATCCGCGCGGTATTGTGGCAAGAACGCTAGCCACATTTCCTCGCTGAATCGCTATGCGGTATCTCTAATTGAGAAAAGAACCAGCCCTCTTATCACCGAAGCATACAATTAGACGAGGGGTATTTTTTTTTTTAAAAGGTTTAGCATTTGAGTCCCACCGACCTAGAGTCATAAACTTGAGGTACAAACATAGTACTCGATTATATATACGTATTTGCACCGCTTGCCAGACACTGCGCTATTGCGGCTCTCATATTTATATATCTCCAAAATATCCATAATATTATTGACTGTAAGTTGATAGACTACATTTGTCAAAGGTACACTTAGACTTATATGTATAATATGTATGTATATTTACTTGAAAAATCTTTGAGAATATTGGCGAGCGAGTTAAAGATGGAGCGGTGGTAGCTCGGTTGTAAGAACGCGTTCCTTAAATCCTACAAAGATCGGTTCAAACCCCCCAGGCATGTACCATATGATATGCCATGGATTTACAACACCACCGTTCCCGTGCCTCGGAGAGCACGTTAAGCCGTCAGTCCCGGTTCCACTAATACCAACTTGTGGAATCGTTAATAAATTGTCATAAAAATTTACATCAAATCCTCGCCGTCTGGCCAGCGCGGCGAGTGTAGGCCGAATTCTTCAGATATATATTCTGGAAGACCCATCTCCAGCAGTGGAGGTCTAGGACGCTGTGTTCTAGGGGCTGTAATGATGAAATGAGTTAAATATGCAAAAAAATTAAATCCTTTAAATGAATTGTTACTAAATCGTGGCCAGGTTCTATAGAACATTTTTTTGGCTGGTTCTAACTTATATATGTCTATGTGTGACATTGATTTTTCTAACTCGGTCAAAAGGGTTATACGGCAATATGATAGACTCTAAAAACCTATGAGGTGTTTATAATGCCTAAGGGGACGTTAGTGAGGCGTTAATCTCTGGTCCTACCTACTAAAGTTTCTACTCTGATAATCTTTTTTTTTTATTGAGAATAAAATAAAATAAGTTTATCCTGCATGAAAAAGAATTGTATTTTAAAATAATATTTACAAAATATAAAATAATAATTAGCAACTACTAAAACAAAATTAAATAACTACAAACTAATAATATAAAAATAAACTATAAATAAAAAAAATCCCCATCGTAGATAGTCTCAAGAAGACTGGCAATATTTTCCCTCTGTATAGCGAAGCTAATACGTTGACAAAAATAATTGCTAACCTTTATATCTCCAGATTTCTCCGTCAACCGTTTACACAACTCTTTGGCCAGACGCTTAGCTGGGGTCCCCATGGTCTCATCGTCTCGACCCCAAACGGCGAAAACTCGTAACCTGTACCTAGGTTGGCGTATTTGCACAGCTCGAGATTCTCAGCAGAAACCGCCGCTATCCCCGCTCTGGTTGCCTGGGTTTTGATTTGATTAAGTCCAATGTTAAATCTTTAAACTTAGACGCGGAGGTACTGGGTTCGATTCCTGGTCGAAACACAAACATGTATTAAATGGCATGCCTGGTCAATGAGAACACGTGTTTGTGATAGACCGCCTCCGTGGTCTAGTGGTAACAAACGTTGCCGTGAACTCGGGAGGTCGTGGGTTCGATTTCCACGGGGGGCAATTTGTACATTGTATAATTTGTCTCGGCCTGGGTGTTTATATGTATATATTTACAAACAAAAAAAAGTATTCTTATTCTCATTCTTAGTGTATCACCGTACATTCCCACCGCAATTTGGTTTAGTCAAATAATTTAAACAAAATTGTACACAATATATATTTAACGTTAAAATATCTGTCTTGTCTGGAGAGTGCAATGTGACAGACAAGGAGCAGAACTGGTAGTGTCATAGGAACATCAACACAATAACAAAAAATAACCAAAAATATACCTAGGTACCTATATTAAATATAAATATTTACCTACCTTAGGTAAATAAATTAAATTAAAGTATAATATGTAGTTTATCAACCATCTAGTTTCCGTAACACAAGCCTCGTAGCTTACCACGGAAACTAGATGGCGCTGTGTGACCTGTCTGGAAATATTTATTTATTATTTATTTATTTTATTTAATTGGGTTAATAAAGTTTTTATTTTTTTTTATATTTCGAGAAAGCGTAGTTCTGACTGCAATGCTTCATAGTCGCGATGATACGTTTCATAGAAACACGCAATTGCATTTAATTCTACATTTTGGTTTTACTAAGTCCATTTAGTTGCACGGAGGAAGTAGGTAAATCCCACTTAAGGCCCGTTCACACGAACAAAGAAAGGAGAGACAAAAAATATTTATATATAGATTAAAAAGGTTAGTTGATTAAATGCATTCTTGGTATTAGGCTCGCCTATGTTCTTCAACTAAAAGGGGGATACAGAAAATGTACTATTTAACCTTTGTATTTAAACATATATATATATATGTCGTAGGGTAATAGTGACACAAGAAGTGGACTGCAGCTGTGGGAGTTCATATATTGGCCAAACCAAGCGCACGATAGCCGAGAGGGTCAAGGAACATATAGCAGCTGTAAAAAACTGCCAATTAAACAAGTCAGCAATAGCAGAATACCTAATGGATAGTGGCACAAACCATTGGATTGAGCTGCATGACCCAAAGATACTTATATATATATATATATATATATATATCATACCCTACGACATATATATATCATATTACGATATTTTGCATCCCAGGCTCAATTATTTAGCTTGCAATAAAGACGAAGTTTTTAGAGTGTCGGTAAATCTGCCTTTGTCTTTTGCAAGTTTTTTCGTCTACGAATATTTATAAATAAGTCGTAGCGTGTAGACAGAGCTTTATCGGTAAATATAGTAGAACACGCGAAGGCATAATTCACGGAACATCTAACTTATAATTTACATCTATTTAAACTTGTGCAAAACCATTGCTAATAAAGCCTCAACGAATAAATCGGATATATAATAAATCACTTGCAATGTTAGTTACTTCTTTTTTAAGTATTTACTACTACATAAATTCTTAATCGCACTTAAAACCGTCATTTTTGCGAATTTAGAATTCTTTTATTTGCGAAACAAATCGTCAAACATAGATTTATTTTTTACTGAAAATTTTTTCATCACTTTATTTTCCAGGGACCGCGACATGTCTTGCTAGTATAAAAAAGCTTTCAAGCGAAGTCAGGTTATAAATCAATAATCTCAAAATGATGTTGAAAAGTCTTGAAAGTTGGAGCTCGCAAGGTCTAAGTCGATGAGCAAGCAGGTTGTTAGCACATCGAGTGGCTGTTCTTGGTCCGTGAAGAGTCTAACTTTATGCGGTACACGTGCCTGAGTGGACGTCCAAACCTTCAAGATTTCTTGGTTCATTATTCTTCATAATATAGGACTTGAGAGTTCTTCATTCTGATTTCAAACCTGATAATAAAATGCTTATGTTCAATTAATTATTATTTCATTATCTTTATTGCTCCTACGTTAAATTTCACTTTAAGTGAAAACTTAAAAGAGAAAAGTAAACTTCGTTTAAGTTTATACAATAGTTATTTAATAGGTGGTAGGCGGACTGATGGTGGTAATTTGCCCAGTGTGCCGGGGCGGAGAACTATCCACCGTTCTTGCCGATAAACCCAGTAAAGTGTATCCACACGTTTCGGGATCAGGCTCGAATTGCCGTCATGCCCAGTCACCAGTCAAGCCGACATAGTGTTAGGGACTGATATCAGTCATGAGTCTCTGATTCTAATTGCTAACATTCATGGACCTCGCACGCCACTTACCATCAGGTGGGCGCAAGGTCACATGTCGTGCTAGTATAAAAAATAAATTTAAAAAACTAAAAAGTTTTAATAAAAAGTTTCAAAAACCAAACAGTAATAAGTAACATTAAATAAAAACAGAATACTTATATATATATATATATATATATATAAGTTCTTATTATATATATATATATCTTAATAAATTTATAATTATATATAATTGTACGGACTGCTGCTCAAATGCTGGTGTTGCCTGATCACTGCTACAGATTGGATTCTGCTAATGCTAGGGAAGATGCAAATGACCAGACAGCTTGAGTGTTGTTAAAACGACTGATTTATTCTTAATAAATACCTAACACATAATATTTGCTGCGCCTGCAATCAGCGCGTTTTATGGACGTTATGTATGGGTGCAATTTTATTTTATATTATACACTTACACAATAATATTACATAAAAGTTTAACATATATGCACATAGGTATATGTGTATGTGTATATATGTAAATATATATTTTAAATATTTTGCGATGTCCACGCAAATTGGTCTCAGAATGGCATGATCGTTGAACATGACTTATGTCTTGTCCAAGTTCATTCCGGGACTAACTCGCTGGGATGCCACGTTTAGGCCGTTTAGCATGATTTGTTACTGGACCATAACTGGTCCGACTACAAAATTAGTTCAGTTCTCTACTACGTATTTCAATGCGAGTGACGTGAATAATTCGACTGAAGCTTTTAGAACCAAAATAAATACATCACCGTTATGGATGGAAGGGCTTAACGGATAAACTGTATGGGGCAAAAAACAAGACATATTTTTTCACAAAATACAATATAGGATTATTCACGCCCTGAACTGTTTGATGTTTAGTGGGCCGAGAGAAGAGTTTTATGGACGAATTTGTGACTCGAATTACACTCCGGAGCAAAAAAAACTGAAACTATATGCCTAAGGCGTCTTAAAATTTACGTATTTATTAAATTATCAGAACTGTCACTGCTGGAGTACCCGCGATCCTAGAACCCTCTGGGATTGCGCAGAGCGATGGAAAAAGACCCGACGGCATGACCGTTGGGCCGTGGTAACTTGGCAGGTCCCTAGTGTGGGATGCGATATGTGTAGACACATTAGCCCCATCACACATCCAGGCGACCTCGTGAAGCTCGGGAAGTGCGGCGGTTTCTGTTGAGAACCTCAAGCTGCGTGAACAAAATCGTGCAGTTCTATGAGAATTTTGATGTGTTCGCATCAACGGATGTGGAAAGTAAAAACATTGTCCTAAAGTACTTGGAGCCATATTAATTCGCACATCCAGTCACTTGTGTTTGAATTTTGTTATGAAATATGTATTGTTTAGACGTAGACATGTATGTTATGTACATTTTCATGGAAAATTTTCATTTGGGGTCGAGAATATGGGCCCATGGGGACACTCAGCTAAGCGTCTGGCCAAGGAATTGTCCAAACGGATAAGGGAAAAGTTTGGAGACAGGAAAGCTGGCGATTATATTCGCCAACGTATTAGATTAGCTATACAGAGGGGAAATGTTGCTAGCCTTCTTGGGACTACTTTTTTTTATTTATTTTTTATTATATAGATCTATAAAGTTGATTTTTTTTTTAATATGACCCGTTTTCATTGGTTTAAAGTATATCTCTGTTTTTCGCTCATCGTCCTTTCTTTACTTGAATGATTGCACTTTATGTTAAAAGGTTTTATGTGAACTTTGATAACAATACGTTTAATAAACTCGTCATATAAAAGTTAATTTAGTATCGAAAACCTATAAAAAAATAAGTTTTTAACATAAGATTTACGAATAATGATTATAAATATTTATATATGTGCAAACATACATATAAATATTTAATAAGATATTTTTACACATAAAAACATTTTTTTTTAAATCAGTATAACTCGATTGGTAGAGGCTCAATTGTAAGAACGCCTTTAAAATCCTACAGAGGTCGTTTCAAAATCCCCTTGGCATATACCAATAAGAAATAAACTTTTCTTACGTACATTTGTCATAGATTATTACAACACCACCATTCCCGTGCTTCTGAGAGCACCTTAAGCCATCGGTCCTGTTTCCACCAACATCAACTTGTGGAATCTTTAATATTTTTAATAAAAAAATGTCATTAGAAGCTCGCCTATACTCGTCAAGCTGACCAGCGAATTCTCCGGAAGGCCCATCTCCAGTGGAGTTCTAGCTCTGTGTTTTAGGCGCTGTGATAATGATGATGCAAGCCGAATAAAATTCGTCGACGAATTGGACTGTCCAAACCTGCGATGACCTAACAGAATATGGGACGACAACAAAGTTTACCAGGGAGCAGAGACTTTCTTCCGTCCCGAATTCTGCATTACTTTGGCCACATTGCAAGAAGGTGACGATAATATAAACTATCTTCTAGTTACGGGCAAGGTAGTCGGTAAAAAAACAAGAGGTCTTCCTCTTGCGATGGTCTATCCATGATTGAATCTGAAAATTCCTGTACACCAGGCTATCCACTACGCCAAGGACGGAAACAGTTGGAGAGTCAATCCCCATCAGTGGGGTACCCACTAAGAAGAAGGAGAAGGAGGATGATGATGATCTAGATTTAACTATAATAGAATATATGTATAGACCTAACTATAAATACTTATACAATCAATGTACAAGATATAAATAAATATATTAATTAGTAGATATAAAATATTATCAGAAAAAAAGAAGCTTTATCTATATTAACTAAAATAATATATCTTACTTAATAATATATACACTACATTATACTACATTACACTACTATATACTACATTACACAGACTAAGCGTTGGCTTAGTTTAGTTTTGCCTCCAGTCTTCTAAATAAATGTTTATAAAATATTGTTACTAATTTTAGTTTTGTAGGAGAATTTATTTTTTTTTATTTTTTTTTACTTAACTCTAGGTACTGTAACCTGCCTTTGCAGTTACATGATTATCCAACGCCTACGGTTGGATGTAGTTGCTTTTAATTGTTAAGTTTTGTCGACTTTCGGGTTGCACATAGGCATGTAGTCTACCTTAATTCTGACTTGCCTTGTGTACCAGGTATTGTATTCTCATCATGATCATCATCATCATCAGCCTGTATCTCTCCACTGCTGGATGTAGGCCTCCCCTAAGGCTCGCCACTTAACGCGATCTTTCGCTACCCTCATCCAACCCCCACCAGCGACCTTCTTTAAGTCATCTGTCCATCTGGCGGGGGGTCGTCCCACTCTGCGTCTTCCCGTACGTGGTCTCCACTCTAAAACCCGTTTGCCCCATCGATCGTCGGTTCTGCGGCAGATGTGTCCGGCCCATTGCCACTTCAGCTTGCTAATTTTAAAAGCTATCTCATAGGTACTGATAACTAAATTTAAAAGGTTATTAATTGATCGTTGTGGTGCAGTTCTGTATATGTTTTATTTTGTAAATCTGATATAGCTGAGTTTTCCTTGCAGATTCCTTTCTCAGTCAGATTAAACATTAACAGGTCACTGGAATTTGCTAAGCTGCTGGTCTTCTGCTAACAGCTTACTTATTGGTGCTTAGTCTTCTACTAGCAGGAGTAGAATCATTCAAAATAATTAAATTAATGACGTTTCATAAATGCCTGTAATAGGTTTACGTGAATAAAGATATTTTGACTTTGACTTTAACGGAGAGGATTCAACGGAACTCCTTTTTTATTGAAAATGCATAAAACTTTATACTTTTTATACTTTATATTTTCGAAATATTTACATATATAGAAAAACTAAACACTTTTTTACAATGGACACTATTTCGCGGTAGACTTTGACTGTAATTATTATTTTAATCCTAATATTTATCAAAAATACTCGCTCTGTCGACCTCTCGGTCCGAGCTTTTCGATCTTCCTTCTTTTTATCTTTTAATACAAAAACCCATCAACCCTGTCATTGTCGTATATAGTCAATACTATTCTTTCTTAAAATGCAAATGAAACTCTGTTACCTACATGTACCCGTTACATTACCTACCCAGTTTTCTAGAATCACTATAAGATAACATAGATAACCCAATTGGATGAAAATTAGGCATTTTACATGAAACGTTTTGAGAACCGAACCGTGTTTGTCGTTCTGGTGAAGCATACATATTCATTCTTCTGGAACACGGAGGCTTATTCAAGTAGAAATCTTTACAACCTTTAGTTGAAAGACACTTGCGTAGTAGGTGTGTTATTGTTACAGAACAGGAAAAATAAGTAGAGTTCTTTGTGCATTTACTAATGTTAACTGCGTTTTATTTGTCTATCTATAGACATATTATATACAATTCGATTGCCATTTATTTTGTTCGTCTTGAATCAGCGATGGTTTAGCAAAAACAAAAAATAGGAAGAGCCGAAAAGTAAAAATATATTAACTATTTCCAGACAGGTCACACAGCTCCATATAGTTTCCGTGGTAAGCTACGAGGCTTATGTTACAGAAACTAGATGGTTGATAAACTACATATTATACTTTTTTTTTGTAAATATATACATATTATACATATAAACACCCAGACCTAGACAAATTATACAATGTACAACTTGCCCCCGGTGGCAATCGAACCCACGACCTCCCGAGTTCACGGCAACGTTTGTTACCACTAGACCACGGAGCCGGTCAAAAAAAACTTTAATTTTATATATTTCAAAAAAAGGACAGAAGCAGCAAATAAAGCAATCGTGTTCGCGCTATTCGCAGTATATTATATATTAACCAATTTTTGATGGCTAGGCAATATTGTGACCCGTCGGTGCATAAACAGACATTCCTAATTGTTTACCTCTATCTCTTTCTCGCTGCTTGCTTTCTACATAGCCCATCCCGCCTACGCTTGTCCAAAGTCCGGCTTTTGCATACTGATGAGGATTAGCGTCTATAACCGGCCGCGGAACAGCAGTCGAGTTAAAAGATAGTTAGAGTCCTAGAAGACGTTGTAGAAGTCGCCGCGATCATTGTTATAACCTGCATTCACAATATATAGCGCAAACTTCCAAATGCTGGTCCGAGGACATCAGGTGAGTTTCCAACCTAAGGACCCCCCGACCCTACCACCACCGTTCCAGTCGCCGATCCAGCTGCTGTCTTTGTCCCCCATTTCCCCCTCGATGGCTCCACCGCAAACCCCTACCCCTTAGGTTGGGTCTGCTGCCGTCGAGTAGACTTTTGCTTCGCATGTTTGCATGAACGCGGCGAACGAGTGCCTACACCCCGTAGCCACGACTCAGACTTAGCTGTTAAGGCACGTAGGACCAACAGTGAGAGAAAGAGACGGTTTATAGGGTTTTAGTCCGTGGGCGCCTTGGGGTCTCCTTAGGAGTCGGGCATGCGTCCTCCTGCCGTGGCACTTCAGGCTGGGGGCGTATCATTGATGATTTATCGATTCACCGTCTTAAAAAAAAAATCAGGTGAGTTTATTCAATTTAAGGAGTTTTAAATGGTTACTATATATATTACAAATCTCATACACACCCTCGCACATACACTCACACATATATAACAAACACATAGAGACACTACAGGCCAACCTCGTGTAGGTATCACAAACACATAAATTCAAATTCAAATTCAAATTCAAATGATTTATTAGCAATGTAAGGTTTTACAATATATGTTAACAAACAATCGTGGAACATTATTACAGGATTTGCAAAATGTATTTTGGTGATGGTCCCACACAAGGCAGTTAAGCCTGACATGTGGGTCCCAATCTAAGATTACCAACTTAGAGATAAAGAAAGGTAGCAAAAAATATACGAAATAAATAATTACATACATATATATTATATATAGGAGTATACAATAATTAAAACAACGGGTTGTGGATCAATAAATTAATTCTGTGAAGTGTTCAGTGAGCATACTAAGCGATAGGTCTCATAAATTGTTCAGTTTCATAGTAGTTCCAGTCTAGTAGGAGCCTTGCAACTCTAATCCGTGCCTCTTTAAGTGTTGAGTGCAGAATATCACATTTCTTTATTATTCTGTTATATAAAAACGAGTCTAGGAAGAAACTAAAACGGCCAGCAAATGCAGTTTTAATACAAATATTGTCCATTGCGGGGACACGCTTCGCGAGCCTCTTTGTAGAAGATTTCAATCTTATGGCAGTACGATGACAATGTACTGTGGACGCAAGGATAAACAATCTTCGAACGCTAAGCACTTCAGCCTCCTCATATAGCGATGTTGTGGGATGTCTAAACGGTTTCCTGAGCATTACCTTAAGAATAGACCTTTGGGCTCTTTCGGCCCTAATCAAAACCGTAGTGGCACATCCCCCCCATGCAAGTATGCAGTAACACAATATAGACTGACAAAGTGCTAAGTATATACTCTTTAGCAGTTTCTTGTTAGCAACATCTCGAAGAACCCTAACCGTATAAATCAGCTTTCTTGCCCTGGCTGACACTGCCTCTATGTGATCACCAAAAGTAAGCCTCTCATCCACCACAACTCCTAGGTATTTTAGTGAGTTTGCCCTGCAAATCGTGTTACAGGAGCAAACTGAACGGCCACCATCATTTGAAATGGAAGAGGCGCAATTGTGGATTTTAATTTCCGAGAGAGCATTGGACTTCGGAGCCGACGCTGCAGTCTTGTGGAAACAGATGAAATGGGTTTTAGCGGTGTTAAGGGTCAGTAAATTCTGATTTAGCCATGCAGCGACCTTGGTCATTCCTGCCTCAGCCCTGCCATGAACTCCGTGCCAGGAATTGTCATAAAATAATAGGGCAGTATCATCTGCATAGCAGATCACCTCTGAAAACGGCAGAGATAGGTGTGCTATATCATTGAGATATATAAGAAACAGGGAAGGGCCAAGAATACTACCTTGTGGTAGACCATACGACAGACAGTGTGGTTCACTCACCAAGGCGCCGACTCTTAGGCACTGTTTCCTATTACATAAATAGCTCACAAACCAATCAAGAGCGATCCCGCGGACACCAGATGCTTCCAATTTACGTAGAAGAATAGGAACAGAGACCGTGTCGAACGCCTTGGCCAGGTCCAGAAAAACACCGATGCAGGCCTGACCCCGGTCCAGATGTGAAGCAAGAGTGTTGGTTAAAAGGGTCACCGCGTCCTCAGTAGATCGTCCCTTCCGAAAACCGAATTGCTGATCCGAGAAGAAATTGTGTGATTCCAAGTAACCCATTAGCTGCCTGTTCACAATTCTTTCCAGAATTTTCGAAAAGGCGCCTAGCAATGAAATCGGGCGGTAGTTACCGGGTATACTCTTATCACCGTTCTTATGTATTGGTGTTACAACAGCAATTTTCCATGAATCGGGAAACGTGCCAGAGGACAAGCTGAGGTTAATAACGTGGGCAAGTGGAATTGATATTTGGCTTTTAATATATTTAAGGAGACGGTTTGATAGACCATCCATACCTGGAGCACTATTAACCTTTAGCTGTTGGACATAGCTTTCAACTTCAGATGGTGTAGTTGGGTGCATGAAAAATGATCCAGATGAGAATTGGCGTAGGTGGACTTTGGACGCCAAAGCATCTTGGGTCTCCCCTGTTTCGAGTAGAATTTTATCAGCGAGTTGTTGACCTACCGTGGAGAAAAACTCATTGCAGTGGTTCAATGAATCCTTGGGGGATCTTTTAATATTGGTAAGTTCCGAGGCGCAGGCGGCAATTTTATGTGAGGAAGATATTTGTTTGATGCTGTCCCATAACTTCTTCGGCTCATGCTTATTTTGTTCGAGTTCGTTAGAGTAATACTGAGTTTTTATTTTTCTTAGAAGACTAACATAAAAGTTTCTGTATCGTGTATAGATTAGTTTTTTAACAGGATCATTTGGATGTTTCCTAACTGCGACATGTAATTTATCTCTATGCTTAGAGCACCTTATCAGGCCAGGTGTCATCCAAGGCTGAATATTGTACTTAGAGCGACTGATCTTTATCACCTTAGTGTTGTTGTTTACGATAGTAGCAAGTATATCCGTGAGTGTAGCTGCAGCATTTGTAGCTGAGGTATTATCAGTAACAGGTAACCAGTTTACCTCACAGAGCTGAGATAAAACAGCTTCATAATTAATCTTAACTTTAGTACGGTCAGGCTGTGGCCGTTTAGATCGTGTCACTGCAACTCCGGTCATAACTAGGTCATGATCAGTGACCGCGCACGAGCACACTATAGATTCCGCATTGGGCTTCGTCTTAATGTATACGTGGTCGAGACAGGATTCATTACGGGTGGGTACATGCACTGCTGGCCTAAAACCAAAACTGGCCAGCAGAGACTGGTAATTGGCAGAGTTATCGTCGTTTTTTGCGATTATATTAATGTTTATATCACCTGCTAGTACGAGGCAAGGACTGCTACCCAAAGAACTAAGGACATCCTCAAGAGAGTCCACAAACCTATCAGTTTGTCTAAATGAAGGTGAGCGGTATATACCTAATAACGAGAAACAGCCAGCGACTTTCACCAACAAACAATTTGCATCATTTAAGTTTGGCTCAGTTACCACCGGTGACCAAGTATTTTTGACATATACCACAACTCCTCCTGCCTGGTTAAGGTACTTGGTGGTGTGGAAAGATTTAAAACCGTTTATTTGGCAAATAGTTGAGTCGCTATTTATCCAACATTCTGTCAGAACTATTACGTCATATACAATGTCTAGCCTCCCCAGAGTCACCAAGAAGCTATCAAAATTACATTGCAGGCTTCTAATGTTAAAAGTAAGGATCTTTAAATTATAATTTTTAATTATATCTTTGCAAAGCTCCACCTGCTGTACTTTATGACATGTTAAGTTTAATGATTTGTCAAACTGATCCAATAAAAATGAATTTGCCATTCATCAATATGTAAATTGGCGAAACCTTCTGAGAAAAGCTTAGATGAGAACAATTTGAAATATATAAATATATAGGTACTTAAATAAATAATTATAAAGCAAATATAAATTAATCCTAAAATTAAACTAGATATTAAACTATTTAGTACTATGACTATATCCAAGCAATAAGTGTAGATGCTTTTAAGATCAGTGAGTGATTTAATGGTTGGAGACATGGATCGCCACTGCTGGTAGTACTGGAGGTTCTGGTTGCAGACGGAAAATACGGTCAAGATCATCAGCAGATTGAATGAACTGTAGCGCAGCGCCGTCTCTTTTCCGGGTGTAAATTCTCCCGTTGCTGGTCCAACAGTGTTTGAAATCGTGCTGCTTCGCGCGCAGGCGTGCGTCACGAAACAGTATGCGATTGGTTTTTGTGAGGCGTTCGTTAACGAAGACTCTTTGTGCGTCCTGGCAATCTGCAATGTCCTGTGCGGTAAGATTTCGTCTAATTTTGGCCGCCTTAATAAACTCGTCACGTTTAGCCTTGCGAGTGAAGCGAACCACTATGGGGCGAGCGTTGGAGGGCAACTCTGACCTACGAGGACCTGCACGTGCGATGTTATCCAAGTCAAGATCGGATAACGCAACACCTATTTTAGCAGCTGTTAGGTGTACCAATTGATGAATGTTTTCGGTCTTGCTTTCCGTAAAACCCACAATTTCCACTTCGTTTTTGAGCCCCAACTGCGATTGGACGTTAAGCTCGGTTTGCAATTGTACAATAGTTGCATTTAGTACTGTGTTTGATTTTTGCTGGTTCTCCAATGAATTGATTCTAGATTCTACTTTCGTAATCTGCAACGTGACATCATCCAGTCGGTCATGGCATTTTTTTAACGAGTTGACTACTTCTTTGAACTCATTTTTAAATGACAGCATATCCTTCCGTAGAAGTCTTATTTCGGATGTTAGACTTGCCACGCTATCATCGAGTTTAGACCCTTCCTCGGCACCTATAATATGACATCTGTTTCGAGAGGGGTCCGAAGAAGCTTGTTGGCGCACTGGAGTAAGGGAGTTATCCCCTCCTCTCTTGGTAGCCGCGTGGCAGTCTGGGCAAACCCAAGTAGCTCTTAGTTCTGATGAAACGTTAGATAAGTTTAAGCATAGCAAATGGAAGGTCTTGTCACAGCCGTTGGAATTACAGGCTATAAATTGTCTATCAGTTATATTAGATTGACATCCAGCACAGATTTTAACAACTGGGGAACGAGATTTAGTTCTTGTCGACATTCCCAGTCTAGTAAGTTAAAGTCCTGTTTAAATGCAAAAACTATTCCAGTGATGTTTTTATTTAAAATATATATACGTGTACTGAAGACTAGATTCCTGAGCCTCAAAATAAAAAATGACAAGTGACAGTTGACAGGTGACTGACAGACAGTGACAGTATGCTTTCCGAACGCATATAGAATTGTCAAAAGGCTATTTACTATAGGTAGCTAGTTGTCACTATATGATTTCACTTTCTTTTCCAGCTGATTTTACGTACCAATCGCAATTTGTTTCGTAAAATTTATATATTAAAATAGAGAGGCAAAATACACTGTTAATGCTACGTTGATTACACACGCGATAAACACGGTAATTATAAAGAATTTTATTAATTAACTTGAGATGACAGATTGTGGTATTATACGCGCAAAGTACGTTCCGAAACTCCCAAAGATTATACATCAATCATTATTGTTTGAATCGGAAATTAACCAAACTATTTTTTTGGTTGAAATGTCTTTATCAATAAATACAGCAATCAAAACTCATGCCGGTCCCAGTTAGTCGTCATATCAGGAATTCTGTCACGGCTCTCTTTAGCCATGATTCAATTTATATAAAAGCTTTCTATTATGGAATGTCTACTGAAATGATATTATTGTCTAAGTGATTGCCTGAAAATAGAAGCTATATTATAGACTGAACATTAACGGGTCATATTTCTTTCTTAATTTATAATTAAATATTTTTAGAAACACTATGTATTTTATGCAACATTTTTTTTTAAATCACACTTTGAAATTAAAAGAACTGAATAGAAATGATTGGAAATGAATAGAAGTGATTGGAAATGAATAGAAGTGATTGGAAATTAATGGAAATGAATAGAAATTATTAAAAATTAATAGATATTAATAGAAAAGTAAAGTATCATCACGACCTTTTCCCTTTCGGGTGGTCAGAAACCACGCTTATAAAGAAGCGGATTCACATTTAGCCAAACTTTACTATAGGCCAATCATGACAAGTGGCAAGCTCGAGAAATATCACAATAAATTTAATATTTATTAAATTTATTCATTTACATTAATGAATATTTTTGTGTCCTGACCAGGAATCGAACCCGGTACCTCCGAGTCTAAATGCACGGACTTAACCGCTAGACCACGAAGGTAGTTAGAAATTAATAGAAGTAAATAGAAATGAATAGAGGTGAATAGAGGTGAATAGAAATGATAAGAAATTTAATATTATTTATTTATATAATGTAAGTTATATAATAATTAAAATGTCATGAATATGTAAATTTTACTATTAGAAAATATGCGAGATTTTAAAATTTCTAAATTTGTACGAATAAAACTCGCTTAACGAATAATGTGTTAACAGCTTCTTCATTCTAGATTTAAACTGATTATTGAGTAATTGTTTAAGAACCTCTGGTAACTTGTTATAAATGCGGATATACATAATATAAGTTATTATCGAAAACTCTGCTTTTTGGTGTATTATTATTAATAGTGTTTAGATGTCGACTACTTTTAAAAACATCATTTTGGTAAGAAAATAGGTCACTATGCATTCTAATAGTTGTGACGACGTCGTATATATGCCTGACAAAAATATACCTCAAATGGCAAATTTTTAGGCGCTGAACACATCGCATTGGCGCGCTAATTTCTGAGGTCGAATTTGGCAGTCAGCGGTTGGTGTAATGAAGTGAGT
The DNA here is from genome assembly GCA_910589645.1 of Tinea semifulvella. Taxonomy (NCBI): domain Eukaryota; kingdom Metazoa; phylum Arthropoda; class Insecta; order Lepidoptera; family Tineidae; genus Tinea; species Tinea semifulvella. The sequence continues at coordinate 11,455,416 of OU342597.1, forward strand.
TTGGTCTATAGATTGGCGCCATAGACCGGATCGTAAAGTCAACAAAGCCAACTGATATTAAGTGGGTTGTTCCGAGACATCAGATTCATTGTGCTAATTTAGACGCCTAACAAATAAAGCAGACGTTTTTCTACTTCCTGGCCTATCTTTTTTAATAAAACTCGAAAAAAAAATCATGGCGAATATTTTTATTATCTTTTGAGACATTACATAGACTGCCTCCGTGGTCTAGCGGTAAAGTCCGTGGATTTAGACTCGGATGTATTGGGTTCGATTCCTGGTCGGGTCACAATAATATTTATTTATAAACTTACAAAGTACAAAGGCGGACTTAATGCCCGAAGACATTCTCTGATAGCTAAACCTTGGGGACAAATTTGATCAAATGTAGGTGCAATCATAAAGATAATAAGAGAAATAAATAACTATTTAAATTAACAGCAATTTAATGTATTCTTACTTACAATATATATGGAATAAATATTATAATATCTATACACTAAATACTAATACATACATATTATTATACATAAACATACATATATAATACTTACTAACACTGTGTGGAGCTATTTAGAAAGTGTGAAAGCACCAGTTTTTTGAATAATGTTCTTCTTGCTAATGTTCTGGGTTCATACATATGAGTATGTACCCAGTGCCATATGATAGGGCAGGTTGGTGAAAATCCTTAATAAAAAACATGATATATAAAATTATTAATAATAATAATAAAAGTCTTTATTGCACACAAAATATATAAAATAAAAAGATGTACATAGGCGAGCATAATACCTTGAAGGTATTCTCTACCAGCTAACCTTTGGGAAAGTGATAGATTTATATGATGGGTGTCTGAGATTTCTGAAGTTAATGCAAATACACACATCAAAAGTGTCTAGGGATCAACATATATTTTTGCAATAACTTTTCTCCTGATTGATATTCATTAAAATTTTCTTTAAGGATTGATCAAATAAAATGTTTTCGTTTGTCTACAGTAACGATAAACCAAGTCACCTTTGCATTAGTAAAAAAAATTGCCATTTTCCTAATAAAGGGATTTTTGACATTTGAACCACTAACATTAAAGTTCGAAAAAAAGACTGAAATAACAGTTTTTTTTTTAATTTTATTGGGTAACTTAAACAATTAATAATCCGTGTTTCTACCGCGAACACTAACAACACAAGAACATCGGTTTGGCATACTCAAAATGAGTTCATCCAAATCACGCTGTGGAATGGCCGCCCATGTTCGTTGCAACAACAAAAAAAGGTCTTCTTGCGACTGGATACCCTCCATATTCGGCAGAGCTCTTCTCTGAAGAATATCCCATGCATGCTCAATCGGGTTCAAGTCTGGCGACTGAGCAGGCCAGGGCAGGACATTGATGTTAGCTGCGGCGAGAGTCTGTCTTACAACTCTTGCGGTGTGCGGTCGTGCATTATCATGCATTAACTGAAATAAGGGACCGATATGCACTTGTAGAGGAACGATGACGTCTGATACAACCGTCTCAGCATAAATTTGAGCGTTGAGGTTGCCTCTGATCCAAATCAACTCAGTTCTTCCGCCGATCGAAATACCCGCCCATACCATGATGGTTCCACCACTATAAGGATGGACTTCCTGGCAGGATTTTAATCGCTGTTGGCGTCCAGGGGTTCTCCAGTGTCGTATACGTCTTGTATCCGGCCTCATACCAAAACGAGACTCATCAGAAAAGCACACGAAACGCCATTGTTCTTCTGTCCAATTTCTGTGTTCAAGAGCCCATTGATATCGAGTCCTACGATTGTGCATTGCTATAGGTGGTACCCGTAGCGGTCTTCGGGAATGAAGGTTCACTTCATGCAAGCGGTTTCTGACTGTTTGGTCGCTAATTAAGTTCCCTGAAGAGCGATGAAGGCTCACGGCTAACATCATGGCGGTTATTGTTGGAGTTCTTCGAGCTGTGATTTGAATGTATCGGTCTTGTCTCCGTGTGGTGCAGCGATACCGTCCTCCATGGCGCTCAGCCACGGTACCAGTGGTTCGGTAACGTGTCCAAAGTCGACTGATAACACTCTGACTTGTATTCAGAGCTAAAGCCACAGTACGTTGCCGGGAACCAGCTTCTATCATTCCCACGGCTCTGATCATTTCTTCCCTGCTTAAATGACGTCGCCGCTCCATAATAACGTTGGTTTTAATCAGTAGTAGGGAAACAGTAGCACTAATAATGTCTTCAATGCGTCTTATGTTTTTATAGGGAAAATATTGACAGCTGATTTTCATCTTTTACTCGAATTTGATTGACAGTTCCTGTTTTAAATTATGAAATGCACCAAAAAGGATCCATATAAATTTATAAAATCATAAATTTATTACAAAGCCACATCTCAATCACAAGAAATCCGCATAAACATGCTTGATCCCTAGACTTTTTTGATGTGTGTATATTAGAATTAAATAATTAAGCACATAAAAATATAAATACTTTATTTAATACAATTACATAAATTTGAACTACACTAATACTTCCATATAATACTTATATAAATAAATATATTAAATACTAATATGTCAAGATGTCGAGATTAGAGTTCATTTTGTTTTTTAAGGAAGTGTGAAAATAATAGTTTTTTAATTTTTTTTTATTTTTTATTATTTATTTTTTTTTTTCTGCCTTTTAGGGATATGTGAATAAAACTGGTCAAGAAGTTAGGCATAATAACAACATGATTCATTAATATATATACATATATATATATGCAGAGCTATGGTCTAAATTTTAAGATAGTTTAAAATTAATTACAAATTCCACCCGGACAGACATACAAGAAAGCTAGTTAATACGTATCGACATTCTAAAAACTCTGTTTTCTCCTATAAGGGATGTCGCTTTAGACAACATAAGACGAAACTTGAGTCAAAAACTTTGCGAAGACGAATGGCCAAAATTTGAAACTCGCGACAAATCTTTCATTAAATTTAGTAAAACTCATTAATTCTGGTTTTCGGCACTGCAATTACATAAATTTGCGTCGTCGCCTGAACCATTAAATTGGTAAAAGCCGAATGAGGTTAATTTATGTGAGAACATTAAACGTACAGTGCGGACGCCAAAAGGTCCTTACATACCATACAGAGCGTTGAACTATAACTAATAACCGGGCTTTCTAAAGATATTATTAACAGGATTGTGTCAACATTGTTGATTTCCTAATCTGTCTTCACAGTGGATTTATACTTTTGTGTACAATTTGTGAACCCATTCATGGCCTTATTTATTGTGTAAAATTTAATAATATTGTATTTTCGGTTATGCTGTTGGAGTTCCAGATAAATAAATAAATAAATAAAAATCAAACTCAATCAATAGAAGTAACTGTTACTATATGTCGATTAAAATATTTAACAATATCCCAACAGAAATAAAACAAGTACCAGTAAAATGTTTAAAAAGGAGCTGTATAAATGGCTGGCAAAGGGCTGTTTTTATAATATTGGCGAGTTTTTGACGGAATATAAACTAAAATAATTTGTATGACTTTTTTTTTGTTATTAATAACATAAAATTATTATAACGTATTGACATAAATTTAATTATGTAATGATGACTAGACAGACTTACTAGATAAGAATATATTTAAATTAAACAATTTTTGCATGCCACAACAGTGGCTTAATGTGCAGAACCAACTTACTAACCATATTACTGTATGTATCATATTTAAAGCAATTGAATCGTTTTATTTACTAGCTGTTTTACCTGGCTCTGTCGTATGTTTATTTTGCTATATCTCCTAAGGTACTCATTTAATTTGCACGGTGTAAAAGAAAAAAAAAATCGTATTGAAATGCTCAAGCCAACAAACGTATTTAAAATCATGACGATTACTGTATTAAAATGGATATAGTTTATTATCCTTATTTTTGTTTTACCTAAATATTGTGTACCTTTAATACTGCCACTGTATCTTATTTGTCCATGCAACATGTACTGTGTGCCGAGACCACGAGGCACGGCTAGACCATTTTTTATATTCGTCATTCATTCATTTGCTGCGGCGCGGGCGCTTGCAGTGAGTCTCGCCTATCCGTCGTACAGTAGATTATAAAAATAATCTATTAGTGCGGAGAGCATTGCAATGTTTAATTACAAGAGCTAAATTAATGTGTCAATAAAAACATATCTCGTTTCTGTAGTAACGTCAAAACAATATGTGTTTGCTTACTGTGTATATGTATTTTAGCTTAAGTATTTTAGACAATAAACTTTTTTATTTTTTATTATTTTATGCCATCGCAGAGTTTTCTGTAGACCTATATACACAACTCTTAAAACAACACTTAAATTATTTTGTTATATCTCAAAGGCTTTAGGCAGTGTTTTCGTTGAAAGCTCCCAGACGGCTTATTTTTTTCCGACACCAACAAATATCATTAATATACACAAAAACTTAACCAATTATGTACTAAAACCATCCTTAAGAACCACTCTATCCAATGGTGGAAACAGCATGAAAATCTTTGCAGTAGTTTCTGAGTTTATCTCGAACAGACAGACAGACAGACGCGGCGGAGGACTTTGTTTTGGTGATAGTGAATACGAAATACACTTAAACTTACAGTTTATATTATTTTAGGAAACATCCTACCGATTTACAAAGTAGTTAGTTTTTAAAGTCTCTTTTTAAGACGTTTGTATTTTTATTGAGTGATATGTCGTCATTGTTATTTCTGGTAATATTTAGCTACAGACTATGTCACGTCAATATTTTTCTATTGATTGCCTGGTTGTTCTATGTAGAAGTCAACGTAATGTAAAGTAATTTTGTGATACCATTGTCACGGGCTTGTCACGTTGAATAAGTGGAGATTTTATTCAGGCACATAGAAATATTACAGTATTAAGCCTAAACTGGTTATTTTATTTTATTTTATTTATTTATCTTTAAGGAAAACTTACAGCTTCTAACAGATGATTTCTTATATAAAAAACTAGATGCCAATTACAAGTTTCCACAAATATCTTATACAACTAAAAAACTTATAAATAGAAGAAACATATAAATTTATTGATTTAAAAACTATATTGTTTTGTTAACCAAAGGCGTATGTAATGCCGATTGGAATTCTCTTACCATCAACCTTCGGGACATTGTATCAATTATGGTAGGTTTATAAAACAAACATAAAATAAAGAATATTTAAATAATTTTGATGTTAATTTAAATAATGTACTTATAACTAAATAAATAAATACATAATTTTAATACTTAAACTACATAATAATAATACATACACTACATAAATAATACATATACAATACATATATAAACTTCTTAGACGTATATACATAAACAGGAACTAATATTTATATTATACAACTACATTACAATAACAATGAGAAGAGAAATGAATTGTGAATATTTATTGCATCTTTAAAAAGTGTGAATATAGTTGTCTTTTAAATACACTTCTGTTGGGTGCCTGACGGATACTAAGAGGTAGGCTGTTCCATAATGTCACAGCTACGACTAATGATAATATTATAATATTATTATTTATTATTAAATGATAATATTATACCACAATAATTTAGAAAAATTAAATAAATATAATATAATGTGTGTTATACTGTGGAAAATGCTCTAGACATCGCCCGACCAACTAATTTAGGCGATGTACAGAACATGTCAATATCCATGACCTCAGCTAGGCGGTTGAGTTCTTTTGATGCTTTCGCTAAAAATGAGTTTTGACGGTAGTTGGTGCGGGCATATGGCACTACCAAAGGTCTATAAGCCCTTTGAGACCGGCTAGGTATACCAAATCCGAGTAATCCTAGGAATTCACTGGAATCTATTTTTGATTGCGCAATTTTAAAGAGGTAAGTAATGTCCGCTATGCTTCTACGTAGCTCCAAAAGGAGTATATATGTGAGTATGTGTTATACCGTTATAATATCGTACAAAACTAATTTTTATTTATTTATTTAAAATGTTTATTGCACGTAAGTACAAAGGACTAATATAGTATCGTTAGATATTCTCTGCCTGTTAACCTTAAGGACAATAAGAGAGTTTTAAGTGACAGCGTAATGTAAACAATTTATTTTTATTTATTAAAATTTTATTGCACAATATATACAAGGGGCGGACTTAATGTCGCTAGACATTCTCTGACAGCCAACCTTAGGGACACTGTAGAACATTAAAGACGTAAGGTAGGTGCAATTAGAGAAATATGATTACGTAATAAATATGGAATATTATCTAAACTACAATAATAAATACTATAATAAACTAAATACTAATAATACATACACATAACGTTTTATTAATACAATTCATGTCAGTTTATATATTATAAACCGATATTGTGAAAAATAAAATCGCAACAATAAAAAAAATAAGTACTAAATTAATGAAGAGATTTAGTAAGAAGTAAAAATTATTAATATTCTACTTACTATTTTAATATAACAGAGTCAAAATGAGGAAATTTGTTTGATGGTTGGCTTGATCGTTAACGCCATTGCTTGATAAAACATGAAGTTTGACAAACACGTTTGTCAAATATGTTTGATCGTTTACAACGAGCTTAACGGCAACGCTTATAAGTCATGCCATAATAAATAAGTGGGTAGTTCAAAATAGAAACAAAATTAATGTCATCAAAAGTCTTGTAATGAGAATACACATTATTTATGACGTCATTATTAGTTGGACGAAGTTGGAAGCGCTATTATTGCGTAATATTAATTGTTTCAACATTTTCTTGTTTCTTTGTTTTCGACTAACTTTAATTTGGTATGGTCGTAACTTATTTTGCAGTTATTCCAACTGCAACTCTATGAAATACGGTGTTACGGGGAAAGTTGCAACAACTAAAATAAAGAAAAACTACAAGAATACCATATCATGTTAATTTTGAACGTAAGAATAGTAATTCTCATAGGTACATGCCGGGGTTCGTACCTATTTGTATTTTTTTACCTTTTGTACCTATGTATGAAAAGCGTACTTACAACCAAGCTACCATTTCACAATTGCGCTAAAAGAAATAGACTAGGAACTTTAACGTCCGAGAAGACAGTTCATTGAATAATTGATGATTGAGGGACCCCCTCGGCTGATCGTCTCTAAGGTCCTATTGGTCAATTCCTAGCGGGATTTGAACTCATTTCTTACCCTCCGGATGAAGAAATTGGGCACTTTAGAATTTAAAAGAGTTGCCATAAATTTATCCTGCCGTCGCTCGGGAGCAATTTGATAGGTACGAGATGAATGATTTAACAGACCCATTGTATATTGCGCTTTATTTTGCCATTCTTAGAATGCGTTTGCAAGTAATGTATCTATCGGCCATTGAAAATCTGTAGGTAACGGAAAACATCGTGAAATCGATTGATCAACACCAAAGCCCCTTCTAGAACACAGAGTCACTCCTAGAGGCCTACTGATAATACGGCCATCACTCGCTCTTCTGGCCCGGCGGGTTTGCGAGGGTCTGATGTCAAATTTTATGAATCTGAATTTTACTTTAACTACGTCCAATTTTTTTTTATATACTAGCCCTACATGTGATCTTGCCCTACCTGATGGTAAGTGACGCGCAAGGTCCATAAATGTTAGCAACTGGAATCAGACAATCATGACTGACATCACTCCCTAACACTATGCCGGCTTGACTGGGCACGACGGCAATTCGAGCTTGATCCCGAAACGTGTGGATACACTTTACTTAGTTTATCGGCACGAACGGTGAATACTTTCCCGCCCCACCAGACTGGGCAAATTAGCACCATTAAGCTTGCCATGGTAATATTTATATGAAAATATCACCGCTTGAAACAAGACTAGAACGCAGCGAACGAGTGCCTTCACTCCGTAGCCACGACTCAGACTTAGCCGTAAAGGCACACAGGGCCAACAGTGAGATAGAGACGGTTTTAGTCCGTAGGCGCCCTGGGGCTTCCTTAAGAAGCTTCACGGATGAGTCGGGCATGCGACCCCCACCCGCGTTGGTCCTTCATGATTTATCGATTAACCGTCTATAAAAAAAAATACACGCATTGCACAGAGAATTTTAGTAGTAACTTCAAAATAAATATGAGAAAAATGTTTTGCTAAATGTACATTTCTAGTAGGTCGTGCAGGGTTTAGTCACCAATAAGAGCCAGGCTTGACCCAGTTAATTCATTCGTTCATGCTGTTGGTGCTAATGGTTGTGTTGGACAATGAAAATAAAAAACCCTTGTACAAAACCCTGAATAAAAGTACGGCTATTCGGTGTGTCCAGGCCTAAAAATGACGACATTGATCCATTGAATATCGGCGTTTACCCCGGCACAGGAAATTTGATGGCCTTTGAACACCTGTCTCTGTCACTCGCAGTCAAATAGTGACAAGTGAAATCTTGTTGAAATGCTAAATATAACTTAATATTTGTATTTTGAGGTGTTGATTTTACCCAAAACTCGAATTGTTATTTAGCAATGTTCTTACAAATATAGATACCGCACTGAATACATTTATTTATTATTTTAATTCCCACAACATCGGTAGCAATATTACACACATGGATACGAACTAAAAGCTACGTCAACAAGAAGCGTACTTTAAGGCGAAAGCGCCAATGTGCCGTAACGTGGCGAACTTTGTATTTGATGGGCTGCGACGCTCTTCGTCACAATGTCCAGCGGTTCGGATAAATGAGAGTTGTTATTGCTGTACGTATTGTCATATTTATCCCAGAATCAAAAAGGGTGCATGATATTAATAAGAGAAGTTGGGAGAAAATCATAGTTAATGCCGGGAGCATGCACTATATAATGTACTGTTCCTTATGGCATTCAAACAAGCGTAAGAAAACGTAACGAAATATAACGCGACTTCCACGACAAAGCGTCCCACACCATATAGCGGAGCTGCACTGTTATACTGGTTTAAAGATGTTTAGTCTGTGTCGCTTTAGCGCTTTTCACGTTGCCTGTTTAGCTTTAGCCTTAACGGTTATTCATAAAAAAAAAAGTTGAACCTCTCTCGGCAAATAAGTTTGTCAATGTGATTGTGACAGATGACAGACTAAAGTAGCCCTAGTTTAGCGGGACATTATAAAGCTACAAGATATTAGTTTATGCTGATATTATAGGCCATCACTATATGCCAATACAATTAAATTAAAACTTGCTTTCTCAGCTATATATAATATAAAACATAAATAACTCTAAATATATATATTTTATATATATTGACCGCCTCCGTGGTCTAGTGGTAACAAACGTTGCCGTGAACTCGGGAGGTCGTGGGTTCGATTCCCACCGGGGGCAAGTTGTACATTGTATAATTTGTCTTGGTCTGGGTGTTTATATGTATAATATGTATATATTTACAAAATCAAAAAAAAAAGTATATTATGTAGTTTATCAACCATCTAGTTTCCGTAACACAAGCCTCGTAGCTTACCATGGAAATTAGATGGCGCTGTGTGACCTGTCTGGAAATATTTATTTATTTATTTATTATTTATATATATTTATGTTGTATATTATTATTAGTATTAGATTTAGTTTTAGTAGAATTTTAATCATTTTATTTTCGTGTTAAAATATTTTCACCTACCTCCCGCATACAATGTTCGTAGTGTCCCTTAGGTTGACCGAGGAAGAATGTCTAGCAGCATTAGGTCCTACTTTATATATACGACAAAAAAGTTTAAAATAAATAAATAATAAATAAATAAACTTGGTAATTAAAGAGGAAAAAAAGTGATCTGATATGACAAATAGGCGTTCAGACATAGACTTCAAGAATACTGCTGCTGCATTGATTTCAGTAAACTCTGAAAGGTAAAAAAAAAAGTAAACCGAAAAATAGATGTGACTCGCAGTTAATTCATTAGTATGCATAGTCATGAGCATTTTTATTTTTGATTGCCAGCTAATACTGAACCTACACGTATCTCTTAAATTTGAAGATCATTGTTTAGCAAATAAGCTATGTTAGGATCGCTCATTCACGGCCTGTTGGAGTCGTATTTATTTAAAGTCAGTTTCGTTCGAGAATTTATTAATTTTGGGATCGCATCGTTCGAATTTTGAATTACTTATCTGGTATTAATTATTATTAATATCGATCTCTTTTTAGATGTTGCCCACACTGTTTGCTTATTTTACCAAAAAGTAATAAACGCTGTACAATGTAATTGACATAAACCAAACAGGTTCTTATTATCATACAAAATGTTGTTTTGTACGCTATCTATTTTGTTCTTCTCTTAACGAAGAAGAATGTGTATTACATTATCCGTAAAGGGGCATTGTCATTATTTTCATTATTACAGGCCCTAGAACACAGAAGAACAGACCTCCACTGTTGGAGGTCTAGTACTCCCTTTCACAACATATATCTGGAGAATTTGACGGGTTGGCGAGGATCTGATGTCAAATTTTAATGTCAATTTATTAACGATTCCACAAGTTGGTATTGGTGGAACCGGGACCGACGGCTTAACGTACTGCCTAATGCATAAGGAATATTCGGCGAACGGATGAATAAATAGTGCTTAGTTTTGGCTTATGACCCTCGCCTGTTTAATATAATAGTAAAATCACTTGCTTGCTGTGTTTACTTCATTTTTTTAAATTATATGTAGTTAACTTACATTACTTTAATTGTTAGTGTCTTATTTTCAATAAGGTTGGTTGTTAGAAAATGCTTAGTCATTAAGTCCGCCTATGTACAATTGTTTTTAGTGCAATAAAGAATTTTTGAATTGACGTATTTTCTTACATAAAAAATATACTTCAATCTTTCATCGCGCGACCTGTACTTCGATACTGCCTATAAACAGGGCAACCAGAAGACGTTTCAACACAATAGAAGCCAGACGACAGACGAAAGATAAAAATAAAACCACAATATGCCACACTGCTAGATAGACTTGCACCAGAAATAAAATCCATTAAAACTTTCCAGTTTCTGTACTATGAGTATTCTATAGATTAAACTCCTTAACTTGAGAGGCTAAAGTTCTGAATGGATTGTTCAGATTAAGCCAGCTCGTCTGTCCAAGTTAATAAACCTCATATTTAATTTAAATAATGATTAACTTTAAATAAATGTATTACTGATAGATTAAGTTAGTGCCGTAGTCCAAGGGTCCAAGGGCATTGACGTGGGAACCTACATTGTGTCGATACCTTGCCCGTTCTCATATCAAAGGCGTATCTTTCAGGGCTGCTGCGGACTCGGCTTGAAAACCCAAATGCGAGTTTGTTGGTAATGACTACGTATACATTAATGGAGAATTTATCTCATACCTCCGATTTGCGGATGACATAGTCATTATGGCCAGTTCGCTCAAGGATCTTGTTGAACGGCTTAAACGTAGCTTTCCAGCGGGTTGGTCTCGAAATGATCTTGGACAAGCCGAGGCCAATCTGCGCATAAACGCTACTCTCGAAGTTGTACAGAATTACGTCTACCTCGGGTAGACTATTCAATTAGGAGCAGCCAACTTCAGCAAAGAAGCCGACAGACGCATTCAGCTAGGATGGGTGGCATTCAGGAAACTAAGGTCTTTAACCAGTGCGTCCTCCAGGTAATGTCGTACGGAGCAGAGACGTGGACACTAACAGTGGGTCTGGTCCATAAATTCAAGGTCGCTCAGCGAGCCATGGAAAGAACTACGAGTATGCTTGGTATATCTCTAATGGATAGAATTCGAAACGTTGACATTCGTCAGAGAACGAAAGTTACTGACATAGCTTTCAAAATTAGCAAGCTAAAGTGTCAATGGGGCGGACACATCTGCCGCAGAACCGACGATTGATGGGGCAAACGGGTTTTAAAGTAGAGACCACGTACGGGTAGACGCAGAGTGGGACGACCCCCCGCCAGATGGACAAATGACCTAAAGAAGATCGCTGGTTGGGGTTGGATAAGAGTAGCGAAAGATCGCGTTAAGTGGCGAGCCTTGGGGGAGGCCTACATCCAGCAGTGGAGAGATACAGGCTGATGATAATGATGACTACGTGGTTGTGCCTTTTGGACTTGAGACAATGGGACCATAGGGGTCAAGTTAGTACTTGAAGTTCTTTAAAGTGGCTGGTTAATGCTGTATTTGACAAGAGGGCTGGCAGTTTTTTCGCGCAGCAAATCAGCATCGTTGTGCAGCGGGGAAATGCTGCAAGTGTTTTTGGCACATTGCCATAACATTGACAGCAGATATTCAGATTCGTTCACTGTCATCCGCCCCCCAATGGAACAGGCTCCCACTGACGATAAGACAGGCTACCTCTGTTCATATTTCTAAAGGTTTACTTTCTAAACAAGCAAAACAGTGTTTTTTAAATCAATATTACATTTTATTTTTGTGTTAATATTTATTTTTAACATTTATTATTTACTGTTTATTAGTGTGTCGGTTTATTTTTTGTATTTTATAGTTATATGCATGTATTTGTGTATTTATTTATTCTTATATGTATTATTAGTATGTAGTTTATCATAATAAATTTGCACTTATACATAGTTTTTCCACACTCCCAAAGGTTGGTTCTTAGAAAATGTACAATTTTAGTGCAATAAAGTATTAAAATAAAATAAACAAATAAATAATGATGAAGTCATCAGTGAATATTTTTATGGCCTTTCGTTAGACTAGAAACAAACAACTTCGTTTTTGACTTCTCCACACAAATTGGCTATATCATATACATTTGTAGTTAGATCTAACATTTAATTAGGCATATTACTATAAAGTTATTAATACACATTAAGAAAAACAACTTAACTCTTAATCATAGTGTACGTCAACATAACACAATCGTCAACATCACATTTTGCTTGAAAGACTCAATGTTATAGGAATAGGCAACACATTGGCTGGTAGAGTATTTCGTATCTTTAACGTGCAACAGATAAGAGTATCCAAATTTATATTTCCCATATGTGCCAAATAGAGGGTTAATGATGACCAGCTCTCTATGGATCATAACTAATATATTTCTGTAAGACTTGTTTCAAGCGTTGTTCATTCCATCACCATTTTTATATCATCATTCATCATTGCAGCCCCTAGAACACAGCGTCTCAGACCTCCACTGCTGGAGATAAGCCTTCCAGAACATATATATGGAGAATTTGGCCTACACTCGCCACGTTGACCAGACGGCTTGGCGAGAATATGATGTCAATTTTTAATGACAAATTATTAACGATTCCACAAGTTAGTATTAGTGGAACCGGGACCGACAGCTTAACGTGCTCTCCGATGCACGGGAACGGTGGTTTTGTAAATCTATGACAAATGTATGTAAGAAAAGTGTATTTCTCATTGGTATATGCCGGGGGGGTTTGAACCGACCTTTGTAGGATTTAAGGAACGCGTTCTTACAACCGAGCCACCACTGCGCCTTATTTTTATGTAAATATAACCATTGCAATCTTACAATATTAGTTTTCCTTGAAAGTAAAAATTGGCATTTAACATCATTGCAAATGGCACATACTTTCAACGAGAACAACAAATATAGGCGGGTGGTAATTTGCCCAGTCTGATTCGGCGGGGAAGTATCTACTGTTAGTGCTGATAAACCCTTTAAAGTGTATCCACAGGTTTCAGGATCAAGCTCGAATTGTCATCATGCCCAGTCAAGCTTTTATGCCAGCTAGTCCAGTTAGGGACTGATATTATTCATAGACGTCGCGCGACACTTATCAAAAAACGATGTTGGTGTGTATAACTCAGAAAAAATGCAAAAGTGTTGATTCTAATATCAATTGACACAATTTGCAAAAATCGTGCCTCCATAAATTCTATGTCTGAGAAGAAAAATGTACAAAAATAACAGAACACGCCCTTATTAAATTTAATCTTCCCCAATCTGTCCAAGAACCATCTTGTCTGCAATTATATGGAACGAAATTCCTTTTTCGGTTATATTATCATCTCGAATGAATACTCCTGGGATATAAATTCCGCCTTCATATTGTTAGGGATGGACATTGAATTAGTCGGCAAGACAGAGTCAGCATCATTTCTTCTTCAAACTGGTCCTATGTTATTATTATTTGGTATTAATTATTGCACTGTTTAAATTGTATATTACTAGCTGACCCAGCAAACGTTGTTTTGCCATATAAATTATTTCTAGGGAATTTGTAGTGTAGAAAAAAAAAAAAAAACTTATTGTGTGTAAATGTGGTATATGAGTGAAAGAGGCATGGAGCGCTGTGAGCGATGAGCGAATATAAAAATAACAAAACACCATTTTTTTATTTTATTTATTATATTTATTCCTAGATAGTTATAATTAATTATATAATAATAAATTTATTCGAAGTAAGATACACAAATACAAACAATAAATATAAATTAAAGCTACCTAAACAATAAAGTTAAAAATAAACTAAACAAAACCTTAAATTAAATAAACTAAAAGATAAACCTAATTAATATAAAAACTAAATACTTACAAATATCTTGATTATAATCTACATGTCATCGAATCCAGGAGAAGATGAACCCAATGTTCCGAGGACTCCGGCGACGTTGCCTCGTTGGATGGCAACACTGATCCTCTGAATAAGATATTCCCTACTCAAAGGATCACCTGTTGACGCTCGGATGGCAACGCTTATGTCGCGTATTAACGATTTAGCGTCCTCAGACCAAGGGCCCATCGTCTCGTTTATTCCTTAAAATTATACGTATATATCGTGAGAGAAACAGGAGACCGGCTTCGGTCTCATCCCTACTCCGTGCTGTTTACTGGGAAGTGACACCGGTAGAGTCTGGCAAATGAGTGTTGACCCAGAAAAAGCGCGGAAAATTTAATAAATCTAGCACTGGTAACACTAATTATAGCAGGAATAAACTGTTTTGATAATAATGTTACCATGTAATAATTTTCAATTAAATATTGGCTCAACTGGCGGGGATAACTTACCAAGTGATAATTGATCAGTTATCGAGCGGGATGGAAAATGATTAAATTACTAAAATGCCTTAAAAAATAGGGGTTGGTGATAGAAGAGTGAAAATTTAGGGTTGTATGTATTTTTTAATGGCACATAATAATAAAAGTTTGTCCAAAAAATAAAAATAAAATGTTAGGGGTGGACAACCCTTATCATTTCGGGGTATGAAAAACAGATAGTAGCCGATTCTCAGACCTACTGAATATGCATATAAAATTTCATAAAAATCGGTCAATCCGTTTCGGAGGAGTTTGGTAACTAACATTGTGACACGAGAATTTTATATATAAGATTTTGTATTTACTTATGGAAATGAAATGAAAATATTTATTTATATGAAATATGGTATCAAAATACAGATGGTTGGTAAGTTTTGGCTCGACATTTCTGGCATACAATTTTTTTGTTTAAAAACTAAACTTATATCTCACATAAATATTACACAAAAAATAATAATAAAGAAATAAGAAACAAACAATAATAATAAAGAAATAGAACACAAAATAACCAAAATAATATCAAACAACAAAAAGCCTATTTTGGTCTTATATGAGCTTGTCGCGGTTTAGGTAGTCCTTGGTTGCGTAAAAACATTTCTGGACCAGTAAATTTTTAAGCCTAATTTTAAATAATTTCGTAGGTAGTTCCCTAATATCCATTGGTAGTTTATAGTTTATTGCAAAATATTTTTTTATATCCTCCTCCTTGCGTCGTTCTCCTCACTGCTGAGGGTCGTGACCCCCTCCACGGATCACTTTGTCCCGGACGATGCTGCGCCATCCGGGTCTGTTCACGGCTGCATGTAGGGCATCGTGCATCTGGGTATTCAGTGAGGTGCGTATCTGGTCAGACCAGCGTATGGGGCTTCGGCCACGTGGTCTTTTGCCTTCGACTTTCCCTGTGATTACAAGCCTTTCCAGGTTACCAGGTGTTTTGCGCGCTATATGGCCGAAATACTCAAGGACTCGTTTTAGGCAGATGGAAGACAGCCTAGTAGAGATTTTAAGCTCCTTGAGTATTGACACGTTAGTTCTTCGGGCTGTCCAAGGGATACGCAACATACGCCTCCAACACCACATCTCGAAGGCATCAATGCGGCCACGATCACCGGCTTTAAGAGTCCAAGTTTCAGCGGCATAAAGAAATATGGAGAATATTAAGCTGCGTACTAGTCTTGTTTTGGTCTTTAGGGTGATATTTCGATCCTTCCATATTCCTTTTAACTGACTCATTGCATTTTTAGCCATGCCAATTCTTCTTCGAACTTCTGTCTCACATGAGCCGGTGTTGGAGATGCTGGATCCAAGGTATATGAAGTCTGTGACGCATTCTAGGTTCAGCGCTCCGGTGAGATCCAGTTTCTTATAGCGATCCACCACCATTATCTTCGTCTTCAGCTTGTTGATATGCAGACCCAGTTTTTTGCTAATTCCCTCCATTCGATCAAGTAGCCCAAGCATTTCCGCTTCAGATGCAGCTAAGAGGGTTGTGTCGTCTGCGTAACGCAAGTTTGTAAGTTTCTGTCCACCGACACTTACTCCCCCTTCCCAGCCCTCCAGCGTGCGTCTCATAATGTACTCCCCGTATGCGTTAAAGAGAAGAGGAGACAAAATGCAGCCCTGTCTTACGCCTTGTTGGAATTTGAAGGGTTTGGAATTGACTTGGTCAATCTTGGCGACGCCTAGACTCTTGCTATACAATGCTTCAAGTATCGCGACGAGATGTCTAGGGACCCCCAGCTTGGTCAGAATAGTCCAAAGTTCTCTCCAGTTGACACAGTCAAACGCTTTACTGTAGTCAACGAAGCACATAATGAATGGTGCATCGTACTCATACGACTTTTCGATGAGTTGTCTGACATTGAGTATGTGTTCTCGTGTGCCCCTGCCCCTTACAAAGCCTGCCTGTTCTTCGGGTATCTGCCAGTCTAGAAAGTGTTTAAGTCGGTTATTTACTA
The DNA here is from genome assembly GCA_910589645.1 of Tinea semifulvella. Classification (NCBI taxonomy): domain Eukaryota; kingdom Metazoa; phylum Arthropoda; class Insecta; order Lepidoptera; family Tineidae; genus Tinea; species Tinea semifulvella. Next base: position 11,472,351 of record OU342597.1, read on the forward strand.
TGTGCAGCATGATTTTGCTGGCGTGCGATATTAGAGCTAGAGTTCTATAGTTGTCGCATTTTTTCGTTGAACCCTTTTTATGTAGAGGGAGAATGACTGACTCTGTCCAATCCTTGGGCCATTCACCAGAACGCCATATGTTGCTGCAAATTATGTAGAGGGACTCGGTACCTTTGTCACCCATTGCTTTGAGTACTTCTGCTGTTATAAAATCAGTACCAGGAGCTTTTTTAGTCTTTAATGCTTTTAGTGCAGCAAGAACCTCAGTGCGAAGGATATCAGGCTCCCGTTCTAACGTATCCCACTCAGTCAGATATGTGTTCTCTATGCTTTCGGGGTTTTTGTAGAGCCCTTCGCAGTACTCTCTCCAGCGATCAGCAATTTTGTCCAGTTCGTGCACAGGTTGACCGTTCGCGTCTTCTATAACCCTCTTAGGCTTAAACTGTTTGGAGAGAACGCGAACTTTTTTAAAGAGGTCTGCAGTTTGTAGTCTTCGTGAGTGGTCTTCAATATCTCTGCAAATCCCCTCGATAAAAGCATTTCTGTCTCGTCGGCATTGCTTGTTAATACTTTTACAGAGCTTGGAGTAATCAGCAGCGATTACTGTGTTCTGTAGTCCTTTAATCCTGAGCTCCTTCCTTTGTTGAATGAGTTCCCATGTAGGGTCAGAGATGTACCCCTTCCGCTTCTGTTCTGGTTTCCTGGACTTTCGGATGTCGTCTAATGCCTTGCCTATATAGCCCTTAAGATGTTCCCATGCCGAATTTGCACTTATCTCTTGGGGTGGAGGGTCATTCTTTAAACTTTCTTCGACTGAGTTTTGAAAAATTGCTCGCTCAGTGTTCTCAAGAAGTCTTGGCTTGATCTGCTTGGTTTTAGGTGCTGCTAATCGCAGAGCGAATTCTGTGACGAGCAGATTATGGTCCGAGCCGCATTCAGCTCCAGGAAACGTCTTCGTATTTTTTACGGATGATCTCCATCGACAGTTGATTAAGATGTAGTCTATCTGGTTCCGGTATCGGTCTCCAGGGGACCTCCATGTGTATTGCCTTCTCGGATGGTGCTGAAAGTTAGTGTTAAGAATATTGAGATTCTTTTCCACACAGAAGCTTATCAACTTTTCTCCTCGTTCGTTTCTTATGCCGAGACCATACTTTCCAACAAACTTACGGATATGGTCATCTCCTGTAGTATTTCCGATTTTAGCATTGAAGTCACCGAGTACGAGGGTAATTTCCCGGTTGGGAATCATTTTTATAGTATCTCCAAGTAATCCATAGAAACCTTCGATTTCCTCTTCCGTACTTTGCGATGTTGGAGCATATACCTGGACAATGTTGAGGTTGGTTGGCTTGCAATTTATCTTTAGTGAGATGATGCGATCAGAAATTGGGTTATAGCCGAGTACGGACCTGTTTATTCTGGGTGGCACCAGAATGCCGACACCATGTTTGCTAGCATCGTCTGTGCCAGAAAAATAGAAAGTGCTTCCTGTGGCCGTCGCGTAGTGGCCTTTGCCGCGTAGGTGTGTTTCACTAAGACCAAGAAAGCTAAGTTTGTGACATTCCATTTCTTTTTCCACGATGCAGAGTTTGCCTGGTTTGATCAGGCCTCTGACGTTCCAAGTGCCAATACGGTGATGGTCGCGTATTGAGGTCTTCTTGATGATGTTTTCATTGTCGTCGTCAGTAATATTCCTCCCTCTCGAGGCCTGGCGAGTCACCTCGTTGGGAGCATCGGTAGCACATTTCACACTAGCCAGCCCGGGTACTGGGTAGCGCCGAGCGTCAGTCGGATCGTATAACATCTCATCGTTTGACATTGGTATTTCCATGGGGGGGGTTTTCATGGGAAAGTGTTAAGTGGTGGGCTCCCACGTCCTTCCACTTACAGACTTTCAGAGGTAATTTAGGTAGTCTCCTCTCGGCCACTGGGGCCGCTTCGCATATACTGACTGGATACGAAGTTGTCGGGTTCGTTAGTCGCCGCCCGATGTTCGGCGATGACAGTTTTACGGACGGATTTGTCTCCCTCTGACCAACCCTCCTCCTTTTTCATCCGGGCTTGGGACCGGCATAGGCAGAGTTAATTTATTTATATTTGTTATTTTTTTATATAAATAAAAATAAAATACTTTTAAATTTTTCATCATACATTTTTTGCAATAATAATGCAATAAAAAATAAATTAGACCTTTATTATAAATAAATCAGCTTGAAGAAGTTTTTGCTCTTTGTAGTGATGTAACGTTGTTTGTATAGTATAGTACGCAGGAGACATCGACGAGCTTGCCACTTGTCATGATTGGCCTATAGTAAAGTTGGCTAAATGTGAATGCTTCTCTTTATAAGCGTGGTGATACTTTTTTATAATTTATCTCAACGTTTGATTTATCTCAACGGCCAATTCATTAACGTTGTTTTTTGACAAAATCTCACACTATAACTTTTAATACTATCGTTGTATAGGATGGTTCGGGCATGTTGAAAGAATGAGCGAAGAAAAATTTACGAACCAGATATATAATGCGAAAGTTGCGGGTGAAAGAGGCCCTGGCAGACCGGGACTCACATATCACGATCAAATGAATAAAACACTGATAGAAGGTGCATTAAAAAGCCTTCGTAACAAAAGGGCATGTATGAAGAGGTTATTGAATGTCGACGAAGCGAAAGAGGTATGTCGTGATTGTGTCAAATGGCGCTCAGTTGTCTCTGCCTACCCCGCAAGAGATCTGGCGTGAAGATATGTATGTATGTATGTTGTATAGGAAAGTCAAAAAAATCTGTTCCAGTAACTCAATGGTGACGAAACGGTTTTGTACCGATTTTTACCGGTTCTTTGCTCTGGCTAATTTATGATGTCGTTTAAATAATTTATGAGAGTTTCTCGTTTCAGGAAATCTGGAAGTCCAAATTTTCTTAGCACCGACAACAGTTCCCTGTTTACATAATGGCTTGTTGATTTGTCGGAATTTAAATAAAGCCTACTCTTACCTCGTAAACAAAATAACTTCTTGACTATTGAAAACAATTACAAAATGATTCAGCATTTTAAAAGATAAAAAATATATTTTCGTCTGTGAGATTATAATATTTCTTCGACTTCATGTTATTTATTTATTTATTAGGTGCTCATAACAAGATGCAGTCATACCAAAATATAAACAGATACAAACAACCAACTAAGATCTGGATTTCATCTCAAAAATTTGAGCATACAGCTTGCCATTTTTTTTTCTTTTTTACTTCTTTTTTTTTGTTAGGAGGTGGTTTCTTAATCATATGGCAGTAATTATACATATATGGATGAGAAAAGGAGGTGAAACCGACCCCCAATCACAATTTATCAGTGCAATGCATTGAATATACACTTAAGCATACATTTGTTTCGTTATTTGAGAATTAATTATAAAATATAGTAAGTATCATCACGACCGTTTGCCTTTCGGGGTGGTCAGAAACCACGCTTATAAATAAGCGGATTCACATTTAGCCAACTTTACTATAGGCCAATCATGACTCTTGCCACTGCTCGTCGATGTCTCCAGCCAGCTAACAAACTCGAGAAGTATAACAAAAAAAATATATTAATTAAATGTATTTATATACATTTATAAATATTTTTTATATAATATAAATATAATTAAAAAAAAAATTGTAAGTTTAAACTGATTATCAGATTGTTACTAACACTATGGACAAATTTTGGTCAAAATATTTTTTTTTTTATATATTTTATTTATTTAAAGCTAATTACTACAAGTAGCAGGCTGAAAAGAATTATTTATTAATTCCCACATGTTTGTTAGCTCGGTTATGTGTGTCGGCATTCTCTTTCAATTTTACCCTTCTGCGGTCTTCGCCATTAAGTGTGCCATTTGGCTGGCGCACATAGGCTCAGGTCAAACTGCCAACTTTCATGATAGTGATGGTAATATACATTTATTCGAAAAAATATTTACAACATATAAAATTAAATTATTATTAAGGATAGGGATATAAGTCCCGTCCGCGTGGAATGGTGGCAAGAACGCTGGCTGCATTTCCCCGCTGAATTGCAATACTAATTCTCTGGGCGAAGAAAGAGCCAGCCCTCTTGTCACCGGAGGAGACAACAAGACGCGGTGTTATATCTTTTAAAAACTTTTTTGCGCTTGGACTCCATGGGCCCAGAGTTTCTACAGCAAACGGAACAAATATGTAATCTTTTAATATACTTACATACTTGCGCCGCTTGCTGGACTCCGCATTTTCCGCCGTGGCTCCCGCTTTATGCGCTGTCCCCCTGAGATGCGACGCGGCAAGGGTGTCGACGCACGTGGCGTCCCACACTAGAGCACGTCCCCGTTCCCAGGGGACCAACGTCATACCATCGGGTCTCTTGCCATCATCTCGGATAACTCCAACAGGCTCTAGAAGAGCTGGAACCTCGATGGTGGCTAGAGCCCTTTTTATAGTATCGTTAAGGGAGCCGTGGCGGGAAAATCTGCCCGCACTTTTGGAACAGGAGAGCCCATGAACTCCAAGACAGTCGACCTCCTTTCCACACGGACATCTATGTAGGATACATAATGGTGCCCCTAACCGAAGACCAACGGCGATACGGAAACTTTCGTCGTCAAGCAGTGTGCCGAGGTTCGCAGAAGGCAGTGCGTGTAACCAGTGGATAGTGATTAGTTATTAGTGATTGATAGTGATTCTAAATAGAGCGAAGTAAAGTGTTTGTATTTTGCAATTACGTTCAAAATACACATTAAATAGTATTTCAGGTGAATTCATTATAAAATCATTAGTTTCCTACCATATACAAGACATTTTTGCAAGAAACTCTTTATTAACTACCTTGGTACCTTAGATTTATTTATTTATTTTTATTTTAAAACTTTATTGTAAAAAAATACAAAAGGCGAACGTAATGCCGCTAGGCATTCTCAGATTATACCCAAACAGAAAAACTCATAGAAATAGATAAATAAATATATGATAAACATTAATATAAAACACACTAGAAATAACTATACACCAGACTACACAAATTATTCACCTATATACCTATAGATTTATAAATTAAATAATATTTATAAAATAAATATGGTGTAATCTAATATAATATAATATGTATCATCATCATCATCATCAGCCTATGTCTCTCCACTGCTGGATATAGGCCTCCCCCAAGGCTCGCCACTGCACGCGGTCTTTTGCAATCCTCATCCAACCCCCACCAGCGACCCTCCTCCCGTTTGCCCCATCGGTCGTCGGTTCTGCGGCAGATGTGTCCGGCCCATTGCCACTTCAGCTTGCTAATTTTTAATGCTATGCCAGTAACTTTGGTTCTCTGACGAATTTCAACGTTTCGAATTCTATCCATCAGAGAAATACCAAGCATAGCTCTCTCCATAACTCGCTGAACGACCTTGAATTTGTAAACCAGACCCACTGTCAGTGTCCACGTCTCTGCTCCGTACGACATTACGGGGAGGACGCACTGGTTGAAGACACTTCAAACACTGTGGTATGGACGATGAGAAGATATGTCGAAGTTTCCCGAATGCCGCCCATCCTAGCTGAATGCGTCTGTCGGCTTCTTTGCTGAAGTTAGCAGCGCAATATAATATATGTACGAGTATATACAATATAATATAATAATACAAGTAATAATAAAACAAAATTAATATTGAGGCATAACATTTTATACTCATAAATAATAAAATGTAACCAAGGAAGAAACTGATCCTCAGCTTAACTCTGATAATTCTATACTGGGGATCAGAGTTCCTCCAAAACAAATAAACGTTTTTGTATATTTTTTTTGTATTGTATTATACTAATAATCCCTGGTTTCCTTGATATACAATTTTCACGAAAATCGAAATACGAGCCGTGAGGATTCGTCGAGTTATCATTCATTACAGCCCCTAGAACACAGCGTCCTAGACCTCCACTGCTGGAGATGGGCCTTCCAGATACATATATCTGGAGAATTTGCCTACACTCGCCACGCTGGCCAGAAGGGCTGGCGAGTATCTGATGTCAATTTTTAATGACAATTTATTACCGAATTTCACAACTTGGTTTTTATTTTATTAGTGGAACCGGGACCGACGGCTTAACGTGCTATCCGAGACACGGGAACGGTAGTGTTGTAAATCTATGACAAATGTACCTAAGAAATTATATTAGTATAGACTTAATTAATGGTATCTTTAGGCGGACGGGTTGGTCGCTCGGGGGAAGAGTGGTTCGTGCCCTCACATCTTTTTTATGTACCTACTATAAATATTTATATTTATTTTTAAACTTCTAGAGTAATTTTCTCCGCTAATAAACTGTGGTTACAGTTTGGCGGACTATTTAATAAGTTATATGTATTGGAAAGTAAATATATTATTGAAATATTTTTTTTTAAAGTGTATTTCTCATTAGTACATGCCGGGGATTTGAACCGACCTTTGAATAATTTTAAGGAAGGTGTTTTTTCAACCGAACCACCACAGCGGTACCATCGTCGAATCCTACCGTCTTTGGCACTAGCGTAAGCGAGCGTTGCACGTTAAGTTTCAGCGGTGTGTGCCTACCCTTTCAAAGCATCGCTTTTATTTCGGGTGCATTAAACTCACCCCCATTTGTCTTCGAGCACAGCAATTTGTCATTTTCTACAACCCCTAACTATCTTTTGTAAGCCAAGAATACATAGTACAGTATGTATAGAAAATAATTTAGGTTTTAATATGCACATTTATATGTATGTGCGTGGCGGTAAAGCGGTGGTGTCCCCATCCCCAACCCAGGCCCCATTAGACATCCGGGCCTAGACGACGCCACTGTCTGTCTGTAAAAAACGATTTTTGGATTACACCAAATAATAAATAAGAAGGAAATAAAAGAGAAAAATAATGAAATTGAAAATCCTAAACGGGTCTTTGTAAGTACAATAATTTTAAATAAAAATTAAATATAATTAAAACGCTTTACATAATTAAGCTGGGGTTTTTACTTGTTTTGAAGATTTAGACTCTGTCTTTAAGTTTACAGGGTGTTCTGGAATTTGCTAACCCTATTTTTATTTAACTTTTATTTTTTCATACTGCTTTGCCAAAACTTCAACTTAACTAAGAGAAATTAAATTAAATATAAACTAAACAGAGCGGTGGTGGCTCGGGTGTAAGTACGCTTTCTTAATATCCTAAAAAGGTGGGTTCGAACCCCGGCATATACCAATCAGAAATATACTGTTCTTGCGTACATTTGTCATAAATTTACAACACCACCATTCTCGTGCCTTGGAGAGCACGTTAAGTCACAAAGTCCGAAGTATTGGAGTATCCTACAAAGATATATGTATGTTGGATAGCCTAGTCGATATTTGGAGTTGTTTTAAAAACGATACGTTGGTTTGATTCTCTGTCCATGATATAATAATAATATAAATTTATTTATTGCACACAAAATAAAAAGATGTACATTAGGCGAGCATAATACCATGAAGGTATCTTACTTTTGGGAGAGTGCTAGATTTATATGATGGGTCTGAGAGTCTGAGATTTTTTAAGTAAATGTACATATATTAGAATTAAATAATTATGTTCATAAAAATATAAATACTTTATTTAATACATACTACATAAAATTAATGACATCCTCAGCATTTTCCGCTAACACCACATCTCGAAGACGATGCGCTTTTGGTCAGCGCTCTTTATGGTCCATGTCTCAGCACCATACATGAATATGGAGAAAGCCAGTGACCGAACGAGTCTGGATTTCGTTCTTAAAGAGATTGTCCTGTCCGTCCAAATTTTGTGTAGCTGAGACATGGCGATCTTAGCCATTCCTATGCGTAAATAATTTACCTACCTACTTTGATAAAAAGATATCCTACAAAATCGTGTCCAGAATCTATGATTTCGTTCGAAGCCATCTTTGGAACATCCTGTATTTTTCTCTCCGGGAGATTTTTTTTTTTTATATCATCAATGTTTGTTCGGGACTCAATTTATATTTTATTCAAGGAGCCTTTTCTGATGCCCGACTCGAATGCCTTTGACGTAAGTAAATTTGACGGTAGATACCTACAAATATTTGCGGAATTATAACTTCAATACATTTATACCACAAGATACGGCGAGGTTTTGTTACGACCTCAATTTGTTTCTCAATCCTTCAAGTCCTTCAAGCGAATTGTGAAAAAGCATCTTGTATGGATGGCATAGTGGTAGGGACAGATATCGGTCGTCAGTTGCTCCCATTCTTGGACCTCGCGTACCGCTTACCATCAGTTAGCGCTAGGGTTTAGAACCGGGAAATCCCGAAATCGAAAGTACCGGAAATAAATTTTATTCCCGGTACTTTCGGGAATTTTATTTTATTTATGCGATTCGTACTACTACTTACTTACTTTTACTTTTTTAGTCATACTTCTTGAATATTCAAAAAGTGATATTATGTTTATTTATTGTTTTTAAAAAAGGTGTTATTTTTAATGTTTTTTTTTAAATGTAAAGATAATTTTAATTTAGATAAGATACCTATTAAAATTAATGTGCACAGGCGAGCTTCCGTATATGTTTCCGTCTTTTTTTTTAATTAACAAGACTTAACATTTTTTTTACTGATTTGATAATTACCGCTCACTGGGTATAAGAACAGAAAATAGAGGAAAAATGTTCATAAGAAGACTTGGGTTCTGTTTCATGCTAAAGTATTTTTTTGGAATTACATTCAGTTACAATTAAAACTACTTAAATATTTATTAGTATTTTAGTTTTGAAGCATACCACTTGTTTTATATATGATATATAACAAAAACTAACAAGAACCGTAAATACTGAAAGAACCGGGAAATACCAGTCCCTTTACTTAAGTACCGAAATACCCGGTTCTCAAAAATAGAAGCGGTTCCGGTAACCCTAGTTGGCGCTGTGTCACAGAATTATTGTTACGCTTCGCTGGTACGCTACAGACATCGACGAATTGCCATTTAGTAAAATGTTAATCTACTTCTTTTGGTTTTGACCCCTCTAATTGCCGTGATTATACTTTTATTTTGTATTTTATTGTCCTTTTATTTTTGATTTTAGCATTAATATTAATTTTATTTTATATTTTGTAAATATTTTTTTCATATAAATGTTTATATTATACTCGTATATTATAAATTTGAATATTTGTATGTTACATACATTTGAGTTTGTTTCATCTTCACGTCTATTATACTAAACGGATTTAAATTAATTTTTCCTTGGGAGCGATGAGATTTATTCTGATTACGACATATCTAAGACCTATTTCTTTCTAAGATTGTATTAAGGCATGACGCCTTTACCCCTATGGGGGTATGGCCACTTATAGCGTACTTTTGGTACTTCTATATTACACGTTCGTAGCTACTTAGATAAAATATGCTGAATCACTTGGTCTCAAAATCAATTGAGTTGGGTCGGAATATTCGGGTCACATATTTCAGGACTAATAAAAATCATCAAATCTCGTTCCAGACGGGACGTCATTTATAATTTAGAAAAAAAAAATGATTCGCTGGATTATCTCTTACTTTATTAAGCCCTTTTCTAAACCTATTGTTTTTCGGTTCGCCTATTTCAAGTTTTTCGTAATTTGGTTCTTATTTACATTTACAAAGGAATGGCAAAATACAAAAACTCAATGAAAGCCCACCTCGATTCTTGGCGCCGCTTCGGACTGAAAAATTACATTTAAACATCATTAAAGCATACCAGATGAAATAGCTGCATCATCCAATTGGTCAGACAATTTGGTGTTTTCTTGGAATTAAAAAAAAGTTATGCTTATTGAACTTACCGTTCCGTGAGTATCAAATATTCCAAAAGACCACAACATTAAGGCGAAGAAATATTATACTTCAAGACACAGTGGAAGTTTTTGCGAGAAAAATTCCAGCAAGCTATCACCAACATCTTCTGTGTCTGATCAGTTACCCTTATTCCTGTATTTAGTATCCAGTTAACCATCGAAAGGCCACATGTCATCTACAACCAAAAATAACCAATTCAAAACCTAAATAGGTCACTCTGTATCGTTAGTGACAAAATAATGTAACTGGAATACCCGAGAGAGCCAGTCAAAGTCAAGTAACAACTAATATAATAACTGATTCGTTAGCGAAAATATCATTACCTACAACTGATGTTGATTTAGCTTATTAGTACGAGAAGTCTGTACAGTTTCCATTACTAAATAAATTAGAGTATCCAAGTTCCCACCCTATAATTGAATCACAAATTCCATCTCAAACAGCCGAGGTTCAATATCGTTAAGGTGCTGATTGGCGTCTTCCAATTGCTAAAGTTTTCAACAGATTGGCGGAATCAAAATAGTGTCGCCATTTGAAACTATTGTAGGCGAAGTTTGTTTACAGTTTACGCATTTCGCCTACAAGTTTGAAATAACGTTTGTTTAGTGTATGGTGTGAGCAATTGAACATCTTGAAGCTAAAGACAATACACTATTTTGTTTTGTCTAAATACAAATGTTAAGCAAATTATATGTATACATTTCCCTTGCCAGATAAGATAGTCCGATAATACCCCTAGTTCGAACTTTAATATTGGATAAAACCCCAGTCCCTCAGACATGAATCCTTACAGCCCCTTGAACACAGCGTCCCAGACCTCCACTGTTGGAGATGGGCCTTCCAGAACATATCTGGAGAATTTGGCCTACACTCGCCACGCTGGCCAGACGGCTTGGCGAGAAAGACATGAATACATGACCAATATATACTAACTAGACTGCGAATCGGGCATACTAATCTAACACACATCGACGTGATAACTAAAGATAAAGAAAAAATGCATGAAAAAACAGATGTACTTCTAAGGTATCTGGCCTATGATAATGACAGTCATTCTTTAGGCCTAGAACACAGCGACCTAGACCTCCACTGTTGGATATGTGGCTTCCAGAAAATATATCTGGAGAATTTAGCCTATACTCGCCACGCTGCCTGGTCAGACATGTGGCGAGGATTTGATGTCAATTTTTAATGACAATTTATTAACGATTCTACAAGCTGGTATTTAGTGGAACCGGAACCGACGGCTGGTGTTATAAATCTATGACAAATGTACGTACTTAAGAAAAGTGTATTTCTTATTGGTACATACTGAAAGGGGAAGGGGGGGGGGTCGTTTAAACCGACTTTTGTAGGAAGGAAAGCGTTCTTACAACCGAGCCACCACCGCGCAGTAACAATGATAGATCTCGCTTCAATTTACAGCGAATACTAAAAATGTGCATTAGTGATTTAATTATTATTTATTAAATATTTATTGTGAAAAAGTTTTAAAATAAAATAAATAATTAATAATTGTATCACACTGAATAGCAATGCAACCAAATCACTATCCGCAAACACAATATTATGACAATAAACAATTCAAATTGGATATTGAAATGCACAAATTAATTTCGAATCTTGTGTAACGTTCAGAATTTAATTTTAACCAAATCATTCTCCGCTTTTTGTCGGGTGAATGAAAACAATAATTTAATTCCGAAAGGACACAGATTTAATTCCGAACGAATTTGATGGATTAGGAAGTGAAAAGGGCCGTCTATGCTTGACAGATGAAATGGAAGCTATATGTCCGCTAAAAGGGTTAAATGAAATTGGAAGTTAGTGTCATTAGAATTTATTGAATGTAAGGTAGACACAGTGTATAGTTCTTTATCACGTGACCTTGCCCCACCTCCTTGCGTCGTTCTCATAACTAATAAGGGTCGTGACCCCCTCCAAGGATCACTTTGTCCCGGACGGTGCTGCGGTTTACGGCTGCATGTACGGCATCGTGCATTTGGGTATTTAGAAAGGTGCGGATCTGATCAGACCATCATATGGGGCTTCGGCCACGCGGTATTTTGCCTTCGACTTTCGCCTTGTGATGCAACGATTTTGATGAAATTTCTCTCGCACCAACTCCCACTGCGTAAAGCTGAGTCGTGACCCCGTTCCTGATCATTTCTTCTATGAGATCTTAATAAGAAAATATTAAAAAATGCTTTTATTGAGTAATAAGGTACACTGGTATGAAAGTATAAATTTGGGATACAATATATCTAGGGGTTGATTCCTCAACCGTCAAGCAGAGGCGCTCTACGCAAACCCGCACTAAGAACTGGGAAAATAATGATCAAAGTCAAAGTCAAAGTCAAAACCTATTACAGGCATTTATGAAACGTCATTAATTTAATTATTTTAAATGATTCTACTACTGCTAGTAGAAGACTAAGCAGCAAAGTGGTCCAATAAGTAAGCTGTTAGCAGAAGACCAGCAGCTTAGCAAATTCCAGTGACCTGTTAATGTTTAATCTGACTGAGAAAGGAATCTGCAAGGAAAACTCAGCTATATCAGATTTACAAAATAAAACATATACAGAACTGCACCACAATGATCAATTAATAACCTTTTAAATTTAGTTATCAGTACCTATGAGAATACAATACCTGGTACAGCAGTAACCCACCAGGCAAGTCAGAATTAAGGTAGACTACATGCCTATGTGCAACCCGAAAGTCGACAAAACAAACAAAATCTAAATTCAATCTAAAAACGACAAAATCTATGAAGTATATTAAGTGGGCTATCATTAAATAGGTATTTAAAAATCATATTAAGTTTTCTCTTGTCATTTTTTATTTTGTGGGACCATTTGTTGAGAAGATTTGAGAAGGTCTCGGATTGTTAAAGTTTGTGTTTCGCATTAGAATTTATTATTCGTTTTATGTGTGTATCAATCATAAACAAAATTTCAATAGTGTAGTTCCATACATACATACATATCTTCACGCCAGATCCCTTGCGGGGTAGGCAGAGACAATTGAGCGCCATTTGACACGATCACGACATACTTCTTTCGCTTCGTCGACATTCATTAACCTCTTCATACATGCCCTTTGGTTACGAAGACTTTTTAATGCACCTTCAGTCAGTGTTTTATTTATTTGATCGTGATATGTGAGTATCGGTCTGCCAGGGCCTCTTTTACCCACAACTTTCGCATTATATATCTGGTTCGTCAATCTTTCATCGCTCATCCTTTCAACATGCCCGAACCATCGTAGCATGCCTTTCCTTATTTTTGTCCCTATGCTTTCCTTCATACCAACCCTTTTCCGTATTTCGACGTTACGTATGCGGTCCGCCAAAGTGACGCCACATATCCGCCGCAACGACCGCATTTCTACTGCATTAACCCTACTCTCATGCATATTCTGACGTATCCACGTCTCGCTTCCATACATCAGTGTTGGTACCAACATGGCATTGTGTATGGCGAGCCGAGCTTTGTCACTGACATTTCGACTGCCGATCAGTGACCCCAGGGCACCATTAACACTATTTCCCGCGTTCACTCTTCTTTCAACGTCCCTATCGTACTTCCCATCCGCAGTGAAAACACTGCCCAGATATATAATTTCATTTACTTGTTCTAGAGTTTCATCATCAATCTTTATCGTCACGGTTGTCATCCTTCTTCTTTCAAACACTAGTACCTTGGTTTTTCTCGCATTCAAACGTCCTTTTTCTGCACATCCCTCCTTCATTCTTGTGACTAGTGATTGCAGTTGTTGTTCGGACGATGCGATAAGAACAGCATCATCTGCATAAAGCAGGCAGCATAGTGTAGTTCCGCGGTTATTAATATCTTTTTAGTTTTTATTTACTGTAATGTTTACTGAGTCTGATTAAATGTTTTTTAAATTTCTTTACGTAGTATTTTTTTTAAATCTCGGCTAAACTATTTGTCAATCTAACGCTTGCTCTAAAATAAATAGACTGCCGCCGTTCTGTTAGCTAAAAAAGGAACTATCTATCCGTCTATCAATCATCCCCTTTTCCATTTCGGATAGAAAGCAAGGAAACAATCAAATCGATTTTCCTTGTGATTCTAGGAATACTGAGTGATTTGTGGAGGTTTCAGTTCTTATATTCCAAGAAACAAGAATTACTTATCTAATATAGAATTTTAAGAAGGTTCAACTTCGAGTATTTAATCAACTTTGACCACTCAACCTATTCATTACGCATTGATTAAATTGACTACTAGCTTTTTACCCGGCGTTGCCCGTGTATTATTTATTTATTATAAACTTTATTGCACAAAGTACAATGGCGGACCTAATGCCGCTAGACATTCTATACTGGTCAAACCTTTGGGACAACTAAAGCAGTTACGACAAGATAAGGCAGGTGCTATCAAAACTAATAGAGGATATTAGACGTAAATATATACTTATGAATAATTACTTATTTAAATACAAATAATGAAATTAATATTACATATTTATAGGTGCGATGGTGGCTCGGTTGTAAGAACGCGTTCCTTAAATCCTACAAAGGTCGGTTCAAACCCACCCGACATGTACCATTGAGAAATACACTTTTCTTAAGTACATTTGTCATAGATTTACAACACCACCGTTCCCGTGCCTCGGAGAGAACGTTAAGCCGTCGGTCCCGGTTCCACTAATACCAACTTGTGGAACCGTTAATAAATTGTCATAAAAATTGATATCATATTCTCGCCAAGCCGTCTGGCTTCTCCAGATATATGTTCTGGAAGGCTCATCTCCAGCAGTGGAGGTCTAGGACGCTGTGTTCTAGGGGTTGTGGCGAAAAAAATAAAATTAATAACATACATATATGAATATACATAAATATATTATTTATTTCTATGTAATGACTATAATGAGAGAAATAAATTCAACAGAGAGAGCTTATGGTGAATTTAAATAGTGCAAATAGACCAGTTTTTTTAATCTTTTTTATTATTTTTGTCATTGTACACACCACAAGTAGTACATAAATAGTCCAAATTTTATGATGTGATTTACTTATATTTTTGCAGGAAGAAAATCCATAATCCAAAAAAAATAATTGCAAACTAGGAATAAATTCTAAAATCCAATTTGGAATATCGAAAATGAGTGAACCGGCATTAATCCTATCCGATCTTAATTGGACAACAATGACATAATTTAGTGAATTGTAACTCTGGGGATAACCCAAATCACTTCAACACATTGAATCAGCGTTATTTCCATTCGGCAAAGAGACGCAAGCGATCGTGTCTGGGCGAAATTGCCTACAATAAATAAATGGGTGTGCTATCAATTCACGCCTCAACCCCCGCGCAACCCCGCTAAGTAATGAAAGTCGCGATTGCTCTATTTGTTGTTGTCGTAAACAAAATCCTCCTTTATGGCAGGCCTTGTAAAGATTTCGCTATATCGTCCACAGATGAAAACGTCAACTCTAAAATGTATACACATGTAGATACATGTATATTATATAAGTTACGTGTGTTTAATTTGGACACATATATATATATATATATTTGGATTGTAAGCTGACACGGCTTTTACAGCCACGAATTAATAATTATAACATAAATATAATTATTATTATATTGTGAGCTGACACGGTCTTTTTACAGCCACAAATTTATATTTATAGACATAATTATTATTACTACTAAATCTCAAACTGACACGGGCATTTTACAGTCACGAATTTATATTTATTTACATAATTATTATTACTACCTGATTGCAAGCTGACACGGCCTTTTTACATCCACGAATTTATATTTGTGGACATAACTATTATTACTACTAGATTGTAAGCTGACACGGCCTGTTTATAGCCACGAATTTAATATTAAGTATGTAGTTGTAAGTAAAAACAAAATACACGTTTATGGCAACAACGTTCATTTATAATTATTATTTAAAAGCGTGGTTTCTTCCCACCCCGAAAGGGAAACGGTCGTGATGATACTTTACTTTACTCAGGTGAATTTTAAAGATGTTTATTTATTGTTGTTGTGTAATTCTGTATTTGTTTCATTTGTAAATCTGCTATAGATGAGTTTTCCTTGCAGATTCCTTTCTCAGCTAGATTAAACATTTACAGGTCACTGAAATTTGCTAAGCTGTTAGTCTTTTGCTAACAGCTTACTCCTTGGACCACTTTGCTACTTATTCTTCCACTAACAGGAGTAGAATCATTCAAAATAATTTAAATTATGACGTGCCAAAAATATATAATAGGTTTACGTGAATAAAGATATTTTGACTTTCACTTTGAAATATACAATGATAATAATAGTAAGTATTGGGCAATTAGTGCTGGGCATTGCAAAGACAAACTATTTTAAAAACCGTTTTTTGCTCTGCGACGATAGAACCGTTTTAGGTTCCGATTAAAACAGTCTTCTTCGTGCAAACTATCTATTCAGTCGTACTCATTGCAACTCTTTCCCGTTTTGTTTGTAATAAGTTGCGGTATATAATAAAATATGTAACCTGATTTTTTATAAATAGAGTTATTAATATATTATTTATTATGAAGTAAATTTAGTCAGCTTATTTTGAAAAAAGTACATAAATGCATATAAATTTAAGAAACAGTTTTATCTATTACCTCTTGTATTCTTATCTATATCAACAGCAACCATTTTACTCGAAAAATCGTATATTTTTTTCAAACCGTTACCATCAGTATGTGTTTAGTTTGATAACGCGTTGTTGTGTTTATACGGCTCCCGTCACACCGTCTTAAAACCAGTTGCAACAAGAATCGTTTCTGCAACTAGTTCTATCTCTGGAAAACGGTTGCTTTTTGTTTTCATTAAGTTCGACAATGACCTTAATAATAGCAATGAGATTCGCCAATTAGGATAAGTTTGCTATGTTCACCAATTTAAGCTTAATTATATTATGCCAATATTATTAAAAAGGTTTTTTACAAAGAATTACTTTTCCAGAAGGAGCTGACTAATATAGTTCTTTAATTTGTGGCAATAAAGATGATTTAATTTGTAACATTTGTCTGTCTATTGTTTCAGAAAGTATCGACAAATCAGGCGAGGACCCTGTTCTTGCAGCCTTAAAACCAGTAGGTGTAACAGAAGATGAATATGAAGGCTCTTCCAAACATACCACTGCCGAATTATTCCAAAAGTTTTTTGGAAACTTTTCTCCAAGTTTAAGTCATCAACCGCCAAAACAAGACCCCACTCCTCCTGATGACAACGTATCGTTAATAGATCACTTTTTAAATGTAGAACATAGTTATGAAATTTACAACGAATCACATACTAAAATAATGATGGATGAACTTTTAAAATCTGAACCGAGTTTGAAGGAGTTTTTTCAAAACGATACTCAGACAGAATCAGAGAATGCAACAGTTACAAAAAATATTACAGAAGATGTCGTGACGAGGTTTTTAAGATTAATAGAGACTCAACATCTTTTGGGTGAAAATTGTACAGCGGGAACAGATTTAAATTTAGGGGAAGGGGTTGTAGATAGATACGCACAAGAAAGGTTCAGAGTAGAAGCCGATGTAGCTGTAAACAGAGCCAATATGCTGACGAGATTATGGAAATACGCCGGACCAGCTGTAATGCACAATGAGTATTTGTTACACGCTAGCGTATTTTCCATGGTAGAGTTTGACGACGACGTTTTCGCAGCGGGAAATTGTTACGATCAGTTTCAATATAAAGACTATCAGCTCTTTTGTCCATTTGCATATCGATTGCCCGAAGGTCCTATTCTGGCGAAAGATTTGGCAGTGGAATACAAATATTTGAGTAACACTTCCGAATGGTTCTACATCGCCCGCAAGAACGCCGAGCGTGTGATCAGAAACCACAGCCAGTTCAGACGAGGTGAGTTTTAAACCGCTTTTAGAACAATTTGGACGTAGGAATTGTTTCAAAGTTTCGAGTAACTTCAATGAACGGGCGGATTTAATATTTCACCGATTGTTTGGCGGCGCGCTTCTTGCATGTCACGTTAGATTTACAGTTAGCGTTGTGCTCGGCCGCAATCATTTGTGTGCCGATTGTATTTCTCTATTGAAACAGTTGATTGAACGAAGCTGTTCACACAAAATTATATTATGCTTGCACTATGTAGCAGTATTCACTAGTAGAATGTTTATGTTACCACTAAGATATTGAATTTTTTTAACAAGTTTTTGTTTACGTAAACTATTTTATTCTTATTATAAATAAATATAACGTAATATCACAGTAGATAACAGTGTATGGTGTAATGCATAGATAGAATGCTTAAATTATTTTTTCGGGGTGGTCAGATACCACGCTTATAAAGAAGCGGATTAACATTTAGCATAGCACATTTATAGGCCAATCATGACAAGTGTCAAGCTTGTCGATGTCTCTAGTGTACCAATTTCGGTTAATATCACAATTAAATTAAAAATAAACTAAAACAAAAAGAACAAATAATTTAAATATAAATCGTATGGCAAGAACGCTGCCCGCATTTCCTCGCTGAATGCCCTTGTTACTAGAGCAGACAATTAGACGATGGGTGATGTTTTTTAAAAATGTTTTAGCGCTTAGACCCCACGGGCTTAAAGTCTCTACAGCAAACGGCACGAACACGTAGTCTTCGGTTATAGATACACATTTGCGCCGCTTGCCAGACTCTGTGCAATTAAATTAAATATTAATTTAATTAATTATTAGGTCCCGACCACAAACACGAGTAGGTACATCGGAGTCTAAATCGACGGACTTAACCGCTAGACCACGGAGGAAGTTATCTTAGTCACCAAAGTAAAAACGATACGACTAATTAATTTGGTTTTAGGTAATGATCATTAATTAGATACTCGTAAATTCCTTGTTAATAAAAAACTACTCCACAATATAAACACAAAAATGATAATGATGATATTATAATAACTACAAGAACTTCATACAATCGAAGGAATTAATTATCGCAAATGAACGTAGACCCAGAGAATCATAAAGCATTTGGAATCTGAAGTATATTTTTCCTTAGGCCTAAGATACACTATTAAACTAAAGTGCAAAAGAGATTGTCCAAAACCAGGCTCCAACTTTTTTGCAGCGTGCCTCAACAAAATACAATTGAATAATCATAACAATTAATTGTGTTTTTTTAAAAATTAATTACATCATCTCTTTTACCCCAGTCATTCACCTAGAACATCTTATCTGGACGAGAGTCAAAACCTTTCATTTTTTAAATGCTTTCTAAAGGTGACATACAACTCCCCCGCAATAATAATACCAGAAATTATTTTGCAAGGTAGTTATCTAATTAAATTAAATTAAATATAAAGAAGAAGGAAAATTCTTTTGAAATTATTTTAAATTTTTGCAATTATTGTAAATAATAGGTATTTTTTAGCTGCGTGAGAATTTTTGCGTTGAGAATGTCAAACTGTGTAGACATTTCTGTTCAGTAAGGTTTGCCAATTCATTACGAACCGTTTAATGTCAGAACAACGTTTCCAAATTTTTTAAATTTACTTTAAAAATATATATATATTGCCAAGTTTATAGAGCACTTCGTCCAATTTACGGTCAATATAATCGGCCTAGTCAGCAAGTAATTGATCCTTTTCGCACTAATTTTACTCTTCTCGATTCAAAACAATGTTGATTGTGACAAAGACATAGCAATTTGCGTACGGAAGAGAATATTAAAAAAAAAAGAACTAATCGAATGGATTATGTAACTCGTAGTCGTGGCGGACATATGCCGAAAATTATATTTAAAATAAACACTATGAAATCATCTACCAGATTATAATTTAATAAATTATTTAATAAATTATAATCTGGTAATAATTATTTTAAAAAATATAATTTCAACAATATTTCTATTAATAATTATTTTTCTAGTTATAATTATTTAAAGTTGCCTTTAAATTTAAAACTGCCTCCGTGCTCTAGTGGTTAAGTCCGTGAATTTAGACTCGGAGGTACCGCGTTCGATTCCTGGTCGGGAAACAAAAATATTTATTAATGTAAATAAATACATTTAATTAATATTTAATTTATTTTTTGATATTTCTCGAGTTTGGTACGCTGGCTGGAGACATCGACGAGCTTGCCACTTGTCATGATTGGCCTATAGTAAAGTTGGCTAAATGTGAATCATCTTATTTATAAGCGTGGTTTCTGACCACCCCGAAAGGGAAACGGTCGTGATAATACTTTACTAGTTATTATTTAATGTTCATAAGTTCTTAAGAAATCACTCTTTACAATCTGCGATTCTAACGTTTGCGCTTATAAAAATAGACTACGGTTGCAGACCGCATATAAAAATAGACTACGGTTGCAGACCGCATATAAAAATAGACTACGGTTGCAGACCGCTTATAAAAATAGACTACGGTTGCAGACCGCTTATAAAAATAGACTCGGTTGCAGACCGCATATAAAAATAGACTACGGTTGCAGACCGCTTATAAAAATAGACTACGGTTGCAGACCGCTTATAAAAATAGACTACGGTTGCAGACCGCTTATAAAAATAGACTCGGTTGCAGACCGCATATAAAAATAGACTACGGTTGCAGACCGCTTATAAAAATAGACTACGGTTGCAGACCGCATATAACTTTATTCTATGTGTATCCAGCCTTAGCAGAACTACTAAAGTGGTTTTGGTCGTCCAGTTTCTCCGCCATTTAATTCCGTTTGTTTATTCAACAATCCAATACTTCTGTTTAACTGATGACAAGAGGTCTTTCTCTTTCCTCGACTTGTTTGCCTTCATTATCTTCATAAACATAATGTAATATTATTTTACAGAATACGTTTTGTTTTGTTCATATCGTCCGTTTTTTATTCGATTGTAGGTATTTGTAGTTCATTCTATTCCTGGTGGATATCATTTTATCATAGGTTTAATTTTTTTTAAATTATGTAGTCACGGGAACGGTGGTGGTGTAAATCTATGACAAATGTACGTAAGAAATTTGATTTCTCATTGGTACATGCCAGGGGGGTTTGAACCGACCTTTGTCAGATTTTAAGAAAAGCGTAATTAGTACCGAGCCACCACTCTTTCACAATTACAGCGCGGTATATATTTTTTCTAAGTTTGAAAGTGTAAATATACTTTTTTTAACATCAAGGCGCATTTTTTTTTTGCCTATTAACTATCACATTTATGATTTCACAGCGCTTCACAGCGGTAACAGATCAACCAATTTTTTAAATATTTTTTTTAAAGTTTATTACGCCAGAATACAGGTAAATGTAGGATTATACAATTTTTCTGTCCTACTGGATACATACCATAATAATATGCAAATAATTATACATGTCAAATTACATCATCATCAGCCTGTGTCTCTCCATTGCTGGATGTAGGCCTCCCCCAAGGCTCGCCACTTCACACGATCTTCTGCCACCATCACCCATCCATCCCCCACCAGCGACCTTCCTCAGGTCATCTGTCCATCTGGCGGGGGGTCGTCCCACTCTGCGTCTTCCAGTACGTGGTCTCCACTCCAGAACCCGTCTCCTCCATCGTTCATCCGTGTCCAGCCCATTGCCACTTCAGCTTGCTAATTTTAAAAGCTATATTAATCAAATGAGAATTTTTGAATTTTTTTTTAATCAAATTACAACTAAAATTATATTTATATGTTAACACTTATAATGTAAAAATTCCTGGATACTGTAAAAACATTGTTTTTTCAACTATTTAATTAACAGCTTCTTGAATTTAATTATTGATGTCAATTGTTTTAATTCTATAGGCAAACCGTTAAATATTTTAAAACACATTTGGTTACTATTTTTAGAAACAATGGTAAGTTTTGTAGCCGGATTCCATAAATTATATTTATATTGAGTCCGAACATTTGTTCGTCAGCCCTCGTTAACAGGCCGAAAAAGACTCGGGTAGTTTTTAACAAACATACATTCAATTCAATTCAAAAAATCTTTATTGCACTAAAAAATATTGTACATAGGCGGGCTTAATGACTAAGCATTTTCTAACAACCAACCTTTGGGAGTGTGGAGAGGTAACAACGAAGGGTGCAATTTATTATAATAGACTTACATACTAATATTACATATAGTGAATAAATATATACATAAATACCTACATATCTATATATATATTATAATTAAGTTAAATTAGTACACAAATGGTTAAAGTAACAGTTGATTTAGAATAATAATAATGATAAGCATAAAATACATAACATAAGTGATTAATATAATGAACTAGGAGACACTATTCTGCTTATTTAGAAAAATACATGCATATAAAATATACAGACACTGTAGTGTCAAAATATTATAGTCTCGAAAGTATGGTCTACAGGAGTCGCGCTGTCCGAGATTAAAGATTGATGGATGATTGAATTTGATTATGGTATTTTTTCCAGGCTTTAACACGTACACGTTTAACGATACGGCACATACTGAGAGGGAGCCAGATGAAATCCTCTCGGTGACATACGAGGATGGAAAGTGGTCAAAGCCGTACTACGACTGCGGCGGTGGCAACATCTGGATGCTGACTTACACGGTGCCTTTCTTCGGATACAATAACGGCACCTATTTCTTCAAGTAAGTTAGCATTATTGAATACAGCATTCACTAAGTAGTTTAGTTTAATAATATTATTTACTAGTAAGTAGTTTAGTTTTAGTAGTACTTAAATTTCTCCCTTATATTATGTTTTATAATTTGCGCGAACCTTCCATATACAATGTTCGTAATGTCCCTAAGGTTGACCGAGTAAGAATTTCTAGCGGAATTTATAGGCACATTGTACATGGTGCAAAAAGTTTCAAATAAATAAAATAAGAACGAGTCAGAGGACATCCTGTCGGTCGCGTACTAAGTCGGGAAGTGGTCCTAGTCTATAAATATAAATAAATAAATAAATATTTCCAAACAGCACACAGCGCACACAGCGCCAACTAGTTTCCGTGGTAAGCTACGAGGCTTGTGTTACGGAAACTAGATGGTTGATAAACTACATATTATACTTTTTTTTTTTTTGTAAATATATACAAATTATACATATAAACACCCAGACCGAGACAAATTATACTATGTAGAACTTGTCTCCGGTGGGAATCGAACCCACGACCTCCCGAGTTCACGGCAACGTTTGTTACCACTAGACCACGGAGGCTGACTCTCTCTTCTCTAAAAATATTTAAAGACAAACTGCCTGCGTGGTCTAGCGGTTAAATTCGTGGATTTAGACTCCGAGGTATCGGGTTCGATTCCTGGTCAGGACACAAAAATATTTATTAATGTGAGTAAATACATTTAATTAATATTTAATTTATTTGTGATATTTCTCAAGTTTGGGACGCTGGAGACATCGACGAGCTTGCCACTTGTCATGATTGGCCTATAGTGAAGTTGGCTAAATGTGAATCAGCTTATTTATAAACATGGATTCTGACTACCCCGAAAGGGAAACGGTCGTGATGATACTTTACTACTATACTACTTTACTATTTAAAGACTATACAAATACTTACTTCAGAAACAGAATAAAACGCCATAACTCACTCCGTACCTAAATATATTTAAGTATCTATTTCTTAGTTTATGTAGGCTATGATTATGTATGTATAATACATTATATATTATTTTGTGTATGTATTAGTAATAAATTAATACTTAATTATCAAATGTCTTCGTAACCTGTCTGCACCCACTTATAACAGATCTCAATCAGAAAGGTTAGTTGGTAGAAAATGCATTTACGGCTTTAAGCTCACCTATGTACTCACTTATTTTGGTTTTGTACGATAATAGAACGATCTTCCTGTCATCATACGGCAAGCAACTACCAGGTCATCTTTTAAAAAACTGGTGTATTCACACTTCTTAAATAGCTCCTGACAGCGTTAGTAAGTAATATATATGTATGTTTATGTATAATAATGTGTATTATTAGTATGTAGTATATTGATATTATGATATATATGAAGATATATGATGTAAGTATATATCAATCCTATTAAATTAACTTTTATAATTATAGTATTATTATTATTTCTATGATTGCACCTAAAATTTTTCAAATTTGTCCCTAAGGTTTGGCTGTCAGAGAATGTCTTCGGGCATTAAGTGCGCCTTTGTACTTTGTGCAATAAAGTTTTTTAAATAAATAAAATAAATAATTTATTATTATTATTGCGGCGGCGGCAAAAAAAATATTTTGAAATATTATTATGTCCCGACCAGGAATCGAACCGGATACCTCTCAGTCATAAAATGCATTATCTCATGTGGCAGAATTATTCCTTGGAACCCTGAGACGGATATATGTTCAACAGCACTACAGCGTTGTATAGTATCAATATTTTTTAAAGGTATCCCTTTTTTTCTCTTTATAAACGACACATATTTCCTTCAAACATTTTCTACACATCTCAACCCATTCGTGTATCCACGCAAAAGTATTTCATGCGTGTTCACAAAGGACTTCAAATGGCATCATTATTAAACGAAAAGGATCCGGTTTTAGAGGTAAAAATTACGGTCAAAAAATAGGTACTAGCGACATCAAGATTCTTATCTCTAATTTCAACAAAATACTTTTATTTTTGGAAACAAAATTTCGAATTTTACCAAAAACAAAAGAGGGCAAAGAAATTTGTCTGAATCCCTCTCAGTGTATGCCGTTTTGTTGATTATTTATTTATTTTATTTAAAAAAACTTTATTGTAAATCTATACAAAAGGCGAACGCAAAACATTCTCTTCCCGTTAACCTTTGGGACATTGGGATATTTAAATATGAGTCCGGTGCAAATAGAGAAATAAAACTAATATAATGATACATTATTGAAATAAATAAAGGTATAAGTAAAGGTAAGTGTATCGTCACGACCGTTTCCCTTTCGGGGTGGTCAGAAACCACGCTTATAAATAAGCGGATTCACATTTATATATAGGCTAATCATGACAAGTGGCAAGTGGCAAATCGATGTCTCCAGCGGCAGCGTACCAAACTTGAGAAATATAAAAAAAAATAATGTATTTATTTACATTATTAAATATTATTGTGTCCTGACCGGGATACGAATCCCTGAGTCTAAATCCACAGACTTAACCGCTAGACCACGGAGGCAGTGATAATAATAAATTATCATTATAATTGCCATCAGACCCTCGCTAACCAAAAAAACCATTGTGGTAGGCTCATCTCCAATAGCCAATACTCCATCTCAATAGCCATCTCCAAAAGTGGAGGTCAAGGGACTGTAATGATATAAGTATGAACTTTAATTTCTCATGTCTACTGATAAAACAATTTTCCAAGAAAACGGTGCCGTATACGATTTGTTATACAAGCCAAAGTTATTTCAGGACGCATATTTATTCATACATAACCATTACATAGATAGAGGCCTAATATTGTAATATGAGTACATTACGTATTCCAAGCTTTGAACACATTCTGGCAGTTCACCAAAGCCTTTTTCATAATTTATGTTACGTAATCATGGGTTATACTCGAATAAACTGACTGGTCTGGACACGACAATATAGACACGATATTTACGATCAATTATAATTTAAAATGAAATGTTAAAACTAATAAAATATAAAAATGAAAAAAATATATGTTATAAAATTATTGGTTAGTATTTTTTTTTTGTTTTTGAGATTTAATTAAACTTTTTTTACGCAGTCGGGTTTTTTTAATACAACCAGTATAAAAGAATTACAATATAAAAGCTACATAAATAATAAAATTAAAAATAAACTAAACTATAAATAAAAAATGTCCTCTAGAGATGTCCCATCCGAGATAGTCCCAAGGAGACTGGCAACATTTCCCCTCTGTATAGCGAGGCTAATACGTTGGCAGAAATAATTGCCAGCCTTCCTGTCTCCAGACCTTTCTGTCAGCCGCTTTGACAACTCCTTGGCCAAGCGCCTCGCTGACGGTCCCCATGGGCCCATCGTCGCGACCCCAAATGGCGCAAACTCGTAACCGGAACCAAGGTTGGCATATTTGCGTAATTTGAGGTTCTCCGCAGAAATAGCCGCTCTTCCCGCACCTGACGATGTCGCCTGGATGTGAGATGAAGCTAATGTGTCTACACACATCGCATCCCACACCAGAGATCTGCCAAGTTTCCACAGCCCAACAGTCATTCCGTCGGGTCTCTTGCCATCGCTCCGCACAATCCCAGATGGGTCTAAGATTGCGGGTACACCAGCAGTGACAAGAGTTTTTATTAATTGTATTAAGAATAAAAAACAGTACAATGATTTAAATAATAATTAAAAATTAAGCTAATAATAATATATTAACTAAATTAAAAATAAAAACCAAAATCTAAACTTTATTATATAAAAAAATATTTATCCATGACTTGATCATGTGGCAGTGTGCCAAAAGCACTCTTAAATTAATTAATTTTATTTTATACTTTTTTGGGTTTTTTTTTGTAAGCGATATTTCTACTGTAGGTATGTAATATTTGTGGTAATAGTAATATACCTATACAAAATTGACTTTATTATAGGTAGGTAAGTAAGTATAGGTAGGACCTAAATTGAAAATTAAATTTTATAAAGTGGTTGCTAACCAACTTTCAATCGTTATAGATCCTAAATGGTCACTCGAAATGAAAAATGAAAACAGAAACCTCAATATCATTTTCAAATATCTATTCGATGATACCCCACTCAAAATAGTTCGTCCACTTACATTTTTTTCTTTTCCACAATATGACGTCTCGTTGTCGCCTTACTGAAATTTTATTAATGCCATATCTTCAGTGATACTCGCGTGATTAAGA
Source organism: Tinea semifulvella (assembly GCA_910589645.1). Lineage (NCBI taxonomy): Eukaryota > Metazoa > Arthropoda > Insecta > Lepidoptera > Tineidae > Tinea > Tinea semifulvella. The sequence goes on from OU342597.1 coordinate 11,499,003, forward strand.
TAAATCGATTGATGTGAGAATTATATAAATCTGCCAACGCATTTGGTCTCCAGTGTGCCACAAAGTAACAAACACACATACATTGGCTGATAAACACACAAGCCTTCTTTCCGTCGCGCAGACCGGTTTTTTTTTAAACTTAAAAAAATGCGTTACAGGTAATATTGTAAAAAAGTTTTCAAATTGCCTTAGGAACCCAAATACCAAGAGTCACTCGGCTACTTTTTTTTTATACTAGCACGTCATGTGACTCCACCTAATCATAAGTGGCGCGCAAGGTTTATGAATGTTAGTAACTGGAACCAGACACTCATGACTGACATCAGTCCCTAACACTATGCCGGCTTGACTGGGAATTCTTTACTGTACTTCCAGACTGGAATTACGCACCATTGCTTTATCTAATAGATTTTGTTGTATTTCATCTAATTTTATAATTATTTCTTGACAGGCTTGACTGCCTCCGTGGTCTAGCGGTTAAGGCCGTGGATTTAGACTCGGAGGTACCGGCTTCGATTCCTGGTCGAGACACAAAAATATGTATTAATTTACATAATATTTAATTTATTTGTGATATTACTCGAGTTTGGTACGCTGGAGACATCGACGAAACTTGGCCACTTGTCATGATTGGCCTATAGTAAAGTTGGCTAAATGTGAATCCGCTTATTTATAGGTGTGGTTTCTGACCACCCCGAAAGGGAAACGGTCGTGATGATACTTTAGTTTACTTTTTTTTCTTGATAGGGGCACCAGTGGCATCGACATCGACTTGCGGCGAGTCGATATTGACCAGTGCCCCCTGAAGCTGGGCAGCACTCAGCTCAACATCTTCGCCGGCACCGACAAGTGTAAGAAGACCACCACTGAGGTATTTATTATTTAAAATGTAAGTTAATAAAAGACAGTTAATTGTGTATGGGAATTACAATAATATTTTTTTCCCAGATATTTGCCGATGTTTAACTGGCTCCGGTCTAGCGGTTAAGTCCGTGGATTTTGACTAATTATTAATGTATTAATTATGAATGCATACCTCGGTTCTATTTCAAATGTTAAACACCTTTGTCAATCAATCTTGTTAAAAAGTAACAATAATATTTCTCAATTATACAGGGAATCCGAAGTTATTGCTCTATGGAAGACAAAATCCATGCTCACAGATTTACCCACAGTCTGTACTCAGCATGAACTCGACAAACCCATAGTAAAAACAATTTTCAAGTCTCTCCCTAAATTTTCAATTACTGACGAATCACGTCTTTTGGCATCTTGCGAAAGCGAGTCTGGGGCCTGGCTGCGTGCTATTCCCTCACCCAACACGGGCACGCAACTTGATCCCACCTCACTTCGCATCGCTGTTTCACTCAGACTAGGTTGCCAACTATATGAAGCCCATAAGTGCGTTTGCGGCGAATTAGCTGATCCGTTTGGTCACCATGGCTTATCATGCTCAAAAAGTGCAGGCCGTTTCACCCGCCATAGATCCCTAAATTTAATCATTCAAAAGGCACTATCTTCTGCAAATTACCCATCAACATTAGAGCCAACTGGTATATTTCGCAGCGATGGGAAAAGACCAGATGGGCTAACCCTCGTGCCTTATAAACAAGGTAAGTCTTTGGTTTGGGATGCGACGTGTACTGACACCCTTTGTGCTAGTCGTGTTGGTGCGACACGAAAACGAGCAGGTGCAGCGGCTGAATTGGCTGCAAACGGCAAACGCAATAAGTACATAGAGTTGGCAAATCGTTACTATTTTGTGCCGTTTGCCGTAGAGACGATGGGCCCTTGGTCTGAGGACGCTAAATCGTTAATACGCGACATAAGCGTTGCCATCCGAGCGTCAACAGGTGATCCTTTGAGTAGGGAATATCTTATTCAAAGGATCAGTGTTGCCATCCAACGAGGCAACGTCGCCGGAGTCCTCGGAACATTGGGTTCATCTTCTCCTGGATTCGATGACATGTAGATTATAATCAAGATATTTGTAAGTATTTAGTTTTTATATTAATTAGGTTTATCTTTTAGTTTATTTAATTTAAGGTTTTGTTTAGTTTATTTTTAACTTTATTGTTTAGGTAGCTTTAATTTATATTTGTTGTTTGTATTTGTGTATCTTACTTATAATTAATGTAAATAAATACATTTAATTAATGTTTAATTTATTTGTGATATTTCTCGAGCGTATCAAACGCTGGAAAAATCGACGAGCTTGCCACTTTTCATGATTGGCCTATAGTAAAATTGGCTAAATGTAAATCCGATTATTTATAAGCGTGGTTTCTTACCACCCCGAAAGCTACTCAAAAAATTCAAATTCAAAATCGTTTATTGCACAGAATACAGGTAGATATAGGATAATACAATTTTACAGTTCAGCTGTATCCTACCATAATGGTATGCAAATAATAGTACAATGCAAATTACAACTAAAATTATATTTGTCAACACTTATAATGTAAAAATTCTTGGATACTATAAAAACATTGTTCTTTTAACCATTTATTTAACAGCTTCTTAAATTTAATTATTGATGTCAATTGTTTTAACTCTATAGGCAAACCGTTAAATATTTTAATACACATTTGGTGACTATTTTTAAAAACAATGGTAAGTTTTGTAGCAGGTTTCCATAAATTGTATCTATATTGAGTCCGAACATTTGTTCGCCCGTCCTCGTTAACAGACCGAAAAAGAACATACGTGATGATACTTTACTTTTACATAGGCTAGTGTGGCGGCACATAGAACGGTATCTTCACCACAAGGGTCACGGGTTCGATGACGATGTGGTGGGGGTACCATACGGGACCGACCCACTATTGTGTGGGCTAAGTTCGACGACCTGGGAAGTAGTGGGAATACCACACTGATCTGACCTACTACTTCCCAATCCTAGTTTCTGGCTATAATTATGTTTGTTTGACATTAAATATTTATCCAAGTTGTCCCTATCCCCTACCCCTGTTAGGATCGTCAAGGTATTGGCCTTCTTCCTTGAGGGCAGGAGCTTTCACGTAGCAGTGGAGGGCGTGGCCTCGAGTCCACGTCCCATACGAGCCGGCGTTCCCCAGGGTAGCTGCCTTTCTCCGTCCTGTTACTCCTGGTTCACCAACGACATACCGCTGGCGAAGGGGGTCGAGCTAGCGCTGTTTGCTGACGACGCCGCGTACTTCACAGACTCTAGGGTCTTGAGCTACGCGGTGACGAAGATGCAGCGCTGTCTCGATCTCCTCCCCGAGTGGCTCTCCCGTTGGAGGTTGTCGGTGAACGCCAGGAAGACTCAGGCTACGTTCCTTGAGACTGGACTGAGAAGGCTGAAACCCGACCGTCCGCTTCTGTTGAACGGCGAGAGTCTATCGTGGACTAATCCAGTAAAATACTTGGGCGTCACGATAGACAAACGCATCAACATGCGCGCCCACGTGACCGCCACTGTGAACATGGCGCGGGTGGCGAGAGCCAAACTTCGCCCAGTGTTTGCATCCAGTTTGCCGCTTCACACGAAGCTATTAATATTTAAAGCCTATATCCGCAGCCGACTCACGTACGCCGCGCCGGCCTGGTACGCTCTCACCTCAGCTGCACTGAGAGCACGTTAACAAGCGCAACAAATACAAATAATCCAAACTAACTAACTAAAAGAGTGAGACATAATAACAATTACAGTTTATCAGAAAGGAGTGTTGTTACTTTAACTCAAACAAAAATATTTTGCCTTAACTTCCGTTCATCCTCCCACTTTATTTCTCCAGTAATATATTTATTGTGAAGTATGAGCTTCTTATAACAAACAACCCTGAACGATAGAGTGAAGCAAGTAATGGGTCTGCACGCTTGAAGAGGTAACTTCTGTGCTGAAGTTAGGCATTACCCTATCCTTACTAAACATACCACAATTTAAATGTAGTAAAGAAGTAAAGTATCATCACGACCGTTTCCCTTTCGGGGTGGTCAGAAACCACGCTTATAAAGAAGCGGATTCACATTTAGCCAACTTTACTATAAGCCAATCATGACAAGTGGCAAGCTCGTCGATGTCTCCAGCGTACCAAACTCGAGAAATAACACAAATAAATTAAATATTAATTAAATGTATTTACATTAATCAATATTTTTGTGTCCCGACCAGGAATCGAACCCGGTACCCCCGAGTCTATATCCACGGTCTTAACCGCTAGGCCACGGAGGTAGTTAAATTTAGTTATATTTTAAATACACGTATAATACATAATTTTTAATAGAAAATAACGTAAATAAATAATAAATAAATGTTCTTATTAAATTATTTTATCTTTCACCACCTGTGAACGTATATATATATATATATCGTTTAACTGTTATTGATTAACAAAGTGTCTTCTAAAAACGTAATAAATGTTATTACATATTATTATTATTTCAAAGTCAAAGTCCAAATATCTTTATCCACGTAAACATATTACAGCCATTTATGAAACATCATTAATTTAATTATTTTGAATGATTTTACTCCTGCTAGTAGAAGAGTAAGCAGCAAAGTGGTCCAATAAGTAAGCTGTTAGCAGAAGACCAGCAGCTTAGCAGATTCCAGTGACCTGTTAATGTTTAATCTGACTGAAAAAGGAATCTGCAAGGAAAACTCAGCTATATCATATACAGAACTGCACCACAACGATCAATTAATAATCTTTTAAATTTAGTTATCAGTACCTATGAGATTACAATACCTGGTACAGCAGTAACCCACCAGGCAAGTCAGAATTAAGATAGACTACATGCCTATGTGCAACTCGAAAATCGGCAAAACGCAAATAAAATTTAGAATACTTATATTGTACTTTAACTTAAAAGTATGTACAAAGGCGAACTTAAAGCCATTTCGGCTTTTTCTACCAGCTAACCTTTGGGAGAGTGAGACGGTATAATATGTGGGGTGCAATTTTTTTTAACCTTATTTTAAATTTGAATAAACTACATAACTTATTATATTAACATTATTTTTTATTCTTTATATAAAAGCTACTAAAATCAGAGAACTAAAAAACTGAGAAATAAAATACAAAATGTCCAACTGAAAAAAAGGTCTAGCTTTTAAAACGAAATCCTCAAAATAGGCTAAAGCAATTTCACAGCATTTAGCACGGCTTTGGACCTATTCTTGACAAACGATTCCAATCCGAACACATCAACAACCGCAGGTCACTCATGACTAACGCGAGTTAAAAATACCCCCGCACCCGCCAGACATGTATTCCTTTTAAAAAACGACTTGGCGTCTGAAGCAATAAATTATTCGTATTTCTTTCTTGGTAAAAAAATATCATACTCATTTAACATGAGGAGTTGTCATATTTCATCACTCTCAGCACCTCGCAGTATCGTGATAGTAACGACAGGAGTGAGTTTAACGGAATTGTATACGTAAGGACTGATTTTAACGAACTAAAATACGATTTGTCATTTATCCAAGTTTTTTTACTATAGTAACAATAGTTATGATTGTGCCCGTCTGTTGATATCTACCCAGAAGAAGGCTGATGTATTCAGAATGCATCGCTTCACGCCATCGCATCATCACCTCTTGGTACACTCCTGGATAAAGACAGTTTGAGAATAGCAGTTTCATTCTGCCTTGGTTCAAAGATATGTCAACCTCACATATGCAGATGTGGTTCCCATTTGCTTAAGAATTAGTGTAAGATTAGTGATTGCAAAATATTTTCTTAACAAATTTTATCAAAATATAATTAAACATTAATAAACAAACAACAAAAAATAAAAATAAATAGAGCAATACAACATAATTTACATAATATGAATATGTTTTAAATGGTTGGGACGTCTCTAGAGGACAGTTTTTATTTATAGTTTAGTTTATTTTAAATATTATTATTTAGGTAGCTTTCAATTTATATTTAATGTACTATATTTATAAATATACCATTATCTGTAATATCTATACAAATAAATGCTCACCAACATATAGGTATTTATTAAGCTCTTTGTGATGGGTCTACATGGGCTTAGTTGTCAATAGAGCGCAGGATTTTTGGAGAATTTAGCTTACGCCCGCCACGCTGGCGAGACGGGTTGGCGAGGTTCTGATGTCATTGATTCAATGACAATTCATTAACAATTCCACAAGTTGGTATTAGTTTAACCGGAACAGATGGCTTAACGTGCTGTCCGAGGCACAGGAAAGATTGTGTTCAAAATCTATGACAAAAGTGTATTTCTCATTGGTACTTGCCGGGGTTTAAGAATGTTAAAGAAATCGTTCTTACAATCTAGCTACCACCACGCTAACGTATGATGACACAAATTTACAATAAATCCATCCGTGAAGTTGAACACATGAGTCTTTAAGTCAAAGCTTTAAGGCTTTCTGTATAAAAGATGCTACGACAGCGTTGCAGACTATCTTTCCGAAACATGAGAGCAACAGTTAGCATGACCAACATTCTAAAATATATTTTTAATGTTTATATATTTATTGTATGATCAATGGACAGGAAATAGCAACCATTATAATGGTTACTATAGTAATATGTAGGTACCTTATCTAAAAACACAATAAAATATTTTTACACTGTTTTTTTCTTTTTATGTATGGATCGGGATTTGGATCGGATTTCTAAACTTTTAAGAATAACGCTCCCGGCCGTGTGTAACAACCGGTGCTATTCCCTTGCTGGTTTTACATGCATATGCATTTTATGTCTCTCCTTATGAAAAATATGAGGTTTTAATGAGGAAGCTGGACTTTTTGAGGTTTTTTCTAAGGAACAAAAACACTATGCATAGGTAATGAAAAGATACGTGACGTCATTAGTTTTTATTTTTTAGAAGGCGACCCAAGCAATGTTATGAATATACGAATCTAAATAACTAAAGCGGGTTATGTAACTATCAGGTGTTTTGTCATACTTTACCTTCACTATGCTTTGTCCATTAAGTCTTGAATATCCTATAACCTGGAGTCCTCCATGCAAAGTATGAAAAACGTACACTAGTCGAGTCGGGACCCATTAATATGTACTATACTAAAATATATAAATATTTCAATTGTGTAATTTAAGCGGTTATCAAACTTTTTGCTGACGAAACTCTTGGGTTTGTTTTTTTTTTAGTTTTTAATTCAAGTTATTATATACGCTGTCGGTTTTTTTTTTAAATTAACATTTTATTTTATTTTATCGCCCAACAAGACTTCACCCACAATTCTGCTCCTCACCCTTCCCAACCAATTACTGTATGATTCCGTTAATGCCATCTTAAAAACTCGTTCCATAAATGTAATGACTATATATATATATATATATATATATATATATATATATATATATATGTTAAGACATCCAACAGGATCCTACACCAATTTATCCCATCCACATTCATTACAAAATTCCTACCACCAAGCCTGGTAGAATCGTCTATGGATCGCGAGTAGTTTCGTGATCTACCACTAGCGGTGCCCAAGTTGGCGCCGGTACAACATCTACGCTCGGCCCGTGCGGATCGAAAATAACCGCGATTTTAGTGTGAAAGCTCCCAAGCCGGGTTGGATTCTAAATCGTGCCTAAAACAGTTCCGAAAAAATGAAGTGTGAGAAGAAAGCGTGCCCGCAGTGAAAACCTGGCTTTTTTCCCGTGGTATGTCCTTTTTTCTTGTCCACTTGTTGGTTCTAGCAGATCCTTGCCATTTGCTTTAGTGACTTATTTTGTTGTCCGATGGCTGGACCCGTGTTACCCAGTACGGACCAATATATATATTATTATTACAATATACAATATATTATTGTGGAGTTTGCGGTTAAAGACACGAAATCTGGCTACTGGAAACGAACCCATGTCTAATTCTATGGTCGTAACCATTGGACCACGGAGTCAGGTATTGGCACGTGTAAGACGCAAAATCCATATTAATCCAACACGATCCTTTGAACATTATACTACTATTGAAGGATTATTCCCAATTAGACCGGATGAATTGCGTCTAGCCTTTGAATTCGTCCGTACACCACAGATAAGCATCTATCTTTACCAAATATGTATTCAGAATTCCAAATTTCATATCCATACTAATAACATAACGAAAAGCGTTAAAGTCAAATCATTTATTCATCTTTAAATTTATGTCGGGTAACAATTATTGTTATTATATTTTTGCGTTCGGCTCTTGGTCATACGAGAATAGAAAAAACATTATTATCACGACAGTATCCCATTCTGGGTGATCAGAAACCATTGTATTATGCAGAGGAGAGGAGCTAATATCAAGCTAGTATTTTGATTATAATTGTGTGCAACTATAATAGCGCCATCTATGTTCAATTCCAGGAACTCTTTTGTCTAATGGTCAACTGAGCAATAATTGGAGTCAATGTCAACCTTATGATTAGTTTCTTTAGATAAATCAAATTATGAATATTTTTAATATATTAATTTCAGTATAAAAAACAGTACAATTATTTAAATAGTAAAAAAAATTAAGCTAATAAAATATATAAACTAAATTAAACATAAAAATATTCATCAATGACTTGATCATGTGGCAGTGTGACAAGAACACTCGCAGCATTCCCCCGCTGCACTGATTTGCTGCGTGAAAAAACTGCCAGCCCTCTTGTCACATACAGCGTTAACCAGCAGCGTAGACAGTTCTTTAAAGAACTTCTTAGCGCTTGGCCCCCACGGTCCCATTGTCTCAAGACCAAAAGGCACAAATACGTCATTAGCAATGGACTCGTATTTGCGAATTAATAAAAAATAGTTCAGAATATTTATAACACTAAAAAAACTATTTAAAATCTCTACCAATGAAAATTTTATGATTAAACGTACAATTTTTATTCAAAAATGTATTTTAAAAATATGTAGTCAACTTTCTAAAAAACAAAATTACTGACATTTTGGACATATGTATGTATTTACTTTCATACTCGTATACCTACCTAATAATAGACAGGAAAAATAGTAAAAACAATTATAACGATTATCCTTTATGTTACTAAAACATATTTCTCAAATGTCCGTAAATTTATTTCCTAGTAAGGTGATGGCTGTGGTGGTTTGGATGTAAGAAGGCTTTCCTTAAAACCTACAAAGGTCATGTACCAATGAGAAATGCATTTTTCTTATGTACATTGTTATAGATTTACAACACCACCATTCCCGTGCCTCGGAGAGCACGTTAAGCCGTCGGTCCCGGTTCCACTAATACCAACTGGTAGAATCGTTAATGAATTGTCATTAAAAAAATTACATCAGATCCTCGCCCACCCGTCTGGCCACCGTGGCGCAGTGTAGGCCAAATTCTCCAGATATATGTTCTGGAAGGCTCATCTTCAACAGTGTTCTAGGGGCTGTGTAGATAGATAGATGATTAGATTTGGTCAAGCCGGCATAGTGTTAGGGAATGATGTCAGTCTGATTATAGTTGCTAACATTAATAAACCTCGCGCGTAACTAAGCTTCTAATAATTATGACATACGAGAACTCAATCTTTAATGTTGCCATAAAAAAAAACTTACTTGAAATATTTAAAATGGTAACATTTATGCCTTTTGAGGGGCTGTAATGTATATAATGTGATGAATCCCTGCAGCTTCGCCGAGATGTGGCTTCTCTGAGCGTGTTCTACGGTGAGTGCTCCGAAGAACTTTATAACCTAATCCCTCCCTCTCCATTTCGCAACCGAACCACACGCACAGGTCAGAATAAGCACCCACATACCGTAGTCACCATCCCTTCGCGTACGTATAAATTTGGGGACTCATACATCTGTCGTACGATAAAGATGTGGAATGCTCTTCCAGCCTCTGTGTTTCCACTTTCCTATAACTTGGAGTCCTTCAAGCGAAGTGTGAAAAAGCATCTAGTCAAGTGTTAGGGACTGATGGCAGTTACGAGTATCTGACTTCAGTTGCTAACATTCATGGACCTTGCGCGCCACTTACCATTAGGTGGGCCCAAGGTCACATGTCGTGCCACTATAAAAAATAAAAAAATAAAAAAAATGTAAAACATAAGTTTTTTCTTAAATTTCTCAAAAGTCCACACATAAAATATTTTTTTTAAATATTCGCTTCAAAATAAAACTTCCGCTTCTGGACATTACGTGGTTCGTATGGTGTTCTTATTATAAAACAAATGAAAAGATAGAATTACTGAATTTTATCGGTCGGAAGCGGAAGAAGTAAGAAGAGAAACCGATCGGCCATAAAATAATAAATGGCTTTTATGAGTTTAAATACGTACTAGTATTAAGTAAGGTACAAATAGTTTATACCATTCCACCCTGTATTTACGACATACTAAACGATTTATAGCACTAAAATCGCCACTTTATACGACTATATAGGGGGTGTTGTAAAAAAATATGCTCTTTGTGGATTTGTCTTTGGGAGCTCATTTATTTGAGTGCCACCAGCAGACTCGTAAAAGCAACGACTGAGTAAATTGACTTATATTAAACAACCAACCTAATACAAATAATTTATTAAGCGAGGCGCTTGGCCAAGGAGTTGTCAAAGCGGCTGACAGAAAGATCTGGAGACAGGAAGGCTGGCAATTATTTCTGCCAACGTATTAGCCTCGCTATACAGAGGGGAAATGTTGCCAGTCTCCTTGGGACTATCTCGGATGGGACGTCTCTAGAGGACATTTTTTATTTATAGTTTAGTTTATTTTTAATTTTATTATTTAGGTAGCTTTTAATTTATATTTAATGTACTATAATTAACTGCGAATAAAATTTAATATTATTTATTAAGCTGATATCGGTTGACTGCTGCTGCTATGATCTAGCAGTTAAGGCCATTTATTAACCGTTTTCGAAGACGTATCCTCAACTCTTCCATTCAACCATTTCTTCCAGCTGTTAAACGAGATCGTTATTCTTAGTTGTAAACTCCTCAAAAGACATAAATGTTACTATTTTTTAATATTTTCAGTAAGTTTATTTTTATTTTATTATTGGCAACATTAAAGATTGAGTTGCCGTATTTTAAATAATAATTTTGCCAGAATTACTACACGCTCTTGCGCTTTTAAAATAAAAAAGGGAGGCCTCCTTTTCTTAAACCGGCTGGTGATATTGTCGGTCGCAAGCCCGATACACCATTCTTCTCATATCTTACCCACACACGATGGACCCGGCACCCGCACGGTGAATCCTTGGAATGCTTATAAATTTGTCTTCTTCTTCTTCGTTTGACAGCGGGAAGGAAATGTTGAGTGGAGGAGGCATTGAGGATACAGGTGTGAGAAACAGCGGTTGCGGTAGCGGTCATTATATAGAGGCGTTCGGATTAGCTGGAGTCTTGACTATCAAGGCCCTGCAACAACAATCAGCACTTGCGGTTTTTCCCGCGCCTGATTTTAATATTTACAATTATTCTATTTAACTGCCGAGCCTGCAGGAAAAAACCGTAATGTGGCCTCAACCTTAGACCGGTCAAATTGTCAAATCCGATCATCTATCTATCCGCCTCCGTGGTCTAGTGGTAACAAACGTTGCCGTATACTCGGGAGGTCGTGGGTTCGATTCCCACCGGGGGCAAGTTGTACATTGTATAATTTGTATCGGTCTGGGTGTTTATATGTATAATAAGTATGTACATATTTACAAAAAAAAGCATAATATGTAGTTTATCAACCATCTAGTTTCCGTAACACAAGCCTCGTAGCTTACCACGGAAATTAGATGGCGCTGTGTGACCTGACTGGAAAAAAAAAAACTTTCTAAACAGCTCCTAGAACACAGAGCCCTAGACCTCCATTGTTGGAGATGGGCTTTCCAGAGTTTTCTAGAGCATTTGACCACGCTGCGCAGACGGGTTGGCGAGGGTTTGATGTCATTTTTTAATGACAATTTATTCCACTAGTTGGTATTACTGCAAACAACGAGTAGGTAATAAGAGTTGGGGATCCCTAAGACCTGGATATAATACAAATATCAAACAAATTAACTAATACATTAAAAAATATTAAAATATACTTAATTCTTTATTCTTAGTGTATCACCGTACATTTCCACCGGAATTTGGTTAAGTCAATATAATTTAAACAAAATTGTACACAATATATATTTAATGTTAAAATATCTGTCTTGCCTGGAAAGTGCAATGTGAGGACAAGGAACAGAACTGGTAGTGTCATAGGAACATCAACACAATAACAAAAAATAACCAAAAATATAGTATTAAATATAACTATCTACCTACCTTTGGTAAATAAATTAAGCTGTTGTTGCGGCTGTATATGGGCCTTGTCAGTTTAAGTTTTATAATCTATACAACATAAACAATTACTAAGCTTGGTTAATAGACATAAATACTGTCCTTGCGATGAGGCGTAGGACGACTAGGAGCTCAGGCCGTAGGCCCATTGCTCACCAATGACGCGTGGATAATCTCGCAAGCCGCCATAGGGACTCGCTCGACTACGTTAAACTCGGGAAGGAACTATCATGGGCAATGTTATGGCCTTTCTTTCTAACTTTTATCTTAGCCACTATCAATCTTTATCGTTGCAATATCATAAATAAGGTACAAATAAGCCTTTATCCAATACACGACAAGTCACACAATGGTCCAGTAAAGTATGTCACAATAATATAGGCTTGCGATTTATGGCATTATCTACCAAAATCCTATTGTGCTCGCCATAACAATAATATTTGTCGGCATTACATGTTTGTCAAGAACTTGGATAAATCATAGCCATGCCAGTACAGTATCATCACGACTGTTTCCGTTCCGGGATGGCCGGGAACCACGCTTATAAATAAGCGGATTCATATTTAGCCAACTTTACTATAGGCCAATCATGATAAGTGGCAAGCTCGTCGATGTCTCCAGCGTACCAAACTCGATTAATTTTACTAATAAATTAAATATATTAAAAATATTTATTTAAATTAATAAATATTATTCCCCCCCTACTAGGAATCGGACCTTCGAGTCTAAATACACGGACTTAACCACTAGACCACGATCTAGACGCTAGAAGTCGGTGCATTGGTTTTGCCTAAATAGATTTATCAAGCTAGGTACTATGTGTTCATTACTGACAGTATTGGTGGATATTTTCTTCGCTTGTCTCTCAACATCCTCGCAGTTTTCTCATCTCGCTCGCACTTCGCTGGTGGATAGGCAGTCAGTATTTGAACAAAGGACACTCGTAAAATCTAATGTAGTTAATTCCAAAAGTAAACTCAAATTATGAATACAATTAAAAGCTCAACTTTGCAAATTAAAATAAATGGCTTCAACGTTAGTCTAATAATTTATACTGGGGATTTGGACCTATTAGGAATAAATTCAAATACAAAAAAGACCAAGGTTGAGATCGATAAAACGTGCTTATGCCTTGTTTTGACGTTGCTCTATCAATAGGACGTTAACAATAAGTGAGATGGCCTGCCATACCGTGAATCAGGCAGTTTACAAGATCTTCATCCGTTGCTGACTTACTTATGCTTGGTAGCTTGGCATCACCTACTGGCCTAAACCAACAGGGTCAAGATCCAGGGTAAGCACATCGCTCAGGGTGTTATCCAGACCGCTGTGGTTTGTACGAAATTCTGTAATCGCAAGAGATCTGGACATGCTTACTATCGAAGCATTTGTTGCACGGATTCTACAATTATCTTCAGGATATCTCTCCTACTTTTGCACGGCCCCCGCAGAGGAGGCTCTTTTGGAAAAGAGCTAAGATAAGCAAATTTGGGAGACTAGATTCGTGAGCCACATCAAAGTTGCTTTCAGTCACCGACGGGTAGTAACCCGCCAAGAGGGGATGGGAGATTATTCCATCCCTAAACCAGGTCTATTGAACATCTGGGCCTGGATAACTGCGTTGTTTGTCTGAGGCTTTGCTCAAACTAGGTGTGTACGGATGTTAAAATCGTAAACTGTGAGGAATATATTTATTTATTTATAAACTTTATTGCACAAAGTACAAAGGCGGACTTAATGCCCGTAGACATTTTCTGACAGCTAAACCTTGGGAACAAATTAAAACATTTATAGGTGCAATAAAATAAATATTAATAATAGGATAAATTCAACAACATAATTATAAATACTTACATAATATACTTTTATATATACAGTAATAACCAAATACTAAATAATACACAGACACTAATATACTAATATATATAATAGAAATCCACTAATAACGTTTGTGACTAAGTAAGACAATATGGCGGTTGGTACGCCAGAGACATCGACGAACTTGCCACTAGTAATGATGGGTGTATCTTCATAAATAAATAAAAAACATTTATTCCTAATGATTAATAATAAACTAGTTGCAACAGGACAGCAAAAGTTTGGTCCAAATCTCATAAGTAGTTAAGGTGGTTTCCCACCAACACAAGAGAAAGTTTTAGTCCCGCATAATCTGTTCCCGATAGTGCATTATTCTTCAGAACGAGCTTTGTGAAGTATCATCCTGGCCGTAATCCTGTGCTACTGAACATCCTCAGTATGAGGTTTTGCATGCACTTTAATATTGTAGGCGCGGTGGTGGCTGGGTTGTAAGAACGCTTTCCTTAAAATCCTACAAAGGTCGGTTCAAACCCCTCGGCATGTATCAATAATAAATACAATTTGCTTACGTATATTTGTCATAGATTTACAAAACCACCAAGTTCCACTTGTCATGATTGGCCTATAGTATAGTTGGCTAAATGTGAATCAGCTTATTTATAAGCGTGGTTTCTGCCCACCCCGAAATACGATCGTGATGATTCTTTACTTTTTTTATTTATTATTTTTTATTTAAGTTATTTATAATACAAATATCATTAAAAAAATGTGTTTTTCTTTATGTTCGCATTGTTAATGCTGACGCAACCTCGTACGGAACCCGTACCTGGGGAAGCATCTCCCAAACCCATTCACACGAGAAACACCGTAAATACGACAGGGCAGCAGAAGATCTCAGAGCTTCATTTACGCCGTTGGTTATCTTGTGTGATGGCTCATTAGGTGCTGAGTACGCGGCTTTTGTCAAAAAGGCCGCTTCACGGCTTTCTGAAAAATGGCAGAAGCCATTCTCACAAGTTGCAGGCTGGCATAAATAAAAATTAAAATACAAATTTCTGTAATAAGGGCTATAAGCTTAAGGATCAGAGGAACAAGAAAGCGAGTGAGATGGATAGGATGTGAGGATGGAGCAAGTATGTTTGAATGAACGAATGAATGATTAAATGTGAATGAATGTTAGATGATTTTATATATTTAGTTTTCTGTATTTTTTAGTTATTATTGTTATTTTGTTAAAAATATGTCAAATAACCGACAAACCATGAAACGTGAAAGTCATCATCGTCATAGCCCCTAGAAATACGTTGTTGAGAGTCTGATGTAAATTGTAATGACAATTTATTAACAAAACCGCAAGTTTGTAATAGTGGAGGTAAGGTTATGCTCTCTGAGGAACGGTGGTGTTGTAAATCTACGACAAGTATATGTAAGAAAAGTATTTCTCATTGGTACATACCCAACTTAAAACCTCGTACATTTTTGGATTTTAACTTTTTGTTCTTACAACCGAGCCATAACCGCCACCAGTGTGAGAGCAGAACCTTTTAAATCTAACGAGTCATCAACATAGACCCTAAAAACCAGTGTCCTAGACCTCCACTGTTGGGCCTTCCAGAACATATATCTATACTCGCCAGATTGCAGAACGTAGTAAAACATAAAAAGTAGGGACAAACGACCGATAGTGATGATATATATTTTTTATTATTAATTGCCTATGCAAGAGGTGCCATATTAGCCATCACCACGTGTCTTGCCTTGTCCCGGCCTCGATCATATTCTCCCGTGTAAACACAGTTTTATGATCCGTCGCGGAAAATAGGCTAACTTTTATTACTTTATGGACTACCTTATACCATCTAGCAATTTCTATGGATTAGGCTTTCAGGATTAACTGTTGATGTTCTTGTTTTAAGAGTCTTGGTTTTGCAAAAAAGACCAAGACCTACAGTCTTACGAACAATTACTAAGCATTTACTCGAACCGATCAGGGGTAGTGGTGGATCAGAAGGTAGCTTTGAGACGTACAATTAATTTAGAAAATTAAAGTTACATAACTTTTGCTAAAATGGCCGGACTGTTACAATAAGTAAATATTTTGTAGATTCCTATTTAGGTTCTTTTTTTGTTCACAGTGTGTTCCTGTCCCTGGTTTGGGGTTCCGTCGCGGCTCCTACAGATGTCTCTGCCGGCACGGATTTTACTATCCCAACACTACCGCCACCAACCGGTACTATAACGGAAGTGATATTGAAGAGGAATATGAGAAATACTTGCAGGTGGGTCACAGCATATTTTGTAGCTGTATGATTATGCATTGAGAAGAATGTAAATGAAAATTGACCTTTAATAGATGGACATGATCGAAGAATATTAAGGGCCGATTACACCATTAGATATACGAGATACATACATATCTTTACGCAAGGTCCCTTGCGGGGTAGGTAGAGACAATTGAGCACCATTTGTCACGATCACGACATACCTCTTTTGCTTCTTCGACATTCATCAACCTCTTCATACATGCCCTTTTGTTTCGATGGCTTTTTATTGCGCCTTCAGCTATTGTTTTATTTATTTGATCGTGATAAGCGAGTCTTGGTCTGCCAGGGCCTCTTTTACCACAACTTTCGCATTATATATCTGGTTCGTCAATCTCTCTTCAGTCATCCACAGGATATGATAAATACATTTATATTTAAAAGTATCATCACGACCGTATCCCTTGGGTGGTCAGAAATCAAACTTTTGTAAGGAGCGAGTTTACATTTAGCCAACTTTACTATCCCATCATGACAAGTGGCAAGCTCGTTTAGTACTTTAGCATACCAGACTCGAGAAATAAACCAATTTTTTTTTTTGTGTTCACGGCCCGGAATCAAACCCAACACCTCTGCGTTTTGATCTATGGCATTAACCGCTAGACCACGAAGACAGTTTTACAATAACATTTTGATTAAGGTCCTTTATGAGGCAATCGAAAAAAAAACGATTTATGTTACATTTTATGTAAGGGTGTAACCAAAATATTCGACTATGCCTGTGCGTACTATGCGTCAGAGCTAATAATAACAAATTTATATGTAGGTATATATCAATTAGATAGGAACGTAAATACTTTTAGCGCTGCAGCCTTATTCTGATACTTAAGCGCAAACGTTATATAATGGAATCCGTTAACTATCTAGATATCACACTATTAAAGTTGATATTTGCACAGCTGCTGACAAGGTCGAGCGCTGATAGAGTTAGATAGATATATAAATTCTTTATTGCACAGAAAATAATACATTTTACAGTACATAGGCGGGCTTAATGTCTTAAAACATTTTCTAACAGCTAACCTCTGGAAGATGTAAGCATGGATTGTAAGGTGCATGACCGCTAATATTTGAGATAAAGAGATTTATTGAGTTAAAAACTAAAAAAAAGAACGATATTAAATCTATAACATAAATACACATATACTGGTTACATACTATATTTATATATATACATACAATAATATACCGATTTAGAGTTAGGAATTGAATAATATTTTGTAATTATGTCGCAATCTCTGACGTAAAAAACGAAATCGACTAGGTAACATAGGGTTACTGGTCTGTATCTAAACGCGTCTAAAAATCTAACGCAGCTAATACATGTGAAGTAATTACATCAGCTTGAAGTGAATTTGCATAACCTCTGTCTAATTAACGTGAGATGCAGTTGGCTCTCCAAAACACACCCTTGGAATTGATTAAGCCGGACAATAGTTAATGACCGAGCTAATTGTTCTAGTTAACGACAGCTTTCTAGTAATGATCGCTCGAGGACAGACGACGCGGAATTGAAGACCGATTCTTGTTCTCGATGTTGTAGAAAATGATACGATTAACTAAATAGTGCAATAAATAATGTTAGTAATAGATAAAAGTGCAAAAAAGAGCATTTGTCAAGGTATAGCATATATTGGAAAACCAGCGGAAGATCAAGACGATCTACCCGATCAAGATTGCTTACATTATTATAAAACGTTAAAATATTAATTAAAAAAGTAAAAAAAAAAATAAGCCGAATAATCTTTAATCAACTTTACTATAGGTCCATTATGACAAGTGATAAGCTCTAGCGTGCCAAACTTGAAAAATATTACAAATAAATTAAATAATTTATTGTGACCCTACCAGGAATCGAACCCGAGTCCTCCGAGTCAAAATCCATGGACTTAACCGCCAGACCACGGAGGCAGTAGAATATTCAACAAAGCATTCTTTATCATTCGTGTCGGATACAAGGATCAAATTTTGGGAATACAAACTATAAATATAAATTAAAAGCTACCTAAATAATAAAATTAAAAATAAACTAAACAAAACCTTAAATTAAATAAACTAAAAGATAAACCTAATTAAAATAAAACTAAATACTTACAAATATCTTGATTATAATGATTTTGGGAATTATTGTTTAACGTCAAACTTAATGAAGCTGCAGAAATCAAACCTTTTGTCAAAATTTTCATGTCTGGGATTTTTTTGTTAATTAATGATGCATTTTTCAATTTATATCGACCTCAAGACTTCTTTCAGCATTTTTCGTTCTTCTCCAAAAGTAGATTTTCACTTTTCAATGTCGCTTTTAGACATATATTGTACTGTAAAGTCCTAATAATAGAAGATAATAAACTTTGAGTAATTCGAGATAAGATTATGTTGTCATCAGAATCAACCGTCAGTAACAACTGTCGTTAAACGAGCTTGTATAAGCACCTATAAATGTATGAATTGCTTGATATAAAATTAACTATTGAAGGAATCACTTCCGAGGGTATTACTGCTACAATATTGAGAAAGATAATGAAATGAATAAAATAAAGTATAAAGAAAAACATATAAATAAGGGAAACACTGAGAGACAATCTGTCGCACGCTGTAATTATCAGGTTAATTCATATAAATCTATTTAAATCTTTATTGCACTATATCTGCGTGGAATTTATTAAAGAGAAAGTATTTTTATATTATAATCTAGAATAAAAATAAAGAATTACGTATATTTTATTTAAATTATTTACTAAGAAAATCTAAAGTTACAGTGAAGAGAAGTTTTCCTAAAAATATCGTCACTCATAATCGATACAATCGCGCGAACGTTAACTTAGGTAACTTTTTCTCTCTCTATTTCGACACTCGGCTGTGAGCGAGATCAAAATTGATAATAACACTTACAGCCTGTTGCGATAGCATGAATAAAATAATCTAAGATCAACATTTTTATATATTCCACTTGTTTTGTAGTTAGTTTATTACTTTCGGTATTTACGGCAATGACGTGCTTTATAGGCATACATTAAACATATCAAAAGATAATCATCCTTTCTGCAACCGGCTGTACTCGTACGTAACTCTCCTTTAGGTATTTATGACGATAGATATCGTGATTTAAAAACGCGGTCTTGTTCACCATACAGTAGAGTTTATTTTATCTTTAATAAAATGCTTTTTTTTGTTCAAAAAGGGGTTCTACCAATGACACCTGAAGCCTAAAAAATATATTTGCTCCATTGACAATTACATGCAGGATACAAGGGGCGGGCTTAATGCCGCTAGACATTCTTTGACGGACAACTTTTAGGACAATGTAGAAATTTCAAGGTGTAAGATAGGTGCAACACATAATATAGATATGTTAAATATTGAAATCATTAGGTTTTAAATAAACAGATATACAAACATACTATATATAAAACTATATTTAAAATACATATACTACATACCATAATATAAATACTTATAGACTTTGAAGGAACTATTATAGTAACATAAATAGACCATTCCTTTAAAAATGTTTTGTTTGGCGCTTCTAAAATTTAACGGGCAGAAATATGTAAAGAATGAAGTGAGTGTGAAGATCAGTAGCATCTTACAGCAAATTAATTTGAAATAAAGCCAGAGTGGTGAGATGGGATAGAGGAACGGAATTGGGACGAAAGGACCTATTTAGACCGTAGATATACGAATTGAGTATCGAGAAGAGTAAGCAGGGTATTGTGAGATTCCTGCGAGAACAAATAGGTAGCCACTTAACTTGGCGCGATACTCAGAGATGTGATCGTATTTAAAGGCATAAATGTTACCATTTTAAATATATCTGGTAAGTTATTTATTTTGTCAGAAATACCACACGCTCTAGAACTTTTGATATCCATAAGTCTGTCTGTTATGAATATTTATGTGATACGATAAATATTTATAATTTTGGAACGAAATCGGTAGCCCTATTTTGTAACTTAAGCGCAAACGTTATATAGTGGAATCCGTTAACTATATATTATATATATATCATGTTATTAAAGTTTGACAGTTATATTCCCCGACCGTAGTGACGTGCCAAGGTGTTCTTCCATTTGACACCTGTAGCCGTATTCTGTTACTTAGTCGCAAATGTTATCAGTCGATTTCCTTATTTACGTCAGAGGTTGCGTCATAATTACTAAATATTATTCAATTCTCAACTATATAAGCGCTCGACCTTGACAGCGGCCGTGCAAATATCAACTTTAATAGCGTGATATATATATATAATTAACGGATTCCATTATATAACGTTTGTGCTAGAAGTAACATAATAGGGCTGCTGGAAGGAATAATCAGGTGGAGGAGTCGATAAAGAAACGTTTAAGAGTTAAGGTCAAATGAAAAAAAAAAACAAAGTGAAGATTATGGATTTGTTCTTACAACTGTAAAAGATGAAGGAAAATGATGGGACTCACCAAATTTCGTCTTCTTTCACACTTAAGCACTGTTATTAGATATATGTAGATTTAGAATTCTTGTTTATTGCAATCATTTTGATGAATGCTGCGTGCGCGTGGAAGGCGAACAGATAAGCGACTTATTACGGCGCAGTGTACTACACACCATTTTGGTGTGTAATTTTTGTTTTGTGCGTTCGGAAATTGGAATGTCTTTTGAATAGGAAAAAATATCAGGATTGTTGTGAGAAAGAAATAAAATATTTAAACAAAGCTGATTTCTTATCACAAAATGAAATCTCAACTCATGAAAACTTATTGAATACCGTAGCACATTGAAAATGGGTTATAAATCTTTCGCCTAACCTTTCCACGCAAAAGTTAACGCCTATCAATACACTTACCTCATTGGCAGTCATGCGATTAAAGATTAAACT
This sequence comes from Tinea semifulvella, assembly GCA_910589645.1. NCBI lineage: Eukaryota > Metazoa > Arthropoda > Insecta > Lepidoptera > Tineidae > Tinea > Tinea semifulvella. Next base: position 11,520,224 of record OU342597.1, read on the forward strand.
TTGATCGGTTAGAAATTCACCAGAGTTGTCTAACTAACTAACGCTTGCCTGTTGGAGAACTTTAAAGTTACAAATCTAAAGGCGCTATTCTATTCCAACAAAATTGAAAGACAAAACATAACGACTACAATGTTTCTTAAACTTTTAAATCTTGGGATTGACAGCAAATACAATTATGACCACATTTGTAAAAAAAGAGCAAAGTACGAAAACTCGCTACGAAAATGCAATCCCACCTCGATCTTTAGCGCCGCATCAGACTGGAAAATTCTCATGCATAGATTTGACCATCGTTATAAAATGAATGAGAATGTTGACTCAGAATTTTAAAAAATATATTCTTATTGAACTCATCGTGTTTTGTTTGTTGGTTGTTTAGAAATTTCTCTTCTTCTTCGTCTCTTCTACTAAGAAATTATTACTTTTATAAAATATAAGCCAATTAAATTTTTTCATAATTTTCTAATACAACAAAAAATGTAAGTATTTAGTTTGAACGTGAAAATAAAACTGACTATAACAAGCAAAAATCAAACAAAAATAATATACTTAAACGAAACTATAAAAATGACAAATACAAATAAATAAAAATATAAACACATGAGTAGAAAATAAAATTTATAGTATAGTATAAAGGGAAAATTAAATTTGAACCAGCAAAATGCCATAGCATGGCATGTTGGTAAATATGACTCAAATATGGATAAAAACACTTTATTATACAAACAATATTTTCTGAAATGTTATGGGACTATGATTTAGCTGGTCATTTTTCAACAAAGATAAAATTGAATCATAACCATTATTTAAATATCGAAATATTTGTGTTGTTAATAATAGGCGAAAATTAATTTAACCTCCATCTGAATGAGAATGAACAAAGATGAAGTCAATTCCAAACGAATTACGGTCGTCTCGAATCTTGAGAATAAAGCTCATCAGTTTGAAATTCGGTAAACTTAAATGCTAAATATGTTGGATTGCAATCTGCGAGTGTATCACACATAAACACTTTGCCTCGGGATTTGTAAACGCCTAATGTACAATAATTTTCTTGAATTTAATGCAAATATTTGGACGATGTACCAGAAATTCTCTTACTACTTTCGGTTGATAAATATTTATTGTTCTTTAAAAAACTGTAGATAAATATTTACATGTGTATATCCCAAAAAATATATTTTATCATATTAACAAACTGCTAAGAAAAATAGCTTGATGGTCTACTACTTGCAAAACGGAAGACTATTTACACGTAAAATGGTTAGAATAAAGAACCTGTTTTATCCAAAATGATTATAAAACAATGCTAACCCTAACGTAACTGTTATTAAAAAAAGAAAATTATTAAATAACAAATTATGCCACCATGCTTAGGTCCAGTTCTTTTAGTATTGATGCAAAGATTTTGCTGGAACTGCTCTTGCACCAACTTCCACTGCGTAAAGCTAAGTCTTGAATCCTTTCCTGATCATTTCTTCTGTGAGATTATAATATTTGTTTGACTTCATGTTGTGGTCTTTTGGAATATTATCCTGTGGGACGGTAAATTCAAGAAAAATACTTTTTTCAAGTTCCGAGAAAACACTAAGATATCTATAGGCTGATATAGCTAGTTCATCTGATATTAGTTCTTGGTACTAACCAGTTAAATATTACCTTATTAAACGCTTCTTTAAATCAAACTTCCAAATTTTACTTGTAATGTTTTTTAATCTTCACTTAATTTATATATTTTTTAACAGCATCAAACAAATATGTACTCTCAAGTAAAGGCCTTCGAGTGCGTGCCGTGTGCGGAAGGCTGCGATGCGTGTGTCGACGGGTCACCATGCGTGGCAGCTCTCAACTGGGTCATCAGGACTACCATCTTCGTACTAGCCTGCCTTGTTATTTGCTGCTTGCCTTTTATCGTCCACTTCACGATCAAGTACGGTCATGTCAGGGTAAGTAAATATATATATATTTTTAAAACGATATGAGAATTGCTTAACAACTGCGTAAGATTTATTTTCGGTTTGTGTAAATTTAATCACGTTACGCAATATCGTACGTATCGTCTTAAGTGGCTTACAATTTAGGGATCGACGAAAATTTTGAATGTTGACTTTGCTTTACACCATCCTCACTGTACTCCTCACACCTGTGTACCTTGGAGCAAATTCTGTTACCTCACAGATAGACATAATCTCAACCTACGGTCGACAAGTAATTTGCTCTTGGCGATATTGTTACATCACTCTGGTGCTCTCAACAAGTCATTTGCTGTGAAAGCAAATTCGATTTTGGAATGAGCTACCTATTTAGATTCGCTGGACGCGTTCTATGGTAAGTTTTAAGGTGTTGCTTTAAAAACATCTTGTGGGACCATGTAAACTAATCCTACTTACTCGATCATTTTTATTTTTCTTTTTGTAATGTAAGTGTAAGGGACATATCTTTTTATAATTAAATAATAATGTCACTTTTTGATAGATTGTCTTTTTATAACAGCTAGTTTTGGATGAAAAAAATTAAGTGAATAACATAGTATTTGATAGGACTTTATTTTTTTATCCATTTACGGTCCATTATCGCCAACAGTAATGCTTCATTATACTTTATTATTATTATAGTTTTCTGTACATTCTCGATATCTTTTATTTTCATACATACATATCTTCACGCCAGATCCCTTCTAGGGTAGGCAGATATAACTGAGCGCCACTTCACACGATCACGACATACTTCTTTCACTTCGTCGACATTCATCAACCTCTTCATATATGCCCTTTTGCCATTTATTTGATCGTGATATTTGAGTCTTGGTCTGCCAGGGCATCTTTTACCCACAACTTTTGCATTATATATCTGGTTTGTCAATCTTTCTTCGCTTATCCTTTCAACATGCCCGAACCATCGTAGCATGACTTTCCTTATTTTTGTCCCTTAACTTTCTTTTATACATACCCTTACGCAACTTTAATTATTATTATTATGTAAATGTATATGGAAGTATTTATATGTATCCTGATTGCTCACTATGATCATACTTGCCAACCCGTCTGGCCAGCGCAGCGTGGCGAGTGTAGGTCAAATTCTCCAGATATATGTTCTGAAAGGTCCATCTCCGACTGTAGAGGTCTGGGCGCTGTGTTCTAGAGGCTGTAATAAATGAATGAAAAAATGATTGTCAATGACTGAAAACTGGTAGAAAAATCTGTTTATAGATTTTAGTCCACCTATTGATGAATCGATAAATGAGACACATACAACACCAGTTACTTCGATGGGTTATCAAGAAGTTATATCCTATTTCGTTTGAATATCAGTGGATAAACAAAGCCTGGGAAAGTATTTTCAGCTGCTACAGGTGAAAGAATCTCCATATTTATACATTTTCAAGCTCTAAGATGTCTGTAGTCTTTTAAAGATGTTTAGTTTAGTTTTAGTGATCGCCCGTATCATTGGTCCTTATATTTAGCATAAAGCCTGATTTAAATTAATAACATCCTAAAAAGGTGGGTTCGAACCAATAAAAATAATAATAACGTTTATTTCCCAGATCGATTTTACATAGTTAAATACAATCCAATTATTAAAACTAAGATTAACGGTAAAAACTAAGAACTAAGTATATACTCGTAAAATAAAATTAAAAAATAAATAAAACCAAAATCAATCATCCATACTGGGACTATGATAGTCTCTCCATAGTTGGTGCAGTGGACTACCCGGCCAGTCACGCACAGCTAATATTATTTTGTTGCTCGAGTTAAATACGTGTGATCTGACGCCCGCTGTTCTCTGTCGCATTAGTCCGGCCCAGCCTGGAGTGCGTCCTGTGCAGAACATCTCGCTAGCACTGCACCAGCGAGGTAGATGAAACATAGCTCGCCAACAATCATTGTATTGGACACGCATTGTTGACAAGGTTGCTTTTGTGTATTGAGACCACAGCTCCACGGTGTACACACTGGTACAGTATGATAGAAACAACTGCCTCTTTGCGGCCTTGCTACATCTGTAAAAACGCCGCGCCAACATGTAGCCGTTCTTTGTCGTTCTATGTCGGTATTATCGGAGAGGTCGGAATTTTCATATGCCCCAAATATTTCACCTCGTTCACTCTCTGTAAACATCGACCTTCAGCTTTATTGCTGGGACATGTGGCCAACGAGAAATACAATTTCCTTAAGTATATTTGTCATAGATTTACAACACCACCGTTCCTGTGTCCAGGAGAGCACGTTAAGCCGTTGGTCCGGGTTTCACTAAACTTGTAAAATCGTTAATAAATTATCATTAAAAATGACATCAGACCCTCGACCTGTCTGGCCAGAGTGGCGAGTGTAGGCCAAATTCTTCATTTAAAGGTCTATTTTTATTCTTCAACAGTAGAGGTCTAGGACTCTGTGTTCTAGGTGTTGTGATGACGATGATGATGTGTCAACTTGACTAGTAATAATGCAGTAAAGTATCATAAAGTTTTTTATTTGTAAATTAGAATTCACTTTTATCTCAATAACGACGTGTGTAAACGACAGGATCGAGTGCCCATGCCTTAACATACAAACATTCCTTTATATAAAAGTAAAGTAAAGTATCATCACGACCGTTTCCCTTTCGGGGTGGTCAGAAACCACGCTTATATAGAAGCGGATTCACATTTAGCCAACTTTACTGCCGGCCAATCATGACAAGTGGCAAGCTCGTCGATGTCTCCAGCGTACCCAACTCGTCAAATATCACAAATAAATTAAATGTATTTATTTACATTAATATTTTTGTGTCCCGGACAGGAATCGAACCCGGTGCCTCCGAGTCTAAATCCTTACAAAGTCACCCCATATATTAAAGTCAACCCAATTTTACCTAGTTTTTTATTTACTTTATTGAGTATTTCTTGAACTAAAATTAGGAAAAAAAATCTGGATTATCTATGTATATTGATATATTCCTCGCCCTCTATTTTTTCTAACATATATCAGGTGGATAAGCAACCATAAAAAATAAACATGTAGTTAAGTGCCATAAAAGTGCATAATAATGTTAAAGAGGCAATTTTTGACACTTAAATACTGTTCTAATAATATTATTTACAAAACACATGCGACTTCCCATCAAATTGATGGCATTCAACGAAATCCATGAATGAATTAAAATTCAGTCACTAATAACTGACATCAGTCACTTATAACTAACATAAGTCACTTATAACTGACATCAGTCACTTTTAACTGACAAATTCGCTTATAACTGACAAGTCCAGTCCTTACTAAAGTTTGAGATGCTTTGGAAGTTGCGTTAGGAAGATAAAACGTATTATTAAGCAGATCTTTAGTCTAGGTTCAAATAAAACTTTATAATTAAACACTTGAATCGAAATTTTGAATGTACGTTTGGTTTTGGGCGTTTTATATACTTTTCTGTAGCACAATTTTAGTCTTATTTTTAATGCCACTGTAAATTAGCCGTCTTCCTTTGGCGGTGTGAACCATCCGTTCTTCTCGTGGATCTGATATATATATATAAAAATATATATATATATATAAAAATATATATATAAAAAGCATAAACTATCTTCGTAAAACTGGTCCCAAAGTAGCACTATATATTCATTACTAAATAACCTTTATAAATATACCGACTGTTTTACACGGCTTTGCTCGTGTATTATTACGAAATTAATTTCTTTGCGCATTATTTTGATTTATATCTCCTAAGGAATTCATTTAATTTGCATAGTAAAGGAAATATATTCTTCATGAATCCAATTAACGTATTTTAAGTGATAAGAATTAATACCGTAATTGTGGAAATAGCTTTCCAACTACCACTTTATAATTGCCCATTTTTTTATTAAAATGGATATAGTATGTTATCCCTAAGAGATAGATCCAACGCGGCTAATTCTGTAGACTTATATAAGATACACAATTTCACAATACATTATTTTGTTATATCTCAAAGGGTTTAGGCAGCGTTTTTGTTGAAAGCTCACAGACGAGTTTTTTTTTTGACACCTTCAACAAATATCAAATCAAATCATATCAAAATAATTTATTTCCGTATGGTTAGCACGTAATACTTGGATATTGTCAATACATACAAGCCAATAAATAAAAAAATAAAAACAAATAAAAAATATTACCATTGACCATGGCTGGACCGAACCCAACATTAATACAATAATTATAACTAAAACATTGTTGCCATAAACGAGGAATTTGTTTTTACTTACAGCTAGATACTTAATATTAAATTCGTGGCTGTAAAAAGGCCATGTCAGCTTACAATCTAATAATAATTATGTCCATAAATATAAATATAAATATGTGGCTGTAAAAAGGCTATGTCAGCTTACAATCTAAAAATAATAATATTTATGTCCATAAATATTAATTCGTGGCTGTAAAAGCCGTGTCAGCTTACAACTACACAAGTATAATATTAATGTCAAATGAATTGATAAATTACATGTCCGCTTACAATCTAAGAAATAATTGCTATGTCCTAATTAAACATATTATATTCGTGGCTATAAAAGGGCCGTGTCAGCTTATAATCTAAAACATTAATTATTATTTTTTTGCTACTTAATGTTATCGTTGATGTATACAAAAACTTTACAAATTATACACTAAAACCTTTCTCGGGAACCAAATAATGTATTGGTAAAAACAGCATTGAAATCGGTGCAGTAGTTTTTTAGTTTAACGCGAACAGACAGACAGACGCGGCGGAGGACTTGGTTTTATAATATGTAGTGATGTTATGAAGGTTCATAGCCTTTCTTACAGCTACCAATATTTTAGCAGTCTCCAGTGTTCCGTATAAGAGCAAATCAAATCAGATTTCTCCGCCCCCGCAGCGTAGCTTGGCGTCTAATTAATAACCCAAAGTCTCCAGAAAGGGCGACTAGACGGTAGAATATGTAGTTATAAGCTCTGTTTTATTTTTATTAACTTCGGAGTTTCAGGAATTTTCCCTTCATCAAACGATTTTGTCTAAAATTTAATTTGCGGAAGATTTGCAGTTTTCCACAATGTTACAGTTTTGGCAGTTACAAACTTACTTGTTGTATTTTTTATTTTTATATATTTTATTTTGGAAACAAACAGTCACATGAAGTAAATATACAAGAAACAAATTAAACCAAAATTAGACCTAGAGTTCCAATAATTAACAAATTTGGGGTCCGCGTATCTCAGTGGAAACCATATACGCCCACAAGCTGGCTAAACTTACGACGCAATTGAGATGATTTCACTAGTTGAATGACAATTTGGAAGGAAGATTGTTTAAATATCTCTATTTTTTTAAATATTATAATATTTTATTAGCTAATAACTAAAATACAACGTCAACATTTTAGTTGTGGTTGCATTGGAGCTGCATAAAGTGACACTGCATATTGGATAGTCCGCTCTATCCAATATGACCTTTAGCACATTGTTGGTGCTGTATGTATCCGGAGTTCAAAAACCACGTTTTAAATAAGAATGAGGAGGAATAGGGGTTCACATTAAGCTAACTTTACTACGTCTATCGAACCTAGTAAACTCGTCAATGATCAAATAATAAAATAAAACATCTTTATTATAGTAGTATAAATTATATATGTAGTAGTAGTATATATTAGTGTTTTCTCGGAACTTGAAAAAAGTTATCCTTATTGAACTTACCGTTCCGTGGGAATCAAATATTCCAAAAACCACAACATGAAGTCGAATAAATATTATGATCTCACAGAAGAAATGATCTGGAACGGGTTCAAGACTCAGCTTTACGCAGTGGAAGTTGGTGTAAGAGGAGTTCCAGCAAAATCTTTGCCTCAGTTACTGAAAGAATTGGGCCTAAGCAGGTCTGCCGTCAATACATTTATGGAACGAGCTTCCAAGACGGCATTAACGGAATCATACAGTATTTGGTTGGGTAGGGAGAGAAGTAGAATGGTGGATGGTGAGCGTATTATCGCGCAATAAAAAAAAAGGAGGCCTCCTTTTCTTAAACCAGCCTATTATCGGTCGCAAGCCCGAGACACCATTCTTCTTATCTCCTACCCACACACGATGGACCCGGCACCCGCACGGTGAATCCATGGAATGCTTAGAAATTTGTCTTCATCTCATCACGAGGCACTTTTACATCCACAAACTAGACCTAAATTATTATATAATATAATAATTATTGGGCTTAAAAGTGGAAGTAATAATAAAATAATAATAATGGAAATTGGGGCTGTTCCTTGCCGTACTGTATCACCATATCTGGCCAGGTATTTTGTTTAGCATTGTTATTTAGAAAAATTGACTTAACCGAGTGTTCCGATAGGATTCTATGGCGATAAATATATAAATAAAATAAAAAAATATCTTCCTATATCTATCATACCAAAGTTACAATGTTGAAATAACAATTTTTTTCTTGCATACCATTTTATCTATACAATCCCTAGAACACAGCGTACTAGATCTCCACTGTTGAAGGTGGGCCTTTCAAAAGATATATCCGGAGAATTTGGCCTATACTCGCCACGCTGGCGAGGTGGTTGGCGAGAGTCTTATGTTACTTTTAGTGACAATTCATTAATAATTCCTCATGTTGGTATTAGTGGAACCGGGACCGATGGCTTAACGTGCTCTCTGGAGCACGAGAGTGGTGGTATTAGTAATCTATGACAGATAGGGTTTGAATTGGGAACCTTTTTTTTTGGATCCAAAAGCGTTTCTTGTCACTGCTCAATTAATTAAACAAATTAAAATAAGAAAGAGACACAAATGCCTGAAATAAGTTTACATAAAGACATTTTAAAATTTAACTACTTTGGTACCCCTAACATTCTAACATCAAATATTGTTCGCAGGTGGTCCGAGCAGCAAGCCCTGCCCTGCTACGTATGATTGTTCTTGGAGCATTTCTTATTTACTGCACCACATTAGTTATGTATGGCCGACCAACAGTGTTCACCTGTACTGCCAGGGTTTGGATGAGAGAAGTCGGTTTCTGTCTCACCTATGGTGCTTTGATGCTGAAGACTTGGAGGTAATATAACTAATAAAGTAACGTTTAATAATTTCAGTTAGCACTGCCTTCTAAAAAAGAAATTTGACAGTTTCCTATTTTTGACACAATAAATATATACTATAAGTTAATAAACTCTTCATTGCAACAAAAAAATTAAAAGTAATGTACAAGGGCGAACTTAACTTTCTCTCTTCTCTATACCTATATATATAAGAAGTGCAGGGCGTCCAGAGATCCAGGTATCCTCTTGTTTAAGAATGATCGCAATTATATTTAAAAATTAATATTAACTGAATTTTCTTTTATTGTAAATAGTTTTTTTTTTTAACAGGATATCAGTAATTTTCCAAGTCCGATCAGCGAAGGCAGTAAAGATATCAGATATGTATTTGCTAAGAAGAATCGGTATGATTGTTGGTGTTGCGTGTGTTCTACTGGCCATCAGGACGCTGGTAGCTCCTCCAGACGTCATCGTGGGAAAGACAAGGGATAACTTGAAGGCTTTTTTATGCAACACTGACTGGTGGGACCACTCCTTTACTACACGTAAGTATTTAATTATTTAATAATAATAATTTGTAATAATAATTAATTATTTATTAATAATAATAGAATTTTAATAACAAAAGTCAACAAATACGTTATATTTAAACTTAATAATAGACCTATAGATTTCTCAAATATTGATTTAAGTAACACACGTTTATTTTTTCTGTAAGGCTTAAATAATAACGTGTAAAACTACTCGTAACTATCAATCCGTACCTTTATCAAAATGTTTAAAATGGATTATTTTTTTAATCTTTCTGACAACGAAAGGATATATTTACAACAATAAATATATAGATACAAATAAAGGGAGAAACAAAAAAAAAAGCAAACAGTAATACAAAAATAATACTAATAATACATCTAAAGCTATTTATTGACTTAAAATAAATGTAATTTACTGCTTAAAATAATTATCAGCTTGTCTTTCCACTATTGAATGTATTTCAACGCTCGCCAGTGCAATTTTTATTTATTTTATTGTATTAGGAGAATTTATGGTTACAAAATGTTAAGTAAACATAAATATAAACACTTAAACCACTTACAAGTTTCTACAGATTCTAAGAACAGGGACTGCACTAAAGTATTTTGATTAAGAAACAGTCTATAGTATAAAAACAAATTTTCAAAAATATTAGAAAACAACAAACAGGACATTATAACAAAAACTCATCAAATCACCCACATCCAACCCCCACAACCTCTGTCCCAGGTATTGTAATCTCATAGGTACTGATAACTAAATTTAAAAGGTTATTAATTGATCGTTGTGGTACAGTTCTGTAGTTGTTAAATGTTGTAAATCTGATATAGCTGAGTTTTCCTTGCAGATTCCTTTCTCAGTCAGATTAAACATTAACAGGTCACGGGAAACTGCTAAGCTGCTAGTCTTCTGCTAACAGTTTACTTATTGGACCACTTTGCTGCTTAGTCTTCTACTAGCAGGAGTAGAATCATTTAAAATAATTAAATTAATGACGTTTCGTAAATGCCTGTAATAGGTTTACGTGAATAAATATATTTTGACTTTTGACTCTGTCCATCTGTCATCAAGTATCCCACCCTGCTTCCTGTACGTAATCGCCACTCTAGAACCAGTTTACTCCATTCTTCGTCTGTTCAAGTTTCAAGCTCGTCAATATTTTAGTGTACTTAATATATATTATTTTTGCCTAGTATCATTTAAACTGGAAGTCGAACTTTTGTAACTCGCAAAATCCTACTTTGCTTCTACGAGGGGCGTTCAAAATATTCTCGGTATTGATACGTTACAACCTCTTTTATATATATATTTGTTACTGGCCGCTAAGATTCATCCATTGACATTAAAAAAAAGTAAAATTGGAACCGAGATGTTCTTTTGTTTTTCTGCAATTGCCGAACAAACATGAACACCATGAGCGAATTAACAATTTTAACGAAATTAGAGCACCGATCCGTCATAAAATTCTTGACAAAACAGGGTAAAAATCAAAAAACCATAAAAGAGGAAATGGATTGTGTTTACCGTGAGTCTGCTCCTTCTTTATCTACTATTCAAAAATGGTCAAGCGAATTTAAGCGTGGAAGGGAGAGTATTGAAGATGACCCTAGACCTGGCCGGCCTGTAGTGGCTACCTCACAAGAAAATATTGATAAAGTGGAAAAACTTATATTGGAAGACGGCCGAGTGAAGGTAAAATCTATAGCTCAAGTAACCAATCTCTCTATTGGTACCGTACATGACATTATACATGACCATCTTAATATGTCAAAAGTAAGTGCAAGATGGGTTCCGCGAATGCTGACGCTTCTTCAAAAGGATATGCGTGTGGCTTGCTGTTCAGATTTTATCGACCTGTGTGGTGAAAATCCCGATGAGGTGCTGCAAAAAATAGTTACTGGAGATGAAACCTGGGTTCATCATTATGACCCAGAGAGCAAACAGGAGTCCATGCAGTGGCACATTAAGGGTTCAGCTCATCCCAAGAAGTTCAAGGTAATCCCGTCAGCTGGCAAGGTCATGGCCACAATATTTTGGGATTGTGAAGGAGTTTTGCTTATCGATTATAAAGAAAAAGGTGTAAATATCACAGGGCAGTACTACGCTAACGTTATACGTTAATTAAGAGATGCGATCAAAGAAAAGAGGCGAGGAAAGTTAACCAAAGGTGTTCTGCTTCTGCATGACAACGCCCCTGTCCATACTGCTCATATTGCCAAGGCAGCTATTGTTGAATGTGGGTTTGAAACTGTTACTCATCCACCCTATAGTCCGGACTTAGCCCCAAGCGACTTCTTTTTGTTTCCCAATCTTAAAAAGGATCTGCGTGGAAATAAATTTTCTGACGATGAAGCGTTGAAGACGGCCGTGGAGGAGCATTTTTACACCAAAGATAAAAAATATTTTTATGAGGGATTAAAAAAAATAATTGATCGATCTTATAAGTGTATGAACATAGGGGGGGAGTATATTGAAAAATAAAAATATCAAACTTTTCGTACTTGTTTGTTTTTATCCACATACCGAGAATATTTTGAACGCCCCTCGTAAAAGTATTAAAATGTCAAATTCCATACAATATCGATTTGAATCAATTTTGCGTCTGCTAATACCAACCCCGGTATCAAATTCTCATTTTGCCTAATTATAAGAATATTCAATCACGCCGTAACTTAAACAATGCTACAAAAAGACGAATTTGTTATTCTAAGAAATTGGACAGTTAGAATTTTCTTTGCAATAATAAATTCAGAGCCAACAGGGCATAAAAGGCTTTCTTGAATAAATTTATTTGAATCCGCTTTATTCATTAATTTTCTTGTTGCTTTATCAATTGTTACCTTTTGTGATTGATGATTTTGACCTGAAATTATGGTTATTAGGGTTTTCGATAAGCCAACAAATTTAATATTGTTTCACCTGTCTTGTATTTATTACGTTAATGCATAATTGATATATATTTTGGGATATTTATGAAAAATGAATTTTCTCAGACCTGCCATAACAAATTGAAAAGAAGGCTGAACATTAATAACAACTTTTTATGAAGGTGTCATGTCATAATTAAATTGCCTAATTTATGTTTTACAAGATAACACTCCTCACTGTTTTTGACACAAGTTTTCAATGGGTAAAGTATAAAAGTGTGTTTAAAACACACAAGAGTGAAAAAAATAATTAGTATTACTGTACATTTTTGCATACTGCAAAAAGAAGATCTTGGGAAGATCAGATTGCATTAGAATTATTTAATTAAAATGCACATTTATTTATTCAGTAATTTTGTAACATAACTATCACATTTTTACTACACTTAAGTAAATAAAAAAATATTTATTTATTCTTGGAAAAATTACAGCCTTTACAATATAAATACAAAAAAAAAAAATTTCAGCTAAAGTGTTACAATTTTTTACTGTTAGTCATAATGAGTAACAAAACAACAAATCAGTACAATAACAATGATATATGAAATTATATTTGCATTTTTGTACTGATTCCGTTTTACAAGTTAAGAATATTGATATGAGACTAAAGCACTCTGTATAATAATAGAAATAAGTAAGTAAGTGAAGCGATCCCTGGCAATTTGTCGCGCCATAAAATGAAGGTTTGTAATTGGTCCGATTACGAACCAATCAGAAAGAGCATTGAAACTACGAATGTTGCCAATGAGAATATAATTGAATTGATTCGAGTTCGAATACATCAATACTAAAATAGTACTCGCATTCTTACTTTATTATTGACTTAACACTAGACAATCTGAGGTTACCTGTTATTTTCTTATAACCAAAACTTATCAATCTAATAGTAGCACGTCGCTGTTGCGGCGATATATATATTTCACAATAATATTTGATGAGCTCAGCATCAATGTCAATTTAATTCTTTTATTTTGCAAGTAGGCATAGGATAAAAGATATGTATACTGCACTTTTACACGTAAAATTTTTGAATATTGATTTAATACGATATCATTATATTGTTCATATTGGTGTATCTGGAATACATGATAACCATCATTTGGGAAGAGAATCAATAAAATAAGTGAATTCTTAATAAAAAATTAACGTTTAAAATTACAGCTGATTTAGATAGGCATTGTCACACTATGAGCTAAGACAGACACAATTATAAAAATATTAACGTCAGTTAAGATAATATAAATTAATTTAATGCTGGCACTTCAATGGTTATACAAGCGATGGACACTTTCCTATCGTTCCGATACGCGATAATAGTAACCTAAGCACGCTTAAAGGTGTTCCGATATGCGCTTAAACTGTTTTGCCAAGCTGTGTGACGTCACAAATGAAATCATTTCTCGCGCTTAGACTGCTCACGATATCGAGGTAGATCGCTCTGAGCGCTGTCAGTTTTTTGTCATTATGTCGCGCGCCATTTTCAAGTTTATTTAAATTAAGTTTTCTTTTAAATTATTTATATTGTAATTCGTTTATTCTGTTTGTTTATTACTTCTAATACAAATCTATAATTAATATTTAAGTAGGAAGTGAGAAAAAAATGTCTGTAACACGGCAAGTTATTTTAAAAGATCAAAATAAGTTAATAATATTAAACTTTACACATATAAAGATGAATAAACCGAGAGATGTATATTTGTTATATTGTAACTCGTTTATACTGTTTCTATATTACTTCTTAAACAAATCTATAAATTATATATAAGTAGGAAGTGAAAAAAAAATGTCTGTAACACGGCAAGTTATTTTAAAAAATCAAAATAAGTTAGTAATATTAAACTTTACACATATAAAGATGAATAAACCGAGAGATGTATATTTGTTAGTATTCATAAAAGATATTCATCAAAGATGTGGAATCCGCAATTTATCTTCCATGCATTAAAAAAAAAACTAACATTTTATGAATGAAAATTTGATTTAGACCGTTCCGAATTGATATCACGCTCTGAGCATCCAAATCGCGATATTTGATTCGGAACGACGGTCAGTGTCCTATTCGTTCTAAGCGCTCTAAACGCGATTCGGAATGAGGGGTTTGATTGTGTATTTATTTGTTATGTATGTTTTATTATTGTATATGGCAGTTGTATTTTATTATATTATTTATCATTATTTTATTATATCTATTGTTTTATTTATTATTCTTGTTCCTGTTTACTATTTGTCTTAATCTTCTCAAGAGTTTTTCTTGGATGCTTTCTATTGTATCTATCTGTGAATTCTTGTTATCGGCTTTATTCTATTATATTCTTTTCGTATACATGTATTTTAGCTATAAGTTTTCCTAACTAAATAACATTAGCGGAAGTGGTAACTAGTATTGCAACGTAACCCATATAGCTCATCTCTTTCTAAGCGAATCCTAAGCCATTCCAAGCTGCTTCAATACGTGGCTTAGAGTATATATACGTGTAAATTACTAGCTCAGTGATAAAAGGAAGTAAATCCTTTGAGAATTTAGAAAATGTTAATAGACATTAAAGCGATTAATGCGGCAGTGCAGTGCGAGAGTGTTGCATGAATTACCAACTATTGTAGATAAATTACTTGTCTTATCATGGATATACGATACGTAACGTATCATCTCGACCGTATCCCTTGCGAAAGTTCTGAATGAACCTGCGACACCGAAATACCTCAAGAACAGCTTTGCTTATCTCTCTTCGTTTCATGATAAATCTCTTCGATCCTCTCATATCTCCCTTCTTTCGACCCCTTCGCATAACTCTACTTTTACTTCAAACTCGTTTGTGAATGATTTTGCCTCCTAACATCAAGCAAGTTACCACAAGATAGCTATTAAAAAAAACGTCTATTCGCATTTCCTTTCCTAACATAATTTGTAAGTATATTATTATGTATGTATGCGTATAGTTTATGTATTAGTATTTAGTTTATTATGTATATATAGTATGTGTATGTATGTGGTTAGTTATTAAATCATACTTTGGATTTTTATATTTCATGTGTTCTACTTTCAATTAAATTGTATAAAGTTGTCCCAATGTTTGGCTATGATAAAATGTAGTGCTACGTTTAAAGCACGCCTGTGTCTTTGTGCATTTATTACATAAATAAATAAAGTATGCAAAGTGCACAATGACAAAATACTTTCCGGGTATTTTATTAAGACCTTATATACTATGTGTAATTGCAAAAAGAACAAATATTTTTTTTAGGCTTCATTTGTCATTGGTAGAACCCCTTTTTAAAATAAATAGGTAACTTTTTTTAAAGTAAAAAATCATTATCCGCAAAACAAAACACTACTGTATGGTAAATAAGGCCGCGTTTGAAAAATCACAATATCTATCGTGATAAATAGCCAAAGGCTGAGGAGTGTGTCAAGGTTACACGCCGGCCGAACGACGCACGGGGCGTCAACCTCGCTCGAATCTCAAGGCCAATCGACCAAGCGATCGTCCACCTTTCGCTACCTACTTGATTAGGCTCGCTATGAGTGGCGATATTTTTAGGAAAACTTCTTTCCACTGTAACTTATGATTTAACTACTAAATATATATAAAAAAATACGTATATACTTTATTTTTATTTTAGATTATAATATAAAAATATTTGATCTTTAATAAATTCCACGTGGTATATATTTTCTACATAAAAAGCCTTTACATATAATACTTGTATGTTGTACTCCATAATATATAATCAAGCAAAGTGATATTGAATATTAACTTAGAGGATCTAATTTAAGCTTGAAATTAGGCTAAATCTCAAAAACCCAGTGAAGTAGGTAAACACGAAAAATGAACATTTTTATCTTCATTTTTAATGAGTTCATTAACTTTTTGCTGACTCATTACTGAAACCAAATTGAAAGTGATACCCGGCTCGACTTCATGTTAATGTACACTTCCGAAATTAGCGACAAACTTTTTTCTTTTGGATCATCAGGCAATTACTTATTTAATTGCAAGCGTAATAGAAGTGTCAGGGATGTAAAAAAACGACTTCTTTCGCTGTATTGATTCTTATCAGCAATTCCGTTTTTTCAAACCTACGCGCATTAAATACCTGACATTTTCTGCTTCGGTTCAGACGCGCAGGTACCGGCTTTATTCCCAATGGGAACAGAATATTTTTTTAATACATGAGAAATGTATCTATACTGCCAAACAGAAAATCTAGATATATAAAAAAACATAAATAACAATTAAAAACAATAGAGAGCAATTTGCCCAGACCATTGCCAAGTCCACAAACTTGAAGTGCCCATTCGTCATAGCTCGTCGTTTTTTTTTAAAAGCTGAATATGTCATGTGACATCGCGCCCACCTGATGATAAGCGGTACGCCAGGTCCAATAATGGGAGCATCTGACGCCACTAATACTAACGACCGGAATCAGTCTCTATCACTATGCCGGCCTAACAAGATGTTCACACTTCGCAAAGGACTCCAGGTTACAAAAATGGGGAAACACACTGGCTGGGAGAGCATTCCACGTAGGGATAGTGGTTATGGTATGTGGATAAAAATTTTGGGAAGAAGGGATAAGGTTATGGACCTTCTTACAACACTCACTTATATAATTCCTATATATTTACGACATAGACATACTTACATCACACACCCATACGCATAAAAACACAAGCATACCAACCCGGTTTTTTTTTTTTTAATTATAATTATTATTTTTTGAATAACCGGTTTGTATTCTTACTTCCAACATGTTTTTGTCGTTTAATAATTCTTAATAAAAATCACCCCTACTAAAGCTAGTCCTCACATGACAGGATGTCCTAGTGTGCAGACCAGAGATTTATTGTTGTTACTAACACCTTTTACTTACTTTAATTATGTTTTTTTTTTTACTTTGTACTTACCCTTTTGATGAATAAATTAATTTGAATTAGAATTTGATTTTATATTTGAAGATGAAGATTAGAAGAAAATTAAGAGCTCAATATGTTACTCTTAAATATAATTAGCAACAATATATGCACATTATAATATATAGACAATAAAACAAAAAACAGGTGGTTGAATTCGGAATTGCGCCTGAATAAATTCTTGATCATTTTACATTTGTCTACATTTTCTCCCTCATCTAACATCAAAGTCTTACGGATAATTCTAGAGAGTACGTCTGCCTACGTCTTCATGCATTATTGAATAATATACATTACGGTATGTAAGTGTACTAGGTATAATACGCGGATGTTAATTTTCTTTACAAGTTTTTTTTAATAATAAGAAAGAAATACTTAAAAATTACTAGTAAAAGAATAATAATAAATATATGTATGTTAGTTATCTTTTTATATGTCTGCTGTGGTGGAACTTATATTGAGCTTTTATCTTTATTAAGAGTTAGGGACCGTCTTATCTTATCTTATCTTATTATCCTTGCGAAAAAAAAAATCGACGGAAGTAAGGTACAAAGATTTAAAAAATATATATATTAATTAAATTTAAAACTAAACTTCTAAATATATAATTTACTATTAATAAATATACTACTTAATAGTTTATAATACAACTAAAATCTAAAACAAAAATAACTTATTAATAATAAAAAAATTGCTCCAAATCGTTACCAATGTGCAAAGTGCCAAGGATATTTGCCACGTGTTGAATGGCAATGCTGATCCTTTTGCCCAAATATTAGCCAGCCCTCATGTCTCCCGGGGTGTTGACGAGCTACTTTGACAACGCCTTGAAAATTTCCCGTGCACTTGGTCCCCACGGCCCGAGACTATCAACTTCAAATGGCGCAAATATACATCTTCCAAAAAGCTGGGTCTATTTCCGCCGTTTGATGTTCTCTTTATAATAATATGTAAGGTCAATAAACTTTATTAATATTATTAATACACTAACATCGATATTTGATTACCTTGCTGTTTCTGTTTGTGTACCGGGTTCGATTCCTGGTCGGGACACAAAAAATATTGATTGATGTAAATAAATACAGTTAATTAATATTTCTCGAGTTTGGTACGCTGGAGACATCGACGAGATTGCCACTTGTCATGATTGGCCTATAGTAAAGTTGGCTAAATGTGTATCCGCTTATTTATAAGCGTGGCTTCTGACCACCCTGAAAGGGAAATGGTCGTGATGATACTTTACTTCACTTTTTTGCTGTTTCTGCAGCTCGTCAATGGCCTGTTCCTCTGTCAATTAGACAGGCTCCGTCATTAAAACTATTCAAACATTTATTAATTCATTACTTACAGATATAAAGATTCGATTTTGGTACGATACAGGCATCGACGAGTAAAATTGGCTAAATATAAATGGGTTTTATTTAAAAAATATATTTTAGACCACCAAGGAATTCGGTCGTAATGATACTTTACTTCTGTAACAAGTTTTATTTAAAAAATATATTTTAGACCACCAAGGAATTCGGTCGTAATGATACTTTACTTCTGTAACAAGTTTTATTTAAAAAATATATTTTAGACCACCAAGGAATTCGGTCGTAATGATACTTTACTTCTGTAACAAGTTTTATTTAAAAAATATATTTTAGACCACCAAGGAATTCGGTCGTAATGATACTTTACTTCTGTAACAAGTTTTATTTTTTTGAAGTATATTTAAAGTAATGCATAGTCATAGTGGTGTTGGCGGAGAATGTTAGGCATATCGTGGACGGAGTTCCGAACCAACAAATTCATCCTGGATGAACTGGAGATAGGACAGCGCCCTTCCTCAATCGTACAATCACGCATTCTCACTTTCTTTTGACACGTATCGCGGCGTGGAGATACATCCATTGAGCGCCTTGTAGCTCAGGGAAAAGTTGATGGCATAAGGATGCGAAGTAGGTCTCCGATGAGATGGACTGATCAGGTTAAAGCAGCAATAGATCACCCCCTACATGAGTGCTCCAGGAAGGCTGCAGTTCGAGACAAGTGGCGACGGCTTGTTAAGCGTGCCACTGACACTCAAGTGATGACCACGACCACTAAGAAGAAGAATGTCAGTTTAAAATAAGAAACAGATGTTTATACTTATTTATTTTTGTACAATTTACCCGTTATCGCAATCTTTACTGATTTCGAGGATCTGTTGGGGGAACCCGTTTGACAGCTGGAAGAAATAATTCAGTGGAGTAGCCGTTGGGAAAACATCTTAGAACATAGGTGTTAGGCACTATCCCTGCAGACAGATACTTAAAAGCATGAATCGGTAATGCCCGGGGAAAGGAGTAAACTAGCAAGTCAAGTGTCTGCCGGGGCCCATCAGACCGCACGTGGTACTTAAAGGTTAAACAAAATAAAACCACTTTTGACTAACAATATCCACAGTTAATTAAATTACAAAAAAAATAACTTGGAATTGACATGTCCAAAAGGCGGGAATTCACTCTCATTTTATGTATTAATATTATGGTTTTCTTTCACAGTGGAAGTGATATTCCTTGTGTGGGGCATCAGGCTGTGCATAGTGGTTCGCAAGGCTCCATCAGAATTCAACGAAAGCCGATTCATCTCCATGGCCATCTACAACGAGTTCCTGCTCTCAGTCTTCTTAAATATATCCATGTAAGCAATTTAATTTATTCATATTTAAGTAAAGAATAATTACAAAGTATAAAAAAAAACTTCTATAGTTGGGGATATAAGTATCGTCTGCGTGGAATAGCGGCAATAACGCTGGCTGCGTTTCCTCGCTGATTTGCAATACTGATTCTTTGGGCATAGAAAGAGTCAGCGTCTTGTCGTCTCCTCCGGTGACAAGATGGCTGGCTTATTTTATTCGTGGCAATTCAGCGGGGAAATACAGCGGTACTTATTTCCCTGTTTCTGACCACCCTAGAAGGGATACGGTCGTGATGATACTATTTACTTAACCTCGATGATCGAAGCTATGGCTTTTTGTAAGATATGCAATATTAACCTTCTACTTTGAGTCCGTGATAGATCATTTATTATGCCCAACTCCCTGAGGGGTAGGCAGAGACGTTTCGTCTTATAATACGTCTAAGACCTTCCTTGCCTTTCCTTATCTTTAAGCTTAGAGAGACTGACCGTCGTAATAGCGGCACCCACTAAGAATTATATTGTATACTTTTCTTTAAAAAGACTTAAGTATTACCGCGACCGTATCCCTTACGGAGTGGTCAAAAACTTCGCTCCTTTTGTAAGGAGCGAATTCACATTTATCCAACATTATTATTCATGCATGCAACCTCGTATCACAAATAAATTCGATTCTAAATCCACGGAATTAACCGCTAGACCACGGAGGCAGTTTATTATTAATAAAAAAATTTTTTTTTTAATTCCATCTTGGCTACATACAGTCACAGAATAAGATAACATAGAAACTTGAAAAAACATACTCGTCAATTTTAACTACGCTAGGAATTTTACTGCTAATATTTTACCACCAAAAAATACTACCGACCATATTGTTTGAACTAAATGCGCTATGAAGTTTATGCATTTAAAACTTCATGATTTGTCCTAGTCATCGATGTATATAGATAGGCCCTCACTGATATAAAAACGTTCCCGTAAAACCAATCGAAGTCATGTAGCTGCACCAACAGTCGCGAGATAGCAAGCGACGAGAGCGCCTAATATTAATATTTATATCGAGTAAAACTAGTCATTTTGTATGCATTGTGATATAATTTCCGATGAATAAAGCATCCTTGCTTGAGAATTGCCCCCCAAAGTTGGTAGGTACACAAAGCAAGCGCGGCACGTTTTTAAGAGTGCGTTTTGTATTGAATAGGCTTATCTATATACATCGATGGTCCTAGTGTACTGTTTCTTTAGTGACACATATATACGTTTAATAAAAAAAAAATCTAAATAAATAGAAAATTGTGCGTAAGAAATAAATAGGCACAGAATGGTATTCTATTTTCAAAACGTTTTCATTAAGATATTAAGTAAATTTCAAAAAAGTAAAATATCATCAAGACCAGTAAAGGTCTAGACTCGTGTTTTAAGGAACTGCGATGAAGATGAAGCAATAAAAATTAACAACAATAAATAAATACAAAAAAAAGTAAATAAATATAAATCGCCCCTTTAGTCAGTCGCCAGTTTAGTCCCTCCACCTTGACGATCATCACATGAATTCTCTATTTCCAAGACAACAAAACATTTTATTTTCAAGAAATAAGTATTAGATATTATTATCAAGACGACCACTTAGGTTTAAAGCATAAACATCAAACTATAAAACATTGTATTATTTTAGACCTTCCTTCCTTCAATCCTTCATGTGTGACAAATCGACTATAAAAATACATCTTTTTTTTATAGATTTAGGGAAATTTAGATTTTAAATAATTTTAGTTCTTAGATTATGTTATGTTTAGTTCATGGCTGACTTGATTATTGTTTAACTGTTGTGTTATAGCATGTGGTGGTCGTCTATAATAGGTGCAGCATCAGACTTTTGATTTAGCCTTAGATACAAATGCATGGGAGCTGTTGGCACTGTTGACGACCCCATTATTAATAAATAAAATAAATAAATAAATATCTGCCTGTATAATAGCATGATAAATATATATCACGAGCTTGCCACTTGTCATGATGGGCCTATGAATATAAATGCGTTTATTTAAAATCATGGTTTCTGACCACCCCGCAATTGTTTTTTCATCTTTATGACGTACCGACGTACCTTTGTTATCACATTGTATATAAATGATAAAATGTTATTTACTGTGACATACCATTTCTTTTCTCTTTAATAATTAAAAATATACCTTGCACAATGTACTTACATATACGAGTAGGTACATATATAACTACCTAAATAGGTACTTTGTTAGATATCCTATACTAACAGAACGAATAAGCCCGTATCTCCAACTTTTCAAACAATACTTCTTTCCACTTTTAACCGCTTCCGCAAACTATTTGCGCCAACAGTAAGCAAACAATTGATAGCCCAAGAGCTCGTGAATCCTCCGAGTAACGGTATTAAATGTAAGAATAGAAAATTTATTTGTAATTCTGAACATGCTAAGTACTGTGCAAATTAATTTTAATAAACTACATACTAATAATACAAAAAAGAGTAAAGATATACGAATATACTTGTACATATATAAGATACTAAGAGAAGTCTCCACACAAATAAACAGTAAAATATATATTATCATAAATAAAAAATATATATTTATTTAGACGACACTATTTAAAAGACACACTTCACACTTTTTAAAGATGCAATAAATATTCACAATTCATTTCTCTTCTCATTGTTATTGTAATGTAGTTGTATAATATAAATATTAGTTTCTGTTTATGTATATACGTTGAAGTAGTTTATGTATGTATTGTATATGTATTATTTATGTAGTGTATGTATTATTATTATGTAGTTTAAGTATTAAAATTATGTATTTATTTATTTAGTTATAAGTATGTTATTTAAATTAACATCAAAATTATTTAAATATTCTTTATTTTATGTTTGTTTTATAAACCTACCATAATTGATACAATGTCCCGAAGGTTGATGGTAAGAGAATTCCAATCGGCATTACATACGCCTATTGTTAACAAAACAATAAAGTTTTTAAATAAACAAAATAAAAATAAATATTTTGCTTGTTTAGAAAGTAGGTGGCCCTATCCCCTGGCAGACTTCAGTCATGAACGTCATCATACAACTCGCATCCTTAATCTAATACTGTCACTATAGAAACAGACAGACAGTGGAGTCGTCCATGCAGGCGTCCTGATGGCTAATAGGCCTGGGTTGGGAATAGGAACTCTCCCCCGTTTCCCCAACAGCATTTGACGCAACCGTATGGCTCAAAAAGCCCATCTCTCTTACCTAGAAAGTGGTCTTGCAAGTCCGTTGTCGGCCTGATAGAACATACGTCTAGTCAGACCGACGACAAACTCCTCAATAACAAGCATCTCCAGATCTCGAGCTATGACGGAATAACGCATGAACTAAGACCATTCTGAGCGATATGTTGTGCTGACTTTGGATCTTGTCCCTGTTTGTCTGGACCAGAAGGTGGTTCCAGGCTGGCGCAGCAGATGCAGACGGGAACGGTTGAAAATCTTGTAAGCTGGAATTCATAACAGGACTAACATGGTTCTGGTCGCCTTCGCCTAATTGACGGCGTGGCAGGCCATTTCACCCATTATTAACGAATATACCAAATTCACCGCCTCCGTGGTCTAGCGGTTAAGTCCGTGGATTTAGACTTGGAGGTACCCGGTTCGATTCCTGGTCGGGACACAAAAAATATTTAATAATATAAATAAAAATACATTTAATTAATATTTAATTTATTTGTGACATTTATCGAATTTGGTACGCTGGATACATCGACGAGTTTGCCACTTGTCATGATTGGCCTATAGTAAAGTTGGCTAAATGTGAATCCGCTTATACTTAAGCGTGTTTTCTAACCACCCAGAAAGGGAAACGGTCGTGATGTTATTTTTATTTACTTTACCAAATTATCTTATATAATATTTTTAGCGCCATCTGAATACTAACTTATTTTTGTGATTAACCAGTTAATTCATTCTCTAAGTGATAGATGGCGTTAATCAGTAGTTAAAGTAATGTGTGATTTTGAATTATTTACATCTCGTCTTCACAATTTTAGTTTTCATATTTGTCGGTATTGGAATAATGGTTGTTTACGCTTCTATACTTGAAAGTTTAAAATTGATCTTAAATAAACTAAACCATATTTAACATCAAAATTATTAACTCAATATTCAT
Organism: Tinea semifulvella; assembly: GCA_910589645.1. Lineage (NCBI taxonomy): Eukaryota > Metazoa > Arthropoda > Insecta > Lepidoptera > Tineidae > Tinea > Tinea semifulvella. Next base: position 11,544,454 of record OU342597.1, read on the forward strand.
GGTAGTAGTCCGCGTCATATTTTGGCATACCTACATGCGGTTATAATTTGGTAATATTATAGCTGAAACCAGTGAACCATGTTTCGTTGCGGTTGGATATTATCACGGTCAGGAGACATGAAAATATATTTTAAACGCATAGATAAATTTGGCAAAATCATGTCATATACATAAGTACTAGTACGTTAGACCGGTTGTGATAGAGCTGTTGGAACTCTTCTACTTCAATGCACAGATCGCGGTTAAAAATCGACATGTATCAATAAGACCTACATCTTTCTTAAGTACATTTTGTCTTTACAACACTATTCTGATACCTTGAAGAGACCGTAAACAGTCGCCGTCTCTAGTTTCTACTAAAGACCATTTACAGGTTTTTCAATTAAGCCGCTCCATGCTAAACACGCCAAAGGGTACAAAATCAAAATCAAAATAATTTATTTCCGTATGGTTAGCACGTAACACTTGGATATTGTCAATACATACAAGCCAATAAATAAAAAATAATGATAAAAACAAATAAAAAATATTACCATTGACCATGGCTGGACCGAACCTAATATCAATACAATAATTATAACTAAAACATTGTTGCCATAAACGAGGAATTTGTTTTTACTTACAGCTAGATACTTAATATTAAATTCGTGGCTGTAAAAAGGCCATGTCAGCTTACAATCTAAAAATATTTATGTCCATAAATATTAATTCGTGGCTGTAAAAGCCGTGTCAGCTTACAACTACACAAGTATAATATTAATGTCAAATAAATTGATAAATAACATGTCCGCTTACAATCTAAAAAATAATTGCTATGTCCAAATTAAACATATTATATTCGTGTCATAAGCAAGGTAATTATAATAAATAAGGTAACTTAATAACTACTTAATATAAATTCGTGGCTGTAAAAGGGCCGAGTCAGCTTACAATCTAACAATAATATTAAATCTTAATACTAGTTCGTGGCTGTATACGGGCCGTGTCATCTTACAATGTAAATAATAATAATATGTCAATTAAACATATATTAGAACATGAATATTTTTTTTTTTTTTTTTTTTTTTAAGCCATGTACTTCTATGCAATAGTATCTTTCATTGCATCTTTAAGCTCATAATAACTTTTTTTTATTAAAATGCCTTTAAGCAAAGTTTTATATTTCTCAAAATCTAAATTAGTTATATCTGATGATAATTTATTATATAGCTTGATACCATTGCATACATACCGGCTCAGAATGTAATAACTTTAAATTATACTATTTAGTCAGCCAGTTTTGAGGAATATTCTTTTGCGTGCACGCGGCGCTGATAAATTGTTATGCTACCAATATGGGGAGTCGTACTAATTTTAAAAAAATGTTATTATACCCCCTATTTCATCCTACCATGGGTGGCAAGAATAGGCCAAATTCTTCAGAATTATCCGTATATTCTATCTTTAGCAGTGGCGGTCTAGTATACTCTGTGTTCTAGAATTAAAATCAAAATAATTTATTTGCTAGAAAACATGGTTACATTGCAAGATCTTATAGCTAACTTATAGTTAAACTCCGGCACATCCTCTCATCGTCTATACCACAATGTTTAAAGACTAAGGTCTTTAACCAGTGCGTCCTCCCGGTAATGTCGTACGGAGCAGAGACGTGGACACTAACAGTAAGTCTGGTCCATAAATTCAAGGTCGCTCAGCGAGCCATGGAGAGAGCTATGCTTGGTGTATCTCTGATGGATAGAATTCGAAACGTTGATATTCGTCAGAGAACGAAAGTTACTGACATAGCTTTTAAAATTAGCAAGCTGAAGTGGCAATGGGCCGGACACATCTGCCGCAGAACCGACGATCGATGGGGCAAACGGGTTCTAGAGTGGAGACCACGTACGGGAAGACGCAGAGTGGGACGACCCTCCGCCAGATGGACAGATGACCTAAAGAAGGTCGCTGGTGGGGGTTGGATGAGGGTAGCGAAGGATCGCGTTAAGTGGCGAGCCTTAGGGGAGGCCTACATCCAGCAGTGGAGAGATACAGGCTGATGATGATGATGATGATAGCTAGAAAATTCGCTTCACATGTTTCACCTCAATGGCATGCAAATATTGAGCAATTACAATATGAGAAAAGTCAAATTGTAAAATAGTAGGTACATTGAAGCTACGCTCGGACTATATACACTTTAGCATCAGTTATTGCTTAGATATTTTTTAATTGTATATGTTTGCGCCTTATCATATTTAAAAACAACTTTAAGGTTGTCTATTTATTGTCTATTAATTTGTATATCGCCATACCCATCCTTTATCCCTCTCATACGCACTAGCGGAAGGGTGTGCCTATCTCGTTCTAAAACCTGCGAGATCTTTCCGAACGCACCTTGCGCATGGGAAGAAAGTGAACATTATTGAACGCGACCCAGCTGTCAGAAGCGTCAGTGAAAATGTGCCAAGGTCATTGCTTGCACAGAATTTGAAGAAGAGACATCTACCGCTCGCAATTTCGAAATTGCGAGAAAAGAAGCCTGCCCGCGGCCAGCAGCAACCTGGCGACCCAAGACCACCTGCAGCGAATACAAGTAAGTGCGTGTGAGCGTCCAGCCCCTTCATACAGTCCACTATTATAATTTATTAATTTTTGCTCTTTTTCACGCCCGTCCATTTGGCCTCTTACGAGCCGGTTTTCCTATCAATTCCTGCCTATTTCCTATCCTTATAGGTATATGTGTAGTCTATTGTATTTATATGATAATTCCTGTAAATTTTATACGATATTTCGTAAACCCGCGCCGCAAAACTTTACATTTCTTGTCAAACTTTTGTGTTACAGGAATCAATCTTGCATTTAGGTCATTTGGGTATTGGGTTATTTGGCTTACTATTGTTATTAGGTACAAATATATAAAAAAGGGAAAAACCATTTTTTTGTGAAAAAAGTTTTGGTACCCACCTGTTATAAACCCGCTTACTGTTAGCTTAATTGTTGTTTTATAGGTCTGAATAGTTATTTGTATGTTGTAATACTCACCCGCACAGCTTATAAACACATAAAAGTTACAATATTTTATAAAATAATAGGATAATTTGTACCAAGATGTCTGACAATGAAATTAAACTACAAGTTGCATTGTCTAAGCGTAATTCATTGTTTTCTCGCATTCAATCAATATATAATCATTCAAAGAATGTTGATGACGAAGCGTCGAGGGAAGTATTTGTTTCCTCATGTGTAAATTTGGACGAAATCCGCACAGAGTTCCACAAGGTTATAGATGAATTTAATTTATTGTCGCTTAAAATAAAACCGGGTGCGCTTATTGATGACCAGTCATGGTCATCATTTGAAGAGCTGTTTTGCCGTATTAAATATAGATATACATCATTGTTGTCCTCGCAATCATCGGTAAAAAGTGAAAAACATGGAGATTTTTCCCGGCAACAAACCAGACTACCCCCAATTGAACTTTTATCATTTGATGGTGATATTAAAACATGGCCAATATTTTATGCCAGCTTTAAGGCTACGGTTCATGATAATGCATCACTCAACGATTCAGAAAAGTTGTATTATTTGATGGGAAAGCTCTCGAGTAAAGCGCAACTCGCATTTGCTGGAACCCTGCCTTCTGCAGAAAACTACCTATTAATATTAAAAAGTCTTACGGATAAGTATGAAGATAAACGGCTACTTGCCGCTTCATATTTAAATCAAATATTTGAACAAAAACCTTTTACTTCACCGTCAATAGCGAATTTTGAATCTTTTTTGAATAAATATGTAGCATCGGTTAACTCTCTTAAAAAACTAGATATACGGGAACTAGAAGACTTTATATTTTTGAGCATCGCTCTTAAATTACTAGATTCTGACACCACTCGGGCATTTGAAATGAGTCAGAGAACTGTTCAGATACCCTCATTTAGTGATTTAGTTTATTTTGTCAAGGATCAGATGCGAATATTACAAAATACTATGTCTAGTTCTCAGCATTATGTCGCTAAGAAAGGTGTTCGTCCATATAATGATAAACCGCTCAAAATACCGCAACAACAAACATTTGTCTCCGTCTCCAAACCACATAAATGTTTGTGCGACAATATTGTGCATGAACATTTGTATTTGTGTCCTGCGTTTACAGAACTAAAACCCGTTGATCGATACAATCACGTTAAGGATTTTAAGGGATGTATTAATTGCCTAAGTATTAAACATAAAACTTTTACCTGTCATTCTAAACAAATTTGTAAAACGTGCAAAGGCAAACATCACTCCTTACTACATTTTAATAAGGAACCAGCGGGTCCTGATAATTTAGTGAACGCTGCCACCTTGCCTAAGGCTATGGAGCCAACCCCTTCTACCTCGACTGATCCTGCTGCCAGCTGTTCCAGGTCCGAGTCAGCGAACATTTCATTTTGTGCTACGTCCATTGCTCGTTCTTGTGCTAACGCTGCCCAATCTCACATACAAAACCCGCAATGTAAAGTGCCCACTACTATTTTATTAGCTACTGCCGTTGTTTTGGTTAGAGATTCTAACGGAACGGAACATAAGGTACGGTGCCTTTTGGATAGTGCATCTCAGGGCAATTTTATAACTTATAGTTGTTGTGTTCGATTGGGGCTTAACAAGTTAATCAGTTCAAATAATTTAAAGGTAAAGGGTATCGGGGGAACAGAGAAAATGGTTCAGGGTTCTATATCCTACCAATTTTCTTCAAGATTTAATACTAAAGTAAAATATAATATTGTGTCATTAGTAGTTGATAAAATTACTGAAAATTTACCTACCACATTAGTGGATATATCCGCTTTACCCTTCTTAGAAGGATTACCGCTCGCAGATGAATCGTTTGGTGTACCCGGTCCAATTGATGCCCTCATTGGAGCCGCTTTGTTTCCGCATTTACTACTCCCAGGTGTTATTGGGAATAATAATATATCCGCACCTCCCGCTATACAAACTGTTTTGGGTTATGTTATAATGGGTTCAGTTCCTGTTCTTCAAGATCGTCAAGGATCAGCTTCGACTCAATGTTTTGCGACTCAAGCTGATGACGCTTCGCTAGACCCTATCAATACGTTGCTCAAACGGTTTTGGGAAATTGATGAATCGCCAGTCTCCGCAGCTCAGGAACACTCAGCCGGCGAGATTGAGTGTGAGCACCATTACCGCACGACCACCGTTCGAGATAAAGACAGTGGTCGGTATACGGTTGCATTACCGTTTTGTTCAGATAAATTTTTACTTGGCGATTCTTATGACATTGCTTATAAGCGTTTTTTATGTTTGGAGAAGAAATTAGAGTCAGTACCGACGTTCCGCGCCGCTTATAATGATGTCATCAATGATTATATTACTAAAGGTTTTTTAAGTCCTGTACCGCTTTCAGAATTGAATGATAATAATCCCGCTTATATTATACCGCATCATGCAGTTTTTCGCTTAGACAAAACTACAACAAAGATTCGCTCAGTTTTAGACGCTAGCTGTAAAACCACATCAGGGGTTTCACTAAATGACATTCTTCATAGTGGCCCTAATTTACAAGGTGATTTATTTACAATAATTTTAAATTTTCGATTATTTCAATTTGTATTGACAGCTGATTGTAAGCAAATGTTTTTACAAATCAACGTTCAGAATAGCGACCGTCGCTTTCAACGTATTTTGTACAGATTTAAAATTGATGATCCAATAAAGGTTTACCAGTTTAAAACCGTGTGTTTTGGAGTAAGGTCTAGTCCATACCATGCCTTACGCACAGTCCAACAATTAATTAAGGACGATGGCGATATGTTTCCAAACGCACGCGACGTGGCAAGTAGCTTCTTGTATATGGATGATATAGCGTGTAGCATTGAATCCGAGTCTCTAGCTTCTCAAACTGCTCGCGAACTGATAGAATTGTTTAAGCGCGGACAATTCGATCTCTTGAAATGGTCGAGTAATTCACCGTCAATATTAAAGGACGTACCCGCATCGCATAAATTCGAACAATTCGAGTTTGATAAGTCCATAGGTCATAAAGTATTAGGTCTATTATGGTCAAAGTCAAGCGATTATTTTGAATTATGTATCAAAGCCCCTCCTAGCGATAAAGGCAGTAAAAGGATAATATTATCCACTGTCGCGCGCTTATGGGATCTGATGGGATTCGTTGCTTCAGTTATTTTATATGCAAAGCTTCTTATCAAGGAATTGTGGATGTTAAAAATAGACTGGGGCGATGCCCCCCCGCCTAGTATACGTAAATTATGGAGCCAATTTTGTTTGGAGTTACCGCAATTAAATAAATTTATAATACCGCGTTTTTTAGGTGTACAGCAAAACTGTACCGTTCGTTTGCTAGGATTCTCCGACGCGAGCGAGCGAGCGTACGGAGCTGTCGTCTATATGCATGTCACGATTGACAGTAACGTATTAGTAACATTGGTATGTGCAAAGTCAAAGGTTTCGCCCGTCAAGTCTGTGTCTATCGCTAGGCTAGAGCTTTGTGCTGCTGAACTAATGTCAAAGCTATTACGCCGTGTTCATGATACTTTTATTCCTCGATATAGTATTACCGCACTTTATGCGTTTACCGATTCTAAGGTAACGCTTTGCTGGCTTAATACCGAGCCAAATAGATGGCAAACATTTGTCGCTAACAGAGTAGTGACAGTGAAGACTGCAACCGGGATGCTAGTGCGCCCTGTTGTGCGGCTTTGCCCGCTGCCGACCCAATAGGTGTTGGTCAGTCTTTAAATAATCACTTATTAGTTTTATTATTATTATTTTACTTTTCGATCTAATGTTAAGATTTTATTTGTGCTTATACTTACTATTTTCTTACACTTAATGTTAGGTTGAATATTTGTTTTTCTTTCCTATTGCTATTAGGTAGCTAGGTACACTTAAGGGGTATGGTCAGGTGACTATATGCAAGATTGATTTTAGAAAGCCATCAGTTTCTAATTGCGTAATTTTCACCATTTATTTTTAAAGGCGACCCTTTAAGGCCGGGGGGATGTTTGCGCCTTATCATATTTAAAAACAACTTTAAGGTTGTCTATTTATTGTCTATTAATTTGTATATCGCCATACCCATCCTTTATCCCTCTCATACGCACTAGCGGAAGGGTGTGCCTATCTCGTTCTAAAACCTGCGAGATCTTTCCGAACGCACCTTGCGCATGGGAAGAAAGTGAACATTATTGAACGCGACCCAGCTGTCAGAAGCGTCAGTGAAAATGTGCCAAGGTCATTGCTTGCACAGAATTTGAAGAAGAGACATCTACCGCTCGCAATTTCGAAATTGCGAGAAAAGAAGCCTGCCCGCGGCCAGCAGCAACCTGGCGACCCAAGACCACCTGCAGCGAATACAAGTAAGTGCGTGTGAGCGTCCAGCCCCTTCATACAGTCCACTATTATAATTTATTAATTTTTGCTCTTTTTCACGCCCGTCCAGTATAAAAACATTTTTTTATTAAATAATTGTACAGATCCTTTTTGAAACGGTTAATCGGTAATACCTTGATATTTTCTGGTAAATTATTCATCATCATCATCATCATCATCAGCCTGTATCTCTCCACTGCTGGATGTAGGCCTCCCCTAAGGCTCGCCACTTAACGCGATCTTTCGCTACCCTCATCCAACCCCCACCAGCGACCTTCTTTAGGTCATCTGTCCATCTGGCGGGGGGTCGTCCCACTCTGCGTCTTCCCGTACGTGGTCTCCACTCTAGAACCCGTTTGCCCCATCGATCGTCGGTTCTGCGGCAGATGTGTCCGGCCCATTGCCACTTCAGCTTGCTAATTTTAAAAGCTATGTCTGTAACTTTCGTTCTCTGACGAATATCAACGTTTCGAATTCTATCCACCAGAGATACACCAAGCATAGCTCTCTCCATGGCTCGCTGAGCGACCTTGAATTTATGGACCAGACCCACTGTTAGTGTCCACGTCTCTGCTCCGTACGACATTACCGGGAGGACGCACTGGTTAAAGACCTTAGTCTTTAAACATTGTGGTATAGACGATGAGAGGATGTGCCGGAGTTTCCCGAATGCCGCCCATCCTAGCTGAATGCGTCTGTCGGCTTCTTTGCTGAAGTTGACTGCTCCTAATTGGATAGTCTGCCCGAGGTATACGTAATTTTGCACAACTTCGAGAGTGTCGTTTCCTATGCAGATTGGCCTCGGCTTGACATGATCATTGAACATGACTTTCGTCTTGTCTAAGTTCATTTCGAGACCAACCCGCTGGGATGCTACGTTTAAGCCGTTCAGCATTCCGCTAAGATCCTTGAGTGAACTGGCCATAATGACTATGTCATCCGCAAATCGGAGGTGTGAGATGAATTCTCCATTGATGTTTATGCCGCAGTAATTCCAGTCTAGCATTTTAAAAACATCTTCCAACGCGTTCGTGAACAGTTTCGGGGATATGACATCCCCCTGTCGCACGCCTCTGCGCAGTTGGATAGGCCTTGTATGCTGACCCTGTAACTGGACGGTCATAGTCGCAGAACTGTAAAGACATCTCAGCACCTCAACGTATCGATAGTCTATTAGGCATCGCTGCAAGGATTCCAGAACAGCCCAGGTTTCGATTGAGTCGAAGGCTTTCTCATAGTCCACAAACGCCAGACATAGCGGCAGATTATACTCCTCGGTTTTCTGTATTATCTGTCGCAATGTATGAATGTGATCGACCGTACTAAAGCCTTTTCGAAACCCAGCCTGCTCCGGGGGCTGGAAATCATCCATTCTCTGAGCGAGTCGATTTGTGACCACCCTTGAAAACAACTTATAGACATGGCTCAGGAGTGATATGGGCCTGTAATTCTTTAAAAGGGAGATGTTACCCTTTTTAAAGAACAGGACCACAACACTCCTGGTCCATGCCTCTGGCGTGGTTCCGTGGTGAATGACGTAGTTAAATAGTCTTGCGAGTTCTTTGAGTACTGGTTTCCCGCCTACTCTCAGAAGCTCAGCCGTGACTCCGTCATCACCAGGCGCCTTGTTATTTTTAAGTTGTCCAAGGGCTATATCGATCTCGCCTAGATTGACATCCGGGATAAATTATTAAAAAGTTTAATTTACATTGCATGACTGTTTCTAGAACAGATAGATGCAGTGGTATTATTCGCATATAGTATAATTGCTACCACAACAAAACAGCACATTGACATCATTGATTTATATAGCCAGCTGATGGTAATTTAATAATTTATTTGCGAAAAAAAAAACCGTTTTCACGTTTTCAAATGCGCACCGTTCACACTCGTTTAAACTCGAACTTAAGCTCTCAATCACACGCTGATGCATCGACCTACTCGTAGAAATAGCTTTAATTTTGTCTGTGATAATTTGCTTTAAAACAACCAAAGTGGCAAAGGGTTGTAGAAAAAAAAGAAAGAAAAAAATATTTGCTTTAGAATTTGTGTAACAATGGTGTTTACAAAATATTAACTCAACAAATTCTACCATAGTATGGTGTACAAATTTTATCAAAATATATTTAAACAATAATATACAAAACAAAAAAATAAAAAATAGCAATACAATAGAATTTATATACTATGAATATGTTTTAAACATTTAAGTAATCGTTTATTGTATAAAAGAGATGTGACACTAAATAGTTTTTTAGTTTTCGTCTACATGATATTTCAGTTCATCAGGTAGCTTGTTATAAACTTTAATACACATGATTTCTACATTATTACTAATGACCGTTAAATTAGATCTCGGTACGTAAAGCTCTTTATGATAGCGTACACTTTTGCAACCCATTTGTGCTCTTGTTAGAAATAGGTGTGGGAATTTTCGAACAAAAATGCATATTTCAAAATACATAACAAGGTCTGGGCTGTGGCTAGTAAATATCTCCTCGGCGACTTATCACTCTGTCAAGGAATAACTTGTGAAGAGCAGCTAACGAGACATTTGTAACATGTGAAGTGGCTCAATCTTGATGGAAAAATGTGTTGCGTTTGTAGGTTTATAAGGAAACTGTGTCGATCAGCCTGGGTTGCACCAAAATTAAAAATCTGTAATTGTTACGCATAAAGATTAAAATAGAGTTAAATATACCTGCTTAATTTTGTAAGTCAACCGTCAGCTGGTGCATTTGACGCTATTATTTACTTTAAATGTTACAATTAGAAAGAAAGAAAAAAAAATATTTATTTGCACACAACAGCTAATACAATAATAAAAGACGTATATATATATATAAAATTACCAACAAATAATCAAAAAATAGACAAGATAAATACATAAAAAATAAATGAGTGAGCTGCTGCGACAAACAGGCACTCAGGTCAGCATAGGCTGCAACATTTCTGCTGCAGCGCTGATTTTCACTGAGCCCCATTACAGAGATTTTGTTTCGGTGCAATCCAGCCTTAGTGGGTTAGTGTATTGTAGTGTTATTACGTATCTTGTTCGGTCTAGTCATGTCCAGACAATTTATTAACAAAGGCAAAACAAATAATATAAGAAGTTAATTTATCGTGAGTGATTCAGCAGTTCTCTTATTATATTGGATGACACCGAAAATGTTATATAAAATATGACGAAGCGAATCAGTCTTTTCTCCCTAACTTGTGATACCATGTACATGATGGATTTCATTTAATTAAGCCCTTGATTGTCTTAGATAGATCGATACGAAGTAACGTAGCGGGCCTATTATCCTCCCCTGGGGCACTCCTATGATGAATGAGACGAATCTCTGTTGCTAAGGGAGTCTGTGCAATTTTTTTTTCTGAATAGACGTTGATAAATTATGGTTTATTAGTATACCGCCATAATATACTTCTATTTAGTTCATCCTGCCTATCACCTTTCTTGATTCCTAGTAAAGGATGCATAGCGTTATACGAGTTTACGGGTATATACTAGGTTTTGAAGTGCAATAAAGTATAACTATAACATACTATACTAATATTATAATTGTGAAAGAAGATTCGTCTGTGTGTATGATTGTAATTTGGCAGAAATGTTCCTTGGAAACCGAATGGTATTATGTCTGTCTGGTAGATTCGCTTTGACGCCTAAACTACTTAACCGATATTTAAAAAAACAAAAGTTATAAGGCTTTGCACAATTCAATTTGAGAAATGTAATTAATCTAAAAAATAATTTTTCAGACAGTTTAGTAATACATATACCTACTGCGTAAATTTAAAGGAGCAAATATTTTTATATTTAAAAACTTTATTGCACTATGTACCTACAAGAGGCGGGCTAAATGCCGCTAGGCATTCTGTAGCAACCAACCTTTGGGACAATGAAGCCATTTGTGTTGCGAGTTAGGTTAGTAATGGTGCAACCATTAAATAAAATAATAGGTAATTCAAATTTAATCTAAATATGATATCTATATAGACAAATACATACTCATATGTACACAATACTACATATACTCCATACTATATACTGTTCTTTGCTTTTAACATAACCAGACACGATTTAGTTCGGTAATTAAATTAAAATATCGAATGTAGAAATTGATGTAATCATGGACCTAACCAAATTCCGGTGGGAATGTTCGGTGACAAATAAAGAATAAAAATAGAATGTATATTTATTTTTAAAAAAATCACAGCTTATTATATTAAACATATAAACAAAGTAGCAATAGTGGAACACAAGCCAAAGAGATTTTATATTATTTAGACAAAACAATTAAAACAGAAATAAGAGTAAAATATAGTAATTAGATTTAAATTAATAGTGCAATTGAACTGTGACCAGCAAAAGTAAAAGAAAAATTCATACTTACACTGTTAGGAACTGTTTAAATAATGTGAGTATTTGAAAAGTAGTAGATTTGCGGCCACTACTGCAAAAGAGTTACGACTGAAAGCCAGAGTGATGAGAAGGGATAGATAGAACATAATTATGGGACGAACGGAGAGATCTGTTATGAAATGAGGAAAGGTAAGCTAAATTTGTCCTTGAGGTATTTCGGTGTCGCAGGCTCATTACAGGCAGAATAGAAAAGAGTCAACAGAGAATTATTTGATTTCAGCGACAACAAATAGGTAGCCTTAAGTTGGCGCGATACTCATAGATGTGATCATATTTGCATAGACAAAAGATGAACCGGATACATGCGTTAAGTAAGTATATTATAATCTTGAATAAAATAAAGCACTAGGTATTTTTTATTTGAATTTTCATTTATAAAATCTTACGCAGAAAAGTTTTTCTGAAAATATTGCCACTCATACTGAGCCTAATCAAATAAGTAGGGAGAGGTCGACGATCGCGCGAACGTTAACTTACGTAATTCTTACTCTCTCTATTTCATCTCGCGGCTGTGAGGGAGATCAGTTAATGATGATTAAAATAATCTTTGATCTACATTTTAAAATATTTCACTTGAATGATTTCACATTTTTTATTTAAGGCGTGCTTGATAATCATCATTTCTGCAACCGGCCTTATAACTCCCCAGCCTTCAGGTATTTATCACGATATATATAGTGATTATCAGACCCAGCCTTATTCACCATACAGTAGTGTTTAGTTTTTTGGACAATGATTTTTAACTTTCAAAAAACTACTTTTTTATTTCAATAAGGTCAAAGACATCTGACCCAGAAAAAAAATCTTTATTATATTGTTGTAATTTTTCTGTGTCAAAAAATGTAGGTATTTGAAAGTACTAGACTACTTTCATATACCTACATTTTTTTACCGGTTAAGTCCGTGGATGGTCGGGACACAATATTAATAATTTATTTTTGATATTTCTCGAGTTTGGTACGCTAGAAACATCGACGAGCTTGCCACTTGCCACGATGATAGAGTAAAGTTGGCTAAATATTAATCTAGAATGCTAATCATCAGCAGTGAAGACTTGGAATCTGTGTTCTAGCTTGTAATGAATGAATGAAATTGGCAAATTTTGTATAATGATAGTTACACACAATTTACGACTTGAATGCACAGACGTTTCATTCAAGTGAAAGCTTTTACCTGTTATAAATTAAATTACGCTCGTGTAAGTTACTGTAATGTCCCTTTCTGTATAGGTATAGTATATAATTCTGTAAATAGACATGTGTCTAATATAGTGCGGGCGTTGGTTAGTTCTATACAAAATTTTTCTTATTCTGGTTGAGCGGGGGGATGGCTTGCACATGCGTTACGTCCGTGATCGGGTGCTGCTGTGGGGGTCTGGGACCTCTGCCGAACACGTTCAATTTATTGTTCTTAAATTAGCAGAGGTTTTTGAGTTTAAATAATACAATTAAAGCTATACAAATAAAAGACTGGGTTCTAGGAAATGTGATGACGATTATTTTCTGTTCAATGTTTTTACTTAGTTAATATGTTTTAAAAAAAAAACTAACTAACTCCTTAAATAAATACAAGTATACGAAAATCGGCAAACCATACAACTGATAAGATCCTCTACAAATAGAATTGATTTTCCAATTATTTTTATTAGACGTCCATTTAAGCCATAAGCTAAGTCCACGTATATATCATTGTCGCGTATCATATCCCCTGATGGTATCTTATTGTTTCTTCATTCCTTATCGATATCATTATTATTATTGTCTTTTACTACTATTACTATTGTCTTTGTCTACTGTCTTTTTTTATTTTTTATTATATATTTTATTTTGTTTTATTAATTTATTAATTATCTGACATCTGTATATAATTTATGTACATCATAATTATTAAGTATTTAGAATGCAAACTGACACGGCCTCGTTACAGCCACGATCTTATTTAAGTAGATTCTAAGTTGCTTGTAGCAGTAATTAATGTTGTGCCTAACATACATTAATATGGATTATTGCCTGTTTACGGACAAACCATAATTACCACTTTGTTTAGTACATATGTTTTAATAATTGTATTGATTTTATTAGTTCTGACTGTATCCAAGTTGTTTTAGGCGAACCAATGGAAATAAACTATTTTGATTTGATTTGATCATGTAGATGTCTCGTTTTTCTCCATGTCTTCACAATTGTCCGTATTAAGTCCATGGATTTAGACTCTAAAACACCGGGTTCGGTTCCTGGTCGGGACTTATTCCATTTATTTGTAATATTTGTTTGGTTCAATTCTCGAGAGACATCGACGAGCTTGCCATTTTCCATCATGCCTTACCTTTAAACCTTAACTTCGGGAATCGAACCCTATTTTATCAAATTCTTCGGGTCTGATTCCTGGCAATTTTTTAACAAAATCAACCCGGACAATCCTCCCAGTATTTTGCGATAATTATCATAGTTTAGATGCCTACTTGACAAACTTACTCTTTATAGCCTTGACCATATTTCGTTACGCAACGCATCCCCACATTTCGATAATAGATCGGTGAAGGCGAAATTCGTCAGCCGCGCGATTCCAATGAAATAACCATAATTAACTAGAAGTAAACAAATTTGAACCCGTATAAGTTCAAAACTTTAAACGCTCATTTCCAACAAATAGCTTTTAGACTTTATTTTTTAATTAAGCGTGCTATATATATGGACTCAGCTATATAGACGTCGTAAAAAGTATCTAGAAATGAAATTACTGTGACTCGATCCAAAAATAAAACCAGCACGCTATTACCTAAATGAGGGTTCATTTATTTTGTAAACTAAAGTATCATCACGATCGTAACATCAGGAACCACGCTTCTAAATAAGCTGGAGCTTAATTTTTCTTCTTTAGCCGTGTTGCATTAATTCACCTAACTATGAATTCATGTACTCGTATAGTTACGTGTGTGTTTGTGTTTCTCAAAGCAAGACCAACAGCCAGATCAGAGCCATGTACAAGAAGACATATGGGTACTACCCGTTCTGCACCCCACATTATTTATATTAGGTATGCTGCGTTATAACTTCTTAGAAGTTAGACGCAATAAAGCACTAGTCTTATATATATTAAATATTCTTAGAGGTAAAATATATCTACCTACTATATTAAAATTAATTTCATTGTTTGTACCTAACAAGTACCTGCGCGCGCGCGGCCATCGGCTATTTGAGTACACACCTACTCCAGAGTGCCCCCGTTCCCCGTGTAATCGTTTTATTCAACAAAATCGTGCAGTCCGATGAGAATTTTGATGTGTTCGCATCAACGGATGTGGAAAGTAAAAACATTGTCCTAAAGTACTTGGAGCCGTATTAATTCACACATCTAGTCACTTGTGTTTTAATGTTGTTATGA
Source organism: Tinea semifulvella (assembly GCA_910589645.1). NCBI lineage: Eukaryota > Metazoa > Arthropoda > Insecta > Lepidoptera > Tineidae > Tinea > Tinea semifulvella. The sequence goes on from OU342597.1 coordinate 11,559,638, forward strand.
AATATGTATTGTTTAGACGTATAATCTGTTATGTACATTTTCATGAAAATATATAAATAAATAAAAAAAATAAAAAAAACACTTGGTCTGTCTTGGTCTTGTATAAGAACAGTTTTTTGTTATACATGGTGGTGAGTGGCGAGCAAGGTCTATGAATATTAGCAACTAAAATTAGACACTAATGACTGACATCAGTCCCTAACAATACGACTGAGCATGACGACAATTCAAGCCTGCTCTCGAAATTTGTAAATACACTTTACTGGATTTATCGGCACGATCGGTTGATGCTACCCCGCCCCGGCAGACTGGGCAAATTACCATCATCGATCCGCCTATTTAGAACATTTTATAACAGTAAAATAAAATTATTCTCTAATTCATAATTGGTTTATAGAAGTCGCAGTAAAAAGCTCCCACAAATCCCGCAAACATAGAAAATAAGCTATATCTAACATTTTTCTTTATTCCCCAGGTTATTTCTACAATCGCCGGCGAATCCGGATCTTCTTTATATTATATTCTTCTGTCACACGCAGCTTACTGTCACACTACTTCTCTGTTTTATTTTCGGTAGTAAGGTAAGAATTGTTGGGGCTGGTACGTTCGTATGCAATGTAACTAAGGTTAACACCACATTCGTTTTTGTGCTCATACGTGTAACAAATATTATAGATATAAAAAAAATACTGCAGTCGTGGTCTGGCGGTTGAGACGGGTCGATTCCTGGTCGGATTACAATAATTTATTTGTGATATTTCTTAAAAGGGGATTAACGTATTTACATCCCTCTTGCTCGCACAATCCAATATTTTAATTATTGTTTTTAGATATGTGTACTTTTGAGAAATTAAATAAATTTCTAGGAAATAAAATTACGGATATTTTATCATGTTATCAGAAAATTCTCATGGATACATTTAAACATCATTATAGGATCCCAAGTCTTCTGGCTAGCGTGGCGAGTGTAGGCCAAATTCTCCAGATATATATTCTGGAAGGCCCATCTCCAGCAGTGGATGTCTAGGACGCTGTGTTTTAGGGGCTGTAATGATAATGATAATAGGATCCCAGATGAACTAGCTGTAACAGCCTATAGGCCAGACATCTTAGTGTTTTCTCGGAACTTGAAAAAAGTTATCCTTGTTGAATTTACCGTTCCGTGCGAATCAAACAATAGACCACAACATGAAGTCGAATAAATATAATGATCTCACAGAATACATTTCAAGACTCAGCGTTACGCAGTGGAAGTTGGTGCGAGAAGAGTTCCTGCAAAATCTTTGCACCACTTACTAAAAGAATTGGGCATAAGCAGGTCTGCCGTCAATACATTTATGGAAAGAGCTTCCAAGACGGCATTAACGAAATCATACACTATTTGGTTGGGTAGGGGGATAAGATAGATAAAAAATATTTATTTTCATAAATGTTAGTCTAATTTACAGGTCTTATAGTAAACTAACTTAACGTAACGACATTTGCCAAGTAAATTGGCGAGCAAATATATCATACATTAATATAAATTTAGAATTTTAAATTAAATATGGCCAAAAACTTACATCTTGGTATTCATACACTATTGTCAGCTTAAAATTTAGGTATTATTACAATTGTCAAAATATTATTTTTAATTATAAAACATCTTTTCTTTTAACCAAATTATTAATTGATTTTTAAAAACATTTTTTCCCAACAATTTAATTTGTTAGGTAATTTATTATAAGTTCGTATACACATAATTAGGCAATTTTTATTACATTTAGTTTTCTTATGATTTATATCTACAATAAGATCATAGGGGTTTCTCCTACTTCTAGCGCTGAAATCTACAATTTTCTATATGGTACATGTCGCTGTGTTTTCTAACAAATAAGGGAGAGGAGTGGAATGATGGATGGTAAGCGTATTATCACTATAAATGTTTGACTATTTTTACTTATCTAAAATTACTTATATGAAGTAAAACAGACTTGAAAAATCTTTGAATATATTGGATTGTGTGAGCAAACCCTCTTAACCCTGTGTTTGACTTGTCGCTGTAAGAACTTTTTTTTACTTTATTTCGCTTTGAAAGTTGTTCGACTTGCCCATTAATCAAAATTGACCTAAAAAAGCGCGCTTTGCTTTGCTTTAAAGTCAGACACGGCATAAGTAACAAGCGGTGGTGGCTTGGTAGTAAGAAATATTTCCTTAAATTTAAATACAAAAAAATATCGAACCCCGGCATGCACCAATAGGAAACATTTTTCTTACGTTCATTTGTCATAGATTTAGAATACCACTGTTCCCGTGTCCTGTAAACCACGTTAAGTCGTCAGTCCCAGTTCATTCATTCATTAAAATTGACATCAGACCCTCGCGAACCCGTGTATTCTCCAGAAATATGTACTGGAATGCCGAATCTCCAGCAGCAAAGATGTAGGACTCTATGTACTGTAATGATGACGACTGCAATTGTAACACAACAAACACACTGAAGTGCATACATTAATCTTCAACATTAATGTGCCAGTAATTAGGATTGAGATACCCGCCCCAAAAACGTATCTTTTGTTAGCGGATATACTCGAGAGCTTTCTTAGTGGTTTACATTTGTTATGTCACTGCGGCTCTTTCATCTTAGCTGTACGAGAGAATTTCACCACCACTTAAATATCTACTTTAACACACGTATATTAGGACGTTTCAAATCGTCCACTCAATTATTTTTTTAATCTGTCAAACGGAGGCACGCCTCGGAACGTTTAACAAGCTGTCGCCACTCGTCTCGGACCACAGCTTTCCTCGTGCACTCATGCTTCATGATCCATTGCAACCTTCACCTGATCGGTCTGTCTTATCAGACCTAATAATAATAATAAAATTCTTTATTGCACACAAAATAAACAATATAAAGTGTTGTACATAGGCGAGCATAATACCATGAAGGTATTCTCTAGGCGCGGTGGTGGCTCGGTTGTAAGAACGTGTTCCTTGAATCCTAGAAAGGTCGGTTCAAACCCAACCGGCATGTACCAATGAGAAATGCACTTTTCTTGAGTACATTTGTCATAGATTAACACCACCGTTTCCGTGCCTCGGAGAGCACGTTAAGCCGTCGGTCCCGGTTCCACTAATACCAACTTGTGGAATCGTTAATAAATTGTCATTAAATATTGACATTATTTCCTAGCCAAGCCAGACGCTAGCGTGGCAAATGTAGGCCAAATTCTCCAGATATATGTTCTGGAAGGCCCATCTCCAGCAGTGGAGGTCTAGGACGCTGTGTTCTAGGGGCTGTAATGATGATGATAATGGTTCTCTACCAGCAAACCTTTGGGAGAGTGAGAGATTATTATAATGGGTGCAGAGTGTGAAAATTGAAATAATATAGTAAAAACCAGAATTAAAATGTGTAAATAAATACAATATATTCATTTATATACCTAACAGAAAAATAATAATACATAATTAAGATAAATTCTACCACGCATCCTCTTGCCATCGACTTTCCCCTTAATTACCAAGCGCACGATGGATGTTTCTCCACGCCGTGACACGTGTCCGAAGAAAGTGAGAATGCGTGATTGTTCAGTCATGGAAAAGCGTTGTCTAATTCCCAGTTCCTATAAATGAACGTAAGAAAAGTGTAATTATTATTTGTAGAATATTAAGGAAAGCATTTTTACAACCGAGCCACCACCGCATGTTAAACTTACTCACATGAATATTTAAGTGGGCCTTCAAGGACAAATCCTAAACTACAAAAAAATGCGGGGCCGATTTTTATAAAAACTAAAACTGCAGCTGTAGAATTTTGAAAAATGTATTCTAGGAAGGCTAGGAAACCGGAATTGAACCGTTTGTATATTAAAAATAACTAACCTTTATTCATCGATGTATATAGATAGGCCCTCACTGATATAAAAACGTTCCCGTAAAACCAGTCGAAGTCATGTAGCTGCACCAACAGTCGCGAGATAGCAAGCGTCGAGAGCGCCTAATATTAATATTTATATCGAGTAAAACTAGTCTTTTTGTATGCATTGTGATATAATTTTCGATGAATAAAGCATGTGGCATTATCCTTGCTTGAGAATTGCCCCCCAAAGTTGGTAGGTACACAAAGCAAGCGGCACGTTTTTAAGAGTGCGTTTTGTATTGAATTATCTATATACTTCGATGCCTTTATTATTGTTGTTTTTAAGCCCAAACCAATATTTTAAATATTTTTAAAAAATAGGCCTTTTTCTTTAGGTAGCTGTTTGAAGTTAATTTCCACCATTTAATCCCTATAACCGACACTAACAGCTGGTGCAATAAAGTTTTTATTAAATAATATTTTTGGAAAGAATTATATATTTTTCAAAAATCCAGTGATGCAGTTTTTCTACCGAGCTCTTTTAGAAACTGGCCTTAAGACCCAGTAGTAAATTTACCCTTTATTAGAGGCTCTGATGATGATTATTGTTTTAGGCGTATATGGTGTTCAAAGGGCATGGAAAGGATGAGAGGGAGAAGACTGGGAAGTTTAGATCACGACCTGCCGAGTCTACATATACTATGACAACCAACACTAGGACTCATTTCTGTGATAATATGACTGAAAGAGAACTTGAGGTAAGGATTTAAGTATAAGTTCCGTATTTATTTGTTTAAAAATAAAAAAAGAGGCATGTAATACAAAGACAAGAATAAATACTTTCAAAATATATATTTTTTTAATTCTTCTAAAATTGTGCTACTGCCAGCCTCGCTTCTACTTCCAGAGTTAATAATATATATAATGAAAATAAATTTAAATATTAACTTAAACATAATAAACAAAAAATGTAAAATTAAATATAATATATATAGATACTATTAATGTAGTAAATTTACTATAACAAAAAAAAAACTACTTACAAAACCTAATTTAAATATAAATCGTATCCGCGCGGCATAGTGGCAAGAACGCTGACCGCATTTCCTCGCTGAATCGCTATGCTAATTCTCTGGGCGGGGAATGAACCAGCCCACCAGAGCAGACAATTAAAGTCTCTACAGCAAACGGCACAAACACGTAGTCTTTGATTATAGATAGACTCTGCGCTTTCAGCTGCGGCTCCTGCTGTTAGCGCTGTTCCCCTAAGGTGTGACAAATCCAAAGTGTCGACACAAGTGGCATCCCACACTACGGCCCTATATATAGTAAATATAGTATAATAATTATATAAATTAAATATATTATTATTAATACATAAATGGAGTAAATAAAATAAGATATACATACCACAAACGTACTCGTATAATAGCTGAGGAATATTAGGTAAAGTCTTGTTAATACCAAATAAATATTGTTAAGCACTTCACTGTAAAATCTCATCTGATATTTTAATTATTTCAACAGGAGGAGTTTAGAAAACTTTGCAATCAATTAGATAAGCTTCGTGAAAGGTGTGGTACTGGAGCTGTTATAGCGAAGAGAATAGCTATAATGCAAGACGCATCCGCCCAATATGATCGGAAACCTCCCACCTCCGATCATTCAGCTCCGTTAAAACTAAATACAGTATTCAGTGCTGTAGCAGATCGCCTTATGTGTACTGTTACACCAGCAGAAGAATCCAGTAGTAGCGGTAGAGAGGTCCAGTTCGAAGCCCCACCAGCATATAGACATAAGCCTTTTAGTACAAATAAGAATTTAATAGAAGACAGCCACGGTGAACAAAGCAATACAGAAATAACTACGGATTCGCCCAAAAAACGAACTGAAGTAAACGAGGAAGTGAAAGAGGAAATAGGACAAAACGGCGTGTTTAGAATTTCGGGTGAACCCAATTGTAGTGATATCAGACCGCCTGATACAGTGAGTGGAAGGAACGGTACCTTCAAAAGTGAAAAGAGCTGTGAGCGTGATAAGTGTGAGTTGAAATCTAGTCCGAGTAGTACAGAAACAGTGCGCGGTGTTAGATCAGGACACGCACGGACTCACGCCATTGTTATTAACTTGGACGATAAAAGCCGCTTCACAGAAGAGGTGACAGTATAGCGATTAGTTATAACATTTGTATCTTCCATTGTGATTTTAATGTATATAAATTGTGCTTAGGGTGAAGTGATGTGCTTAAAAGTTATTGAATATTTTTTGCATACCTTCACTTTAAAATTCTGATTAGTAATTAAGTTATGATATTGTGAATTCTCACGTGTAGTGTATATTATTACTTTAAAAGTGCTGCTAGCTTAGATATCCTTTTACTAAAATAATTCCTGACCATCCTTTGAAAATTCCAAAGGGTGGACAGACAGTGGGGTCGTCCAGGCCCGGATGTCTAATGGGCTCCCTTGTTCACCCTGGTAGGATCTCAGCGTGTAATCACCCGCTGTAATTCGTGCACCTTTAGTGCTGGGCACCGTTACTGGTATAACAGCGCCCGTGTGGCTCATGAACCCAGGGGGTCTGGGTTCGGCTACTTTAGCTCCCTCTAGGAGCACTTCTCTAGGAAGTTCGGGGGCCGAGCGCAAGACGGAGCTATATTCTGGAGATGCTTGAAGTGTCCGTAGTATGCCCGATAAAACATACGTCTAGTCAGGCCAGCGCCAAACTCCTGTTTAACAAATGAACCTAAGTCTTACTAATCAGCACCATCTATACAATGGACCGGGCGTAAAGTCAGTTACAACAGCAACTTTGAACAATGATTCGCGACTATATACTTACCTACGTACCTATAGATTTATTAATTTTACGCATTATATCTTAATCTTTTTGTGTTCTTTTGCCAGTTTCTCAAGGTTACCTGGCAAAGAATACCTTCATGGTATTATGTTTGCCTATGTTAGTATATATTTTGTGTGTAATAAAAAAAATATATATTTTTGCCCTGATACGGTGCAAGAGATTTATAGTTTATTCTTCTACTTCTCTAATTGTATTTTTGTTAATGTAGCAAATTCACGCCAAAGTTAACTATCATTGTAATTTTGTTGTCTATGTAAGAGTTGTTAGATGATGATGTTGTATGGAAGAGAGAAGTGGTCCTGGAGGAGAGCTAAACAGTCGAGCCATGGGTTTGTGAGCCACACGGGCTCTGTTATACTAGTAACAGCACCCAGCACCAAAAGTGCATGAATTACTGGCGGGTGGTTACCCGCTGAGATCCTGCCGGGGAAAACGGGGGAATTTCCCCATCCCCAACCCAGACCCATTAGCCATCCGGGCCTGAACGACCCCACTGTCTGTCTGATTTGTTGAACAACACAATATTTTTATTGTATTCCTTTCCGGAAGGAAACAACGCCATACAGTTTTCCACTAAGGTTTCAGACTTTACCCACTAGAAGTTGGAAAATCGTAGGATTCACCATAGTTCAGGCTTTTACAGTAACATATACATTTTTACAACTATAATGATATTAGGACCGCGTTGTAATGTATCCGCACAAAGTCACGTGAGTAGGTATAACAAAAATTAAAATAATGAAATGAAATTAAAACTAAGAATATTTAAAAAATATAATATATATATTCGCTTTTTATATCAAATATACCCGAGTAAATTACGAAGTGACAGTTCTAATAGCAGTGTAATTGAATGATGTTGCATACTTGTTTCACAGACATTATTAAAAAATAATTATCATATAACATATGATATACGTAGGTAATTTGCTTTGCTCAAATTTTGTATGAAGATATCTTTTTTATTAGTGTTTTAAGTTTACGTATCTAGTCATCATGCTATGCTATTTGTAAAAAATAATTTGTTAATTAATATTGTATGCATATCAAAGTGATATTAAGAAATTATAGTTGAACTGTTTTTTTTCTTATTCTTAAGAAAGTTTGTTTAATTGATTATAAATTTTAGTAATCAACTGTCGATATAAATGATATTATTATTGTTATTGTTAATAATTTTAATAATATAATAGTTTGTAATTTCTTGTATATATAATTATTATTATTTAATATTTATTTTATTCTAGCTATTATTAAAATGGGATAATTAAAGAATTACTGTTTTAAAATTAATTAAATTCTAAATTTTGTTATACATTACATATATTGTTTATTGCATTTTTTTTTCACATTTATTATATTCTACAAAGGCCGGTTCAAATAATGAAAAATACACTTTTCTTACGTACACTTGTCAGATTTACAACACCACCACTCCCGTGCCTCGGAGAGCACGTTAAGCCGTTCGGTCCCGGTTTCACTAATACCAACTTGTGGAATCGTAAATATTGTCCTGTGAGATCCTCGCGAACCCGTCTGGCCAACGTAGCTAGTGTAGGCCAAATTCTCCAGATATATGTTCTGGAAGGCCCATCTCCAGCAGTGGAGGTCTAGGACTTGGTGTTTTAGGGGCTATGATGATGAATCTACATCTCTCGTGCTATATTGTATAAATAAACCTATTCACGATTTACCTTTGAGACATATTTCTCCTGACGTTTCTCGTAACCAATGTCATTGCAACTTAACCTTTTGGTCGAGAAAAATTCAAAAATATTAGAAATCCATGGATTTAAAATACCAGGCCCATTGTGTGTTGAGAAGTGAGAAGAAGAATAATGTCTAGGGCTTGCGACCGACTGATGTTGTTTTTTTTTTATCAGGCAACGACATTCTGTCTATACTCCATTATGTATCCAAGGTAAATCGTGTCACCTATTATTTACTTATAAAAAAAAAAGTTTTTATGTCCCCTGTCTATCAATGTTCCCCTACTTTACCCTATCTATTATAAACTAGATTTAAGTGTTGTAAAAACTCTATCAGTATTGAAAGACATCTAGTGACGTGCTTTTCTATATGAAGTAAATTGTTTGATATATATTAATAAGTATGTAGATTTGCCACTAATAATGTAAATATTGTATATTGTTAAACGTTAATTGTTAGGGCTGTGGCACACCGAATGCGTACATTTATACAACTCTAAGGCTAAAATTGATTAAGAATTGTTATGCTTTATAGTTCGCAATTTTTTTCATATTTTAATTTAATTTTAATTTCCTTTTTTAGGGTCAACAAACAGTATTGCACATGTTTTTATCATTTAACAATAATAAGATAAAATAACTTTATTGGATCGATTAATATATGTACATTTAATATAAATTAAAAGCTACCTAAATGATAAAATTAAAAATAAACTAAACTATAAATAATAAATGTCCTCTAGAGACGTCCCATCCGAGATAGTCCTAAGGGGACTGGCAACATTTCCCCTCTGTATAGCGAGGCTAATACGTTGGCAGAAATAATTGCCAGCCTTCCTGTCTCCAGACCTTTCTGTCAGCCGCTTTGACAACTCCTTGGCAATAAGATACATTAGATCTTGCAATAGCCACCACGATAACCACATTTTTATAATTGCATGAACTTTACAGCTAATAATAATAAACATATGTATGTTAATAAATGAAAAAAAGGGAACATTTTTAAATAAAACAAGTAAAAACAAAGGAGAAAAACATAAAATGAAAAAAAAAGAACTAAAAGCTATTCCTTTAAAACTTTCAAAACACTTGTTCCTCGGCACGGGCCGTTACTAAAAATGCCTACAGTGCACAGTAACTACAGACAAAATACTTTTCTATTAGAACTAGCTGTTGTATCAATGATATTGGTGATGACAATATTGCCATTGATATTTTTGCTAAGAAGCCTTCAACAGTAAATCTTCTACTTTCTTCCTAGTTCTTTAACCCACCGGCTTCTGTATATTTTTAGGATTTGTTCATTTTGCTTCTTTTTAATTTTTTGTCAATGTATTATTGTATTTGGTTCTTTTAATAAGCTCATTTCTTTTTCTATCCATATATATTGTTATATAGCTGTAAGTTTTCCTGTAATAAAAAAATATAGAGGACTCCCTGCCTCCGTGGTCTAGCGGTTAATTCTGTGGTATCTGGTATCGATTAAAGTTAAAAGCGGAGGTTGCTCGGTTGTAAGAACGCTATTTTTAATCACAAAGGTCCCGGTACGAACCCCGGCACGTACCAATGAAAAATACACTTCTCTTACGTACATTTGTCATAGATTAACAACACCACCGTTTCCGTGTGAAGAGAATATGTTAAGCTGTCGGTTCCCGGTTCCACTAATACGAATATTTAATAAATTGTCATAAGATCCTCGTCAGAAATCGACGGGTGTCTGTCTGGCCAACGTGGTGAGAGTACGCCTAAATCTCCATATATATATAGTGGATAGTAGTCGACTTCGTGTTCTAGGGGCTGTATCGAAAGCAATAATAATAATCATCATCATCATCATCATCAGCCTGTATCTCTCCACTGCTGGATGTAGGCCTCCCCTAAGGCTCGCCACTTAACGCGATCTTTCGCTACCCTCATCCAACCCCCACCAGCGACCTTCTTTAGGTCATCTGTCCATCTGGCGGGGGGTCGTCCCACTCTGCGTCTTCCCGTACGTGGTCTCCACTCTAGAACTCGTTTGCCCCATCGATCGTCGGTTCTGCGGCAGATGTGTCCGGCCCATTGCCACTTCAGCTTGCTAATTTTAAAAGCTATGTCTGTAACTTTCGTTCTCTGACGAATATCAACGTTTCGAATTCTATCCATCAGAGATACACCAAGCATAGCTCTCTCCATGGCTCGCTGAGCGACCTTGAATTTATGGATCAGACCCACTGTTAGTGTCCACGTCTCTGCTCCGTACGACATTACCGGGAGGACGCACTGGTTAAAGACCTTAGTCTTTAAACATTGTGGTATAGACGATGAGAGGATGTGCCGGAGTTTCCCGAATGCCGCCCATCCTAGCTGAATGCGTCTGTCGGCTTCTTTGCTGAAGTTGGCTGCTCCTAATTGGATAGTCTGCCCGAGGTATACGTAATTTTGCACAACTTCGAGAGTGTCGTTTCCTATGCAGATTGGCCTCGGCTTGACATGATCATGATAATAATAATAATAAAATTTTATTGACATTAAAAAATATACATTACAAAACAAATGTGGCACTGGCCCCTGAGGTAGGTTTTTGGCCGGCGCGACAGGAGCCAAAAGTTAAAAATGGCGTCGAATATATCAGTTTTATTTTAAAGGCTGACTTTCATCAGCCAGTACAATCAACGCCGTTTTTTACTTTATTTGTTTATTTCAATCTTTATTGCACAAAGATTGTGGCTTATAATGCCGCTAGACATTCTATCCTAGCCAACCATTGGGACAACTTGAGCATTATATTGAAAGGTAGGTGCAAAATTGTATTAAATTCTACGGTTTAACTATATTATTATACACTAATACACATATATATATATAAATACATATACCCATACATATTATTACATACACTACATATTATATGTCAATGACAACAATATACTAAATTCTAATAAATAAGTTATAGTAACTACAGACACATACATAGATAATACACTTACTTATGTTGTGATAGGAATTTAGACCCCCAAATACCTTAAAGACAGCTTCACTTTGCTTGGTTCGCATCATGACAGAATTTTTCGCTTTTCCTTTAATATTTATTTATTTATTTATTCATTTAAAAACTTAATTGCACTATGTACAAAGGCAGACTTAATGCCGCTAGGCATTCTCTGACAGCCGAAGGTGCAATAATAGATGTAAAATATCAATTTATAAAACAAATACATAAAAATAATACTTACTATTACATATACAAATACGTAAATAGGTTATATATTATATATAATATTTACAATAATACATACAAAATAAAACTACTCATGTGATGAAGGAAGCGGGACAAAAGTAGACGTCGCGTCGTCGCTCGTTGTGAAAGTGTGAAGAGAATGGCAATACAATAGAAGTAAAAAAAATAGTTTGAGGTTAAAGATAATATTTGTACACCCCATTCTTGAATATAGCACGACTAGAAGCTTGTCTAATATCCTGAGGTAATTCATTCCATAGATAGATACATATAATACTACTTTTGCTATCCCCTCTCACCACTCCGCTTTTATGTCCAAGTCGTTTGCAGTTGTGGCTGCAAGGCTTTGGAATGACCTACCGACGGAGGTTAAAGATGCTTCAAACAGAGCTATATTTAAAAGATTAGTTTACAGACACTTTTTGGATTCATAATTTTCATAAAATTTTCATTGATTGTTGCTTATTATTATCCTACATCCTGACATAGCTTTTAAAATTAGCAAGCTGAAGTGACAATGGGCCGGACACATCTGCTGCAGAACCGACGATCTATGGGGCAAACGGGTTCTAGAGTGGAGACCACGTACGGGAAGACGCAGAGTGGGTCGACCCCCCGCCAGATGGACAGATGACCTAAAGAAGGTCGCTGGTGGGGGTTGGATGAGGGTAGCGAAAGATCGCGTTAAGTGGCGAGCCTTAGGGGAGGCCTACATCCAGCAGTGGAGAGATACAGGCTGATGATGATGATGATGATGATTATCCTACATCATCGGTTATCATATAGTACATAGTACCTAATTTATGTTAATGTAGTATATAAATAGTATAACTTATTTATGTAATTTATATATGTATGTGTGTATGAATTCGTATGTAATTCTATAGACGTATATTTTTAATATATTTAATTTTAATTGATATATTGCACCTACCTCACATAAATGTTCTCGTTGTCCCGAAGGTCTGACAGGCAGAGAATGTCAAGCGACATTATGTCACGCCTTTGTAATTTATGTGCAATAAAATTGAAATAAAAATAAATAAATAAATTTTACTTTTCTTTATTCGATACCAGTACAGAGATCGTATTGGTACAACCCAGCCTTAGTGGGACACGCCGCATTAACGTCTAATGTCAAGGTCGAATTATGAATGATCTTAGATGCATATATTTTTTGTTGTTACATTTGTGTGCGCTAAAATCAGCGTAGACACTGGCTGATGTAAGCGGTGTATATGATCCGCAAATTTCTCATTTTGCATAAGTATACGCATTCGGTTGGCTCAGCAGCCCTATTCTGATACTCAAGCGCAAACGTTATTAGCGGATTTCATTATTTACGTACGGCTTGTTATAATTAAAAAATATTATTCAATTCTCAACTCTATAAGCGCTCGACCTTGATAGCGGCCGTGGAAATATCTACTTTAATAGCGTAATATTTATATAGTTAACGGATTCCATTAAATAACGTTTGCGCTTAAGTAACAGAATAGGGCTGCAGGCCTTCATTTCTTCCAATTTGTATCGCCAAATATTCTCAAGATTAAAGCAACATTTCTCCTTCAACTTAGCAATATATTTATTAGATAGATTTTATTATCAAACTCTTGAAGTTGTGTAGACACTGCTTATCAATTTTTTTTTCTTACGTGTTATAGTTATCGTCTTAAGATTCATAATGTTTCCTTAAAATATTAGTTCCCATTCTTGGTCTTGCATCAAAATGCTGTGTAAAATGTATGTTCCATATGCATTTCAAAACTACTTGACCGATCGGGATGAAACTTTGGTAAAATGTTGGGTGAACATCAGCTAAGGTTTCTGACATAGTACTGCTGTTGTCCATGTTGTGGCATCAGCGCCGATTTTTGGGGAGCATACCGGCCGAGGGTACATTCATTGACTGTCATTCTCAGTAAATTAATTTCTAACCCAATTAAACATCCTAATCAAGAATTCGATGAAATTGAAATTAATGTACAAAAAAATAAAATATACATAAATAATAAATATATATATATATAATTACAATTTTTTTTAATAACTGAATTATCAGTAACCCCGTATTATATGAAATTTTGACAATTCTAAATGTCGGAGAAATCATATATTTGAAGATGAAATAATTTTAATTTAATTTATTAATATCGTAGGTACGTGAATAAATACGAGTAGAAGCGAAAGAAAATTCCACAACAGTATTTAGTTTTGCTTTTAAATATTCTTTCTTTCTTTCAAATATTGAATTCAAGTATAAAGACACAGTTCTTGGAACTTTGTGTTTTATTAAGTTGTCGTTAAATAAATTAAATATATTCAGCATATCTGAAAAAAATAAAAATTTCTGACGATTGGCCTAGCTTGATTCTTAAACTTGCCTTTCCTTTAAGCTATAGTTTTCCTCGCATTTCGTTGTTCTAAATAACGGAATTCTGGTTTTTATAACATAAGACGTTACATAATAAAAAAAACGGAATCGTAATAATGATAACGAATAATAAAATAGGTGGTAGGCGGACTGATGGTGGTAATTTCTCCAGTCTGCCGGGGCGGGGAATTATCCACCCTTTGTGCCGATAAACCCAGTAGAGTGTATCCACACGTTTCGGGATCAGGCTCGAATTTCATTGGCACAGTGTTAGGGACTGATGTCAGTCATGAGTATCCGATTCCAGTTGCTAACATTCATTTACCATCAGATGGGTAATTTCACATGTCGTTCTAGTATAAAAAAAAACTTATTGATCAAGACATCAGTGTAATGGGAGGTGATTTGCATTTTGACAGATAAATGTCAAATATAAACATCGCAATTTGGTTGTTATGATTTAAAAAAAAAGATTATATGCTTAATTTTAGCAGCGCCCAGTTGCAGAAAGGATGATTATCTTTTGACATGTTTAACGTATGCTTATAAGGCACGTCATTGGCTGAAATAACCAAAGTGAGAAGTTAACTACCAATCACGTGGCGTATATCAAAGTATTGATCTGGCCCCTATTTCACCACATCGATAATTGTCAAGCGACAGATGCTGTCTAATTATAAACATGATGGCAACACCGCTCTCCGCCGGTTTTGTAGGCTGGCAAGCGTTGTCGCTATCCGTCAATCCAAAAATAGATTAAAAATATGTGTGAACGCAATTAAAGTGACTTTACTAAATATTCTTTGTTTTAATTAACAGATACCATATAAAAATTTTGAAAATTATTTTTTTATAAAATTCCTATAAATATGACTATGATTTTGTTACATTTGTATGTATCTAAAGATAGTGTCCGTGCGATAGGGAAGTAGCCTGCTTTGGCTAGTAGTCGTAGTCCACAGTAAAACCATAAAACGGGCTCTTGCTACCATTGAGGTTCCAGCTATTCCGGAACCCACTTGATTAATCCGCGACGATGACAAGAGACCTGGTGGTATGACACTGATCCCCTGGGGGCGGGGACGGGCCTTAGTGTGAGATGCCACTTGTGTCGTCACTTTGGCTTTGTCACACCTTAGGGGAACAGCGCTAAAAGCGAGAGCCGCAGCTGATAGCGCAGAGTCTAGCAAGCGGCGTAAATACACATCTATAATCGAAGACTAAGTGTGGTGTTTGCTCCAAAGTGTGTGATCCAAGCTCTAAAACATTTTTAAAAAACATCACTCCTCGTCTAATTGTCTGCTCTGGTGACAAGAGGGCTGGTTCTTTTCTCGCCCAGAGAATCAGCATAGCGAGGAAATGCGGCCAGCGTTCTTGCCACCATGCCGCGCGGATACGATTTATATTTAAATTAGGTTTTTTAGGAAGGTTTTTTTAGTTTATTTTTTATTAAAATTGTTATTATAATAATAAAAAAAATGACAATTATCTTTCGAAGAAGTACCTAGTCGACATATTTGTAGATTTGTCAGTAAATCTTGACGTGTGATTAAACCGTGTCATAGTTGCGTTACAATTGTAGTGCTTTGATAATAACCTACGCGTATTTTCAAAATGTCTCTTCGTAAAAGTAATAGTGATAGTAACAGTGATTTTTTTCTGTCGGCATAGTAAAATAGGAGTCCAAGGATTATTTTAATCATCCTTTCTGAAACTGGCTGTAAATCTGGTATAATCTATGTTAAATAATTATAATCTGCTAGCTATCTACGAGTATGAGCTATCCACAGCCGTTGCCTTTTTTTATTTTTTTTCTAAATATGTAAATATTAGCTATAAGATGAAACTTTAAAAGTGTTGACGATAAAATAAATAAAAGAATTTACATAATGTAGTTGTTTATCTTTATTTGATCCAATGACTTTCCCCTTGTTTATGCACAAAATAAATATATCTTTGATATAATGGAAATTCGCTAAATGATAAGATATAGATATATTTATTTATTTATTTCAAAACTTTAATGCACAAAGTACAAAAGGCGGACTTAATAATAAATAAATAATAAATATTTCCAGACAGGTCACACAGCGCCATCTAATTTCCGTGGTAAGCTACGACGCTTGTGTTACGGAAACTAGATGGTTGATAAACTATATATTATTATTATTTTTTTGTAAATATATACATATTATACATATAAACACCCAGACCGAGACAAATTATACAATGTACAACTTGCCCCCGGTGGGAATCGAACCCACGACCTCCCGAGTTCACGGCAACGTTTGTTACCACTAGACCACGGAGGCGGTCAGGCGTTAGACATTCTCTGACAGCCAAACCTTTGGGACTAATTAGAACAACTGTAGGTGCAAGGAAAGTATAAGTGACACATCAATTAGATAATCAATATATAATCATCAATATACTGCATCGGAAACACTCGGGTCCCAATCGTAATAAGATGGCACTCGAAGTGCCAATCAATTATTGTAAAATAATTTCAAATTTGTGCTAGAAGTGCCTGCCGCATTTCCCGTCACGCGGCTCTCAACGACATCATTCGTAGGGCTCTTGTCACTGCTGGAGTACCCTCTATCATAGAACCTTCTGGAATCGCGCGGAGCGATGACAAGAGACCCGACGGCATAATCGTTGGGCTGTGGAAACTTGTCAAGTCTCTGGTGTGGGATGCGACATGTGTATATTAGCCCCATCTCACATCCAAGCAACCTAGTCCAGCTGCGTAAATACGCCAGCCTCGGTTACGAGTTGACACCGTCTGGGGTCGAGACAATGAGACCATGGGGACCCTCAGCCAAGCGTCTGGCGAAGGAGTTGTCCAAACGGCTGACGGAGAAATCTGTCTATAGGAAGACTGGCAATTATTTCTGCCAACGTATTAGCCTTGCTATACAGAGGCATAAGCCGTCTGGCCAGCGTGGCGAGTGTAGGCCAAATTCTCCAGATATATGTTTTGGAAGGCCCATCTCTAGCAGTGGAGGTCTAAGACGCTGTGTTCTAGGGGCTTTAATAAATAAAAAAATGTTAATTTGTTAGTTAAAAAAAGGGTAAATTGTTGCCAGTCTTCTTGGGACTATCTCCGATGGGACGTGACTTGAAGATATTTTTTATTAATAGTTTATGTTTTTATTATTAAATTAAATGAGTAACATTTTCATGTCCATTTATATGCTACTGCTACTTTATTATTTAGTGTCAAATTGTACTAACGCTTGAGAGAGCACGACTTTTCAGAAAAAAATCGATGGAAAACCATTATGCACTACATCTGTATGTATCTATCACGATACTACGAGTATAATGAGAAAATTTCACAATTTTCAAATTTCTTGGTAATAAGGATATTACCAAGAAAGGAATACGGGTGAATTATTAATTCGGACCAAGTCATTACCTATTCTGCCATACTGCCATCGTAATAGTAATGGCATGATTTAGTTGAACAGCATCGTATTCGTAAAGATTAAGTTTATCAGCGTAAATCCAAAAATGCCTTAGATACATATTTCTCCCGACGTTTTAGCCAAGTTGCATTGGCCGTGGTCACGGTTCGACTGGAGCTATGCGGTGTAGTCTCGTACATACTGGGCGGTAGATGTAAACCTACCCACTTACCATTTTAAAAGTTTTAGAAATAACGACACACGACACTTACAATATCCTTGGCGACACCGGGCAATTTTTCCCGGCGTCGAAACCTATTGATTACTAAATTCCACGATGAAGATAGCTTATAACCCCCCTCTCGATTGAAATTTTTGTGTTTCTTTATTTCGATCGCTTCACGTACTATTCTAGGGTAATAGTGACGATCGGTGGAAAGTATATTTGGGTCATGCAGCTCAATCCAATGGTTTGTGCCACTATCAATTAGGTGTTCTGCTATTGCAGACTTGTTTAATTGACAGTTTTTTACAGCTGCTATATGTTCCTTAACCCTCTCGGCTATCGTGTGCT
Organism: Tinea semifulvella; assembly: GCA_910589645.1. NCBI lineage: Eukaryota > Metazoa > Arthropoda > Insecta > Lepidoptera > Tineidae > Tinea > Tinea semifulvella. The sequence goes on from OU342597.1 coordinate 11,577,634, forward strand.
TAGTTTGGCCAATATATGAACTCTCACAGCTGCAGTCCACTTTATATACGCAGGCGTTTGGAAAGTAATGACATCTTTTGGGGTGCGTACGTGTTTTGCTACTTTGGAGAATGGGGTAGTACATCGTTTCGGTTCCTCTATATCTGTTTAAGGTATTTTTTTATCTTTAATATAATTAAAATTAAAATCTTTTACGGTGAACTCACAACACGTGAGGCTAGGTAAGATCAAACACGCTATGTCTAATTGAGCGTTAAATTTTAAATGCGTTAAACGATCACATCAAACGTGTGCGTATGAACTACTTCAAAGTAAATCTTGGGCTCGGAGACAAGGTGACATTGTTTAAAAAAAAACACCTTTCTCGATAAATTTTATATAGGTAAATGCCTAATTAGTTGATAAAATTTCGCTTGAATAATTAAAGGAGGATCGGATAGGTTAGATGAACTACACTGCGGCCGCCGGTTGGAGATAGGCTGATTATCTTATGACATGTTTAACGCATGACTATGAGGCACGTCATTGGCTGAAATTTATTTTGCTGCTGTGCTAATGAACTAGTTGACTTTTACGAATTAGATATATTTAACCCAACTTCAGCTTTAAGAATACTCTGTCAAAACATTGGTTTGAAATACTCACGTACATTTGTCTAAGATTTATAATTTCATCTTTCCCTGGCCCACGTAGCACTAATGTGCGTCGGCCCCGGTTCCACTAATACCAACTTGTGGAATCTTTAATAAATTGTCATTAAAATCGACCCTTGCCAAAACCGTCTGGCCAGCGTGGGGAGTATAATAACAAAATAATTTCGTGGCTATATAAAGGCCGTGTCAACTTACAATCTAATTAAACAGTGTTTAGTGGACTGTATAGGTTTATTGCAGAAGTAGAATTTAGAATTAATTACTTGAGTAAATTAACCATGAAAAAATGTGTGAGTAATATCGTGTGACCGCTCGGTGCGTGGATTGATTTCATTCTCGTGGGCTCCGCTCGGAGCGCTGGCCAACAATCCAACAGTTGTATTGGTCGAGCGGCAATAATGTCGCTGTGATCGCGACTAGTCATAGATTAACAACACCAACGTTCCTGTACCTCAAAGAACACGTTCAGCTGTCCAGGTCGATCCCTATTCCAATGATACCAACTTGGTGAATCGTTTATAAATTGTCATGATAAATTGGCATCAGAACCTAAATAGTTTAGGTCAAATTCTCCAAAAATTCCTGGAGAGAATTCCTTCTCTGTGTTCTAGGGGCTGTGGAGATGACTACTTTCACGTTGTAGTTTTAGTCAATATCGAAGAATAGAAAGTCTGGATACAATAATATCTTCAGAATGCTGATGGGACTGCCTCGTGTGGATGGATTTCCGGCTGTACCCGCAAAAAGGCAGCGTCGATACTGCATAGAGTAAGAGGTAGTGACAACGGCATTCTGAAGATGATATCGTCGCATTTTGACAGCGCTTTTGTTAAGCGCTGGATTGGAGTTGTAACTGGGAACGTGTAAATCTGTACAGCATTTGCGTTACCCAATGTTATGGGGCTGTGATTTAATGTCACAATGAAAATGAACAATAATTTTTATATATACATTGTTTTAATTTAAATAAATATTTCAGACAGGTCACACAGCGCCATCTAATTTCCGTGGTAAGCGGTAAGCTTGTGTTACGGAAACTAGATGGTTGATAAACTACATATTATACTTTTTTTTTTGTAAATATATACATATTATAGATATAAACACCCAGACCGAGACAAATTATACAATGTACAACTTGCGCCCGGTGGGAATCGAACCCACGACCTCCCGAGTTCACGGCAACGTTTGTTACCACTAGACCACGGAGGCGCCATTAATTAATGTGTATTTTTACTAACATAGTTCTAAGTTAAATTGTTACTAACATATATGGATCGAATATGAAATAAATGAATTATTATATTATTATATGTGCATAGTGTGGGGCCAATCGACTTTGTTTTTTGTGGCCCCAACGACTAACAATTAATTCCTTTCGTAAAAAAATATTTTAGGTAAATAATACGGGGCCTTGAGAATTAAATGAGTCAGCATAAAAAGCTGAGAGGTAAAAGTTTTATGACACAAAGTCTTTAATCCCTAAGTACCTCGTAATGAGGCGGGATCATTACAGAAATGTTCTCGGATTCTAAAATAACATTATTTCGAGCCTCCCGAGACTGAGATATTAACTTTTTTCTCAGCAATCAAAGTAAATAACCAAACTCCGAAATGAAACAGTATTTATGAGAAAAATGTTTCGACGTTTCGAGTTAAGATGGTTTTACGCTTTGCATACGTCTCGCTCGCACATTTTTTTTTTTTTTTTTTAATTTCCAGACAGGTCACACAGCGCCATCTAATTTCCGTGGTAAGCTACGAGGCTTGTGTTACGGAAACTAGATGGTTGATAAACTACATATTATACTTTCTTTTTTTTGTAAATATATACATATTATACATATAAACACCCAGACCAAGACAAATTATATAATGTACAACTTGCCCCCGGTGGGAATCGAACCCAGGACCTCCCGAGTTCACGGCAACGTTTGTTACTACTAGACCACGGAGGCGGTCAATTAATAGCTTTGAAAGACTTTTCCATTGGAAAACAGCTTTTTTAAAAATAGAGTATTTATTAACATATTTTCACTTTTATATACCTAATTTTAGATAGAGGAAATAGCAAAATGAAAAACGATAAGAGAAACCTTAACATAATTTTCAAATACCTATTCTACGATAACCCACTCAATATAGTTGTCGACATTTTTATTTTTCACAATATGGCGTCTGGTTGTCGCCTTAATGAAATTTGATTAATGTGTAATAATAATATTTAGTGACACTCGCGTGATGGTAACGAATCGATTCAAATTCAATGATTTTTCCACAGATAGAAACAACAGACACGGCACTAAAGTTTTTTTTTTTTTTAAAGTCTACACTAAATAAAAAATCAAATAGTCGTTTCCATACTTATACTGATAAGACGAACGTTATTTTTACTATATATATTATTATTTTATATTTATTACTGTGCAATTAAATTATTTGTAAAATAAAATATTTATGTGTTAATGTATATGTATTCGTATTAATCAAGTCCTTTAATACTAGAGCTGTTACGATATAATATCGTTTTTTTATTACAATAGCTTTTCTACTTACTGCCTCCGTGGTCTAGCGGTTAAGTCCGTGAATTTAGACTCGGAGGTACCGGGTTCGATTCCTGGTCGGACACAATAATGTTTATTAATTTAAATAAATAAACTTAATTAGTACTTAATTAATTTGTGACTTTTCTCGAGTTTGGTACGCTGGAGACATCGACGAGCTTGCCACTTGTCATGATTGGCCTATAGTAAAGTTGGCTAAATGTTAATCCGCTTCTTTATAAGGGAAATGGTCGTGATGATACTTTACTAGCTTTTCTACTTAAATTATAATATTGTGAATACAATTAAGCACAAATCCCTATACAAGATGAATGATGTACTTTTCACTTCAGTCAAAAGGCCGCGAAATACTAAAGCAATTAGCAGCTCGACTGAGGAATTAAACAAAATATTAATTAAAAAACTTTTATTAAAAAAAAACGGTTTAAGGCTAGGTAACTGTCCCCATTTTGTTACCTATCAAATCAAATCATTTATTCATAGGTACGAAATAGGGGAGAAATACACTTTTTACGTACTCCTCCTCCTTAGTCGGTACCCCACTGTTGGGGATCGTGACTCCGTCGTAGTCCATCCACTAGCCGTTTCGGTCGTTGCGGTCGTCGTCGGCGCAGTGGATGGCTTGGTGTACTGGGATGTTTAGGTGGTCAGTCACCTGACTGGACCATCGTTTGGGGCTTCTTCCTCTTGTTCTTTTACCGTCTACTTTTCCCGTTACTAAGAGTTTTTCCAGATTGTCGGCGCCTCTTCTAGCAATGTGGCCAAAATATTGCAGAATTCGGGTAAAGCAGACGGCATAAAGTCTCTGTACCTTAGCAAGTTTGAGCTCTTCTAGCACGGAAACGTTAGTGCGTCGAGCGATCCAAAGAATATTAAGTTAACGACGCCAGCACCACATCTCAAATGCATCAATTCTTGCCCTATCTGCGGCTTTTATAGTCCACGTCTCTGAACCGTACAAGAATATGGAGAATACGAACTTTTGGAATCGTTAAAAATTATCATAAAAAAGGGCATCAGACCCTGGCCAACCCGTATGTCCAGCGTGACGAGTGTAGGCCAAGTTCAACAGAAAATTCTGGAAGGCCCATCTAAATATATCATTATCTATGATACAGAATCCTAGATCTTCATAGTTGGATCACAGATGGCATTAGAAATTTCTGAAGAATTCAGCCTACACTAGCCAGATGGGTTGGCGAGGATCTGAAGTCCCCTTTTTTTATGATAATGTATTAACGACTTCACAATTTGGACGCCCGAGGCACCGGAATGGTGGTGAAGTAATTCTATGACAAATGTAAGAAAAGTGGCTTTTTACGATTTTTAGAAAAGCACTATAAAAAAAGCTAAATAAATTAAAACTTTTAATAGATTGATAGAATAAATCATTATTAGGATTTTTTAATTATACGGAATGTTTTGTATGCTCTTACTTCAGACTAATATGTTATTCTATTGATAGAAACAATCAACTTACTAAGAAATCATTATGTCGGTAGTAACAAAAAATATTGGCATTCCATAGAAATTAGCTATTTTAGAATTAACAGTTTGTATGGAGAAGTCAAAAAACGTCACTTCTGACGTAACTAAATGGTTGATAAACTACATATTATACTTTTTTTATTTTGTAAAAATATACATATTATATATATAAACACCCAGACCGAGACAAATTATACAATGTACAGCTTGCCCCCGGTGGGAATCGAACCCACGACCTCCCGAGTTCACGGCAACGTTTGTTACCACTAGACCACGGAGGCATAGAATGACATATTTTTCTAAAGTAAGAGCATACCTAGAATACAAAGTCCTAGACCTTTACTGTTGTAGATGGGCCCTTCAGCAATTTCAGGAGAATTTGGCCTACACTCGCCATACTGGCCCAACGGGTTGGCGAGGGTCTGATGTCAATTCTAATAACTAGGTATTTATTAACAATTTTTCAAAGCTGGAAAATTGGTGGAACCTGGACCGACGAGGTGTATGTATTTTTGTTTGTAAAATGGCGGCAACGACTGATCGTTAATAACTAGAGAAACATCGCCAAGTTTTTTGTTGTTTAAGTCAATTGTTAAGTTGAATCGGAAAACGACAAGTGTCTAACGAAGTCTTTAAATATTGTTTTAAAAAAATAACGATAGCTCAAACAAAAGTTTATAATAAAATAATTTTAACTTGAAATAAGAAATAATTACAAAACAACGTAGTTAAATCTTGCTACTATACCTTGTCAATAAAGTTGAGATTTTTCGTAGTTAAATAAATGATGAATCGACTGTTCATTTTATTTATTTATATCGCTTTTTGTGTTATAGCGTCATCAATGATCTCATTCGTAGGACGATATACCTACATAAAGGGCCCCATACACGGGACAATTATCGTAACGATTCGTCGTTCGATGTTAAAATCGAACGACGAATTGTACGTGTGTGGCAATATCGCATCCAATTTTGTGGTCGAACGATCGATTGGAGATCGCAACAGGCAACCCCGAAAATATCGATTGCGATCTGAACATCGTTCGATATATCGCACGTCTATGGCGTGATCGGATGCTGATTTTTCACGCGAGTAGCACGTACGGTACCTGTCATTTTTTTGCGATGTCGTGGAGTTTTTGTATTCTGAAAGACACCTTATGCAAGAGCTCTAAATATGTTTTCTAACATCCTAAGGTATGCCAATCTTTAGGATGAAAACGTAATTCCTCAAGAAGATTGATGTGAGAATATTGATGTCTTTTCAGAAGCCATCTCTTAGTCCATTCTCTTCTAGTTTACTTTTTTTTTTTCCAATGCGCTTAAACAAAGTAGTTGCGACTCCATCGCTCACCCGCGTACGTGCTACATGTTTTCTCTCCGCACAGAGACTGAGAATCGTTCGATCACATCGTTCGTGTGTGAGCGGACGGAAATCAAAAGATAAATAGTACGATTTTCTTGACGATCGATCGAAACGACAAATCGTTCCGTGTATGGGGCCCTTAATATACATATATCTTATATATAAAATTCTTGTGTCACAATGTTAGTTACCATACTCCTCCGAAACGGCTTGACTGATTTTTATCAAATTTTATATGCATATTCAGTAGGTCTGAGAATCAGCTCTACTATCTATTTTTCATACCCCTAAGTGATAAGGGTTGTCCACCCCTAACATTTTATTTTTATTTTTAGGACAAAATTTTAATTTAATTTTTTTTTATAATGTGCCATTAAAAAATACATTCAACCCTAAATTTTCACCCTTCTATCACCAACCCCTATTTTTAATAGTCATTTTAGTAATTTAATCATTTTTCATCCCTTTTAGTCGCGTGGCACGCTTAACAAGCCGTCGCCACTCCTCTCGGACCGCAGCTTTCCTGGTGCACTCATGTAGGGGATGATCCATTGTAGCCTTCACCTGATCAGTTCATCTCATCGAAAACCTACCATGCATCCTCTTGCCATTGATTTTCCCCTGAACTACCTGGATGTTTGTCCACGCCTTGACATGTATCCGAAAAAAAAAAAATATCACAGTACATATCGTCATCTCCGGAGATAAATATAGTAACCGCCATTAAAAATGTTTTAGTTTTATTTAATATATTTGAAACATTTAAGTTTTTGGATGGATACGTATGCCCAATATTATTCGTAATGTTTTATTTCAAAAGTTATAAAATATCACAATAGTATTCAGAGTTAACGACCGGTGGTGGCTCGGTTGTAAGAACGCTTTTCTTAACATCCTAAAGAGGTGGGTTCGAACCCCGGCATGTACCAATAAGAAATACACTTTTCTTAAACATTTATCATAGATTTTTAACACCACCATTCGTGTGCCTCAGAGAGCACGTTAAACCGTCGGTCCCGGTTCCACTAATATCAACTTTTAAAATCGCTAATAAATTGTCATAAAAAATTGACATCATATCCTCGCCAAGCCGTCTGGCCAGCGTGGCTTGTGTAGGCCAAATTCTCCAGATATATGTTCTGGAAGGCCCATCTCGAGCAGTGGAGGTCTGGGCCATATGTTTTAGGGGCTGTAATGAATGAATAAATTTGTATTAATAAATATTTTTGTGTCGCAACCAGATATCGAACCAGGTACCTCCGAGTCTAAATCCACGGACTTAACGCTAGACCATGAATGCAGTTTCAACTAATTCATATTTTACTTAAACATAAAGTAATATTAAAGAAATAGTTTTCATTTGAGCCTCAAATTATAAATTGACAAAAAGTGTTTTTTTTTTCATTTAATTCTACAGGGACGACGATATATGTTTTAACTATTTTAATATCAATCAGAGACACGAAAACCTTTCAATAGTGACGAAAAACGTATTTTGTTCGTATTTCTTCGATAATACAAAATTGTTACCAACTTCATTAATGTCTTATTTCTTACGTAAAAGGTATCTTCACAATACAGGTAAGAGAATCCGGAGAAATTCGTAACAATGATCATAAAAAAGTTGGGATGAAGTGGACGACAGTTGCGAGACGTATCCCCGGCGAGGACGTAAAAATATTAGGTGTTACATACACTTGGCGGTGTAACATGATGCGTTACAGAGAGAACCTTACTTACTCAAACCCACGTATGACATTCATACATAAACACCAACACATACACATGAAGAGGTTGATGAATGTCGAAAAAGCGAAAGAGGTATGTCGTGACCGTGACATGTGGCGCTCAATTATCTCTGCCTACCCCGCATGGGATTTGGCGTGAAAATATGTATGTATGTACTTACACATATTATACATACACGCAAACAATCAGTATAAAAGAATTACAATATAAATTAAAACTACTAAACCTAATAAAAAATAAACTATAAGTAAAAAATGTCCTCTTTAGACCCTTCAGTGATAGTTCCAAGAAGACTGGCAACATTTCCCCTCTGTATTGTTAAGCTAATATGTTGGCAGAAATAATTGCCAGCTTTCCTGTCTCCAGACTTAACGGCTACAATCATCATCAGCCTGTGTCTCTCTACTGCTGGATATAGGCCCCCAATGCTCGCCACTTCACACAATCTTCTGCCACCCTCATACTTCCACCAGCGACCTTCCCCAAGTCATCTGTTCCATCTGGTCGTCCCACTCCGCGTCTTCCAGTACGTGGTCTCCACTCGAGAACCCGTCTACTTCATTGTTCGCGACAGATGTGTCCAGCCCATTGCCACTTCAGCTTGCTAATTTTAAAGGCTATGTCAGTTCTCTGACGGATGTCAACGTTTCTGACTGTATCCTTTAGAGAAATTCCGATATAACTGTCTACATAGCTCGACCTTCAACTTGTAGACCAGATCTATGGTCAATGTCCACGTATCTGCACCATACGACATCACTGGAAGAACGCACTGGTTGAAAACTCTAGTTTTTATACACTGTGGTATGTTCGATAGGCTACTAAACTAAGAATACATATGAAAATACAAATTTTACAAAATAAACTAAGGGCTTACTTACCACCAGGGAGGGTACCTAATACGCTCGCCGCATTTCCTTGTTGAATTATTATGAAAATATTATGTTTTATTAAATTACAAAACTGTATTAAACCCGAGTTACACTCGTTGCGACGGTGAACAACAAACTTTAATTTACAAAAAGACTGCTTGAAAATTTTCCAAAGTGTTATGCATTTTACAATGTAACTTCAGCTTGACAATCAAGCAGCACTTCTCAGACATCTTGCTGTCGCTCGTAAACCAAAATGGAAAAGATTTGAACTTTTGTTACAGATAGACAAAAAAAAAATTCTAGCAATTTAATTTAGTCACTAAAAATAATAAAATCTTGGTAGATTCTAATGCTAATAAAAAATACGAGTGGCTAGCAGGAACAATAAACCACAACTTACTGTATATAAAATGTATTAAGCTAGCAAGAAAAGATAAATAGGAGTCTAAGTGGAATTATTTTTTTATGAGTATAATACAATACGCAAACAAATGCAACGACAATGGGTTGCGTAATGAAATATGTTAAAGCCTTTTTTTATTTAGTATACATTTTTTTTTTTTTTTTTTATTTAACATTAGATTATTAAAAATCAAAGTAATGTCAAACCTAAGAAAACTGCAAGATTCGAATCCATTTGTCACAATTTTCGGGTCCGATTCACGGCTAGCACATTAGTATGATTATATCCAGTTTTATTCTTTATAAAAATCAGCCTGTTTGGTAGACTCGGTTCGTCAGATAATTTTAGGGTTACAAGGATATTGAGTTTTGCCTAAATTAATGGATCAAACTTCTCATATATTTTTTGTATTCAATATGTAGTACAACTCAGCCTAAGTATCCAAAGACACTTTTTTTTTAAATATCTAAGTATATTATAATTTTAGCTTATACACAATCGGATATGCCTTTTCTTATTTTTGTACATATGCTTTCTTGTATACCAACCCTTTTCCGTATTTCGACGTTACGTATACGGTCCGCCAAATTGACGCCGCATACCGACGCAATGACCTCATTTCTACTGTATTAAACCTACTCTCATGCGTATTCTGACGCATCCACGTCTCGCTTTCATACATTAGTGTTGTTACCAACATGGCATTGTGTATGGCGAGCCGAGCTTTGTCACTGACATTTCGACTGCCGATCAGTGACCCCAGGGCACCGTTAACAGTATTTCCCGCATTCACCCTTCTTTCAACATCCTTATCGACTTTTCACCCGCAGTGAAAACACTGCCCAGATATATTATTTCATTTACTTGTACTAGAGTTTCATCATCAATCCTTATCGTCACGGTTGTCATCCTTCTTCTTTCAAACACTAGTACATTGATTTTTCTCGCATTCAAACTGACTCCTTTTTCTGCACATCCCTCCTTCATTTCTGTGACTATACTACTATGTGATTCCAGTTGTTGTTCGGACATTTCTATAAGAACACCATAATCTGCATAAAGCAGGCAGTTCACCACTAGATAACTCATATTTATCTTACAGTCACTCTTTCTCACTCTTTATAGGCATTTGTCAAAATATAGAGTGAATAATCTGGCGGAAAGCATACAGCCCTGTTTGACGCCCATTTGGGATTCTAAGCAAGGCGATATCTCCCGTGTATAGGGATTGTATAGCTTGTAGCAGTTTGTCATCCACTCCATACTCCAGCGATATATCCTAAAGCTTTTTCGTTAATTCGTATTTAATATTCTAACCTTAATGTTCGATATATCTTAGGAGGGATATCTAACAACTTAACTTCTAAGTCATCATAACATCTAACACTTTCTAAATAGCTCCACACAGCGTTAGTAAGTAGTATATATGTATGTATTAGTATTTAGTGTATCGATATTATTATATTTATTCCATATATATTGTAAGTAAGAATATATTAATTTGCTGATAATTTAAATAGGTATTTATTTCTCGTATTATCTTTATGATTGCACCTACATTTGATCAAATATGTTTCCAAGGTTTGGCTGTCAGAGAATGTCTTCGGGCATTAAGTTCGCCTTTGTACTTTGTGCAATAAAGTTTATAAATAAATACTCGTGTTGTTATATTTGCCCTATGTTTATAAATAAATATTCGTGTTGTTGTTATATAGTGCCCTAAATTTAGTGTAGAAAAGTCCTTATATATTTGTCTCTCTGTCAATATCGGCAGTAATAATAAAGTTCTAAAGAAAACTAATATGGAACAGTCCATTGGCAAAAGATTAATAAATCAAAGAAGGGAAAGATTATTCCCGATGCCACTTACCATATTGTTATTACCAGGACTTATTGGATGCTGGGATTTAGAATAATGATAACCAATACAATAGAGGTTCTGCACTGTCTTGGTTCTTAGATGAAATCTATAGATTAACTATCACATTTTTAGAAATTAGTTCAGCTGGTTTATTTTACCACTATGCGAGCAATGATAGCTCGGTTGTAAGTGCGGTTTCCAATCTCTGAAATAGTAGAACACGTAATGGCGAAGCTGCAGTGATTCCAGAACTCTGGGCACTATGGTGTCGTCCACTATCCTAATCGCCCGCCTCTGCAACACATTAAGAGCTGTAAGGTAATTTATATATTTCACCTATATAACAATCGTTATATTTTGGTATGTCAGTTAACAAATTTTAAAATAATAACAATAGTTCTATTAACACCATGCATCGTAGACAAAGGAGCATAGGAACACAATACAGTAGAAGGCATAAGACCACAAAACTATACAACTATTTAAAAGAATTTTCCGCCAAAGACATGTCAATAAATTCTGACAGGTTATAAAAAGCATTATTTTGAAAAAAAAAAAATCATATTTGTTTTAAATTCATTTGGTTGTAGTCTAGTTATAATCTCAGGTAGTTTATTGTATAATGTAATTTTCAACGGCAAACCTTGTTTAAACGTTTTTCTTAACCTGGTTTGCCTTATATATAGATTTCATTCTTGTTTCTTAGGTTATAATTAGCGGAACCATCACAGAGGTGAGAACATTATTCCATGCATTATCTTATTTTGCTTTATAAAGCATGAGTCTTAGTGAAGTTCGAAAAACTCATTTCACCTTGTTCGGTGTCCCGAGTTTTTTGGTCGCTGTTTTGGTAATGCTCTCAATATAGTTTCGATGGTTGAGATCTGAGCGTATTTCAACTTCAAGTATGTTGAGCACAGCGGTATCCCCTACCGCCACGAAGGTATGCGGTATCCCAATAGTCGTGGAATGACGCACCATTCTTACCAGAGCGGCGTGTGGTATTGGGCATGGGAAGAACCATATTTCGCAAAACACGCGGTAGGTATTGTTTATATTATTTAGGAGCCTACGTCAAATTTTTATTTTTCTTATTTGATACCTACTAATATTAAAGCAATATAAAATAAAAATGGCTGAAACAGCTGGCTGTTGTTAGCAGTTTATAAGGGCATAGTGCCTGAGACTAATAAACTTAATTTTAATAGCAGATAGCAGCTGTAAAGGGGCATAGTCTTATATAACTACACTTAGGTCCGGATTAATAGTCGTTGCTCAGAACTGTCTAAGTGACAGCTTTTACTCTCGTGCTAAGCACTGGCGGAGCAACGACTATTAATCCGGACCTAAAATAAAGCTAAATATTAAATGTCTAATAATTTATTCGTCATGTATTTTTACTAATAATTATAAATGTATATGCAGCTGTAAAGGCTTTGTCGTAACGTGTAAATAGATATTAATAATATAATTATTAAGTCAATATACATAAATATAATAAGACTACTACGATAAGTATTTCATTATTGCAGATGTATTTGATTTTGTATTTATTATTGAGGCGTTGTCAGAAATAATATTTTAATAACGTCATAACTAAGATAATTATTAATGTCATTACAATAATAACCAATAATTGCGCGGTGGTGGCTCGGTTGTAAGAACGCGTACCTTAAATCCTACAAAGGTCGGTTCAAACCCACCCGGCATGTACCAATGAGAAATACACTTTTCTTACGTACATTCGTCATAGATTTACAACACTACCGTTCCCGTGTCCATGGAGAGCACATTAAGCTGTCGGTCTCGGTTCCATTAATACCAACCTGTGGACTCTTATTGGTACATGCCGGGGGGGTTTAAACAACCTTTGTGAGATTTTAAGGAAAGTTTTCTACAACTGAGCTCATTTTTTTAAGCTGTCGGTCCCGGTTCCACTAATGCCAACTTGTGGAATCGGTAATAAATTATCGACAAAAAAATACATAATATCCTCGTCAAGCCGTCTGGCCATCGTGGCGAGTGTAGGCCAAATTCTCCAGTTCTTGAAGGCCCATATCCAGCAGTGGAGTTCTAGGACGCTTTGTTCTAGGGGCTGTAATGAATGAATGAATAATAAACGCGGTAAGTATCGTGCACCGCTTTGGTACGAGGCATAGTTCCGGTTTCGTAACAGATGCGGAAATGTCATACCAATACCGGGCAGAATATCTCTTGGGTATTACCACTTCTTACGCGGGTATCCGGTTGTTGTTGCTCTGGTTTGAGGTTGTCCTAAATAAATATTCTGAAATTTCAGAGTGATATCATCTATCAATTCGAAGCCAATTCTATAAATGTGATCGTCAAAGCTTAAGGAATACTGTGGTTTGTCTAAAGCTGGCTTCCCACGGTGCGTTATTCTGCGGATTATCATCATCGCCCATGGACGGCCAAGCACTGCACATAAAAGCTCTTCCAACGATGCGGTACGATCTGTTTGGCTCTTGAGACTGGATCCATTTCATAATAACAAAACACACACCTTTGAAGTAACCGACTGTGCCAGCAAAACCACGAAAGAGACCCTTAACACAGTGATTCAGTGCTTGCTTGTTAGCGTCCGTCCGCAATATCACTCACCGTGGGAAGCCAGATCAAGATTCCTTTTAGATCTGCCTTTATTATTTATTTTCCTTTCTCTTCTACTTATTGTTATTCGGTTCTATTCAATTAATTGGATTCTGCTCTACCTGCAATGAATAAAACTATATTTTTACTTTTAAGATTATCCTTTTGTAGTTAAAATAGTTTGGCACGTGTTTGCGTTATGATGTGACAGACAGACATTTGTCTCAAATTTGTAATTATAATAAAATATAACATATTTATTGTCGCAATTACTAGAAATAAAATCGTAATTACTACGTGTTCATGCTTTTTGGTTTTAAGGCAATGGGATTATTTAAAGAATTGTCTAAGCGACTAGTTAATGATGTATGTGGTGAGGGCTGGCAGTTGTTTCGCGTAGCAGCATTGTTTCGTAAATCAGAAAAGCATGGCTGTGCAACAGGAAAATGCTGCAAGTTTTCTTAGCACACCGCCACATGATCAAGTCATGGGTGAATAATTTTATTTATTGTGTGTAGTTTTTAGTTTTATTTTATATATTTGTATATATATGTGTTATTGTTTTGTAGAATCGGAAAATTTATCAAATTTAATAATTATTATTATTGTAATAAGGTGGTGGCTCGGTTGTAAAAACGATTTCCTTAAAATTCTAAAAACATCGGTTCGAACCCGGCACTACTCTTCATCTCATACTCTCCCAAAGGTTAGATGTTAGAAAATGCCTACAAGGCCTTTGTAAAAATGTACATGCAATAAAGAATTTAATAATAATAACCCTGACATGTACTAATAAGAAATATACTTTTCTTATGTACATTTGTCATAGATTTACAACATCACCGTTCCCGTGTCTATGAGGGCACATTAAGCTGTCGGTCTCGGTTCCATTATTGTGAGATTTTAAGGAAAGTTCTACAACTGAGCTCATTTTTTTACATATTAATTAAGACCGCCTCCGTGGTCTAGTGGTAACAAACGTTGCCGTGAACTCGGGAGGTCGTGGGTTCGATTCCCACCGGGGGCAAGTTGTACATTGTATAATTTGGCTCGGTCTGGGTGTTCTTATGTATAATATGTATATATTTACAAAAAAAAAAGTATTATATGTAGTTTATCAACCATCTAGTTTCCGTAACACAAGCCTCGTAGCTTACCACGGAAACTAGATGGCGCTGTGTGACCTGTCTGGAAATATTTATTTATTTAACACTGAAACGAAACGGTAGCGACGCCCTTTAGTTCAAAGATAAGATAGTTTTTACTTTAGATGTAACGTTGGGCTTTCGTCTTAGTTGTAATGTACGGATCTTTATGAAAGAGAGAGTACCTATTTCTATAAGGAAAACTTTTTCTCTTTACATTTAAAGGAAGATTATCCCTGGAAAAATTAATGCATTTTCCTAATACATAAATTATTTAAACTACTTAACCGACGTTGGCTTACGTAAGCTATTAATGCGACAAAGACGTGCTACGACAGAGTATTAAGCCATAGACTTGATGCAGAGGTATTGATCAATTTACATAAAAGTTTATTTTTTGTACAATCACGACATGTAATCTTGCTATCAAACAACTGAGATTATATCCTACCACCATATCGGCTGTTATAAGCTAATATTGTGTTTATTCAATAACTTATTTTATTTTAATACTGAGCACGACATGTGACATCGCGCACTAATGATAAGCGTACCCGAGGTCCAAGAGTTAGAGCAACTGACATCAGTCGTTATGCCGGCATGTCAGGTTATAAAAATGAGGAAATACACTGGCTAGGAGAGCATTCCATATTTTCAACGTGCGACAGATGTAAGAGTTTCCAAATTTATATGAACATGTAGGGATAGGTTAGGTTAGACTGGGATGGATATGAGTGTGGGTATTTTGGCCTGTGCGTGTGGTTCGGTTGTGAAATCGTAAGGAAGGGTTGAGTTTGTAAAGCTCTTCAGAACACTCACCGTAGTATAGCTTGTAAATCACGCTCAGGAAGGCTATTTCGTTGAAGCTGAATTGGAGAAATTTAGATACTGTAGTATCGTCCACTATCCGAATCTCCAGCCTTTGCAGAACATTGACAGCATCTGTTAAGTACTTAGCGGAACCATTCCACAGTATTCCACGCATGACCTTATTTGTGCTTCATAAAGTATAAATCTAAGTGAGGGCGGGAAAAACCATTTCACCTTTTTCAGTATCCCCAGTTTTTGGACGCTATGTAGTTTTGGTAGTTGAGATTTGATTTATAAGGCAGTTAATGATCTCTGTCTAGCTTGCGCTGAATTAATATTATTTTATTAAAAGATGAAATAACGACTAATAACAAATTAGATAAAAAGGCTATGGAGACATTGAGGGTTAATTAGAAGTTACCGTAAATGGAGTACAGATTTAAAACAAAGACTAATCTGAAATAAAGAATACTTACAAAAACCAGATTATAATAAACAACTATGGGTACACAGCTAAGGCATATGGGTAGTACAGAACAATCTGGTCAAGTAGCTGTGAGCAAACGTTTCAAGCTTAGTATCAAAGAAATCAAGTATCGAACAGTTACTATTACAATAGTTGTATGACCTCCAAAAGAATGAGCTTTGATAATGAGTTAAGCACATACATGCATGCAGAACAGATGTGCTACTAGTTCGTAGGCCGGTAGTTTTTAGACCAATTATACCTAGAAGTTTAGGAGAACCCACTTAAGATGTTGATAAGATATGTAATGATTGCAATTTCATAGACGTGAAGCGGTAAAATATGATGCCTATTGCAACTATGCTCGTAAAAAAGTATTAACTGACCAGTTCTAAAGCAAACATATCTTAGAAAATGTTAGTATAGATAGATAGATAAATAAATTCTTTATTGCACAGAAAATAAAATATTTTACAGTACATAGGCGAGCTTAATGTCTAAAAACATTATCTAACAGCTAACCTTTGGGAGTTGTGAGCAGGGATTGTGGGTGCATGACCACTAATGTTTGACAATGAGTTTTATTGGGAGTATTAGCTGATAGTTATTCTGTAGGAAATAAATAAATAGAAAAGCTTACAAAAATAACATTGGTCGCGTTTCCTTATTCACCTAAGGTGTTATATGAATTATTGAAGCTAGGGTCTACCCTAATTTAGTAACTGGCCGTGACATTGATATGGGTTCATCTACATAATCGATACAATTATCGCAATTTTACACGAAAGCATCCTAAATCTTTTCTTAGTACTCCAAAAAGGTAAAATTATATTCTTCGCCGCGGGTACGTCTGCGGTTGTGGTGGATTATTTAGAAATAAAGAATGTTAATATATACGCAAAATCGTTCAATAATTTGTCACAATACATCATTATGTTGATCATCATTACATCCCCTAGAACACAGCATCCTAGACCTTCATTATTGGAGATAGGCATTCCAGAATATATATATCTAGAGAATTTGGCCTACACTCGCCACGCTGGCCAGACGGCTTGGCGAGGATAATTTTGCGACGTAAAAGACCAATCGATTTGATAGTTGCTGTTTTGTTTTTTAATTAAGTAATTTGTTAATTTGTTTTATATACAAGAAGCTTGATATAAATTTCTGAACGCACGCATAAATATTTAACAACCAACATTTATTTTAGTTATAAGTAGTCTCAATAAAACTCATTGTCAAACATTAGTGGTCATGCACCCACAATCCCTGCTCACTTCTCCTAAAGGTTAGCTGTTAGATAATGTTTTGATAATGCTCGCCTGTGTACTGTAAAATGTTTTATTTTCTGTGCAATAAAGAATTTATCTATCTATTGTTGAAACCCACGAACATTTGAACAACACAATTTTATAATGTTTTTAATAGTTATTGTCCTATTCGGGACGGAGACAAATCCAACAAATCAATAATCATGAAAATCGGTTCACAAATATAAGTGTTCTAACAAACCCGACTTTGTTTTATATATTAAGATAAATCATATATCTGTTTCAGTAAATTAGAGTCAAATCGTTAAAGTAAATATTAGGTATATGAAAGTAAAAATATGTCGACAATGTTAAATGTTGTTTAGTGCATAGTCGTAATAATAATAATAATAATAAATTATTTATTGTACAAAACCAAAACAAGTGCAGGTACATAGGCGAGCTTAATGCCGTAAATGCATTTTCTACCAACTAACCTTTGTGACTGAGATATGTAATAAGCGGGTGCAGAATGTTACGAAGAAAATAGATAGTTGAAATTATTTATTACTATATAAAACACAAATTAATTACATACATATAAGAACTATACTTATACATAAATAAATAAATGTCATACATAAACAAATAAATATATACCTATATATAAAATACATATATTCATATATATAATAAGTGAGTTATGGCGAATTATTCTGTTTATTTGTATAACTTTACTTTAAATATTTTAAGAGATGGTGCTTGTCTGATAATTAAAGGAAGTCTGTTCCACTCGCGAGCTACGGATACAGTAAAGGAATCTGAATATCTGCTGGAAGAGTGGGGATGGGTTTTAAGTAGGTTATTATGGGAAGAACGAAGTGAAAGGCTGTGAGAGTCACATAGGAATTGGAAACGATCTTTTAGGTAAGGGGGTGCATTATGCAGAGGAATGCAAATAACAATGGAAACATTTCATAATAAAAAGGGAGGTCATCAAAATACACACGCCAGCTCTAGAGTTGAGCCAAAAGCATATTTTTATTAAGAAATAGGCTAACAATTTACCCTAGAAACCCCCCTATTTCCATACAAATGACCTATAGGCCCGGTACGCGGGTCATTCTTGACGCAGATGGTTTAAATTCATGTTTTTCTCATGATATAGTGCTGGTAGCTTCTGCAAACCAAACAGAATGACACGTTTATATCGTGTCTTAGAGACCTATTCTTGTGATAAATAAAGCTTATCCATTTTTCTTTAAATCTAGATTATTATATTTATCAAAATTAGTTTCTTCTTTGTCAGCTTCTAGCAGGACATCAATCATCTTGGATTTGGGCTAAATTATATTTACAGTTAATTTAAATAATATTTGTAGTATAAGTAATTAATTGTTTTCCTTCCTTTTTGTTTGCAATTCCTTAATTTATGCATGTGCAAAGATAAACTTATCACTATGAGTATGTGAGCGATCTGCTGTCCATTGTACTCCACTATCTGACGTTACCTGTTTATATAATTTATTGTTTACGTCGTTGGTAACGCACATAACAATTTGTTTATTTAAAAGTAAAGTAAAGTATCATTACGACCGTTTCCCTTTCGGGGTGGTCAGGAACCACGCTTATAAAGAAGCGGATTTACATTTAGCCAACTTTACTATAGGGCAATCATGACAAGTGGCAAGCTCGTCGATATCTCCAGCGTACCAAACTCGAGAAGTATCGCAAATAAATTATATATTAATTATATATACATATGTATATTTTTCATATTTTTTTCATTCATTACAGCCCCTAGAACACAGCGTCCTAGACTCTCTCAAGTGGAAACTGGCTTTATTGTATCTAATCTTAAGTTTACAAGTGTAAAATAGGTGAAGTTTTCCAAACATAATAATTTTTTTTTTTTTCAGGCATTTTTTTAGTTTTCCGGGGGAAGACGGGAATTTGTAACCTTTATTATTGGTTAAATTTAATACGAGCGGGCGCGGCGAAGGCCGCGGAATGTCAACGTGATCAGGCTATCAAATCGTGCGCCATGCGCCGTGGAACCTCGGGAGGTCTAGCGTGCAGAGGGGCCAGATCTCTCACGAGTGGGAAATTTGACCTCTCTGCCCGTGCGAACATTCCCTTGGCTAGACGGCGCACGAACTCGTCCAGTGTTTCCATCCGCAGATCGCGGAGAATGACGTCATTAGAAACATTGGTGTTAAGAATCAAAACTATTTATTCAGAAAGTGGAAAAAGAATTGGTAGAACTTTCTAGAGATAGTCTAAAAATAATATAAAGTCTAAATAGGTGGAAGGCAGACTGATGTAGATAATTTGTCCAGTTTGCTGGGGCAGAGAATTATCCACCGTTCGTGCCGTTAAACCCAGTAATGTGTATCCACACGTTTCGGGATCAGGCTCGAATTGCCGTCATGCCCAGTCAAGTCGGCATAGTGTTAGGGACTGATGTCAGTCATGAGTGTCTGATTCCAGTTGCTAACATTCATGGACCTCGCGCACTACTTAAGAGTACATGTTGTGCAAGGTCACATGTCGTGCTTTTACTAAAAAAGAATGTACTTAGACCTATATAAAGATACAAAGTTCTATCTGTCCGACAAATGTTCATTGCTAAGGCTGCACAGAAATATATTAAATGCAATGAAATAATTATAAACAATAAGAGAACATGCCAAAAAAGCGTTACATAGCTCCTATGTTGTAATTGGCCCCAGAGCCTTAAATAAGTATGTCCAAGATCTAGGAGGTAACAAGATAGAAACATTATTACATAAAAAACTCTTCACTAGGTTCAAAAAATGACTCAGTCAGAGGGATTACACGAAAACTGAAAACCTTCTAGCTGTCGTTAGGTAGTCTGGCCTCTTCACGGACCCACGCTGATATAGACACACATACACACACAACTACATATACACTCATACCTACATACCCACACAAAACAATTTTGGTGGGTATTTGTTTGTGCTGTTGTTTAATAATAAAATAAATTGTATTTGCTGTCGACCGGACAAAACATAATGGTATGCTACGACCTGCGGCAAGGTTGCTACCAGTGCAGGTCATTGAGCATATAAAAATGTAATAGATTTAAGTTAATTGGGTCAATAATAGATTTTTATTTTATTTTATTTTATATGATTGGTAATATATCTGGAATCAGGCCTCGAGTAGCAGATATTTATTATTATTATATTTTCTTACTTTCGATCTTATTTACGATTCTTGCATAATTTAGAAGTTGCGTTGCTTCCAAGGAAGCCTGAAAATATTGTACATTTACTATAAGAGGAGCGTTTAGCGTAGCGATTTTCTTATAGATTTTATTTTAAATTATGTAAAGGCGATCTGAGAATACCTAATACTTGGGTTGACATTTCAGGGTCTCTCCTGAACTACAGGCAAGACACTGCCTCTGCTGGAGATGGGCCTACCAAAATATTTTTCTGGAGAATTTATCCACGCTGACTTAATATGCTCTTTGAAGTTACAGTTGTTGTAAATCTAGGTTTTTAAGGTGATAGCTCTGGTCTGTCGTTCCACACAAACTATCCATAAGTACATCTCAATATTTACTCATTATGCTTTAGTTAATATTGTTTTATTTACCTCTCTCTTAATAATAATACATATACCAAAAAAAAAATTGTACATAATAAATAGATTTAGTTAATTTAAATAAAATTATAATATTAATTAACTAAAACTATATATTTACTATACTGCCTCCATGGTCTAGCTGTTAAGTCCGTGGATTTAGACTCGGAGGTACCGGGATCGATTCCTGGTCAGGACACAAAAAAATAATATTTATTAATGTAAATAAATACATTTAAATAATATTTAATTTATTTGTGATATTTCTCGAGTTTAGTACGCTGGAGACATCGACGATCTTGCCACTTGTCATGATTGGCCTATAGTAAAGTTGGCTAAACGTGAATCCGCTTATTTATAAGCGTGGTTTCCGACCACCCCGAAAGGGAAACGGTCGTGATGATACTTTATATATTTTGTACATACATATTTTGAGTTCATCATTAATAGAGAAGTAAATAAAACACTTTTCACAAAAAAAAATGTGTGAAATGACGGAGCTATAATATTAAGTCTCAATCATCTATCATTCTAAAAGTCGCAGTTCCAACCCCGGTATGTACCTTTTGAATGAGATATAGGTGTTACGGCTTGGTATCTTATCCATATTCCTTAAGTTGCTAATTATTTCCTTACACCAAGAATTGTAGTGCATTGATTAACGTCACTGTTGAATCTGCACGACCGCAATGCGAGCCAGTCATTTTTAGCTTTGCTAAACTGACATGTTGACATGTTGACATGTGACATGTTTCGCATGCCCGAGATTGTATGGCGAAATTCAGTGAATCCAACCAGAAGACTAAATAATAATAATAAATTAAGTATAAAGTGCAGTACTTGACCAAGTTGGTAATAGTGTGCTTCGAGATCTGTGAGTACCTATTTTGTTGCCCCAAGTCGTATGCCTTTGTCTACTGATTACGGCACGTTCATCATCTCCTAGCTTAGATGTCAATCAATGTTAGCCCTAAACGAAAGCAACACAAATTTATATGCAATAAAACCACCAAGCTATTATAATTCTTCTTCATTAAAAATATATCCACTTCTAGAAGGTTAACCAATAGGTATGAAATCAAAACTATTTAGTTCTTCCGATAAAATATATCATTGTATTTGTATTAGTTTGTTTTATTGAGCGCAGTCGACAAATCGTTAAAAAAAAGTATACTGTCAGTTTAATTGTTATAAATACGTTAGTTTAGCCAATCATAGCCGAGCTTACATTAAAAATATTAAACGAATAACAATTTCAATAGTGGTTGACATTAACAGTCTCTTTTCGTTAAAAAAATTTAATGAAACATAATTTGACGACTAATTGTAAAATTGAATTGGAAATAAAGGAGATTTTTTTTCCCGCTCCGCTATGCTGATGTATGCTACGCCTATGATACGTACAAATACGATGTCTGTAACAACCTTGTTTGTTGACATCGCACTTTCTGATGTCTCAGTCTTTATTTAAACGTTACAAAACCTATTTCTTCAATTCAATTTATATTTTTTATGAGTTATTAAATATATATATATCACAACTACATCCAAAAAATGGCAGCAACAGAAAAAACCGCGCTGATGTAGGTATGTATGTTTGCTCCTTTGTGACACTGGAGACCAAACCCATGAGCCGATTTGGATGATTATCAAGTCACTGCGAGTGTCACTGAAGATATAACCAACTTTACTATAGGCCAATCATGACAAGTGGCAAGCTCGTCGATGTCTCTAGCGTACCAAGAATTGAACCCGGTTCCTCCGAGTCTAAATCCACGGACTTAACCGCTAGACCACCAAGGCAGTTGAGCGCAGTCTGCCCTTTTATCATGGAAATAAATAATAAATTTTCATCTTCTTAAATTAAGCTTATCATTGAAGACCCTATGCGGTCGTTAAGCGCCCGTCCCATCTAGCTAAACTATGCAAATAGATAACTATTCGTCCCCAAAAGTCGCTTTTCGTCGTCTAAACTTTGTCCCTCATTATAACCGACTTACGGGATTAACCATTCTTGGAAACCTTTGACGTACATCCGGCAATAGATTCGCTCGATCACAAATTTTATAACCTGGCGACATCTTGGAAATTAAAAAGCTGTTTATTTATATAATAAAATTAATAAAGAGGTAGCTATATATCAATGCACTAAAGCACGGGCTTTCTTGTGCTAGAAATGCTGGCCGCATTCCTCGTCACGCGGCTCTCAACGACATCATCCGAAGGGCTTTTGTCACTGCTGATGTACCCGCAATCTTAGAACCATCTGGGATTGTGCGGAGCGATGGCAAGAGACCCGACGGAATGACTGTTGGGCCGTGGAAACTTGGCAGGTCTCTGGTGTGGGATGCGACGTGTGTAGACACATTAGCTCCATCTTACATCCAGGCGACCTTGTCAGGCGCGGGGAGAGCGGCGTTTTCTGCGGAGAACCTCAAATTGCGCAAATATGCCAACCTTGGTGCTGGTTACGAATTTGCGCCGTTTGGGGTCGAGACGATGGGCCCATGGGGACCGTCGGCGAGGCGGTTGGCCAAGGAGTTGTCAGAGCGGCTGACAGAAAGGTCTGGAGACAGGAAGGCTGGCAATTATTTCTGCCAACGTCTGCCTCGCTATACAGAGGGGAAATGTTGCCAGTCTCCTTGGGACTATCTCGGATGGGACGTCTCTAGAGGACATTTTTTATTTATAGTTTAGTTTATTTTTAATTTTATTATTTAGGTATCTTTTAATTTATATTAATTAACTTTGAATATACTTGTACTTCCTAAATATTGTAATTCTTTTATACTGTTTGTAAGTATATTACTTCGAATAAATGTCATTACTAAAGTGATATGAAAGAATGCCACACAATGGCTACAGTCTCTTGACTATAATATAACGGAGGAATTACTGTCAATAGTGAAATAGTAATGCGATAATAACAAAGTATGTAAAGTTTACACACCCTCTTACACACACTCACACACTTTCATCATACACAAAAAGAGGATCTCAATCATACAATTTTTATTTTATTTTTCTTTTTGTTTATTGTTTTTATTTTGTAATAAAAAGTAATAATATATTTAAATAGGCTTAGTTCGGCTGCAAATGTCTGTTTTTCTGTATCATAATGAAATATGTTATTGTTTTCATATCTTGTAACTTTTACTGAATAAAGATTCTATGAAATTATTATTATATTATTACTTCAATTATTAAATTTAATTATTATTTCGTTGAATAAAACGTGAGTGTGATTGTAGCTGCTAGAGAATACCTACAATACCTATATATATATATATATATATAGTAAACGGATTCCATTATATAACGTTTGCGCTTAAGTAACAGAATAGGGCTAAAGAGCTCCTACAATAATAATAATAATAAAATTCTTTATTGCACATTAAAATATACAAAATAAAATTAAGTACATAGGCGAGCTTAATACCTTGTAGGTATTCTCTAGCAGCTACAATCACACTCACGTTTTATTCAACGAAATAATAATTAAATTTAATAATTGAAGTAATAATATAATAATAATTTCATAGAATCTTTATTCAGTAAAAGTTACAAGATATGAAAACAATAACATATTTCATTATGATACAGAAAAACAGACATTTGCAGCCGAACTAAGCCTATTTAAATATATTATTACTTTTTATTACAAAATAAAAACAATAAACAAAAAGAAAAATAAAATAAAAATTGTATGATTGAGATCCTCTTTTTGTGTATGATGAAAGTGTGTGAGTGTGTGTAAGAGGGTGTGTAAACTTTACATACTTTGTTATTATCGCATTACTATTTCACTATTGACAGTAATTCCTCCGTTATATTATAGTCAAGAGACTGTAGCCATTGTGTGGCATTCTTTCATATCACTTTAGTAATGACATTTATTCGAAGTAATATACTTACAAACAGTATAAAAGATATATATATATATATCACGCTATTAAAGTTGATATTTGCACGGCCGCTGTCAAGGTTGTGCGCTTATAGAGTTGAGAATTGAACAATATTTTGTAATAATAACGCAATTTCTGACTTAAATAAAGAAATATAATATATAATAGAGCTGATAAGATTATAATATTACAAAAAAACTATTATTTTTTTACAATAGTCAACTGCCTTTTTACGTTAGTACTGTTCTCGGAAATTTTAAAATTAATTGATTGAAGTACGTTATTATATTACTAATGAAATACATACATACAAATCTTCACGCCAAATCCCTTGCGGGGTAGGCAGAGACAATTGAGCGCCACTTGACACGATCTCGACATACCTCTTTCGCTTCTTCGACATTCATCAACCTCTTCATACATGCCCTTTTATTTTGATGGCTTTTTAATGCACCTTATTAATGAAATATAAGGTAAAATTTAGGTAGTTTTTATTTCGCATCACGTCAAAATCTAAATATATTTTAGATCAATAGTTTTTTTTTTTAAATTAAGTATTTTAAAAAATTTTAAATTAATTTATTTAAATTAAGAATTTAAAAAATCTTAGTAAAAATGTTTTTACAGTTTGAAAGAATATTTAGAATCAAAAAGTATTTATTGAAGATATATATATAGAAGTATTATCACGACTGTTTCCCTTTCGGGGTTGTCAGAAACCACGCTTATAAATTAGCGGATTCACATTTAGCCAACTTTACTATAGGCCAATCATGACAAGTGGCAAGCTCGTCGATGTCTCCAGCATACCAAACTCGAGAAATATCACAAATAAATAAAATATTAATTAAATGTACCTATTTATTTACATTAATAATTTTTTTTTCGGTCCAGACCAGGAATCGAACCCGGCACCTCCGAGTCTAAATCCACGGACTTAACCGCTAGACCACGGAGGCAGTTGTTATATATCTTATTAATATATTATCTTCTATAATTATGTAGCATAAGTTTGTATATATAATGTAAGTCTGACCAATAAATTTGCATGCTGTATCCATGGCTAAATGTATTGAGCCAAATTGTATTATATTGTACCTCATTCATTACAAATAAAGATTTTGATTTAATTTCATTTGATTTGATTTGGCTGAAAATACATAGGCGTCGTCGACGGGTCAAACCGTATTCCGAATACTATTATTAAAGTATTCCGGTTCAAAGATCATCAAACACATTCCCTTAAAGATACTTGAAGCTAGAATTTTTAGTCGCGCACAAATAAGTTAGCAAAAGTTTTACTTGCTCAAAACGACGAAGAAAACAAATATCCAGTTTTCAAACTCAACAACTTTGTTCGGAGAAGGCATATTCTTGTGAGCCGATTCAAAAAGGGATTTAACAAACATGCTATTTTTATTTATAACGTAGGTACACTTGCAAAATATAAATATGTCTATAATCCTTACTAATATTATTAATGCGCTAGGTTCTAACGCCTAAACTACTGAACCAATTTGCATAAAATTTGGTACAGAGATAGTCTAGAGCCTGAGAAAGAACATAGGCTACTTTTTAATATAAAAAAGGGGCTGTAAAAGGTTGAAATAGGGGATGAAAATTTGTATGGATATTACGTCTTTTTTAAGCTAGTAGCTTGAAAAATATTTTTTAGGCTTTTGATTAGATAAAAATAAATATGACATTCCAAGTTTGTAAAATATTTACCATACAATTGACTCAATATAAAAAGTAAAAAAAAAAAAAATGTGTCGATAACACAGATGACCTAAAAAAATATGTTTATCCTGATCTTCAAATAAATATGGGTAATCGGGAATGGCTGTATGAAACAGCAACTTTGGCGCCGACTGGTGAGATAGTTAACCATATAAACGCACAAATCATATCAGACGTGGAGGTGGATATTGTCGAATTGCTCTCACTAGACAATGTTATGGACACTGCACAAGTCACATATATAGATTCTAAACTCTTAAGAATTATCAGTGGTGCCTTTCCATAAATTGAAGCTGAAAGTTGGTGTTCCAGTTCTATTAATGAGAAATCTAGACGGGCCAAGACACGTAACGATACACGGCTATAAATTGCATATTATAAAAAAATCTATAATCATGACTGGAATTGCAAAAAGAGAAAATATTTAGATTCCCCATATTCCAATAATTTCTTTGAAAGCAGCATTTGCAATTACAATAAATAAAGATAGATGATTAAAGTTGCAGGTAATCATTTATAGAAAAAAGATGATTTTCTCATTGGCAACTCTATTGTGGCATCAATCCCGCAAAATCTTTATGTTAGTTATGTTAGAAAAAATATGATTTTCTCATTGGCAACTCTATTGTGGCATCAATCCCGCAAAATCTTTATGTTAGTTATGTTAGAAAAAAGATGATTTTCTCATTGGCAACTCTATTGTGGCATCAATCCCGCAAAATCTTTATGTTTTGGCAAAAGATGGAAAAACTAAAATCGTCGTGTAAAAAATGTTCTTAAATAAGCTATTTGCAATAAAATACTGTAAATGTTAGTGTTTGTATGTGTTTTATGTGCAAAATAATTAGGCTAAAAAAAAATGCTGCCGAAAGTCACTATTCCACGCGGTCGAGGGCGCAGCTAGTGATAAATGTAATGTATCCAAGTTTACTATTATAATAGTTTTTAGACATAATAATTCATTTAATTTATTTGTGATATTTCTTGACTACGCTATAGACATCGACGAGCTTGCCAATTGTCATGAAGGGGAAACGGCTTCTTCAATAAAATAAAAAAGTTTTATCTGACCACCCACCCTGCAAGGAATGCGTTCCTGATTAGTAAAGTAAAGTATTTAGTGTTATACCTACCAGCTTTAGGTAGGTATTTATATAATTTTTTAAAGTGTAAATCGGACGCAGTTACGCAAAAAGAATCCAATTTTTTTTTTTTTCAATCAGAAATTTAATTAACAATTTTAATCAGGTCCTTAGAATGATATATCCTATATCAAAAACGAATGCCTAACTGGCATTAAACTCGCTTACATGTGTACACTAATTTTAAGTTTTTAATAAAGTATTTCATTAAATAAATAAATGTCCTTAGTTAACTTAATGTGGATTGGATCCTTTTTGCTTAACTACGTCCAATTTAAACCAATATAACAAGAATAGCGCTCCGAAAGGAAATTACATGTGCTATTTATAAAACTGTTGACTTTTGATATTGAAATTTCTATTCGAGATAAATGTTTTTATTTTCAATGCATTTGCAATATCTTTTATTTGTATGTTTTCTCTTTGTTTTGAGAAAGTCATCAACCTTTAACGTTCCAATACTTCCTGTTTTTATAATACTTAGGGTGCTTGCACACTAGGGTGGGTCAAAACATACTCATTTTACCCGACTGCGCGAGACGTGTGTATTGAATTCAATTTAATTCATTTATTCACCATAAGATACATAACGTACACTTGGTTTTGTCAGTAATACAATTAACAGTTTACATATCATGGAAGGATAGCAAAAGATCGACCATTAGTGCAAAGAACAGCCATCGTCATTACCAAATTAAAACTATGTAAATTATACACTCCCTAAATATAGATGCTGCTGTAAAAGAGCGTTGTCAGTTACTATACTACTTAAACCTACGTTCTTAAATTAGATGTCAGTAAATGTCACAAAATATATTAATAAATATTACATTATGTAAGATAAGCAGCTGTAAAAGGGCGTTGTCACTTAAAAACTAAATAAAAAATATAAAAAACTTATGTTTGTTATCAAAGTAACCTAAATGTCATAATTAAAATAATAATAATAAATAAAAAATATGAAAGAATGTCACCTAATAGTTTCGTCTTTTAAAGCATCATCTATGGTCATCGATGTATATAGATAGGCCCTCACTGATATAAAAACGTTCCCGTAAAACCAATCGAAGTCATGTAGCTGCCACCAACAGTCGCGATATAGCAAGCGTCGAGAGCGCCTAATATTAATATTTATATCCATTAAAACTAGTCTTTTTGTATGTATTGTGATATAATTTCCGATGAATAAAGCATGTGGCATTATCCTTGCTTGAGAATTGCCCCCCAAAGTTGGTAGGTCCACAAAGTAAGCGGCACGTTTTTAAGAGTGCGTTTTGTATTGAATAGGCTTATCTATATACATCAATGTCTATGGTGTAATATGATTTGTTGATTAGAATAGTTTTAATTCTATCTTTGTACATATTATAATCTAAGTTTTTTGTGTCTACAGAGAGTTTATTATACAATTTGACACATTGACACAAGAAGCTTTTTGATATTTTATTTAATCTATGTATGTATGTTTGTTCCTTTGTGGCATACTGGAGACAAAACTCGTGAACCGATTTTGATGATTCGCAAGTCATTAGAGTGTCACTTAACATACGACATTAATCAAATTTGAGTAAGTCGACAATTAGACACCTTATTGTGGATAAGAAAAAAAAAGTCGTCAAACTGTATTGGGTCATCATCGAATAACTATTTGAAAATCATGTTAAGGTTTCTCTTATATTTTTTTTATTTTCACTGACTATTTAGGATCTATAATAACTTAAAATATACTGGGGTCTAATTTTGGCGCTTTTCACTTGCGTGTATTCGAATGAAAAATGACAGATCTCCATAGAAAACTGTCACTTTCATTCGAACAAATCGAGCGGACATGCCTGTCGAAGGCGCGAGAAACGGGGCCCTGTACTGTACTGTTAAAGTCGCTATGTTTCGCTATATAATTAATTAATTGTTTTATGTGTGTATCAATCATAAAATAAATTAATTAATGGTGTCGTTCAGCGGTTCTCAAACTTTTTGGCGACAGAACCCTGTTAGTTATTTTTCTATGCAGTTGGGTTTTTTATTTACTTTTTTGAATTATGTTTATATTAAAATACCGTCTACAGACAAATGATACCAAATATTTACACATTTGTGGGTAAATGTATATATTTTATTAAACTAACAACCTTTGCGGTTGATTAAGCCTGGGTTGTTACAAAACGAAGTCGCTGTAATTGTACATACGACGCCATTTTTAACTTTAATCATTACAGTTACAGGGACATCATTTTTGTGCAACTGAGTAAAAAAAAATTTTTTTCATACTATAGTCATGCGCATGTTGAGGCACTTACACACGATGCATGTACGCGACCGACCGAGAGGACGTGTTTTCAATTGAAGTCACAACGCCTTTAGAACTGCATCAATACTGAAAAGAGCATGTTAAAGCTAGTTCTGTGACCCATCGGAGGGTACTAAAGTCGCACCTCAGCCTCAGACGGCAGTAGTCTACAAAATCAAAATCAAAATCAAAATCAAAACATTTATTTTCTAGAATACGGTACATAATGTGGCTAGTAGTAGTAGTTTTCCGGCGTATCCTGCCGTCATGCAGCGTGAAAATATTTACATTTATATAGTATTTAACACACCTATACATAAAAGTAAAAACAAATTAAATTAAATGGAACAATAAATTATATGTCAATTAAGTACCTACTTATATTATGTCAAAGATTTATTATGATATTATTATCCTACTCAAGTACATCACTGAGAAAATCCTTATTTGAATAGTATACCTTTAGTACCAATAGCTTAAATAACTTTTTTTGAAAATCCCTTACATTTAATGCTTTTAGATCAGATGGCAAATGATTAAATATTTTAATTGCCATACAGTAACAATTTTTCGAGTAAATCTCCAAGCGTTGAGATGGGGTACATAGTTTGTCTTTGTATCTTTGACCTCGGTAACCCATTTCTCCGTTCGTTTTAAAAAGGCTTGGGTACTTTCGGACGAATACTGCTATTTCATAGATATATAAACACGGAGTAGTCAGAATACCGAGTTTTCTAAATAACGGTTTACAGCTATCCATTTGGTGTGCATTGCATAAAGCCCTAATACATTTTTTCTGTGTTATTAGGACTCTATTTACCTCTACAGAATTTCCCCATATAATTACGCCGTATCTCAATAATGACGATACATACCCATGATAGGCTGACAACCCTGCATCTAAAGAGCTTACATTTGTTATTCTTTTAAGTGCGTAAACAAATCTGTCCAACTTTGTACATAATTTGTCAATATGAGCTTTCCAGTTACAGTTTTTGTCAATTGTTATACCAAGAAATGTTGTGTTATCAACCTCCTCTACCTTAATTGTATCATATAGAATGTCGAGTTTTAATTTTGTGCTATTTGTCGTTTGAAATTGTATCAATTTAGTCTTACTAATATTTATATTTAAGTTATTTATATCCATCCATTCTACTACTCTATTAAGGGCTATATTGGTTTCTCTTTCTACATCATTACGGTTTGTACAGTTAATGGTAATAGTTGTATCATCAGCGAACAATATGCAATCATGCGTAGTCGTGTCCGGGAGATCGTTTATGTATAGGAGAAAGAGAAGCGGTCCCAGAACACTTCCTTGAGGTACGCCACAATTATTCTGACAAAAATTTGATCTATAATTGGTTTTTAGGTTCTTTGAGATTCTTGTGATCTCAACGCATTGTTTACGATTTCCTAGGTAACTTTGCAGCCAATCCCAGGGTTTCCCACGAATACCATAGTTGTCCAGTTTATCTAGTAGTGTTTGATGGCATACAAAATCGAATGCCTTAGTCATGTCCAGTAGAATTGATACGGGATAGATTTTGTTATTAAGACACTGTGTTATGTTTTTTAACAACGTAAAACACGCTAAGGTGGTCGAGAAACCCTTTCTAAAACCAAATTGTTGCTTTTTAAGAACCTTTGATGATGCGATGAAGCTATAAATCTTACTGTAAGTGATTTTTTCAATGATTTTAGAAAATACGGAAATCAATGTAATAGGTCTGTAGTTAGACATATCAGACCGTTTACCTTTCTTATATAGTGGTTTCACTATAGATAATTTCAGTCTAGAAGGAAAATGTCCTTGCTCGTAGGATTGGTTTATTACATAAGATAGTGGAGCAGATATATAGGATGCACAAGCCTTTAAGGATCTTGTGTCAATTTCGTCATACCCAGTAGATTTTTTGTTTTTTAGACTTAAGATTGTTTTATATACGTCATGTTCATCTGTTGGAGTTAAAAACATAGTTTGTGAGTTCTTTGTTATATTTATAGTTTTTTTTTTAGAATTTAATTGTTTATTAGTTAGTTTAATATAATATTGGTTAAATTGGTCACTTATTAATTCTGGATTAGTATATCTAACATTGTCAGTTTGTATTTCATTAATTGTATTATTTGTTATATTTGTGTTAGTATTTTTTTTAATGACTTGCCATGTGGCTTTGCATTTATTTTGCGATGTTATTATGGATTTAGTATTATCAATTTGTTGAGATTTTAGTATACAGCGTTTTAATATTTTAAAGTATTTGTTATATTTTATTTTGTTATAATTTTTATTTACCGCTGAAAATTTATATTGAAGATAAAGACGCCTTTTAGTAATGCAGCAGCGTTTTAAATTTTTTGTTAGCCAAGTATTTTTATGTGATTTATTCGTGTATTTTACCGTTATTTCTGGGTAGCATAGTTTATGAAATAATGTGAATAAATCGTGAAATTTGTTAAATGCTGCATCTGTGTCTGGTTCTGTGAAAACTTCATTAAAAGATAACGATGCTATACAGTTTACAAATTTCTCACTATTACATTTATTGTAGTCCCGTTTTTTTTCAAACCAGTATTCTGGTATTTTATTATTAGTCTTTAGGTTAATTTTAGCTGTTATGGATTGACCCGTCTCATGGTCAGAAAGACCTAATAAATGAATACGATCAGTAACACATGGAATGTTACTTGCTATTATGTCAATGCATGATTTTTGTCTAGTCGGTTTGTTGATGTGGCTTATTATATTATTGTTAGTTAGGATACTCAAGAGAATTTTGGAATTTTTATTAGATTTTAAAATGTCGATATTCCAGTCTCCACATAATATAATTTTTTTATTTCTTTTACGTATTAAAGTATCAAGTAGCAACCCTAGTTCATAAAAAAAAATGTCAATATTGGATGTCGGTGTTCTATAGATACATACTATTATAATACCATAGTCCAAAATATCAATAGCGCAATACTCAAATTCATATACTAATGGGGGTCGAATATTTAATGTTTTAAAGGATATATCACGCTTTAGCAGAATGCAAGAACCACCCCTTCGTTGATTTGGTCTGGAAAATTGGGATGCCAGAATATAGTTCATTAATTGCAGATTAGATTCTGATCCTTGTTTTAAAAATGTTTCTGTTAAACAAACGATATCAACACCTCCTACTTCTTTGCTTATTTCCGTAAGAGCTGCTTCTAATAGGTCCCTTTTATTTAATATTCCAGCAATATTTTGGTGAAAAATTGTTATATTTTTGTTAAATTGATTCACGAAAAAATGGTAGCACCGACCCAGAAGATTTTGCGGATACCTTATTAAAATAGTATGGTATTGTTCCTTTTTTAACACAGCTCTGACGGGATATATTTGTATGATTACTATTTTTAAGCGAAAGGTACTTGGTATCATACTCAAATTGGTCAATTGTTAAGTTAATTTTTTTACATAGTTCACCTAAAATGTATTTATTATATTTTATACAATAATATGGTATGTCAAGGAAAGTACAATTATCAAAATTTTGTGTCATTAGTTTTATACTATTTTGTAACATTTTATGATTCAAATAATTATTAGATAATACAGGCAATACAATAACTTTACACTTTCGCAATTTATGAAGTGCTATACACAGTTCAGAATTTAATTTATTAGGGTTTGAATCGTTGCTTCCTATACACAAAACTGCTATATCATTACTCGAACAGGATTTTTCAATGCTATCGCAACATTTTAGAATTTGTGATGCTGGAGCATAAGGTTTAACAAATGCAAAAGTTTTGTAGTTGTCGTTCCATTTATTCTTTCTCGAGCCAGATAGTTGTGTAGAAAGTCCAGCAACTTGTTCATCTCCCAATATATATATATTGTATTTCTGCTTTTTATTTATATATATATCACATACATTGTTCTTTTCTGTAGTAGTTAGTGGTTCATGGTTTATTGTCACTGATTTTTGTAATTTTGTTGAATCCGTCGAAATGGGAGTGGTTATTTTTGGTTGTAAGCAGCTATTATCTTGAAATTTTGGTACATTTTTTCCCCTGTAGACTGAAGTGTGTTTTTTATTATTATTTATTGGTGTAGACATGTTGTTGGAACTGATATTGTCTATACCAACAGTTTTGTACAATTTTATAATTTTTTCGTATTTTTTTACTTTAGTTTTTAGGTCTAAGTTGCAAAGACATAAGTTGGATATTTCATTATTAGCAATTTCCAGTTCTTTCCGTAATTTGTCCAGTTCTTGTACATGTTCAGCAACCAATGTTTTATTAGTAATCAAAGAAACATCAGGTAAGCTATTAGAACTGCAGTCCAGTAATGTTGAGTCATAATCGGATCCATTGGAATTACTTTTATGCAATACATTTAGCTGGTCACTAAATGAATTGTATTTCCTTAGTTTATTGCGTTGTGTAACGAAATTGAATCCTGAAGAGTCCATTTCTATTTAATAAAATAATGCCAACAAATACGTAGTATACTATAATATTCGAAGATTACAGGGAACTTCAGATGAGTTCGTAGTTCAGAGTTTTAGAGGCACCCGTTGGGGGCAGTCGGCGCGGCGCCCGCTCAGTTTTTTCGATGTGATTGTATGAGTAGGCAATTTAAGTATATTCGCAGTGTAATTATGTTTAGATAATTATTAAGTGCTATGTTTTATGGTACTTCCCTGTGCAATAATAACATTGTTTGTGTGGATTAACGATCGGCTGTTTTTCGCAATCAGCTGTCAGTGGCACCAAGGTATAGCAGTTTTACTAAACATATGTTTAAAAGCTTCGTACTGTCTGCAACTTCACTTAATGTTTATCAAAGGATTGAATTAAGGTTTGTGCACGTTTTTATCACGTTTTCTACTAAATTAATTAACATTAAACTATATTAGTTAAATAAATACGCAGAAGCACTTGTTCACTCGCTGGTGTTGCCAGCACACCATATCGTGAGCCAATTTTATGTTTCGTTGACGTCACACCGCGCGTGTTTATTTATCTGAGCTGTAGCAGTATCTGCTGCGTAGTCACGCTCGTGTGCCTATCGGTTGGAACTATTACATAGATAAGTAGTTTTTTGTGAAATAACATTCGTGGGTAAAAGAGTTTTAGCACATGAAGACCTGGTCTTCGTCTGGAACCCTTGGGTCGATTCCACTGAGATTTGGTCAGCTGCTGCTGAAAAGTTCTTCTGCTCTTTTTTGGACTTCAGGGAGCTTAATAGGGAGGGCTAAACATATTCAAGAAATCCCCCCCACATTTCCATATAACTACAACCAAACGAGTTAGTAACTTGTGCGTACTGCTAGTGGCCTGATCCAGTAACTTGCTTTAGCAACATGCACAAGCGCCTTTATTGAAATTTATGACTACGGATACAGCCGTAAATTTAGAAGCGGTTGAGAACACAATTAAATTTGTTTATTTATGACTTTTCACTAATGCTGGTTTTCTGAGGGGATCAATTAGATATCGAACATTTGATAAGCTAACGGAATTTCACCGCGACATTTGGGTACCTTTTTTTTTATACTAGCACGGCATGTGACCTTGCGGCCACCTGATGTTAACTGGCGCGCGAGGTCTATGAATGTTAGCAACTGGAATTAGCCACTCATGACTGACATCAGTCCCTGACACTATGCCGGCTTGACTGGGCATATATGGATCCAATCCAATTCATTAGTGGAAATTTTGTTTTAAAAAAAAAAAAAAAGTTTGGAAAAGTTTAAACACAAAACAAAGAAAAATCTTTTTTTTTTTCGAAATTACACTACTATTAGTTACCAGGAATCGAACCCTTTGGGTCTTCAAATCCACGGTCTTTTTTGCTAGACCACACAGGCAAATGGAAAACTCTTGAAGTAAATTAAAATTCTCCGAAAAACAATAGAAGGTCATTGACCCGGTGTAGACAAAAGCTAGACGAAAAACAAATATCACTTAATTTTATTTAAAACAATGCCTTTACTTTCACAATTCAATCAGTATTTGCCTAAGATTTTTGTATTGAAATATGAGATTTAAATATTGAAGCGCGCAACCAGTACTCTTAAATTAGGTTCCGTAGTTATTATTATTTAAATATTCTATTTTTATTTTTTCGTTATAAATGGCAATTGCTTTTAATGGTTAATAAATATTTTTATTCGACAAAAGAATACCTAGACACTAAGCTCAACAAAGTCATGTGACTAAATATTAGTAATATTGCATTTAAACAGACAAAGCTTCTTGGTAAGTTGCGCGCGAGGCAATGTTAGCAACTGGAACAGACACTATGCCGTCTTGACTGGGCATGACACAATATTTCTCGAGTTTGGTACGCTAGAGACATCGACGAGCTTGCCACTTGTCATGATTGGCCTATAGTAAAATTGGCTTAATATGAATTCGCTTATTTATAAGCGTGGTTTACTACTTTATATATAATAAATAAATATCAAAAATAATAAATACAATTTTTGGTTATAGTACTTTATTAGTTAGGTAGTTTTCTATCTAATCTATTTTTCATATATATTTATTTTACTTATATGTATTTATTTATTTAAAAACTTTATTGCACTATGTACAAAGGCGGACTTAATGCCGCTAGGCATTCTCTGACAGCCAAACCTTTAGAACATTTTAATTTAGACAGTATACATGGTAGGTGTATCTTATTTCATTTATTTTATATACAAGTGAGTAGGTACTATATTTTATCTATTTAAAATAAAACATATTATTATCATTCCTTAAAGTTCATTTAATATCTATTTATTCCATCATAGTTTCTTAGGTGTACACAATGAATACTGCTTCCCAGAACACAGGTACTCTTCGTTCGGGTTGCTGGGTATTACTAATACTGGGGGATAGTTTACGTCACTCTATGATTAATTGTTTTGTACCTACTTATAAAATGTAAACTTCAACTTTTTGACTTCGAATAATGTTATTTTATTATTATTATAGTTAAACCAATCATCGTTTAAAAAGTCGGGCATGAGTAACCCTAAATAATAAAAAAACGTTTTTTATTCTAATCGGAAAACTGTTGTTCAATTGTTCTCCATTTCACAATGAATGAAAGAGGTGTAAAGTTGGCGGGAAAATAAAATAACCTCTACTTTTCTTTGGAAAATAATGCCTGACCAGGAACGCAATCCTTATCCCATTTGTTAGGTCATGTGAGAATTTATTCACGTGTGAAACATATGAAAATTAGCTGAGTCACTGATTATGCAGGATCGACCTTAATAAAGGCTTGAGCACACCAAAGGCGTGCAACAATACCCAGGATTTAATTCTGAAATCATCCTTGAGTTAATATGTCGAATAGCGACAGCGACGAAACGGATCCACACGCTTATCTTGCAGAATCAATGCGACAGCGAATTGCACAATAGTCACAATTAACGCTTGTCATTGGTTCTTCTAGATATATAATTCCGCACATCATGTTCACAGTCCACGGACGCACAAACATACAGCCGGCCAGATTCTATTGCAACGTCCAAAATCAGTTATTGGTTTTAAAAATAAACTGAATTCAATACTCATTGCTTCTCAGCGAGCATGCTAGCTGCATGCCTGAACCCACCTTTGTTCACCTTTACTATGCAAGGCTGGGATGTTATAACTATTATGTGTGTGTGTATTCGTGCAATGTATGTGTTAAATAGGTTGTATTTTAGTGCATCTGTGTCCGTGACGTGCTTTCTATCCGTAAGGCGGCGGCTGAAAATCGGCGCTATGGCCTATCTATAGGTTGTAGCGGACGCCGAGCTGATCGCCTTTTTGTCGCTATACATGTGCTGATGGGCTAATTATTTTGCGCATAATCTTTTTACTACTTTTTTTTGTATAGTTTTAAAAAATAATGTATTATGCTATGTGTATGGTTTGGCGACAAATAAATATATTTCTTTCTTTCTTTCTATTTTACATTTGTATACTTTTTGTGACAATAAATTATTATATTATTATTATTACTGATATTAGCAAGTAAAACTAACTCAGAAACTATTTAAATAAGATCGTCGCCGTAAAGAGGTTGTGTTGTTGTACCGTCGTCGTATCAAGGAAATGCGTTGTCTAATTCAAATTTCTTCTAGTATGGACTTCGTTTCGTACAGTGTACTTGTAGAATACGTAAAATACGCATATATATGTACGCATTAGGAGTGACTAGACCTTTAATAACGGTTCGATTTAGGGTTAGGAAATAAGTCAGTTATGGTAAAAAGCTTACGTCTTGCAGAGTTTTGAGAAAAAATACTTCTTGTGTCGGTTATTGTAGATTGTTATATGCTGATTTAAGTTTTTTTTTTTATTAAAGGAGTGAAAATAGTAGAGTATTATCACTACCGTATTCCTTGCGGGGTGGTCAGTATACAATGTTTTTTTAAATAAGCGAATTCACAAGTGGCAAGCACGTCGATGTCTCTAGCGTACTACCAAACCCGAGAAATATCACAAATAAATTAAATAATTTATTGTGACCCGACCAGGAATCGAACCCGGTACCTTCGCGTCTAAATCCACGGACTTAACCGGTACTCCACAGAGGCAGTATGGTTTTTTTGTTATTACTGATGACTCTATTCCACGAGAATTGATAGTGACGTCATCGCGTCTCAACGTACTCCGTTATACACAAGAATGTAAATTTTGAAATGTAATAATTGCGCCATTTCTCACCGTTGAATCGAATGATCAGGCAGTACAACTTCCTACACAGGTTTCATGATTTTG
The DNA here is from genome assembly GCA_910589645.1 of Tinea semifulvella. NCBI lineage: Eukaryota > Metazoa > Arthropoda > Insecta > Lepidoptera > Tineidae > Tinea > Tinea semifulvella. The sequence goes on from OU342597.1 coordinate 11,616,322, forward strand.
ACGTTTTTTCATCAAGAGACTTAAAACAAATAGAGGTCAGCAGTTTTGGTCAATAATTACTATTGTAATTATTAATTGTTAGGGTATTTTATTGTGTAATTATTAATTGTATTTTAATTTAAAATTCTATTTTTAATTATAGTTTTAAGTATTATTATGTTTATATAAATTATCACTTTATAAAATTTTATTGTTTTACATAGATTTTTTTAACAATTGAACTTAATCTAATTTATATTAAAATTGTATATATACTCTAATTTGAATGCTGTAATCTCCTATAATTAAGGTGGCACTTAGCCCCATATTATTCTTATTATGTTGTAATGAATTGGTGTACATGTTGTTGGAAATCTAATAAATAAATAAATGTAGGTAATATGCACTCGCCAACTCGTATGGCCAGCTTAGCGAGTGTAGGCCAAAAACTCCAAAAATCTGGAAGACTTAACCACCGAAACTACATTAAGAGAATCACCAAAACAGCGGTTTTACCCCCCTTCATCAGACTGTTGCTATACAAAGCACAGATCAGATCATGCGTACCTCAAAAGGTTAGTTGGTAGAAAATTAAAAAATTTAAACATTTAAATGTGTTTTTGTTTAATGTTGAAAAAGCCTTCGTAACAAAAGGGCATGTATGAAGAGGTTGATGAATGTCGACGAAGCGAAAGAGGTATGTCGTGATCGTGTCAAATGGCGCTCAATTGTCTCTGCCTACCCCGCAAGCGATCTGGCGTGAAGATATGTATGTATGTATGCAATAAAGAATTTATCTATCTACCTCACAGATGCTCTCAATGTCCTACAGAGGCGAGCTGTTCGAATTGTGGATAATGCTACTATTTCTTGAACTCTCGAGTAGCTTCGCCATGATGTAGCTTCTCCGAGCGTGTTCTACCAACTATACTATGTTGAGTGCTCGGAAGAGCTCTACAATCTAATCCCTTCCTCTCCATTCTGCAATAATGATGTGGTATGCTTTTCCAGCCTCTGTGTTTCCACTTTCCTATAACCTGAAGTCCTTCAAGCGAAGTGTGAAAAAGCATCTAGTCAAGCCGGCATAGTGTTGGGGACTGGTGTCAGTCTCGAGTATCTGATTCCAATGCTAACATTAATTAAAATAATTAACTTGTGCGTAACTTACCATCAGGTGGGCAAAAGATGTTCTAGAGGCTGTAATAAAACATAATAGCGCTTATCTACACACCATTTCACAGCTTCGCAGGTGCACGCTCAGCTTCCTCTCAATCTCTGGTGAAAAAACAGCATACTATACCTATTTATGGATCATAGACAATGGCGGGAAAAGTTATGTAATCTTTATTGTCTTTACTAAACTTGTAAAAAGACTTTCATGCCGAATTAGAGAGAAAAAGAAAAGGCTTGTCCCACGATTCAGTTCCGCTTCAGCCGTGATGGCGGGCTTTCATCTTTAACCTTATTTAACGACATTTTGGTCTAATATTTGGAATGTATTTGCTATTTCATTTTTATTTCTTTACGTTTAAAGGATATTAAGGAAAGCGATCCACCACCGCACTATTAAAGTAAAGTAAGTGTCAAGTCACTCTAATCATCATCATCAGCCCCTAGAATACAGAATCCTAGACCTCCACTGCTGGAGATGGGCCTTCCGGAACATATATCTGGAGAATTTGGCCTACACTCGCCACGCTGGCCAAACGGCTTGGCGAGGATATGATGTCATTTTTTTAATGACAATTCATTAACGATTCCACAAGTTGGTATTAGTGGAACCGGGACTGACGGCTTAACGTGCTCTCCGAGGCACGGGAACGGTGGTGTTGTAAATTCATGACAAATGTACGTAAGAAAAGTGTATTTCTCATTGGTACATGCTGGGTGGGTTTGAACCGACCTTTGTAGGATTTAAGGAACGCGTTCTTACAACCGAGCCACCACCGCGCGTACTAGTTACAAATCAGTCTTTTTTTTTATCATTTTGAACGCTTTAAGTAGCTTTATATTCTTCAATCCATTACCTAGTTAGAATTAAGGAGATTAATTATCTTAAAACAAATAACAATAAAATCTTTAAATATTCCTAAAAAAATTAATAAAAGCCATTTTGTCGGTTTTTTCTGTGCACCGCTTTACTGCCGGTGTTCTTGTAGAAATGCTTTACTGAATTATTTTAATAAACTCACCGTACATCTATCTGTACCTCAAAATAAAGCACGTGAAAGTGCTCTTACGTCATTTCCTTTCAAATGTACTCCCGAAGTTGAAACCCAATTATTCACTTGGAGAGTCTGCATTAATTCTGACGACATGTAGCTCTAAAACATTTCGCCCTAACCCCTTGTAGACTAGGATATGACGACGCCTTTCTTTACCTAAAAATTTTATCAAAATTCTTTTTTTTTTATTGTATAGATTGCTTATTCTAATTACAGTTGTATGTACTTCTCATGATGATGCAATCTGCCCATGTTATGGGCATACAAACTGACAAAAAATAAAACAAAAACAAAAATATTTTCAAAAGGTTCCCCATTTAAATTTAGTTAGACCTGTATTGGGGGATCCGCTTAAAGTTAAACATAATAATATTTTACAAGAATGTGTTATTTTAATTTTATAAGAAGGAAAATATGTATATTATGTGTTATAAGGGTTAGCTTATCTATAAGTATATATTTATACGAGTATATGTATAAAAAATGTATCTTAATTAATATCAATACATAGTATAACGGATAGTTTGAATGTTATAAGGGTTAGCTAGTTTTTTTTTTTTTTGTATACCTATATATATATTTTTTTAAATTTATTATATATTTATTATTAGTGGTTTTTAGTTTTTATATGCTTATATCAATAGATATTTATTTACAATATTTATTTGTATATAGTTTATATTTAATATTGTTCTTGTCAATTTGTTGGAATACAATGTTAATGTCATCAGTTAGTTATATTATGTAAATACTTAAAAAACAACATTTATATTTAAAAAAAAAGTTTGATTTACTCCTGTAAACACCAATAAACGAATTTGAATTAAAATGCTAAGCACGACATTTGACATTGAGCTCACATGATGGTAAGCGGTATGACCGACACTACTAATATCTAACTACCAATATCCTATCTCAAATTGTTAGATGTAGCAAATGGAAAAAATTAACCTTCATACATACATGTGTGCCTACAAGTATGCGCTGATTATCTGAATTATGAATTAATACGTGTTTTCTTTCTATCTGCATCAGATATGTCATTGTATACGATTCATTTTTTTTTTTGAGATTTTCTTACTTTTTTAATGCGTGAGAAAACTTTCGAAAAAAAACATCGAAATCAGTCAATCTTTTATATAACGTTTGTGCTTAAGTAACAGAATATACTGCTGAACTTAATATTATTTATATTAATATTATTGTTACTCTTTTTGAATGCTTTAATCTCCTATTATGAAGGTGGCACCTAGCTCCATATTATTAATGTTGTGTTGTAATGAATTGGTACAAATCTTGTGGAGATCCAATAAATAAATAAACAAATCAAATATTATTAAAATCTTGTGAGTGTAATAAATGGTGTAATAATAATAATAATCAGTTATGATTCGTGTTTACTTAAATTCGTGCTTTTTATTTATTTAAAAACTTTATTGCACTAAGTAGAAGAGGCGGCCTTAATGCTAGCAACCATCCTTTGGGACAATGAAACCATTTGTGTTCTGAGGTAGACACAACCATAAAATATATAAAGGTAATTAAAATTACATCTAAATATTACATCTATATAGATAAAGACATAATACTCATATGTACAAAATACTATATACTACATACTATAGTAGGTATATTATATTTATGTATATTCATAGAACGTATGTATGTAGTTTTATTTGTATGTATTTGTGTATGTATTAGTATGTAAATAAGTATTCATTCACTAGTATATATTGAAGTCTAATATTTTTCTATTAGTTTTGATAGCACCTGCCTTATCTCGTCATAACTGCTTTAGTTGTCCCAAAGGTTTAACCAGTATAGAATGTCTAGCGGCATTAGGTCCGCCTTTGTACTTTGTGCAATAAAGTTTATAATAAAAAAATAAATACTATAAATCTATTATATACATAAAATACCTACTTACACTGTGAGAAATTTTACTCAAATATAATTGTGTTAGCTCCTGGTCTATTTATATTGGAATACGTGACGCTAACATCCGACACGGAATTGAATAGTCTCCGATCAATCACTTCTATACTAAGGTTCTTTGTGCCAGGTAAAATTATACTGTCGAAGAAATCCAGGTTTTACCATCATCACAGAATCCTAGACTTCCATTGTTGAAGATTGTTCCTAGAACCGCTGGCCTAATGTATAGCTTTGGCCAATAATATAACTTGCATGATAATACTTCTAGAGTATCATAATAATAATAATAAGAAATTCTTTATTGTACAAAACCAAAACAAGTGCAGGTACATAGGCGAGCTTAATGCCGTAAATGCATTTTCTACCAACTAACCTTTGTGACTGAGAGCTGTAATAAGCGGGTGCAGAAGGTTACGAAGAAAATAGATAGTTGAAATTATTTATTTATTACTATATAAAACACAAATTAATTACATACATATAGTACTTATTATATGCAATACAATATACATAGATAACCATCCCAATTAAACAAATAAATATATACCTAAATATAAAATACATATATACTCGTATATATATATATATATATATATATATATCATATTCGAATATCATACTCGAATATGTAACTTTTTTTGTGCTATTGGCCAGGAATCTAACCCAAACGTCTAAAACTATAGTCGTCCATGGAGGCAGTCCAGTTTATTTATTAAGTCCACAAACTTAATCTCATGTTATGCTAACAATAAAAAACTCGATTACAAATAACGTCATGAAACTGTTACGGGCCGATGGGCCCAGGACCGACAATTCCCCTACCATTCGAATTCATGCGAAGCTGGCTTCGCCAAAGAACTGATAGACTGCACGAGCAGATGTGGGCATCGACCACAGACTGCAGACAGTCCAGGGAGGCCCTTCCCAAACCAGACAGGCGCCTCACACGACATCTCCTGGGCCTTGACAGAGCCAGGCTTCGAATAGTGGTGGGGGTCTTGACGGGACACTGTGCCTTTAACAAACATCTCCATACTCTGAACATTACAGATAGCCCACTGTGTAGAGGATGCATGGCGGAGGAGGAGACGGCCGCGCATGTGCTCATGGAGTGCGACAGTGTGGCTGCGCCTAGACTGAGGTTCCTCCAGACTGCGAGGACTCTTCCGGAGGTCTGCAGAAACGTAACGGGTCTCCTGGCCTTCCTGGAGGAGATCGGATGGCTCCGTTGAAGGAGTGAAGGTCACGCACAATGGTCCAATGGAGACTAAGTGCGGAAAAGCCATCGAAATCACAATCACACAATCACTGCTACGGGGCTCGATCAATTAAGGGGGAAGCTATGTTGTTTATAGTTTGGTGACTTTTATGATGACGTTAATCTGAAATAGTTGGTCGAGGGGAAATATTTCGTAAGCTACGGTCCAAAGCTAGTCACTGTTACCCTTTGGAGTTAGGAAAAGATCTATAAGCAGTTACTTGCAGCCGAATTAGCCGCAAACTAAAATAACCTATTTACCAAATAAATATTGTATAATTTAATTTCTTAGTTAACAATTGTTAATATTCCAAGATCAGTTAAAGTATGTAGGTATAAGCTAAACTAAAAATGCAGGTTTGAATTTGCGCCAAATTCTCCAGTATTGTATTAGTTTTTGAAGTGATGTTTATTATTATTTAGCATCAGGCAATGTATGTCTACTACTGGATGTAGACCTGCCCCAAGGCTTGCCAATTTCCACGATCTTCTGCCACACTCATCCAGCTCGGTTCTTTCTACTGTGAGTTTTCTCTCTACTCCATCGCCCATAGGTTTTGCGACAGGTGTATTCGGCCCATTGGTTAGCTCGCTCACCAACCTTAAACTTATGAACCAGATGTATATTAATATTATGTTTATAACTGCCTCCGTGGTCTAGCGGTTAAGTTCGTGGATTTAGACTCAGAGGTACCGGGTTTGTTTCCTGGTCGGGACACAAAAATATTTATTAATGTAAATAAATACATTTAATTAATATTTTATTTATTTGTAATATTTCTCGAGTTTGTTACGCTGGAGACATCGACGAGCTTGCCACTTGTCATGATTGGCCCATAGTAAATGAATCCGCTTATAAGCGTGGTTTCTGACCACCCCGAAAGGGAAACGTCGTGATGATACTTTACTTTTTTTTATACTATAATATTATACTCTCTGTCTCTTCTTTTTACAGTTTTCTGTTTGTTACAGAAAGGGTTCACTGTGAATGAGCCCTAAGTGTGTAGAGGCCAGAAAAATATTGGCGTAGCTCTACGGATTGTTTACTATAAGTTTGTTAGTAGGCTGGTAAGGAGTTGGTCAGTTGATTAATTGTTTGACAACATCTATAGAACGTTCATATAATTTAACAGAATATCATTTTAAAACGAATAATAAAATACCTAATAGTTTTTTTTTATAAAGAGGTAACAGAGTGTATTGGTCTGATGTGTGATCATTTTGAAGTATTTACAATATATAAAATAAAATTAATATTACCCAGGGATGCGGGTATAAGTCCCGTCCGCGTGGAATGCTGCCAGATCGCTGGCTGAATATCCCCGCTAAATTGCCATGTATTTTTAAAACTTTTTGTCTTTTGGAATCCTTGGGATTAGATTATCTACAGCAACCAGCACAACTAATGTTTACATATATGCGCCACTTGCTGGACTCCGCATTTTCCGCCGCGGCATCCGCTTTAGGCCCCACTAAGGCACGTGGCGTCCGACACCAGAGCTCTTGCCATCATCTCGGATTACTCCAGCAGGCTTGAGAAGAGCTGGAAGTGAGGACAAAGAGATCAAATATAAGATAGAGCGGGAATTGCTTGTTATTTTCAAATGATTTTTCGGTTTTGTCTTGTCGAAGACGAATTTGTTTTACTTTCGTAGCATCGCATATTATGAGTAAAACAACAATATGGCTTCGCGAACAATGAATGCGATCTCGTCTGCTAAATAATTTGACGCATTGGATGTATGGTAATGACCATACAAAAAAATTACAGCATCGTATCGCATTCATGAGTCAAATTTGCGGTTTGCGCAAATGATTTCGCCCGCAAAGTTAATGAATATTATCTGTACAGTTTACCGCTTGACAACAGCCGATTGACATTTGCTTCCAGTGTTGGAAATAAATATTAGTGTTCATTGATATAATACACATAAATATTAGGGCATAAAATGAGTTAATATGGAGCTGCCTGAGTTTTTAATTACATTAGTTCGCATATTGTAATACCGTCCTTTGGAACTAATTATATTGACTCAATCAGCTTTTTGATTTTTATAAATGGCCACATTTTTTTTTTTTTATGGCACAAACAATTATTAAAAATTAAGTTACTTATATAATAAAAAAATTAAAAGAAGACCTTTGGGGCCAATACTTAAACAAATTGTAATTTAATTAATAGACAAAAGGAAGACATAATATTTAAAAGGACAATAAGTAAGGCATCCAGTTACTATAAAGGAGCTGCCACTAAAACTATTCAAAATAAGAGTCAAACAAATACTGGTTAATAAATGTTTTTATCCGACAAAAGAATACCTAGACACTAAGATCGACAAAGTCATGTGACTAAATAAATATTTGTATGCTAAAAATAGCGAAGCATGTGATATAATTACATATAATAATTTACATCCCTGTACCTACCATGTTTCTGACAAATAAATTATTTCATTTCATCCAAGGTATGATATAATTAATAACAATATAATTTATAACAATTGTTCCAAGGCTCTTTGACGTCTCTGGTGACAATAGGGCTGGCAGTAGTTATTTCTCCCAAAAATTAAGTATCATCATTCAAAGGGGAAATGCTGCTAGTGTATTGGGCACCTTGCCACAAGATAGCGATTTGGAGGAGCTATTTTTTTTTTTGTAATTATTTATTTTTTATTTTTTATGTTTTATTATTATTTTTTTAGGTGAGATTTTGTTGTAATATAGTTTATTTAATATTGTAATTATTTTATATTGTTTGTATATTACTATAAAAATAGTAATTTAAACAGTTACATAGCTTCCATTTTATTTCGGATAATACTCTCCTTTTTTATAATTTTTCGACCAAAATCGCTAAGTTGTACGGGCGGCCTCATCTATAAGCTGGTTCTATAAATATGAGCCCAGCGAAGTTTCCCCCCAGTTTATTACTCTTCTCGTTAATCATGTTAAGAGTAAATGTTGCTAATATTAATGTTTACACATCTTGCGACATTACGCTCTTAATTAAAATATCTTGATAGCTTTATTTTGGGTGCTTTTGGCGTTGTATTTCTTACGCTGGGTTCCCACAGTGCGTGATTCTGCAGAGACACGCACATCCGACGACCACGGACGGCAACGCACACAGACAGGGCTCTTTCAACGGTGCGTGTCGGTCTGTGTAGATCTTTTGATAGCTTCATTTCAAAATGCAAAGTGAAAGAGAACGTATCGTCGCTGCAGCTGCGGCTGTGGTATTAATTAACAATTACCAAATTATGCGATCCAGTAAAAGTAATAAGAAACCACGTCGCTGGTGGATCAGCATGCAACAAAAGTCGTTTAAGGTAAGTGTAACCTAAATATCTAATTTTATTTTCTGTTTCGATCACGGTAGAAAATTAACAAATGACATAAAATATTCCCTGAGTAGTGTATTATTGGGCATTCTGCCCCACCTTTCGTTCACATCGCTGTCGCGATGCTCACTTCAGGTGTGTTGAATGCCCAATAATACGGATGCGATAATATTAACATTAATGTTATTGTGTGAACCCATGTGTAACGAAATAAATGTAAAATAATGCTTAAGACATTATTTAGCTCGCCTATGTACTTTTTACGTTCGTTACAATGAAAAGTGATAAAAAAATGGATTGGTGTTGATGACATAAATAGCGAAGACTTTATAATATTCTATTCATTTTAAATGAGGCTTTTGACAATAACGCTAATATGAAATTTATACAACAACCACAAACATTAAATGTTGAAAAACTATGTGTTGATACACAGAACATAGGATCACGACATGGTGTCCTTTTACCTAATACGATTCGTTGTATAGTTTGTGGTCCCTCAAACACTGGAAAAACCAATTTGGTTATTGGTCTTTTATTACACGAACATGGTTTACAATTTCAGAACGTATATGTATATTCTAAAACCCTTTATCAACCCAAGTATATTTTCCTTGAGAAGGTTTTGAAATTAGTACCAAGTGTTTCCTTTGATAAATTTCATGGAAACGAAGAAGTCATAAGTCCACAAGATGCTAAACACAATTCAATAATAATATTTGATGACGTAGCATGTGAAAGTCAGAATAATATGCGGGATTATTTTGCGATGGGGAGACATAGGACTATAGATTGTTTCTATTTGAACCAGACATATAGCAAAATCCCTAAACAACTTGTAAGGGATAATGCTAACCTTATAATTCTTTTTAAACAAGATGACATTAATTTGAGACATGTATATGATGAACATGTTAACACGGATATGACTTGGATTGAATTTAGAGAAATGTGTTCAAAAATATGGAAAGAACCTTATGAGTATTTAGTAATAAACAAAGATTGTAGTAAAAACAATGGTTGCTATAGAAAGAAATTTGATACTTTTGTGGTTTTTGAATAATAATATAAATATCGATATGATAATTTTTATTTTTTATTATATTAAACTTATCAAAGAATCACGCACGTATATAGTATATTGTTTAAAAATAATGGAAAAAGCACTTAAACAACAAATTGTTGACACCGCCGAGGCTGTAAGAAACAAAATAAAGAAAATGCGAGACAATGAAGCTGATAATAAAATTGTTTTAAACACTCTTTTCAAACCTATAACAGATCCTTTGAATACGGTAATTGGTGGAAAAAAAAATAAAAATAATAACATTAGAAATAATCCTAGTCCATCTAACCACGAAGATGATTTTGATTCTTCATGTGAATCTTATTCTAATAAAACCATTGTGCAGAATAAACCTAACATAATATCTCGAGTGAAGAATGTCTCGAGTGAACTTGATGTTAGTGACAATAGTTCTGAAGAGTTTAAAGATAGTGTTGAATCATTTAACACAATTAATACGAAGCCGACTTTAAGTACAGATGCTTCCTCTTGGTCTTTATCTTCCGAAATTTATGAAGATGTTCCATTCGGTGTAAGAATTGAGCAAGGAAAACTTATGATGGGTACAGCTCATGTAAACATTAACAATAACATAATTTCCATAGGGGATCAACGCTATAAAAACACACCAGGGTTAAAAGAGCTTTTGTTCAATAAGTCGCCAGATTACACTTTAATCACCACGGATGATACTCTAAATTATAAACGAATGTTAATTCTCACAAATGCTCATCGACGAGATAATGATCCAAACAAGCCTATAAAAAGTAATAAGGGACAAAAATATATGAAAATTATAAAACCTCTTTTCCTATCCGACTCGGATCATACATCTATGACAAATGTTCAACGTGGAGAAGGTTTACCATTGATGAAGAAATTGAAAAAAAATACAGATTATGTGTATTGGGACGATCCTAATGAATTAGTTGCAAGATTACAGTTGTTATATGCTTCTAAGGATGCTGGAAACACTGGAGTAGATAATGAAATTATTTCTATCATAGAAGAGTTGCGAGAAAGTGGGAATTTAAATCAATAAATATGAGTTTGTTTATACATTTTGTTTCATTTTATGTTTATCATTTAATTCGAACAGTTCTTCAAATGAATATTGACAAATTCGGACATCATATTCATAAGCGTATGCGTTTCGCAGAAATATTTGAGATCACGGATAAGGCTCTAACAAAATCTGAAAGTGGTGACTTTGACTTACAATCTACAAGATTAAGAGGTATTAAACATCCAATAACAAAAGACGATGCAGTTAATAAAGAATATGTTGATAGTTCAATTACTAATTTCTGTAGCAAAAAAGAACTCCAAGCAGAGCTTAAAAAAATAAAAACTGAAATTCATAATGAAGTGGAAAAAAAACTGAGAGAAATTTTAGGCAAAGTTTGAAATACATTTAATAATTTAACTATCAAAAAATGAGCAAACAACAAGTTGTAGATGAAATACATAGAGGTGCACGAAAAAATTTTAGCCGTCGTCTTGTTATCTTGAAGGGTATAGACGATTTATGGCAAGCTGATCTTATTGATTTGAAGAATTACAAAAATGTTAACAGAGGTTTTAAATTTATTTTAGTCGTTATTGATTGCTTTTCAAAGTATGTGTGGACTATTCCTGTAAAGACTAAAACTAAATTTGAAATAGTTAACGCTTTCCGAAAGGTATTGCTCATGAGCAATCGTCACCCTGTTAATTTACAAACAGATATGGGTACAGAGTTTTATAATACAGCATTTAAAAAACTTATGAATAACTATAACATTAATCATTATTCTACATTCTCGATCAAGAAGGCTTCCATAGTGGAAAGAGTAATCAGAACCATAAAAAACAAATTGTTTAAGTTGTTTAGTTTAAATGGAGAGTACAAATGGGTCGGAGAGTCACTAACAAGTGTTATTATGTCATATAATAATACTAAACATCATACTACTAAATATAAACCGATTGATATAAACGAAATGAACGAAATCATAGTGAAAAATAATATTTACAAAAATAGAAATAAAAATTCAATTAAACATAAATTCAAACTTAACGACTATGTGCGTATAAGTAAATATAAAAGTGATTTCGATAAAGGCTACACACCTAATTGGTCTACAGAAATTTTTAGAATCAAAGAAGTTAATAATACAAATCCCAAAACCTATCACCTTGAAGATCAACGTAATAATATTATACTAGGGTGTTTTTATGAAGAAGAACTTCAAAAAACAAAGTATCCTAATCTATATTTAATAGAAAGAGTGTTGCAAAGAAAGGGAAGTAAACTTTTTGTAAAATGGTTGGGTCTTAATAGCAGTGAAAATAGTTGGATTGATATAAATGATTTGGTTTAATAATATAAAGTCAAATGTTGGTATTTGATGTCTTCATAATATTATAAGTAATGCAAGGAGGAGGACTAGTTAACAATCTGATAAATAATCTACCGTTCGAACTACATTTCCCTGGTTATAATTATTGTGGTCCGGGAACAAAGTTAGAAAAACGATTATTACGAGGTGACAAAGGAGTTAATAAACTTGACAACGCTTGCATGAATCATGATATTGCATATTCAAAATATTTTGATTTGATAAATCGTCACAAAGCTGATTTACAACTATTAAACATGGCTAAGCAAAGACTTCAGTCAAGAGATGCTGGAAAAGGTGAAAAAATTGCTTCTTGGATAGTTAAGAAAGTAATGAAAACTAAACTGAAGACAGGTGCTGGAATTACAAAATTTAAAACTATAGCATCAAAAATTCACTCGCAACTCAAAAAATGTAAACCTAAGAGTGATAAGATTGCAATTAAAATAGCATACTTAGCTGCTAAGAAACTATTGTCTAAAAATAACAAAGTTCGTTTACCACGAGTTATACCATTACCTAAAGTAGGTGGAATTTTGCCTTTATTACCTATTTTTGCTGGATTATCTGCATTGGGTACTCTAGCGGGTGGGGCAGCTGGTATTGCAAAAACTGTTAACGACTATAGATCTGCTCAACAAAATCTGCAAGAATCTGAACGCCATAACAAAAAGATGGAGCAAATTGCATTGGGTAAGGGTTTACATATTAAACCTTACAAAAAAGGTAACGGATTATTCATAAACCGTTCAAAAAACTGATTAGTAGGCTACCCAAACATGCTCTCACAAATTTAGATATTATAAAGTATGCAAATGGTATTCCATTTTTTAGAGGTGTTTACATGAAAGACAGATTACCAAAAAAATCTCGAGATATTGAATGTGGTATTGTTAATCTTGATAACTCTAAAAATCAGGGTACTCATTGGGTAGCCTATGTTAGATTATATGATTATTGTGAATATTTTGATAGTTTTGGTGATCTGAAACCTCCATCAGAATTAATATTATACTTGAATAGTAAAAATATGTTTTACAACTATACGAAATATCAAAATTTTAACACAGTCAATTGTGGACAATTATGTTTAAAATATTTAAGAATTTTTTGGAAAAAATATATAAAATAAGAAGTACATTTGAGTTAGTATCATTGGAAAGATGTCTTTCACACTGTCTATCACTGGTAATACATCGGTTCTAACAACTTACTATAATCCTAATTTACAACTTGAGGGTGAATATGAGTGTGCTCTATTATGCTTATCAACATTTAATTCTATACCGAACATTGATAGTAATAATAATAAATTTTATTATGGTAATAATGAATGTGTAGAAATACCTGAAGGAACATATGAACTTCAAGATATATGTGACTTTTTAAAAAATAAAATAAAAGATGCAACATTTAACCTGTGTTGTAACAACAATACATTAAAAACTACAATTTTTTGCACGAAAGATATGCATTTCAATAAAGATAACACCTTGGGAAATGTTTTAGGGTTTGGTAGACAGACTCTGCAAGCTAATATAATACACGAGTCACACATACCAATTAATATTTTATCATCAACTGTGGTGCGAGTCGAATGTGATATAGTTGGTGGTTCGTATATAAATGGGCGAGCGAGTCATATAATTCATGAGTTTGCTCCCAATGTACCACCGGGTTACAGAATAATTGAAATCCCAAAAAATATTATATATTTTCCAATAAACCAAAAAAATATAAACTGTATTAATATAAAATTAGTAGATATAAATAATAATTTAATAAATTTGCGAGGAGAAGAAATCCAGCTGTACATACATCTAAAGAAAAAATGATTGATCATAATAAAAACATAGCCACATGCATTAAAAATATCAGTACAGTTCGTACCATTCATAAAGAAGCATCTAAAAGAAAAATTAAATTAACAAAAGAAAATAGGAAATTCCTCAAAGTGATAGGCTTATTAAAATGAATATCTTAAATATATCAAATCCACCTATATACGATAATGGTATTGAAAGTGTTGAATTTCATTCATACAAACCTTATGTTACTAGCTTCAACAAGAATGATGAAATTCGTATCCCTATCAATCAACAAGATTTATATATATTACCATCAGCTAGTACATTGTACTTAGAAGGTGTGGTTCATATTTTTAAAAAAGATTCGAAAGAAAAAGTAACAAGTGTTCATTTCACAAACAATCCAATGCTCTATCTTTTTCAAGACGTTCGTTATGAATTAAATGGTGTAGAAATAGATAAAGTAAAAAATGCTGGAATCACCACAACTATGAAGTCACTTCTATCAATGAATGATAATGAATCAAAAACATCAAAGACTTGGGGTTGGGATATAGATGGTACAACCAGTGGTGGACTTTTTTGTGCTTCAATACCTCTTAATAATATCCTTGGTTTTGCAGAAGATTACAAAAAAATTATAATGAACTGTAGACATGAATTAGTTCTGTTACGTAGCAACACTAACTTAAACGCTTTGAAACTCAACACTGGAGAAACGGTTAAAGATATTGAAATTCACAAAATTATATGGAGGGTTCCTCATATAAAAGTATCTGACTTAGAAAGGATTAATTTGCTCAAGCTGTTAAAGAAAGATAAACCTATTCTACTAGCCTTTAGAAACTGGGATTTATATGAATATCCTTTGTTACCCCAAACTACTAAACATACTTGGGCGATTAAAACATCATCTCAAATTGAAAAACCAAGATATGTGATTGTTGGACTTCAAACTAACAGAAAAAACAATTCAAGTCAAGACATGTCTCAATTCGATCATTGTCACTTACGAGATGTTAAAGTGTTTCTTAATTCAACATACTTTCCATATGAATCTCTTAATATTAATTTCACAGATGAGAAGTATGCTTTATTATATGAACAATATGCTAGATTTCAACAGTCTTATTACGGACGCAGACCAGAACCATTGTTAAATGTTAAACAGTTCCTGGAAAAAGCTCCACTGTTTGTTCTAGACTGTTCTAGACAGAGAGAGTGTGTTAAAACTGGACCTGTTGTAAACATTAGATTAGAGTTGGAAAGCGATATTGAAATACCTAACCAAACATCGGCTTACTGTCTTATTCTAAACGACTGTATTATAGAATATAAACCACTAAGCGGTATTGTTCGAAAGATATCATGAATTTTTATATAGCAGATATTCAAGGTTTTAAAGATTACAAAAATAATTTTATTTTAAAAGAATTTGCATTAGCTACTCCCGAACACACTCAAGTTTTTTTAGTTAAACCACCTTATCCTTATAATAAACTAACAATGCAAGAAAAAAAGAACGTGTCTTGGATTGAAAAGAACCGAGGTATTTATTGGAGTGAGGGTTATATCGACTATCGTGAATTTAAAAGAATTATAAAACCAATAATAGAAAATAGACAATTATTAGTAAAGGGAGATGAAAAAATAAAATGGGTAAAAGAACTAAGTGAAAAGTGTTGTGTGATAGATTTAGGCAGTAAAGGGTGTCCTAGTTTTCTAAAAATGTATAATGAATACTGTAATGATAATGTAAATTTAAATTGTATTACTCATGTGAAAGAATGTGCGTTAAAAAATGTTATATGTTTGAAAAGATGGTATAAAACTATATTTATCCCGTCAAAGTACGATATCTAAATAAATACTAATTTAGTAATGATTTTTTTATGTTTTATTTATTTTAAAAGATACCTATTAAATAAATACCTATACAAACAACTATGGTTATGAGGATACTTCACCTTTATCAGGTAAAATCTGGTTGTATAAAATAAATTTGCTTATTTAACTATATTCAAAAAAATTAATAACTTGTTTAGTGAAATATTTTATTGAATAATATTGTTAAGCTCTAAAATTAGGAGACCTATGTGAACAGAAAATAAAACATGATAAAATATATACAAACTGGACTTTATTTTTTTAAATTAAATAATTAAAAAATATACATATATTATTATAAATTACAACCACATAGTTTTTTTGAAATCTTGCGAATTAAATATTCGGTCTGCTCCATTATTTCATCCACTGGTTCTGTCACCACGTACTGTGCACTTAAAACCAGGTTATCTTCACCATCTTCACTATCTTGAGATTCTACTAAGTCCATTACTTTTATTTCTATTAATCGTGTTCCTCTCCCTTGTTCTTTGCAAATAATATATGATTTTAGTGAGCGAGATTTTTTTTTCAGGTTTTCCTTCTTACGTTTTTGTTTCTTATGATTTTGAGTACTCAACTCAGGGTAATTTTCATCAAAGTCCTGTAACGGGTCTTGCGCATATTGAGAGAACAATATTTCATCAGTAGCAATATTCATTTTCTAAAAAAGTATTAAAAAAAGTTAATTAAACCTAAAAAAATATTATTACATTTATTTTTATAAAAAGATAAATTTATTAAATTTTATTACTTACAACAAATAATCGATTTAGAATATGTGAATTCAATCAACAAGTTACTCGGTTTAATAATAAATTACAAGTGCCTACTGTGTAGGTGATTTGACACACATTAAGGTAATTAACCTCTTTCCAGCTAACATCATCATAATATGAATCTACTCGTAGTTTTTGCAGTTCTGTTTAATGTTGCATCATTATTTTTTTATTCATCACGACTATAACCTTTTGCAGGATGGTTAGAAGATAATTAATGAACTCGATAAAAGTGTAAATAAACAAAATTTATTGTGTTATGAAAATAGTAATTTTAATGAATTGTGATTTTTACCTCACAACACTAATATGTTACAGGGTGGTTAGAAACCATAATTTAAATATTATATATATATCTATATATTTAAATCTTACCGTTACTGCTAGGCTATAAAGTTAGGATTAAAGATATGATTATAAAGCGAATTATATTTTAAATTAAAACAACATAGTACATTTTATTAACTTTATTAAAAATAAACATACACACAAATAAAACACAACTAACAGGAGCTTAAAACTAATTATATTAAACACGATATGCTTTATTAAATATTTTTAAAAATAGAACTATTCCCCCATGCTTTTGTTTCTATCTTATTGCTAGATAATGAACGTTTATCATCATTACCAGAAAGTGCAATCTTCGTAACGCTTTGTGTGAATATTTGATGTTTAATTGTCTTAAACAAAATATTCTTCTTTCGAATCACTTCATTTTGGAAGAGCACTTTTTGGTAATCGGATATATCTAAATCCCGAACTACGCATGACTTTACACCTTTCGCTTTTTTTATTAATTTTTCATCGGTTTTGATACAGTATAATTTTGATCTTAAACCCACAAAATCTGTGATAATTTTACCACCCATTTCGTCTTTAAAAAGCCCAGGGATTTTCTTATTTCTTTGCATTATATTAAAAGAATTTTGGGTATCATAATTGCTAGTATCAAAATAGTTAAGAAAATTATTTTTTAGATCTTGATAAAAGTCATCTGTAGTTAATGTGTAAACGAATGAATCCGTGTCAGTGTAGCATAATTGTACACGATTTTGATAAAATGGTTTAATAATATTATAATGAAAATTGTACATGTGAGATTTAGATAATTCTAATACCGTAAATCCTATATATATTGGTTTATCCAAAATAATTTGAGACGGTTTCATTTGTATAGCTACTAAGTTCTCGGTGAACACAGAAACGCTGTGAAAGTAAGGGTTAGCAATTAGTCTCTCAGCATATAATGACTTTTTTGTTTTATTATTTTTATCAAACCATTGATTGACTAATTGAACATTTACTCTATTTTCAGTATTCTCTAAAGTTTTACCGAACACACTATTATTTAACAACTTAAAAAAATCTTGTTCGAATGTGCTTTTTGCTTTTTGTCGTAATATAGTATTTAGTTCAATATATTTTTTTAAGTATGGACTTTGCCTAAATGTTATAACTCTATGAACTTTACGTAAGATCAATCCATGTTCCAGACATTTCTTGAGGTGTATATAATGAATCACATAGTTGTATTTGTTATACAAGTTAGGTACAAGTTTTTCTGATTTCCCTCCTGGTGGAATACATTTTTCAGGGCAAAACGGAAGATCGTTGTGCTTATAGTGCAAGTATTCAGGGTACAATAGGTCTACTTCCAGAATATAACCCCAATCCGAATTATCTTTTATATTTTGAACAATTAACTGATCCATTTCGGGTTGACTTAAAAAGCGGAAATCAGAATATGGTAAATGTTGACACATACTAAACCCATAAAGATTATTGCAATCTAAATAGACGATATAGGATTCTGGTTGTGACTCGTCATATTCACTCATATACCTGTGATTAGCCTTTGCATATCGATGAGAACACATGCATAACCCTCCTCTGATACCTGATTGAATCATTCGAACTATAGCTAAGTCTGATACGAGTTCGAGTTGAACTTGTGTTTTTAATAACATAGCATCAAAAGAGAGACTTGGTGCAGTTATATAAAAAGCAGGGTCAAGTTTGTAATGCTGTTTACAAGTCTTTCGAAAACTCTCAAATATATCAGTTAATAAAAGAACATCGGTTTTCAGGTATAACTCAGTGTAATTTCCGAAATTGTTTATATTAAATTCTCTCCATACCTTCTTCGCGTGTTTGTAGTCATAGTCAGAAATATGTTCGTTAGTTAATGAATTATAAAAGCAGTTTTTTGGAGGTAACATTTTTTCTTTATAAACATCCCAATTTGTAACGTAACTGTATGGATATACACCTTTTCGAGTTAACAAATTAAATTGAGTTTTATTTGGAAAATGAGCTCTTAGACAATTAAAATCTTCAACATTCATTGTTTTAGCAAGTTTGTCTAAACTAGTTCCTAAGAAATTAAATGAATCTAAAAATCGTAACTGTATAAACTCCTCATTATTAACAGATACAAATTTGGAAAATGATGTGTATTTTTCTTTCGTTTTCGGTATAATATTGATCTTTCCTGGTGTCTCCCCTAATTCTTTAATGAATAAGTGACAATCGTAACCAGACAAGTTATGAAAAAAAACAGGAATAAATTTAGGTACTTTATATAGAAGATTACAGTACCGATGTGCAGCACCTCGGTAACGTCCGGTTAAATGACAATGATCTCTAACTTTGTTTCCCCATATGTAATTATCACATATGTGACATCGAGAGGCGTTTTTAAAATCAATATCATCTTTTTCTGTGAATATCATCGGTTTATTTAAACTTAATAAATCTGAAATGTCCTTCACATCCTTATATAGCATATCAATAAATTTAAAGACACAATCTTCACCGCGGTAAATTTTAAACCGATTAAAACTACTATCTATTGAGGAAACAATGTTGTATGCAAACGCAGCAGGTATATGACGTTGTAAATTAGTTGTGTTAGCAGATTCAAATTGATCGTGCTCAATAGGTTGTAATATTGTCTCGAAATCTGCATAAATAACAAACGGAATATTTTGTTTTCTGTTATAGTTTTTAAACTGTATTACCGATCCTTTTTCTGGTAAAACGGTAACAACACCCTCACACAAATGGTCATTAAATTGATTTTCAGTTTGAAAGAATAGTAAACAGCTTTCACAGAAATATAACTTGGCGTGATGTTTAGTCATTTGAGTTCTTACTAGTTGAGGCAAATCTCTAATAAGACAGTAATGAGATGATGTATTATTTTCTATAAGCAATAGATGAATACGTTTTGCTTTGAGATTTAAAGATTCAGATTTATACAGAGGACCTGTTATAGTCCGACCGTTTAATAACCCATACACGTTTATACTTAAATTGGGATTATTTTTTTCAAAAATTGCTATATCTGAGAAAGTAATTGGAAAAGACAAGTCATTAATATTTACAACATTTAAGAAGTTTGGATAAGACGATACTCTTTCAGGGTGACGAGTTGTAGGATATAAAGCAGCTGTCACAGACCACAAAAAACAATAATTATCATTATTACGAATATTTAAACATGCTTTTTTATTTTTTATGAATTTAGGTAGTTCTATAAAACTCGATCCACTAAGAGGTTGATATTTATTTATGTTAACTTCAACATGTAAATTATTTAAAAAAGTCCAACCACTATCCCTATCCTGAAATTCTTCAAGTTTCTTTAATAAATCGTAAACTACTTTATCATACATTACATCGAAATTATAATTTGAATGAATACTGAAATTTTTTGTTGAAAATGATTTTATTTCATGTAAATCATTTTTAAACATAAAAAAGGTAGAAAAAAGTTCAAAATTAACCTTTACAGAAATATGCTTTGATAATGAGCGATTAATTAAAGATTTTACTTGCTCCCTAATTTTATTTAAAAAACATTCTCCTAAGTTTTGACCTTCCTCATTGCATGCAAGTATTCTATAAGTAGCAATACGACCTTTGAATGCGGACTTAATAATCTCTATATTATCATACAATGGGGTGGTAGCATTATTTTTATGTTTATTACTCCTAATATGCCCAACCCACCGCTTCCTATCTACTGCAATATTACAAACAGAGCAAAAAGGCATGTTTTCTAAATTTCAATGATATTAATTAAACAACACCACCGTTCCCATGCTTCGGAGAGCACGTTAATCTGTTAGTCTTGGTTCCACTAATACCAACTTATGGAATAGAAGAAATTGTCTTCAGCAGTGAAGATCTAGGACTCTGTGTTCTAGGAAGACATCTTAAAGATAAGTAAAAATAAAATAAAAACTTAAGTACCTAATTATAAAGAAAATTATTAAATCTTGTGAAGAATTTCACATCTCCAAATTTGTTGTCCCCAATCATTGTTCTCGATCCGTAATAATATGATTCTGCAATAAAAAGTTAGTTTTATGATCATCGTTTTACATCATCGTTCCGTATCTATATTAAATGTAGAACCCGAACTAAAATATTTAATTATATTTGTTAAAGAAATATTGTTATCAAAGTGAGGTAAATTAAAAAAATATAATAAAATATAATAAAAAATAAAATACCTATATATAAAGTTCAAATTATCACCACTCATCCCAATTAGCTAATGCTATTGATTTATATGTCATCATGAAAGTTGATAGTAATTTATTTGTATACTGTCATATGATTTTTTCATTCCTGGTACCAACGTAAAGATGAGTTAGATCTGTAATAATAAATCATAATATAACTTTACATAGTGTATTAAATAATTAAGCGTTTTACATACATACATAAAAAATTATAGCTAGGTAATATAGAAAATATATTTGTGAATGTTGTGCACTAACCTGTGATAATTGTTAGAAGAAAATCACCAACTCTTATGAGATATACGGTCATAATAATGTAAGTACTATTTCACAATCTTTTATTTTATAAAATGCTGATGAAATAAAAAAAAAAATTGCATAGGGTAAATAAACCATTACTTGCCTCCTTTCAAAAAAAATCACATTTGATACCATCACAAGTGAAGATTGTCTAATAAAGCTTGTGTTTTATTTATACATAGTTCTTAGATAATATTTACTTATTATCCTAATACACCTACCTATCATTATAACCCTATTTACTACTATTGTAAAGTTTGTGGTTAGGTAATAGCTACTTTACCCTAACATAAATGTGATGAATGTGTTTTAAATAATAATTGTTTTATTAATTCTAATTAGAAGTCACCTTCAAATTGTTTATAATGCATTTTTTATATGTCAATAATTTAATATGAAACTCTAAATAATTTTAATCATTATTCGATTTTTGCTTTAATACTCAATTATTTGTAATAACCATAAGAGCTATTTTACCATAATATATGATTATCATAAAAGTGTTTTTTAAAATAATTCAACTTTGTGATGACATTTGTAATTTTTATCTATAAAATCTCTTACAGTTTAAACCTTTCATCAAAGCAGTTTCAAGACTTACAACACTTGCACCTAACTTATCGTAAATCACGAGTTCTTAATAAACCAACAGCGTGGCTCTGTTCCTCGTTTATTGTAAGAAGAAGTTTTTAACCAATATAAAATGTAAGTTAAAATGGAAGAATTATACTACTATTTTATGTAACATATAATTACTAGATACCTTTATGTTTCAAATTGATTAATGAGTGGATTATAAATACATGTTTTGTTTTTTTATTATTTCAGGTCTGACTCTGATTATGATGTACAGAAACCAACAAGGAAAACCATCACTGCATGCAAGCGTAAAGGAAAATCCGAGGCTGAGAACGCAAAGCGTGGGCGTTCAACATTGACTCAACCTGAAGTTGTAAAGTGAGATCATTAACATTGGAATAAAAAAATATATAAGAAATGTTATTTTTATTGATGAAATCAATAAAAAATAATACATTTTAATTTTTTTTTTTTTTTTTTTTTTTTTTACATCAATATAATTTTGAGCTTACGTTCTCATGCGACGATCCATGATGTGAATATAAATTAGCTATCAATATTGGTAGCTCTCGGAGAATGCACATCTCAGAGCGACTGTTCATCACACTACCACTACGAACCATCGCATCAGTAGATCCGATATACTTGTTAGATGCATAAGATCTATCTAATAGTCCACATATTGTTTAGTAAAATACCAAGTTAGATACTTTATTCTGTTTTACTCATAATAATAGTAAAAACCGTTTATTCTAGCGAATAATAAACAATAATGTATGTTTTTGTTTTTTTCTTCGTTACAGAAAAACACTTAAGATATTCGACATCTTCGATTTGAGTCATGGTAGAAATGAGGATGGTAGGATGGAGGACGGAAAATCAGTAAAATCGTTTTTCGTAAATAAAGTTGCCAACGGTAACGAGCGACGTACCGCTAACCTTCGTGGTGAGTACGTGGTAGATCTCAAGATCTACCAAACAAATGATGTCTGCATTGGTGCGGATATGGAGAACGCATGGAAAAAAGCGCTCCTCCGCATTAAACTACAAATATCGCATGACACCGAGCAATGGAAAATTCTACAAAAATTAGTACATCAAACAGATGCTATGTTTGAAGAAGAGCCACATTTTTATTCATCATAATATAATAATCTATATATGTATTTTCAAACATTGTAAATAGCCTTTTCAGGAGTGTATTAAATAATCAAGTATATAGTTCCTGCATTTATTATTTCTTTCACCCTTTTTGTACATTAACTAGATAAATTGAAACACTTAGTTAATTAATTTGATTTCCTTAAAAAGTATTGCACAGATAAGTAATAAACCTTTTATATTAGGTGTATTTGAGTAGCTGTCTCTAATTCACAGAGAATCAGCGTAGCGATTCAGCGAGGAAATGTGGTCAGCGTTCTTGCCACCATGCCGCGCGGATACGATTTAGTATATTTAAATTAGGTTTTGTGAATGTGGTCAGCGTTCTTGCCACCCTGCCGCACAGATACGATTTATATTTAAATTAGGTTTTGTGAATAATTAATATTTAATGTTATTTTAGTTTCACTATAGCTTTATAGAAATTTATGAGGAAACACACATTGACGATTATTCTCAATTTGTAATTGTGGACGTAGGTAAGTTTACCTTTATTTTCTATTTAATGAATAATAATGATTGTGTGATGATTATAATATTATCATAACCAAGTATGAATATATATTTTTTTACTTGTTACGTGTTTCACAGAACAATCAGTTTGGATTCATACAATGACATTAATGTTAATATTGTCGCATCCGTATTATTGGGCATTCAACACACCTGAAGTGAGCATCGCGACAGCGATGTGAACGAAAGGTGGGGCAGAATGCCCAATAATACACTACTTCCCTGTCCTGTGATCCTACCGGTGGGATCATGGGGAATGATTCGAAAAAACTTATCATAATACCGCACCGCACGCGCGCCGCACCTTTGATGTTACCGCCTCGCGACGGATACAGGCGCACTGCCACAGACGTACTGTGCTACCACGGACGAGACTCTTCCCACGGTGTGTCGTGCGAGCTGGTCCGCGTCCGTCCGCGATATCACGGACCGTGGGAAGCTAGCTTTAGGCCTTTATTAAATGGGTTATTACGTATCTCACCACTAATCCGAAAACGTTATTTATAGGTTCCATTAATTTACAAGAACCGTGGATTTAGAGGTGGTGGGGCCCGGATTCAATTTTTGACGAAATCACTTTTTTTTTTTTTTTTTCAAAATTTAATTTATTTTTATTGCTCTGTTGAACGGCGAGGCTGACATTTTGAACAAAATATTCTCTACTACGGAGTTTTTCCCAAGCATACGAAAGAACGCCAGAGCCTCCTCGAACCACGGACCTATTATTTAGAAAGAAAGAAAAAAGTTTATTTGTCACAAAAAAAAAACACTAGCAGTAAAAAATAATAATGATAATACAACAAACAAGATAGTGTGGTGACAAATAGAGAATCAGCTCAGCAATAAGCTGCAACACTAGGTCACAGCGCTACAAATTATTATTAGCGCTATTTCAACTGCAAATGGGATAAAGTGGTGATTTATCATGATCTCCGCGTACTTGTTACGTTAAATTATTTATGTATTTATCTTAATTATGTATTCTTATTTTTCTATTAGGTATTATAAATGTATATTTTGTATTTATTTACTTATTTTAACTCTAGTTTTTACTATAATATTTCCATTTTCACACTCTGCACCCATAATATTAATCTCTCACTCTCCCAAAGGTTAGCTGGTAGAGAATACATTCATGGTATTATGCTCGCCTATGTACAACACTTTATATTGTATATTTTGTGTGCAATAAAGAATTTTATTATTATTATTGTTATTAAATTTTACAAAACGTAAACTACCACAAAAGATGCAGAGGGTTAAATAACGTTGGCGCCCTTGGTAATTATGATTAATAGTGTTTTTTTATGTTTTCTTAAAAGTTAAGTCGATTGAAAAATATAAAGGAGATTGTCAAACTAAATAGCTGTAACAACCAATAAAGCCAGCAGTTATCCGTCTCTTGTTCACAAAATTTAATTTAATAATTCAGCTTTTATTATTTACCACAGACATAATGCAAAGGACGGGCCAATAAAGCATTTATTTCTGTCACACGCGCTGGTACTAATATCATCATGTCATGTTAAAGACGAAAATTAAACCAAAGTATATATGTGATTTTGTATGTTTTCTTAAAAGTCTTACTCTAGACTAGTATGTTATGTATCAAAAAAAATCAATACAAATTGCCTATTTAAAATTTAATAGTTTGTGTCATCATTACAGCCCCTATAACACAGCGTCCCAGACCTCCACTGCTGGAGATGGGCCTTCCAGAACATATATCTGGAGAATTTGGCCTACACTCGCCACGCTGGCCAGACAGCTTGGCGAGGATATGATGTCAATTTTTAATGACAATTAATTAACGATTCCACAAGATAGTATTAGTGGAACCGGGACCGACGGCTTAACGTGCTCTCCGAGGCACGGGAACGGTGGTTTTGTAAATCTATGAGAAATGTACGTAAGAAAAGTGTATTTGTAGGATTTAAAAACGCGTTCTTACAACCGAGCCACCACCATGGAATAATTTGTATATAGAAGCCAAAAATACTTCAGACATATGGTTTCTTAGGAAAAGTTATTTGTTTTATCAATAAAATAAATATTCAATCAATTGGTTCAATTCATTTAACACCTCAGCCATATTATTGTTAACAAGCTAACTATCCTTAATAAAAAATGAAATTGAAATGTATTGTGTAAGTTCTTAGGGGTGTTATTTTTATATAAAAATCACCATGGCAAGCTTACAATATTAACAGTCACCAAATTCATGAGTACGTATGAGTAGGGATAGTGGATATGGTATACAGATGCATATTTTGGCGTGTTCATCCATCATTTCTCTAAAAAAAAGGGGCATTCATTTTTTTATTGCCGTGATGCCCAGTCAAGCAGACAGCGTTAGGGACCTGATGTCAGTCATGAGTCTCTGATTCCAGTTGCTAACATTCATGGACCTCGCACGTCACTTACCATCAAGTGGGTGCAAGGTAACATGCTAGTATAATAAAATATAAAAAACCTTTAAATAAATACCTAGAATTTTAATGCCCGTCCATGAAGTTTATATCCATGTTTATAACGGACCAACTTTTGAATAATTCCATAACGATTTACATTCAATGGGGCGTGTTTTAATAACTTCTCAATAAGTTCAAAGTAATAAATTAGTAACTCCTTGGTACAAGTTGGACAAAGGCCCGCCGACGAATATTCATCGAATAATAATTAATCTCTTTATTAATTTTGATGAGATTATTTCATTTTGACAAGTTTTTGTGTTACTTGACTCTTGTAAGTACAGCTTTGTAATAAATTATGCGGCGAGCGCTTTAGGTACCCTCCCTGGTGGTAAGCGCTTAGTTTATTTTGTAAAATAGTTTTAATATCATAGGTAATTTTAGTTTAGTTTTATTTATAATTAGTTTTTTAATCTATTTTATTTTAATATTTTGTACTTCGAATTAAAATATTACTAATACAAATGGACTTATTTTATTCACATATTTTTATTTTAAAAAAGTATCATCACGTCCGTTTCCCTTTCGGGGTAGTCAGAAACTACTTTACTATAGGCCAATCATGACAAGTGGCAAGCTCGTCGATGTCTCTAGCGTACCAAACTCGAGAAATATCACAAATAAATTAAATATTAATTAAATGTATTTATTTACATTAATAAATATTTTTTGTGTCCCGACCAGGAATCGAACCCGGTACCTCTTAGTCTAAATCTACGGACTCAACTGCTAGACCACGGAGGCAGTTATTTTATTAATATGTTTTAAATAGTTTTAATTCATGCATCATTAATATACAATAATATAAAACTAACCCCTACATGATGAGGGAAGCAAAAGAGGATGTTGTTGCAATTGAGGATAGTGTGGAAATAGAAAAAAAATTATGAAAAATAATATTTATATTTTTTTTTATACTAGCACGGCATGTGACCTTGCGCCCACCTGATGGTAAGTGGCGCGCAGGGTCCATGAATGTTAGCAACTGGAATCAGACCCTTATGTCCGACATCAGTCCCTAACACGACTTGGATCCATTTATATTATCTCCGACAGCTACACGACGCATTCTTACAAAACGTTTCGCCAGTGGTTCTCATCAATAGTATTATATTTACATATATTGTAAATTTATTGTTAAGTTTATTTCATTTTTATTATTTTCCATTTTATTGTTTTTATTAGGTATCTATGTATAATTGTTTTTAATTATTTTTTTTTAGTTTTATTTGTTCTATGTTATGTAGTTTATTGTTCTCAGTTTTAAGGTTAGGTTAATTTTACTTTAGGTTTCGTGTTGTTATTGCAGCGAGCACCGCCTAATTATGTAATTTTACCTATCGGTGGCAACTTGTCAATAGCCATACCCTACCCGTACTGTATATATATTTTAGGTATCTAGCTGTAAGTTGTCCTTAAACATTAAATAAAAAAACACTATGCCGGCTTGACTAGATTCCTTTTCACAATTCGCTTGAAGGACTCCAGGTTATAGGAAAGTGGACAGAGGCTGGAAGAGCATTCCACATCTTTATTGTGCGACAGATGTATGAGTCACCAAATTTATAGGTACGCGAAGGGATAGTGACTACGGTATGTGGGTGCATATTCTGACCTGTGCGTGTGGTTCGGTTATGTTATCTGACCGCCGTGGTCTAGTGGTAACAAACGTTGCCGTGAACTCGGGAGGTCGTGGGTTCGATTCCCACCGGGGGCAAGTTGTACATTGTATAATTTGTCTTGTTCTGTGTGTATAATATGTATATATTTACAAAAAAAAAAAGTAGAATATTTAGTTTATCAACCATCTAGTTTTCGTAACACAAGCCTCGTAGCTTACCACGGAAACTAGATAGCGCTGTGTGACCTGTCTGGAAAAAAAAAATTGTTTATATTTTTAAACTACATATTATACATATAAACACCCAGACCGAGACAAATTATACAATGTACAACTTGCCCCCGGTGGGAATCGAACCCACGACCTCCCGAGGTCAAGGCAACGTTTGTTACGACTAGACCACGGAGGCGGTCTAATATGTTTTTATAACATTCTTACTACTATCTAGATTTGTAATAGCTAATCTAAAAGCCGCAATTTCATTCCACAATCTAGATTTTAGCGAAACGACGACCGCGACGTGTAGAACAAAAGTTTTCGTAAGACGTTGAAATAAGTAGTTTTACCCCAACTTTGGAACTCTGAGGGTTTTCAAACTTGGTAAATATTTGAATTTAGTTTGTAAAACCTACCAAACTAGTGTTGCTAGGTCCAAAAACCGATAGGCTCAGCCAGTTTAAGCCTTATGCATCAGAGGAAAATAAACTTTTAAAAAAACCTACAACACTTTTATTGCTTACGTATATAAGAAATAGTAGATTCAGAATGTCAATTTTATAGTGACAGTAAAAAATAAAAATAACTAGTAACACAAATAAATAACACTATTTGCAATAGTTACTTTTTTTCGATGTTTGCTGTAGAAACGATGGGCCCGTGGGGATCGGAACTTAAAGCTTATAAATAAGAAATCGTTCCAAGGCTCATTGACGTCTCTGGTGACAATAGGGCTGGCAGTTTTTTCTCCCAAAAATTAAGTATCATCATTCAAAAGGGAAATGCTAGTCGCAATCAAAGGGCGCGCTTCCAGACGGTGAAACATCATCGATGCGAAGTGCGCCGGCGCACATTTCATTTCATTTATTTATCACCGTAGGGACCGTCTGGAACACTTGGTTAAGTCAATTTATAATACTCTGTAACTAATATAAGTTACCTACAGTAAACGAGATAACACAATCGCACACAGGCGTTTTTTAAAATTATTTATATAAAATAAATAATAAAACGCCTCCGTGGTCTAGCGGTTAAGTCCGTGGATTTAGACTCGGAGGTACCGGGTTCGATTCCTGGTCGGGACACAAAAATATTTATAAATGTAAATAAATACATTTAATTAATATTTAAATTATTTGTGATATTTCTCGAGTTTGGTACGCTGGAGACATCGACGAGCTTGCCACTTGTCATGATTGGCCTATAGTAAAGTTGGCTAAATGTGAATCCGTTTATTTATAAGCGTGGTTTCTGACTACCCCAAAAGGGAAACGGTCGTGATGATACTTTACTTTACTTTATTTATATAAAACAATGAAATATCGAACATTCAAATGTATCAAAAGATTCAGTATAATTAAGTAACAGAGATATCGTTTTAAAAAGCAGAGTAGAATCCAGACATTTATCTATGATATAGTCGTAATTCTTTTTCTATCGTAACCTAGTGAAACCCTTTCTTTACTGCACAACGTCTTGGATCTGACCTAAATCTAAATTACGGACAACGTCCAGGGAAATAACATCAAAACGGTTGGACCACATAAAAACCAAAAATAGGAATTCTCTCTGTCCATCGTAAGCTAAAATGTACCTACTAATATTAAGCTAAACTAACGGTTTTTATTATTTTATACAGCACAAATAGTACAAAAATAGCTCCAAAATGGATGAAGTCATTTATAGCAATGGCATGGGTTGACTGCAACTTGTAGTGATCATATTTCTAGATAAATAAATTTAAAAAAAAATTAAGAGCTAATAAAAAAAATATGATATAAAAAAAAACTAAAACAAAAAAAGCCTACTTACAAAACGTAATTTAAATATAAATAGAATCCGCGCGGTATGGTGGCAGGTTGCAGAAAGGCTGTTTTAACATGTTTAACGTATGCCTTAAAGCATTTCATTGGCTTAAATAACTAGTGACAAGCAAAAAGAATCACATGACGTATTTATTTATTTAAAACTTTATTACACTATGTAGCAGGATCCAGCTTAATGCCGCTACACATTCTTTGACAGTTATCCTTTGGGACAATAAAAAACATAATTTAGAAGTAGGTATCATCCATTTATTTTATTATAGCCACAACGTCCTAGACCTCCACTGTTGAAGATGGACCTTCCAGAACATATATCCGGAGAATTCTACCTATACTCGTCACGATGGCCAGACGGGTTGGCGAGGATCTGATGTCTATTTTTAATAATAACAAATTCTTTATTGTACAAAACCAAAACAACTTTAACGATGAGGGATCACGCACATCTCAGTGTCAGATCATGGTGCAGGTCGTTGGATAAACGCATTTTCCTCAAAAAAATTTGGGTACACTTTTAGAAAATTGCTCCTTAGGCATATATGTCTGCCTACGACTGAGCATAAAAGTTTGGTCACGATGTCGATGAGCTTGGTCACCACGGGCTGTCGTGTTCCAAAAGTGCGGGTCGCTGAATCCGTCATAGCGCCATTAATGATCTCATTACGATAATACGTTCACCATCCAATATTCTACTTCTCTCCCTACCCAATCAAATACTGTATGATTCCGTTAATGCCGTCTTGAAAGCTCGTTCCATAAATGTATTGACGGCAGACCTGCTTAGGCCCAATTCTTTCAGTAAGTGATGCAAAGATTTTGCTGGAACTCCTCTTGCACCAACTTCCACTGCGTAAAGCTGAGTCTCAAGACTAATTCCTAATCATTTCTTCTGTGAGATCATAATATTTATTCGACTTCATGTTGCGGTCTTTTGGAATATTTGATTCCCACGGAACGGTAAGTTCAATAAGGATAACTTTTTTCAAGTTCCGAGAAAACACTAAGATGTCTGGCCTATAGGCTGATACAGCTAGTTCATCTGGGATCCTATAATGGTGTTCAAATGTATCCATGAGAATTTTCCAGTCTGATGCGGCGCCAAGCAGGCAACATTTTGATATATTCCACGTAATTGGTAGTTAGTTTGTCAATTTGGGTATTTAAGGCAATGAAGTGCTTCATAGACATACGTTACACATGTTAAACAATAATCGTGATGAGACACGGCCTTATCCACCATACAGCAGTATTTTGTTTTTCGGATAATGATTTTATATCTTTAATTTTAAAATTACATATGACACTTGAAACCTAAAAAAAAATGCTCTTCTGATAATTTACGCGCGGTATAAATACATACATAGTTTAATAAACAGATAACCCCTTCTCTGCTTCGCGCAGTCGAGTAAAAATAACGAATTACGAATAAAGTATAGAGAATGAAATCGGAAATTACAAAAAAGAAAATAATGGATGAATTCTTATTATGTAAAAGTTTTGATTGATGAGTAACGTTTATAAATGGGCATGTGTCTCGGAAATTGATGTCACGCCATAATCGTACAATTTTATTCTGACAGTTCCATTGAGTTTAATTTTAATTAAATTGCTGATCCGATAAGCAAGAACTCGTATCATTTTTATTTTATTTAATTAACTACGTGCCTTTGTCTCGGAGCCTGGACTTTTTACCCACATAAGTGTCGGTGTGGGGAACCAGTGGAACATGTCGGATACCACAGGCTTTCTTGTGCTAGAAGTGCCGGCCGCATTCCTCGTCACGCGGCTTTAAGAGCCGTATCATCCGTAGGGCTCTTGTCACTACTGGAGTACCCGCAATTTTAGAACTCTCTGGGATCACACGCAGCAATGGCAAGAGACCCGACACGGTATGACCGTTTGCTGTGGAAATTTGGCAGGTCTCTGGTGTGGGATGCGACATGTGTAAACACATCTCATCACATCCAGTTAACCTCGTCCAGCACGGGGAGTGCGGCGGTTTCTGCTGAGAACCTCAAGCTGCGCAATTAAGCCAACCTCAATACAGGTTACGAGTTTGCGCCGCTTGCTGTCGAGACGATGGGACCATGGGAACCCTCAGCCAAGCGTCTGGCCAAGGAGTTGTCCAAACGGCTGACTTTCTTAATTTCTGCCAACGCATTTGCCTCACTATACAGAGGGGAAATGTTGCCAGTATTCTTTGGACTATCTCCGATGGGACGTCTCTTGAGTATATTTTTTATTTATAGTTTATTTTTTTATTAGGTTTAGTTTATAGTTATTTAATTTAATTTTAGTAGTTTGTTATTATTATTTAATATTTTGTAAATATTATTTTTCGAATATATTCATAATAAATTGCATTACTCGTATACATTAACTACATACTGGAAACATAAAACTTTTTTTTTCACTTGATACACACATACATATCTTCACGTCAAATCCCTTGCGGGGAAGGCCGAGATAATTGAGCGCCACTTGTCACGATCACGACATACCTCTTTCGCTTCTTCGACATTCATCAACCTCTTCATATATGCATTTTGTTGCAATGGCTTTTTAATGCACCTTTAGCTATTGATTTATTTATTTGATCGTGATAGGTGAGTTGGTCTTTCAGGGCCTCTTTTACCCACAACTTTCGCATCATGTATCTGGTTCGTCAATCTCCCTTCAACCATGGAGGTCTAGGACGCTGTGTTCTTAGGGCTGTAATGAATGAATACCTGATTGGATGATTCGTACTGCGCCTCCACCTGATTGGTCAATTGGTACTGCTAAGAGCAATTTGCAGCTTTTTGGACTGCGTTTTGAGGGCTTATCTTTAAACAACGATGGTACACAAATACAATTAAAAAGATTATTTTTTTATATTATTTAATATTTTTTATCTTTAAGTAGATACTTTCTTGCTATTTAAAATTATAGAAATATGTTACGATTCATATCCCTGATCAGTGAAGTATGCCAGCAGAATATCTCCACTATTGACTAACACAAGAACCAGGCTTTCAATACAACATATTCATATTTTTACTAGCTATTTGATATGTTTCATATATGTTGCATTGCCCATGTAATAGAGTAGTCAATAAAAAATATATTCAAGTGGCCGTACGTCTGTCTGTTTAATTCGCCTTATTCATCACCATCATCATCAGCCAATGGCTTTTGACGGATTCCACGTTTCGGACTTTATCCATTAAAAAAATACCGAGCATAGCTCTCTCCATAGCTCGCAGAGCGACCTTAAACTTGTGGACCAGACCCACTGTCAGTTTCGACGTCTCCGCTTTGTACGACAATACTGGAATAACGCATTGGTTAAAAACTTTCGTCTTCAAACACTGTAGTATGTCTGATGAGAATATGTCCCAGCTGTATGTATCTATCGGCTTCTTTGCTGAAGTTCGCTATGCCTAATTCTATAGTCTATCCAAGGTTGCCCACGCTGATTGGTCGCTTTGTTTTTATTCGCCTTACTAACTGAACCTATATTGTGGAATATCGTAGACAGAAAAATTAAGTCTTGAGCATACAAATACTTTATTCTTTCCAAGATGTGCGTCGGTCAGTTGTCGTAGTCTGAGTGTTGCAAAACTCCGACTCAGAAACAAATTACTTGTAGAATATATTTATGTCTTATGTTAGTCAGTTCGCTGCTTTTTCCCATTTTAGATTATGCAGATATCTGCTATCCTTATGTCACTGAAGAGCTACTGAATAAACAAGATCGCCTTCTCAACTTACGCATTCACTATGTGTTTGGCTTGCGTAAGTATGATCATGTATTCCATTTTCGAACTCAGTTGAAATGGCTCAATATCCGCTTTCGCAGATCTGCCCATCTACTTGTCCATTTGTATGGTATCCTGAACAATCCTCGTGCACCTCCTTACCTCAAAACTCGATTTGAGTTCTTTTGCGTTTTGTGCTTCGTTCTGCTTTTAACAATCAACTCAAAATCCCATCCCACTCCTCTAGCAGATATTTAGATTCCTTCACAGTGTCTGCAGCCCTCCAGTGGAATAAACTACCACTGGCCATTAGACGGGCACCATCTGTCAATGTTTTTAAACAATTAGTCACTAACTTGTTTCTTTATAAGCAGGAGCACACTACATCTAGTACACATTGAATATTTGGCACAAAATATGTATACGTATGTTTATTTGTATATATATATATATATATGCATATGTTCATAATACTTGCATGTAGTTTATGTAATTGCTTGGTATGTAGTGTATTTATAAATTAGATTAATATTATTAGATTGTTCACCCTGCCCATAATCTCTCACCATCCCAAAGGTTAGTTGTCAGAGAATGCCTAACAGGCATTAAACTCGCCTATGTACCTAATTTTAAGTTTTGGTGCAATAAAGAATTTAAAATAAAATAAAATAAATGTCTTTAAAATATTATAATTATTCAAACGTCGCTCTATGTCAATATGAAATGAGACCTAAAGGTTTCTCCCGCTGAACATCTTATTACATGGGCATTGTCCGGTCAACAATAATTATGAAATAGTTACTAAACTATCTACTGAGATTCCAAACGATTCCTCGTTTTCTAGAGAAATAAAACTATCTACTTTTTATAACGCTCTATTTGACGGCGCATTGTACATGTTCATTGAAATAGATAGACTAAACTAAGCTTCAAACGATTACTCAAATAAACTATTTACTTTTATAATACTCTATTTGATCTAGTAGCGGACACACTGCGAAGCATTTCATTTCCTACGAATGAAATTAATGAGTTAGGCCGTTGCACATTTGCGTTGTGACAAAGTTGCACAAAAGTGACCTTGAGGTTTAGTTTCAAATAATAATCATCCTATCGAGTAGTACGCAATAAGTTAGATAACGAAATATTATAGTCTAATATTTGTTTTAAACACGCGCCTTACTTCAAATAGATGGTTATTAAAATGTTTAATTTGGACAAAGCAATTATTTTTAGATTGTAAGCGGACATGTAATTTATCAATTCATTTGACATTAATATTATACTTATTGTAAGCTGACACGGCTTTTATAGCCACGAATTAATATTTATGGACATAAATATCATTATTGTTAGATTGTAAGCTGACATGGCCTTTTTACAGCCACGAATTTAATATTAAGTATCTAGCTGTAAGTAAAAACAAATTCCTCGTTTATGGCAACAATGTTTTAGTTATAATTATTGTATTGATGTTGGGTTCGGTCCAACCATAGTCAATGGTAATATTTTTTATTTGTTGTTATTATATTTTTTATTTATTTATTGGCTTGTATGTATTGACAATATCCAAGTGGTACGTGCTAACCATACGGAAATAAATTATTTTGATTTGATTTGATTTGATTGATAGTGTACACAAGGTTATTTAAATCAAGGCCCAGTCTTAATATTTAATCAATGACTCCATCTATGTTAAGCATATCGTGTAAAGGTATTCGACATTTCTGTAACGCCAGTAAAGTAATTTGCATATAAAATGATGCAATGTAAGGTTTTCTTTGAAGCAATTCGAATTTTCTTGCTTACTTTACCTGAAAATTAGAATGGATTATTTTGATGTAACAATTTATTGAGTTACAAATTATTATTTATAAATATTATATTTATTAACAATGCAGACAATAATATAAAATTAAACACTAAATTATAAATTAAATTAACTGCACAACAAATAAAAATAATAAAAAATAAAAAAAACTTACCGTCCGATACGCGTAGTGCGCCGAGGACACTCGCTACGATCCCCCGTTGAACAGTCACCCGTCGCCAAGCTGATTTTTTCCCCAAGCTCACGAGAGAACGTCAGAGCCTCTTTGGACCACGGACCTATTGTTTCGACTGCAAATAGGATGAAGTGGTGATTTATGATGATCTCCGGGTACTTGTTGCGTTTAAGGCGCGCGGCTGACGGACTCTCAACACATGTGGCATTCCAAACCAGCGCACGCCTTGTTTGTATGGAATCAATGACATCTCAACCAGACGCCTACAATCAGAACTAACTAACCCTGATGATTCGAGGATGCACAGGATATTAGCGCCCTTGACAGGATGACATCGCATGGTGTCTTGAGATCCTGCCGGAACTTTTTTGGCAGCATAACGCGGTGGCCTAGTTCGTCTACATTGACACCGCAATATCATATATCGCCGGTTTAGAGAGAAACCCATCTAAGTTATGCATCTAATGGATTCATTAGATGCATCTTATGCATCTAATTGATCATCGGAGGCAGTATCAACATAACTCTTATCACTGACTGACTTTGCAAATCCACTTCGCTAGTATATATATATATATATATATATATATTGTCCTGCCTCTTATTTATTATTTTTATTTTTAATTAAATAAACATTAGCCTATTTGCTTTATTTATTATTATTTTCTTTTACTTTTGCTAGTCACTGTGTAATTGCCATTATTAATTTATATCTTATTGCTATATTTTGACTCTTTATTTCTGTTTTTAATTGCTTATGTTCCATTATTGCTACTTTGTTTATATGTTTAATATAATAAGTTGTGATTAAAAAAAAAAAATTATTGCAAAAATAATATTTTGAGCAAAAGCTTTTTCAAAGTTTGTCTTTCCTAACATATTTGTCACATTTAGAGATGTAGGAACAGGTAGGTGTGTAGCAAATTTTACGAACTTTGTAGTGTATTTATATAAATTAAAGAGTTTTTTAAACGACTCGTGTAAAAAAGTGAATTTACTAAAAAAAAAACAGATGGTTTTCGCTCTAACCAGGCGATATATTGATTCTTTCTAAATTAGATTTGGCCGTTTTTATAGTGATAAGTTTTAACTGGGCTTGCAGCTCATGTAGTCCAACTATGAAGACTCCATAGGGAGTAGACATCAGGGTAACAATAAAATCAAAATCAAAACATTTATTATCTAGAATACGGTACATATTGTGGCTAGTAGTAGTACAGTTTTCCGGCGTATCCTGCCGTCATGCAGCATCAAAATAATTACAGTTATATAGATAGTCAATAGTTTCAACACACCTAAATACATTAAAAAAAAAATGGAAAAATAAATTACATGTCAATTATTTATATTATGTCAAAGGATAGGTAATGATAATAATTAAATTATCCTACTCAAGTACATCAATAAGAAATTCCTTATTTGAATAGTATACCTTTAGTACCAATAGCTTAGTGCTAATATATATGTATTTGGCATAGTATCTATGTATATATACGTTTATTCATAAGTATATGTGTAATTTATGTAACAGTGTAAGTATCTATTAGTATTTAGTGTGTGTAGTATATTAGATATTGTAAAACTTGATATTGGCACTACCCTTAATCTCACACTCTCCCAAAGGTTCAATTTTAGAAAATGCCTTACAGGCATTAATCTTCGCCTTTGTATACTTATTTTATTCGAAGTAATATACAAACAATATAAAAGAATTACAATATTAAATAAACTATATTACAACAAAATCTAACGTAAAAAAAAAAATACATAGAAAATAAAAAAAATAGCTCCTCCAAATCGCTGTCTTGTGGATGTATACTTATTTTGTGCAATTAAGAATAATAATAATATGAAAGCAATAAAAATATTACCTATACTGATGTTATATGTTAAAATAGATGCAGGGTTAACAATGGTTTTAAAATGCAATGTAGTGGTGAAGCCATGTTTATTTATGTAAGTTGATCCAGCTGAGAGTGCGGTCTGAATAAATATTTACTCGAGCTACTGAGACTCAATTCAACAGGTTCACAACTGTTTTTACACATTAAAATCCTGTTCCTTTCATATACTGTTGGGACTTGAAAACCAAAATATCTTAATGGGTGTTGCTTGGCAATTGTACTGACATTTGCCCGAAGTGGCACACGCCAGACATTAGTACAGCAGTGGACATGACTCTAAGCTTTATTATTATTACTTTGGATTGTTACTAACATAGTTTTAAGTCATTGGATTGTTACTAACACTATGGACATTTTTTTGTCAAAAATAAATGATTTTTATTCTATTCTGTACAATATAATATTATACATAATTTCCCACGCATTTTACTGCTAGGCGGCATGAAAACAAAAATAAGTTATAAACTTTATATATATATATATATTAAAAACTATGAAAAGATGTCCGTGTGGAAAAAAAATCGACTCTTGGAGTTCATGTGCGGGCAGATTTTCCCGCCACGGCTTCCTTAACGATGCTAATAAAAGGCCTGTAGCCACCATTGAGGTTCCAGCTCTTCTAGAGCCTGTTGGAGTTATCCAAGATGACGGCAAGAGACCCGATGGTATAACGCTGGTCTCCTGGGAACGGGGACGTGCATCGACACCCTCGCCGCGTCGCATCTCAGGGGGATAGTGCATAAAGCGGGAGCCGCGGCGGAAAATGCGGAGTCCAGCAAGCGGTTTTTTCCGTCTTCAATCAGACTCTTGCTGTACAAAGCAAATATCAGATCATGCATAGAATACTGTTCTCGCCCTTGGGATGGTTCCATCAAGTATATTACAGATGCTCTCAATGTCCTACAGAGGATACAAGCTGTTCGAATTGTGGACGATGCCACTATATCTGGAACTCTCGAATCGCTTCGCTGAGATGTAGCTTCTCTGAGCGTGTTCTACCGGCTATAAATGAAAGTTTTCACGTTGTGTAATTGAAGAAAAGCCAAATAGAAAAATGTGAAACAAAATACACTAACACTGTAGAATTTTGTTACATGAATAATAAAGCTTTGTGCAATAGAATGGCAACGAGCAACGAAACAGAAACGGAAGTTAAACAAGAAAAAGGTAAAAGGGGAAAAAACATTTTGTTTATTGACCTTAATTCTTGAACCGGTCATTTTAAACAATTTAAGTCACCTATTTATTTTACTGGGAATCAAACAAGGCCTTTAGTTTGTATAAACCATGTACATATATCGCAACTACTTACTCTTACATGTCTAAAAAGCTA
This sequence comes from Tinea semifulvella, assembly GCA_910589645.1. NCBI lineage: Eukaryota > Metazoa > Arthropoda > Insecta > Lepidoptera > Tineidae > Tinea > Tinea semifulvella. Next base: position 11,655,186 of record OU342597.1, read on the forward strand.
CCCTCCTCATACCACGGGAAAGCATCACCAAAATAATTATAGTATATAAAACAAAGTCGTGTTTGTTAGAACACTCATAACTTGAAAACGTCTGTACTGATTTTCATGGTCTTTGATTTGTTGGATTTATCGCCGTCCCGAATAATAGTGAATAACATTGGAAAATAGATGAAAAAATAAAATAACTGAAAAAACATTTTCCCACACAAAATGTTCGTGGGTTTCGTACCTGTCAAACAATGTTGGTTGTCAAATATTTATGCGTGCGTTCAGAAATTTATATTTAGCTTATTTATATAATATAGAATGAATGACAAATAACCAAATGAGTACTCGCTTACCCGTCTGGCCAGCGTGGCTAGTGTAAGCATAAAGTTTTTTTTTTTAAAACCAACTGCTGATACCTATTGGTCTCACTTGTACGTCGCGAAATTATCTGTGATATGTTTTTAAAATTGTTTTATGTGAGAATTATTATTATTATTAATGGCATTCATTGACTGTCAGGCGGTACAAAGTTCTCCGGGTCAGCTCGTAAAAAAATAAAAATACATTAACGACCTAGGCCCAGCCAGGGGGAGGTCATGACCCCAATGAGCATTATAATTATTATAATCATTATAATCGTTTATTTCCAATAAAATCCTATGGACATGTTTTTCTATTGGAGACCCATACTAGGAAGGCCGGTATTGTGGGGTCTCAATTACACTAAATCTAAAATTAAATTAAAATTAAATATATATTATATACATACATAACGTATGTATAACTTAACCGCTAGAGCTAAATCCGTGGATTTAGACTCAGAGGAACCGCGTCCGATTGCTGGTCAGGACATAATAATATTTACTAATTTAATTATATTTAATTTATTTGTGATATTTCTCTAGTTTGGTACGCTGGAGACATCGATGAGCTTGCCACTTGTCATGATTGGCCTATAGTAAAGTTGGCTAAATGTGACTCCACTTCTTTATAAGCGCGGTTCTGACTACCCCGAAATGGAAACTGTCATAGTATACCTTTTTTATTTATTAAATTAGTTTAATTACTAGTATTGTTATCGAATTATAGCCTTTCCTGACTGGACCTCGAGTATTTGACCCTCTCTGACTTGATCCAACCTTGGCTTAAATTAAAAAAAATATCTGCAGGACCGCTTCTAAAAATATATATTTTTGGCAACTCCAAAGAAACTGTTGCATTTGAACTTGCAATGCAATTCATCATCGTCATCACAGCCCCTAGTACAGAGCGTCCTAGACCTCCACTGCTGGAGATGGGTCTTCCAGAACGTAACAGAATATCTCGAGAATTACACACTACACTCGCCACGCTGGATAGACGGTTTGGCGAGGATCTGATGCCAATTTTAAAGACAATTTATTAACGATGCCTCAAGTTGGTATTAATGGAACCGGGACCGACGGCTTAACATATTTCTGAGGCACGGAAACGGTAGTGTTGTAAACCTGAGACATTTTTTTTATTTTTCATTTTTTTTTCCTTATATCATAACATTTAAATATAACATTATTCTGCCAAACTATAAAATAGTTTATCTGCAGATAGCTCTCATTACAATGATATATTAGCACACTTAGTTTATAAAAGATTAAATAAAATAAAACACAACTATAATAGATTCGGTTATTAACTGCTAAATAAAAAATAAATAATATAGCTTGTATCTTTTCAATCGCACACTTTTTTTTTTCACACAAATAATCTATCGATTTTGCTACTCAGTCGTTCGAGTAGTTCTTTCTTAATTTTGTTTTTATATGTCAATTTGGATTTTTATTTTTATTTTTTTTTATTTATTAAATGTTCGTAAGGAAAGTATTTCTCATGGTATATGCCGTAATAATGCAATTGAATATTGGATATATCTACCTGATGCACCACTGTGCTACACTGTGCTGTGTAATCTGATTTAAATGATGTAATTTTTTTTTATTTTTTTAAAAGTTTTTTTTTTGTTAAGTATTAATTTAAGATTATATAGTATTATAATATGTGTACGCTTCAAAAGCAGAGCACAGTGGAACGATTTCTATATTTAGTCTACAAACAAAGAATGTTAAATTAAATTTTAAATTATAATTCTATGTGATAAGGCCGCTGACTCTAAAATATAAGTCAATAATTCCTCGTTTTATCTTTCATACATTTTAAAGTAGAAAGACTTCAATGTCAAATCCATGTGTTTACATTAAACGAACTTACGCCAAAACTATAACTAAATACGATTATTCGCGCCTTTTAAATTTGAATGAGTTATTTGTCATTTTTTAGTTTGCGTTTTGTGTCTATGCCGCGCTTGTACCCGCGCCGCCGTTATATTTAAATTAACTTTAAAATCGCAAACCTCATCATCAGCCCGTGTCTCCACTGCTGGATATAGGCCTCCCCCAAGGCTCGCCATTTTACACGATCTTCCATCCCCCACCAGCGACCTTCCTCAGGTCATCTGTCCATCTGGAGGGGGGTCGTCCCACTCTGCGTCTTCCAGTACATGGTCTCCACTGCAGGACCCGTTTACTCCATCGTTCATCGCTTCTGCGACAGACGTGTCCAGCCCATTGCCACTTCAACTTGCTAATTTTGAAAGCTATGTCGGTAACTTTGGTTCTTTGACGGATGTCAACGTTTTTGACTTTATCCTTCAGAGAAATCCCGAGCATAACTCTCTCCATAGCTCGCTGAGCGACCTTGAACTAATGTATCAGACCCACCAAAGAAGAAAACTTATATATGCCTAATTACTAATTATAGTCTGGATGAGTCTTGGTATTTGAGTTCCTGAGGCAATTTCTAAACTTTTTATATAATAATAATAATAATATGTATACTGTGGTATATTTATGATTGATTTAAATTATTATTATTGGACATGAAAAAAGAGCAAAATCAATAAATTATAAAGGTGGACTGTATGAAGGAGCTGGATGCTCACACGCACTTACTTGTATTCACTGCAGGTGGTCTTGGGCTTTCCTTGGATCGCCAGGTTGCTGCTGGCCCCGGGCAGGCTTCTTTTCTCGCAAATTCTGTGCAAGCAATGGCCTTGGCACATTTCTTACTGACGCTTTTGACAGCTGAGTCGTGTTCATTAATTTACATATTCTTCTTATGCGCAAGGTGCGTTCGGAAAGATCTCGCAGGTTTTAGAGCGAGATAGGCACACCCTTCCGCTAGTGCGTATGAGAGGGATAAAGGATGGGTATGGCGATATATAAAATTAATAGACAATCAAATAATAATAATAAAAAATCAAGTAATAAAAGTATCTATTACAATAAACAATAGACAACCTTAAAGTTGTTTTAAATATGATAAGGCGCAAACAATTATTATGCTACTCACTACACCCGAAAGGTGAATCCATGATAAGTATACGAGCTGAGTAATTATATTAAATGAAATAAATTGAACAAACAATTAATAAAACCGCCAGTCACAAGATACAATTTGCGAGAAGAATTTAATTAAATCAAAATGGTGATGCGGTTTTTCGGGCGTTTCATCAGCCTTTTGGAGTTTTATTTGGGGCTTTTTAAAAAGGGTTGCGGCGTGTTAAGCCGATTTTAATTATTGAGTAGCCACATTTCGTTTGACGATTTAAATTGCAATATATTTTAATTTCCAACCCATATGTCAGCATTAGTCAACCAAAATCCAATGTCTTTGGCTTAAATCAATGAAGCGTGCTCGGATTTTTTATATTTTTTTATTCATTACAGCCACAGTGTCCTACACCTCCACTGGGAGATGGGCCTTCCAGAACATATAAGCTAAGTATCATCACGACCGTTTCCCTTTCGGGGTGGTCAGAAACCACACGCTTATAAATCACATTTAGACAACTTTACTATAGGCCAATCATGACAAGTGGCACGCTCGTCGATGTCTCCAGCGTACCAAACTCGAGAAATATCACAAATAAATTAAATGTATTTATTTACATTAATAAATATTTTTGTGTCCCGACCAGGATTCGAACCCGGTACCTCTGAGTCTAAATCCACGGACTTTAACCAGAACATATATCTGGAGAATTCGGCCTATACTCGCCACGCTGGCCAGATGGGTTGGCAAGGATCTGATGTCAGTTTTTAAAGACATTTACGATTCCACAAGAAAAGTGCTTTTCTCATTGGTACATGCCGGAGGGGTTTGAAACGACCTTTGTGGAATATTAAGGAAAGCGATCTTACAACCGAGCCACCATCGCGCCTCGGATTATGCTCCGCATATTATCACTGCCTGTAGCATACAATTTTCTTAAAATAAACCAATAAATATGTTTATTTTACATTATTTTAATACATAATAGTAAAATTAGGAAATGCGGCCAGCGTTCTTTCCACCATACTGCGCGGACACGATTTATAATTAAATTAGTTAATGTAAGTTTTTACCCGAATTCGCTACGATACATCATTACCAGACTTCGCGGTGCTCCGAAACCGTGTCACGTCTTTCTGGGAGCGGCTACGCTCTTCAACAAATCGCATTCTGAGTGCGGTTTGCGACGGGATCCCCAGTAAAATACACTCACATTGGTTGTCTGTGCAGCAGAGCCGAACCGTAAATGAACTTTAGTCGATGTTTGGCAAATATTTTATTTTGTATTACAACCGGCATGACTCCGTGGCCAGCAGCCAGATTTTGTTTTTTGAAGCGCAAGGAATTTTTAACGAACGGACGGTTGATAAAAGTTATTTAATTTTTTTTAATAAGTATAAGTTTTATTTTTATAACTAAGTAGTTTTATATGTCCTTAGATGCCGTATCCGCATCGAGTGACGTCCCCGACCAGTTTAGCGACACATTGTACGTAAAATGTGAGCAATGTTCTCAGCCCCGTTTTTTTCGAGGAAGCATAGGTTTAAAAATACATATTGGCAAAACACATAAACAAAATTCTATTCAAGCTTCCTCGAATACCTTCCCGGACCAATTAGATTTTAGCAAAATTTTAGGCAATTATAAAAATTCGTTACCATTAATAAAAAGAATTCCGCGTGGCGCACGCATTACTGTTGCAAAGGCGCTAACAAAATTAATAAATAAAGTAGTAGCTGAAAATTCAAAAATAAGCTGGGAATTTCTGCTTACATTTGCGTACCGGACTCTATATGTCAAGAGAGGAGAGGGTCACAGCGTTTCCTTAACGCAAAAAATCAAAGACAATTGTGACCAAATTTCAGACGGACTAAATATCATGACCCCACCCCCTTTTAAAAACCACACCAAAAACTACAGCATTAAAAAAATTGAGGACAAAATTAATGACGGTGACCTGAAGGGAGCTGCTGACCTTCTCTTCTCCCATGATGTTGTCGCTCCTGACTCTCCAGAAACTTTGGCTGCCCTCCAAAACAAACACCCTCCACCAGCAACAACACTTCTGCTTCCCGATCCTCCAGGACAAAATGAGCCTTGCCTCCAAGTAACATCCTCGGAAGTGCAAAATGCCATTTTGTCCTTTAAAAATGGATCGGCAGGTGGCCTTGATGGTCTTACTCCACAGCACTACAAGGACCTGATCAGCGGTACAGCAGGCGACGCTGCTGAACCCCTCCTTGTCGCCTTGACCTCACTTGTGAATATTATGTTATCCGGCCAAGTACCTATTAGCATCACTGACATACTATACGGCGCAAACATATGCGCACTTAAAAAAAAAGACGGTGGTATCAGACCGATTGCCGTTGGCTGCACTTTGCGCCGTATAGTATCCAAAATTTGTAGTAAAATCATATTACCTACTCTTACCTCGAAATTTCAACCTTTACAAGTGGGGTTTGGCTCCAAGGGTGGCTGCGAAGCTGCTGTACATGCTGCTCGGAGCTTTGTAGTGCATCACGGGGGAGATGTGATGTTAAAGGTGGACGTCAAAAACGCGTTTAATTCGGTTGATAGAGGTGTCATGTTGGACCAAATTAAACAACAGACCCCGGAAATTTATAGTTACCTTTGGCAGTGCTATAGCACCTCTTCAAAATTATTTTTTAAAAATAACACTTTACTTTCGGCAGTTGGTTGTCAACAGGGCGATCCGCTCGGTCCTGCCATCTTCAGTTTGGCAATACATAATATCATAAGCAGCCTAAATTCAAAATTTAATATATGGTATCTCGATGATGGCACGATCGGAGGAAATGCGGACACAGTTCTCAGTGACCTTCAAAAACTTATATACGATTTTGGCACCATAGGTTTAGAATAAAAATTTTTCAAAATGTGAACTTTATTTATCAAATTTATTAACTCATGGCAAACAAATTGAAATTATTTCCAAATTTAATAGTCTAGCGCCCAATATCAAAATTTTAAATAATGAAACCCTTCGGCTCCTAGGATCACCAATCTTAGATGAATCCATCCAAATTTATGTTCAGGAACAATTAACTAAATTTAACTCAACTTCAGAACGCTTATTCCAAATTCAACCCCACATGGCACTTTTTATCATACGATTTTGTTTGTTCACCCCCAAATTTACATATGTACTCCGTTGTTCTCAACTTTGGAAATTTTCAGAAGAACTTTTTTTATTAGACAATCAATTGCAAAATTCACTAACCGAAATTCTAAATTGCCCCATGAATGACCGTATTTGGGCCCAGGCCTCACTACCAATTCGGTTCGGAGGCCTAGGCACCCGCAAAATTTCTAGTGTAGCACTGCCAGCTTTTCTGTCGTCTGTACATAGTACTGTCGAGCTCTACGGGAGAATCACTAACCCATCTTTGGGTTCCGTTGAGCCGTCGTACTTGTCAGATGCCAGAGATGCCTGGTCAGTAGCATGTCCAAATGTTTCGGTTCCAAATTCACCAAAAATCCAACGACTATGGGACGAGCCGCTCTGCAAACTTTTACAGAAAGATATTTTATCTGCCAGTAATATGAAAGAGCGGGCTCGCCTCATGGCCGTTTCCACTAGAGAGTCAGGTCTTTGGTTACAGGCTTTTCCCTCAGCATCGGTTGGCACACTCCTTGATCGAAATACACTGACCATGGCGGTGTGCCTTCGTCTCGGAGCCCGGACTGTCCACCCGCACCAGTGTCGATGCGGAGAACCAGTCGATCATCTCGGACACCACGGGCTTTCTTGTGCTAGAAGTGCTGGCCGCATTCCTCGTCACGCGGCTCTCAACGACATCATCCGAAGGGCTCTTGTCACTGCTGGAGTACCCGCAATATTAGAACCATCTGGGATTGTGCGGAGCGATGGCAAGAGACCCGACGGAATGACTGTTGGGCCGTGGAAACTTGGCAGGTCTCTGGTGTGGGATGCGACGTGAGTAGATACATTAGCTCCATCTCACATACAGGCGACCTCGTCAGGCGCGGGAAGTGCGGCTTTTTCTGCGGAGAACCTCAAATTGCGCAAATACGCTAACCTTGGTATCGGTTACGAATTTGCGCCGTTTGGGGTCGAGACGATGGGCCCATGGGGACCGTCAGCGAGGCGCTTGGCCAAGGAGTTGTCAAAGCGGCTGACAGAAAGGTCTGGAGACAGGAAGGCTGGCAATTATTTCTGCCAACGTATTAGCCTCGCTATACAGAGGGGAAATGTTGCCAGTCTCCTTGGGACTATCTCGGATGGGACGTCTCTAGAGGACATTTTTTATTTATAGTTTAGTTTATTTTTAATTTTATTATTTAGGTAGCTTTTAATTTATATTAAATGTACTATAATACTTTCACTGCAAATTTTATTTTATATGGGTGTGTACCTGAAATAAAACTTAATTTATTTATTTTATTATTACATCAACATCATTACAGCCCCTAGAACACAGTGTCCCAGACCTCCACTGCTGGAGATGGGCCTTCCAGAACATATATCTGGAGAATTTGGCCTACACTCGCCACGCTGGCCAGACGGCTTGGCGAGGATATTATGTGAATCTTGAATAACAATTTATTAACGATTCCACAAGATGGTATTAGTGGAACCGGGACCGACGGCTTAACGTGCTCTCCGAGGCACGGGCGCGGTGATGGCTCGGTTGTAAGAACGCGTTCCTTAAATCCTACAAAGGTCGGTTCAAACCCACCCAGAATGTACCAATGAGAAATACACTTTTCTTACGTACATTTGTCATAGATTTACAACACTACGATATATGTTTGTTACAAAATAAAACATATACAGAACTACACCACAACGATCGTGCGCCGAAAAAGCAGCCACAATAAATATTGAAGTCTTTCAAATGAATATATATTCCTTTCTTTCTCAATATAACATTAGGTCATTGGTGTTTAGAACCAATAGACGTGTTGGCGAGGATAAAAATTATTTAAAACAAAAAAAAAATAGTCTTTCGCGCCATTTTGCGCGGAGATGACAAGTGCAAGTTATTGTTTTGTAAATTAATTTACTGTGGATATTGTTGATCAAAAGTGGTGTTGTTTGTTTAATAATGTGCTACAATGTGATGAGTTATGGAAAACGATAAATTGGACTTTAAATATGGGGCACAAGTTGCAGTTTATTTTTTGCGGTTTTCCCGCGCTGTCAACTCCTATATTTTACCCGACGTGTTTGAGCTATGGTGTGCGCGAGTGACTCCAAGAAAAGCATCAAATTCTGTAGCATCTGGAATTTGATGATGACATCATTAACTCATAGAAAAGAAAGATATATTACGTCAGGCTTGGCTGTATGGGCTAGACCCTTTGCCTTCCCTATCATCTCATTCATCATCCATCGGGAGAAGAGAACCAAAAAAAAAACAAAAAAATATATATAGTGTAACCTAGAATGCAGCCAGTGTTATTTGTACTTTTAATCATTTAATATTCGTTGGTAGAAATTTTAAATGATTTGTAATAAATATTTTGTACTATTTTATGTTAATAAAAATACCTAGTTCAATAAGGAGCGGCGAACTAAACAGAGCACTCCAAGTCAGGAACTATTATGCACAACTCTAATTCATGCACAATATAATGTTTTAGGATATTTTATTTGAAAATACAAACACCGTTTCATATAAAGCACAAAATATATAAAACAAAATCTCTTTGTACGAGTATAATAAACATTAAAAAGTGCCCGTAATTTTAATTTCTCACAAAGATTTGTCGCTAGAAGCAATTCTCTACTCTGAAAGGTCGAATAAATTTACCTATACATAAAATTCAAATACAAAATATTATTGTTTATTGTAAAGAAGTAAAATACAATGATTTAAAATTAAAATAAACTAAATTAATAATAATAATAAATAAATAATAAATATTTCCAGACAGGTCACACAGCGCCATCTAGTTTCCGTGGTAAGCTACGAGGCTTGTGTTACGGAAACTAGATGGTTGATAAATTACATATTATACTTTTTTTTTGTAAATATATACATATTATACATATATACACCCAGACCGAGACAAATTATACAATGTACAACTTGCCCCCGGTGGGAATCGAACCCACGACCTCCCGAGTTCACGGCAACGTTTGTTACCACTAGACCACGGAGGCGGTCAAATAAAAAATTATCATTTAAACTAAAAATTTAAAACATAAATATTTTAATTAAAAATAGGTTTAAAAAAACTACTTAATAATTAAAAATACAACTAAAAACTAAAATAAAGTAAAAACAAAATAAAATTATTATAAATAAAAAAATGCTCCAAATCGCTGCCAATGAGCAAAGTGCCAAGGATACTGGCAGCATTGCCATTAAATGGCAATTTCATGTACACTTGGTCCCCACGGCCGGAGAGTTTCGACTCCAAACGGCCAAAATACATCTCCCAATAAGCTGAGTGTATTCCCGCCGTTTGAGGTTCTCTGCTTGTAATGCAGCAGCGCCTAGGTTTATCATACAATAAGAACAAGGCGCCAGTGTGGCCACACAGGTGGCATCCCACACTAAAGGCAACCATGAAACCAGCGTCATTCCATCGGGCCGCTTGCCATCGACGCGGGCCATGTCACTGGGTTCTAATATGGCTGGCGAACCCATAGACTCAAGGGCCCGAATAATAATAATAAAATAAAAACAAAGTATTTATTTTACTATTTTATTTTGGTAGGGTAACTTACAGCCAATATAAGTAAGCTAATTACAAGTTACCACATATATAAAAAATATAACTAATACTTGTATATGTGTAACTGCATACTGTTCTAATACAAGCGACACAATAATACAATTATAAATTAATTGTTAGAAAATTTTTAACTTTTTGCGCCACACGGAATAAATGCTATCATAAAATAAGTCAAAATCTAAATCACAGTACAATGTGTCTACTGTAAGCATTTTCATAATATGATTCACATCAGAATTGCACGGCAACATGTGGGTACCTAGGAAGTGATTTCTTGATTTTAGTAGACGTCCCTTCCTTAGAAGTTCATTGCAGTAGTAGCACGTACATGTCGGGTCCTTCGGGGATGGCTGGCATATGCGTTACGTCCGTGGCAGCTCTGCGCAACACGTTCAATTTATTGTTCTTACATTAGCAGAGGTTGCATATTGTGGGCTTTGGTTGCACATGGGCAAGTAGTCTATCTTAATTCTGAAGTGCCTAGTAGGGTACCGCTGTCCATAGTATTGTAATCTTATAGTTACTCATAGCTAAATTTAAAGGGTTTTTGATTGATCGTTGCTGTGTATTTCTGTATATGTTATATTTTGTAAATCTGATATAGCAGAGTTTTCCTTGCAGATTCCTATCTGAGTAAGATTAAATGTTAATTAACAGATGATTGGAATCTTCTGCTAACAGCTCACTCTTTAGACCACTTTTCTGCTTAGTCTTCCACTAGCAGAAGTAGAATCATTTAAAATAATTTAATTACTGACATGTCCCAAATGCTTAAAATAGTTTACGTGAATAATGTTATTTAGACTTTGACAACACGCTGATGGAGGCTACGTCCGCATTGAAGAGTAGACGCCCGTTAAAAGTACGGACAGGAGGATCTGCCTTATTTAATCATTTCTAATGAAGCTGGCCGCGGCTGGACGAACTTTTCGCAGACAAAAGCGAAACTAGTATTATGTTTTTTTATTCTGTGGTCTATAGTTTGAAACGGAGCGATAAGCGATTTATTTTTTACCGTTTTAAAAGTTAAAAAAGATAGGCTAGCTTGGTATAATGTGTCCTTCTGTTTTTTTTATATTTAATAACCAGCTGACTCGGCGAACTTCGTACCGCCTTACAGTCATTGAATGTTTGTAAACCTTAGTTAGCACGTAGAAATCCACAAATAATGTTATTTGCCGATTGGATCTTCTCAATAAACTCTACATAGAAGGCCTATGTGATGGCAGGGCAGCTCCACTCTTTCAGGATTAGCGTCTTGACTTGGCTTTATTTCTGTATTCGACGACAGTCAAGCGCAGAGTGGGCTCGTGCAGGAGTCTCAAGAGCAACGACTGAGTAACTATATATATAATAAGAGCGCTAGGGAGTTTTAGGCTCCCGCTCAGTACCCTCGGTCGGTATGCCCCACAAATCAGCGCAATTGCTCGATATATAGATAGAACGTTGACATATTATTGAGGAATATCATCCATATCTCTCTGTTGTCTTCATTGAAACTAAACAAGAGGCGTGGCTTGTGCCACCACATGAACACGTTTATTATAAATACATTTCGCAATAATACCTTCTTCTACAATCCCTTAATACGCCTGTGTCGATTATATAATGACGCCACTAAGGACTGCTCCGACCTTGACGTGCCTCGGAGACAATGTTAAGCCATCGGTCACGGTTTTACTAATACCAACTTGTAATCGTTAATAAATTGTCATTAAAACATTGTTATCAGACCCTTGCCAACCCCTCTGGCCAGCGTGGCGATTGTAGGTCAGAATTTTTGAGAAGGCCAATTTGCAAGTGCGTGATATATTTTTTTTTAAATAATTAATCGCTTCCCGCTCCGTCTATGATTTAAATATTAAATCCTAGAATAAAATGACACGAAACAAAAAATCTGGATTCCGTGTGCGAAAAGAAAAGCCACATAAAGTAATCTGGTTGATTCTGCAATGCAGATTTTTATAAAATCATTATAATTTAGGTCCAAATATTTAAAATACTTTTCGTACACTGGACCTGTTCGGCATCATTTTCCTTGTCGTATACATATTATATATATAAGGCACGGTGGTGGCTCGGTTGTAAAAATCCCTAAATCCTACAAAGGTCGGTTCAAACCCCCCCGGCATGTACCAATGAGAAATACACATTTCTTACGTACATTTGTCATAGATTTACAACACCACCGTTCCCGTGCCTCGGAGAGCACGTTAAGCCGTCGGTCCCGTTTCACGTAATACCAACTTGTGAAATCGTAAAAAAATTGACATCATATCCTCGCCAAGCCGTCTGGCCAGCGTGGCGAGTGTAGGCCAAATTCTTTAGATATTTGTTCTGGAAGGTCCATCTTCAATAGTGAAGGTCTAGGACGCTATGTTCTAGGGGCTGTCATAATAAAAAATAATAAAATTAGCCTATGTATATATGTTTGTTCCTTCGTGACACACTGGAGACCAAACGCGTTGGTCAATTTTGATGATTATCACGTCAATTGATTCGTCTTAATCACGCGAGTGACACTGAAAAAATTACATTAATTTAATTTCAGTAAGTCAAGGAACTATATTGAGTGGGATATCATCGAATAGGTATTTAAAAATCATATTGAGGTTTACATACTGCCTCCGTGGTCTAGCGGTTAAGTCCGTGGATTTAGACTCGGATTTCGATTTCTGCTCTAGATACAAAAATATTTAATTAAAGTAAATAAATACATTTAATTTAATTTATTTGTGATATTTCTTGAGTTTGGTACGCTGGAGACATCGACAAGCTTGCCACTTGTCATGATTGGCCTATAGCAAAGTTGGCTAAATGTGAATCCGCTTATTTATAAGCGTGGTTTCTGATCACCTCGAAAGGGAAACGGTCGCGATGATACTTTTTTATATTGAGGTTTATCTTATTATAAATGTACCTGTTGCTGGATATGGTTTGACCAGAGACATTAAATGTATAGCAAGACAGGGTAAGAACTGCTGCCGTGATCCAGCAGTTAAGTTAATTTATCTGTGATGACCTAGATAGAGAGTTTTCCACTTGTCATGATTGGCCTATAGTAAAGTTGGCTAAATGTGAATCCGATTCTTTAAAGCGTGGTTTCTGACCGCCCCGGAAGAGATACGGTCGTGATGATACTCTTTTTTTTGTATAAACTAGCACGACATGTGACTTTGCTCCCACCTGATGGTAAGTAGCGCAAGGTTTATCAATTTTAGCGACTTGAATCAGAAACTCATGACTGACAACAGTCCCTAATACTATGCCAACTTGACTGGGCATGACGGCAATTCAAACCTAATCCCGAAACATGTAGATACATTTTACTAGGTTTTCAGACTGGGAAAATTACCACCATCAGTCCGTTCGCCTACCACCTATTTGTTGTTCACGTTGATAGTATGTGCCATTTGCAATGATGTCAAATGCCAATTTTTACTTTCAAGGAGAACTAATATTGTAAGATTGCCATAATGACATTTATGTAAAAATAACACCGCTTGATTTTTGTTGTAAGAAACAAAAATAAATCCATATAAGGCAAATAAATAATTAAAATTAAATCTCGTGAGAAGAAGTGGGGATATAGATTCAAACAAAACAACATCTATACGGAATCCGTCTTAGCTTTTGCAGACGACTTGGCGGTGATAACAAGAAATCCCAAGCAATGCCAGGGCTTGCTGAAAATAGTGGATGATTTCTGCTCATGGACAAAGGGAATGAGAACGAAACCATCAAAATGCTTCAGCCTATGTCTGGCTAGGCGAAACACTACATTTACGTCTTATGATCCTGGACTGAGTATAGCAGGGCAGAGAATAGCTCCGGTAAATGAAACCATGCCCTTTAAATTTCTTGGCAGAAGGATAAATTTTCAGGGAAAAACACCATCCCTAGAAGTAGTTGTAAAACAATTCACTGACGACATGAATAGGGTTACTCAACAGCCTATAAGCAATGTCAAAAAAGCTTGGATATATGACAACTACTTTGCATCTCGCCTCACTTGGCCTTTCCTAGTATATGATTTCAACAAAAGCCTACTATCAAGTCTGGACGCGGACGTCATAAGAACATTGAAGTCTTGGCTTGGATTAGCCCAGGGTGCTGACTCCTCAACATTCTTTAGAGGACGGAGAAACTTCGGAATGGATCTGAAAAGACCATCTGAATTATACAAACATCTACGTATAAGCAAATATCAAATTCTAACCAGCTCCCAGGATAATACAATTTCATCCCTTCCAAGAGACCCTCTGGTCTCAGATATGGAACCGAGACTACTATTCTTCAAGAAATTCATGACAGGTGCCCAGACTGACAAAAGAGGCATTGGCTGGAAGAAAAAAGAAAGTGACAAAGAGGTTATAAAATCCTTCCTCAGGAAAGATGAAGAGCATGAATACATAGTGCACGCGATGACTCCAGAAGTTCAAAATGACTGGCTAACTTTGGGCGATTTTTGCATCCCTCCAGCCCTAAAGTGGCGCACGCTAATGTACGATTGGTCTCCGGCGTTGCTAAAGTTCTACCTAAACGCTTTTCAAATGTCCCTCCCGGACCAGAGTAATCTGGTAAGGTGGGGAAAAGCTACGGAAAAGAACTGTACATTGTGTGGTGCTGCCATAGGAACTGCTAGACACACACTTGTAGGGTGCGTTACTCTCCTAGAAAAGGGCTATTACTCACGCCGACATGACAAAGTCCTAGGTGTTATCCGTGAAGCAGTAAGTCTTTCTATTGCAAGAGCCAGAAAGGGACTGACTACAAATAAAACTTTGACCACATTTGTAAAGGAAGGGCAAAGCACGAAAACTAAATGCAAGCCCACCTCGATCCTTGGCGCCGCATCAGACTGGAAAATTCTCATGGATACATTTGAACACCATTATAGCATCCCAGATGAACTAGCTGTATCAGCCTATAGGCCAGACATCTTAGTGTTTTCTCGGAACTTGAAAAAAGTTATCCTTATTGAACATACCGTTCCGTGGGAATCAAATATTCCAAAAGACCACAACATGAAGTCGAATAAATATTATGATCTCACAGAAGAAATGATCAGGAACGGGTTCAAGACTCAGCTTTACGCAGTGGAAGTTGGTGCAAGAGGAGTTCCAGCAAAATCTTTGCATCACTTACTGAAAGAATTGGGCCTAAGCAGGTCTGCCGTCAATACATTTATGGAACGAGCTTCCAAGACGGCATTAACGGAATCATACAGTATTTGGTTGGGTAGGGAGAGAAGTAGAATGGTGGATGGTGAGCGTATTATCGCGCAATAGAAAAAAAAGGAGGCCTCCTTTTCTTAAACCAGCCAATTGTCGGTCGCAAGCCCGAGACACCATTCTTCTCATCTCTTACCCACACACGATGGACCCGGCACCCGCACGGTAAATCCATGGAATGCTTAGAAATTTGTCTTCTTCTTCTTTAATTTAATTTAATTTTTTTTTTTTTTTTTTTTTTTTTTTTACATCAGGAAATCCCTACCGGATACCCCCCCCCGAGTCGGGGGACAGGGGGGAGGTTATGTCGGGCTCGCACCGACTAAAACCTGATGGTGTTCCTCGAGACGCCTTGTGTTGATGGCGGACGGCGGGGAGCAATATGCAAACGACCACCGCCCGCCGGCGTCGCCCGCTAGTGTGCGGGCGCCTTCATGGCGAGGAGGGAGAGAGAGAGCGAGTCTCCTCCCTCGCCTTCGGAGAGGCGCGCGGGAACAACCGCGCGCGCCGTCTCGTGAGGCCCTATGTGAGCGATGTCACCCCCGTGACACCGCTCGGGCCCCTTAGGTGGGCAGGAGGGCAGCGTACTGCCGCCTCCTGCGCTGTCTTCTCCTCTGGCGGAAGGGAGGGGCGTTCGGGTCTTCTTCCCGCTCCCGTTCCGCCGCCTCCTTCTGGAGCATGGCGTGCTCACAGAAGGAGGCCACAGCGTCCCAAGACGCTTCGCTCGCTACCATCGATTTGACTACCGATGGTAGCGAGAGATCGCTTCCCACCTGATTGACGAGGACACTGCGGAGCATGCTCATCGCGGAGCAATGCTCTAGGACATGTTGCGCAGTGTCCTCGACGTTATAATTTAATTTAATTTAATTTAATTTAATTTAATTTAATTTAATTTAATTTAATTTAATTTAATTTAATTTAATTTAATTTAATTTAATTTAATTTAATTTAATTTAATTTAATTTAATTTAATTTAATTTAATTTAATTTAATTTAATTTAATTTAATTTAATTTAATTTAATTTAATTTAATTTAATTTAATTTAATTTAATTTAATTTAATTTAATTTAATTTAATTTAATTTAATTTAATTTAATTTAATTTAATTTAATTTAATTTAATTTAATTTAATTTAATTTAATTTAATTTAATTTAATTTAATTTAATTTAATTTAATTTAATTTAATTTAATTTAATTTAATTTAATTTAATTTAATTTAATTTAATTTAATTTAATTTAATTTAATTTAATTTAATTTAATTTAATTTAATTTAATTTAATTTAATTTAATTTAATTTAATTTAATTTAATTTAATTTAATTTAATTTAATTTAATTTAATTTAATTTAATTTAATTTGTAAAGGCACACAGGGCCAACAGTGACATTGAGACGGTTTATAGGGTTTTAGTCCGTAGGCGCCCTGGGGCTTCACTAGGAAGCTTCACGGATGAGTCGGGCATGCGACCCCTACCCGCGTTGGCCCTTCAGGCAGGGGGCGTATCATTGATGATTTATACAACAACGTTCGCCGTTAAAAATTACACTATACAATAAACTACCAGAGGTTATAACAAGACTACAACCAAGAAAAAAAAAACTGTTTTTCGAAATTAATGTTTTTTTAACCTGTCAGAATTTATTGACAGGCTTCTGACGGAAAATTTATTGAAATAGTTGTATGGTTTTGTAATCTTTTGATCATTAATCTAAAGTCTACTATATGCAGTGCTTAGCATTGTTATTATTATTTTAAAATGTGTTAACTGACATACCAAAACATAATGATTTTTATATAGACTTAGATTGTTTTGTCGACTTTCGGGTTGCACATAGGCATGTAGTCTACCTTAATTCTGACTTGCCTGGTGAGTTACTGCTGTACCAGGTATTGCATTCTCATAGGTACTGATAACTAAATTTAAAAGGTTATTAATTGATCGTTGTGGTGCAGTTCTGTATATGTTTTATTTTGTAAATCTGATATAGCTGAGTTTTCCTTGCACATTCCTTTCTCAGTCAGATTAAACATTAACAGGTCACTGGAATCTGCTAAGCTGCTGGTCTTCTGCTAACAGCTTACTTATTGGACCACTTTGCTGCTTAGTCTTCTACTAGCAGGAGTAGAATCATTCAAAATAATTAAATTAATGACGTTTCATAAATGCCTGTAATAGGTTTACGTGAATAAAGATATTTTGACTTTTTGACTTAGATGAAATATACAAGTATACATATATATATTTTTGAAATATATCATGTTATAGGTAAATGAGACAAAATTCGCGAAATAAATCGAATCATATTTAGTATCGGGCGTAAAGAGTCAAAGTATAAACGAATTTTCTTGAACGTGATCATGGTAGGACCACTATTGACAACATTTATTTTTTTTACTATATATATATATATATATATATATATTTATTGGAAATAAAAAGTACTTATATAAGAAACTATGAAAGCAAGCTTAAAATTAGATAATAAAGAAAGTAAGTTGTAAGGACATAAATTAGGACACAAAAACCAATGTTTTGACAGAGTATTCTTAAAAGTAGCTGTAGTTGAATTAAATAGATCCAATTCAGAAAAGTCAACGAGTTTATTAAATTCATTAGCTGCACGGCAGCAAAACGAATTACCTCTATACCTAGATGGCACTGATAAGCATGTTGGCCTTCTTAAGGGTTTAACTGGTGCACACAAATTAGTTCTAGATAGAAGCTGTCTTAATTTTAGTCTAAGCTATATTTACAAGAAATAGTATGTCTGCTATCCTACGTCTCTTAAACAGCGGCAGAATGTGATGTCTTTTACATCTTGCTTCATAGTTGCTTCGTATATGCTATAAGTCAATATATTTCCTGTTTGTAGACCGTTAACTCCAGCGTTAACCGATGTTGGGGCAGATTGCCAGCGGGTTTCGGACGTGAATATAAGCACAGTGAATAATAATATATAATAAATTTACTTATATTGAAACACAACCATTCTTGTTGACATTGCTTAAACCGATTTTTATGACAGCGTCAATAAACCTAAAAAAAATATTATATTCCCAATACCAACAACTGATAATTGTAATAACATTGCACGTCACGACATTTTTTTCTATTCACTGATAATGAAGTTCTAAGTATTTAAAACAAACGCTATTTTTTTTTTTTATAACAAGACGGGGCAAAAACACAAATTAATTCAATTTAACAAATCATTACCTCCTTTAAAACAGATAAAAAATTATATAAAATGCAAATATAAAATCTAAAATTAATAAACTATTAGTACCAATTTAAAAACTAAATTGAACCTTTAACAAAAAAACAAAAAAAAAAGTAAATACTTACAAAAAAAATGCACCTAAAAATCGCTGTCCTACGGCATAGTGACCAAATACACTCGCAGCATTTCCCCTTTAAAAAAATATACTTAATTACTGTTTAAAATTAAATTTCAAAGTATATACCTACTAAAAACATATTAATAACTACTTTTAATTTCATTACAGCCCCTAGAACACAGCGTCCTAAACCTCCACTGTTGGAGATGGGCCTTCCAGAACATATATCTGGAGATTTGGCCTACACTCGCCACGCTGGCCAGACGGGTTGGCGGGTAATTTTTTATGACAATTTATTAACGATTCCACAAGTTCGTATTTGTGGAACCGGGACCGACGGCTTAACGTGCTCTCCGAGGCACTTGAATGGCGATGTTGTAAAAAAACTACTTAAATAATCTAATTTAAATATAATCGTGTCCGCGCAGCAATGGTGGCAAGAACGCTGGCCGCATTTCTTCACTGAATATACTGATTCTCTGAGCGAGGAAAGAACCAGCCCTCTTGTCACCGGAGCATACAATTAGACAAGAAGTGATGTTTTAAAAAAAAATAGCGCTTGAAATCCACTAGCAAACGACACAATCACGTAGAATTGGATTATACTCGTAGATAAAATATATTTTATGTCGCATTCAAAGTAGAATACCTTTCAGCGATATTTATAAAAAAATATGATTAAAAATATATATATATTTCAGTTTGGTGCCGCCATCATACCGATCATTTTGCGTAAAAACCTCAAAAGAACTTATAAAATAAATTACTTTCCCCCTCTTTTCGATAAGCGAACATCGGCTCTTTTATCTTGTCCTTATTTCAGACAGATTAGAAAAAATAATGAGACTTCAAGGCGTGTATAGTTAGAAATAATGATAAGTATCCTTTATCTTTAAATAAAATAATTCTATTTCGGTCAAATTCAAATTAATTTAATAACAAATTTATTTACATTGTTCCTTAAAATATTGTAATTGTATCAAAATGTGTGCTACGAATAAAAAAAAATATTATGAAATTATATTTAAATGTATTTATTTACAGCTCTTTTTAGTAATAATAAGTTTTTAAATAAATAGTTTCAGGTGTACTTACTTGATAAATAAAATATCACTTTTTTAAGATAATAATAATTATCCTAAAATCAAAACACTATTGCATGGTGAATAAGACCGCGTGATAAATACCTAAAGGCTAAAAGGAATGTTATTATTAATTGATCTCTCCCACAGCTGAGAGACGAAATAGAGAGAGAAATAATTACGTAAGTCAACGTTTGCGCGATCGTCGACCTCTCGCTACCTACTTGATTAGGCTTAATATGAGTTACGATTTTTTTAGGAAAACTATTCTTTACCGTAACTTAAGATTTTATTACTGAATAATTAAAATGAAAAATACGTAGTTCTTATTTTAATTCTCGATTATAATATTAAAATAAAATAAAAAAATATTTCACGCAGTATATAAATAATAAAATAATGTTAATGTCCAACCAAGTTGTCTTGTCGTTTCTTCGCAATCACTATGAGGATTTTTAAGCTGTTGCATAGCTTTTATCGCGGGCTTTGAGGGCGGCGACAAAATCAAGAAATTCCGTAACGAAAATAAACCTAACACCGTACAGCAGTGCAGCGTTGAAAGCCGTGCATCGTCTAACGTCGTTTCAGTTCGGCAGACTTCGGCATGGTGTTTGTGTGCGTGCGATTAGATGTATGCGTGTAGACTAGCTGCTAACTGCTCATAACTGATTCTATCTCTTTTAGACACAATGCTAGATGAGACAGCGTGCCTTTTGGCCGCGTCCACGAGTAATATAAAAAACTTGAATTAATATCAAAGAAAAAAGAACTGCATAAATAAAATAAATAAATAATAATAATTGCATAAGTTGATAAAAAATGCTATGCAATAGCTTTACCGCGGCAGTCTTCGAGTGCCACACGTATTTTTTTCATCATTCATTTTGACAGCCTCTAAAAGACAGTCCTCAATCTCCACTTCTGAAGATTGGCCTTTTAGTTCTAAACAAATTCTATAGAATTTGTAGCAAAAAATCACAAGTTGGTATTAGTGGAACCGCGACCGACAAATGCATGAAAATAAAGTGTATCTCTCATTTTAACTTGACGGGGTACAAACCGCAAACTTTACATTGAACAGCATTCCAACAACAATACAATTATTTATTAAACATTAAAAAGTACTTAAAATTACAGACCACAAAGTAAATATTAAAAGAAAAATGAAATTTGCTCAAACATAGAAAAATCGAATTCAATTTATAAAGTAAAATACACCTCGGGCAAAATAAACGGCGCGGTGCCAACTTCAATATTTGTTCGGCCTCTTTGCATTGGCAGGCCAGTGTGAGCAAGACCTAACGTTAGTCGGACAGAAAGATATTACAATTTTCTAATAAAAAAATATAAACTGAATTAAAAATAAAACTATATTTTTATATATAGTTTTATTAACCCATGACTTAGCTGTGTGCCAAGAACATTCGCAGCATTCCCCCGCTGCACAGCGATGCTGATTTGCTGGGCGAAAAAACTGCCAGCTCTCTTGTCACATACAGCGTTAACCAGCAGTTTAGGCAGTTATTTAAAGAACTTCTTAGCGCTTGGCCCCCACGGTCCCATTGTCCAAAGACCAAAAGGCACAAACACGTAATCATTAGCAACAGACTCGTATTTTCCACAGTTGGCCTTTTCAACCGGGTCCGCAGCCGCCCCAGCCCTGACAGATGTGCCCTTGGCATGAGACCGAGCAAGGATGTCGACACAAGTCCCACACCCATTAGTCTTATATTTATTAAATATTCTTAGAGGTAAAATATATCTACCTGCTATATTAAAATTAATTTCATTGTTTGTACCTAACAAGTACCTGCGCGCGCGCGGCCATCGGCTATTTGAGTACACACCACCAGAGTGCCCCCGTTCCCCGTGTAATCGTTTTATTGAACAAAATCGTGCAGTCCGATGAGAATTTTGATGTGTTCGCATCAACGGATGTGGAAAGTAAAAACATTGTCCTAAAGTATTTGGAGCCATATAAATTCACACATCTAGTCACTTGTGTTTTAATGTTGTTATGAAATATGTATTGTTTAGACGTATAATCTGTTATGTACATTTTCATGGAAATAAATAAATAAATGCTCGACCCATGGACCACGGCACCAAAGTTAATCCATCGGGTCTTTTACCATCACTGCGAGAGATCCCAGACGGTTCAAGAACCGAAAGGATCCCGGCAGTAACCAATTTAATAATATATTTTTTTAAATGTAATATTTATTCAAACTAACAAAGAATAATTATAAACAAATAATTATCTACTTAATATAGAGTCGGATAAGATTACTTGGAGTATCAATTAAGAAATTTCATTTACTTCCAAATACAATAATTTAATGAAACTTGGATAAATCGTGCTCTAATCTGTGTATTACAAAACGTATTTAATATTTGGCAAAACCGATAAATAATAACGGAGAATATTAATATAAATATAAAATAAAATATAAAAATAAATTATTAATAATAAATTAGTTTAACATTGGAACGCATGATATAAAAATGAACGATTTATTTAAAAAATTACTTTTATCAATAATGTAATATTATTTTTTAAATGAAGTTCTTCGCTCCATTTTGCATTTGGACATATCAAGTGCAAGTTTTTGTTTTATAAATTGATTTACTGTGAATATTATTAGTCAAAAGTGTTGTTGTTTTGTTTAATAATGTGCTACAATGTGAAAAATTATGGAAAATGATAAATTGGACTTTAAATATGTGGCACAAGTTGCAGTTTATTTTTTGCTTTTTTCCCGCGCTGCCAACTCCCATATTTTACAGCATCTGGAATTTGATGATGACCTCATTAACTCATAAAAAAAAAGATATATTTCGTCAGACTTGGCTGTATGGGCTAGACCCTTTGCCTTCCCTATCACCTCATTCATCATCCATCGGGAGAATACAACAAAAATATTTATATTTTTGAAATGACGTCATAAGTTCCATATTCAAATAATTTGTCATTGGAAAATTGATTGCAAATTTTATTTGCTAGTTAATTGAAAAAAGAATTCAATCTAATTGTAATTGAATCTTTTATCTCTGGGAGTGGCCGACAGAAGAGGAACGTGGAATGAACCTCTCGTTTTAATATTAGATCAAATGCACACTGAATATGTTTTTTTTTTTAATAAAAAAAAAATCCTTCCAATAGTCCGCGACCGAAGCGATAACTAATATATATAAATAATAAACACCTAGATCAAAACTAATTTAATACAAAAAATATAGTAAAGTAAAGTATCGTCACGACCGTTTCCCTTTCGGGGTGGTCAGAAACCATTTCCCCGAAGAATAAATAAATAAATAAATAATAAATATTTCCAGACAGGTCACACAGCGCCATCTAATTTCCGTGGTAAGCAACGAGGCTTGTGTTACGGAAACTAGATGGTTGATAAACGACATATTATACTCTTTTTTTTTGTAAATATATACATATTATACATATAAACACCCAGACCGAGACAAATTATACAATGTACAACTTGCCCCCGGTGGGAATCGAACCCACGACCTCCCGAGTTCACGGCAACGTTTGTTACCACTAGACCACGGAGGCGGTCGATATACTTCGAATATTACTTAATGTCAATTATGTTTTAATATATATACGATAGTAATGATACATTACTTTTCTTTTTATAAGATTTAAGCAACATAATATATAATAATTTAATTATAAAAAAAGATCCAGTTATTTTTATTTTCTATTACAAATTGTTTTAGTGTGTAGGCGGTTTTAGACTGGAGAAAAATCGTTGAAAAGATTTCGTATTCCATTGATGGTTAATGAGCTTTGTTGGAATACCCTCTCTTCTCTATTTGATACCATCACAACCTTTTTTAATCAATGTAAACTATTAAAAACACCATGCTCTTATCTAAACATATTATTTACTCTTTTTTTTCAATTGTCCCTAATTTTGATTGCGAGAAAAACTAGTGTTTGAAAGTATGACAAACGTGACGATAAAGATTAATTATGAAACTTATATATCTGGTCAGTGTAAACTCGCTAAAAGGGATGTTGAAAGAAGAGCGAACGCAGGAAATAGTGTTAACGGTACCCTGGGGTCACTGATCGACAGTCTAAATATCAGTGACAAAGCTCGGCTCGCCATATACAACTTGTTACCAACGCTGATGTATGGAAGCGAGAGGTGGATATGCCAGAATAAGCATGAGAGTAGAGTTTAATGCAGTTAAAATGAAGTCATTACGTAATGATAAAATACACAAAAGGGTAGGTAAGAAAGAAAGCATAGAGAGAAAAGTAAGGAGGGCATGCTTCTATGGTTCGGGCATATTAAAACGATGAGCAACGAAAGATTTGTCTATCACGACCAAATAAATAAAACACCCGCAGAAGCTGCAGTAAAGAGTCTACGAAACAAAAGGGCATGTATGAAGAGGGTAATTAATGGCGACGAAGCGAAAGTGGTATTTGTTTACCGTGATAAATGGCGCTCAATAGTCTCTGCCTATATCGCAAAGAAGCTGGCATGAAGATATGTGTATGTCCCTAATTTTAACCGACATCAAAAAAATAAGCAATCTGTGGCTCTAGCATGCAAAAAATCCGTTACCGTAAAGTTTTATTTCCTAGCTGTTCATACTTCCGAGCCGACAATTTGTAGTTCGTGTCTTCGTCGCACTTCATGTCAAAAATTTCACACTTCATGTTCTCGAAAGACTATGTGCTGACCTGCGATTTCGGATATTAAGCCACCTTAACTCTTTACGAAATTAAGCCATAGCGAATGCATATGGTGAGAAGGCGATCGAGATTATTTAGAAGCTCTTCGGTGAGATCAGAGTAACAGATTACTGCATAGTCTATAGTTGAAAGTAATGAGCTGACTAACGTACGCTTTGCCGAGAGTGGATTGAAATGCTGTGATCGCCTATAATTGTTAAATAGTTACAATTTTGCCGCGCGGTCGCAATGAGCGTAGGCGAGTAATTATGATTTTGATGCCGCGGCATCAAAGCATGGCGCAAACTTATGAATATTCATGTGACCCGTAAACTAAACGCACTTACGAGCGAGCAAGTTTCCAAATCAACCTCATCTCAAAACAAGTCCAAACTTAAAGTGCACTTAATACATGCTACGGACGTCACAGTGGCAGGACCACCAATATTATACAAAAATTTGTCCAATCTCTGATCAAATTTGGCGACACATTTTTATTAAATAATTTGAATTAGAAATATTTCTATAATTTTTCTGTCTTAATTTTTGGACATACTTATTTTTTAAATTCAAATCCATTGTTTTTATCATAGTTCGAATCCGCTCTACCCTGACGCTAATACTCGTAGGTACATCAAAGGCCAGTTGCAGAAAGAATGAATAAAATAATAACTGATCAATTTGATATACGCCACGTGATAGGTAGTTAGTTTGTTACTTTGGTTATTTCGGCCAATGACGAGCCTCGTTAAATATGTCAAAAGATTTTTGACTTTATATTTAATTTTGTGTATTGTTGTAATTTAATAATAACAAAACTCTTTATTGCACATTAAAATATACAAAATAAAATGAAGTACATAGGCGAGCTTAATACCTTGTAGGTATTCTCTAACAGCTAACTTATGGCAGAACGACATAAGAAATTGTGGGGTGCAGAGTTAGAAGGAGATAACAAATATTAAACATATAATATAATAACTGTTTGTTGTACCTATTAACTAACTGCTTCCGTGGTCTAGCGGTTAAGTCCGCGGATTTAGACTTGGAGGTACCGGGTTCGATTCCTGGTCGGGACACATAAATATTAATTTATTTGTGATATTTCTTGAGTTTGGTACGCTGGAGACATCGACTAGCTTGCCACTTGTCATGATTGGCCTATAGTGAAGTTGGCTAAATGGTAATCCGCTTATTTATAAGCGTGATTTCTGACCACCCCGAAAGGGAAACGGTCGTGATGATGATACTTGTACCTATTCGAAATATATAAATAAATTAGCAAACATTTTTAATAATTAAAATAATGACGTGTCACAAATGCCTGTAATAGGTTTACCTAAATAAAGATGTTTTAAGTTTGATTTAATGCGGTTAAATATACAATAACAAATAAATTAAACTAAAAAAATGTAGGTAGACTATCATGACGGTTACAATGGCAGCGTTTATTTCACGACCATCGAGAGTGGAAACGCGGTTACGAGCCTTTTCCGTGATAGATACCACTTCAGGATCGAATAATAATTGATTAACTTCCTGCAGAATAGGACGATATATTTCATGTATGTATGTATGTTTGTCTGTCTGTTTTGGGGTCAACTTCTGCTGTAAGGGTCTGAAATCTCTTCCGAACACGTTAAATTTATTGTTCTTACATTAGCAGAGGTTTTGTCGGCTTTAAGGTTGCTCACGGGCATGTTATATCTAAATTTACTTGAAGATTCCTTTTTTAAACAAATTAAACATTAATAGGTCATTGGAAACTGCTATGCTACTGGTCTTATGCTAAAAGCTTACTCTTGCCATCTGCAATTTAATTGTGACTTATTATAACGACAAATATGAATAAACAAATATAAAAATTAAAGTATCTTTCATTGGATGTTTAAGCTTTTTTTTATTAAAATGCAATAATAAAGTGAAGTTGTCAATTTTTCAAAATCAAAATTTTGTATATCTGATGATAATTTATAATATAGCTTTATCTATTTATAATATACGTAATAACGAAATACGCAAAAGGGTAGGTATAAAAGAAAGCATAGGTACAAAAATAAAGAAAGGCATGCTCCGATGGTTCGGGCATGTCGAAAGGATGAGCGAAGAGAGATTGACGAACCAGATATATAATGCGAAAGTTGTGGGTAAAAGAGGCCCTGGCAGACCAAGACTTGCCTATCATGATCAAATAAATAAAACATTAGCTGAAGGTGAATTAAAAAGCCATCGAAACAAGAGGGCATGTATGAAGAGGTTGATGAATGTCGAAGAAGCGAAAGAGGTATGTCGTGATCGTGACAAGTGGCGCTCAATTGTCTCTGCCTACCCCGCAAGGGATTTGGCGTGAAGATATGTATGTATGTATGTATCTATTTAGTCGTTCACAAAAAAATCAAGTAGGTCGCATATTATTTATGTTGCGTACTATTTATGTACAGAGGGGTGAGGTAAAGTGCACAATCGTCTAAGATCGATAACCTCTGTCAGAAATGTCAAAACCTATCTACAATGCTGTCATCAAACGAACGTCGATATTTCAAACTGATTCTGTAAATTCTATTCTTGCTTTTAAAAAAATACGTAATCTTTTTAAAAAGTAAAGTATCATCACGACCGTTTCCCTTCTGGGATGGTCAGAAACCACGCTTATAAATAAGCTGATTCGTGTTTAGCCAACTTTACTATAGGCCAATCATGACAAGTGGCAAGCTCGTCGATGTCTCCAGCGTACCAAACTCGAGAAATATCACAAATAAATTAAATATTATGTAAATAAATACATTTACATTAATAAATATGTTTGTGTCCCAGCCAGGAATCAAACCCGGTACCTCCGAGTCTAAATCCACGGACTTAACCGCTAGACCACGGAGGCAGTTTTTTTTTAGTGGCGATAATACGAGATATTACACCTACAAGCAAATCCGGGTCGCAATAAACTAGTGCAATCATGATTTATAGATATAGTGTTTGGAAGAACTGGCCATTAACACGAGCTTTCCACTTACTACGAGTGTATAGTTAACGAGAAACGTTAATATTAATAGAGGTTTCGCTAAATTGTTTTTATTTTCTTCTCGAACGAAATAAGTGCAGTTTTATACTTTGACGCTGAACATAACCGTTATATTTTAGCACATTACGATACTATTAGCTTGGTATTTGACGTTGACACAGACATAGTTTTACATAGGGTCGTACAGGCCCGGATAGTAAATGGGAATCCGATCATCATGGATTTTCCCAGCAGGATCGCAGCGCCACCTTACTGTTATAAAGTTGGGTCCAGAGTTGTAGGTACATTAAATATATCAACATACATATATACATACATATCTTCACGCCAGGTCCCTTGCGGTGTAGGCAGAGACAATTGAGCGCCATTTGACACGATCACGACATACTTCCTTCGCTTCGTCGACATCCATTAACCTCTTCATACATGCCCTTTGGTTACGCAGACTTTTTAATGCACCTTCAGTCAGTGTTTTATTTATTTGATCGTGATATGTGAGTCTCGGTCTGCCAGGGCCTCTTTTACCCATAACTTTCGCATTATATATCTGATTCGTCAATTTTTCACCGCTCATCCTTTCAACATGCCCGAACCATCGTAGCATGCCTTTCCTTATTTTTGTCCCTATGCTTTCCTTCATACCAACCCTTTTCCGTATTTCGACGTTACGTATGCGGTCCGCCAAAGTGACGCCACATATCCGCCGCAACGACCGCATTTCTACTGCATTAACCCTATTCTCATGCGTATTCTGGCGTATCCACGTCTCGCTTCCATACATCAGTGTTGGTACCAACATGGCATTGTGTATGGCGAGCCGAGCTTTGTCACTTACATTTCGACTGCCGATCAGTGACCCCAGGGCTCCGTTAACACTATTTCCCGCGTTCACTCTTCTTTCAACGTCCCTATCGTACTTCCCATCCGCAGTGAAAACACTGCCCAGATATATAATTTCATTTACTTGTTCGAGTGTTTTATCATCAATCTTTATCGTCACGGTTGTCATCCTTCTTCTTTCAAACACTAGTACCATGGTTTTTCTCGCATTCAAACGGAGTCCTTTTTCTGCACATCCCTCCTTCATTCTTGTGACTAGTGATTGCAGTTGTTATTCGGACGATGCTATAAGAACAGCATCATCTGCATAAAGCAGGCAGTTCACCACTAGATCACTCATCTTTATCCCACAGTCACTCTCTCTCACTCTTTTTAGGCATTTGTCGAGACATTAAATATATCAACAGTTACAATATTTTATGGCACATACATACCTATTAGATATCGTATTCAGAAACAAAATATGTACATACTCGTAGTTAAAACAATTAACACCTCTCGGACTAGCAAGTAGGTTTAATATAAACTTTGTTTATATTATAATAGCTAAAAACAACTGTAGGTAAATGAAACCTTCGGACTTTGCTACCATTATGCCGCGTTAATCTTTTGTTTTTAATTTCTTTTTTCAAATTAAAACTTCGTTCAAAAAGGTTAACAAAATAAGCTTTCTTCAAAATAATTTAAAACTGGCCAGTATTTTTTGAGTTTAAGAACTTTATACAAAATATCCCTAGACAGTTTTGATGTATGTATATATACATATATAGAGTAGAATTATTATTGTAAATTAATTATAATAATTTATAAATGCCTGAAATAAAATACTGCGTGGAATTTATTAAAAAGCAAATATTTTTATATTTTAATCTAGAATAAAAATAAAAAAAATCGATTTTTGTATTTTAATTATTTAGTAATAAAATCTTAAGTTACGGGGCAGAGAAGTTTTCCTAAAAAGATCGCCATTTGTACTCAGCCTAATCAAGATCAACAAATAGAGGTCGACGATCACGCGTATCTTGACTTGCATAATTATTTCTCTCTCTATTTCGTTTTTCGGTAGTGGGCGAGATTAATTATTAATAACACTCCTCAGCCTTTAGGTATTTATGACGATGGATATCGTGATTTTCAGACGCGGCCTTATTCACCATGCAGTAGTGTTTTGTTTGTCGGATGATGATTTTTATATTTAAAAAAGTGTCATTTTTATTTCAAATAGTTAGGGGTTCTACCAATGACAACTGAATCTTTTTTTTTCTTTTTTGACAATACACGCTGTATATTTAATTTAATTTAGAGCATACTGTAAATCCTTACAACGAGCTGCCCGAGGGCCTTCTTTACACAACGGCAATTATTTGTGTGTGCAATATAAAAAGGCGTTTGGGATACTGATGGCGCTGCAGCGCATCAAATATGTTTGCGGAGGCGAGAGTAGATTGCTTTTATGCCACAATGCGCAAAAGGTGCACCCGCTTATTTATAAGCGTGGTTTCTGACCACCTTGAAAGGGAAACGGTCGTGATGATGATGATAAATATGTACATACCTACAATACATAGATAACGCACATACATATACTGGTTACATACTATATATACATACAATAATAGACAGATTTAGTAAAGTTATGTAGACTCGTCTTGCTTTTTGTAAAAGTTTTTAGTGAGCAAATTTTTAAAACATATAAGTGATGGTGCTTTACGAATATGAAGTCGGTTCCACTGGCGAGCTGCTGATACTGTATAAGAATCGAAACATCTGCTGGACGAATGTGGCGGGATTTTTAATTGATTATTAGAGGAAGAGCGAAGTTGTTCAACTGTGCGTGTCGCACAGAAATTGGAAACGATATTTAAGGTAAGGGGGTGCCATTGGAGTTTGCGCAATATTTTTACTTTTATGGAACGAGCTTTCAGAAGGCATTAATGGTAGAGGAGCTGAATGATGGATGGTGAGCGTCTTGTTGCACAATAAAGAGGTGTTGCACCCTGGACTGCCGAGACAACTCCAACAGTATGTTACAATATGAACCAAAACTTTCGAAAAAACGGTTGAAACTGTTGAAAAAAAAAACTATATAAGCAACGCGTTAAAGTACGTTGTTGGTCACGGAATCGTGTCGCGACGTTCATTCGCCTGATACCCCTCAGCAAAGGATACATCATAATATCGATACATATTGGGCGTTGCAGCACTTCCTTATTCGGCCATTGGCCTAGCAGGTCAAATAGTTTCCAGCACAAACTGCTGTAAAGGCAAATTGTTACCATTTTGTTGGTATGGTTTACTTACTATAATAAAAATAAAATTTAAATTTACTAAATTAATTTACTTCTGTACATAACTGTGTAGTTACTGGAATACGAGAACGTGTTTCGCCGTGAGATGGTCCGATGCCTTGCATATGTATACGTCCACATTTAGCGTAACAAGTACGTGGATATGTCACGGATTCTTGTTCGTTGAAATATTAAAAGTTCGGACCCACCCACCTTAACAGCGCCTGTGTATCTAGTTCATGCGTCTTCGGAGGAATCGCAGAGTACTCTGCATGTTATACTCAATACTTAATGAGCCCGCTACCCTTAATTACTTAAAAGAGTTCTTCACTTATCTTGGCGCTACTCATGACAAAACTCTCCGTTCTTCCTCTAATTCTACTCTGTCCATTCCCACTCACCATTCTTCTTTTGTCTCAAAGTCCTTTGCAGTTGTAGCCGTAAAACTCTGGAATCATTTGCTTATAAAAATCCGGCAGGCCCCGAGCAGGGCTATCTTTAAAATCTTGTATATGCACACTACATGAAGTCATACTTACATACATACTTAGTTTATTTCTGGCGTTGCTGATAATTATACTTGTATTTGATATGGTTATAGATAGTATTACATTTTATTTTATATGTATGTATTTGCATGTAGTATTAGTATGTAGATATGTAAATTATTTATTTAGGTATCTAAGAGTAAGTATGTATAAATTTATATATGTCATTATATTATCTAATTAAGCCTGTAATTGCACCTACCTTTCATTGTTTAATTGCTCCTGTTGTCCCGAAGGTTTGACTGTCATAGAATGCCTAGCGGCATTAAGTCCGCCTTTGTACTTTGTGCAATAAAGATTTAAATAAATAATTGTGGATCTATTGTTTATGAACCTCTTGTTCCACTTACCAATTAGGCGGGCATATTGTCACATACGCGCGTTGGTAGCTCGATTGTAAGAACACTTTCCTTAAAATCTTACATAGAGCGGTTCCTCTTACGTACATTTGTCATATATTTACAACATCACCGTTCCCGTGCCTCGGAGAGCACGTTAAGCCGTCGGTCCCGGTTTCACTATTACAAACTTGTGGAATCGTTAATAAATGTTATTACATCTGACATCAGATCCTCGCCAACCCGTCTCGCCAGCATGGCGAGTGTAGGCCAAATTCTCCATATTATGTTCTGAAAGGCCCATCTCCAACAGTCGAGGTCTAGGACGCTGTGTTCTAGGGGCTGTAAAACAAATTGAATGAAATTGTCACATATCGTGCAAAGTATTTAGAAAATGTAGGTTATAATAAAATACGCGGATAATATAGGTACTCTTGGACTCAAGTCCATTTCGGGGTGGGTCTATGACTAACCTAAATAATCCCTACATGAAAACATCTGCCAAACTTTCCACCGCAGCCCAAATTCTTAAATTAAATGCATTGACTTTTATATAATACGGGGCTTTTAATTCTTTAATTCATATTGACGCAACTCCGCACATGTCGTCAATATTATTATTACTATTATATTTGTTAACTCTTTGCGTGTTTTTGTCGTCAATAATATTATCACTATTATTATTATATTTGTTAACTCTTTGAATGTTTTTGTCGTCAATAATATTATCACTATTATTATTATATTTGTTAACTCTTTGAATGTTTTTGTCGTCAATAATATTATCACTATTATTATTATATTTGTTAACTCTTTGAATGTTTTTGTCGTCAATAATATTATCACTATTATTATTATATTTGTTAACTCTTTGAATGTTTTTGTCGTCAATAATATTATCACTATTATTATTATATTTGTTAACTCTTTGAATGTTTTTTTCGTCAATATTATTATCACTATTATTATTATATTTGTTAACTCTTTGAGTGTTTTAGTCATCAATATTATTATCACTATTATTGTTATATTTGTTAACTCTTTAGTGTTTTATTCGTTAATTCAATTCAATTCTATTATTTTCTGTAATTAGGCATAGGACAAAAAAAATATTTTGCACTTTTACATGTCAAATTAAAAAAAAATATATATATATTTTTTTATATATTTATCGCCATAGGATCCTATCGGAACACTCGGTTAAGTCATTTTTTCTTAATAACAACGCTAAACAAAATACCTGGCCAGATATGGTGATACAGTATGGCAAGGAACAGCCCCAATTATCCATTATTATTAGGACCATTATTATTATTATACTTTAATATTAGGCTACATAATTTCACAGCATTCTACCAGGTAGAACGCCATGAAACTACACAACTTTACTTAAATACAGGCACAACAGGCAGACTGATGGTGGTAATTTGTCCAGTCTGCTGGGGCGGGGAAGTATCCACAGTTCGTGCCGATAAAGCCAGTAAAGTGTATCCACACATTTCGGGATCAGACTCGAATTGCCGTCATGTCCATTTAAGCCGGCATAGTGTTAGGGACTGATGACATTCCAGTTGCTAACATTTATGGAACTCCCTCCCCACTTGTGGTAACACAAGATCACAAGTCGTGCTAGTATAAAAAAAATGTGGCTCAGTGATTTAAAATAATGCTTTGGCGACATACATGCTTCTTTTTACAATGTGTGCTGCTTAGTCTTCTACTAAAAGAATGATGTACTTCAAAAGCTATTTTAACTTGTTTGCAATGCCCAATCAACACTGGGTCAAAGATTAAATATCTCCGAAATCGAACAGTTGCAGAAGAAAAACTACTGCCAAGTGTCAGCGAAAAGCCATTTAGTTGAGAAAGTGCTGGTGAACAAAAGATTAGAGTCTGCCCCAAACTTATCCGAACAAACTATATTTTATCGGAAATCTAGACTTATGTGCAAAAATGTACGACAGGACCTTGAATTATCTAGTTTTTTTTCTGTAGGCGGAACTGCAAAATTTAGTGTTAAAATTATAGATTTAGGGCAGTGTAATATTTCAAAATTGAATAAAAAATCTTTTGACGTCTTGTTTTTATCTATCCTTAGAAATGCCATTCTAAGCTTGAAAAAATATGATATTCAAATATAATTTTAAAAAAAATAACTCAAGCTCTATTACTAACTTTCTACGCATTTTTGTCATTTTATAATTGTCTACGTCATTATTATTAATAGATATTCTGGATCCTCTTTACAGCTGCATTTATCATAATTATTATCTATTTAAACTAAATGCGCAGAGCCTGGCAAGCGGCGCAAATCATCATCATAGCCCCAAGAACGCAAAGTCCTAGAACTCCACTGTTGGAGATGGGTCTTCCACAAAATTCTGGAGAGTTTGGCCTACACTCGCCACGCTGTCCAGACGGGCGCAAATACTTATCTATAATCAAAGACTACGTGTTTGTGCCGTTTGCTGTAGAGACTTTAGGCCCGTGTGATCCAAGCGCTAAAACATTTTTAAAAAACATCACCCCTCGTCTAATTTTCTGCTCTGACGACAAGAGGGCTGGTTCTTTCCTTGCCCAGAGAATCAGCATAGCGATTCAGCGAGGAAATGCGGCCTGCGTTCTTGCCACCATGTCGCGCAGATACGATTTATATTAAAATTAGGTTTGTAAGATTTTTTTTTTGTTTTTGTTTTAGTAAATTAACTGTTTATTTAAATTGGACATTCTACATATATATATATATGTACTGATAAAGTAATAATGATTTCACAAATTAATATTAGTGGAACCGGAAACGATGCTATGGCGTAACGTAACGTGATGTTGTAAATCTATGGCAAAAAAGTGTATTGCTCATTGGTACATGCCGTGGTTCGTACCGACTTTTTTAGGATTTAAAGGAAAGCGCTCTTTAAACCAAGCCACAACCGCTCTTCATTACCAATAAATAAATACAAAAAAGTTAAGTATCATCACGACCGTTTCCCTTTCGGGGTGGTCAGAAACCACGCTTATGAATAAGCGGATTCGAATTTAGCCAACTTTACTATAGGCCAATCATGACAAGTGGCAAGCTCATCGATGTCTCCAACGTACCAAACTCGAGAAATATCACAAATAAATAAAATATTAATTAAATGTATTTTTATTTACATTAATAAATATTTTTGTGTCCCGACCAGGAATCGAATCCGGTACCTCCAAGTCTAAATCTACGTACTTAACCGCTAGACCACGGAGGCAGTTCCAGAGCAATAAATACATAAATAAATAAATTTATTTCTTGTTTTTAACAGGATCGAATAGATTCTCAACACAATGTTTATGTTATTTGCCACATCTGTCAAATCGAGACCTCGCGATGACCCGAGTAAAGCCGGGTCAAACAGCTAGTTAGGCAATAAAGTCGTGACGTAACGTTCAAAGTATTGGCGTAGTAAATGCCTATATACTGACCTTCTATTTTACTTGGCTAACTTTAATGTGTATACAGTAATGTGTTAATAAACAATAACCATGGACGTATGTAAATATCCGGACAATCATAGGGCCATACTGGTATTTAGCCGTAATAATTTTTCTTTGTTGTTCCACGGACATGTTAGGTGCAAGTTTTTTGTTTCTTAAACTACTTTAACCCTTTCAGCACAGCTAAAATATTTTGGATATTGAAGGGTTTATTAATAACTTTAAGATCCTTGAGGTCTAAGATATCTCATATAAATTCTACGAAACCTCCTTCGCATATTCGAGCGTTGTCGTTTTCTAATGTGCTAGCGCACTATTGTACGTTGGGTAATACAGTGGAAATAAAAACCACTTTTCTATGTTTACTAGTCCTAACAATATAATAGAGATAAATACTAATTAGCTAAATGAGTGCACGAACTCCTCGTATCAAGGACGTTTCGGAGCAGCCAAACAGAATTTGGCGATACGGCTAGATTTATTTTGTAATAACGCACGCTTGGCATAGTCCGTGCTGAATGGGTTAATATGGATATTGGAATTCAATTTGATTTGTGTTTCTTGCATAAATTACTCAATAACAAAATTAATTGCTCTGATATCCTAAAAATAATTCATATCATACGAGGTGTGACAATTAAGTAATGAGACTGATTCCATAAAAACCGTATATTTCAAAATTATTCTACAACTCTGCCATCCCCTTCAAAGTAGTCCCCTTGGGCAGCTATACAACGATTCCAGCGCGTTTTCCATGCTTCGTAACATTTCTGGAACGCTTCGACTGGGATGTCCGCGAGTACCCTCGTCAAAAAAAAGTCACAGGGTGACATATCGGGCGAATAAGGCGGTTGTTGCAACACGGCGATCCCTTTAGAGGCCAAATACTGGGACACGCTGAGGGCGGTGTGGCACGGCGCGTTGTCGTGATGAAGGATCCAGTTACGAGCGTACCTCGTATATCCGATAAATTATAGAAATAAAATATAAAGAAGTTATATTTCTCGAGTTTGGTACGCTAGAGACATCAATGAGCCTGTCACTTGTCATGAAGGGCCTATAGTAAAGTTAGCTAAATGTGAATCCGCTTCATTAAATAAGCGTCTTAAGTTAATGAATGCTACTAAGGAAGGATTCCGTAACTGGTCATTATACCTAATTAGTTATGGGTATGGCCTTGATAATATGATTATGTCTACGACCGGAACTGAACTTTGTGTACAGGATGTACAAAGTTAGTGCGGGGAACTTTACCCGTACAACAACCTAATTGTAATATTAATGTTTCGGCTAAACGGTTTGGGGATACAATAATACACACAACATATTATTATTTACACGTAATTAACTACGTTAAAAGCAAAGTCATATTCTGTTTCATTAAACGCGAAAGTTATATCAAAGAATCTTTTTAGGAACAGACACTGACAATGTAAACCGCTATTAAAGTTCATATGTTTATTAATTATGAGGTCCTTACATATAAAATTGACATATTGATTGAACTGGCCACTTTTATCTCAAATATCTGGCGTTTGGCTAGGAATTTCAAATTGAAAAAAGGCAGTGATTGAATTTGTTTTTACGCCATTAGATTTTTTTTTGACACCGGTCATCGGATACTTTAGTTAATTTTTTATTTGTATTTTATTAACTGCCTTCGTGGTCTAGTGGTTAAGTCCGTGGATTTAGACTCGGAGGTATCGGGTTCGATTCCTGGTCGGGACACAAAAATATGAATTATTGTAAATAAATACATTTAATTTATTTGTGATATTTCTCGAGTGTGGTATGCTGAAGACATCGACGAGCTTGCTACTTGTCATGATTGGCCTATAGTTAAGTTGGCTGAATGTGAATCCGCTTATTTATAAGCGTGGTTTCTGACCACCCATAAAAAGAAAAACGGCCGTGATAATACCAGTGACTTGTTAATGATTAATCTGACTGAGAAAGGAATCTGCTAGGAAATCTCAGCTATAACAGATTTACAAAAAAACATATAGCATCTGCTATTTAAGAAGCACAGTTTTAAATGGTTATTCTATATAAATCTCATACACACTATCTCACACACACTGTATATCACGAACATGGAATAGCACCGATATCCCGCACTACAGAGCAACCTCGTGTAGGTATCACAAACACATCACCCTATATTGTTCACCTATTTTACATCCTGTATACTTTTTGTGACAATAAATGATTTTATTATTATTATTAACTACACCACAACTATCAATTGAGACGTAGGTCCTGGATATATGTATTTCGTTATCAAGAGAGTTCCACGCTCAGCATTGGGTTGAAATGAATGAAAAATGAAAAAATATTTATTTATGTTTATTCAAGCAGCCGAGGTTGACAATTTTACATTATACAATATGTTGTTTAAAATGATGATGAGGCTGTAGAAGGTGACGTCCCGACCTCCGCTGTAGACGAGCCAGTGTCAGGGAGGCCGGGTTGTGGCGTTGCAGGTGCTCTTAATTGGGGTCGACTATAAACAAAAGCAACCTTGTCAACAATGCGTGTCCAGTACAATGATTGTTGGCGAGCTATGTTTCACCTACCTCGCTGGTACAGTGCTAGCGAGATGTTCTGCACAGGACGCACTCCGGGCTGGGCCGGACTAATGCGACAGAGAACAGCGGGCGTCAGATCACATGTATTTAACTCGAGCAACAAAATAATATCAGCTGTGCGTGACTGGCCGGGTAGTCCACTGCACCAACTATGGAGGGACTATCATACTCCCAGTATGGATGTTTGATTTTGGTTTTATTTATTTTTTAATTTTATTTTACGCGTATATACTTAGTTCTTAGTTTTTACTGTTAATATTAGTTTTAATAATTGGATTGTATTTAACTGTGTAAAATCGATCTGGGAAATAAACGTTATTAATATTATTATTATAAATATATTGTGATTTCATAATCATAAATACAATCAATAAATATAAATTAAAAGCTACCTAAACAATAAAAATTAAAAATAAACTAAACAAAACCTTAAATTAAATAAACTAAAAGATAAACCTAATTAATATAAAAACTAAATACTTACAAATATCTTGATTATAATCTACATGTCATCGAATGATGAAGATGAACCCAATGTTCCGAGGACTCCGGCGTCGTTGCCTCGTTGGATGGCAACACTGATCCCCTGAATAAGATATTCCCTACTCAAAGGATCACCTGTTGATGCTCGGATGGCAACGCTTATGTCGCGTATTAACGTATATTTACTTTAATAAATATTAAAGAAGAATATTCATATTATGAATGTTAAAAGTGCTAGATCGTGTAGTAATTTTGACAAGTATTGATTATATAATATACGTAATATACGTATATTGATTAGTAAGAAGAAATTCGCTTGGTTGATGATAAATTAAATAAGCTGTGATTTCGCCCGAAAAGTTTAAACTAACAATCCTAATAATTAACTTAAAGTAAGTGCAAAATACGACTTCCAGACTAAATGTTTGTTAATTACCACTTAAGAAGGCCGAAGTCTCTCGCCTAAACACCGGCTAAGTAAGGGATCAGCAATACGAAACCAACAGGGCTATTGCGTATCAAGTTTTATTTATTTATAACTAGCTGACCCGGCGAACTTCGTACCGCCTGACAGTCAATGAATGTACCCTCGGTCGGTATGCCCCACAAATCAGGGCTGATGTCAGAAACCTTCGCCAATGTTTCTCACAACATATTCAAAAAGTTTCATCCTGATTGATCAAGTAGTTTTGAAATGCATACATATATTGCAATAGTTACTTTTTTTCGACGTTTGCTGTAGAAACGATGGGCCCGGGGGGATCGGAACTTAAGGCCTTTTATAACGAAATTGTTCCAAGGCTCATTGACGTCTCTGGTGACAATAGGGCTGGCAGTTTTTTCTCCCAAAAATTAAGTATCATCATTCAAAGGGGAAATGCTGCTAGTGTATTGGGCACCATGCCACAAGACAGCGATTTGGAGGAGCATTTTTTTTTGTAAGTATGTATTTTTATTTTCTATGTATTATTATTATTTTTAGGTTAAATTTCGATTTTGTTTTAATATAGTTTATTTAATATTGTAATTCTTTTATATTGTTTGTATATATATATTATTTTTTTATATGTATGTGAAAATAATAGCTGTAATAAAATAACGATAATCATCATTGCTGACATCAGTCTCTAACACTATGTCAACTTGATTGGGCACTTCGAGCCTGATCCCGAAACGTGTGGATACACTTTACTGGGTTTATCGGCACGAACGGTGGATACTTCCCCGCCCCGGCAGACTGGGCAAATTACCACCATCAGTCCGCCTTACAATGATGTCAAATGCCAGTTTTTACTTACTAGGAGAACTAATATTGTAACCTGCTATGGTGATATTTACCTATATAAAAATAACACCGCTTGAAACAAGACTTGAAAAAGTTGAAGTGGCAATGGAC
Organism: Tinea semifulvella; assembly: GCA_910589645.1. NCBI lineage: Eukaryota > Metazoa > Arthropoda > Insecta > Lepidoptera > Tineidae > Tinea > Tinea semifulvella. The sequence goes on from OU342597.1 coordinate 11,694,611, forward strand.
AGACACGTCTGTGAATCCGTTTCTTTATAAAGGTGGTTTCTGACCATCCCGAAAGGAATACGAGTACAGTCGTGATGATGTTGATGATAATATGTTCGTACAAAAAAAAAACATCTTTATTTTATTGCGCGTGTTTTAAAAAGCTGACATGGTCCTTTATCTCACCTTCCGCATTCTTCAATATTCATAAAACTAGTCACATGGTTTTACGATGAAAAGTAACATACTTTGGTGCCATAAAGATGGAAGGATCCTTAGGCTGGCTACAAATGTAGTCAAAATTCTGTAAAAATATTTTCATATTTCAGATTTTATCGTTCGTTTCCCCTATTCTACTATACGTTAATCCATACTCGATATATCTTTGATTTTGGTTAGTAAAAAACAAGAATAAAATAACGCTACGAAGACATTACGTCTAACACGACATGTGACATTGTGCCCACCTGATGGTAAGTGGTACGCGAGGTCCATGAATGGGAGCAACTGACGCCTGTCACTAACGACCAGCATCAGTCTCTACCACTATGCCGGACTAACAAGATGCTTTTTCACACTTCGCTTGAAGGACTCCAGGTTATAGGAGTGGGGAAACACACTGGCTGGAAGAGCATTCCACATCTTCAGCGTGCGACAGATGTAAGAGTCTAGAAATTTATGAGTACGCGTAGGGATAGTGGGTATGGTATGTGGATGCATATTTTGGCCTTTGCGTGTGGTTCAGTTGCGGAATAGAGAAGAAGGGATGAGGTTATGGAGCTCCTCAGAACATTCACCGAGGACGTGACAACTTGTAGAAGAGTTTTAGACACAGTGGTGTCGTCCACTGTCCGAATTGCCCGAAAAAAATATTTGCTCTTATGAAAATTACATGCGATATAATAAACATTTAAAAAATTGTGTTGAAAAAAATTTCATAAACCCAGGTTATTTCATCACAAGACACTATTCTGTCCCTGTGGGAGCACACGATGGATTCGGCACCCACACGGATGGATTGCCAATATAATTGCCAGAGCGCGTGCTTGAAGCGGTTTAGTCGGAAGACAGATTTTATTGTAAAAAAGTCACGTCTATAGTAAGCACGTGTAACCAAGCGTCCTGTGGGGTTAGAATGACGGCTTTTCGTTCTCAATTTTTTCGCCGGTTGACGATTTTTCGCTTTTAATTTTTTTAATGCTTTTGCATTCCACTCGCTCGCCAATCCAATAGTGTCATTGTTAGATTGTTAGTCAATGTTAGATTAATAATAATAATATTAGATTTCTAGGATATAAAATTAAGGACATTTTTATGGACCAGAGATCAAATATGTAAATATTACACAAAAATACAAAAAGAGGAAGGCTGGACCCACCCTCGCCTCGACCCGTCACCCCTAAGAGGACTTCCTATGCCTTCCACTAAGCATGGAAGAAATGGAAGAACAAATCAAAAAGAAATGTTCCAAATCGGCACCAGGACCAGATGTCATTACGTTCATTGTATATACAAAATGCCCGTAAGCATTTAGATAATATGTATAGAATAATCTGGTCTACCAATCAAGTTTCAAAAGCATTTGGCGAGGCAGTCTTCGTTCTCAGCCTATTGTCGGTCGCAAGCCCGAGATACCATTCGTCTCATCTCTTACCCACACACGATGGACCCGGCACCCGCACGGTGAATCTATGGAATGCTTAGAAATTTGTCTTCTTTAGACAGAGAAAAATGGCAAAAACATTTATAACGATTTTCCTCTATTTTTTTCAACCAATATATGATTAATTCCAAAATGTCTTTAATTTTATTTCCTAGAAAGTTGGTAGACCACAATTCTCATAAGAGTGTAGGTATTTTTTATTTATTTTTTAATATTGGATTGTGCGGGCAGATGTAAATTCACATCAGTTCCTCGCTAACCAAATTCGCCAGCGTGGCGAGAGAAGATGAATTATGTTTTTTTACAACGTTTATTTACGCATTATTATTTTTTTGTTATTAGTAAAAGTAAAAAAGTAAAGTATCATCACGACCGATTCCCTTCCGGGGTGGTCAGGAACCACGCTTATAAATAAGCAGATTTACATTTAGCCAACTTTACTATAGGCCAATCATGACAATTTGCAAGCTCGTCGATCTCTCCAGCGTACCAAACTCGAGAAATGTCACATATAAATTAAATATTAATTCAATTTATTTATTTAATAACCCGGTACCTCCGAGTCTAAATCCACGGACTTAACTAGCGGTAATTTAGCGACCACGGAGGCAGTTTTTAGTTATTAAAATTTAAAAAAAGGTTTTACTATTTCAGTTTCTTCCTACTTCATTTTTTGTCACGCCAGTCTAACCCCGCAGGCACCGGGTGTTGTTTAGTCCTTTTTATCGTGTAGTTGATATTTCTCGTTCGATATGAGAGGACAAATACCTAAGACCTCGGTCTACATGATCCCAATCCATAAGGAACCTGTTACACTTATTATATATTTTTATTTTATTATAGCATTTTTTCTTATGTTGTGATAAAACATACAGTGATTTGTCCCTACGACGTGATGCAATAGTTATTAGGATATAATTTAAAAGGGGCTCGCTATTACATTTTGCATAAATACAAGTGTGAGTGTAGTTTGAGAAATCAACTTCATTACAGCCCCTAGAACACAGCGTCCCAGACCTCCACTGCTGGAGATGGGCCTTCCAGACATATATCTGGAGAATTTGGCCTACACTCGCCACGCTGGTCAGACGGCTTGGCGAGGATATGATGTCAATTTTTATGACAATCTATTAACGATTGTACCAAGTTGGTATTAGCGGAACCGGTACCGACGGCTTTACGTGCTCTCCGAGGCACGGGAACGGTGGTGTTGTAAATCTATGACAAATGTACGTAAGAAAAGTGTATTTCTCATTGGTACATTGACCTTTGTAGAATTTAAGGTACGCGTTCTTACAACCGAGCCACCACCGCGCCTTTGTGTACATATTAGTATGTATTTGTCTTTATAGATATAATATTTAGATTTAATTTGAATTACCTACTAATCTATTTAACGGTTGCACCTACCTCACAACACAAATGGTTTCATTGTCCCAAAGGTTGGTTGCTAGAGAATGCCTAGCGACATTAAGCCCGCCTCTTGTACATAGCGCAATATAGTTTTTAAATAAATAAATATACCGACTGATTTGTAGTGGCGCGGAATAAAGATAGCGAAAAGACCCGTTAAATTATAAAAAAAATATTATGTGTGTTTTATTTTAGCTTATGCAGTTTAAAATTTTTATATAAATATTATTCCAGCGCATTAAAGTACCCAATATAGCCGAAACTGTTATGCAATGGCAACAAAGATATTTAATAAGCTTCCAGTTACTATAAGGGATCTGCTAGTGGATGCTACTGTTGAATTTAAAGTAAAACAAATGCTGGTTAATAAATGTTTTAATTCGACAAAAGAATATCTAGACACTAGGCTCAACAAAGTCATGTGACTAAATAAATATTTGTATGCTGTAAATAGCGAAGCATGTGATATAATTACATTATAACAATTTACATCCCTGTACCTACCATGTTTCTGTCAAATAAATTATTTAATTTAATTTAAAAAAAACTTAGTTTTATTTAGCAAGCTTAAATGCTTATGTAGTTTTCAGTGTTTCGGCCAATTTAAGTAATAAACTTCTCAATAGATTAGCCAAAGCTGGATAGTTTTGACCCAACAAAGGAGTTCTTAGTTGAGGGATGCAAATCTGTAAAAAAACATAGGTTTTATTATCACTATAATAAGAAAAAACACATTCCATCATCTACATTACACAATAAAACCACAAGCACAAGTCAAATTCAAATTAATTTATTCATCAAAACAGTTATTAGGTAGAAAGTAAAAAAATTACATAATGAAAAAGGTGCTAGTAACAACAATAAATCTCTGGTCTGCACACAGGGTGTCCACTTGTCATGTGAGGACTAGCTTTAGTAGGGGTGATTTTTAGCACAAATTATTAAACAACAAAAACATTTTGAAAGTAAGAATACAAACCGGTTATTCAAAAACAAATAAATAAAACAGTGTTTTTATGCGTATGAGTGTGTGATGTGAGTCAAAGTATGCAGTATTCCAATATTGTACAGATAAATCGGCTTAAAGACGTTTCTGAGTTTGTAGTAGGTAGTGTACGGTCAGCAGATAATTAACAAATATATTTTATACTCGTATTTATATTTTATAGACGGCTTATTAGTAAAATCGATTCAACGCAGGCGTGACTTCATTCAATCAAGAAAAGAGGGTACTGTGTCTCTCCACTGCTGAAACCACACTCAGCACGCGGCCTTTTGCTGCAACCCTCAACCATCGCCTACCAGCGATCTTCTTTAGATTATCCGTCTAGCTGGCGGGGGGTCGTTCCACTCTGCATCGTCCCTTACGTGTTTTCCTCCTGATTAACGTTTATTTTGCAAGTAGGCATAGGACAAAAAGAGATGTATTCTGCACTTTTACACGTAAATTTTTACAATTTAAAATAAATAAATACAGAATAACGCTTAACATTATAGCTTTTGTAAATAGGCATTATCATATTATAAGCTAAAATATACAATTATAAAAAAGGGTCACTTAAGATTATCCTATAGTTTATTTATTATTATTTTTCTGTTATTTTTTTTTAAATATATCATTTTATTTTTCACCCATAATATTCTTCTGTGATTCTCCCAAAGGTTAGTTGGTAGAGAATACCTTTATGGTATTATGCTCGCCTATGTACATTTTTTTAAGGATTTTATAATTTTATTATTATTATAGCTGCAGTATAAAGGCATTGCATGGCACATTTTTGGTTTAATTATTTTGATTAGAAAGTTTCTAGAACCTGTTCAAAGTCCCCCTAGAACCTTAAATGACATTTTAGAAACCCGTGATCAGTAAATATGATATTCACATAATTTTGGGATTAAACTTATCGATTTTATATAGTTTAGTATTATTAAATTCACTAACCACAGCAATAACGACGACTACAAGTGGGCACAAGAGGTTGATAATAATAGACAGGACACATCGAACGAGCCACCAGATCGCGAACACCACGAGCACGCTCGCAAACATGACTTGAGCATTCTCATGCGTTCGCAACCACGAGGACATTGCCTCGAACATCGGTGAAGAACTCTCCATTTGTCTTGATCCAGAAATGCATGCTGTACGAGAGAAGCTAATCTGCGAAAAGATAAACATGAATTTACAATGACAAATTGAAAATATAAGTACCTAATTGTTGCTGCTCTTAAAAATCAACCAAAAATAGGCACATAATGCAGTGCAATGATCCAAGAAAAATACAACATACCTTTTGCTGTATATAATTCTTTTCTAAATTGACATAGTTTTTATAGTTTAATTTAAAGTCATTACAGTCCCTACAACACAGAGTTGTAGACTTCCACTATTGGAGATAGGCCTTCCATTTCTGGATTTTGACCTACACTCGCCACGCTGGTCAGGCGGGTTGGCGAGGGATAATTTAATAAGTATGAAACTGCCTCCGGGGTCTAGCGGTTAAATCCGTGGATTTAGACTCGGAGATACCGAGTTCGAATCCTGGTGGTTGTGATATTCCTCGAGTTTAGTACGCTGGACGTGCTTGCCATTTGTCATGATGAGCCTATAGTAAAGTTGGCTAAATGTGAACCCACTTCTTAAAAAAAACGTGGTTAATGTCCACCCCGAAAGGACTTTACTATGAAAGTCTCTCTATCTGGTAATGTATGAAACTCTACAACAAGTATCATAAATGATATAATGCAATATCGTATTAACAATCTGTAGAAATAAAGATGTCTGAGTTTGAATTTGTAGCTAATTGGTTGATTAAAAGTTGCGGACCGCTCAGACAACACATCAACCAATCAGGTGCTAGCAGAGTAATAATAATAAAATTGCCACTTTAAAAAGAATAGAAGACGTATCGTATGTTTTCTACTAGCTATTTTATAGGAGCGTTCAGCAATTTCTCTCCGCCAGCTTTTCTCGTGACTAGCTATTATTGGAGCGAAGGTTGTAGTTAAAGTCAATTTTAGGTTTTACAATCTTAGATATAAACAAAAGAAGATACAAAGGCATTTAGCGTGGAACAAGCAATCTACGACTATATGATGGCAAGTGCATAAATAGTAGTAAGCTAGCTATCGTAAGTATGAGTACCATACCGCGCCGTACCAGTATGCTTTGTTGTTTGCTCGCGTCCCACTGTCATTTTTTAAAATACCATTCGTTAACGAAATCGGTGATACAACAGTGGGTGTGATTTTGTTAATAAATATTTCTTCATAAACAAAATAATATCGACATAACTCACTACGGGGTTACTGGTAATTCGACGTTTATTATTATTATTATTAAATATTTTATTGCACTTTACTTAAAAGTATGCACAAAGGCGAACTTAAAGCCTTTTCGGCTTTTTCTACCAGCTAACCTTTGAGAGAGTGAGACAGTATAAATATGTGGGGTGCAATTCTAACCAATAAACGACATAAATAGTATGTATACATAGACTACATACATACTCATCAATATATACTATTATAGTAGATTTACATATATGTTTATCCGTCAGGAGGCTAAAATGTAACAAATTAAACGCCCCATATAGCCATATGGCCGAAGTCAATACTTTTCGAGATATTGGATTTTTAAGGGTTTATCGATATTTACCAAATATTTGACATTTAATTTTACTAGAGAATGGTGGTGGCTCCGTTGTAAGAACGTTCCTTAACTTAATATAAATAAGGTGCGTTCGAACCCTGGGAACCAATGAGAAATATACTTTTCTTACGTACATTTGTCATAGATTTAAGACAAAAGAAATAATCAGGAACGGGTTCAAGACTCAGCTTTACGCAGTGGAAGTTGGTGCGAGAGGAGTTCCAGCAAAATGTTTGCATGACTTTCTGAAAGAATTGGGCCTGAGCAAGTCTGCCGTCAATACATTTATGGAACGAGCTTCCAAGACGGCATTAACGGAATCGTACAGTTTTTGGTTGGGTAGCGAGAGGAGTAGAATGGTGGATGGTGAGCGTAATAAAATAAAAAAGGGAGGTCTCCTTTTCTTAAACCAGCCTATTGTCGGTCGCAGCCCGAGACACCATTATTCTCATCTCTTACCCACACACGATGGACCCGGCACCCGCATGTTGAATCCATGGAATGCTTAGAAATTTGTCTTCTTGTCTTCATCACCGTACCGGTGCCTCGGAGAGCACGTTAAGCAGTCCGCGTCGGTCCCGGTTCCACTGATACCAACTTGTAGAATCGTTAATAAATTGTCATTAAAAATTGACATCATATTTGCCAACCCGTCTGGTCAGTATGGCAAGTGTAGATCAAATTCTCCAAAAAATCTGGAAGGCCCATTGGAGATGGGCTCAATAGAGGCTCAGAGCTCTGTGTTCTAGCGGCTGTGGTAATGAAAGAAAGAAAGAAAGAAAAATATTTTATTTGTCACATTAACAAAAAAAGTAAACTTAAAATTAAAAGTGTGTGGTGACAAATAGGGAACCAGCTCAGCATTGAGCTGCGACGCTTTAAGAGTCACAGCGCTGATTTTCAACTAATCCCTTAAAATACATATATAATTACACAAAAACGTCATTATAGTATTATATATATCATACATATATACATATACACACATACATACAAGTGAATAGAAAAAATCACATAAAAAATAATGAACCATAAAATATTGAGTAGGTATGCTGCTACAGTAGCAGTTAAGATGCCAACAAATACATTTTATATTTATTCTTAAAAGCCACCACCGACTGTAATAATAATGATATTGGATAGTGCCGTTAGTCATTTTACAAATTGCCTTAATATTTACTTTAGTTGAAACATAGGAGGCTATCAAGGTTGCATTTAAATGCAATGCCCGTATTCACTCGTGGATTCCATGCTTCCATTACATAGATAAAAATTGAAGATACCGTTTTGTAATAAAAATAAAAGCGCTTTCATTTGTATGCAACCCTGAATGGATTGGTGGATAACAATGGAATTTATTTTGATCTAAGTACTTATCTACATTTAATTTTAAGATACCTACTAATTTTTATTTTTTAGATCCTTACATTTATTATAAAACTAGCTGACCCGGCGAATTTTGTACCGCCTAACACTCATTGAATGTTTGTGAACCTTATACGCTATGCTAATCGCCGATTGGATCTTCTCAATAAACTCTACATAGAAGGCCTATGTAATGGCAGCTCCACTCTTTCAGGATTAGCGTCTCGGTTATGCTGGGACAGGTCGATTAACCGTTAAGCGGTAAATGGTTTGACTTGGCTTTATTTCTGTATTTTTTTTATTTTTTTTAACTATATATATAATAAGAGCGCTAGGGAGTTTTACGCTCCCGTTCGGTATCCTCGGTCGGTATGCCCCACAAGTCAACGCTGATGCGCGCCACCTTTTGGACAACAGTAGTACTATGTCAGAAACAACATATTCCCAAAGTTTCATCCCGATCGGTCAAGTAGTTTTGAAATGCATAGGGAATACCTCATTACCTATGAAAAAACTTACAAAATAACCACATTTGTGTGTTAACTAGGATCAAGAAACTACACCTTCCCTGATCAATCTGGTTTCTGTGTCTTGACAGAATTATCTAGTGCAGAAACCAGTGCACTTACTAACAATTCTGTTAGCCTGTCCTAGCTCAAAATAAAATATATTATTTCCTAATTTGTAATTTAAAAGTATATAGAGTAAAAGTAAAGTATCATCACGACCGTTTCCCTTTCGGAGTGGTCAGAAACCACGCTTTTAAAGAAGCGGATAAATATTTCATCATCATTCATTACAGCCCCTAGATGGGCCTTCCAGAACATTTTCTTACGTACATTTGTCATGGATTTACAACACCACCGTTCCCGTGCAACGGAGAGCACGTTAAGCCGTCGGTCCGGTTCCACTAATATCAACTTGTGGAATCGTTAATAAGCCGTCTGGCCTGCGTGGCGAGTGTAGGCCAAATTCTCCAGATATGTACATGTTCTGGAAGGTCCATCTCCAACAGTGGAGGTCTAGAACGATGTGATAATTAATTAAATAGAAAATCAGTACATACCAGTTTTCGTATAACCGGACAACATTGTGAAAAAGATTGCTCTTCCATTATTTTTTTTAATTATAATAAATTTTGTTATCTAATTTGTTACATTTTTATATTTATTTACGAAATGCATGTTAATAGATTTGGGTCAAAACTTGACATTTATATTTTTTTAATCAGGCCAAAGTTCTCGAATTAAAGTCCTTAAGAGCAAGACGGCCACCAGTTAAGTGGAACCAAAGAGTATAACCATAAAGCGGGAATTGGTTGCCATTTTGTAACATATTAAAACTGTAACTGTCTTTTAAAAACATTACATGAAATAATTAACAAGAATTAATCTATTTGAAAGTGCACTTCAAACGGAGTCTTTCGCGCAATTATGCGCGGACATGTCAAGTTTTTGTTTTGTAAATTAGTTTACTGTGAATATTGTTCGTCAAAAGTGGTGTTGTTTTGTTTAATAATGTGCTACAATGTGAATAATTATGGAAAACGATAAATTGGACTTTAAATATGGGGCACAAGTTGCAGTGTATTTTTTGCGGTTTTCCCGACCTGCCAACTCCCATATTTTATTCGACGTGTTTGAGCTATGGTGCCGCGAGTGACTCCAAGAAAAGCATCAAATTCTGCAGCATCTGGAATTTGATTATGACCTCATTAACTCATAAAAATTAAAGATATATTACGTCAGACTTGGCTGTATGGGCTGGACCCTTTGCCTTCCCTATCACCTCATTCATCATCCATCGGGAGAAGAGAACAAAAAAAAAGTGCACTTCAAACAATATAATCAGCAATGCTCTGTCGTAGACTAGTTCATTATATTTCTATTGGCATAATTTCATCATCATTATTATCAGCCTGTATCCCTTCACAGCTGGATGAAGGCCTCTCCCAAGGCACGCCACTGCACGCGGTCTTTTGTAACCCTCATCCGTTCCCCACCAGCGACCTTCTTTAGTTCGCCCGTCTATCTGACCTCTACTCTAGAACCCGTTTTCCCTATCGGTCGTTGAGTTCTGCGGCTGTTGCCACTACAGCTTGCTAATTTTAAAAGCTATGTCAGTTAGTAACTTTAGTTTATTTATATAGTACACACAGTACATATATTATCACAAACATCACATAATATAATTATCACTTATTTAATATATGTACCAAATAGGTATCATAGCATTCACCAATTTAAAAAACAGAAGAAATAAAAAACTTATTACTTTTAAAACTAAAATTACCAAATAATAACAACATAATATATAAATAAAAATAATACATTAAAAATAACAGAACTTTAAAATATATATTCTTGCGTTCTTGGCGCCATTTTTCATGAACATGTCAAATGCAAGTTTTTGTTTTGTAAATTACTTAACTGTGAATATTGTTAGTCAAAAGTGGTGTTGTTTTGTTCAATAATGTGCTACAGTGTGAATAATGCTTTAATGTTTTCCCGCGCTGTTAATTTCCATATTATAGTTTTTGGGCTATGCCGCGAATAACTCCAAGAAAGGCATACTATTCTACAATATCTGGAATTTGATGATAAACACATCATAAGAAAGAAAGATATGTTACGTCAGACTTGGCTGTATAGGCTAGACCTATCACCTCATTCATCATCCATCGCGAGAAGGCACCACACACAAACAAAAAAAACATAAATTTGGAAGTTCTCGGACGAATATCAATTTTTCGAATTCTATTTATCAGAGAAATACCAATCATAGTTTACTCCGTAGCTTGCTGAGCGACCTTGAACTTGTGAATGAGACCCACTATTAGTGTCCACTATCACTGCTCCATTCTACATCAAAAATACTGCCAATTCGTTGTCGCAGGAAACTTAGGGTCCTTTGTCTTCTTTATTCAGTTTTAAACGAGCCTGCGACACCGGAATACCTCAAGAACAAGTTTGCCTTTCTCTCATCTTTTCACGACAAATCTCTTCGTTCCTCTCACAACTCTCTTCTTGCTGTTCCTTCCCATAATTCTAGTTTAGTTTCATATTCATTTGTAGTTGTTGCCACAAATTTGTGGAATCATCTACCACAAAATATAAGATAGTAGTAATAGTAGATGCTTGATCTACTAGATTAGCATTCAAAAGAATGGTTTATTTTATTTATTATCTCAACGGTTGTAAGTATATTATTAATATATATCTATGAATATATATTTATTATTTATGTATATATTTATATGTAGCTATAAAATATAACTATTATATACATAGTTTAATATGTGTACACCTACTTTTTAGTTAAGTGTTTAAAGTTGTCCCAATGGTTGGCTATGATAGAATGTCTCGCGGCATTAAAGCCAGCCTTTGTCTTTGTACATTGAATTGTTAAAATATATATATAACTTACATTATTGTTATGTTGTAATACAAAACAAGACAAAGCTTTGTCATTTCCAATGATAATTCTCAATTCTAATAATAAGACCGTGTGGATATTTTTCGCAATATTTTTCCCTGTTTTTTTGCGACCCACATACCGTTGTGGTCACATCTCACGACTGATAGGTATTCATATTTCATAAAATGTTTTCCTTTTCATAGTTTAGGGTTGGCAATGAAAACTTGTTTATATTTTCGTGAGTGAGTAATAATTTTTGATTCACATATCGTCATCAACATCACTGTGGCCGACGGCTTGGCATCCATTGCCTCTTGTTTTTTTTTGTTTGTACAATTTTCCCTTTATGGAAATCGTATTTTTTTTTAAAAGTAAATTATCATAACGATTGTCACAAATAACGCTTTTTATTTTTATGGAGCGAGTTCACATCTTACTATATGCTCATCATGACATATGGCAATCTCTAGCGAACCAAACTCGAGAAATATTACAATTATTGTATCTTGACCAGGAATCGAACCCGGCACCTCCGCGTCTATATCTACGGACTTAACCGCTAGACCACGGAGGCAGTTTTTATACATTTTATATTTAATTATTTTATAATTTTGACCGCCTCCGTGGTCTAGTGGTAACAAACGTTGCCGTGAACTCGGGAGGTCGTGGGTTCGATTCCCACCGGGAGCAAGTTGTACATTGTATAATTTGTCTCGGTCTGGGTGTTTATATGTATAATATGTATATATTTACAAAAAAAAGTATAATATGTAGTTTATCAATCATCTAGTTTCCGTAACACAAGCCTTGTAGCTTACCACGGAAACTAGATGGCGCTGTGTGACCTGTCTGAAAATATTTATTATATTATTATTTATTAATTATTACGGAAGGTCTATAACCATTAAAGTAACATGCAAGTTGCATATTGCAGTTTTAGTATGATAACTTCCACAAGCTAGACCCGCTGTAATTGCTATAATTGGCCGGTCATAATAAGCTGCAGAATATATTTACTTTGGTGTACTGTTCCTACGTCTGGCCAGACAAGTCCGAAAACAAGTTCTGGCGATATGGGTCTGTAGTTAATTGTTGACAAAGTTTTGACAATTCTAAAAGATGGTACTAGTGGAACCAAAACCAAATAGCTAAGCGTGCACGGGCACGGTGGTGTTGTTTATTAATTTATGATAAATGAACCTAAGAAAAGTGTATTTAGCATGGGTGCTCAAATCTTTGGATTGAAAGACAGCGTTCTAAGCACTCAATCACGACTGTGATTATCCAAAACAATACCTCAGGATATTAGACAAGCTTCTAGATGTGTAACATTCAAGAATAGGGTTTGCAAACACTATATTTACCTAAAACTGTCTTTTAACTTAATTTGTTCTGGTTTTGCTCCAAACCAATGGGAAAAGTGCCAAGGATACTGGCAGCATTGCCACGTTGAATGGCAATACTGATCCTTTGGCCCAAATATTGCCCAGCCCTTTTGTCTCCCGAGGTGTTAACGAGCTGTTTTGACAACGCCTTGAAAATTTCGTGTGCACTTGGTCCCCACGGCCCGAGAGTTTCAACTCCAAACGGCGCAAAAACACATCTCCCAATAAGCTGAGTGTATTTCCGCCGCTTGAGGTGACATTATTATTTCTATTTTAAATGTTCATTGCTTTTATTATTATTATTATTATTGATTTACTACCTTATTATTTTTCTTTGACATACCATTTTCTTATTATTATTTTCCTTTTGAAAGAATTCACTGAAATGAAATAATTTTATTGAAATGACAATGTCATGGCTAAATCACAATGCTATGTACACTACTTTTGGATTGCAATCTAGAACTTAAGAAATTGTTGTAAAATGTGAACTGTATCGATTGTGATCTGTTAGTGTAACTATAGTAAATAAAAAATAAAAATAAAAAAATATAATTTTATTGTTACTCTAATCTAATTCACACTTTTGCAGCGACTTCTACATCTTTTTCCACTCCCTTCATTACATGAATATGTAATCTTTATTTATTTGTTATCATTATCACATCATGTCCGCTTAGAACACAGAGTCCTCGACTGCTGAATATGGGCCTCCTTTGTAAACCAGACATCATTCTACTCTCTCTTATTCCCGCTACGATGGACGATCAATGGCACGTGCATGTAATGCTAAGAGATTTATCTTTAAATTTTTCTAATAATAATAAGAATTATTGAAATTAAATTAAATATATTTTATTTCATGCACCTTAAAAACCATAATTAATTTACAAATAATAATAATAATTTTACAATTATTAAAATATTTTTTTATAAATTAAAGCGTGTTATAATTGTCAAAAATTGCCTTAATTCTCACTGTCTCAGTCGGTCCACAAAAGAGACACACAGAGGTGTCCTCCAGGCTAACTTTACAGGTATATGTTGTATTGTTATTACTTTACTGATTCTTATTTTACATCTATCTAAATCGAGCAAAGGTAGGACGAAAATAAAGTATGGAAAACGAACGTCTTAAATATAATGAATATTTATTTTATTTATTTATTTTAAAACTTTATTGCACTATGTACAAAGGCGGACTTAATGCCGCTAGGCATTCTCTGACAGCCAAACCTTTAGGACATTTAGACAGGATAGGTGGTAGGTGCAATTAAAAATTAGATGAAATTTAAATGAAACAGGAATATAATTGTAATATAAATATATACATACTAATATCTACATACAATTTACATACTAATACATAAATAAGTCATACTATAGATATACTAATATAACATAAATAAAACTACTTACATGATGAGGAGAGTGTGACAAAATTAACAATGCGATGATGCTGCTATTAAGAGAAAAAAATGAAAAGAAAGGTTTAGGTTAGGTTACTTATTATATTGTATTATAGTATATTAGTTTTAGTATTTAAGTTTGATTTATTTTGTTTTTTTTGTTTATTTTATTCACAAATCTTAATGCTCCTATTATATTTTGCACCTGCCTCACATAACAAATGCTCTAAATTGTCCCTAAGGTTGACTAGTAAGAATGCCTAGCGGCATTAAGTCCGCCTGTGTACCTAGTGCATAAAGTTTTGAAATAAATAAATAAATACTTAGTTAGCTAAAAAGTGTTTGTATACCTGGTTTTTAAATATTGCACGATTGGGGGCTTCTCTGATATCAAATGGTAAGTTATTCCAAAGATTCGCAGCGACAACAGCAAATGAGTTCGAAACGTAGGAAGTGTGGTGAGAAGGTATAGAAATTGTTGATTTGAAGGAGGAGCGAAGAATTATATCATGAAAAGAGCTTAGAAAACTGAAATTATCTTTAAGATACTTGGGTGAATTAGTGTCACCCCTAGAAATGCCAAGCTTGATAAATTAAAGCTAAGCATGCCTGTGACGTTTGTACAATTTAAACTGCATTGCAACATCCTCGGCCTTTTTACTTCATGATATTTCCACTTTCTTATCTCCGCAGGTTTATTTTCACCAGTTTCTACTAAGATTAAACTTCAGTTTTGTTGCACCGTTTCACTTCAGTGTATTAAAGTACTATAACTGAATCTACAGACAATTCAGCTTAGATATATTTTTGTATTTGTAATAGTGTTTCTCCATCAGAAAAGTCAGGTGACCCGTTCTTGCAGACCTCTAGAAGAGTCCCTGCCTTCTAGAGAAACTTCATTCCAAGATCTTCATTCACGTAAACCTATTACAGGCATTTGTGATACATCATTATTTAAATTATTTTCAATGATTCTACTCCTGTTAATGTAAGACTAAGCTGCAAAGTAGTCCAAAGAGCAAGCTTGACAGATTGCAGTGACCTGTTAATGTTAAATCTGAGTGAGAAAGGAATCTGCAAACAAAACTCAGCTATAACAGAAACAATATGAATATCTTTTAAATTCACCTATGAGAATACAACACCTGATATAGTGGTACCAGTGGTGGTTACGCAAAGCTACTCCACTCAGTTTTGTTGGAGTGAATCCGTTTACAGGCTAACGTACGCATGTCGGCTCTGAAGTACGCCATCATGTCGCTAGATGGCGCTAGGGTCGACAAAGGGGCCATCTTGAACCCCACCGCGTTGATGGCCGGCATAGTGTTATCATTGTGTGTCGGACGACCGTTCGCGAATGTCGTTGGCTCTTCCTAGCCTGTGTGCAACCGCTTAATGGAAGAAATCCACATCTTCATCATCATCAACCGCATCCACAACCGCTTATCATCATCACCGCGCACCTGAAACGTCACAGCTGACCAAAAGGCACATGAACGGCATTTAGAGTTCCACATCTTTGCTAGCTCAAGTAAGTGGATTTTGTACTACTAATTCTGAGTTAGGAGTGGCTTTGTCTTCTTGTGACGCGTCCAGGTTTTCCTACTGCTAGAGCAATCGAAGGCCGCAAACCAGCATCCTATTGTCAAAAACTGCTACTCCGCTATACCAAGTGGTCTAAGCGCAGTCACACTAGATCACTCCATTAGCACAAGCCGTCTCCTCATCTGCCATGCATTGTCTTCACGATCCAATCCATAATATTCGGAGTGTATCTTCTTCTTTTTCTTACGGTGCCATCTTCTATCGGAGGTCGGCTATCATTAAGGCGATTTTGATTTTGTTGGCTGCTGTCCGGAACAAGGATCTGGTGCTCCTCCCGAACCACTCCCTGAGGTTCTTGAGCCAGGAAGTGCATCTTCTCCCCGGTCTTCTGGAGCTTTGTATCTTGCCTTGCATGACGAGCTGCAGCAAGCTATACTTTTTATTGTGTATAGATATCGGAGTGTATAGATAATTTGTTAAAGGCACAGCCATCACCTCTACTATTGTACGAAGCTCTGTTAAGGGTTAAATCGGTTAAGGCGCCTGTCAAGGTTGGCCCTGGTTCAACTGATACCAACTTGTGGATTCGCGAATAATTGTCACTGAAATTTAAATAGGATTTTACCCTACCCGTCTGGCCAGAAATTCTCCGATGTTCTATTTGCTGTTTGTTGTGAGTTGATTCTGCTTACCACTCGGTGGGATTGAAGTCAAGTGATTACATTACTTGGATTAACTAAAACAAGTATTATATTCTGAAAAGTGACAGATTGAGTGGGGACTAGGGTTATTAGCGGTATAAGGAAATGCCTGTTTTAAAATTAAAATTTAATTTTATGCATAAGTTGGTTTATGACAAACTGGCGGCAGAAAACTTAGGAGCTATAATACAGAGCCAAGTTATCGCGACGGTCCAGAAAGGACAATTTTCCCATGAAGAGGGTCTAAGATAAACAGAAAATCCTACTTTTCGGTACCTAAATATCGGCTGTCTAATTTAAAACCATAGCAACTGGCATTTCTTTATTTATTTAAAAATTTAATTGCAATACACTATGGCGGACTTAATGCCGCTAGACATTTACTGACAGCCAAATCTTTAGGACAGTATTATTGGTAAGTAAATGCAATAATAGATATCAAATGACAATTTATAAAACAATACATAAAATTTATTGACATACTTGACCGTTACAGTACTTAACCGATCGTGTCGGTGGTCGCGTGCGTTTTTTATATGGAAATTAATTGATCGTTTTAAGACACACGGAGCATAAGACATCATGTAGACGCAACTGAGGCACCGACAGATCGTTCAAGCACTGTGTTTGTGGATTATTTGTACTGATAGTGAGTAAGGTGAGTTTCAATTTTAGTTTACATTATATAACTGTGCGATTTATTTATTCATTATTATTTTCATAATTGGCCTCCTTTTGTTGAGAAACGGATTCAAATCTCAGCTTTATGCTTGGTGCGAGAGGAATTGCAGCTAAATATTTGCACCACTTACTAAAAAAAATTGCCCTGTCGTCAATTCATATATGGAACGAGCCTTAGCGGAATCATATAGTTTTTGGTTGGGTAGGGAGAGGAGCAGAATGGTGGATGGTGAGCGTCTTGTTACGCAATAAAAAGAGGAGGACTCCTTTCTGAACAACTCCGCAAGGATTCATCTATAGAATCCTAAGAAATTTGTCTTCTCCTACTTCTCTACACCGCTGCTGATTATCCAACAATTGTTTTTTTTTATTTGATTTGATAAAAAGACATTTAAAAAGTAGGTTTCCATTACGGTCGAACCGTAATCTTGACACGAAAATTCACATTATAATTGTGGTACTTGGTAGTAGGTACCTTTTGCATAAACATTGGCATTACAATCTTATTTAGGACGCGACCTACTTTTTATAGTAACAAGCTAGGTTTTTAAATTGGACAGCGAACTCCAAATATTTGTCTGAATTCTCATTAGCTCCTAAGATTGTTTCATATGAGTTAAGTTGTATTTGCTCACGGTCACAAGTATTAGGGCAGTAATAACAGACCTCTCCTAACTTTGTAAGGATGTGGCTTGGAGGCAGCGAAGATATAAAGCGGAAAGCAGCACTCACAGACTCAGTGAGGTTTATGATTTTAAAGTTTTCTTATAAAATTAAAGCGAATAACTGACCATGTTGCTTATTAAACCTAAAAAAATGTTGTATGTCAATTTTAAATATACCTTTAGCCTAAGCAATTCAAATGACCACATTGTAAATCATAATATTATTAATTACAAATACACTATGTTTACATACATACAGGTATGGAACCCACGCTATAATATTTACATAAGTAAGATTGAACAAATCCAGAGAAAATTTACTCGATTTCTCAGTTATAAATTTAAATTACCTGGTCTTACTTATGAACAGCGTTGTATAAAATATCACGTCCTCCCTCTTTCGATCAGACGCGATGTAGCTGACCTGACTTTTCTCATTAAGATTGCCAGAGGTATCATTGACTGTCCAGAATTATTAGATATGATTGGTCTTAGGACATCAGTCCGTTGCTTGCGTGCTTCAGACCTACTATGTGTACCTCATGCTCATAGCAATTATAGGCAAAATAGTTATATACCTAGAGCAGTATCGTTGTTTAACTTACTAAGTCACAATTTAGACATTGACTTATTTTGTGACAGCATTTATTCCGTGAGGAGCAAAATAATTTCCAATTTCGTAACTCTAAATGAATGAGTAACTATTTTTGGTTTAGTTTTTATTACTTTTGGTTTTCTTTTTTGCTTGTATTTTTGTTATGTGTGGTAACTCTTAATTAGCTTGTAGTCATTATCATAGTATTTAATCTATTGTATTAGCTGTGAGTTACCCAAATAAAATAAAATAAAATAAAATAAAATAAAATAAAATAAAATAAAATAAAATAAAATAAAATAAAATAAAATAAAATAAAATAAAATAAAATAAAATAAAATAAAATAAAATAAAATAAAATAAAATAAAATAAGATAAAATAAAATAAAATAAAATAAAATAAAATAAAATAAAATAAAATAAAATAAAATAAAATAAAATAAAATAAAATAAAATAAAATAAAATAAAATAAAATAAAATAAAATTTATAAGAAAAGAAAATGACTAAATATAAAATTAAAGTATAAATAATAAACTTAACTTCAAAGTACTACTACTGCTGTAGTAACCGCAATCCTCGAACCTGGGATTACGCGGTACAATGGCAAGAGACCCGACGGCATGATCGTTGGGCCGTGGAAACTTGGCAGGTGACTGGTGTGGGATGCGACATGTGTAGACACACATCCAAGCGACCTTGGGAAGTGCGGCGGTTTCTGTTGAGAACCTCAAGCTGCAAATACGCCAACCTCGGTACGGTAAATGAAAGGAGATAGACAACTACAAATCGTTGGCGTACAGCGTACGTTGGTGGGAACTGAAATTTATAACAATGAAGGTAATGATAGGCGGGCATCAGTCAGTGGCTGACGTCAGTTGCTCCCACCCTTGGACTTCACGTACCGCTTACCATCAGGTGAGTGCGATGCGTCATAAGCGGCAGCTCACGGACAGTTGCAGGATGATTGAAATAATCTCTGATTTATATTTTGATATACGCCACGTGATTGGTAGTCAGCTTGTCACTTTGGTTCAATCAGCCAATGACGTGCCTACGTTAAACATGTCAAAAGATTATTTCTGAAACCGCACTATTTATTATTATTATTAATAAAATACTTAATTGCACTTAACTTAAAAGTATGTACAAAGGCGAACTTAAATATGTGGGTTGAAAATTTAACCTTATTTTAAATTTTAATAAACTATATACTTAGTATATACATACTAATTAGTATATACTTAGGCTACTTAAATACTTATTAACATATATCAAATCAAAATCAAATCAAATCGTTTATTATCTTTAAAAAAAACTATATAATAATAATAATAATAAATATTTCCAGACAGGTCATACAGCGCCATCTAGTTTCCGTGGTAAGCTACAAGGCTTGTGTTACGGAAACTAGATGGTTGATAAACTACATGTTATACTTTTTTTTTTTGTAAATGTATACATATGACACATATAAACACCCAGACCGAGACAAATTATACAACTTGCCCCCGGTGGGAATCGAACCCACGACCTCCCGAGTTCACGGCAACGTTTCTTACCACTAGACCACGGAGGCGATCAAGGTATTATTTTTATAATGACGTAAAGTATTTTAAAGATGTGAATTGAAGGAACTTGTCTGATGGTTAGTGGTAGCTTGTTCCACTAACGAACAGCCGGTACGCTAAATTAATATCTGCTGGAAATATGGGATAGGATTTTGAGTTGGTAAGTGCGGTCGTGTGAATCACGAAGAAGTTCAAAGTATTTTTTTTAATATGAAGGAGCTATAGTATTGTATACATGTAAAAGATAAAAACGTAGTGTTAAGAGGTTGTCACCATATTAGGGAATCGGTGGCGAACGAACAGCTTAAAATAGTGTACAAGCCTGAACTTGTAGCCGATCTATTTACTAAGGCACTTCCAAAATGTTAACATAAAAATTTCGTTACAGGTTTAGGTTTACATCAATGTTAATTTCAATTGTTTTCTTTATTAATTGTTGTTTTGTATTGATTAACTATGTGTGTCTTTTAGTTTTTCTTGTTATTTTGTTTGTTTCTTTGATTGCTTTACTTTACTCGATCATTTCTGTTTTTATTCTTATACATGCTCGAGTAAGGAGAAGTGTAAAAGACAAAAACGTAGTGTCAAGAGGTTGTCACTCTTCCTATTATGTTTCAATGAATAACAAGTATTTTTTTTTCTCTTTAGTTTAATTTCCTATGCCCATTTACATCCTTACAATATAATATTACATACAAAGTAAAAAAGTTTAGCTAACCTGTGAAAGCGGATATTTAGCCAATCTAACTGTGTACGAAAATGGGAGATATGATCATACTTACGCAAGCTGAAACATTTTATTATCAGGAACGGGTTCAAGACTCAGCTTTACGCAGTGGAAGTTGGTGCAAGAGGAGTTCCAGCAAAATCTTTGCATCTCTTACTGAAAGAATTGGGTCTAAGCAGGTCTGCCGTCAATACATTTATGGAACGAGCTTCCAAGACGGCATTAACGGAATCATACAGTATTTGGTTGGGTAGGGAGAGAAGTAGAGAGGTGGATGGTGAGCGTATTATCGCGCAATAGAAAAAAAAGGAGGCCTCCTTTTCTTAAACCAGCCTATTGTCGGTCGCAAGCCCGAGACACCATTCTTCTCATCTCTTACCCACACACGATGGACCCGGCACCCGCACGGTGAATCCATGGAATGCTTAGAAATTTGTCTTCTCTTGAAAGTTTTTTTTTACTTTAGACGTTCCGCTAATATTAGGCTAGTTCCTAAATTCGCGGTTAGGGTAGTCTGTTGCAGTCAGATTATATAAAGATCTTGGGAATAGAAGTTTAGAATGGCCAGACACATTCTCTTACATTATTATTATTAAATACGTTATATCTAATTGTTTCCTTTGGTTATGAAATCTAACGTCTTCAGATCTCAACTCGTTGTAAACTTTAGCAATTTCGGTTTGCAAATTGCAGGTTAGTTTTAATAGACTTTGAAGTTTATACAAGTATTTGTTGCGTCTAGTTTATTTTGTAAATCTTATAAGCAAGCAACTATGTATATAAACAACAATCAACTCTCAATACCTCTTCACTCCTCCAGCATATATTTAGATTCACTAACTGTCCAGTCAATGGAACAGGCTGCCTTTATTTATCCGACAGGTACCGTCTCTAAATAAATTTAAAAAACTTTTAATTTCTCACCTTCTTAAAAAACAAAATACATCTTAATCGCTTGTCTTTGACATATAGGTATTAATTATTTATTTTACATTATATGTATGTATTTTATTAATATTTTGTACACAGTATATATTTATTATTATCTTAGATGTTTAAACCATATACTTACTTACCTATGTATATATATTTAATATTTTTACTTATTATATTTTGATCTTTTTGTGTTAATTTTTCTCACTCTGCACCCATAATATTCTTCTGTCATTCTTCCAAGGGTTAGCTGGTAAAGAATACCTTCATGATATTATGCTCGCCTATGTACATGTATTTATATTTTTATTCTGTGTCCAATAAATAATTTTATTGTTATTATTATATATCATCATAATCATCAGCCTGTATCTCTCTATTGCTAGATGTAGACTCTTAACTCGATCTTTTTCCACCCTCATCCAACCTCCACCAGCAATATTCTTCAGGTCATTCGTCCATCTGACGAGGGTTCGTCCCACTCTGCGTCTTCCCTCACGTACGTTGTCACGACTCTAGAAACTGTTAATCCCATCGTTCGTCAGCTCTGCGGCAGATTCGTTCGGCCCTCCTCCATTTCAGCTTGCTTATTTTATTATTTATTCGAAGATAAAGGACAGAGACAGGCAACATAAGAACATAGAAGATAGCAATAGAGTAGAAGCAATTAAAATTACACCCGCGACCAGAATATTTTTCACTTTTAAAAGCTATGTTAGTCCCTTTAGTTGTCTGACGAATATCAACATTTTGAATTCTATCCATCAGAGTAATACCAAGCATAGCTCTCTTCATAGCTTACATTTATGAATCAGACTCACGGTCGGTGTCCACGTCTCTGCTCTGTACTATATTACCGAGAGGACGCACTGGTTTAATGTATAATATCACCAACATTATTTTATTTATAGTAAGTCCACGAAAATTAAGAAACGTTTTATTGTCCATTGGTCATATATTACTACTAAAAAAATACTCGATTGGTACTTGTATGCCTATTTGTATCCACAAACTTCCTTGCTGTCTATAAAGTTGAAAGTTAATAGTTAACTATTTTTTATTTTACTTATTTACTTACGGTATAGATTTAGGTGCACTTGCTACTTTATGATTGATTTGCTGCTTTTTTATGATTTTGATTTTATTTAATAAGTATTAGTTTAATTTTAATTTAATTAAATTTTTTATTTAACTTAATTTTATTCGTTTTAATTTAATTTGATGTTAGGTTTGGCTTAATTTTAATTTAAATGCTGTCAATAAAATAAAAATCATTCTGGCTAATGTATAACAAAATTCCTATCGTCATATATTAATTAAATTAATGCTGTGATCTTGTAAAACCAATAAATAAACTAATAGGCTTGAAAACAATAATGGTATATTGTCATCTTTCAGGATTTAATATGAGTTTTAAAAAAAATGCCATGTATCTATAACTTTTAACTTGGAATTTAAGTCCGAGGATAAACACAATAATATTTATTAATTTAAATAAATAAACCCAATTTATACATATATACACATCCCTTGCGGGGTAAGCGAAGACGATTGAGAGTTATTTGACACGATCACGACATACCTTTTTCGCTTGTTCTTTCTTTGTTCGATTCATTACCCTCTTTTTAATGCACCTTTATCTATTGTTTAATTTATTTGATAGTAATATGTAAGTCTTGGTCTGCCAGGGCCTCCTTTCGCATTATTAATTAAATATAAAATTAATTTCAATTAATATTTAATTTATTTGTAATATTTCTCAAGTTAAGTACGCTAGAGACATCGACGACCTTGCCACTTGTAATGATTGGCCTATAGTAAAGTTGGGTAAATGTGAATCCGCTTCTTTATAAGCGTGGTTAAAAATGCGCGGTATTTTAATAGAAATAATAAATTCTTTTCCGGAAAAAATGTAGAGATGATTCTTCCCTGAAGCCATAAAATGCTGAACAGTTTTCACCAAAATTCATCATGGAAGGAGATTAATGAGTGCGGTGCCCGCCATGAATAGTGATATGTAGGGTTACCATCAAGTCCTTGGTCCTTGGAAAATGTTTGTTGAATTTAAACAACTCCCCATTCTATTTTATTTTTTTAATATTTCATTTATTCGTTTGAAATTAGCTGTGTAAACGGCGACAAGAAATTAATTTATTTCCGCATTATTTTGATTTTGATATTTCCTAAGGTATTCGTTTAATTTGCATGCTGTGAAGGGAATCACATAATCTTCATTTAGTTCTCAAGCCAACTAAAGTATTTAAAAATGATTAGGATTAATACTGTATTTCGTCATGATCGTAGAACAGTGACGGATCTGCTATACTTAAAATTTTCATGGCGGCCATTCAACTGTCATTTCGACTGTTTTTTTGTCACTTTTTAAGTCTCATAATAAGTGCAAACCTTCTAGATTTCATTTTGGAACCCTTTCTAATATTTGCACTATAAATTACAGACCACAAACAATATAAAACTATATATAAATATATATGCACAATTGTGGGTATTTTTTTAAATCCGACACTGTTCTACGATCATGACGATTTGTTCTACCGCTTTTTTATTGCCGATTTATATTTAGCATTAAAATTTTAAATAGTATATATCTTATCTTAAAAGAAGTAAAGTAAAGTATCATCACGACCGTTTCCCTTTCGGGGTGGTCAGAAACCACGCTTATAAATAAGCGGATTCACATTTAGCCAACTTTACTATAGGCCAATCATGACAAGTGGCAAGCTCGTCGATGTCTCCAGCGTACCAAACTCGAGAAATATCACAAATAAATTAAATATTAATTAAATGTATTTATTTACATTAATAAATATTTTTGTGTCCCGATCAGGAATCGAACCCGGTACCTCCGAGTCTAAATCCACATCTTATCTTACATTGTATTTATCTTAATTATGTATTATTATTTTGCTGTTAGGTATTATAGTACTATAAATGTATATATTGTATTTATTTACATATTTTAACTCTGGTTTTTACCTTAATATTTCCATTTTCACACTCTGCACCTATAATATTGTCACTCTCCCAAAGGTGAGCTGGTAGAGAATACCTTCATGGTATTATGCTCGCCTTTGTACAATACTTTATATTGTATAGTTTGTGTGCAATAAATAATTTTATTATTATTAGTAAATTATCCTTAAGAGATAGGTAGATATGCCATCGCGGACTTATATGCCTATACAAGATACACAATTACACCATACATTATTTTGGTATATCTCAAATGGTTTAGGCAGCGTTTTCGTTGAAAGCCTCCAGACGGGTTATTTTTTTCCTACTATATTGTATGTATTTCTGCCAACGTATTAGCCCCTTTATACAGGGGAAAAATGTTGCCAGTCTTTAAAGTGCCAGTTTTAAAGACTTGCTTTAATTCCCGAATTTTGCATAAAAACCACAAAGAAACGCCAAGTCGAACGACGACGATAAAGCGCTTAAAGCAACAAGTTAAACACAGTATAAAACTATAACATAATAATAAAAAAGTTTATTGACTTAAAAACCTCGATACATCAATCAGTTAATTCGGGGATCCCTGTACTATGTCCCAGAAGGTCTGTGATACAGGGAGCCCCACTCTTGCTTACAAAGGCATTCGTGGTTAAAATGCATTAACAATAATTTTAAAAACAATTTAGACAAGTTTAAAAAATATAAATTAAAAAAAAAACACAATATAAAATCAAAAAACTACAGGAAAAATAATAAAAAAGTGTATTTAAAAACTCATTATTGCATAAATTAAGTATGAATATTAATAAAATACAATAAAAAATAAATAAACATAAACATATACATATGATATAAATACGATAGATAAAATATAATATAATATAGTGTAGTATATTACTAAAACAATCTTTAACAAATCTATGTCATTACTTCTTCTGTTTTTTGGTAGTCCTGCAAATAAAAAATAAATAAATAAATAATAATAATAAATATTTCCAGACAGGTCACACAGCGCCATCTAATTTCCTTGGTAAGCTACGAGGCTTGTGTTACGAAAACTAGATGGTTGATAAACTACATATTATACTTTTTTTTTGTAAATATATACATATTATACATATAAACACCCAGACCGAGACAAATTATACAATGTACAACTTGCCCCCGGTGGGAATGTAACCCACGATCTCCCGAGTTCACGGTAACGTTTGTTACCACTAGACCACGGACGCGGTTAAATACAATCATTCTGTAACGGTTTTTTTTAGTACTAGCGTAATTTATTCTGTAAATGTCTAGCACTCTATTAATATATGTGTTTACTGCTCTGCTTAAATTGTTTTTGTGCAAAAGAAGTTTTGCAATTTAATGGAGGACAGACAATATCTTTTCTACGTCTACGATGGCTGTCAGAAATATAGGGTAGGTGAGTATGCTTCCCCAGAACGGAGTTAAGAATGTAAAACTGGAACATTTCCTTTCACAAATAATGATCACGTGGTTACTTTAGCGATCGGGCAAAATAGCGCAAATGATAGAGTGCGAAACAACCGTGGCCTTTTTGAATATTATATTGTACGGCGTTTTACATAATGTCTACTATTTTATTGTGTTCAAAGATATTTTAGTAAAAAGGGTTGGTTTTTCTTCAGTATGTTAACGTTATCTTTTTTTTTTTTATACTATCACGACATGTGACCTTGGGCTCACCTGATGGTAAGTGGCGCGCAAGGTCCATGAATGTTAGCAACTGAAGTCAGACGCTTATAACTGCCATCAGTCCCCAACACTATGCCGGCTTCTACTACTGCCGGCTTTATACTGGATGCTTTTTCACATTTCGCTTGAAGGACTCCAAGTTATAGGAAAGTGGAAACACAGAGCCTGGAAGAGCATTCCACAACTTTATCGTACGACAGATGTATGAGTCCCCAAATTTATTTTTTATACTTACGCGAAGGGATGGTGACTACGGTATGTGGGTGCATATTCTGACCTGTGGGTGTGGTTCGGTTGCGGAATGGAGAGGGATGGATTAGGTTATAGAGTTCTTCGGCTCTCACCATAGTATAGCCGGTAGAACACGCCGAGAAGCCACATCTCGGCAAAGCTGCAGGGATTCAAGAGTTCCAGATATAGTGGCATCGTCCACAATTCGAACAGCTCGCCTCTGTAGGACATTGAGAGCATATGTGAGGTACTTGGCGGAACCATCTCAAAGGTGAGAACAGTATTCTTAGACCTCCTGTTAAATATTTTGTTATTTTATTTAATTCGAATATAAGCGGATACGCCTATGTGTGCCTGGCTTTGTCCCACCTCAGGGGAACAGCGCTAAAAACGGAAGCCGAAGCTAAAAGCGCAAAGTTTGGGAAGCGGCGCAAATACCTATATATAATCAAAGACTACGTGTTTGTGCCGTTTGCTGTAGAGACTATAAGCCCGTGGGGTCCAAGCGCTAAAACATTTTTATAAAACATCACTACGGACACGATTTATATTGAAATTAGGTTTTGTAAGTTTTTTTTTTTGTAATAATAATTTAGTTTTTAGTTTTATTTTAGAATCAGAATTTTTTAAGAACAAATTATAATTAACTTAGAAATAGGTATATAATTTAAATATAAATCGCATCCGCGGTGTATAGTGCGGCAAGAACGCTGTCAGTATTTTTTCGCTAAATCACCATGATGATTCTCTGAGCGAGAAAAGAACCAGCCCTCTTGTCACAGGAGCATACTAGAAGATGATGTTTTTTTTAATGTTTTAACGCTTGAACTCCACGGGCCTAGAGTCTTTACAGTAAACAGCAGAAACACGTATAGTCTTTTATTTTAATATAATAGTATCTATATAGAATTAATATTTATATTCGGTACGTTCGCAGTGGGCCTCCGGGTTTAGGTGGTCGGTGTCGTTCTAAGTGGCGGGGATTCCCCAGCTACGGTGTTGCGTTATCTGACTCGAGCAGCGAAAACAACTTCCATTGTGCCGCCTTGCTCTTGCGGATTAAACTAAGAACCTCATTCATAGACCTTATTAGCTATAATAATAATTATTAATTAAGTCGAAGATTAATGGATACCAGGCATTTTTTAACATCTAACTTTTGGAAGTGTATATGAATAAGAGTATTGCTGGTATAAAATAAAATACCCAATAATATACTGGCAATTATTTCGCTATACAAAGGGGAAATGTTGCCAGTCTGTAGAAGATATTTTTATGTATATTATATTTAATGTTTTACTAGGTTTAATTTATTTTTTATAATTCAATGCAGTAATAATTGTACATACTCGTAGGCAGGCTTAATGGCCAGGCATTTTTTTAACAACCAACCATTGGGAGTGTGAATAAACTATGTATAGGCGCAAATTTATTATACACATAATAGTTTACATTTAATTTTATTATTTAAGTAATTAAAAACTACTTAAATAGTAAAAAAAAAAAAAACTAAACCTAATAAAAGATACACTATAAATAAAAAATGTCCTCTAGAGATGACAGTTCAGGAATAGTGGTGTATAGCAAGGCTAATACGTTAGAAGAAATAATTGCAAGCTTTCGTGTCTTCAGACTATTCCTTTAGACGTTTAGACAACTCCTTGGCCAGACGCTTGGCTGAGAGTCCCCATGGGCTCATCGTCTCGTCCCTAAATGGCGCAAATTCGTAACATGTACCGAGGTTGACAAATTTGCGGAGGTTAATGTTGTTAGCAGAAACCGCCGTACTTACTTTGGTGGACGAAGTTGCCTGGATGTAAGATTAGATATCCGACAAGCGCCTAACAAAATGCTATTTATGTGTGATTAGTTCCTAACAACTGTAAGTAAAGTAAAGTATCATCACGACCGTTTCTCTTTCGTGGTGGTTAGGAACCACTCTTATAAATAAGCGGATTCACATTTAGCCAACTTTACTATAGGCCAATCATGACAAGTGGCAACCTCGTCGATGTCTCCAGCGTACCAAACTCGAGAAATATCAAAAATAATTAAATATTCATTACATGAATTTCCATTAATAAATATTTTTGTGTCCCGACCAGGAATCGAACCCGGTACTCCGAGTCTAAATCCACGGACTTAACCGCTAGACCACGGAGGCAGTCAAGTAAGTAATTTTGTTTATATTTATTTTTGTATCTGTATTAATATTGATCTGTATTTAGTATTATTTTTGCGGTGGTGGCTCGGTTGTAAGAACGCGTTCCTTAAATCCTACAAAGGTCGGTTCAAACCCACCCGGCATGTACCAATGAGAAATACAACAGTCATAGATATATAACACCACCGTTCCCGTGCCTCGGAGAGCACGTAAAGCCGTCGGTCCCGGTTCCACTAATACCAACTTGTGGAATCGTTAATAAATTGTCTTAAAAAAATGACATCATATCATCGCCAAGCTGTCTGGCCAGCGTGGCGAGTGTAGGCCAAATGCTCCAGATGTTTGTTCTGGAAGGCCCATCTCCAGCAGTGGAGGTCTAAGACACTGTGTTCTAGGGGCTGTAATGAATGAAGTAGTATTTATGTTTTTTATACTAATTTATACGTTTTAGTAGAATTTTTATTATTTCGATTCCTGTTCAAATATTTACACATACAATGTTTGTAATGTCCCTAAGGTTGACTGAGTAAGAATGTCTAGCGGCATTTTGTCCGCCTTTGTACAGCAAAAAGTTTTTAATAAATAAATGTGTCTACATATATAGACTTAAGATATGTGTCATTTAAAACCGACTCTACGGATGTTGCTCTAAGATTTACACAGCTATTCTCTTCGAGGACTACATATTCATTAAAAATGTCTGATTAAATGTGAACCAGATACATTATGCAAAAGGTAAAACTACTTAACTACATGCAGGCAATAGTAATTCATTGCATTTACCTTATAATAAAAATACTTTCAAACACAAGGTCTTGCAACCATTTCCGAAATCTCACAGGAAACTAAAATAATATTCAATTCAAATATAGGTAAGCATTGCAATATGTCTGAAAGTCCAAAATGTTAAAAAACAAGTGAGCCTAGTTGCTTTAAATAAACGAAACCAAATATACATTTATTCGAAAAAATATTTCATCATCATCATCAGCCTGTATCTCTTCATCTGGAATCAGCAATACTGATTCTCTGGGCGAAGAAAGAGCCAGTTAAAATAAAATGTTAAAATATATGTATATATATTAGTTTTTAATTTACATTGTAAATACATATATAGTTATAAGTTTATTAGCCTAATTTTGTTTGCTTCTTTTTTTTAATTATTTTTTGCTTTATTATTAGAACTTTAATTCGAAAAATACAAGTTGACAAATGCTGTGCTCAACTGTAAAAAGTTTATGTACTAGATAAGTTTTCAAACTGTGTAATAATCTAATGTTAAGTATATTTATTGTTGTTTGAGTCTTAATAAATAAATAAATAATACTTATTATTAACGTAATCTAATCTTCACATCATAGGCCCTAGACCTCTATGATGGAGTGTTTTAGGCATGCACAGCACCATAGGAGATTAAGTCGGGAGTAAATATTTGTGATATTTCTCGAGTTTGGTACGCTGGAGACATCGACGAGCTTGCCGCTTGTCATGAAGCGGATTCTCATTTAGTCAACTTTACTATAGACCCACAAATGGCAAGCTCGTCGATGTCTCTAGCGCACCAAACTTTAGTAATATCACAAATAAATCGATTGATACGAACTTGAGTTCTCTATCTATCTATCTACGTTCTAACTGCTAGACCACAAAGGCAGTCCAATTTTTTTTTACACAATGATTATAAAATAAAAAATAATGATAATAAAATTATAAAAACTAAATTAAACTAAACTAAACATAAAAAATATTCACCCATGATCTGATCATGTTACAATGTGTCAAGAATACTTGCAGCATTCCCCCGCTGCACAGTGGTGCTGATTTGCTGCGAGAAAAAACTGCCAGTTGTCACATACAGCAGTAACCAGCTGCTTAGACAGTTCTTTAAATAACTAATTTTTAATAATAATATTAAATATAATGCAAAATATAAGTTATACGTACCAACATTGAAATATGTACCCAATAACACATGGGTACTACATGTAGTATGTGGCTCGGTTGTAAGAACGCGTTCCTTAAATCCTACAAAGGTCGGTTCAAACCCACCCGGCATGACCGGTCCCGGCATGTACCAATGAGAAGTACACTTTTCTTACGAACATTTGTCAAAGATTTACAACACCACTGTTCCCATGCCTCGGAGAGTACTTTAAGCCGTCGGTCCCGGTTCCACTAATACCAACTTGTGAAATCGTTAATAAATTGTCATTTAAAAATTGACATCATATCCTCGCCAAGCCGTCTGGCCAGCGTGGCCAAATTTTCCAGATATATGTTCTGGAAGGGCTATCTCCAGCAGTGGAGTTCTAGGACGCTGTGTTCTAGGGGCTGTAATGAATGAAATGAACTACATACAATATATCTT
Organism: Tinea semifulvella; assembly: GCA_910589645.1. Lineage (NCBI taxonomy): Eukaryota > Metazoa > Arthropoda > Insecta > Lepidoptera > Tineidae > Tinea > Tinea semifulvella. Next base: position 11,725,769 of record OU342597.1, read on the forward strand.
GCATATATTATTGTTATCCATTTACACCTAACGAAAGCCACTTTGCAGATGCATAATATTCCTTAATTATTAGTATTATAATATTTGAATTATTAAACAATTGATATTTAGTGTTGGGAACTGTTTAAGTAATATAACAATTTTAATGATGAGTGATTTGGGAGCTTGGCGAATTTCCGCCGGAAATTTATTTCACATATCTGGAGCTACAACTGCTAAAGAGTTGAAGCTAGAGTGTTTAAAAGGGATAGATAAAGCGTAATTGAGATAGTGGAGTGGATTTGGCCTGTAGATGCTGGTATATACACGATCGGCTACTCAGTAACAATAATTATTTTTTTTTTTCCAAAATTCCCAGTAAAATTGAATGAAATTAAGTAAATAATAGTCACGATTGTACGTTATGTCGCGAAGTTTGACAGTTCGCAGAACGACAACTTTCGCTGAATTCATCGCGCTGTTAATCAATGTTCAAACACAGTTATACAGTTATAAATTTTAACCAAAGACGTTATTTTATACAGACAGGATTGTCTTAAATATATATATATATATATATATATATATATATTGTCTATTATATATTGGGGAAGTATCCACCGTTCGTGCCGATAAACCCTGTAATGTGTATCCCCATATTTCGGGATCAGGCTCGAATTGCCCTCATGGCCAGTCAATCCGGCATATGGTTAGGGACTGATGTCAGTTATGAGTGTCTGATTCCTGCTAACTTTCATAGACCTTCCGCGCCACTTATCATCAGGTGGGCATATCGTTCTAGTATTTCAAAAGTCGCAATTTGCAAAGCAAATCCCAATTTATCGTGTTATATAATATTTATTTATAATGTAGCATATTATTAAACAAAACAACACCACTTTTGAGTAACAATATCCACAGTTATCTGATAACAATAATTTACAAAACAAAAACTTGCACCTGACATATCCGTAAAATCCGCGCGAACTAATCTTTTTTTTATTGTTGTTTGTCTTCTCTTTTCCCAATGGATTATGAATGAGGTGATAGGGAAGTCAAAGGGTCTATCCCATACAGCCAAGTCTGACGTAATATATCTTTCATTTTTATCAGTTGATGAGGTTATCATAAAATTCCAGATGTTGCAGAATTTGATGCTTTTCTTGGAGTATCTCTCGCATGTCGGGTAGAATATGGGAGATCACAGCGCGGGAAAACCGCAAACTGCAACTTGTGCCACATATTTAAAGTCCAATTATCATTTTCCATAATTATTCTCATTGTAGCACATTATTAAACAAAACAACACAACTTTTGACTAACAATATCCACGGTAAGTTTATTTACAAAACAAACACTTGCAATTGACATGTCACAAAATGGCGCGAAGGACTTACTACTTACTTACGTATTTACGTCTTTGGTAATAACTTTAAAGTGTGAAGATAAGTTTTGAGGTAAGTTAAGTTAAGGTTGAGTGGAACAGAAAGTTTTACATTACACAGGAGGATTACAATTTGATTTCAAATTACAAATATTAAAATGTTTTTAATGTAATACGAATCTTTCAGAATTTCATCCAGCGCACAGCAAAGCTTACGCTGGTTACTTCCTTATTACTCCCAATTATTGAATATGCAGATAAATGCTATCCCGATCTCACCGAGAAGCTACTGAATAAACTCGATCGTCCTCTCAACTTATGCATTATCTTAGTGATCGTTTCGAGTACCTGCGTGACTCGCACTCCCGCTCCCTTCGTCTACTCACAACAATCAACTCTCAATTCTTCTTCACTCTTCGAGCAGATATTCAGATTCTCTTACTGTTACTGCAGCCCGCCAATGGAATAGGTTACCTTTGTCTATTAAACTGGCTTCGTCTTTAAATATATTTAAACATTTATTAATTACATACTTTCTCTTTCTAACATAGTGATAGGTATACTAACAAAAATGGATTGTAATTATCTTTTAAATTAGAAGAGAAGACAAATTTCTAAGCATTTTTTTTTTTTTTTTTTGTCTGTTTGATAGGTATACTAACAAAAATGGATTGTAATTATCTTTTAAATTAAATATATATATAATTATTATTCACGCTTCTCGCACGCACAATCCAATTTATTCAAAGATATTTCAATTCTAAGTAGCAAATAAAGAAAAATACATTTTAGAGACATATTTACTTTCATATATCTATATATACATATACCTGTATTAATTATTTAGATTGTAAGTTGACACGGCCTTTATACACCCCGAAATTATTATTGTTATTTTTTATAATTTAACATTAAATTATAATTATTTAGATTGTAAGTTGACACGGCCTTTATACACCCACGAAATTATTATTGTTATTTTTTATAATTTGACATTAAATTATAATTATTTAGATTGTAAGTTGACACGGCCTTTATACAGCCACAAAATTATTATTGTTATTTTTTATAATTTGACATTAAATTATAATTATTTAGATTGTAAGTTGACACGGCCTTTATACACCCACGAAATTATTATTGTTATTTTTTATAATTTTACATTAAATTATAATTATTTAGATTATAAGTTGACACGGCTATAATGCCTCGAATTTAGGTTAAGTTACAGTACTTGTTTATGGCAGCAATGTCACTTACTTATTTCGGACTATCCATAATTTAATTTAATATTTTAATTTATTATTTGTTGCTTGTAATGTATATTTAAATTTATTGTAAATAATTTGTATAAAATTGACAATATCCGAATGTTACATGTGAACCATATGGAAATAAATATTTTGAATTGAATTGAATTTTGAATATCTTGGATAATATTGGATTGTGCGAGCAAGAGAAATGCTACAGCGTTAAACTCTATTAAGATATCCTAATATTTTATATTTCGATATTAATTATTTAATAGCGACCCGCGTCGCACGGGTAGCACTATATATGGGGTGATTTTGTATCGTCAAAGATAAATTAAAAATAGTCAATTTGTATGTAGAAGCCAAAAAAAAAGTCACTTAACCGATACATAAAGATATTTTTTTAATACATCGATGTGACGGTTTTATTGCTTCATCATCAGCCTGTGTCTCTCCACTGCTGGATGTAGGCCTCCCCCAAGACTCGCCACTTCACACGATCTTCTGCCACCCTCATCCATCCCCCACCAGCGACCTTCCTCAGGTCATCTGTCCATCTGGCGGGGGGTCGTCCCACTCTGCGTCTTCCAGTACGTGGTCTCCACTCCAGAACCCGTCTACTCCATCGTTCATCGGTTCTGCGGCATATGTGTCCAGCCCATTGCCACTTCAGCTTGCTAATTTTAAAAGCTATATCTGTAACTTTGGTTCTTTGACGGATGTCAACGTTTCTGACTTTATCTTTTAGTGAAATCCCGAGCATAGCTCTCTCCATAGCTCGCTGAGCGACCTTGAACTTATGGACCAGACCTACCGTCAGTGTCCACGTTTCTGCACCATACGACATTACTAGAAGAACGCACGAAATTGCTTAATGTGCCCATAATCCTGCACACACATGCTAGTAAAGCCACCTACGTTACCTTAAATCTACCTTTTTGCCAACACTACCATTAGTACGGTCGGCAGATAACTTAGACATGATTGATGGCAGCTATAAACAATCCCGACCTGCGTGTAATCTGTACTGCTGACTGTACCATTATTCATCAATGTACTTAGAATAAAGGTTGTCACATACGTAATAAACTAAACTATATATAAAAACTTAAATTATAATCGTCCAATGGGCGTAGTGTGCTGAGGACACTCGCTGCTTTCCCCCGTTGAACGACGAGGCTAACCCTTTGAACAAAATATTCTCTATAAATAATGATTAGTAAAATAATTAATTTGTAATCTGACGAAACCAAATGTACCAAATGTATGAAATGGTGAATAAATAAATGAAATTAAATTTAATAAAAAATAAGTCAAACGTAAGACCATTTAAAATCATACAGTATACGAATAGCAACTCCCATATCGTTTGACATTCACATTTACCGTCAGTTAAAGGATTATTTTTAACGTTTGCGGTTAAAGAACGGGAATTCAGTTGCTGAGATTGTTGGAGCCCAGTTTTCCATAACCTTATTTTTTTAAATAATCCCCGGTTTAGCGTAACTAAAAGGTTATTAAAAAGTGTATAATTCTCATGCCGAGCTTACTCTTAAGTTATATTAATGTCGGCAAGATATCCCAACTAATAGGGGCGCTATAAAGTTTTATGGTTTTCTTTGAATAGTTACCCAACGCATTGAGATATAAGTGAGTATAATGTCTACGTACAGAGAGTAGTGTTGCCCAATCTTGGTCTTGCAAAAATACAAGACTACTGATATGGTTGCAAGACCAAGAAGTCTCGCAAGACTCTTGCACATATTTTTTTCCAATATTGCTAGTGTTTACTTTTTTTCGGGTTCAAATTCAAATTCAAATTATTTATTTCCATTTGGTTCATAGGTAACACTCGGATATTGTCAATTTTTACAAATAAAATACAATATTATTTAAATTAATTAAAAATTAAATTATGGATAGACCGGAATAAGTAAGTGACCTTTATTTGTGGCTGTATAGAGGCCGTGTCAACTTATAATCTAAAATAATTATAATATAATGTCTAATTATAATAAAATCAAATTAACTTAAATTTATTTCGCAGCTGTACAGTGGCCGAGTCAAATTAAAATTACATACATACATACATACATATCTTCACGCCAGATCCCTTGCGGGGTAGGCAGAGACAATTGAGCGCCATTTGACACGATCACGACATACTTCTTTCGCTTCGTCGACATTTATTAACCTCTTCATACATGCCCTTTGGTTACGAAGACTTTTTATTGCACCTTCAGTCAGTGTTTTATTTATTTGATCGTGATATGTGAGTCTCGGTCTGCCAGGGCCTCTTTTACCTACAACTTTCGCATTATATATCTGGTTCGTCAATCTTTCATCGCTCATCCTTTCAACATGCCCGAACCATCGTAGCATGCCTTTCCTTATTTTTGTCCCTATGCTTTCCTTCATACCAACCCTTTTCCGTATTTCGACGTTACGTATGCGGTCCGCCAAAGTGACGCCACATATCCGCCGCAACGACCGCATTTCTACTGCATTAACCCTACTCTCATGCGTATTCTGACGTATCCACGTCTCGCTTCCATACATCAGTGTTGGTACCAACATGGCATTGTGTATGGCGAGCCGAGCTTTGTCACTGACATTTCGACTGCCGATCAGTGACCCCAGGGCACCGTTAACACTATTTCCCGCGTTCACTCTTCTTTCAACGTCCCTATCGTACTTCCCATCCGCAGTGAAAACACTGCCCAGATATATAATTTCATTTACTTGTTCTAGAGTTTCATCATCAATCTTTATCGTCACGGTTGTCATCCTTCTTCTTTCAAACACTAGTACCTTGGTTTTTCTCGCATTCAAACGGAGTCCTTTTTCTGCACATCCCTCCTTCATTCTTGTGACTAGTGATTGCAGTTGTTGTTCGGACGATGCCATAAGAACAGCATCATCTGCATAAAGCAGGCAGTTCACCACTAGATCACTCATCTTTATCCCACAGTCACTCTCTCTCACTCTTTTTAGGCATTTGTCGAGATATAGAGTAAATAATCTAGGAGAAAGCACACAACCCTGTTTGACGCCCATTTGGGATTCAAAGCAAGGCGACATACCTCCCTCCACCCGCACACAAGCTTTGCAGCCCTTGTACAGGGACTGTATAGCTTGTAGCAGTTTGTCATTCACTCCATACTCCGGCAATATGTCCCAAAGCTTCTTTCTTACAACTCTATCAAAAGCCTTTTCCAAATCCACAAAAGCACAGAAAACCTTCTGGTTTAAGGCCAAAAACTTCTCTGTGATATTGCGGAGCGAAAAGACTTGGTCAGTGCATCCTCTTCCAGGTCTAAAGCCTCCTTGTGCCTCCCATAAAAGACCTTCAGTCTTCTCTTGCAAGCGTTTCGTGAGAATCTTGCCATACATTCATAATAATATAAATGTAATAATATTATTTATAATAATAATAAGAACTTAATTCGTGGCTGTAAGAAAGCTGTGTCAATTTACATACTAAATAAATAATAATAAAAATAAAATTAAAATAAGTTAAAATCGTGGCTGTAAAAGGGCCGTGTCAGCTTATGATCTAATTTTATTTATGACTAAGTATATATATCTTTTCTATGCTGTGGTATCCAGCAATGCCTCCTTAAGGTCATAGTAACTCTTTTTAATTAAGATATCTTTATCTTTTAGGTTAGGTTAGGTTTTCAATAAATTTTAATTGCGTCGTGTCCCTAATATTAAAAAAAAATTGTTCCTAAGGAAAAAAAATAACGTTTAGATATTAACTTGGGAGAGCTCGTTTGCAAATAATTTTATTTTGATATACCTAAATCTTACCTATACCTAATGCCTTCAAGGTCTAGCGGTTAATTATAAATAAATAAATAAATAAATATTTCCAGACAGGTCACACAGCGCCATCTAGTTTCCGTGGTAAGCTACGAGGCTTGTGTTACGGAAACTAGATGGTTGATAAACTACATATTATACATATAAACACCCAGATCGAGACAAACTATACAATGTACAACTTGCCCCCGGTGGGAATCGAACCCACGACCTCCCGAGTTCACGGCAACGTTTGTTACCACTAGACCACGGAGGCGGTCAAAATAGGTATAATTAATAGGTAACAGGGTTTGATTCCTGGTTTTGACACAATAAACCATTTAATTTATTTGTGATATTTCTCAAGTTTCCTTAGTACAATTAGAAAATGAAATATATATTGAGTCAGAGTAAGAGTCTTGCTGGAGTCTTGCGAGACTCTTACCACCTATTCTGATGCACGACTTAGCCAGTCTTGGTCTTGCTTTGGGCAACACTAACAGAGAGGCTAATTCGAACAAAAAACGTCTCTTCTTGACAAAAAATCGCGATAAAACATTTTCAGTGTGTTCACGTAGTAGTGCTTTACGAGTACTTCACAATGCTTTAAGTACCTGCAGCCCTGTTCTGTTACTTAGGCGCAAACGTTATATAATAGAATCGGTTTACTCTATATATCAACCCCAACACTTTTAAAAAAATATATAAAACATACATAAGATCATTGTTGAAATATGGTTTTCAAGTATGGAATCCATACAACATCGACAGTTTAATAGTTCGTAGACACATTCTCGATATGAGTTTTCTATATAAACTATTTAGAAACCAAATAGACTGTCCACAACTATTAAAATTATTTAAAATCTGGATTCCAAACCGACTGCCACGATATCCTACTGCACTACTACGCCCACCTCAAGCCAGAACTAATCTTAAACAAAGCTCTCCTGTATCTAGATTATCAAAACATTTTTTTTTTTTTTTTAAGATGTGGTTCATTTTTTTATTAAGCTTTTATTAAGCTTTTTGTATGTCTAAACTTAGAATTTAATTTAATTTCATTTCACTTTATATTTTTTTAAGTATTTTGTGCATGTTGTGGCACCTAAAGGTGGTACATTTATCGTTGAATTTATGTCCTAGTTTTTAAGTAAGCAATAATGTAACCGACCACTGGTTGTCCTTAAATAAATAAATAAATACTTCATAAAAGACATAGAATTTCTTGAAGGCGTACAAAGGCGAGCAACTAAACTTCCACACTGCTTGAGGAAGAAGTCCTATAACCAGAGACTTAGATACCTAAAGCTGACAAGTCTCAGAGATCGCGGAATGAGGGGAGATATAATTGAGACATTTAAAATTCTAACAGGAAGGTATAACTGCCCTCACCTAGCCAAAATGTTCAAGTTGAACACAATGATATTTCCCCGTCGTGATCACGGAATGAAATTGATGAGAAAATCCAGCAATACAAATGTGAAATATCACTTTATGAATAACAGAGTTGTAAATATGTGGAACAAAATACCAGAAGACATATTGAAGTCCCCAACTGTAAACACTTTTAAAAACAAACTGGACAAGTGGCTAGTGACAATTGACATAGACTATGGTGATAACTGACTATTTTTACTTTACACCAGTACTTGATATAGGAATATCAGCAATGCGCTGCTCGCCTATTAATCAATAATAATAATAATATATTTATCACGCTATTAAAGTTGATATTTGCACGGCCGCTGTCAATGTTGAGCGCTTATAGAGTTGAGAATTAAATAATATTTTGTAATTATGAAACAAGTTCTGACGTAAATAATGAAATCCACTAATAACGTTTGCGACTAATAGGTCTGCTGCAAAAGTAACATTCATTAAAGCATTTGTATTAAAGCATAAATAAAAAAAGAAGTAATATACAAACAGTATAAAATAATTACAATATAAATAATCTCCTAAACCCTTACCAGTCCGGTTTCCGCCCTGGTCATAGCACAACTTCAGCTTTACTCAAAGTAACTGAAGACATCAGAAATGGTATGGAGGATACTAAAGTCACAATACTTGTACTAATTGACTTTACGAATGCCTTCAACACAGTAGATCCTGATTTACTAATCGCTACATTGTCTCGTCTGAATATCACACCAGAGACCCTAACATGGTTCTCAAAATATCTCCATGGCCGTCAGCAGCAGGTACGTGTTGATCGGGTGTCATCGGATTGGTGTGAGTTGTATACGGGCGTCCCGCAAGGAGGTATTCTCTCCCCTTTGTTATTCTCACTTTTCATTGACGCCATCTCCTCTCTACTTCATTGTAATTATCATCTTTATGCAGACGATTTGCAGCTCTATGTGCAGTCAGATATCAACACAGTAAATAGTGCAATAGCTTGGCTTAATTCAGATCTTAGTAGTATACACACATGGTCGAAACGGTTTGGGGTCGTTGTCAATCCGAATAAGTGTCAGGCAATCGTATTTGGGAGCTCACGGCTTTTAAGTAAAATAGACATTAACAGTATTGACCCTGTTCGGCTTGACAACGTCCCTATAGCGTATTCCGGCGAGGTGAAGAATCTGGGTGTATATCTAGATTCTAATCTGAGTTGGACTACGCATGTTACCAAAACTAGTAGTAAAGTTTTTGCTTCCCTGCACTCTCTTAATAAGCTTAAAAATTTTCTGCCGTTAAAAGCTAAAATAACCCTAGTTCAAAACCTTCTCCTTCCTCTCCTCGACTATGGTGATGTTTGCAGCATTGATCTGTCAGAGATGTTGCTCAACAAAATGGACCGGTTACTTAACGCGTGTATCCGGTTCATCTTCTGTTTACGTAAATACGATCACATTTCTGAATATCGTGCTAAGTTGGAGTGGCTGCCAATTCGTTGTCGCAGAAATCTAAGAGTTCTCTGTCTTCTTTTTTCTGTTCTAAACGAGCCCGCGACACCGAAATATCTCAAGGATAAATTTGCCTATCTTTCTTCGTTTCACGACAAATCCCTTCGTTCTTCTCACAACTCACTTCTTTCTGTTCCCTTACATCATTCTGGATTTGTTTCAAATTCTTTTACAGTTGTTGCCACAAATTTATGGAACAATCTCCCTGTAACCATAAGGCAAGCGTCTACCAGATCTTCGTTCAAAAAACTCGTCTATCTACACTTTCTAAATAGCTCCCAACAATGTTAATAAGTGTATATATGTATATTTTTGTGTATGTATTAGTATTTAGTATATTGATATTACAGTATATGTTAAAGTATATTATGTAAGTATATATAATTATATTGAATTTATCCTACTATTAATATTTATTTCATTGCACCTATAAATGTTCTAATTTGTCCCTAAGGTTTGGCTGTCAGAAAATGTCTACGGGCATTAAGTCCGCCTTTGTACTTTGTGCAATAAAGTTTTTAATAAATAAATAAATAATAAAACTACTTAAAAGTAAAAATTAAAATAAATATAAACTAAACCTAATAAAAAATAAACTATAAGTAAAAAATGTCCTCTAGAGACGACCCTTCAGTGATAGTCCCAAGAAGACTGGCAACATTTCCTCTCTGTATAGCTAAGCTAATACGTTGGCAGAAATAATTGCCAGCCTTCCTGTCTCCAGACTTTTCCGTTAGCCGTTTGGACAACTCCTTGGCCAGACGCTTGGCTGAGTGTCCCCATGGGCCTATCGTCTCGACCCCAAACGGCGCAAATTCGTAACCTGTACTGAGGTTGGCGTATTTGCGCAGCTTGAGGTTCTCAGCAGAAACCGCCGCACTTCCCGCGCTTGACGAGGTCGCCTGGATGTGTGATGGGGCTAATGTGTCTACCCATGTCGCATCCCACACCAGGGACCTGCCAAGTTTCCACGGCCCAACGGTCATGCCGTCGGGTCTTTTGCCATCGCTCCGCGCAATCCCAGAGGGTTCTAGGATCGCGGGTACTCCAGCAGTGACAAAAGCCCTTCGAATGATGTCGTTCAAAGCAGCGTGACGAGGAATGCGGCCAGCACTTCTAGCGCAAGAAAGCCCATAGTGTCCGAGATGTTCCACGGGCTCTCCACACCGACACTGGTGTGGGTGGACAGTCCGGGCTCCGAGACGAAGGCACACCGCCATGGTCAGTGTATTTCGATCAAGGAGTGTGCCAACCGATGCTGAGGGAAAAGCCTGCAACCAGAGACCCGACTCCCTAGTGGAAACGGCCATGAGGCGAGCCCGCTCTCTCGTGTTACTGGAAGATAAAATATCGTCCAGTACCAGTTTGCAGAGCGGCTCGTCCCATAGTCGTTGAAATTTTGTTAAATTTGGAACAGATTTATTGGGGCATGTTACTGACCAGGCATCTCTGGCATCTGACAAGTACGACGGCTCAACGGAACCCAAGGATGGGTTTGTGATTTTCCCGTAGAGCTCGACAGTACTTACTAAGACGACAGAAACGCTGGCAGTGCTACACTAGAAATTTTGCGAGTTCCCAGACCTCTGAACCGAATCGGTAGTGAAGCTTGGGCCCAAGTACGGTCATTCATGCAATTTAGAATTTTAATTAGTGAATTTTGCAACAGTTTATCTAGTAAAAGAAGTTCGTCCGGAAATTTCCAAAGTTGGGAGCAGAGGAGTACATAAGCATAAATAGAAAGCAAAATAACCAACTTTAAATCGTTATGGATCCCAAATAGTCACTCTAAATGAAAAATTATATAAGAAACCTCAACATTATATTCAAATACCTATTCATCAAAACCCCACTCAATATAGTTTATTGATATTCATTTCTAGATTTTCCACAATATGTTGTCTGGTTGTCGCCTTAATGAAATTTGATTAATGTCATATATTTAGTGACACTCGCGTGATGGTAACGAATCTATTAACGTGGGATTTAGCCCATGCGTTTGGTCTCCAGTGTGCCACAAAGGAATAAACATACATACGAGGACATACATAGGTAGTAATACACATATCCTCGCCAAGCCGTCTGGCCATCGTGGCGAGTGTAGGCCAAGTTCTCCAGATATATGTTCTGGAAGGCCCATCTCCAGCAGTGGAGGTCTAGGACGCTGTGTTCTAAGGGCTGTAATGATGATGAATGATGAATACACATAACCCTACTTTGCGTTGGGTAGTCGAGTAAAAATATACAACCAGTGTGACATTTAAAAACTGATATCTTACACTTAGTGTGCGTTTGTTTTGATCTTTTTCTGTGGTTATATATTTTTTTTATACTATTACGACATGTGACCTTGCGCCCGCCTGATGGTAAGTGGCGCGCATTGTCCATGAATGTTAGCAACTGGAATCAGACACATATGTCCGACATCAGTCCCTAACACTATGCCGGCTTGACTAGATGCCTTTTCACACCTCGCTTGAAGGACTCCAGGTTATAGGAAAGTGGAAACGTTAGGTTAGTGTCTTATACTGGTATGTACGCGTGTCAATCTCTCAGTTACAGTGAAGCTTGATAAAGTGAATATATTTATGTATGTATGCATGCATGTTTGTTCCTTTGTGGCACTCTGAAGATCAAACGCGTGGACCGATTTTTATAATTCTCAAAAATCTTCTTTAATTGTTGTTTAGTCATAATTTCCACTCAATAAACGAGGTGAGTATAATTTTGATGCCGCGGCATTAAATTTCGGCGCAAAGATCTGGTTCGCGATCTATACTAGTAATATCAGTTCACTGGCACAACGTCATTAAAATTCATGACTTCTATTCTATTTGAAGATAAACGTAATCTCCAATAAATGTCTTTGCGGCATAGAAATATATTTGGCGACGAGTGGAAACCTCGTCCATCACGATTAATTGAACCAACTTGCTATACCCCTTCATTCTTCCAGCAGATATTTAGATTCTCTTAACGTGTCTGCAACTCGTCAATGGAACAGACTCTTTAAATATATTTAAAAAAACTATTATTTTCACACTTCCTTAAAAAACAAAATGAACCCTAATCTCGACATCTTGACATATTAGTATTTATTATATTTATTTATATAAGTATTATATAGTTTGTATTTAGGTATATAAGTATTTGTGTAGGTCGAATTTATGTAATATGTATTAAATAAAGTATTTATATTTTTACGTACTTACTTATTTAATTCTAATATATTTACATTTAATTAAAAAATCTCATACACCCATCATATAAATCTCTCACTCTCCCAAAGGTTAGCTGGTAGAGAATACCTTCATGGTATTATGCTATGTACATATTTTTATTTTGTATATTTTGTGTGCAATAAAGAATATTATTGATAATAACGTGCAAGGTCTTCTAGGTATGTTACACTTTTTATTTATTTATTTAATCATGGTATTGTAATTGACAATATCTAACAACAAATAGAACACACTAACTTTAGCGGTGTGCCTTCGTCTCGGACTGTCGACCCGCACCAGTGTCGATACGGAGAACCAGTCGATCATCTCGGACACCACGGGCCTTCTTGTACTAGAAATGCAGGCCGCATTCCGCGTCGCGCGGCCCTCAACGACCTCATCCGAAGGGCTCTTGTCACTGCTGGTGTACCCGCAATCTTAAAACCCTCTGGAATTGTGCGGAGGAAGAGACTCGACGAAATGCCAACAGTCATACAGTAGAAACTTGGCAGGTCTCTGGTGTGGGATGCGACGTGTGTAGACATATTAGCTTCATCTCACACCGAGACAATTTGCGCCGTTTGGGGACGATAAGCCCATGGGGACCTTTAGCAAGGCGCCTGGCCAAGGAGTTGTCAAAGCGGCTGACGGAAAGGTCTGGAGACAAGAAGGCTGGCAACTTATTAGCCTCGCTTTACAGAGGGGTTATGTGTTTATCAGCCTAATCTTGATGATTCTCACGTCAATCGATTCGTCTTTATCACACGAGTGTCACTGAAGATATGACATCAATCAAATTTCATTATGGCGACAACCGGATACCATATTGTGGAAAATAAAAAAAAGGAAAGTCGACAAACTATATTAAATGGGGTGGGGTATCATCGATTAGGTATTTGAAAATCATGTTGACGTTTTTTACTTTTTTTTTTTAGTTTAGTTTATTTTAATTGTATTTTATTATTTAGGTAGCTTTAAAATTATATTTAATGTATATTAAATTAATTCGAATAATAAAAAAAAACTGCATTACAAATGCCTTTGGAAATACAATCTTACAAAAAATCCCAAGAAAGTATACGAAAAACTCAAAACTTACGTTATTAAACTTTGTCGAATGCAACGTTTGAATTTAAAATAGTTTATTCGCTAAACTATTGTAAAATGTGGTTCCTAACTTAACCCCATTACGACGCTGTTTGAATTTTAAAATGTTGCAAAATCGGAACCTTAAAAACGATTTGGCATGTTTTAAAAATACACTAAGTAAAATGTGAAACATACAAAATTTTCGGGATGGAAACACGTCCAGACCTTAACCACCGGAACTTCAGTGACGGCCAGTTGCAGATAAGACGATTAAAATAATCTTTAAAAAAAATTAGGTATATTATATTATAAATACCAATATTTATCATTTTCATTCATTACAGCCCCTAGAACACAGCGTCCTAGACCTCCACTGCTGGAGATGGGCCTTCCTGAACATATATCTGGAGAATTTGGCCTACACTCGCCACGCTGGCCAGACGGCTTGGCGAGGAATTTTATTTATTCATTTATTTAAAACTTTATTGCACTATGTACAAGGGGCGGGCTTAATGCCGCTAGGCATTCTCTAGCATGTTAATATTAATTAAATTTATTTATTTAAATTAATAAATATTTTTGTGTCCCGACCAGGATTCGAACCCGGTACCTCCGATTCTAAATCCACGGACTTAACCCCTAGGACACGGAGGTAGTGAAATCTATGATATTTTGATATACGCAACGGGATTTATAGTTAGCTTGTCACTTTGATTACTTCGGCCAATGACGTGTCTTGTGACGTGTAACGCATCAAACGTTAAGATGTGAAAATGTAATCAGCCTTTGTGCAACTGGCCGTGAGAGCATCACCAAAACAGCGTCAAAAAAACTTGGAATAATGAACAAGATAAAGTGGTTGTTGCCTTCTTCAATTTCACTGTTGCTGTACAAACTAGAGATCAGATCGTGCGTCAATTCTGTTCTCACCTTTGGAATGGTCCCGCCAATTAGCCAGAGCTGTTTGATTTGTGAACGAAGTTACTATATCTAAAGCTCTCGAAGCCTTGCATGTTTTATTTAATTAATATGATAAAAACATAAAACTTAAAACTCACGGGATACGGAATAGTCCCTGTTTCGTGTACAGGTTGTTTATTTGCATTGCGAATGGCTCAGTAGAGTTTATCAGTTGATTTGCTTTAACATTGCTCGGACGTGTCGTGCTCCGATCCGCTCAAATCTTACGATACATCTGCGAGAGCTCTCATTGCATACATACGAAATAACAGCGATGTTGGAAACTTTTGTATTAACTATGGATGCGGCTTATTCTCTCGCTCTAGTTTTGACTTAACTCATAAAATGACTCTACTAAAAGAGTTATTATAAATTCATCATTTTCATTATTACACCCCCAGAACACAGCATCCTAGACCTGCACTGTTGGAGATAAGCCTTCCAGGACATATATCTGGAGAATTTGGCCTACACTCGCCACGCTGGCGCTGGCCGGACGAGTTGGCGAGGATCTGGTGTCAATTTTTATGACAATTTGTTAACGGACCAATGCGACGGCTTAACGTGCTCTCCGAGGCACGGGAACGGTGGTGTTGTAAATTGATGACAAATGTACGTAAGAAAAGTGTATTTCTCAATGGTACATGCCGGGCAGGTTTGAACCGACCTTTATAAGATTTTAAGGAAAGAGTTCTTGCAACCAAGCCACCAACGCGCCTATTATAAATAAATAATATTCGTTTATTTCAAACCACTGGAATTCATGATAAAATAACAGCACCAACAATAAAGTATAAAAAGTAAATAAACTTAAATATATAATAACTAACTATATAATAACTATAATATAAATACATACAAAGCCTATACTTACCACCGCACAGTGCAGCGCCAAGTAGATTAATGCTGCTACATAGATATGCGGCCAGTTCTAGCCAATACTTGTACATTTGTATGATCTTATCCTAAGATGTGATGAGAGATGAAACTTTTTTCAGACTTCAATTTTTTGCGATACATAATCCTAAATATGTTTGGTGCAGTTAGAAATTATTATTTATACAATTTCCAATACTTTGTTGCTTCAATGTACCTATTTATTATTGTTGTTAACTTTTATTTTCATTAAATAAGTTTTTACTAATACATCCTCGTATTAGGCTGAAACAGCACATTTATTGACTCTTGCCTAATTTTATTTTTTATTTGTATTATTGATGCTAAATAACCTTTAAATACTTCATTTTTACTTTTTGCTTCTATTTTATATGGTAAATGAATAAACAAAGGTGATGATCGTAGACCGTCCCAACAATAACTGGCCAGAAATTACAAGTGTCTTCTATCTATCTTGAAGCACCAATACCAAATAACGATATATGCTAGGATTAAAACAAAGTCGAATGGTAATGAGAAATTAATAATAAATAATAGAAACATGAAATAAAATACTGATTAGGTTTAAATTTTAAAGCAAGGTGTCTCAATTTTTTTTTACATTCCAAGACTTGTGTAATAAGAACACCTAATTAAAATTAAATAAATAAGATTCACGTATGAAGTATTCATAAAAAACGCATGTTCTATTATTTAATTCATGGCCACATTGTTGCCCGCGGGCCTGGGATTCATCAGCCTTGTTCTAAAGTATAAAAAAATGCCGCATCAATCCTTTATTTGTGCACACTACGTACCCCAAATTGCAGGCATTGTGGCGCAAATCAGTGAGGCAGCGTGGATTCAAATAAAACTTAGGCTGATACGAAACATACTGACATATTGAATCTTTCCAAACGCAATGCGATGCCTGATCGAATCAGTGTCCTTTGTTCACTTCTTCTTTACAACCGTCATCCGAATAAATTGCTTTCTTTAGAAAAGGAACCTCTAGACATATTTATAAAATAATACATAATTTATATACTGCCTCCGTGGTCTAGCGGTTAAGTCTGTGGATTTAGACTCGGAGGTACCGGGTTCGATTCCTGGTCGGGATACAAACATATTTATTAAATAAACACATTTAATTATTTTTTAATTTATTTGTGATATTTCTCGAGTTTGGTAAGCTGGAGACATCGACGAGCTTGCCACTTGTCATGATTAGCCTATAGTAAAGTTGGCTAAATGTGAATCCACTTATTTATAAGCGTGGTTTCTGACCACCCCGAAAGGCAAACAGTCGTGATGATACTCTTATATATCAGTAGAGAGCTTTACCTACCTGCGTTCTAGCTCAGAAATAGCACACTCTTAGCTACACAAAATTTGGACGGACATGACGATCTGTATATATGTATGTACCAAACGTGTCGATTTTAAAACGACTCCAAATATCGATTAGGCTATCCACCATATGTCTTCGTAGAATACTCCAGTACTCCGGACACATTGCCAGAAAGGGAGGAGATAACCTAGTAAAACTTCTTGTTACTGGCAAGTTGGACGGAAAGAGACCGAGAGGCCGAAGCTCGACCAAATCCGCTCCACCACCAACACTAGCGTCTATGATGATGCTGTGCATGCTGCCAAAGATAGGAACGGCAGGCGTAGTATCATCAATCGCCAATCGTAGTATGCCCAATTCATTGAGAGTTCACGACCCTCAGTAATGAGTAAATACTTCTTATACTATCTAATACTTTATATATATATACTTATATACTTTATATCTTATATATCTAATACTTTTTTTTATATAATAAATTCTCACAACGAAACAAATGTATGCTTAAGTGTATATTTAATGCATTGCACTGATAAATTGTGATTGGGGGTCGGTTTCAAAATCACCTCCTTTTCTCATACTGCAATATGATTAAGAAACCACCTCCTAACCTTACCATTGGAATAGTTGTAAAAATAGCAAGCTGTATGCTCAAATTTTTGAGATGAAGTCCAGATCTTAGTTAGTTGTATGTATCTGTTTATATTTTGGCATGACTGCATCTTGTTATGAACATCTAATAAATAAATAAATAAATACGACGCAATGAGGAATATATCGGATAAGATAGGAGGATAAGAACTTTAAAAAAAAGCTTAGGTTAGCTCTAATAGAATAAGCTTACTACACCGTTGATGAAGCATAAATAATATAGCATAAGACTATTGACATTTGTTCATTGTTGTTTATTTGTTTCTTTATTTATATTGCACTATGCATCTGACATAAATTATATAATTAGTTTTAAGTATAAGGTAACACTGACATGGCCCTTTACAGCGGCAACAATTTGACAGCATCTTTAGAATAATATAATTATTTTATTTTATGTTTGACAGTTATGACAAAGCCTTTATGCAGACGTCTGTTACTCCGACCTCACCGAAGAGCTTCTAAATAAACTGGATCGACTTCTCAACTTATGCATGCGCTATTTATTTATTTATTTTAAAACTTTATTGCACTATGTACAAAGGCGGATTTAATGCCGCTAGGCATTCTCTGACAGCCAAACCTTTAGGACATTTAGACAGGATAGGTGGTAGGTGCAATTAAAAATTAGATGAAATTTAAATAAAACAGAAATATAATTGTAATATAAATATATACATAGTAATATCTACATACTAATACATAAATAAGTCATACTATGGATATACTAATATAACATAAATAAAACTACTTACATGATGAGGAGAGTGTGACAAAATTAACAATGTGATGATGCTGATATTATGCTGATATTAAGAGAATGTTATGTATTAGAATGCTATGTATTCGGCTTGCGTAAGTATGATCATATTTCTTAATTTCAATAGAAAGTTGTAGTTTACACCAAAAGAATAACGACCGATGCTCTTATTCTGGCGGTTGAGAAACAGAATAGGGTCTCAGTTTGCCCAGAGCGGGGTGTTTAATAGGATTACGTGGGCAAGATTAGGCTGATTTGATACTCCGAGAGTTAACTTCATTACGTGTTCTTATCGCACTACAAAACTGATGTTGGGCTTTAAAATGTTCTTTAGAATGTTTATCTTCGTTGGAATAAACCTGTTTTTTCAATGAGATTAGTTACTGGTTCAATTCCACAGATCACCGAACACACTTTTTTTTGAGTGATAGGTAAATACTTTATTGACATAGGTAAATTAGTGAATCAGACATAAATTAAATATGATATGTATTATTTATTATCGAGTATCTTTTTATTTATAATAAGTTTATTTATTATTATTTCAAATTAAGTTTACATATATATAAGTATTTAAGTAACTGATCGACTGGTAATCATACTTTCATAGTTCATAGGTTAACATTTTAATTAACTTTAAAACAAACTATTGCATGTTTTCATTTATCATTTTTCCTGGTGGTGGGTAAAACATTTAATAAATTATAAATGGGTTTCCTACAACAACAGAAAGGCTTTAAGATGACAATAGTTATAATAAACAATAACAAAATATCTATGCTGGTGTCGTTTTACAGGTCTGTTGTGTTGGAACCTCTTTTGTACTTTGATTTACGTTGTTTTTTGTTTTTTTTTTTTTTTACCTTACTTTGTTTTTATTTATTAATACCATACCTTTTGAGCTGGCTATCTGAGGCTATGAGTATTAGTCAATATGGAACTGACTGACATCCTAGGACACAAGTTATCTATGTTAGGAGTCAGGGATCGTCTTAAAATTGCCTATCCTTGTGGTTTGCATTCAATCAAAAATGTTTGTATGCTTAAAATGTAAAATTCAAGGAATATTTTATATATTGTTTACTCAACTCTACCAGTAAGAAAGCTCAATAAACGTTATTATTATTATATTATTATTATAGGTTAAGCTACTCTATAATGTAGGCCATCACGCTACGGTCTACCGGAGAGGTTACTTGCGCAGGTCGATAGCATGTATACGTTCCAATGTACCGAAGCGGTCTTCAGTTGTTTGCGGTTTCACTCAAAATAATTGTTTTATAATCTTGCGCCGGTCGCCTGCGCAGGTTCAAAAAACAGGTCTATTCCGTGCACAGGCAGATCTCTCCGGTGGACCGTAGTGTGTATGTTCGCTATAAGATGAGTTATAAAAACCGGATGTTTCATTCTTCTTTCATACAGTATTTGGTTGGGTAGGGAGAGAAGTAGAATGGTGGATGGTGAGCGTATTATCGCGTAATAGAAAAAGGAGGCCTCCTTTTCTTAAACCAGCCTATTGTCGGTCGCAAGCCCGAGACACCATTCTTCTCATCTCTCACCCACACACGATGGACCCGGCACCCGCACGGTGAATCCATGGAATGCATGAAATGTTTTGTCGACTTTCGGCATGTAGTCTACCTAAATTCTGACTTGCCAGGTGGGTTACTGCTGTACCAGGTATTGTATTTTCATAGGTACTGATAACTAAATTTAAAAGGTTAATAATTGATCGTTGTGGTGCAGTTCTGTATATGTTTTATTTTGTAAATCTGATATAGCTGAGTTTTCCTTACAGATTCCTTTCTCAGTCAGATTAAACATTAACAGGTCACTGGAATTTGCTAAGCTGCTGGTCTTCTGCTAACAGCTTACTTATTGGACCACTTTGCTGCTTAGTCTTCTACTAGCAGGAGTAGAATCATTCAAAATAATTAAATTAATGACGTTTCATAAATTCCTGTAATAGGTTTACGTGAATAAAGATATTTTGACTTTGACTTTGACTTTGCCTAGAAAATCTCCTTCTATCATCTTTCTCAAAATTAGTTGCTAATGTTTGCAATGTAACATATGTGCCAATATTGTGGAAAGACATAGCCACTTTACGACTATCAGATTCTTCTTCCAAACCTGGCAGCCCGTAAATATATCGTTAAGGTTCGTTTCATGTATTAGCTACGTTATTTCACTTCATATGTAACCTTCTACACCTACATTTTAGATCTCAGTCACAAGGTTCGTTGGTGGGAAATGCATTAAGCTCGTCCATGTACCTGCCCTTGTTTTGGTTTTGTATAAAAATGATAGTAGTAGAAAAACTTAATCCCTATACGCATGTTTATTGTTTATTAATTATCCATAGGAACCTTGTTTCTGAGAACACTTGGATTTGTCAAAGTTTACCATTTTTTTATATGCAATGTAATTAATACAATGACACAGAAAAATATCCGGATACGAGAAAGCAAGGAACAGTCTGCTACTATATAGTCGTACATTGATTATATAAACTAAGGTTGGTTGCAGCTGTAAAGGGGCGTTGTACTTGTCAAAAACATTGTCTTATGTCAAATAATAATAATGATGTATAATAATTATTCAATAATTTTAATGTCAAATATAATTATAGCAGGTGTAAATGGGCGTTGTCACTTATGAACTAAAATTAAAACTAAGCCTAATTATTATTATATGTCAATTTATATATATATTGTATAATAAATATAGTATATTGTCTATAACATTAACGTGTATGGATCACACATACGCATATACACTCACGCGCTTAATTTACAGTCCTTTAAAAAATTTACTTCTGCTTATTAGTGTTTTTTATTTATTATCATTATTTATGTTTTAATGCAGTGGCACGATAGGTAGCTTTGGTGTCTGTGGCTGATGGGTAGGAATGAATACATAATTTCTTCCGTCTTATTGTATATTATATTGTTTTGTTTATGTTTTTGTAATTATTTTCTTGGTTTTATGAACTTTTTTTTTTGATTGATTTTTTATTTGTCTTCACATTGGATTTATATTTTTATCTATAATTTGTGAACATATTTATGGTCTAATGTATTGTGTAAAATTTTATAATAATGTATTTTCTTTTAATGCTGATGAAGTTCCAGATAAATAAATAAATAATAATCATTAATTTTAATAATAATATTATTGATATATGTAAGTGAGGCATAAAAATTGTTTATTGGTTTTAGCCTACTAAACCAGGTGTTAAGTCTGCTTAAAATTATTTCAATATATAAGCAAAGCTGTATTAATAGCCTTAAGGTAACTAACTTAATGTTGATATAGCAGGTCTATACTGCGGTTGTATAACCAGTGATATTGCTATACAATTTGATGGGAAAGTAGGTTTTATTCCAATATGGTTAGAGGTGTGTATAGCTTGAATTGTATGTACTTGGGTGTTTGCATGATTGACTCTTGTGAATTTAATTATTCATGACATGAATGGCAAACGTGACGGATAACAGTGAGCTCATATCCTCACAGCTCTCGCATGTGAGAACGAAGACAGAAATAGACTGAATTTTCATACATGGATTTTTATTCTGTTTAGACGGAAGATAAAGTGTGGTTGATAGCGTCAAGAACAGATTGGAACTATGATGAGATTTTTCGTAAATTAAAAGTGAAATAAACCAAATTAGTAAACAGACTCCGTTCCTGTCATTACTATACAAATGTCTAGGCCTAGCTAATATTTCCGTAACATGTGGACAATGAAATATCACTCTTTCCACATTTTTTTTATTGATATTTATTATTATAATATACGATATTATTTTCTGCTGTATAATTAGAAAAAAATATATATTTTTAAATGTAAAATAATAATTACATAAAACTAAACCGAATAAAAATTAAAAATGTCCTCAAGAGACGTCCCATTAGAGATAGTCAGAAGACTGGCAACATTTCCTCTTTGTATAGCGAGGCTAATACGTTGGCAGAAATAATTGCCAGTCTCCAGATTTCTCCGTCAGCCGTTTGGACAACTATTTGGCCAGACGCTTGGCTGACCTATGACCTGCCAAGTTTCCACGGCCTAAAGGTCATGCTGTCGGGTCTCTTGCCATGGCTCCGCGGAATCCCAGAGGGTTCGAGGATAGCGGGTACTCCAGCAGAGACAAAAGCCCTTCGGATGATACCATTAAGAGTCGCATGACGACGAATGCCGCCGGCACTTCTAGTGTCCGAGATGTGCCAGTGGCTCCGAGACGAAGGCACGCTGTCATGGTCAATGTATTTCAGTCAAAATGTGTCCCAACCGATGCTGAAGAAGAAGCCTGCAAACTTTCTGATTCACATTTAGCAAACTTTGGTCCATCTTGATAAGTGGCAAGCTCGTCGATGTGTCTATCGTACCAAACACGAGAAATATCACAAATCCACGAACTTAACCGCTAGACCACTTTTTATCAATAATCTAAAAATAGACCAGAAAATACACCACCTTATAGTGTGCTCGCTAAATGTAGAGAAACATTCAATCTTAAGGACATTTAAGCCAAACGAACATCACTAATAAGGCAATTCCGAGAAAACCCTTCCCTCGATTTTTCTTACTTCAGACCTTTAAGTAAAGTTACTTTCAGACAAAATTAACACCCTAGGAAGACCATAATATAAGAGTATAATACAAAATATATTTAAACGCAATGGTGACACGGTTGTAGTAGAACGCTTTCCAATTCAACAAAAGGTTCGCGGTTCGAACCCCAGCATATACCAATGAGAAATACTTTTCTTACATCTAATAGGTGGTAGGTAGACTGATAGTGGTAATTTGTGTCCTGTCTGCCGGGGCGGGGAAGTACCCACCGTTGGTGCCGATAAACCCAGTAAAGTGTATTCACACATTTTGGGATCAGGCTCGAATTGCCGTCATGTCCACAGTCAAGCCGGCATAGTGTTAGGGACTGATGTCAGTCATGAGTGTCTGATTACAGTTGCTAACATTCATGGATCTCGCTCCCCACTTACCATTAGGTGGGTGCAAGGTCACATGTCGTGCTAGTATAAAAAAAAAAAAAAAAAAAAAAAAAAAAAACATATTTGTAATACATTTACAGAAGTTGGTGCGAGAGGAATTCTAGCAAAATCTGGCCACCACTTGCTAAATGAATTGGGCCTAAGCAGGTCTGCCGTCAATACATTTATGTAACGAGCTCCCAAGTTGTTATTAACGGAATCATACACTATTTGGTTGAATAGGGAGAGGAGCGGAATGGTGGATAGTGAGGGTCTTGTTGCACAATAAAATAAAGCAGGAGGCATCCTTTTTTTTTTTTTACCTACGCGTTTTTTATATTTTGTGACGATATTTTTTTTATTACTATTATTATTTGTCAAGCTTAAAATTTTCAAGTTTTTAATTAGCTTATAACCCTTTATCAATAATAATTACACATAAAAAACCTATAAAACTATTGTTACAAACATAATTACACCCTGACAAACATTTTCATAAAAATCTTCCAAAAGAAAGGAATTATTCCATCAACATCGCGTACCACATGATCTTGAGCAACTAAATTCTGTTTCTTTAAGCGTAAACGTTATATAGTGTCTGCTTTTTTTTTTGTATTAAATAACCTGCGACACCGAAATACCTCAAGAACTAATTCTCCTTCCTCTCTTCTTTCCACGACATGTCGTTGCGGTCATCGCCACTCACAAACCATCTCATTACTCTAGTTTTAAATCCGACACATTTGCAGTTGTTGCCTCAAATATGTGGAACCTGCTCTTAGATATCTGTCAAGCGCCCAATAGAATGCTATTTAAAAGAATGGTCTTCACACACTTCTTGAATGATTCCTAACAACTGTAAGTAATATTGTATATATTTATTTATGTATGTATATAAAAACATCACGTCTAATTGTCTGCTTTAGGAACAAGAGTGCTGGTGATTTCCTCGCCCAGAGAATCAGCATAGCGATTCAGCGAGGAAATGCGGCCAGCGTTCTTGCCACCATGCCGCGCGGATACGAGTTACATTTAAATTAGGTTTTGTAAGTAGATTGAATTAGTTTTTTTTTTTATTTGTAAAATTAATTTTAATTTAAAATACTAGGGCTTCTCGGTAAAAATCGTTATACTGAATATAATGTAAATATTTTTGCTATTTTTCTCTGTCTAAAATTGGATAAATTATCTAAAGTGAGAATATGTCCAAAATATCTGTTATTTTATTTTCTATAAAAATAGACTACATTTCTCAAAGTCCTATTAAATCTTTAAAATTCCAAATTGTGCGAGCGAGAGAGATGAAAAGCGTTAAGTCATTTTAAGCCAATTTTTGCAGTTGCGGTTTAAGAAACTGAATACGGTCACAGTACATCTCAAACTTATAGTTTTGACATAAAAGAAATAAACTTTTCGAGCTTTTATCGACAAAAAGTCGTAACTATTTTATGATCCTTTATTATTTCAATTTAATAACACCTTTCGATACCTCTTAACTTCTAGCGGTTGCTATGGTTACCACGTACCGTTAAATCTACCAATATATTGGGAATTTCAAAGCAAAAAAAGTAATGCATCATCACGACCGTATCCCTTTAGTGACTGGTAGTCAGAAACAACGCATTGGTTTTTTTTTTGATAAACGGATTCTGGTTTAGCCAACGTTACTATAGGTCCATCATGACAAGTTGCAAGCTCGTCGATGTCTCTAGCGTACCAAACTCGACAAATATCACAAATAAATTTAATATTAATTAAATGTATTTATTTAAATTATTAAATATTATGTGTCCCAACCAGAAATCGAACGTGGTAACTCTGAGTCTTCATTACAGCCATTACCGATTCCACAAATTGGTATTCGTTGAACCGGGACCGACAGCTTAACGTGCTCTTCGAAGCACAGGAACGGTGGTATTGGTAAATCTATTACAATTGTACGTAAGAAAAGTGTATTTCTTATTGATACATGCCGGAGATCGATTGGTACATTAAAAGATGTCATGAACCGCCCTTTGTAGGATTTAAGGAAAGCGTTCCTACAACCGAGCTACCACCGCGCCTACAACCGAGCTACCACCGCGCCTACAACCGAGCTACCACCGCGCCTACAACCGAGCTACCACCACGCCTACAACCGAGCTACCACTAGTTAGTCTTCCACTTACAGCAGTAGAATCATTCTAAATAATTTAAATTATGACGTGTCACAAATGCCTGTAATAGGTTTACGTGAATAAATACATTTTGACTTTGACTTTGATATTCGTGGCTATAAACAAACCAAATAAATAAAAAATAAAAAAAAATACAATTCTGATCGTGGCTGTCAACTTATTAACTAAAAATAAAATAAATATTGATAATATTAAAATTAAAATCGAGGCTGTAAATGGGCCGTGTCAACTTATAATCTAAAATTCTAACTACGACGATATGATTGGAACGCGCCCTAAATGGTATATTAATAATTAGTACATTGGAATTTTCTCGCTTCATTGTCACCCCAGCTGAACCGAGACATAAACAAGCGAAGCGAGCAGTAATAAGGCATCGGAGAAGTAGGAGAGAGACCAAAGTTTGTCAGCGTGATGAGCTCGTGTACGTGAGATATTAAAGGATTAGCACTCATGTTTTGGCTTTAAAAATTCACTCGACTACAAGATGTTTTTCTAGAATTTCTGTTTATTTGTTTTTCTTTTTTTAATCTTTACTAAAATTTATCACAGTTTATTTAAAGGAACTTACAATTAATATAAACTACTTACTCGTTATAATAAAAAATATTACAAAAACAAAAAAATAAAAAACAAAAAAATAAAAATTATTATTAATTTTATTTTATTTTATTTATTTATTCTTTTACTAAAAATAGTACAGGATACATTCGACATACAAATTCTTATACATATAATATACCTTTGTATCAATATACTAATTACTAATAGTAAAGTATAATCACGACCGTTTCCCTTTAGGGGTGGTCAGAAATCACGCTTCTAAGGAATCGGATTCACGTTTAGCTAACATTAATTTAGGCCAATCATGACTCACCAAACTCGAGAAATATATAAATGATTGTGTCCCGAACGGGAATCGAACCCGGTACCTCCGCGTCTATATGCACGGACTTAACCGTTACACCACGGAGACAGTGATACATATTTAGATACAACTGTCATAAACAAAAACTTATCTATTTATTTATTTTTTTTAAATTGATCTTACTCGTATATTTCTAATTACGTAGAGATTTCGTGTATCGGTTGTACGAACGCTTACCTTAAAATCCTAAAAAGTTTAAAAAGAACACCACCGCCTTGGAGAGCACTTTAAGCATCGATGTATATAGATAAGCCTATTCAATACAAAACGCACTCTTCAAAACGTGCCGCTTGCTTTGTGTACCTACCAACTTTGGGGGGCAATTCTCAAGTAAGGATAATGCCACATGCTTTATTCATCGGAAATTATATCACAATGCTACAAAAGACTAGTTTTCACTAGTGTGTGGACTAAATTATTAAGAAATTTTAAAATCTTGATAGCTCATCTCAACAGTGGAGGTCTAGGAATCTATGTTCTAGGGGATGTGATGATTTATGCGTAAAATTTTATACATGACCCTAAAATATTTGTTGAGTTATATGTAAGTGGTTATCACCCATCCTCTTTCTACTCTTCACTAATGTTAGAAGCGAGCATGCCTCTCATGCCCATCACACGCATTATGTAGATGTTAAGGTATGTATATATTTATTACTGGTTTATGTATTATATACTACTAACTAAGTCATCTCAGACCCCCCCCCTTCCGGGGGAAGACGGGAATTTGTAACGAGGTGTTGGCCTCCTAACAAAAATAGCATTCGCTGCACGTAACTACGGACAGGGCGTGGGAACCTTTATTATAGGTTAAATTTAATACGAGCGGGCGCGGCGGAGGCCGCGGAATGTCACCGTGATCAGGCTATCAAATCGCACGCCATGCGCCGTGGAACCTCGGGAGGTCTAGCGTGCAAAGGGGCCAGATCTCTCACGAGTGGGAAATTTGACCTCTCTGCCCGTGCGAACATTCCCTTGGCTAGACGGCGCACGAACTCGTCCAGTGTTTCCATCCGCAGATCGCGGAGAATGACGTCATTTCTCATATAGCGCGTGGCGCCGACAATGGTACGGAGCGTGAGGTTCTGCTGAACCTGTAGCTGGCCTCGTTGGGCCTGAGATGTTAAGGCGTACCATGCCGGAGCGGCGTATGTGAGACGAGAGCGAATATAGGCTTTGTATATAAGCAGCTTAGTGTGCAGATATGTATTATATAGTTTAGAATGGTCTATGTATATACCTGGTTTATTATGTATTTACTATTATATAAGCATAGTATATATGTATAAATTATTATTATTATAGAAATACATAATACATTTATTTAACATTAACACCTCCTCTTGTGTCTCAAAGTTGTTTTTCTTGTTTTCTTTTAGGTTAATTGTTTAAAATATACGTGAGTTAGGGTGTTGGTATAACAACAGCGTTAGTAGTGCATCTCATTACATGTAATGCGCAGCTGACTGAAGCTGAGCCAAGACCCTTGCCACATCATATTAATTTAAATTGTAAATTATTATTATTTCTCTCTGATTGTAATACTTATTGATGTGGCAATAAATGTTCGTTTGTTTGTTTGAAAAAAATAGTTATTTAATAACAATAAAAGCAATCGTCTCTAGAGGACATTTTTTTATTTATAGTTTAGTTTGATTTTAATTTTTATTTATTTATATTAATTTACTATTATGCCAATACTCATTATTATGTTTATATATAACCAGCAATGTATATTCAAATTATTATAAAATAAAAAAATAAAAATAAAAGAACATTTAAATCAAAATAATGTTTTATTTACCAGTGCAAAATTTAAACGAACGTCTTATTTAAATATTCAAAATGTATAAGCTAAATAAGTACTTAAGTACGTGGCGGCCCCAACTTTTTTTTTATACCAGCGCGTAAAAGTTACGATATGTGGTAAAAATAAGGAGTTTTTTATGATTTTAATTTGCTACGCCTAACGTGTTACGGCTACGGGGTTACTACAATATTAGCTACGGTCTACGGGTCTGCAAGTGTCTACTAGCCGAGTTTATCATTTTCGTACCTGGTCTATAGTCCGAGAGCCGAATGCAAAAATCCTACCTCTTTCAATTCAATTCATTTATTTTGCAAGTATGCATAAGACCAAAAGTTATGTATTCTGCGTTTATACAAGTTTTTTTTTATTTTTAATATTAAATAATATCAAAAACATTGTCATAATTTATGACAGAAAAAAAAATACTTTAAAATTACAAAATTGGACGTAGTTACATAAAAAGAATCCAATTAACATTATGTTATAGGCCATTCAACTTGGAATTTGGATTAATCCATTGATATATACTTTTTTTTAAAAACTTTATTTTAAAAATACAAAAA
Organism: Tinea semifulvella; assembly: GCA_910589645.1. Lineage (NCBI taxonomy): Eukaryota > Metazoa > Arthropoda > Insecta > Lepidoptera > Tineidae > Tinea > Tinea semifulvella. The sequence continues at coordinate 11,754,488 of OU342597.1, forward strand.
GCGAACGTAATGCCATTGTCTGCCCGTTAACCTTTGGGACATTGGGATCATTTAATATTGAGTACGGTGCAAATAAATAGAATAATCAATCGTAATAATATTTAAAAACTATATATATATATATATGTTTTCAGCTTGCGTAAGTATAACCACGTCTCCTATTTTCGAACACAGTTAAATTGGCTCAATATCCGCTTTCGCAGGTCAGCACATCTTATTCACATTTTATAGAATATTATTTACAACCCTATAGCTCACTGTTATCTTAAAACACACTTTGAATTTCTTTGTGATTCCACGACCTCCCTCTTTGTTCTTCTCATAACAACCAACTTAAAATCCCACCCCTTACTTCCAGCATATATTCTGATTCATATACCGTATTGTGAAACAAACTTCCACTGGCAAACAGATAGCATTAGACAAGATTCTTCCATTCACATCTTAAAAAAACTACTTAATACTTTCTTTTTAAACGAGCAGAACAATAAATTTGAACTCCACAAATTTCTACTTCCTAATTATACATTATCTTCATATATGAATATCTACTACAATAAGTATATATTGATAAGTATTTATGTAAGTAGTCTATGTATACATACTATTTATGTAGTTTATTGGTTAGAATTGCACATATTTATACTGTTTTACTCTCCCAAAGGTTAGCTGGTAGAAAAAGCCGAAATGGCTTTAAGTTCGCCTTTGTACATACTGTTAAGTAAAGTGCAATAAAGTATTCAATAATAATAATAATATAGAGAAGTCCCATCAGAGATAGTCCCAAGAAGTCTGGCAACATTTTCCCTTTAATAAATAATTGCCAGCCATTCTGTCTCCAGACGTTTCTGTCAGCTATTGGACAGCTATCCTAAACGGCCCAAATGAAGCTGTTTCGAGGTTGGACTATTATCGCAAAATAAATTTTATATTATTTTTTGTTATGTATACTAACAGCGTTAACATGTATGCTAACAGCGTTGGTTGTCGAAGATATTTTACTGTTGGCTCCCAGACTATTATCAGTAAAACAACTATCTTGTAGCTTTTATTTTTAAAGAAATAGGGCTTTATTTTCAAATACAAAAGTAGTCTAGAATGTTATGCTAGGTTTTCATTAATATTATCCGTATACTTGTAGCTTTCCTGAAAAGCCTGGTGTAAAAACACATGTGTCACAGCTTGTTAATTTATTGTCTGTGGGACCAAGTCTCTGGTTCGCTATTTCTCGTGCACTATTGTAAATGTAAAAGATGTGAATGTATGTTTGTCTCACATTCACGCCTATATTATTTGACCGATTTTGATAAAATTTGTCAGAAATGATTCTTGGAACGCTGAGACTGGAGCGGACAATTATCTACAGAAAACGGCACAAACACGTAATCTTTGATTATAGATACGTATTTGCGCCACTTGCCAGACTCTGCGGCTGCGGCTCCAGCTTTTCGCGCCGTCTCCCTAAGGTGTAATAAAGCCCTTTTGTCGGAAATTCTTATTATATAATAGTTTGGCTATCATAGAATGTCTTCGAGCATTAACCGTCTGCAACTGATGTGGTAGACTCCTAGACACAGTGTTTCTATTTTTCATGTCCTTTGTTTTAAATAAATAAATAAATCCTGTGCCTTGTACATATTTAAGACGCCACCTGTCAGAGTAGATTTTGACATTCCTCACTTTCCAAAATCAGACTGCAAGCAAGGCGCAGCTTAATTATTTCATCTTTTTCGTTTAATAGTTAACTTTGATTTAAATCATTGTCTACCTTCATAACTTCATCCTACTAGATATTGACACCCCCTTAGCTTGGGGTTTTTACAGTAGGACTTTAGAGCTGGGACCCAGCTTCAGAAGACAACCCCGCTGCCCAGGATCCCCGTGACGCCTCGTTGTCCGATTGCGATCGGCAACGCTATCCGGGTCCCCGTCTTCAGGCTCTCCGAGGGAAGGTTCGTATCCGTTCGGTCAACGAATGCATAAAGAGTGATAGGGCTAAGTTTTGGCTTACGACCCTCCCTTGTATGATTTTAAACTTATTGCTCTCTTTCTGTTAACTTCATCTTACTTAATATAATTAACTTCTTTGCTTAAATTATTTTGTTTTATTTTAATGTCCCAAATAACGTGACATTTATACTTTGTGCAATAAAGTATTTAAACATATAATTAAAACATATTCGTCTCAAGTCTGCTAATACATGTAAAGTCGTCCCATCACGACTCAGTCAGTGGTCAGAAACCATTCTTGGAGCGAGTTTACATTAGCCAAACTAGACCAAGGAGACAGGTTAATACAAGTAGGTACTCGCAGTAATGCATCAATTAGTTGCGTTAAGTCAAGCTTGTAATTAGACTAGATGCTTATTCTTATGTATATGTTCGTAGTAATTAGTTATTAATTGTCATTTGTACGCTAATATACATATGTTACATTAATTTCATGCTGACTTGCATGTTGGGTGGTCACAAATCAAATCAAATTATTTTTATTTCCTTAGGTTATCTTGTAACAACTTGGATATTGTCAGCACTAAACACTGGTGGACAAAACAGGACAAAACACTGGTGTGAGGGCCAACAAATATGTTACGTTTTTATCTACTAAATAAATATTTCATTTTCATTTCATTTCATGCACTAAAATAATATAAAACAAAAACACAAAAAAAAAAAAAAAAAACATAAGTTAGGTAATCATGGTTGGACCGTAACAGGTAATAATCCAGATTTATATTTGTTATACTCGTAATAGCATCATTGTCATAAGCAAGGTAATTGTAACTTAATAACTACTTAATATAAGATCGTGGCTGTAAAAGGACCGAGTCAGCTTACAATCTAACAATAATAATAAATATCAAATCTTAATACTAGTTTGTGACTGTATACGGGCCGCGTCACCTCACAGTGTAAATAATAATAATATGTCAATTGTAATGAATGGTTTTTGGTACAAACTTATAGTATTTAAATTTAACACAAAATTTACAAACTGCCTCCATCTAGCGGTAAAGTCGTTGGATTTAGACTCGGAGGTACCGGGTTCGATTCCTGGTCGGGACAGAATGATACTTATAAATTTAAATAAATAAAATTTAATAAATGTTTAATTTAATAAATGTTAAATTTCGACCGCCTCCGTGGTCTAGTGGCAACAAACGTTGCCGTGAACTCGGGAGGTCGTGGGTTCTCTCGGTCTGGATGTTTATATGTATAATATGTATATATTTACAAAAAAAAAGTATAATATGTAGTTTATCAACCATCTAGTTTCCGTAACACAATCCTCGTAGCTTTCCACGGAAACTAGATGGCGCTGTGTGACCTGTCTGGAAATATTTATTATTATTATAATTTATTTGTAATATTTCTCGAGATTGCTACGCTACTGACATCGACGAGCTTGCCACTTATCATGATTGGCCTCTAGTAAATTTGCCTAAATGTGAATACGCTTCTTTTTAAGGGTGGTTTCTGACCATCGTGATGATGTCGATGTTAAACATTTTTTAAGTAATGGAATTCAAAACGTTACATTTATAAAACCCGCTATTAGTATAGTAATTATTACCACTAATGAGTACCTACTAAAATGCGATATCTCACAAGACTCGAAGCATCTTTCTCACGTAGGTAATAATTCGAAGACCCGTCATCGACTTCGGATGCTACGTGAATTGAATTTCATACAAACCACACCTACGCACGTACACATCGCAAAATAAAACCTTACACACACGGAATAAAGGCGAAATTTATAAAACAGTTTACTAGCTTTGTGTGCAGTTATAATAGATTTCACGGAGAATTTTTTCAGGCGGCCGTTTCGTGGCAACTTTTTAGGCATCTCCTAACATATTACCTTTATTTATAATGTACTAGCTTTATGACCCGGCATTGCCCGTTTAATAGCAGTGAGAGAATTAAACCTTTAGGTCGACGGGTGGAAAGTAAAAAGTGATATCTCAAAATAGTAGCTATTTATATAGGAGTTTTTTTTATTTATTTAATAGGTAGGTAATAATAAAATAGGGTTAATAGGTGGTAGGCGGACTGATGGTGGTAATTTGCCCAGTCTGCCGCGGTGAGAAAGTATCCACCGTTCGTGCTGATAAACCCAGTAAAGTGTATCTACACGTTTCGGGATCAAGCTCGAATTGCCGTCAGGCGGTACGAAGTTCACCGGGTCAGCTAGTATATAGTCAGATAGTATAGTAATAAAATGTCAGAACCTCGCCAACATGGCTAGTGTAGGCCAAATTCTCCAGGATTTTCTCGATGGCCCATCTCCAACAGTGGAGGTTCAGGACTCTGTGCTCTAGGGAATGTAATGATGATTATTTGAAAGAACAGAAGTAGGTAACTGGCTTTTGTTCCGAAAATATAATTAAATATATTTTTTTTTAAACATGTTTTGTAGTATGATTTAATTAAAACGATAGTTTTAACTTAAATTTGAAAAAATAAAACTAAAATTATTTTGTAGATAATTGGAGTGAATTACTGCATTATTAGTGGCTTGGTTGTAAGAACGCGTACCTTAAGTCCTACAAAGGTCGGTTCAAATCCACCCGGCATGTACCAATGAGAAATGCACTTTTCTTACGTACATTTGTCATAAGTAGATTTACAACACCACCGTTCCCGTGCTTTGGAGAGCACGTTAAGCCGTCGGTCCCGGTTCCACTAATACCAACTTGTGAAAACGTTAATAAATTGTCATAAAAAGAAAATGACATCATATCCTTGCCAAGCCGTCTGGCCAGCGTGGCGAGTGTAGGCCAAATTCTCCAGATATATGTTCTGGAAGGCCCATCTCCAGCAGTGGAGGTCTAGGACACTGTGTTCTAGGGGCTGTAATGAATGATGATGACTGCATTTTGCGGTCACTGGTTTCCTCTATACAAGTATTCTTCTACGGTGCTAAGAAAAGGACCATAAAGAGCACTGACCGGAAGCGCATCGACGCCTTCAAGATATGGTGATGGCGGAAAGTGCTAAGGATCTCAAGGGCATCGAACCAACGTGTTCGACTCTAAAACAAATCCAAACATCGACTAAGCTATACTATATATCCTAGGATATATGGTAGAGGAGATAACTTAGAAAAACTTCTTGTTACTGGCAAGGTAGAAGGAAAAATACCGAGAGTCCGAAGCCCGGTACGGTGCTCCGATCAAATCCGCTCCACCAACAACACTAGCGTCCATGATGCTGCCGAAGATAGGAACAAGTGACGCAGTATCATCAAGATGCACACCAATTCATTGGGAGGTCACGACCCTTATAAATGAGGAAATTTGTGGCATGTCAAGTGCGATTATGGTTTGTTTTGTAAATCACTTTACTGTGTTTTGTACTCCCTGGCAGTGGTCAGGAGCGCGACTGGGCAGGAGAAGAGAGAAGACAAATTTCTAAGCATTCCATGGATTCACCGTGCGGGTGCTGGGTCCATCGTGTGTGGGTGAGAGATAAGAAGAATAGTGTCTCGGGCTTGCGACCGACAATAGGCTGGTTTAAGAAAAGGAGGCCTCCTTTCTTTTTTCATTTTATTGCGCGATAGCATCCACCATTCTACTTCTCTCCCTACCCAACCAAATACTGTATGATTCCGTTAATGCCGTGAATGCCGTATACCTAAGTAAATGCTGTAAAGAACAGTTATAAAATTAAAAGATTGGTTGATTTTCGTAATAAAAATGGCAGAAACATGGCGGCTTGACAAGTCTATCCGATGATTTCGCGGACTACGGAAGTTCTATGAATTGCAAACGTGACTGAAATATCTATGCCTCTATTGGTGTCGAAGTATTTGCATTAAGCCTGGTTCAGACAGAGCTAAATCCGTGCTGTCGGACTAACGACCCAACGAACAGTTTACACCAATCTACTATTAAATCTAACTGCTTATTTCACATTTATATATTATGAATCATAACAATATAGTAATAAAAAAACATTTTAATTCATTTCAATTTAATTCAATTTTATCCTATGTCTTAAGTAGACATACTTTACTTTTACACATCAATTTTTTAGAATATTGATATAATACTATATTAATTTATAGTACATAGTATATCTGGAGCAGTACATGATAACCATAATTTCGGAAGAGAAACAATAAAATAATAAATAAATAACAAAATTCTAAATACAAAATAACGCTTAAAATTATAGCTCCTGTTGATAGGCATTGTCACACTATAAGCTAAGACAGACACAATTATAAAAATATAAATGTCAGCTAAAACATACAATTATAAAAAAAGGTCACTTAAGATTATAGCTGCTGTAAAGAGGCATTGTCATATTTTTTCTTTCATTTAATTTCATTTATTTATTTTCTGTAATTAGGCATAGGACAAAAAACAATATTTTGGTTTAGAATAAACAGAATTTAAATGGACTAAATAATTTCGTAGCGTCTTAACTAGCCATTACTGTGGTCTTATAAATATACAGTTTTTCCTGTTTTGCAACATTAATATTAGTGAACAATGACATTTTGATAAACTTTGAGGAAAATATGAACTGTTCTTTTGTTTATTATTAAATAAATTATATTACAACTAGCTGTTAACTAATCAGAACTAGTACCGTAATATTTGTTCAAAATTGTTTCAAGATTTGACTGTCAGAGAATGTATACGGGCATTAAGACCGCCTTTGTACTTTGTGCCAATTACGAGTACCCGTAGGGATAGTGACTGTGGTGGATGCATATTTTGTCCTGTGCATGTAACAGTTGCGGAAAGGACAAATTTAGCTATCTTTTCTTATTTCATAACAGATCTCTCCGTTCGTCCCATAATTCTGTTCTATCTATCTCATCTCATCACTCTGGCTTTCAGTAGTGAAACAATTTGCGGGTAGAAATTCGTCAAGTGCCAAACCGATAACTTTTCAAAAAGATGGTATACTCACATTATTTAAACAGTTCCTCACAGTGTAAGTAGGTATTATATGTAGTGTATATAATATATATATATATGGTATGTAGTATATGTAGTATTGTGTACATATCAGTATGTATTTGTCTATATATATAATACTTAGATTTAATTTGAATTACCTAATAATCTATTTAATGGTTACACCTAACTCACAACACAAATCGTTTCATTGTCCCAAAGGTTGGTTGCTAGAGAATGCCTAGCGGCATCAAGCCCGCCTCTTGTACATAGTGCAATAAAGTTACATAGAGAAATAGTGATAAGGTTATGAAGCTCCTCAGAACGGTTACCGTAGTATAGCTTGTAGAACACGCTCAGAGAGGCAGCGTCTCGGCGGAGCTGCAGCTGGAGTGCAAATAAGTAAGACCAAGATTTTGCAACACTAACTAGTCACCGACGACGACCATTGCCTAAATAAACTGCCACAGACACGCGGTTCACGCATCTAAAGTGCGGCGTAGGCAATTGTACAGCGCAATGAAATAGTCAATGGAGCCTTAAAATATATTGCGCGTCTCACTGAGGAGCATCTCAACAAGTTGGATCGGCTGCTTAATTCTTGCATTCGCTTCATTTTCGGATTGCGTAAGTACGACCATGTATCTGAGTTTCGTGCAAGACTTAAGTGGTTACCTATACGTTCTTGTCGTAATTTAAGAATTATCTGCCTACGTTACTTTGTCCTCTATGAACCGTCTTCGCCTACGTATTTGAAAGATCAATTGTCTTTTCTTAGCTCCTTTCAGGAGAGAATTGTTCGTTCTGCTCATAACTCTCTCCTTGCGATTCCTTCACATCACACAAACTCTGTTTCTGATTCTTTTTCAGTAGTAGCTGTTCTGCTTTGGAACAGCTTGCCCCTTTATATCCGTCAAGCCCCAAGCAGAGCTATCTTTACAAAACTAGTTTACAATCACCTTTTACAATTACAATAAGCCCTTGTCTGTTTTCTTTAAAGATGTTGAATGTAGTGTAGTATTTGTCGTTTATGTAATGTGTATACCCATTTATATATGTAATTTTATATTGTAATTGTAAGTAAATATTGAATTTTTATATTTCTTTCATATTATATTATTTCACATAGTACTTGATGTGTTTATGGCAATTTGTGACTTTTTGATTATTTATTTGTTTTGTTTCATTATTATTATTATATATTTTTTGGACGTAATTTTTATTTCAGTTCGTGTTTAATAATTCCACTTTTAAGGAGGAAATAAGTGTGCAAGAATTGCAATCGGCAATTAGAAGCCTGAAATGTGGCAAAGCAGCGGGAAAAGATCGAGTGCTCGCTGAAATGATCAAATACGGAGGTATACCGGTCTGGAACGCTTTCCACCTACTGTGCAACCTTTGCTGGCAGGAGGGAAGAGTGCCGGAGGACTGGCGACAGTCAGTCATCGTTCCTTTATACAAAGGTAAGGGATCTAGATTGGACTGTGCCAACTACCGAGCGATTAGTTTGATCAGTTTGGCGAGCAAGATGTATGGCAAGATTCTCACGAAACGCTTGCAAGAGAAGACTGAAGGTCTTTTATGGGAGGCACAAGGAGGCTTTAGACCTGGAAGAGGATGCACTGACCAAGTCTTTTCGCTCCGCAATATCACAGAGAAGTTTTTGGCCTTAAACCAGAAGGTTTTCTGTGCTTTTGTGGATTTGGAAAAGGCTTTTGATAGAGTTGTAAGAAAGAAGCTTTGGGACATATTGCCGGAGTATGGAGTGAATGACAAACTGCTACAAGCTATACAGTCCCTGTACAAGGGCTGCAAAGCTTGTGTGCGGGTGGAGGGAGGTATGTCGCCTTGCTTTGAATCCCAAATGGGCGTCAAACAGGGTTGTGTGCTTTCTCCTAGATTATTCACTCTATATCTCGACAAATGCCTAAAAAGAGTGAGAGAGAGTGACTGTGGGATAAAGATGAGTGATCTAGTGGTGAACTGCCTGCTTTATGCAGATGATGCTGTTCTTATGGCATCGTCCGAACAACAACTGCAATCACTAGTCACAAGAATGAAGGAGGGATGTGCAGAAAAAGGACTCCGTTTGAATGCGAGAAAAACCAAGGTACTAGTGTTTGAAAGAAGAAGGATGACAACCGTGACGATAAAGATTGATGATGAAACTCTAGAACAAGTAAATGAAATTATATATCTGGGCAGTGTTTTCACTGCGGATGGGAAGTACGATAGGGACGTTGAAAGAAGAGTGAACGCGGGAAATAGTGTTAACGGTGCCCTGGGGTCACTGATCGGCAGTCGAAATGTCAGTGACAAAGCTCGGCTCGCCATACACAATGCCATGTTGGTACCAACACTGATGTATGGAAGCGAGACGTGGATACGTCAGAATACGCATGAGAGTAGGGTTAATGCAGTAGAAATGCGGTCGTTGCGGCGGATATGTGGCGTCACTTTGGCGGACCGCATACGTAACGTCGAAATACGGAAAAGGGTTGGTATGAAGGAAAGCATAGGGACAAAAATAAGGAAAGGCATGCTACGATGGTTCGGGCATGTTGAAAGGATGAGCGATGAAAGATTGACGAACCAGATATATAATGCGAAAGTTGTGGGTAAAAGAGGCCCTGGCAGACCGAGACTCACATATCACGATCAAATAAATAAAACACTGACTGAAGGTGCATTAAAAAGTCTTCGTAACCAAAGGGCATGTATGAAGAGGTTAATGAATGTCGACGAAGCGAAAGAAGTATGTCGTGATCGTGTCAAATGGCGCTCAATTGTCTCTGCCTACCCCGCAAGGGATCTGGCGTGAAGATATGTATGTATGTATGTTTAATAATTTGTTATTTATGTTTGTATTTAATTTAATGTTAAATTCGATTCAAAATGACATGTAATTTACTTGTAGATCAGATTATAAATGTATTTTAAACGGTGAAATCCTTTGGTTTGGCATGTAAATTTTTAATTGTATTGCTTTGTAAAATGTATTGCTGTTTTGGATTTTCTTAACAAATAAATAAATATTTGTTGTTTATTTGCTAACCTTACCTCTTACGTTTTCAGTGTCCCGAAGAGAGTAGGCATTATGTCCGCCTTTTGTTTGTATAACAATAAAGTTTTTAAATAAAATAATAAAAATACCTACTATACAAAATAAAATACTTTTTCGACTTTACACGCACGTAATTAATTAGTGAAGTGATTAAATCTCCATATTAATTATTCGTAAAGATACAATTTTACATTAGGAATATTATTTTATTTTATTATCTGTTTATAATTATTTTGACAATTTGTTTTGCTTTCTCGCTGTCGTTCCGCGAAGTCATTTAGTAAATTAATTTCGGCCACATCAAAAGAAATTTATTAGGTAACCAACATTAAATTTGCACTGAGCTTAGATGACGAGATACTCAGTCTAAATTTTCGAGTACCCATTTGACCTTTAAAGTTTGACCCGGGATCTAATTGCAACGCATTATCATTGCAAAGACTTATATATTCTGAAAACTGCTTTCTTATTCTATTTCAAATTTGACTGGTTTACTCAGCACTACAAATAAAAATAAAATTATAACAGTCTGATGGGCGTAGTCTGCCGAGGACACTCGCTGCGTTCTCCCGTTGAACGGCGAGGCTGATCCTTTGAGCAAAATATTCTCTACTTCAAGAGTTTTTCGCCAAGCTTTTGGACTACGGACCCATCGTTTCGACTGCAAATGGTATGAAGTGGTAATTTACGAAAGCACTTAAATAGTCAATATATTGCCCTTGACAAAATTAAAAAGTCAAAATTTACAAATTAATAATAATTGTATTAAAAAACGAGTAATAACTAAATCGCCTTTATTTTTTGATTTTTTTAAATTTATATTTAGAAAAAAAATACGATTCATCTAATTTAAAACACCTATTTTTTTATTCAAACCACAACAAACATGATAATATTTATTCACCACGTCGAAAATTTGTTAAAAGACAAATAATAGTTTACGATTGAGTGTTCCAAATTTGAATACTTTGTTGTGATCGGCCCGAAAGAAATACTAAGTTAGTTGTTCAGAGATTTTAATGTCATTTTAGTATGAAGTTTTTTGAAAACGGAAATACTACTTGCTCGTTGAGATACTTTTGAATATTACGCGTGAATTGATTGCTGTTTGAATTTAGGCCGGATACTTGTATTTTAAAACAAAAGTGTAATTTAAAATATTAGCGGGTAATCTAGCGCCGACATATACTATATACTAATCAGTAGGTATACACTAAATAGACTACATACTATATATCATTATATATATACATGTACTTAATCTAAAAACCCTTGATCTACAATAAAATATTTTGATTTTGATTTAGTGAATTTCCGCTCTACGGAGATGTATAGTTTTATGTCATTAACAATCACAGCATTATAATTTAGGGGGGCAAAAGGAACTTGCCCTACTCGTATTTATATTTAAAGTATTATTTATGTAAATTTATTACTTGAGACGTTTTCTTTGATGATACCGTGTACATCAGAGGTTCGTTCCTTTTATTTCAGAAGAACGTTAATTTCTACATTTTCAATTTACCTTCAAGACCTTCTACGAGCAATAATGTTGTGTCTAAAATAACCAACAAACATTACATAATAATATTACGTTTTAAACTATTTAGTTTGGTTAATACATAATAATCATGGTCTTAAATACAATACAAAAAAGAGCGAGTTCTTGGTCTTCACGGCGAGAGGTAAGTCTCCTAGTTATGTGCCACCAATAAAACTGTGAGGTTCTCCTCTGAAAAGAGTGAAGCAGTTTAGGTACCTGGGTCATGTCGTGACAGAGGTTCTGACTGACGATGCGGATATAGAAAGGGAGCGCAGGGCGTTGGTGGTCAGGAGCAACATGCTGGCCCGTAGATTTACTCGCTCTACTGTTCCAGTAAAGATCACGCTTTTTAAGGCATTTTGCCAATCATTTCTGAGGGTGGTTGCGGGCAGTGTGGAGGGGGGCCTATTGCGCAACACTTTATTTCACGCCAATCTTTTATAAATATTCTTGTGATTTTAAAGGAGTGGAGTAATGAAGAGAACCGAATGGTTGTGATGGTAGCGCCACGCGTTTTGCCGATGCCTCTCTCGCTCTCTTTTTATACGCGTCTGCAACTATGCGTGCGCACGCAGTCACGCGCATTTATTTAATCTCCATATTCATACCAACTACGAAATCAATGACTAAGTTTAGTTCTCACTTTTGCGATATGTCCCGCGACGTACCCGTTTTTTTTTCCTTAACTATCGCTAAACGATAGAACAACCCAAAACAAAATTAATGATGCATGTGTAAGCACAATTTGAGTTTTTTTCAATAACAGTAACATAAGTCATCGCTTTTTTTATAAATTCTGTTGAAAGCAAATAAATCCATACCGTCATTTTTGTTGAAGATGGGCCTTCCAGAAATTTCAAGAGAAGTTGGCCTACTCTCGCCACGCTGGCCAGTAGGGTCAATTTTTTTGTTTCAATTGCTCAGCAATGTCTCAGCAAAGCTGCAACGATTCGAGAGTTTTAAACAATGTGATATCGTTCACATGTAAGGTACATTAAGCAATAGTTTTTTTTTTATAACTAAAGAATAATAACTAATTCAAGTATCTCCGAGTGCGACTGGAACTGAGCAGCGCCACGTTGTCATTGGCCAACATACCTACGAGTATGTATAAGTAGTATAAAACTATTTGCTGTTTTTTAATCAGAAGCCACGAGGCACAAAAGTATCATCACGACCGTAAACCCAGGCGGGGTGTTCCTGTGCTGGGCGATCCTCCTCCTCAATAACCGAATAGAGATCTAGGAGCTCTTTGTGTTTACGTACGAACGCTTTTCTCTATACCCAACCAAATACTGTATGAAGTAAATTATTATCACGACCGTTTCCCTTTCCGTGTGGTCAGAAACCACGCTTATAAATAAGCGGATTCACATTTAGCCAACTTTACTATAGGCCAATCATGACAAGTGGCAAGCTCGTCGATGTCTCCAGCGTACCAAACTCGAGAAATATCACAAATAAATTAAATTTATTTATTTACATTAATAAATATTTTTGTGTTCCGACCAGGAATTGAACCTGGTACCTCCGAGTCTAAATCCACGAACTTAACCGCTAGACCACGGAGGCAGTTAAATACAAGTAAAAAAAAGTAAAATACTGTATGATTCCTTAAATGCCGTCTTGGAAGCTCGTTCCATAAATGTTTGGTGTAGAAGTTCGAATTTAGGCCTAAGCTAATTATTTTAGTAAATAGTGCAAAGATCTTGCTGGAATTACTCTCGCATGAACTTTCAACGAGTACTGAATACTTTCCTGGTCATTTCTTCTGTGGGATCATATTGTGATTTAGAATATTTGTAAAAAAAATATATGTGTCAATGCTGAGATTTTTAGCCGGGGTAGGTTCGTTATAAATGTAACATGCAGTTAGCCAGGCCGTTCGTTTTCATTTGCATTTCCCCCGAGGAAATTCCGGAGGCGCTATTCTTGAAAGTGATAAAAACTAGAAGTCCTAATAGAATAGCTATTAAATTTAGTAAGATTCGGTACACTAACGACCAGTTGCAGAAAGACTGACTAAAATAATAATCTATGATCAATATTTTTATATACGCCACGTGATTGGTTAAGTTATCTTGTCACTTTTGTAACTTCAGCCAATGACGTGCCTCATAGACATACGAGTACGTTAAACAGGTCAAAAGACAATCAGCTTTTCTCCAACTGGCCGTAAGTATACATCTCTACGTCTAAGTCTCGTCTCCGTATGTATCTATCAAGAAGTAGTCTATCAAATTAAATAATGGATTAAGTTTTATATCCCGAAACCCTATTTCAACACATCGATTTTAAACATAAAAATAAAATAAATTAAACTAATATATTTTTACTATTCAATTAAATAAAAATATTTACAAAATATGAAATAAAATTAATTAGGGATAAGTCCCGTCCGCGTGGAATGGTGGCAAGAAATCTGGCTGCATTTCCCCATTTAAACATTAAATACTAAAATGTATACCTACCCATTTTTTTTTTGTTTGTGCGTTTTTTAAGCTTATATTACTAGCACCAATTTTGTTACATCCATAACATACATAAATATCGATTATTGTCTAATACGGTCCAACCAATTTGTCAAGTATATATATTTTTTATTAATTATATTGGTTCTATTAGTTAAAATATTTGATTTTGATTTTAACAACATAAGAAAGTTCCTTCCATGAATGAATAAAATAAATAATTAAAAATTCAAATCGCATTTCGCAATTCCGTGACAAACTAAAGTGGTTGCCTATTCGACCTCGTAGAAATCGTAGGATTCTCTGCTCAGTGTCAAATGAGCCTGATACACCAAAATATTTAAAAGAGAAATAAAATTTCCTTGACGATAGAACTTCACGATCTTCTCCCAACTCCGTGCTCTTCTTTACCACACATCATACCGCATTCGTTTCCAAGTCGTTTGCGGTTCTGGCTGTACTCCTTTGGAACCAGTTACCGGTGGACATTCGTCAAGCTCCTAATTCACCATGAGCTTAATACACTTTCTGCTATATTTATTTCTCATCATATAGTAACGTATATTATATTTATGTATGTTCATAGAACGTATGTATGTAGTTTTATTTGTATGTATTAGAATGTAAATAAGTAATTATAAGTATATATTGACGTCTAATATTTTGTATTAGTAATGATAGCGCCTGCCTTAGCTTGTCGTAACTGCTCTAGTTGTTCCAAATATTTGACCAGTATAGAATATCTAGTGGCATAAGTTCCGCCTTTGTGCAATAAAGTTTATAATAAATGAATAAGAATAGCCCCCCTGGATTTATGTCACGAGGTAACGAACTTGAACCGCGGCGGTCAAAGCGGAAACCTTTTGATAGTTTTAATCCATTTAGATTCCCGGATTCTGAAACAGTTAGATTATTTATCTATTGGTTAGCTTTTTTAAATGGATATATATTTATTTTAAAAACATACGCACGTACTTAGGCGAACTTAAAGCCGTTAGAACCTTTTAGTGTAAAGTATCATCATCACCACCGTTTCCCTTTGTGATGTTGTAAATCTATGACACATGTACATAAGAAAATATTTCTCATTGGTACATGCCGGGTGGGTTTGAACCGACCTTTGTAGGATTTTAAGGAAAGCGTTATTATTATTATTAAAATACTTTATTGCACTTTAACTTAAAAGTATGTACAAAGGCGAACGTAAAGCCATTTCGGCTTTTTCTACCAGCTAACCTTTGGGAGAGTGAGACAGTATAATATGTGGGGTGCAATTTTAACCTTATTTTAAATTTGAATAAACTACATAAATAGTATATATACATAGACTACTTAAATACTTATTAATATATAGTAGATATATATGAAGATAATATAATATTATAAAGAAGAAATATTTAAATTTAAAATATACTGTTCTGCTTGTTTAAAAGAAAGTATTAAGTTGTTTTTTAAAGATGTGAATTGAAGGAGCTTGTCTCATGGTCAGTGGAAGCTAGTTGACGAGCAGCCGATACAGTAAATGAATCTGAATATCTGCTGGAATTGTGGGGTGGGATTTTAAGTTGGTTGTTATGAGAAGAACGAAGAGGGCGGTTGTGCGAATCACAAAGAAATTCAAAGTGTGTTTTAAGATATGATGGAGCTATAGGGTTATAAATAATATTGTATAAAAAGTGAAGAAGATGAGCTGATCTGCGAAAGCGGATATTGAGCCAATTTAACTGCGTACGAAAATGGGAGATATGGTCATACATACGCAAGCCGAAAATAAATCGGATGCATAAGTTTAGAAGGCGATCCAGTTTATTTAGTAGCTCTTCAGTAAGATCGGGATAGCAGACGTCAGCATAATCTATAATGGGAAGCAGCAGAGATCTGACTAACAATAGCTTCGTCTTAATTGGAATAAAAAACTGTAAACATTCTTACAACCGAGCCACCACAGTGCCTTGGCCACATTTATACACATATACATACATATAACTATAAAATACTAATATAAATCTATTCACAAGTAAACAGTAAATGATATTTACTACTAAATATTCCTTAGTTTTTTTTTTTTTTTCACCTTTTTAATCAAGTCTTAAGTTAAAAAAAAATATTACTTACGTACCGTAGTCCAGGATATTTTTATCGCGTACACGAGTGGCTGCGTTCCGGTTTAAAAATACGTAACTTCCTAACAGCTGTCTTATTCTGAAACACACCAGGATTAAATCGATTATTTTATGCATTATTTATTTGTACTTCTAGGTAATTTGATATCACACTACCTTTAACCAAACTTTAAGCAGCTTTCAAAATTCAATATTATTTATTACCTCTATCACCGATATCTCATCGCCACCAATTGTTGTATACATCACCAAATCTATATATCGTAACAGAATTTGTTTTTTTTTTCTAATTAATTTTCGTGTGTCTTTTTGTCATACATAAACCTATTTCATTTTTTTTTTCCTAACAAATACTTCTTTAATTTTAGGCGGAATAAATACGTACGCCAACCCATTTGGCCAGCGTAGGCTAAATTCTCGAGAAATGTATTTTGGAAGGCCCATCGCCAACAGTTGAGGTCTAGAACTCTGTATTCTAGGGGCTGTAATGAAATAAGTATATCTATAATCAAATACTTATTTCCTTGAAGACACTAGGGGCCTACTTCTGGCGTTTTCGACTTGCGTGTCGGTACGAAATATTCGAATGAAAAGCGACAAATCTCGATAAAAAACTGTCAGTTTCATTCGAGCAAATCGAGCGTACATGCATGTCACACGCGAGAATCGGGGCCCAGGTCCGTAGAATTCAAACACTAAAATTTTTTTTTCTGGTAATTCATGCACTTTTGTTGCTGGGCCCGTTACTAGTGTAACAGCGCCCGGGCGGTGTTGTAGTAGGAACAGCGCCCAGCACCAAAGGTGCGTTGAATCATCGGTGGGTAGTTAGCCGCCGAGATCCTGCCGGGGAAAACGGGAGTTTATCCCATCCCCAACCCAGACCCATTGAATATCCGGGCCTGGATGACTCGCTGTCTGTCTGTCTGAACTGCGCCCGCGTGACTTACGAACCCAGGGGGGTCTAGGTTCGATTACTTCAGCTCTCCATTACGCCAAGCGCAATACGGAGCGATATTTTAGAGAACTTTGCAAGAACGTTGGCCGCATGTTTTTTTCTCTGAACCAAACCTCTTGTCACCGGAGCAGACCAGACAGAGGTTTGGTTAAAAAAAAAAATAAGACCAGCGTTCTTGCCATTCAAGGTCTTGATTTATATTTAAATTCGGTTTTGTAAGTATTGTTATTTTTTAGTTGTTTTAATTTATTTATTTTTAATTTTCTTTTTATTTAATTGTATTAATAAATTATCCTTATTGTTTTTGAATTATATGAAAATCGATACATATAAAAATACCTTTTATGACATATTCTAAATGTATTAAATGTTAAAATAGTCCACCGATGATCCACCTAATTCATCGATGTATTATGAACTAATCTAACTTTATTGGCCTATAACTTAATATTAACTTAATGTGGATTGAATTCTTTTTGTGTAACTACGTCCAATTATGATAATGGTGGCTCGGTTGTATTACTTTTCTTAAAATCCTACAAAGGTTTTCTTACGTATATTTGTCATAGATTTCCATCGTTTCCGTGCCTCGGAGAGCACGTTATGACTTCTATCCCGGTTCCACTAATACAAACTTGTGGAATCGTTTATAAATTGTCATAAATAATTGAGTGAAGCGAGTGTCGGGCGAATTCTCCAGAAAGTTCTGGAATCTCTAATAGTGAAGGTCTAGGACTCTGTATTCCAGGGAATGTAACGATAATAGTATATAACATTTTTGGAGAATCTGGCCTTCTGTTTCCACGCTGCTGCCCAGATGGGCGGCTTTAAATTTTTATTTATTTATTTACTCAGTAGTACATATATTATCACACACATAACATAGTATAATTATAACTTATCTAATATATGTACGAATTAGGTATCACAGCATTCACCAATATAAAAAGAAGAAGAAATTAAAAACTTATTACTGTTAAAACAAAAAAAAATATTTAACAACATTTACAAAATATAACATAAAAATATGACTTCTAAAATATATTTTTTTTTCTTTTTCAATAGAACTATAAAGGAAACATAAAAATTGCATAAATTTGGTAACTTAAAAAACGAATACAAAACACTTGTTAAATAAATTATAAGCTACTCATATATTGATTGTTTGAAATGTTCGAAAACATTTTTTCTGAATACATTGTAACGGTCATGAAATATGTCTATATCATTATTGGCACTGCAGAGACTACTGTAGGTGTTGCACATTCGGGATGTTGATGAATGTGAACCTCATTAGTTCTTGAGAGAGGACAGCACAGGATCTTGGTTATGTTAATCATAGTAACTTTTAAAATAAGACAGCGGCAAAGTCTCTGGAAACATTCATTTAATTTAATAAACGACTACGTTCATGTCTCTTTTACGAAGGTTTTTATTACTGATACTCTCTTTTACGGAGTGTATTTTTCGCAGAAAAATTAAAGTCAGTAATAAATGTACTCTTAGTTAGCTGTTCAGTATAACTGTGGAATTAAAAAAAAAAACTGAATACGGACTGTTAGTTAACCCAAACAAGACTCAGGTAATGGTTGTGGGTACGAAGCAGTTGATAGGGAGGTTGGACTCAGGTTCACTTCCAGTACTAAAATTTAACAATATACCTTTATCTGTATGTCATAGCGTCAAGAATTTGGGACATGTCTTGGGACTGCCATGTTGCTGAAGTCAGCAAAAAAATCTATGCATCCATGCACTGTCTTTGGCGATCACAGCAATTCATTCCTCTCTCGGCAAAGCGTACGTTAGTCAGCTCATTACTTCTCCCGATTATCGACTATGCAGACGTCTGTTACTCCGACCTCACCGAAGAGCTACTAAATAAACTCGATCGACTTCTTAACTTATGCATCCGATATGTATTTGGCTTGCGTGAGTATGATGATGTTTCCCAATTCCGCAAAGAGTTAAAGTGGCTCAATATCCGAAATCGCAGGTCTGCACATACACTCTCCTTTCTTACGGCATTCTCTATAATCCCAAGGCACCCCCTTACCTAAAAGCTCGTTTTGAATTTCTTTGTGACTCGCACGGTCTTTCATTTCGTTCTTCCCATAACAATTTACTTAAAATCCCTCCCCACTCTTCAAGCAGATATTCAGACTCCTTTTCGGTATCTGCAGCTCGCCAGTGGAACAGACTACCTTTGGTAATCAGACAAGCTCCATCTCTCAAAATATTTAAAGACAAGTTATACAATTTTTTACACCATAAACTGAATAACTTACCATAACTTTCTACTATGTACTTAGATATGTATTTATTATTTATGTATATATTTATTTAATATGTAGGATATGTATATTTAATTAGTATGTATTTATATTTCATTATTGTTGATCACAATATTATTTCTGCACCCGCTTATAATGGCTCCCCATTCACAAAGGTAAGTTGGTAGAAAATGCATTTATAGCATTAAGCTCGCCTTTGTACCCACACTATTTTTGGTTCTGTACTATAAAGTATTTATTATTATTATTATGAATACTACAATAAATGTGTTTATTAAGGTATAAGGTTAAGAAATAATCACAATATAATTTATAAGTATTTTATGGAGCCAAAATAAGACCTCCACATGAAATTAAACATGTTGTTTTACTTTTCTTTATTTAAAAATTGTTAAAAGTTACTTTTTGTCAGTATTGTGTAGTTCTTTATATTTATTGTATCGCATTTTTTACATTGTGTAGTTTTATTAGTATGTATGTTTATTATACTTATATAGGTATATTACGTAGATCTATATTATTTCTTAGAATTAAGATAGTAAATAATGTACATTATTCAATCATTTTTAATTTTTTTTTATTTTGTGCACCTACCCCTGTCACTTAAAACTCTCTTTAACTGTCCTTAAGGTTAACAGGCAGAAAATGTCTAACGACATTATGTTAGCCCTTTGTACTTATGCGCAATAAAGTTTTTAAATCAAATACAAAATGTTTAAGGGTTGATTCCCCAACGGTCAAGCAAAGCCGCTCTTCGCCAACCTGCACTAACTAATAATGATATGTTTTTCATACCGGCTAATTGTAGAACATCTCCATGCCGTTCGTGAAAACGAACCCAAGAAGAATTAACAAACTGGTGAAAATATGGTGTCGGATGCGACGATACATCCTTGCCGATGCTGAGAACCTTAAGCTTCGTAATTAAGCCACCCTGGCTACAGGTTACAGCTTTCCGCCGTTCCGTATATTTAAATTTAAAACTTGAAAATATTAGCTTAATCAACATTTACTAATTTAAAGGCTGGCAATTAATTCTCCCAACGTATTAGCCTCGCTATACAGAGGGAAAATGTTGCTAGTCTCCTTGGGACTATCTCAGATGGGACGTCTCTAGGGGATTTTTTTTTATTTATAGTTTGGTTTATTTTTTATTTTATTTATATTATTTACGTAGCTTTTAATTTATATTAATTTACTTCGGAAAAATTAAATAATGGTTTTACATTTACTTATGAAAATAAACTGACACGAGGTTCTCTTATCAAAAGGAGAAGGCGGCCCAAACTATGTTACGTAATGATATGAATTCCAGCTTGCAAGAAGCCCTTTCGTTCCCGTCTTCCTTACGCTGCGCCAGATTGGGATCATCTTCTGGCAAGTCAGTTCAGTGTGGTGTTCTGAGCGCCGTGGTTCGTGCGTAATTCTGTCATAGCTCGAGATCTGGAAATGCTGACTATTGAGGAGTTTATCGTCGGCCTGACTAGACGTATGTCCTATTGGGCCGTCAACGGACACTTCAAGGATCTATAGAATATCGCTTTGAATTGCGCTCGTCGAATTGGAGAGCTGAAATAGTCGAACCCCCCTGGGTTCGTGAGCCACACGGGCGCTGTTACACTAGTAACGGGCCCAGCGCCAAAAGTGCATGATTTACCAGCTGGTGATTACCATCTGAGATTCTGCCGGGGAAAACGGGGGAATGTCACCATCCCCAACCCAGGCGTGGCGTGGGTGACATCGACGAGCTTGCCTCTTGTCGTGATTGGCCTATAGTAAAGTTGGCAAAATGTGAATCCGCTTATTTATAAGCTTGGTTTCTGATCACCCCGGAAGGGAAACAGTCGTGTTTATACAAAATTTAATTAAATAATTATGTCTAATAATATCTATAATATTGTTTATTTTTATTTTATAAAAAAATATATTTCAATTGTTATAATGTGTAATAAAGACAAGATAATGATTGCGTTTGCTAATTGAAAATTACATTTAAGCTTCAAACGTTTTAAGATCATGGTAATTAATAAACCACTAACAGTACAAAGTATGGGAACAGGCTATAATTTAAACGCTTTAATTATCAAGCACAACAGCGCTTAGTTTATCGAGTCTGCACGAAAGACGGCGGCATCTTCAAAGTGCTCGTCGTAAAATGCAGCCCTATTCATGCTGTCGCGTTATGATCAAGTTAAATTTAATAGATCCTTCTGCTTGAGTCAACTCTAACTTTTTTAAGGAAATATTTGGATGACTTTCATATAAATATTTTTTTTTTTTTTTAAAAACGTGTAACGGGACGGATATAGGCCGAACGGGCAGTAGTCCGTGCCTGCCGCGCGCGGCTTTAGAAAAACAAATAGTTTTGACAGTAGCGAGGTAACTACGGTCGCCGCTACCCAAACTAATATAATATCATAATTTGTCTGTAATTATATTTAAACTTATTAAAAGTATTTAAAATATTACAAACGTTTATTGACACTATTTAATTTAATTTAATTATGTTTTTTACACTTTAAATTTAGATTGGATGCCCTGACCCCTGTCGTAGATATTTCTGAATGACAGGAGTCACTTCACTCCTAGATGACACAAAAACAAGCTTATACAATTTATTTAAACATTATAAAGCTTAACCAAGTACAAACAAATAAATATAATGCAGATATATAATGCGAAAGTTGTGGGTAAAAGAGGCCCTGGCAGACCAAGACTTACTTATCATGATCAAACAAATAAAACATTAGCTGAAGGTGAATTAAAAAGCCATCGAAACAAAAGGGCATATATGAAGAGGTTGATGAATGTCGAAGAAGCGAAAGAGGTATGTCGTGATCGTGACAATTAACTTAATTACCTCAATATCCTATATTAACTCAATTAAATTAATTCGTGACGTATTTAACTATGCCTACCCCGCAAGGGATTTGGCGTGAAGATATGTATATATGTACAAATAAATAATAATAACAAAAAAAGATTATTATAGGGTTGATGGGTATTTTAGGAATTTCGTGTAACCTCTTTGTGTGTCAAGTGAATGTGTAATATCCTTTTATATCATTACAGGCTCTAGTACAGAGTCCTAGAGCTCCATTGTTGGAGATAGGCCTTCTAATATATATTTCTAGAGAATTTGGCCTACACTCGCTAATTTATATTTTAAAAACAATTAAAATAAAATTTAAAATAAAAAAGTTATTTATTTTCTCCCACAAAACTTAAAATTAGTAACATATATATTAAAACATTTATGTAGGAGACTAACTAAAACTAAACTAAGCGAAAGCATAGTCTGTGTGAAAGCACTCCAGGTTCCTCTGACTCAAACTTAATAATAAATACATCTATAGTGTAGTGTAATGTAGTGTAGTGTATATATAATTAGGTGTATATATTATTTTATCTTATATATAAATAGTTTTATTTTTATTATTTTGATCATATTTTATAATATATATTTATTTATATAAATAAATAAATAAATAAATATTTCCAGACAGGTTACACAGCGCCATACATAATATAAAAATACATACATTTTATACATAATATAAAAATATATAAGTGCAATATCTATTTATTTAATATTATATTTTTATTTTTATTATTTATCTATTTAAGTAAATTGTAATTTATTTAAAAATCGTTCAGTTTAAGTTATAATTTCTAACAATTTTTCAGTATCCAATTAGTTTTATTTTAGAAGAAAATTATTAATTCGACTTTTAAAATTTTGTTGACGCAAACTGACGATTAAATGTATTGATATCGAAATGACATAATTGTATATGACGATGGTGGCTCGGTTGTAAAAAGGATTTCCTTAAAATCCTCACAAGGTCAGTTTGAACCCCGGCATGTACATAATAAAAAAAACAACCGGTTCCACTAATTTGTGTAAAAAAATATATAAGATCCTCACCAACACGTCTGGCCAGTGTGGCGAGTGTAGGCTAAATTCAGCAGTCTGTGGGCGCGCGCGCGTAGATTCTTGTAGGTTACATGCAAGCGAACCAACTGTGACACCAACTTGTGACAGTCTGACTCGCCGCGTAGAGCACGACATGATTAAATAATAATTGCGTCTAAAATATAATTCATAATTGCGTCTGGTTTCCAGAGAACCAGAGAAAATATGCATCGACATACCATTGCCACTATCACTACGCGTACATATAAATTTGTATCACTCCATGTTTTGCGTTTGCGTTGGTACGCATTCTGAGCGCTTCATACATCATAAAGTTTCGTGGCGATATCGCCCTTTCTGGATATAGCCTAGGAAATGTGTCTTATGTTTTTATCAGAATAGGGGTGCTATTGTCTGTGCACCGTTAAATTGTTGCTTAAGATCTCGGAACCAATCATAAAGACAAACATACTCGTAATGTTTTAATAGCATTTGCTCTACAATGTTGTTCTGACGTAGGTACTTAAATCCCAGCAGTCTATATCTTCCCATCATCATCAGAAGACCATTTTAACTTACGAGCAGTGATTTTTAATTACAACAAGATAATAAGAATAAATAGGGAATCAGCTAACAAATATACCTAAATATATAAGCTTCCTCCGTGGTCTAGCGCTAAGTCCGTGGATTTAGACTTGGAGGCACCGGGTTCGATTCCTGGATTATTATTATATTGGATTATTCATTTAAATAAATAAATTAAATTTAATATTTTATTTATTTATTTGTGATATTCTCGAGTTTGGTACGCTAGAGACATTGACGAACTTGCCACTTGTCATGATTGGCCTATAGTAAAGTTTGCTAAATGTAAATCCGCTTCTTTATAAGCGTGGTATCTGACTACCTACCCCGGAAGGGAAACGGTCGTGATGATACTTTACTTTACTATATATAAGCCATCAAATACATAACTTGTAAAAAAAAAATTCAATTCTTAAAACATCGTTATTAAAAAAATATTCATACGAGTACATCCGTACAAAATATATGGTCCAATAAATGGTCCTGCCTGGGACCTATACCCTACAAATAGTACGAATCGTTGAATAGGAGATGTTCCAAAGACCGCTCGCAGCGACCGGCTCTACGACTTCACGCCAAGGAATTGCTGTGGAGGAGATCAAGGTGAGACTGGAGAAGGTATAGACTACCAGGCTAGACGTTTCCCTAAATCAATTGGGTCAATTAACATACATTATAGTCTAATTATAATTAAATATAATAATATAAATATAAATATTACACAATTATACAATGAACAACTTATACAATGTACAACTTGCCCCCGGTGGGAATCGAACCCACGACCTCCCGAGTTCACGGCAACGTTTGTTACCACTAGACCACGGAGGCGGTCATTATTATCAGTATCAATTATCAGGTCCTGAAGGCTGGTTTTATTGAAATCCTAACATGTCGCGAACCCTACGCGACAGTCTGTTTGTGAGATTTTGTATGACGTTTTCGCCTAAATAAACAGACTAGGGCCACTATGTTACTGCGGACCTCTGGAATTGAATGGTTCTCGTAGTTAGGGGAAACTTCTGTCTGTCTTTTAACTCGCTAAGTCCACGTTTTTCGGAAAAAGTTTACAAATTCACGCTAGGCATATCAATTGAACAAATGTGTGGGAAGTGGCTATTGTCCTCTCGACCTTTTTGGGCCTTCCTACACACAGAACAAAAAAAACTGGTAGAAACCTTATAATAAAGTAATGAATAGCTACACTTTTAAAATTACAGGAGGTATTATGGTAAAAAAAAAATAACCTAATAATTAAGCTAACGAAAAAGTCTGGAGACAGAAAAGCTGTCAATTATTAATATTTTTATTACATTTTGTTTATATTTAATTTATTTTTTCTTCATGCGATTATATAGTTTTTAATTATATAATAATAATCCATTTTTTCAATAGTTATATACAGGGTAAATTACATTTAACAATTTATTAGTTACAGCTTTAAAACATTAAACATATTTTCTTTAAAATGAGTACTTTCCTTTCGTTAGCCGTTTGAAGTTACTTACCAGAATTGGACCCTTATAAGCGACACTATTAGCCCATTCCGGCGAGGATTCATTTTTTTTTTTAATCTTTTTTAAAGCAGTTTTAGTTATCAAAATCGGTCCTGTGACTCCTTTGAGCATTTTTTGATTTTCCTTGTAGTTTAGGATTTGGCCTTGAAGGCACACTTAAAAAAATTACCCTGTATATGATTTTCATCATTTCAGCCCCTAGAACACAGAGTCCTAGACCTCCACTTCCAAGTCTAAAGAATTTGGCCTATTTGGTTTATATGGCAATATGTTTATGTTAATTATAATATCCGGCAATAGAAATTATAAATTTAATTAGATTTACGGCCAGCTAACGTTTGTCTACGAGACACGTCATTGGATGAAATTGCTAAAGTGACAAGCGCGTGGCGGATATCAAAATATTGATTACTTTAATCATCCTTTCTGCAATTGCCGTTAGAGGAATAAATAAAAATACTTAAATAATTAAACTTTACTAAAGACCAATCATGACAAGTGGCAAGCTCGTCGATGTTTCTAGCGCAACGAGCGACGTCCTACTATCCACATTGAATTACACGGGCAACACCGCGGGTCTTAAGTAATAAGGGTATAACTGTAAAAAAAGAATAGCTTAGGGATCATTGTATCATAAAAAAAACTACCTTACCTTAAAAAAAACATAATGTAATAAATTTTTACAATTATAAAGTAAATTGAGAACATTACTAAACTAAATGAAACAAACAAAAACCAAATAAGGAAAAATAATCTAAATGAGAGTAACCAAAACGCTCGCCGCATTTCCATGTTGTATTGTGTATGTTTTTTTTTTTTAAATTGATCTGGTAAATTATTTTTCACAGCTCTTTGACAAATTTGTGTTAGAATGTACCCTTATTGTTTCAACCCGAAATCATTGTATCACCTATGTATGTATATTGTACAGTTTTTTTCTGTTCTGCGTCCATACCTATCCAAAACTAACTATAAGTATTTGGGCCTTAAAAGTTTTAAATCCTTGCAGATATGTTAAGATGTCACCCGTACTTAAACTCTGACAAAGCCTGCCCTTAAATCTTTGAGCTTAACCCGTCTTGCGGTTTTGAAGCACACTAAACTTAAATCTTGTGGGTATGTCTACTCCTTTGACGATAAATTTTATACATCTGCCAGATTTTGAAGACATTTGGACTCTTTAAATATCAAACTGAAATTTATAATATTTTAAAGTTTTTTAATTTAGAGGGGAAAAGCTGCTAGTGTATTGGGCAACGTGCCGTAGGACAGCGATTTAGTGGAGCTATTTTTTGTAAGTATTATTTATTTATATTTGTATGAGAGAGAGGACACATTTCTAAGCATTCCATGGATTCACCGTACACCGGTCCATCGTGTGTGGGTAATAGTTGATAAGAATGGTGTCTCGGGCTTGTAGACGACAATAGGCTGGTTTGAAAAAGGAGGAGGGCGCTCACCATCCACCATTCTACTCCTCTCCCTACCATAAGTTATTTATTACGTATTATTAGAATTTAGTTGCTAAAGTTCTACCTAAACGCTTTTCAAATGTCCCTCCCGGACCAGAGTAATCTGGTAAGGTGGGGAAAAGCTACGGAAAAGAATGTACATTGTGTGGTGCTGCCATAGGAATTGCTAGACACACACTTGTAGGGTGCGTTACTCTTCTAGAAAAGGGCTATTACTCACGCCGACATGACAAAGTCCTTGGTGTTATCCGTGAAGCAGTAAGTATAAACGGAATCATACAGTATTTGGTTGGGTAGAAAGAGAAGTAGAATGGTGAGCGTATTATCGCCCTATAAAATAAAAAAGGAGGCCTCCTTTACTTAAACCAGCCTATTGTCGGTCGCAAGCCCTGACACAGACAGGCAGACACCATTCTTCTCATCTCTTACCCACACACGATGGACCCGATACCCACACGGTGAATCCATGGAATGCTTAGAAATTTGTCTTCTTCTTCTTTATTTATTTTTTTATTTTACAATTTCCAATATTTTTTTAAGTATTTTTTAGTTAATGTTTTCTACAATTCATTAATATTCGTAAAATATAACATCATTTTATAGTAGGTAGATTGGTGTATCTGACGCAGTACATGTGTCATCACGACAGTCTTTCAGGAGTGGTCAAAAACTACACCTTTTTAAAGAAACGGATTCCAATTTAGCCTACTTTACCATAGGCCCACCGTCGATGTATTATTAAGCCTCGACCAAGAATCGAAACCGGTACCTCAGCGTCTAAATCCATTTTTTTTGCATCGTATTATTTTTCCCCGTCTTTTACTTTTTACATAATATTTTAGTTCTATTGCAGGAGCCAGAAAGGGACTGACTACAAATAAAATATTGAACACATCTGTAAAGGAAGGGCAAATTACGAAAACTAAATACAAGCCCACCTCGATGCTTGGCGCAGTATTAAACTGGAAAATTTTCAGGGATACTTTGAAAATCATTATATGATCCAAAATGAACTAGCTGTATCAGCCTATAGGCTAGATAGAGGACATCTTAGTGTTTTCTCAGAACTTAAAAAATGATATTCTTATTGAACTTAGGTACCGTGAAATGATCAGTAACCGGTTCAAGACTCAGCTTTACGCAGTGGAAGTTGGTGCGAGAGGAGTTCCAGCAAAATCTTTGCACCATTTACTAAAATAATTGGCCCTAAGCAGGTCTGCCGTCAATACATTTATGGAAAGAGCTTCCAAGACGGCATTAACGGAATCATACAGTATTTATTTTAGTGGAATGGTGGATGGTAAGCGTCTTGTTGCGCAATAAAATATTAAAAAGAGGCCTCATTTTTTAACCAGCCTATTATCGGTCGCAAGCCCTGGACACCATTCTTCTCACTCCTGACCCACACACGATGGACCCGGCACCCGCACGGTAAATCCATGGAATTCTTAGAAATTTATCTTCTTTTTACCTACCCTGTTTCCTTTTTTTCTCTACATCTACATATTTATTATAATGACATGGGTAAGTAACAATAGTTTTTCTTTTTTGAATAATAATGTAATAAAGCTTTGACCAGCGCTTCGAGGCACGGTGGTGGCTCGGTTGTAAGAACGCGTACCTTAAATCCTACAAAGGTCGGTTTAAACCCACCCGGCATGTACCAATGAGAAATACACTTTTCTTACGTACATTTGTCATAGATTTACAACACCACCGTTCCCGTGCCTCTGAGAGTACGTGAAGCCGTCCGTCCCGGTTCCACTAATGCCAACTTGTGGAATCGTTAATAAATTGTCATAAAAAATTGACATCATATCCTCGCCAAGCCATCTGTCCAGCGTGGCAAGTGTAGGCCAAATTCTCCAGTTATGGAAGGCCCATCCTCAGCAGTGGAGGTCTAGGACGCTGTGTTTAAGGTGCTGTAATGAATGAAAGCTTTTACGGGCTAACGTAAAAATTACATGTTGAATATCATGAAAATGTTGAAGGTAGGTACATTTTGTTAGACTATTGTGGTCGTCACGTGTTGTACAATACCTACGTAAATAGTTCTTTTTTGAAACAGCGTTCCAACCATAGTGAAATTGTTACATAATAACCAGCGGAACATTGTTATACGTCCTACTAAAATAACACGGAGTAGTTTCAATTCTCCGTCTGGTCCATAAGTTTTGTTCAAATAAAGATATATTGTTCGTTTTTTTGCTCCCACTTCCTAAAACGTTTAGGATGTTTGGCAAAGTGTCAAAAACAAAAGCCATGAAAATGCTGTATTGCCTTGTTTGTTTTTTATGGAAACAAATGGTTTGGCATGGATTTTACGGCCATACATCCAATTCAATATTATGAATGTTAGCGTTGCCTTGTTTAGATTGAATAAAGAAGACAATGTCTAAATATCTATATTTTTAGTATTTACCTATGACGAAATAATAATAATAATAATATATTTTTTATTGTACAAAACCAAAAAAGTGAGTACATAGGAGAGCTTAAATGCATTTTGTTCCAACTAACCTTTTTGATTGAGATAAGCGGGTGCAGACAGGTTACCAAGACATTTGATATTTAAGTAATAATTTATTACTAATACTTACACAAAATAAAATATAATGTATTATACATGAACTAAGAAATATATACTGAAATTATATATAAATATACAAATACAATATATAAATAAAGTGTCGATCATCTCGGATACCACGGGCTTTCTTGTTCTAGAAGTGCTGGCCGCATTCCTCGTCACGCGGCTCTCAATGACATCATCCGAAGGGCTTTTAGAGATTGAGTCCTTGCGTCCTATAAGGATCTATAAGTGTTCTCTAATAAAAGATAACTAAACTTTGAATAATGTTTATTTAAGTTACAAACACACACGTTATTATTGAGGGCAAACCTACGTAGCGTATTTGCTACCGCGAGTAATACCTGATCTCGCCGGTATCTCAGAAACGACTGATGTGCTTGACCGGGCTCGTGACTGTCCCTCCAACTAGGTGACCTGGTTCATCATTGCATCAGCCGATGATTTCGGCCAATCAAAATCGTTATTACCATATATGGCGACGTAGACTCTGGTGACCTAGTTGGAGTACATTTGCCGAGATATTGTTATTTATTTAATGACTATGCAAATGCACCCTGATGTCGCTACAGGCTTTTGTCACTGCTGGTGTACCCGCAATCTTAGAACCATATGGGATTGTGCGGAGCGATGGCAAGAGACCCGACTGAATGACTCTTGGCCCGTGGAAACTTGGCAGGTCTCCGGTGTAGGATGCGACGTGTGTAGACACATTAGCTCCATCTTACAACCAGGCGACCTCGACAGGCGCGGGGAGAGCGGCGTTTTCTGCGGAGAACCTCAAATTGCGCAAATATGCCAACCTTGGCGCCGGTTACGAATTTGCGCCGTTTGGGGTCGAGACGATGGGCCCATGGGGACCGTCGGCGAGGCGGTTGGCCAAGGACTTGTCAAAGCGGCTGACAGAAAGGTCTGGAGACAGGAAGGCTGGCAATTATTTCTGCCAACGTATTAGCCTCGCTATACAGAGGGGAAATGTTGCCAGTCTCCTTGGGACTATCTCGGATGGGACGTCTCTAGAGGACATTTTTTATTTATAGTTTAGTTTATTTTAATTTTATTATTTAGGTAGCTTTTAATTTATATTTAATTTATATTAATTAACTTCGAATAAATATATATAAATTTATTTAGGTACGAACTGGTTATGGCGTTTTATTCTGTTTCTAAAGTAAGTAAGAAGACATACTCCTAAGTGACAGGTCATGATTTAAATTAAATAAAAAATAATGTGGCTACCAATTCGCTGTCGCAGGAATCTCCGAATTCTCTGTTTACTATTTTCTATACTGAATAATACCGAATGTGCAACACCTACAGTAGTCTTTGCAGTGCCAATAATGATATAGACATATTTCATGACCGTTACAATGTATTCACAAAAAATGTTCTCGAACATTTCAAACCATCAATATTTGAGAAGCTTATAATTTATTTAACAAGTGTTTTTTTTACTATTAATAATTAATTTATTTCAACAAAATAACAATAATAACTAAAAAAAACATAAAACTAAATATATAAAATCATCTAACATTCATTCACATTCAATCATTCATTCGTTCCTTCAAACATACCTGCTCCATCCTCACATCCTATCCATCTCACTCGCTTTCTGGTTCCTCTGATCCTTAAGCTTATAGCCCTTATTACAGAAATTTGTATTTTTGTTTTTAGCCAGCCTGCAACTTGTGAGAATGGCTTCTGCCATTTTTCAGAAAGCCGTGAAGCGGTCTTTTTGACAAAAGCCGCGTACTCAGCACCTAATGAGCCATCACACGAGATAACCAACGGCGTAAATGAAGCTCTGAGATCTTCTGCTGCCCTGTCGTATTTACGGTGTTTCTCGTGTGAATGGGTTTGGGAGATGCTTCCCCAGGTACGGGTTCCGTACGAGGTTGCGTCGGCATTAACAATGCGAAATTAACAAGTGTTTTGTTTTCGTTTTTTTTTTAAGGTACCAAATTTGTGCAATTTTTATGTTTCCTTATTAGTTCTAAAACAGAAAAATGTATAATTTTATTTTAGAAGTCATATTTTTATTTTGTAAATTTGATAGTTTTGTTAAAATTTTTTTTTTTGTTTTAACAGTAATAAGTTTTTAATTTCTTCTTCTTTTTATATTAGTGAATGCTGTGACACCTAATTGGTACATATATTAGATAAGTTATAATTATACTATGTTATGTGTGTGATAATATATGTACTGCTGTATATATAAATAATTATTCACATTAATAAATATAATTGGAAATTCTCAAGAACAATTTTCTATCTAATACTTCGTTTTTAATATGGCAGCGCTGCGTCCGTGGTAAATATGACGCCCACTTACGGCAATAATTTGAAATCTTCTGGGAAGAATCTGTAAAGCTATGTCGTTTCTTCGTTTATTAAAACCGCCAATTTTTAAGGCTCGTCAACATATCGTCAATCTAGATGATTGTGACACCACATAACTATAATTTTAAGTTTATTTATACTGAAAGTGTTGGACGGTTTTGTGATGTTATAAAAGTGCTTTGATAATTAAGTATTTCGCCTTAAAAGCACATAATTAAACTTGTCTATTCTCATAATTACAATTTTCACAAACAAGCAAAGTCTGTTGAAAGCGTAGTAATCAATTAATATTTGCGAGGAAATGAACTCCGCAAACTTAAATTAGCTTCACAGAGTCAACAATAATGCGTCTGACAGTACTTTGATTTACTTCTAACTAGTTACGGTCAAGTTTGACATCAATATGATATAGGTACACTCATCAGCATAACAATGATCAAATATTATTATTACAGTAAACAATGGGAATAGATTTACGAGCCGGTAACGAACTTCGATTAATAATACAGCTAGATTTAAGGTGACAGCTCTAAAAACTCGCTGTGAAATAACAACACAAAATTTATCTTGTGCTTTTATTTTCGACAGTACGGTCTAACTTCAGCCAACAACGTGAGGACGCGTCTAGTGACTACACGCTGATGTATTGTTATAGGTACATACATACATATCTTCACGCCAAATCCCTTGCGGGGTAGGCAGAGAATTGAGCGCCACTTGTCACGATCACGACATACCTCTTTCGCTTCTACAACATTCATCAACCTCTTCATACATACCCTTTTGTTTCTATGGCTTTTTAATGCACCTTCAGCTATTCTTTTATTTATCTGATCGTGATATGTGAGTCTTGGTTTGCCAGGGCCTATTTCACCCACAACTTTCGCATTATATATCTGGTTCGTCAATCTCTCTTCGCTCATCCTTTCAACATGCCTTTCCTTATTTTTGTCCCTATGCTTTCTTTCATAGCTACCTTTTTGCGTATTTCATCATTACGTATGCGGTCCGTCAAAGTTACGTAAAGTTATTGTTATATGTACTCTGATAAAATGGATATGGAATTATGGTCAACGAACTTCGATAAATAATACATCCAGATTAAAGGTGTCAGTTCTAAACAGCCCGAGAAATAACAACACAAAATAATTGTGTGCTCTGATTTTCGATAGTACGAGTACGATCTAACGTGAGAGTGCGTTAAGGTATTATACCCTAAGGGAAATGGATCATCAAATATAATATTAAAAATCGATTTATCGATTGCCATGTTGAGCGCCAGTTGTCACGTTAGGCGTGTAATTTAAATTAAACTACAACAAAATAGAATGGAAGTTAATTTTAAAAAGTAGGTTAAATGAAATTAACGTTTCCCTTACGGGGTGGCCAGAAACTACGCTCATAAATAAGCGGATTTACGTTTAGCTAACTTTACTATAGGCCAATCATGACAAGTGGCAAGCTTGTCGATGTCTCCAGCGTACCAAACTCGAGAACTATCACAAAAAAAAAATGAATTTATTTACATTAATATTTTTTTTTATGTCCTGAGCAGGAATCGCACCTGGTACCTCCTAGTCTAAATCCATAAACTTTACAAATACAAATCGTTTATTAAGACAGAAGAATGTTGGTTCGTTATGGTGAACCCTGTCTCCTGCATGAGCTGTACTGTATAACAGGAGACAGTGTCTTCCAATAATGATCATACAAAAAAATCGAAAAAAGATTATACAAATAGGAAGTAAAGTAAAGTATGTGTGTAAGAGAGAGAGAGAGTGTGTTTGTGTGTGTAAAAAATACTTTTTTTTTATACTAGCATGACATATGACCTTGCGCCCTCTTGATGTTAAGTGGCGCGCGAGGTCCATGAATGTTAGAAACTGGAATTAGACACTCATGACTGACATCAGTCCCTAACACTATGCCGGCTTGACTGGGCATGACGGCAATTCGAGACTGATCCCGAAACGTGTGAATACAATTTACTAGGTTTATCGGCACGAACGGTGGATACTTCCCCGCCCCGGCAGGCTGTGCAATTTACCAGCATCAGTCTGCCTACCACCTCTAAAATTTTGTTTATCTATTATATATACTATTTTGTTTATCATTGTACACAGCATAAGTACAAAAATTGCCCAAAATGAATGATATGATTTTAACATTTACGCCAAAATGATCAGTCTTAACGAATACACCGTTTTGTAATTTAGATGTACGTTCCATGTCGCGTTTTAATATGGCCGATATTTCATAACAATTTTTAATAAAATATATATATTTCCAATGCCCATATCAGTACCGCAATCCGCAACGGAAATATAAAGCTTAATTTTCACAGCAATTTGTTTTATTATTAAAAAGTGCCACCGGCCGTATAGATTAAACATGAGTGCAAAAAAAGATTTATCCAAAAAGTTACGACGCCATAAAATTAAAAGTGATCGTAAAAGTTACCTTTCATGAAAATTAAACTACCCACATTGGGCCTTTTTTAGCCACCTATAAATATATTAACTGCGCTTAAAATCACAAAATATAGTTACGGAAATGGCTTGTATATAAAAATCATACGTAATAGTGTAGTATAATAGTAGGTCATCATCCTTCGCCCCTAGAACACAGGGTCCTAGACCTCTACTACTAAAAATTGTTCTTCACATACTTGTATTTCTGGAGAATTCTGGCTTCTCTCGCTGGCCAGATGGGTTGACAATACGACGGTCCAATGTAAATTGATTGCCAATTTATAAACGATTCCACAACTTGGTACTAAAAGAACCATAATCATTTACGTATTTTCCATTTTGTTTTACTAAAATCTAAATATAAAATATTTAAATGGCTCCCTAGATGAAACCATGAAACGGGCTCTTGCCACCATTGAAGTTCCAGCTATTCTGGAACCCACTGAATTAGTCCGCGATGATGGCAAGAGACTTGATGGTATGACGCTGATCCTCTAGGAGCGGGGACGGGCCTTAGTGTGGGATGCGACTTGTGTCGACACTTTGGCTGTGAACCTTAGGGGAACAGCGCTAAAACGGAAGCCACAGCTGAATGCACAGAGTCTAGCAAGCGACGCAAATACGTATCTATAATCAAAACTACGTGTTTGTGCCGTTTGCTGTAGAGAATTTAGGCCCGTGTGGTTCAACCGCTAAAACAAACATCTTTAGTCCGCCTACCATCTATATCTTTAAAAATAATCTTTACTCTCACTTTCTATCCATACAAAATAGTAGTAGTTGACCTCATTCCTATTCTATATTGTAGTAAAAACATTTAAGTGTATGTATTCTATGTCTGTATTATGTATGTATAGAATGTATTGTTGTTTATGTAGTTTAATGTACCAATATTCTAATAATATTTGTAAGTATTGGTATAAATTAATATTTTATGTCTAAGTTCATTCCGAGACCAACCCGCTGGAAAGCTACGTTTAAGCCGTTCAGCATTCTGCTAAGATCCTTGAGTGAACTGGCCATAATGACTATGTCATCTGCAAATCATAGATTAAACATACCTATGATAAAGCGGGCATTGATTGTAATTTTACCATGTTTTATTACCTAACTCTTTTCTTGTGGGATTTCTCCCCTGGAATTTTGTGATTGATTTTAAACCAACTTCCCGATGAGGTAGAGACTGTAAATGGACCATGCGACAATACATAAACAATATATGAAAATGTGAAAATAATAAATGTTTCAATGTACAGTTCTCCCAAAGTGATAATGCGCATAGAAATCTTCGTCACTGTTCGGCAACGGTCGTATTCCCCGAGCGTCGGAAGACGATATGTATATAGAGTGGTTAAGTGCATTTTCTTCATGCATAATTTAGTAGAATTATGTGTTTTGTGCTAGTTGTTAGTACGTTTTCCTATTTTACAAAATAAACTATTTAAAGTTGAATAAGATAATTAAAGTTGAAATTAAATTCACCTTTGAAAACAAAACCAAGAACGGTGTGTAATATCAGCTCTATATAATTCCACTCAGAGAGAACACATGCAGTCACCGACCGCCCGAATTGTTTTCGATTGTGTACACATGATATTGACTTCTATTTCTTTCGAACAAGGTGCAAAATGCAAGTGCAATGTTTAGGCTCTTACCATTCAATTATTCGGGTGTTTCCGGGAATACGACAATTAGCGAAGATCTGTATGTGCATTATTAATTGGGGAATACTGTACTTACATGTACTTTTTTATAACATTTGATCAGTTTCATTCACATAAAGCAGAAAATAATATTAATAAAATAATAAATTTAAATTAAAAATAACCGCTTTTAATATCATACTTTTCGGCGACGCCTTGTCTTTTTTTTAGTTTTTTTACGCAGACAAGTTTTTTATTCTTTTAAATAACCTATTTTTATTTTATGACTTTTAGCTATCTATGTCTGTTTTAAGATTTAGTTTTTAGTATTTTTCTTGTCATTTCATTGTGACCGAAATAGAAATGTCAAACTATAACACTAAACATGTTTTTATAAAGTATAAAATAATCTCTTAAATCCTAGTGAAGAATAAAACCACCAGATTTAAAACTTTTTCTAAATTATCCTGAAAATTCATACTTGGTAACTTTTGATAGCTATAAAAATGCTTGTAAGATTGGAAATGAAAATTATGGGGCTGTAACTGCCTCCGTGATCTAGCGGTTTTAAGTCCGTAGTATGTATGCGGAGGGTTCGATTCCCGGTCAGGACACAATAATTTATTCAATTTATTTGTGTATATTCTCGAGTGAAGTATGCTAGAGACATCGGCGAGCTTGCCACTTGTCATGATGGGCCTATTGTAAAGTTGGCTAAATGTGAATCCGCTACTTTAAATAAAAGAGTGGTTTATAATGACCCCTAAAGGGATATGGTCGTGATGATAAATTTAGAAAAAAAATATGTTTTACGTTATTTGCGGTGCAATAAATTTGTTAGCTGAGTTATTAATTGCATAAATTATCCCGGCTCATGTTTTACGTTTTTTGAAAAATTTTATGAAAAAAACGATAATTTTCGTCACCTTAACAATTAATATATTTTATCAGCAGAAACGGATGACATTTATTTTATAGCATCTCTACACAAAACGATTTTCTTCAAATGCGGAACCGGATGGAAAAAGATTTTTTTTTCGAATTAAAAAAATATGTTCGCGCATACTGTCCGAACATTTTAGATGGCTTTTTTTAAAACAATAGTGAGTACGCGTACCATAATGCTATCGCCTTTCCATTAGGTTTCTAAACATTTTTTTTTATATTTTGACCCTCACGCTTTTTGTCCGATTCCGTCCATTTTGGGGTTATGAGTGCAATATACACAAGTACTATAAAAAAAAGATTCCAAATTGCTTCAAAAACTCAAATGTCAAGATTATATGGTTGCTTTTTTTAGCTAAACATACGCACCATTGCTTTAATTATTGTTTGTATCAATAACTAATTAAAACATTTCGGTGACAGCAAAATATCCACTCGCAACTTTTTTAACTGTTCAGTGCACCCTTCGCTGTATGAACCAGCCTTAAACGCTAAGTGGACCGTCAAAAGAAACACTATAAACACGGCTCGTCCATTTATTTTTATGTGCCAAAAACTATTCTACGCAACGCGAAACAGAAACAAGAAAAAGATTTTAGGTTGTTTCATAAAATTATTTGACGCTTTTGCATCTATCTCGCTCTTATATTTTCAAAGATTTTTTAAGTCTCAGTGTATTACAAGTCTCGGGGATCGCAGAATAAATATATATATAATTGAGAGATTAAAAATTCTAACAGAAAGGTATAACTGCCCCCACCTAGCCAATTTTTTTAGGTTTAACACCTTGATATTTCCCCGTCTTGACAACTGAATGAAGCCAATGAGAAAATCCAGCAATACAAATATAGGATATCACTTCATGAATAACAGAGTTGTAAATATGTGGAACAAAATACCAGAAGACATATTAAAGTCCTCAACTGTAAACACTTTTAAAAACAAACTGGACAAGTGGCTAGTGACAATCGAAATAGACTATGGTGATAACTGACAATTTAATAAACTTTACACCAGTGCTTGATATAGCATATCAGCAATGCGCTGAGGGAGCCTATTAATCAATAATAATAATAATATTTTTTAAGAAATGTTATCAACTTTCTATTCTTTGAAAGCGTGGTTTTTGACCACGGCGATAATACTTAACTTTACTTTTTTTACAACAATAATGAAAATGGCAACCAATACCCACTCTATCTTATTTGATTTTGTTGATATCATCATTGATTTTAAGATCGAAAACATCGGGGCTAACCCGACTCCATTTTAGCTAAAGTTGCTCATTTATTTTATGAAGTCGGCCTCTTTATTCTGTTGCAGTAGCATTACTTTTGTCCTACGTATTCGATATTTTGTAAGTCAACTTAAAAAAATTGGCAGCGTTTGACCCAACACTGTCGCATTTTATATATTTATTTATTTTTTCATTCGTTCATTCATTACAGCGCCTAGATCACAGCGTTCTAGACCTCCACTGTTGGAGATGCAAATATATATTTTTTTAAAGCTTTCGGTTAGATGCTTGTTGTAAATATACCAACAGCACAAACCTGTGGAACAAGCTAATTCTAATAAAGAATCGTTAATGAATCCAAAGTGGTGCGATGAAATAGACAAAACAGACAGAGAGGAGCGAACTCATTGTGAAATGAGGAAAGATAGGCAATTATTTTCTTGAGGTATCTCGGTGTCGCAGGCTCGTTGAGAATAGAAAAAGTAAACAGATGATTTTGAGATTCCTGCGACAACGAATTGGTAGACACTTTAACATTACATTGGTAGCATTTTATGACACCATAGAAAGTACAACTTGTAATAAATATTCTAGGAGATTTAGCTTAAACGTAGCTTCCCAGCGGGTTGGTCTCGGAATGAACTTCGACAAGACGAAAGTCATGTTCAAAGATCATGTCAAACCGAGACCAATCTGCGTACGAAACGCTACTCTCGAAGTTGTGAAAAATTACGTCTACCTCGGGCAGATTATCCAATTAGGAGCAGCCAACTTCAGCAAAGAAGCCGACAGAAGCATTTAGCTAGGAGGGGCGGCATTCGGGAAACTCCGGCACATCCTCTCATCGTCTATACCACAATGTATAAAGACGAAGGTCTTTAACCTGTGCGTCCTCTCGGTGATGTCGTACGGGGCAGATACGTGGACACTATTAGTGGGTCTGGTCCATAAATTCAAGGTCGCTCACTGAGCCATGGAAAGAACTATGCTTGGTTTGATATGACATAGCTTTCAAAATTAGCAAGCTGAAGTGGCAATGGGCCGGACACATCTGCCGCAGAACCGACGAACGATGGGGCAAACGGGTTCTAGAGTGGAGACCACGTACGGAAAGACGCAGAGTGGGACGACCCCCCACCAGATGGACAGAGACCTAAAGAAGGTCGCTTGTAGGGGTTGGATGAGGGTAGCAAAAGATTGCGTAGAAAAAATATTAAGATGGTAATTAAATTCAGTAACGTAAGTTGACAACGTGACTATCTTGTTTCGTCTTAAAATGGTGTTTCTTTGCATAGAATTGAGTTCTCCTTGCAATTCGTCATTAATGCTTGTATATGCTGGTTTAACTCTGTCTCTGGATATCACAATATTGTAATTATTTTTCAAAATTTTTAAATGTTTAATTTATCTAGAGATAACTTGTATGCCAGAGGTGTCAATGGAGTTCAAAATACATTGGTTACAAAAGAGTTCTCGCAATTTACCCCGGGTCAGGGCGCACAATAATAACAATGTTTAACGCAAAATATAATAAACATTATTATAATACTATTAAAAACAAAGATACCAAACTTAATTAGAAATTAAAAATAAGTCCAAATTAAAAATATAATTTCAATATCGGTCTGTCCTCCAAATTGGTAGGATTTTCATATTTATTTTTAAGATTGCTTCCACATTGTTTTGTGCGTTCACTTTTCAGTCGGGGTCACCAATTTAGCGTTGTTAATAATAGAATGGTTCATATGAAATTTATCTCAATATCGTTTATTGTTTTAAGTAATGAAGTATTTGTTTACATTCTCACAATCATTTTGTCTCTTTGACATAGGTCAGAATTTTAACTATAAAGTAGGTTGCAAGTGTTTAAATGGTAGAAAATGCCTGGTCGCGATGTCATGAAACACTCGCACACGTAGGACAACAATAATGTAGGGACCTTCTCTTGCCACTTTTAATCCCAATGAAAGCTTTAGAAGGCTTTTGATTAAAAATATTCACTCAAGATATTTGGCTGAACTCGCGGATTTTTCGCCTATGGTTTGTTAAAATTTTGTGTGGAGTAAGCTATTTATTTTGTAATTGAGGGGATGGTTACGCAATAAAATAAATAACTTTAATCAGCTGTTTGACCCAATATCATTTCAATTCATTTATTTACCATAATATACATTACATACACTCGGTTTTATCAGTCACACATAATATTGTTTAAGTGTTTCCAGTTTAAATGATAGTGTTTAAGTGATTTATATATAATACTTTGTTTTATTTTTTATTCTATTTAAATTATCTTTATCATTTTAATTTTATTTCTGTAAATACATTTTATATAATATCTTAGTTTTAAGTACTTTTAAATTGTAGTTTTATTTATTGCATGCACTAAAATAATTATCTGATGGAAATTATTATTATTATTATTTATTAATAGGCGAGCAGCGCATTGCTGATATGCCTATATCAAGCACTGGTGTAAAGTTTATTAAATTGTTAGTTATCACCATAGTCTATTTCGATTGTCACTAGCCACTTTTCCAGTTTGTTTTTAAAAGTGTTTACAGTTGAGGACTTTAATATGTCTTCTAGTATTTTGTTCCACATATTTACAACTCTGTTATTCATGAAGTGATTTCCTATATTTGTATTGCTGGATTTTCTCATTAGCTTCATTCCGTGGTCACGACGGGTAAATATCATTGTGTTAAACCTAAACATTTTGGCTAGGTGGGGGCAGTTATACCTTCCTGTTAGAATAGGGAATGTCATGTGTATAGGCTTAGGATCACATTCAGTCTGTCGTCTAAGAACTTTCTTCCTTGTATCATGTTTTAATGTGCATCTGTTGTATACATTGAATAAATAAATAAATAAATTAGGGCAGAATCGCAGAAGAATGCTATTAATAGCAAAGAACAGCCATCGTCATTTACCACTTAACACTATAAACAATTAATACCTACATAGATGCTGTACAAGGGCGTTGTCAATTAAAATCTAGAAATTAAACTAAGAGTAAAAAAAAAAAAAATATTAATACCGCGTTATTGTCAAAAGAGCAAATATTTTTTTTAGGCTTCAGGTGTTATTGGGAGAACCTCTTTTTGAAATAAAAAAGGAAACTTTTTTGAGATGAAAATAATTATCCGAAAAAGAAAACACTACTGTATGGTGACTGTATTTATAAGCGTGGTGTCTTACTTTACTATGGTGACCGTCGTCTGAAAATCACGATATCTATCATGACAAATACCTAATGGCTGGGGAGCTATACAGCCTGTTGCAGAAATGATGATCTTCTGACATGTTTAACGTATGCCTTTAAGGCATGTCATTGCCTTAAATACCCAAAGTGACAAACTAACTACCAATCACGTGGAATATATCAAAATGTTGATCATAGATTATTTTAATCATGCTTTCTGCAACCGGCCGTAAGTGTTGACGAAATAAAGAGAGAAATAATTACGAAAGTCAACGTTTGCGGGATCGCTAATCGCTACCTAGTTTATTAGGCTCACATGAGTGGCGATATCTATAGGAAAACTTCTCTGCACCGTTACTTAAGATTTTAAAAATAAATAATAAATAATATATACGTAGTTATTTATTTTTATTCTAGATTAAATTATATAAATATATTTTCTCTTTAATAATTTCCACGCAGAATATTATGTTTTTTTTTTTTTTTTTTATTTTTTTTGTTAAGTTTGTAAAAACAGTTAACAAACAAAACATTTAACAAAATACAGTGATATAAATAAGTAGTAAGTTTGCCAACCTAACATTTGTACACAGCATGCAGTAAACAATATTAAGAATGAAATACAGAAAGACATTAATATCTAAATTTAAACATTAAATAAACAATTTGGCATACATAGCTTATATATAACTAAAATTATATATATTTATATAAACCCAAAAACAATAATAATATAATAGTAGTAATAAGTATTTTTAATAACATTAAATCAAACAATAATGTACATGTGTCAAAAGAAATAGTTCATTTATTTATTTATAAACAAAAAGTATAAAATAATTACAATATAAATTAAAACTAACTACTTAAAACTAAAAATTAAAATAAATATAAACTAAATCTAATAAAAAATAAACTATAAGTAAAAAATGTCCTCTAGAGACGACCCTTCAGTGATAGTCCCAAGAAGACTGGCAACATTTCCCCTCTGTATAGCTAAGCTAATACGTTGGCAGAAATAATTGCCAGCCTTCCTGTCTCCAGACTTTTTCGTTAGCCGTTTGGACAACAAAGAAATAGTCATATTAAATGACAAAAACAATACTAATTATAACATAGATGAAAGCTGTAGTAGCTGGTAATAGTCAATCAATCAGTATTGTTCTGTAAAGAATGGATAAGTTTCTTTTTTATGGACAGATTTTACAAAAGCATCTAATGATACGACCACGGCCTGAAGGGCCCAACCCGGGTTGTGGTTCGCATATCCGACTCCAAATTCCATTTGTATAGTACACACAACATAATTAAAACCTATTTAATATATGTAACTGCCTCCGTGGTCTAGCGGTTAAGTCCGTGGATTTTAGACTCGGGGGTATCGGGTTCGATTTCTGATCGAGACAAAAATATGTATTTATGTAAATAAATACATTTAATTAATATTTGATTTATTTGTGATATTTCTCTAGTTTAAGAGATTGGCCTATAGTAAAGTTGGCTAAATGTGAATCCGGTTCTTTATAAGCGTGGTTTCTGACCACCCCGAAAGGGAAACGGTCGTGATGATACTTTTTTTTTTAAATATATGTACCAAGTAGGTTTCACAGCATCCACGTGGCAAATCACGTGATTGGTTGAAATAAGTCTTCTTGTTTGAAGCGGTGTTATTCTTATATAAATATCATCATGGCAATCTTACAATATTAATTCTCCTTGGAAGTTAAAATTAGCATTTGACACCATTCTAAATGGTACATACTTTCAACGAGAACAACAAATAGGTGGTAATATTTGCTCAGTCTGCTGGCCGGGGAAGTATCCACCGTTCGTGCCGATAAACCCAGTAAAGTGTATCCACACGTTTCAGAATCAGGCTCGAATTGCCTAGTCTTAACTGGTCACAGTGTTAGAAACTGATGTCAGTCATGAGTGTCTGATGATATACCATCAGGTGGGCGCTAGGACACATAAAGTGCTAGCATATAAAAAAAAACAATATAAAATACCACCAAAATACGACTTTTAAAAACTATTTTTTTTTTCTTTAATTGAACTAATAAAACACCAAAATTACATAAATTTGGTACCTTAGAAAAATATAATGTAGAATATCTTTTAATATTATAGCAGGCAGTGGATGTTTGGGTTAAGTTGGATAATAAGGTGTATTCTGTATCCTGAATACTAATTTCCGATTCCAATTGAATTCGAATACTTAATTAGTATGTTCCGGAACCTTCTATTGGAGCGAAACGATTCCATGAAATGAAAGACATTTAGATAAATAGAAGGCTGAAGGAATCGCTTGTTCAAGGTGGGAAGATATGTGGAGCTATATAACTAACTATATATACGTACAATAGCTATTTGACCCGGTTTCACTCGTGTAGTAATCAGGTTATCATGAGGCCCAAAGAACGTCTTTACATTGGTCGTCGAAACAAAACGACACAGCAAGATGTATGGCTTGGCCACTATGTACTTTTTATAACTAGCTGTTTCACCCGGCGTTGTCCGTATAATATAGTGTTCCA
Source organism: Tinea semifulvella (assembly GCA_910589645.1). Lineage (NCBI taxonomy): Eukaryota > Metazoa > Arthropoda > Insecta > Lepidoptera > Tineidae > Tinea > Tinea semifulvella. The sequence continues at coordinate 11,798,313 of OU342597.1, forward strand.
CTCATATGTCGATTCCGAGGTCCAAGCAGCATCTCTATCAAAAAAGATTTCCCAAAACCAGGCCCCAATTTTACTGCAGGGTACCTCAACAAAATATAATTCATAAAATTATGCCTATTTTTAGTGCTTTATTATATTTCATATTAACATCTCTTTTACCCCAGAATTAAAATATAATTTAAATAAATAATGTTTTTGGTAATTATTTATGCCTTGCTATACAGAGAGGAAATGTTGCCAGTCTCCTTGTGACTATCTCGGAGGGGACGTCTCTAGAGGACATTTTTTATTTATAGTTTAGTTTATTTTTAATTTGATTTAAAAATATATATATTTAATTATAAACAAACAGTATAAAATAATTACAATATAAATTAAAACTACTTAAAAGTAAAAATTTAAATAAATATAAACTAAACCTAATAAAAAATAATAATAAATAAAAATGTCTTCTAGAGACGACCCTTCAGTGATAGTCCCAAGAAGACTGGCAACATTTCCCCTCTGTATAGCTAAGCTAATACGTTGGCAGAAATAATTGCCAGCCTTCCTGTCTCCAGACTTTTCCGTTAGCCGTTTGGACAACTCCTTGGCGCTTAGCTGAGTGTCCCCATGGGCCCATCGTCTCGACCCCAAACGGCGCAAATTCGTAACCTGTATTGAGGTTGGGGTATTTGCGCAGCTTGAGGTTCTCAGCAGAAACCGCCGCACTTCCCGCGCTTGACGAGGTCGCCTGGATGTGTGATGGGGCTAATGTGTCTACACATGTCGCATCCCACACCAGGGACCTGCCAAGTTTCCAATTTCAAAGTTTTTAATTTGATTATTTATACATATATACATACATACATATCTTCATGCCAGATCCCTTGCGGGGTAGGCAGAGACAATTGAGCGCCATTTGACACGATCACGACATACTTCTTTCGTTTCTTCCTTTACTTTACTTGAACATATTGAATTTTAGCTTTTTTTTCCACTACTTTTTCTTACTTTTTAACATTAACAATTACAAATTAAATTATGTACCTACTTTTTTAATTTATATATAACTTTTAAATTGCTAAAAAAATTCAGTAAATGACAACAAAGCCGATGTGACATTTAGCAATTCGTTCCGCAGTTAAGTGGGGTTTTAAAGTCGGCTGTTCCCTTAAGTGTGCTCGTAATTTTTTTGTGGCCACCGTATTAGGAGATGCTAAAGTGATTAGCTTTTTGTTTTCTTTTTACGTTTCTCGCTATTATCCTTAAAGGCCTGGCCATACCACTGGGTGCCATAGTGTGAAAACTTACATCCGTAAGCCCCTTCCAGACTTGGCGGTGCGGTAAGGTACGCTCGGTAGAAGTCTTACTGATTCTTTACAGTCTCGACAGATCGCTATCTTAGCGATTTCCGTCGGTAAGTAAAAAAAAAAATGTTGCGACCTAAAATCTGGTTTGGTCAATATTATTAGTTCCAAAGGACGGTAATATTATAAAATAAATAATATGATGGAAGGAAGTTAGACGCGACACATATGTCATACAATTGTAGGAAACCTAAGTTGTTAGTTCTTAATTGAATATAGTAAAATAATATTATGATAATCTTTGTGTAGTGTCCTGTGTAGGTATGACAAAGCTAACACAGTTGGGATATTGATACATTAGAATAAGGATTGAATAGTTCGATTTAGGTAACCTTAGGTCTTAATTGATTGTCTACAACTATGATATCGTCGCCTAGTTCTACGACAATACATTGTCGTATTGATCATAGCTTCCTGGCCTGGCCAGCTAACCTTAAGTTCATGTAGAGATATTCTAGGTCATAAGTTTTGCTTACTTTAGGCTATAGCATCATTTAGGTTTTTGACAGCACGTTGTCCTAATGTTCGTAGCCTTCTAAATCTATCTAACTAAGAGTAACTATGTATTGTTTAATTTTGAAACTATTACATACTCTCTGTCGCGAACAATAATATTAGATAACTTTGCAGACAGTCTTTTTGTTTGTTCGTTTACACTGACAGTAAACCGGTAAGTGAGGAGATCGGGCCGACATCTGTATGCTCTCGGTTACGTATAAAATATGCGTACAGATACCGCACCACCAACTCAGGGGCTTTAATCGTTGTTCTAATTTGATAGCGATCTTGCGAACGAGCAATGCGTTTTTGTAGCGCGATGATTATACCAGTATATATAACGAGTTTACATTTAGCCAACTTTACTATAGGCCCATCATGACAAGTGGCAAGCTCGTCGATGTCTCTATCGTACCAGACTCGAGAAAAATCTAATATATTAAATATTAATTTAAATTTATAAATATTATTGTGTTCCGACCAGGAATCGAACCCAGTACCTCCGAGTCTAAATCCACGGACTTAACCTTTGACTACGGTTGGAGCAATTTAATAATAATGTAAGCTCACTAATACAAGCTGGCAATTATTTCTGTCAACGTATTTAGCCTCGCTATATAAAGGAGAAATGTTGCCAGCATCCTTGGGACTATCCCTATATATATTTTTTTACTTATATATATATTTTTTATTAGGTTTAGTTTATATTATTTTTTACTCTTTAAGTATACAGTTTTAAATTATATTAATAAATTACTTATAAACACAGTCATAAATAATGCACAAATTTGATAGACAGAGCTTTTATTGCAGTAGGTTTAAAACACGAATGTTAAACGAAGCTTAATTTAATTATTTAAATAATGGAGCCATTTGAATACTGCAAGATTTAGGCTTTTTTACGACCAACATTAAACACGCGATCGTTTTTTGGAAACGCAACGACATAAACTGACATCGCAATTTTAAATTATAGTCTTATCTGTGAAATGGCTAAAATAGCAACGTCAGAACCACCACTCCTACGACTGTTTTTGAGTCGTTTGATTTGAATATTCGCGGTCACGCCTTTGTGCGCCGGCGAGGCACTTCGCGTCAATGCGTTCCATCATTCGACTACCAAGTGACTGTGTTCGGTGTCATTCATCATTATCATCATTACAGCCCCTAGAACACAGCGTCCTAGATCTCCACTGCTGGAGATGGGCCTTCCAGAACATATATCTGGAGAACTTGGCCTACACTCGCCACGCTGGCCAGACGGCTTGGCGAGGATTTGATGTCAATTTTTATGACAATTTATTAACGATTCCACAAGTTGGTATTAGTGGAACCGGGACCGACGGCTTAACGTGCTCTCCGAGGCACGGGAACGGTGGTGTTGTAAATCTATGACAAATGTACTTAAGAAAAGTGTATTTCTCATTGGTACATGCCGGGAGGGTTTGAACCGACCTTTGTAGGATTTAAGGAACGCGTTCTTTCAACCGAGCCACCACCGCGCTCGGTGTACTTCCTGTTAATGACGTGGTAAAAAAAGCTTTCTATTGGAAAGAGTTAAGCGCGTTCGCCGGTCGAAGCATATTGTTGCTCCCCAAAATTTAATTCATTATTTAATTATTATTCGCTGTAATTGTGCCCTATCACCTTATTCTGTTACTTAAGCGCAAATGAAATATTGTTTATTTGCAATAAATACAGTACAGTGGTCATAAAACTTTAGTCAGGTCTACTCACATATATTCTACCTGGAAGCAGGCGTGCAACTCTTTACTTACATACTAATATCATAATCACAACTACACTAAACAAAAAACAATATTAATTAACCTGTTTTGCACTCAAGATACTCTTTTACACTATAAAATCTATGGTCCAGTAGCCATTTCGTCAGTTGTAATTTTAGTTTTATAATGGAATCCGTTAACTTTAAATTGTATCACGCTATTAAAGTTGATATTTGCACGGCCGCTTTCAAGGTCGAGCACTTATAGAGTTGGGAATTGAATATTATTTTGTAATTATAACGCAAGCTCTATATTATTTTAATATATTTCATTTAAGTATAAAATTACATAACAATCGAGACGATGGGCCCATGGGAACCGTCAGTGAGGCGCTTGGCCAAGGAGTTGTCAAAGCGGGTGAAAGAAAGGTCTGGAGACAGGAAGGCTGGCAATTATTTCTGCCAACGTATTAGCCTCGCTATACAGAGGGAAATGTTGCCAGTCTCCTTGGGACTATCTCGGATGGGACGTCTCCAGAGGACATTTTTTATTTATAGTTTGGTTTATTTTTAATTTTATTATTTAGGTAGCTTTTAATTTATATTTAATGTACTAATTAACTTTGAATAAATCATGAGTACAAATGTTATTTGTAATCTAAAAAAAAAGAATTAATAGTCAATATTTTGAGTTGTTTTAAAAGTAATCGAATATTTGCCTTTAAATAAATTGACTATTGTCGCTGGAACACAGTGGACTGTACAAATTCGTTACAAAATTTAACAGCCAACGAATAAAGGGCAGAATTTTGACAGATAAAAATGTTCCCGCAATTTGAGAAAGGACGTGACGCGTTTTCGTCGTTTTATGCAATGACATTTTTTACACGTCATTTCCCTGGTTTTGATGTTGATGAATTTTACCCCAAATCTAGCTGTAACTTCGGATTTACAGTCATGTTAAAGGCCTTGGCACAGTAGACGCAAAAAAACGTACTGTGAGAACGATAAAGCGTTCTTATGGTACAAGATACGCAGCAACGTTCGCCGATCTGTTATTCGAATGAAATCTACTTTTTACCTGACTGCACGACGCAAAGAAGGGTTATGTGTATATATATACGAGTATATATAATAAACACATAACTCATATATATATATATATATGACAATTTCTCGTATGTATGTTTGTTTCCTTTGTGGCACACTGGAGACCAAACGCCGATTTTGATGATTCGTCAATCGATCTTAATACGCCAGTGTAACTGAAGATATGACATTAATATTTTTTTTGTAATAATATGAAAGAGACAGTCTTATGGCTGTCAAAAGTGCTATCATCATCATTACAGCCCCTAGAACACAGGGTCCCAGACCTCCACTGCTGGAGATACGAGGGGCGTTCAAAATATTCTCGGTATGTGGATAAAAACAAACAAGTACGAAAAGTTTGATATTTTTATTTTTCAATATACTCCCCCCCTATGTTCATACACTTATAAGATCGATCAATTATTTTTTTTAATCCCTCATAAAAATATTTTTTATCTTTGGTGTAAAAATGCTCCTCCACGGCCGTCTTCAACGCTTCATCGTCAGAAAATTTATTTCCACGCAGATCCTTTTTAAGATTGGGAAACAAAAAGAAGTCGCTTGGGGCTAAGTCCGGACTATAGGGTGGATGAGTAACAGTTTCAAACCCACATTCAACAATAGCTGCCTTGGCAATATGAGCAGTATGGACAGAGGCGTTGTCATGCAGAAGCAGAACACCTTTGGTTAACTTTCCTCGCCTCTTTTCTTTGATCGCATCTCTTAATTGACGTATAACGTTAGCGTAGTACTGCCCTGTGATATTTACACCTTTTTCTTTATAATCGATAAGCAAAACTCCTTCACAATCCCAAAATATTGTGGCCATGACCTTGCCAGCTGACGGGATTACCTTGAACTTCTTGGGATGAGCTGAACCCTTAATGTGCCACTGCATGGACTCCTGTTTGCTCTCTGGGTCATAATGATGAACCCAGGTTTTATTCTCCAGTAACTATTTTTTGCAGCACCTCATCGGGATTTTCACCACACAGGTCGATAAAATCTGAACAGCAAGCCACACGCATATCCTTTTGAAGAAGCGTCAGCATTCGCGGAACCCATCTTGCACTTACTTTTGACATATTAAGATGGTCATGTATAATGTCATGTACGGTACCAATAGAGAGATTGGTTACTTGAGCTATAGATTTTACCTTCACTCGGCCGTCTTCCAATATAAGTTTTTCCACTTTATCAATATTTTCTTGTGAGGTAGCCACTACAGGCCGGCCAGGTCTAGGGTCATCTTCAATACTCTCCCTTCCACGCTTAAATTCGCTTGACCATTTTTGAATAGTAGATAAAGAAGGAGCAGACTCACGGTAAACACAATCCATTTCCTCTTTTATGGTTTTTTGATTTTTACCCTGTTTTGTCAAGAATTTTATGACGGATCGGTGCTCTAATTTCGTTAAAATTGTTAATTCGCTCATGGTGTTCATGTTTGTTCGGCAATTGCAGAAAAACAAAAGAACATCTCGGTTCCAATTTTACTTTTTTTTAATGTCAATGGATGAATCTTAGCGGCCAGTAACAAATATATATATAAAAGAGGTTGTAACGTATCAATACCGAGAATATTTTGAACGCCCCTCGTAGAACATATATCTGGAGAATTTGGCCTACACTCGCCACGCTGGCCAGACGGCTTGGCGAGGATATCATGTCATTTTTTATGACAATTTATTAACGATTCCACAAGTTAGTATTAGTGGAACCGGGACCGACGGCTTAACGTGCTCTCCGAGGCACGGGAACGGTGGTTTTGTTAATCTATGACAAATGTAAGTAAGAAAAGTGTATTTCTCATTGGTACATGCCGGGGGGGGGTTGAGCCGACCTTTGTAGGATTTAAGGAACGCGAACCTACCCACCCACTACCGCGCCAAAGGTGCTAGAGCGCGTAGTAATTCTGTCAAAATTAATATTCAGAATACGGGAACGCAATCTTCAGTGTTGCTAGAAAATATGAAAATATTTGGCAGTGTAAATGCAACCCGCATTTCGCGGGTGCATGGTCGCGAAGGGTTGTGTGCATATGCCACAAATATTTAATTATTTTACAGAAATATTTAAAATGGTTACATTTATGCCTTTCGAGGTTCGGTACAACCAAGAATATCAAGAATACAAAGATTGAGTTTAAAGAACACGTTCGACGACAGCTGGATGGTTCAGTGGGGGAGCCAGGAGGAAACGTCTGATAATACGGGTTCAGTCCGAAATAATCTCGTGATGGTTACGGCGCTGTGGACAAACGGCCTTAGACTTTAATCATCTAAATTAGTATTAAAATTATGTTAAACCAAGATGACTGCTTCCGTAGTCTAGTGGTTACAACACCAGATTCAAACTGGGTTCGATTCTTGATCGGATTTATTTCATTTATTTGTGATATTTCCTAAGTCTGATATGCCAGAAACAAGCAAGGTTACCACTTGCCATGACGGCAAAAGTGTCTTCTTTCTGACCACCCCTCTAGGGATTAATGATGACTTTTATATTATCTTAAACGTTGCATTAAGTTGCATGTTAATTCTTTCGGAACAATAAATAATAATTTAAAATGCCATTAACAATTATCGGGAGATATAATTGTCCAATAATTGTCAGTAAATGAAATAATATTGCTTGCAATTGGAGTATAATATAAATCCGATTATAAAATGAAGCTACTGTAATAGAAAAGCGATATTGCTTTTTGCTGACAACATGTGCGCTTTACTGCAGAAACGTTAATCTAATGTACACATAAAATACTAGAAGTGACATCTATTATTTTATTACTTCTTTCATCACAGCCCCTAACCAAACCTGTTGAAGATGCACAATTTCTGGAACTCTCTAATACCAGCCGAGATGTGGACTCTCTGAGCGTGTTAATATGGTAAATGCTCTGAAAAACTCACAGTCCGTACACGGGTCCAGGCATTTGGTCAGGCGGTCTACTCTGCTACTTTGTCTATAAAATGAGTTACTAAAGCAAATAGCAAGGAACGGCTAGAACCAACAAATAAACAAGAAAAAGTACATACCTCGGAAAAATGGCCGGTTTTTACTGCGGGCACGCTTTCTTCTCACACTTCACTTTCTCAGAACTATTTAATTACGATTTAGAGTCCAACGCGGCTGTGAAGTCTCTACTGGTAGATTACAAAACTACTCGCGATTCATAGAGGATTCTACCAGGCTTGTTGATAGGAATTTTGAAATGAATCTCGATGGAATCCTTCAAGCGAAGTGCGAAAAAGCCTTTTGTCAAGCAGGCATTGTGTTAGAGACTAATATCAGTCATTAGTGTCTGGTTCCAGTCGCTAACATACCTGGCCCTTGCGTACTGCTGATTACTTATCAGCAAGTTTCTAATAGTATAAAAATACTTATATAAGCAAAAACCTTACATTTATTGATAGATTTACAACACCACAATTTCCGTACCTCGGAGAGTAAGACGTCGCGGTTTCACTACTACCAACTTGTGGAATTGTTATGAAATTGTCATTAAAATTTGTTCTAGAAGGTCCATTTAAGTAGTGGATCTCTAGGTATCTATGTGTTAGAAGCTGTAATGATGCTTTTGCCTTCATTTAGGAAATATCAGTGCTTTAGTACCTATTATGAAAATCGAGTAAAAAAATCAGGTGTTGGTGTGGTTTAATGTCGTACTTTAAAGCATAAAATATCAATTATTAGGAGTCTGTTTTTTTGGTTAGTATGACCCTTCTGAATATTTATACATCTATGGCATCGGCATAACCTTAAATCAAAACCACATTCCCGTGACAATAGGGCCAAATGGTTATCGGCTCATGAGTTCCGTCCATTTGAATAAAACCCTCATCCATATGGGCCGAGTATTTTTTCCAAAACGGTCTCTATTGGACGTTTAAATTCGCCCCAAACTAGTGCCTAATGACTTCTATGACTCGATTATTTGTTGAAAAAATTGTTATTGTGTAGTAGGTCAATTTTAGGCATAAGCCTAAATTTTATGTTCTGGTTATAAAACCAGGATATAAAATTACAGTATTATAGATTATTAGATCTTAAGCCAAAAAGATTTTATATTTTTTCGTACAGTGGGTTAAATGACGTTTCATAAATGCCTGTAATAGGTTTACGTGAATAAAGATATTTTGACTTTGACTTTGACTTTGAATACAAAAAAAAAAAAAAACATTAGTAAAGAAAAATTACAATAAAATTACAATATTTACAAATAGCTATAGAAGTAGCATAGGATTATTATAATATTAGTGTGTGTGAAAATTTGTTTATCATTATTATTTAATACAATTTAGGTAGCTTTTAATTTATATTTATTGTTTGTAAAAATAATTGTCAAAATAAAAAAAATAAAAAAAATAATAAATAAAGTATTTGTTTATTTACTATAGTTATTCTTTATATTATATATATAGTGTATTAATTAACCTTTCATTAATTTCTTCAAATCATCAATTATTGTATTTATAGAATAGATAGGATAGGTAACAAATGGACGATATGCATAGCTTTGGATCGATGGGATAATTAGGTATACTATTAGGTTAAATTTATATTATTATTTGATGACGCCTATTAGACGGTTGATTTTTATTTTTTTTTATTTTGTGTATATTAGTTTATTTATAATTTAATGTTTAATTTTATATTATGTAATTTTTTTTTTTCAATAAAAGTTATAGCTAATATATTTTTCTAGTTTCTATTAATATCTTTGGATTCCATTATCAGGTGACGGAAAAATTATAAAAACGTTTAAACCTAAATAATTAGAACATTGTTGAAAAAAATATATATATTACCCAGAACATTTTTTTTTTATTCAAAACAAAAGGTTGTTATGGGTCACAAATTAGGTAACAAACAGGTCCAAAACCTCTTTATGTAAACCAAACGTTAACCTGTCTCCCTTTCACATCGTAATTTCATGTTTAAATGACATTTTCTGCGAATAATAGACTCGATTACAATAGAGTGCTTAGAGGTGAAAATATAGCACTAAAATAATTCTTGTAGTACACGTAATAATAATAATAATGCATTTATTAAATTAATATAAAACAATTATGTGTCTTACATCGATGTCCGTGTGGAAAGAAGAATGACTTCGTCTTGGAGTTCATGGGCTATCCTTTTATTTTTGTATACTACCACGACATATACATGTACGTTGCTCTAAGATGGGTCCAGTAGAGACTTATGATCCTGACATAGGATCGATTGGCATCAAAAAAAGTTTTTCTTTAAAATTACCATTTTCTTGCTGACTATATTTTATCCAAAATCTGTGATCAGAAAATATTAAAAAATCATGGATGGTCCTTGGAACGTTTTCCATTAACTATAACGGTTAAAGTATCTGGCCTTACTGTCCCGTCTCAAAAATCCATCCTTTATAATTTTTTTTTTACAGTAATAAAAATTAAAACATATACATTTAATTCGGTGAAAATTTATTAACAATTTATTGGATAAAGTAAAGTATCATCACGACCGTTTCCCTTTCGGGGTGGTCAGAAACCACGCTTATAAATAAGCGGATTCACATTTAGCCAACTTTACTATAGGCCAATCATGACAAGTGGCAAGCTCGTCGATGTCTCCAGCATACCAAACTCGAGAAATATCACAAATAAATTATTAATTAAATGTATTTATTGACATTAATAAATATTTTTGTGTCCGACCAGGAATCGAACCCGGTACCTCCGAGTCTAAATCCACGGACTTAACCGCTAGACCACGGAGGCAGTAAATTTATTGGATAAAATATAAAATACATTGCAAATCGCAAAATAGAGCCACTGATATCGCGTACACGCCCATGACACCCGCACGGAAATTCAATTGATTGCTAAATCTAAAACGTAGTTGACTTATGAAAGTGTGATCAAAGTTAATCCATCAAACATTCGGGGAAGTCCCGAACCGCCCAATGACCGCGCTATTATGGATCAAATAGGGAAAGTTTGGAATTTTACACTATAGTGAGGAGAAAACACTTTCGTTTAAAATGTATCGATATTTCAGATGTTATTACATATACATGACATTTGACCTTACGCCCACCTGATTGTAAATGGCTCGCGAGGTCCATGAATGTTAGCAACTGGAATCATACACTCATGACTGACATACGGACTGCGTAACACTATGCCGGCTTTACTCGGCATGAAGGCAATTCGAGCCTGATCACACTTTACTGGGTTTATTGGCATGAAGTCTGCTGGGGCAGGGATGGTGGATACTGAGACTGGGTAATTTGCCACCAACAGTCCGCCTACCACTTATTTAATAGTCGTCATTAGCTATAAGGTTATTTACGAGTGTATCACTCCGCTGCTGACAAATTTAAAAACTATATTGTATAAACACAAAGGACGAACGTTAAGCCGCTAGGAATTCTCTGCCCGTTAACTTTTGGCACTTTGGGAATATTTAATATTGAGTACGGTCCAAATAAATAAAAAAAGAGAATAATCAATCGTAATAATATTAAAAAAACTATTTAAATAGCAATACACATATATACTAATATTACATAAATAATGTATACGTATATAAAACGAGTATAATATAATGACTTATAACATAATACATAAATAATAATGATATCTTCCAAAACAACTGCCACATTCCCGTGAACTGGTTACGATAAGAAATAGAATAAAAAAAAAAAACATAAAAAGGTAAACAAAAAAAACCTAGGCTATGGACTCATAGAAATAAGTATTCATTCTTCTTCTAAATATTTATTTCCATAAAAATGTACATTACAGATTCTAAACAATAGATATTTCATAACAAAATTCAAACACAAGGATTAGTGACTAGATGTGCGAATTAATATTGCTCCAAGTACTATAGGACAATGTTTTAACTTTCCACATCCGTTGATGCGAACACATCGAAATTCTCATCGGACTGCACTGTTTTGTTCAATAAATCGATTGCACGGGAAACCCCCGCACTCTGGAGTAGGTGTGTACGAGCACTCTCCTCAGCAAATACTCGATGGCCGCGCGCGCGCAGGAACTTGTTAGGTACAAACAATGAAATTAATTTTAATATAGCAGGTAGATATATTTTACTTCTAAGAATATTTAAAATATATAAGACTAATGCTTTATTGCGTCTAACTTCTAAGGAGCTATAACGCAGCATACGTAATATAAATAATGTGGGGTACAGAAAGGGGTAGTAACCATATGTCTTCTTGTACATGGCTCTGAGAAATATGACTCTGTTGGGTGCCTGTCTGATCTCAACAGGAAGCTAGAGCTAATAATATCTCTCTAACAACAGGAAACGGGAAAATACACTAATTATAATTACAAACGAAAATGAAGTAAATGATCAACCTAATATTTATACTCGAACTTTTAGAATAAAGATTTTCTGTTTTTTTGTAAGGTAGGTAGTTAAACTAAATTATAAATAAAACAAAACTTTAAATATAAATATTCACCAATGATTTGTTTATGTGGCAGTGTACCAAGATCACTTGTACATTCTCGTGCTGTACAGCAATACTGATTTGTTACGCGAGAATATTGCCAACCCTCTTGTCGCCAGCATTAACTATGGTTTGTTCATGTGGCAGTGTACATTTCCCCGCTTCACAGTAATGATTATTTGTTGCGCACGAAAATTGCCAGCGCTCTTGTCACATATTTATTTATTAAAAACTTTATTGTTTAATACAAAAGGCGTATGTAATGCCGCTTGGAATTTTCTTACCATCAACCTTGGGGATAAGAAATCAAAGTTTAGGCATGGCAAAAGTAAAAAATAAAAACACTTATTAGTACTAGTTAAATTAAATATACGATAAACATAATAAAAATAATAATACTTGAACTACATAAATAATTATATTCTTACATACAACTACATAGACTACATAACTAATTATATACATACACTACGTAAACGGAAAATATATAGTGTATTAACTAGCCGCTTAGACAGTTATTTAAATAACCCGTGGGGGTCCTAAATAAATTAAATTGCCACTTTAGCTTATCAATTTTGAAAGCTATGTCAGCAACAATAGTTCTCTGATGCTTGACTACGTTTCGGACTTTATTCATCAGAGAAATACCGAGAAGGGGATTATACTATGGAATACGTGGTCTTAAGTGTTAATTATATCGATAGATTTTGAAATCTCTCGACATCTTAGTTCATAAACAATCTGTCTGATCGTGTTTGAGCATTTTGAATAACGCTGAGGTCTGGGAAGCCCCAATGTAATTTGTGTGGAGGTGTTTCTCATTATTTACATTATAACGTGGGTATTCCATTTAAAATTTCCCATTACAATAGTGACGAAATTTTGAATCCAAATCAGCTTGGAAACGTTTTTACGTATTAAGTAGTTATTTTGTTTCTATTCATTCTACCTTCTTTAGGTCATCTGTCCATCTGGCGGGGGGTCGTCTCCAGTTAGGATATGCTGATGAGGGATTGGCACTCATTCGCCGATTTGATACACTAATTAAAGTTATGTGAGTTCCTTTTTACGTTTCCGGGAGTTGTAATCAATCGGTTGCAGATGTGCGTGCTGTGTCTATGTTTAATTGCATTATATGTTGTAACAGTGTATTATAGTGTGTGTTAATAAGTGACACGTGTTTGTTCTACGCGCCACATCCGTCTTACAAAATCTTTGATCATAACTATAGATAGCGGCCTAAGTGACGGAATAATTTCTTAATACAATCCATATAAAAATGCTACGAGAATTGGTTACAAGCAAAATCTTCTCGACACCTATAACAAATTATTATGTCCTATACCACGACGATAGTCCTTTGTTGGGTAGTTATATCTTTGCTAACCATGACAGTCAGCTTGTCGATGTCTCAGTCGAAACATTTCACAAACAAATAAATGTTTTTTTAACTAGTACCAACGTTTTACAGGAACTGGGGATCAGACAGCGCCTTTCCTCGACTGTACAATTACGCATTCTCACTTTCTTCGGACACGTGTCACGGCGTGGAGAAACATCAATCGAGCGCTTGGTAGTCCAGGGGAAAGTCGATGGCAAGAGGATGCGTGGTAGGTCTCCGATGAGATGGACCGATCAGGTGAAGGTTGCAATGGATCATCCCCTACATGAGTGCACTAGGAAAGCCGAGGTCCGAGAGGAGTGGCGACGGCTTGTTAAGCGTGCCACTAGCACTCCAATGGCGACCACGACCACTCTGCCAAGAGTGTAGCGACTAAGAAGACCAACGTTTTATTGATGTGGACTAACCACACTCACAAACTAAAATATGCACCCCTACTCTGTAGCAACTAACTGTAGCGTACACATATTTGGAGACTCTTACATCTTTTGCACGCTGAAGCTATGAAATGTTCTCTATTAAAAATTTACATCATATCCTCGCCGACCCGTCTGGCCAGCAAGGCGAGTATAGGCCGAATTCTCCAGAAGGCCGAATTCTGGTAAACCCATCTCCAACAGTGGAGGTCTAGAAAGCAGTTTTCTTAGGGCTGTAATAAAAATTAATGATTTTTGTTATATAATGCGCAAAATGGTTGTCTAAGCAGTTAGGTCTTAAGCAATACCACCGGTAAACTGAAATTAAACTGTTGTAAACTGTCAGCTGCCCCTCGACTCTTTAATTATTATCATCACAACGTCTAGAACACAGATTCCTACCTCCACTGTTGAAAATGGGCTTTTCAGAAATTTTTGAAGAATTTGGCCTACACTCGCCACGTTGCCTGGCCAGACTCGACCCGGGTCGACTGGGTCGCACCCGCGTATTTAGATATCGTTTAGGCCCATATACACAATGCCATGTTGGTACCAACACTGATGTATGGAAGCGAGACGTGGATACGTCAGAATACGCATGAGAGTAGGGTTAATGCAGTAGAAATGCGGTCGTTGCGGCGGATATGTGGCGTCACTTTGGCGGACCGCATACGTAACGTCGAAATACGGAAAAGGGTTGGTATGAAGGAAAGCATAGGGACAAAAATAAGGAAAGGCATGCTACGATTGTTCGGGCATTTTGAAAGGATGAGCGATGAAAGATTGACGAACCAGATATATAATGCGAAAGTTGTGGGTGAAAGAGGCCCTGGCAGACCGAGACTCACATATCACGATCAAATAAATAAAACACTGACTGAAGGTGCATTAAAAAGTCTTCGTAACCAAAGGGCATGTATGAAGAGTTTAATGAATGTCGACGAAGCGAAAGAGGTATGTCCGTGTCAAATGGCGCTCAATTGTCTCTGCCTACCCCGCAAGAGATCTGGCGTGAAGATATGTATGTATGTATGTTTAGGCCCCACCAATGGAAATGAGAGCAAATGACAAGCGTGTTTCGACAGACTAAAATTATTACATAGTAGACATATTTTTTTTAATTAAAAGAAGAAAAATATTTACATCACATTACAGCCCCAAGAACACAGATGCCTAAACCTCCACTGTAGAAGATGGGCCTTCCAGAAATTTCTGGAGAATTCGGCCCAAACTCGTCACGCTGACCAGACGGGTTAGCGAGGGGTAGAATAGGTAAGTGACGATTAATTAAAATCGTATTTATATGTATATCAATCAATTGTCGTTTTTGTAGGAAATGTTGTAGATTTTATTTTATATTATTCTTTCTTTTCCCACGACAATAGGTTTTTGTCAAAGGCTGTATATGCGGATTATTTCGGCCGGTGTCTTTGTCGGGGCCTTCGAAGAACCCTTTACGTTGTATCTTATGGAATGGGAATTGAAATAAAGGCACTAAGGATCAGATCTATAGAGGTCAATTAGACATTAGAAAAAAAAAAAGATAGTCCTCATTTAGGTAAGATAAGTACATCAGATAAGCGGAATGTGAATGCGAGAAAATATAATATTTTATTACCATATCACTTTAGAAAAGTAAGCGTTCTAAATTTTAATTGGACATCTACAAAAGTTAGTTATTGCAACTATTATAATATTAAATTACAAATTTAGAAACATTGGCACTGTCTTATAAATTATAAATAATAATTGGTCCAATAGATTTCAATGTCTAAATATAATTAATTATTATAGATGAAAATTGTTGCTATTATTAAAGCTTGTTATTTTTATACTGCATGGAATTCATTAAAGAGCAAATATATTTATAATATAATCTATAATAAAAAGGAACGAAATACGTATTTTTTATTTTAACTATTCAGTAGTAACATCTTAAGTTACGGTGCAGAGAAGTTTTTCTAAAAGTCACTCATGCCGAGCCTAATCAAGTAGGTAGCGAGAGGTCAACGATCGCGCGAACTTTTACTTACGTAATTATTTCTCTCTTTATTTAGTTACTCGGCTGTGGGCGAGATCAAATAACAATAACACTTCTCAGTGTTTTGTTTTCCGGATAATGATTTTTATCCTTAAAAAAAAGTGACTTCAAAAAAGGGTTTTCATATAATAATATATATTAGATTGTTTTATTATTATTTAGAGAATCGTATTTTTTTAATAATATGTAATATGTGTATTGTATTATGTCATCATCTTCATCATCGTCAGCCTGTGTCTCTCCACTGCTGGATATAGGCCTTAGATCATCTGTCCATCTGGCGGCGGGAACGTCCCACTCTGCGTGTTCCAATATGTGGTCTCCACTCCAGAACCCGTCTACTCCATCGTTCATCAGTTCTGCGACAGACGTGTCCAGCCCATTGCTACTTTAGCTTGCTAATTTTGAAAGCCATGTCGTCAACTTTGGTTCTCTGACGGATGTCAACGTTTGTCAATATTGGATTGTTTTATTATTATTTAGAGAATCGTATTTTTTTTTATAATATGTAATATGTGTATTGTATTATGTCATCATCATCATCATCGTCAGCCTGTGTCTCTCCACTGCTGGATATAGGCCTAAGATCATCTGTCCATCTGGCGGCGGGAACGTCCCACTCTGCGTGTTCCAATATGTGGTCTCCACTCCAGAACCCGTCTACTCCATCGTTCATCAGTTCTGCGACAGACGTGTCCAGCCCATTGCTACTTTAGCTTGCTAATTTTGAAAGCCATGTCGTCAACTTTGGTTCTCTGACGGATGTCAACGTTTCTGACTTTATGCTTTAAATAAATCCCGAGCATAGCTCTCTCCATAGTTTGCTGAGCTATTATATTGTATTTTAATTAATCAAATCAAAAAATCAAATCAAAATAGTTTATTTCCATTGGTTCGCTTAAAACAACTTGGATACAGTCAGAACTAATAAAATGAATACAATAATCAAAACATATGTACTAATCAAAGTGGTAATAATGGTTGGACCGTTAACAGGCAATAATCCATATTTATGTATGTTAGGCACAACATTAATTACTGCTACAAGCAAGTAAAACTAACTAACTTAGAAACTACTTAAATAAGATCGCGGCTGTAAAGAGTCCATGTCAGTTTACATTTTAAATACTTAATAATTATGATGTACAGAAATTATATACATATGTCAGATAATAATTATATTTATAAGACAAAAAATAATAATAATAAATATATATTTAAATATTATTATATAATAATATTATTATTATATTTATAATAAATTAATATATGTGTTGTATGTATTTATTATTTTTATTTATATATTATGTATGTATATATCTAGTTCTTAGGTTTTCAGAGATACTCATCTAGGTACTCGCATAAAAACAGCGTCGGTGGTTCTGCAATGGATCCGCAACACATGTTGGGATGACCTGGTCATCGCTGCAGGATTAATTGTGTTAGTTAATATTATATTATAGTGCAGCGTGTTCCGAGAGGTGCCAGATTTTGCCCTGGATGTTGATGGGTGGGGTGTGGAGGCGGCGAATTCTTAATTATAGCCATAATATTTTGTCCTTCTAGATTTTCCGTTTCTAGATCTTATCCCGGCTATTAGAGCCTGGGTATTATTGAGTATCTGTCGGGGCACCTTGTACTACACATGTGTAAATTGTATAACCTAAAATTTTCGATGAACTATAATAAAATATGATATCCAAGTCCGTTCTATAGATTTACCGTTGTCTGAGATATTTTCAATATTATATTTTTCGATACCGATCCACTTTCGCTTATTGTCAAGGTCGTCGATCTAACAAGATACTCGTAGTTGGATGGAACGTAATTACATCTTCGTACTACCCTGACTACCTAAATATAAACTACCTACCTAGACACAATATTAAAAGTTTTCCGGCGTAAGGTCACAGCACTCATTTGAATTCAATACGGTGACGATCCCTTTCCGATTTGATGTGTAGTGTGACCATTAATTTAATTTAGATAATGATTATTTAATCGCTCTTTATTTTCTAAAGCAAAAAAAGGATAACTGAAAATATTATTAAATATATTTTTTAAATCTAATTTGAAATAGTGACTTATTGGAACACGTTATTAATAGTATAAGCGACTATTTAAATATCAAGAATAAATAATATTAAATACACGGTGACAAGAGGGGTGGCTCTTTTTTCGCCTAAAGAATTAGTATTGTAAGTCAGCGGGGAAATGTAGTGAATATATATAATTATTATAAAATAAAATATTTACAGTTTAAAAAATAATTCTAGTAATACACCTCGGGAGACAAGAGGACTACGGGGTGAGGCTGAGTGCACGCACAATCGTCCGGAAACGAATCGGCTAAGATCGATTACGTCTGTGAGAAATGTCAAAATCGATTCGTTTTCGGACGATCCTTGGCTCTTTGCCCATTTGGAGCAATTTTTTTATTTATAATATTTTTATTTTACTTTTCCTTTCTTTTATTTTACTTTTGTTTTCAGTTGTATTTTTAATTATTAAGTACGTTTTTTTATTAATAATAATTTATATGTTTTAAATATTTAGTTGTTTTTTTTTTAATTGTACCCTACCTCCTTCAAATATTAAAAAAAAAATGACCTGCATGCGTAACTATAATATATGTATATAAATAGTTATTATATTGTAGTTCCGCAGATCTAGGCCTATTAAAGGCGTTTTATTTAATTCAAATTGAAAAGTAGAAACAAAGGATATAAATAAAACAAAAAACAATTCCTGTCGTCATAAATTACCCATAAAATTCCTTAATGTGCTATTTATTTTACAACTAATTACCAAAGGTGAGCGGAAAAATAATGTTAAATAATACCCATTGAAGTGATGTTCTCACTTTGGGTTATCGATATTTTATTTATATATTTATCGCCTAGCGGTTAAGTCCGTAGACATAGACTCGGAGGTACCGGGTTCGATTCCTGGTCGGGACACAAAAATATTTATTAATGTAAATAAATACATTTAATTAATATTTAATTTATTTGTGTTATTTCTCGAGTTTGGTACGCTGGAGACATCGACGAGCTTGCCACTTGTCATGATTGGCCCAAAGTAAAGTTGGCTAAATGTGAATCCGCTTATATTTATAAGCGTGGTTTCTGACCACCCCGAAAGGGAAACGGTCGTGATGACACTTTACTTTACACTTTACTTTTACTTTTTATCGCCATATGATCCTATCGGAACACTCGGTTAAGTCAAAATTTATTAATAACAATTCTAAACAAAATACCTGGCCAGATAGGGTGATAGAGTATGGCAAGGAACAGCCCCAATTTCCATTATTGTTATTTTATTATTATTATATGTATTCTTTTACTTCTAAGCCCAATATTTATTATAATATATAATAATTTAGGTCTAGTTTGTGGCTGTAAAAAGGCCTCGTCGGGTATTTTAATAAATATTAGTTAAAAAACTATATTCGAATTTAAAATGTCAATAAAATATAACTATATATAACTGAATCCCGTTACGCAGGTGTTTTTTATAAAACATCTTACTCGGGATTCAGAGCGCCATAAAATGCATGTTATGTTCTTTTTTACTTCGAATAAAAATTTATTATATTATTATTATTATGTAAAAAAATATATAATTAATACACAAGATGTCAGAAATTCCAATATTAGAACTAAAAGTAATAGCTATAAATTAAATCCGCTGTAAAGGCTTCGTTAATCACCTAATTTAAACTTAAAAAATATAATTCACTATGAGTTTGAAACTATAATAATTATTTTTACCCAGTGGTTGGTTACATTATTACTTGCTTTAAGACATTGAATCGACAATAAATGTAAAATTAAATTATTAGTTTAAACAATTAGACTTTGTTTCTATTTTTTTTTATTTTATTGTCGATAGTTCTCCATAGAATAAATAAAATAAATACATAATAAACAAACGATATACAATAGCAGACTATGTTTTCGAAACGTGAGTGGAATATTTAGCATGCTATCACAAAAAATAAAAAGTATCAACACGAGCGTATCCGTTCATGGTAGTCAGAAGCCACACTTTAATTTTATTTTATTTTTTCGTTACATTTACATTAGCACATCATGACAAGTGGCAAGCTCGTCGATGTCTATAGCATACTAAACTTGAGAAACATCACAAATAAATTATGTCACGACCAGGAATTGAACCCGGTACCACGCTAGACCACAGAGGAAATTTAAAATAAAATAAAAGTTTTTTAAAAATATTGTTTTTTCAACAAACATAGCACCCACCTTAATTAATTCAATGTAGGTACCTAATTTGAAAAAATCACAATTTATAATATCTATTTTGATTTAAATAAAATGTTTTTTTATATTTTTAAAGTTGACCTTGTGTTTTATAAATTAGTAATGTGTTCATTGACGCATAAACGATAAAAAAAGCTCAGAATAGTGCCAGTAAAAATTGGAACAAAATTGATTGTACCAGGCTCCGAAAAATAAATGTTCTTTCTGTTTTACAATTTATTTGTAGTATGATGTATATCCATGAAATTTAATAGCTTAAACTTAGTTTAGGCTAGTTATCAGTATCAGAGATTACAACTTTGTATAGCATATGATATGTAAAGAAAAATAATCATTATTTTTAATAAAATATTGAGTAATTCATGATTCCTGTCTACTTATAATATTACTACCAGATTACTATCAAGCTAAAATGACAGTTGGCTGGACTATCGACTACAATCGTCACTGTATATTTAGCTTAAAAAATAATCGATAAGCTACTTGTCCACAACACTAGTCTTAGAATTAAAGGGGCAACTTAAGCATTGTTTTATCAGGCCCTTATCTAGAACACTGTACAGATGTACCGGCCGTTTGCACAAAATTATTGCACCTGATTTCTATGAAAAGGTAACATTGACCGACATACAAGTACCAGAATAATGAACTAAAAAAATGAGTCGTATTTTTTAAATCCAAACTACCAGTTTAATAGGAAATATGCATGTACGTAAAAAAAAATGCTATATATTATGCATACTTGTATATTATTATTAATATTACAAATTTATCTACAATTTTTTTTAAATAAAAATCATCAAATCAATTCATTTCGTTATTTTCTGTAATTAGGCATAGGACAAAAAAAATGAATTTTGCACTTTTACATGTCAATTTTACAATAGGTATGTATAATATTATGCTACATAATTTCACAGTATTCTACAAGGTAGAACGCCATGAAACTACACAACCTTACTTAAATATAGAGCAGTGCGTTACAATACAAACATAAAATAACATTTAAAAAAAAAACTACTTGATTTATACACATAATTCATCATCAACACGAAACATTTACTACTAACATAGTTAATGCAAATAAATTATTTCATTTTGTTTCATTACTTCTAAGGCTGCGCTCACAATAGACAAACTGTTCGCCGCCGACTGAGTAAGCCGCAAAGTGGCGAACTAAAACCATTTCGCCGCCGCGCCGACCGAAACTGGTTTTCCTGTGAGACGGCCGCCCACTGAGACGACTAAGACAGTCGGCGCGCGTACGCTACAAACTGCGTAGATAAGCGAAACTAGCAAACTGTGGACACTCCATTTCAAATATATGGAAAAGCGTACACCGATACGCCGCTAACTTAGTCGGCGGCGAACAATTTCCTTACTGGGTTCGCAATCTTAGTTTGTTTATAACATCAAGGTGTCCTGAATGTCGACAAATATTCTCGAATGTTTATCCACAAACTCGTCTATCTACACTTTCTAAATAGCTCCCAACAATGTTAATAAGTGTATATATGTATATTTTTGTGTATGTATTAGTATATTGATATTACAGTATTGTTGCGGCGCAGATTTTATTATTTTAAGACTTTAGACCTCCTTTCTCAATGACCATAGAACGACGTTTAAACAGAAGATTTTATTGACATTAATAGATTGTATTTTGTTTTTGACTCGGACTTCTCCACATTCTGACTACGACGACTGACCGACTGACATCATTTTTCTCTAAATATATCAGACAGACGATATAAGTATATTATATTATGTAATTATATATAATATTGTTCAATTTATCCTACTATTAATATTTATTTCATTGCACCTATAAATGTTCTAATTTGTCCCCAAGGTTTGGCTGTCAGAAAATATCTACGGGCATTAAGTCCGCCTTTGTACTTTGTGCAATAAAGTTTTTTATAAATAAATAATTACGGTTTACGGACACCCTGTTATATTTGGTCAACGGAAGGTACCCTAGGAAAAGGATATCGTGATAATATAGGGCTAATGTTACCCAAGTATGTTGTAGGTTATCATTTTCTTACGTAATTCCAAGGTGTAATAATAATCCAAAGGGAAGAGATAAGAGCATGCAAATATTCATACTTTTGTCCCCATATCACAGCTGTGAGATAAGGTAAGATTCGACAAAAAATGATTCTTTGTAGTCGCTACACTCTTGGCAGTGTTCGTGGTCGCCATTTGAGTGATAGTGGTACGCTTAACAAGCCGTCGCCACTCCTCTAGGACCGGCTTTCCTGGTGCACTTGTGTAGGGGATGCACCATTTGCAGCCTTCACCTGATCAGTCCATCTCATCGGACACCTACCACGCATCCTCTTGCCATCGACTGTCCCATGAACTACCAGGCGCTCGATGGATGTTTCTCCACACGTGTCCGAAGAGAATGCGTGATTGTACAGTAAAAAATAACTTATTTAATGTTAAAATGACAAAAGTGACATGTCGGTGTGAATATTACAATTTCGGGCACAAGAACTTTGACAAACATTGTTAAACTACCAGTCACTATATGTTTCATATATTTTAGAGTGTGTGCTAAAAAGCTTAAAAAAAGGCCATGCTGTTGGTGCGAATGATATTCGAGCAAAAACTTTGCGCCACTTTATAATTACAGCCTCAAGAGCTCCACTGTTGGAGGTGGGCCATTCAGAATATTGTGGAGAATTTAGCCTACACTCGCCATGCCTGAGAGACGGACGAGGGCCTGAATGAAATAAAACTACTGGAATCCATATAACCTTTATATGATGTATATGTGATTGTACACCGACAGATATAAATAATCATACGTCTGGTGCTGTGGGTAAACCTTAATTGCCCTCCTGGTGCTAACTTCACAAAATAATTGCCTATAAAATTAAAAAGTTGTGAAAAGTTATTTTTTTATACGATTACTCGTAATTTATTACGCTTATGGGATTTTGTGATAATGGTTATTAAAATTGTTTAGGCATACCGCAATATGGCCCAGGCGACTTCGTATGGCCGCGAGAAGTTTTTGAATTAGTCCCTCAACGAAGTATTTTTAATTATTTTATGGATCGCAATATTGTTTTTTTGGTATTAAGAAGACATAAGACGAATACAAATAGACGACAGGGAAGATAGTAGATATATTCACTTATTAAGGTTAAGAACCGTTATAGCAAATACATTTGTCATTAATATAAAGCAAAATATTATTCAAAAAAAACTTAACTTTTTTTAATGCATATCTTTTACAAATTAGTCAGGGTCGTCTAGGTCCGGATGGATAATGGGCCCGGATGGAGACATTCCTTCGTTTTCCCAGGCTGGATCACATCGGGTAATCACGCGTTGGTAATTTATGCACTTTTGGTTCTGGGCACCGTTTTTGGTATAACAGCGCCCGTGTGACTCACAAACCTAGGGGGTCTAGGTTAGTCTTAGGTCTCCCGTTGGGGGGCCGAGCGCAAGACGGAGCGATATTCTGAAGATGCTTGAAGTCTCCGTTGTCGGCGCGATAGAACATACGTCTAGTCAGGCCGACGACAAACTCCTCAGTAGGCATCTCCAGATTTCGAGCTATCACGAAATTACACACAAACCACGGTGCTCAGGAGATTACACTGAGCGATATGTTCTGCTGACTTTGGATCTTATTTGGTCTTGGCGGTGGTGCTAAGCTGGCGCAGCATAGGTGAGGCAGGAACGGATGAACAACTTATAGATCCGGACTTTCAACCTGAGCGTCAAGCTGGAATTCATAACAGGTATGGCAGCGGATGAATTCGCTACGACAAACGAAGAGCGGGGCGGAACGTGTTGTAATATAGGGAATTTTGAGCTGGCAGTCACGTCCAGCGTGGAGCAGGAAACGTTTGTCTTTTTAGCTGTATTTTAATTTTGAATTCGTCTGAACGCGAGTCTAGTCCTCGGCTCAACAGAGAGCGGTATGGCGCGATTACGATGTGGCGCGTCTGTGAGACGTCCCGAGTCCCGTTCTCAAATCGCTTCCCTCGTCGCTCTCCATGCCGCACAGCTCTCTGTTTGGTTTGACCGAAGCTTTATTGTTCAAACTATGATTTACGCAATAGCCCCACCGATGTGAGGCATAACTGTTGTTCACTATAAGAAATTATGTCACAAACTTCCAAGTATGAAAAAGTTATCCAAAGTTCTGACGTTGGAAATTCCCTGGACACAAAACGGTGCTATCAAATTTATATTATATTAAACTGTCATCACTGCAGATTGTAGTTTATAGTTTATAGTGTTTAAAGTTTACGATGCTTTAGGATTTTAGGACTGGTATATCAACATCTTCTCAGGGGACAGTCGATGGCAAGACGTACTGTAGGTCTCCGATGAGATGGACTTACCAGGAAAGCTGCAGTACAAGAATAGTGGCTTGTTAGAATTTTAACTGCGATAAATAAAAAAACTTTATTGTGAAAAACATTATTTATACAGCATATTTTAAAAAATACAGTAGGTACAGGGTAAAATAAATGTTTTACAAATAAAAATTGTCATTTCTTTTGATCCTAATCGCTCGAAAAAGTTTTCTGAGTATCAGAAGATACTTATAGCTTAACCTAGATATGTTAACATTATTTTGTATCTAACCTACCCATCACCAAGCATTACTATTTTTTTATTTATTTAAAACTTTATTGCACAAAATATACAAAGGCGTGTGATGTCACTTGCCGGTCAGACCTTCAGAACAACGAAAACATTTAAATGAGGAAGATGCAATATATCGATTTAAATAAATGTAGGTTAAAAATATAAATAAATAAATATAAAAAATAAAATAAACGTTTATTTTTCATAGTACTTTTTTACATTTTACGTAATTTACATAAACTTAGCGTGATGCCTGTGTCTCAGGGTGCCCCGCTCTTTTTATACGAATTGTGTCAGTATTGTGTGGAATAATAAATAGATAGATAAATATAATATATTTAGATACATACATATACAATTTATAATAAATAATTAAATATTATATTATAGATATATAAACATTAATAAATTATATATAACAATTAAAAAAAAAATAGATACGGAAAAATATTATCCAAGTACTTAAGGGGTTTGTATAAGGAATGTTTTATTATTATTCTATTGAATTATTTATTTATTATACAAAGTTTGTATTACAAGTATTCATTAGTATTTATTTATATTGTTGTATAGAATAATAATAACTTATTAATTATGATGAATATTTATTAATTAAATTACATACTAATACATATACATACATAAATAAGTTATACTATATACTACATAAACATAAATGTAGGTAGGTCATTCCAAAGCTACGACTGCAAACGACTTGGACATAAAAGCGGTGTGGTGAGAGGGGATAGCAAAAGTAGTGTTGAAGGAAGAACGAAGAATTATGTCATAATGCGAGTCAAGCAAAGCTGTCCTTAAGGTATTTGGGGGTCGCAGACTCGTCTAATATGGAGTACCTATAGTAAGCACTCTGTTATTCCTCCTACTACGAATATTTAACCACTTCAGTTTTTCGCGATGATTGCATATAAAATTATAGATATTTACAGCCATTGGTCGTTGGCTAAAAAAAGGAATTCCAGTAAAATCTTTGCACCACTTACTGAAATAATTATATTTATCCCATAGTTTATTAATATTTTTTTCTTATTTTTATTTTTTATATATATAATTTTATTTTTCTGACTCTGCACCCATAATATTCATTCTATCACTCTCCCAAAGGTTAGCTGGTAGAGAATACCTTTATGGTATTAAGCTCGCCTATGTACATCTTTTTATATTTTATATTTTGTGTGCAATAAAGGATTTTATTATTATTATTATTATTAGGCAGGTCTGCCGTCAATACATTTATGGAACGAGCTTCAAAGACGGAATTAACGAAATCATACAGTATTTGGTTGGGTGGGGAGAGAAGTACATAATATTGGTGGATAGTGAGCGACTTGTTGAGTAATAAAAAGAGGAGGCTACACCATTCTGATCCTGTCACTTTCCCACATACGATGGACCCGGCAGCCACACGGTGAATCCATGAAATTTGTTTTCCATACATTAAATCGTCATTGCTAAATTCAAACTACTATTTTTACACTAATCGATATTAAAGATGTGAAAATCGGTATATTTTGTAATCCTCAATATTTTGACCTAAACATAACGAATTTATCTTATCGTGGCCCTATATTACGACTTTACAGATTAAATTTAACCTCCGCTTTGGGGCCACTGATTAACCGGCCCCAAGATAACCGGGAGAATAGGGCGGTTATTGACATATTTCCATAAATTATAATTCTGTTTAACAATTATGTTTACTCTCCAAGCATCATTAATCTTCATTCCATATTTGATATTCCTCCCGAATTCTGCATACCTCGTAATTATTGAAAAAGTTTCGCGTTAAGGATGTTATTTTTTCATAATAAATTATTTATGACTACTTTTTTGCATACTTTAATATTAAACTGCCTTCGTAGTCTAGCGGTTAAATCCGTGGATTTAGACTCGGAGGTACCGGGTTCGATTCCTGAAATACTGATTCTTTGGGCAAAGAAAAAGCCAGCCCTCTTATCACCGAAGAAGACGACAAGACAGACAGACAGTGGGGTCGTCCAGGCCCGGACGCCTAATGGGCCTGGGTTGGGGATAGGGATATTTCCCCGTTTTCTCCGGCAGGATCTCAGCGGGTAACCACCCGCCGGTAGTTCATGCACTTTTAGTGCTGGGCGCCGTTGGCAGTATAACAGCGCCCGTGTGGCTCACGAACCCAGAGGGATAGATTTAACTGCTTCAGCTCTCCTCCAGGAGTAATTCCCTAGGAAGTGGTCTCTCGTTGGGAGGCCGTACGCAAGACGGAGCGATATTCTGGAGATCGTTGAAACATCCGATGTCGGCCCGATAGAACATACGTCTAGTCAGGCCAATGACAAACTCCTCAATAGTAGGCATCTCCAAATTTCGAGCTATGACGGAATTACGCACGAACCACGGCGCTCGGGAAACCACTCTGAGCGATATGTTTTGCTGACTTTGGATCTTGTCCCTGTTGGTCTTTGCCAGAAGGTGGTGCCAGGCTGGCGCGACATAGGTGAGAGGGGAACGGATGAACATCTTGTAGATCCGGACCTTCAACCTGAGCGGCAAGCTGGAATCCATAACAGGACGTAACATGGCTCGGGCCGCCTTCGCCTGATTGACGGCGTGGCAGGCCATTTCACCCATTAAGACGACAAGAACCGGTGGTATATATTATTTTTTTATTGCGCTTGTACTAAATTGGCCAAGAGTTATAAGCAATAATGTAGTTATTTAGTCCAGTCGGATGACATCCCGCTTACCATTAAGTGACTAGGTCACATGTCGCAGTATAAAAAGTAAATAAAAACGTAGCTAACGGGTAAAGTTTTTATATATCCAGGACCGTATTTTGAGGGTATTTAGGCAAAGACTGTAAACTGGTTTATTAAGGGAACATTCCGCAATGTAACGGGTTACCCTGACGGCCGTCGTTAAGGCGCTTTTAATCGTTTCCATTAAACTCATAACAACTGCCATCGTCAACACTTTCAGCTTATTCAAAAACAATATAAGATGTCTCCTAAACCCTAGAAATATAAACTTATTTTATCTACTTTCATATCGTAAAATGCGAATTACAAACTTCAAAACGAATTTATATTGATATACTTTATAAAGATACTGCTGAAAATTAAAAATAGAATCACATTATAACACTTTTTCTCTAACAAAATAATGTTATATTTCATTTTAAAAATATAATCATACATATTATATAACACTTTTTTTTTTTTAAGGCAAAGATTCCATTACAAAGATTCCATTACAAAAAAGTTTTGATTCCAATTTATACTTGTCTATGGCAGCACCCGCCATAACGCGTGCGAGGTCATAAGCTAGGTTTTGGCGCCATTTCATTGTTTAGGACTTATGTATTCTGTACCATGATCATTTAAAAAAATTAAAAATAAAAATTGGTGCCAGCGGGGAAGTTATCCACCGTCCGTGCCGATACACATGTGTAAAGTGTATCCACACGTTTCGGGCAGGCTCAAATAGGAGTTTAGCCCAGTCAAGCCGGCATAATGTTAGGGACTGATGTTAGTCATGATTGGCTGATTCCAGTTGCTAACATTATTGGACCTCGCTACCGTACTATCAGGTGGGCGCATCACATGTCGTGCTAGTATAAAAAAAATTAAAAAAATATCGTGTAGAGCAGAGACATGGAAACTGATAGTGGGTCTGGTCTATAAAATGAAGGTCGCTCAGCGAGCTATGGAAAGAGCTGTGGCTAGTATTTCTCTTATAGATATAAACGTTGATATTTGTCAGAGAACCAAAGTTCGGAAGTAGAAACTCCTAGTGACCTTGAACTGGCAGCAAAAATTGAGTTGTAAAAAATTAATCCCGAAATTACGAGAGATTTCTCGGCACTTATCTTTGTTTAGTATATACTGCGCTGGGGGTGTACCTCGAATGTCCGGATCATTTAGAACTATAATTAAGTACTTATTTATTAGCCTACTATATTACGTGATTTTAGACGCGGAAATACCGGGTTCCATTTCTGACCGGCACACATTATTTTTTTTGTGATAGTTGTTGCTAGAGACATCGACAAGCTTGACATTTGACCCCCTCCGTGGTCTAGTGGTAACAAACGTTGTCGTTGTCGTGGGTTCGATTCCCACCGGGGGCAAGTTGTACATCTGGGTGTTTATATGTATAATATAGTATATATTTATACAAAAAAAGTATAATATGTAGTTTATCAACCATCTAGTTTCCGTAACACAAGCCTCGTAGCTTACCACGGAAATTAGATGGCGCTGTGTGTCCTGTCTGGAAATATTTATTTATTATTATTTATTTGTCATGATGGGCCTAAATGAGATCCTTAAAAGCGTGGTTTTCCGAAAGGGATACAGTCGTTATGATACTTTATTCTGTGCGTGTAAAGAACTTTTTAGCAACCCATAAAATTTGAACCCACACACGGCTAAGCTGAGTCGTGAATCTCACAGAAGGAATAATCGGTTGACTTGATTTTGTTGTCTTTAGAATATTCGATTCCAGATGTTTAGTTTACTAAGGATGACATTAATAGGTGGTAGGTAGACTGATGGTGGTAATTTGCCAAGTCTGCCGGGGCGGGGAAGTACCCACCGTTCGTGCCGATAAACCCAGTAAAGTGTCTTCACACATTTCGGGTTCAGGCCCGAATTGCATGAGCCCAGTCAAGCCGGCGAGTAGTGACTAATGTTAGTCATGAGTGTCTGATTTCAGTTTCTAACATTCATGGACCTCGCGCGCCACTAGCTATCAGGTGGGCGCTATATGTCGCGCTAGTATAAAAAAAATCATTAAAAAAAAATGAAAAAAAATCGCGTGGTTAAGTAGCCTAATTTTGAAAAATAAATAATACCAATAATATATTCGTAGCAAGAAAAAAAAATGCTATTATTCAAATGAATGCATTTACGATTGGCCCGATATTGTTCAATCACACGAACCGAAGCATGAACACAATAAAAGGCTTGTTCAGAACTGCAGACGTTGTTACGCGGCGAACGAGTGCCTTCACTCCGTAGTCATGACTCAGACTTAGACTTAGGGCCAATAGTGAAAGAGACGGTTTATAGGGTTTTTCACTGTGAGTCGGGCATGCGACCTCTCGCGGTGACCCTTCAGGCTGGGGTCGTATCATTAATGATTTATACATCTCGGTCAAAAAAAAAAAAATGCATACGTTGAACATTGCAGAAAAAGTACTGGTAATAATTTGTTGGGGTTGAGATTAAAATAAGGGTAAATATAATAATAAATACTAAGTCTAAGTGGAAAATAAAGTATTTATTAAAAAAAAATATTTACTGAATAAAAAATAAAATTTATATTAATACTAACTTATTTTGGTAAATAAAATAAATTTATATGTTTATTTTTTATTATTTAAATGTAAGCATTAATATTTGTTTGATTATTATTATCTTTTGTTTATTATATCTAATCTATCGTAGCTATCGGTTGTAATCTTACTTTTAAAATAATATTATAAGCCACGTTATAAATAAAACTACACTATAAATCAGAATATAACCTTATGTTAAAATATTTTATAGTAATATATAATCTATAGCTAGTTTATGTTAGCATGTGAATTTATAGATGAAAATACCATTGATATATATCTTTTTTTTCTGACTTATTAATTTAACATAGGATACTGGTCCCCACAGGGCTGGCAGGTCTACTGACCAAGTGTGGGAACCGCAAGATATTGTTCCTTATTTTATTCTATCAACGTAAACCTACCTTTGCAATACTTCTTTGCACGTTAATATTGTATAGTTGTATTGACAAGACAGACAAGACTTAAGGACATTCGTGTATATTCTTACATAAAAAATAAAGATTATTATTATTATATAACATAATTCTCCAGATTTTAAATTGATTTCGGTACGCGCTGGCCAGAGGGGTTTATATATTTTATTAAATTTAAATTTAAAAAAAATGCAAACTTAATGCCGCTAGAAATTCTCTGCCCGTTAACCTTTAAAACATTGAGTATTTAACATTAAGTACGCGTATGGTGCAAATAAAAATAAAAAAGTAAGTAATCATAATGATTTTTGTTTACTTTGTTTTGTTTAATTAAAAAAAAAATATTACGTGAGAACAGGTTGAAAAACAGCGTCATGCAGGTGTAATTGCACGGCAACAGCTGACACCTGATTCCTTTTGTCACATATTGTTCAAAATTGTAAAACTATGTGATACTGTTATGTGACAATAAATGGATTTCTATTTATTTTTTTTATTTAATGATATTACTAAAAACTATTACTACAGCAATACATTATACATACATTGCATAAATAAAATAGGTATTTATATAATACGTGTATAATATAATAATACAGAGTGGTGAGTGTAGGCCAAACTCCCCAGATATTTTCTCCAGCAGTAAAGGTCTAAAACTCTGTGTTTTAGGGGCTGAAATTATAATAAATTAATAAATAATAATAATATAATTAGTTAATGCAATACATATATATTAATTATAACTGGGGTTGTCAAGGGGATTTTTTTTTACAATCTTTATGATTTAATTAAGTTACGATCCAAGACTGGTTTAACGTTTTGTCGACTTTCGGGTTGCACATAGGCATGTAGTCTACCTTAATTCTGACTTGCCTGGTGGGTTACTGCTGTACCAGGTTTTGTAATCTCATAGGTACTGATAACTAAATTTAAAAGTTTATTAATTGATCGTTGTGGTGCAGTTCTGTATATGTTTTATTTTGTAAATCTGATATAGCTGAGTTTTCCTTGCAGATTTCTTTCTCAGTCAGATTAAACATTAACAGGTCACTGGAATTTGCTAAGCTGCTGGTCTTCTGCTAACAGCTTACTTATTGGACTACTTTGCTGCTTAGTCTTCTACTAGCAGGGGTAGAATCATTCAAAATAATTAAATTAATGACGTTTCATAAATGCCTGTAATAGGTTTACGTGTATTAAGATATTTTGACTTTGACTTTGACTCCGAGGCACAAGAATGGAGGTATTATAAATCTATGACAGGGTTTAGAGAAAAAATATATCTTTGTTTTGGGGCTCAAATCTGCGTCTTTGGAATGAAGGACTCGACTCGATGCTGGATCATTAGCCATTAGATATTTATTACCAGTTTTTAATATTTTTTGTACATTTTTATAGTTAAACATATTTTGTCTGAGCATTGTGTCTGCAATTGTAAATCGCCCTTTATTCCACGCCAATTATAATGTACAAAAATATTCTCTACCGGACTGATAAAAACGCGCGTTTCATTTTATAAAACTGACTTTTTTAATTTTATATAATATACTCGCACGACATGTGACCTTGCTCCCACCTGATGATAAGTGGCGCGCTAGGTCCATGAATGTTAGCAACCGGAATCCGACACTCGTGACTGACATCAGTCCTTAACACACTACGCTTGACTGGGCATGACAGTAATTCAAACCTGATCCTGAAACATGCAGATACACTTTACTGGCTTTATCATTAAACCCACCCCTTGTATAAATAAATAAATGAATATTTCCAGACAGGTCACACAGCGCCATCTAGTTTCCGTGGTAAGCTACGAGGCTTGTGTTACGGAAACTAAATGGTTGATAAACTACATATTATACTTTTTTTTGTAATATTATACATATAAACACCCACACCGAGACAAATTATACAATGTACAATTTGCCCCCGGTGGGAATCGAACCCACGGCCTCCCGAGTTCACGGCACTTACCACTAGACCACGGAGGCGGTATATACACTTATAAATAAAACCCTCGCCAGATGTACGGATGACCTAATTCAGGTAGCTGGCGGGGTTTGATAAGGCGTGTAGTGGCGAGCCTTGGGGGAGGCCTATATCCAGCAGTGGAGAGACACAAGCTGATGATCACCATGATTATCAATACAATATATAGATATATATTTAAGAATGGGGTGTACAAATACTATCTTTAACTTAAACTCATTTTTTTTTTACTTGTATTGTATTGCCACTCAACTTTCACACTTTCACAACGAGCGACGACGCGACGCTACTTTTGTCCCGCTTCCTTTATCACATGAGTAGTTTTATTTTATATTTATTATTGTCTATATACATATATGTATAATATAAATAAATAAAAGTAAATAAAATAAATGAAGTTTTATTTCAGGTATACACCCATATCAAGTAAAATTTACAGTACAGGTATTACAAATATATAACCTATTTACGTATTTGTATATGTAATAGTAAGTATTATTTTTATGTATTTGTTTTATAAATTATTATTTTATATCTATTATTAAAACTACTTACCATGAAAACTGTCCTAATGTACTAAAGGTTTGGCTGTCTGAGAATGCCTAGCGGCATTAAATCCGCTTTTGTACATAATGCAATTAGTTTTTAAATAAATTAATAAATACACAATATACCTTCCTGCGTATTATAAATCACAGTTTATTTATTTATAATAGGGTAGCCAATAGTTCTAACATCACACACTTATTTGTACTTAAAACACGAAATCAGAAGTTAGATGTTGCAACTATTATAGGCGACCACCACAATACCACAGTAGCCTTTATTGCCTATAAAAATTAACAATATTATAAAATTTTCAATAAGTATACAAAAACTAAATATTATTCAAAAAACTAAACTGAATATAAATTTAAAAAAATAACGAAAATAACCAAAATTACTTTAAGTAATAAAGTAAAATAAATAAATTTTAATTTTTTTTTTATAAAAAGATAACATGTTAGTAAACAGTTATTAAACTAAACAGCTAAACAGGAAGAGAGAAACTTTTACTATCATCAGATTGTGTCTCCTCACTGGATATAGCCATCTAACTTTCACCAGCGATCTTCTTTAGATCATCGACTTCCGGGAGCCGTCCCATTCTGTGTATTCCTGTACGTGGTCATGCTCAATATAAAATACATTAAACAAAGGCTTTTTCTTCAAGCTCTTAGGTAAAAGCATAGACGTATACTGAGAAAATACAGATTCACAGAGAAAATGACAAAAAAAAGAATTCTTCATACAAACTGTTTATTTTAAAATAGTTAATTTATATGAAAAAGACAAAAAAAAACTGGATGATATCTTAGGAAAGTTGTTTATTTCTATCAATAGAATCATATATTAGTCTAACGTAGACTAATATATGATCACAAAACATACATATGATGACATACAAAGTCAGCCTGTATATAGAACCTCAAACATCGAAAATACACCCAGCTAATTAATTCAAGGTCGCTCAGCGAGCTATGGAGATAGCTATGCTCGGGATTTCTCTAAAAGATAAAGTCAGAAACGTTGACATCCGTCAAAGAACCAAGTTCCTGAAATAGCTTTTAAAATTAGCAAGATAAAGTGGGCTGGACACATTGCCGCAGAACCGATGAACGATGGAGTATACGGGTTCTCGGGTCGATCTTTCGCTACCTACTTGATTATAATATTATACAATAATAATACCTACTTAATTAGGCTCTGTATAAGTGGCGATATTTTCTCTGCACCGTAACTTAAGTTTGTGTTACTGAATAATTTAAAAAAAAACATACTTCTTTATATTTATTCCAGATTATTATATAAATATATTTGCTTTTTAATAAATTACACGCAGTAATAATTTATTTAGTTATTAGTTAGCTAATATTTGTTTAGTTATTTACATAATATTTACCATTATATATTTTTTTTGTCAATGACAATAACGGAAATTAATTACTATTGCACTGAAATTAAATAAACAGTGGAATAATCAGATGTGATTTAATCTTCAATAATAAATATTGTATAACGCGTTATCCTAGTAGAATAATTATTCCAGCACATAAAAGTATTCAATATAGCCGAAATTAAGAGTCAAACAAATGCTGGTTTATAAATGTTTTTATTCGACAGAAGAATACCTAGACACTAAGCTCGACAAAGTCATGTGACTAAATAAATATTTGTTTGTAAATAGCGAAGCATGTGATATAATTACATATAATAATTTACATTCCTGTACCTACCATGTTTCTGACAAATAAATTATTTCATTTCATAAAATGAAATAGGTACTGAAATTTCAAACTTTAAAAAAATATTTAAAACATTATATAGGTCTTGGATAAAGGCGTTTGGGAAGTCCTAAATATAGCCGGAGCCATTCGTCAAGGTCACACAAAGGTGATTCCTATGGGAGCCTTTATCTCTCCAAATGGCCACTTTTCATTTGACCTCTGTTGCGGAAAAACCTCGCCTGGGATTTTATTTAGTGTAAGGCATTTTCTTTTTGGCTTATTACTACAAACTGCCGTGGTCTAGCGGTTAAGTCCGTGGATTTAGACTCGGAGGTACCGGGTTCGATTCCTGGTTGGAACACAAATATATTTTATTTTAAAATAGCATGGTTTATGACCACCCCGGAAGAAATACAGATGTGATGATACTGTGCTTATTACTACATATATCGTTATTTTATTTTATTTAAATTTGACTTGAATTTAAAAAAATATTCGAAGTTATTAGTAAATTAAATATAAATTAAAAGCTACCTAAATAATAAAATTAAAAATAAACTAACCTATAAATAAAAAATGTCCTCTAGAGACGTCCCATCCGAGATAGTCCCAAGGAGACTGGCAACATTTCCCCTCTATAAAGCGAGGCTAATACGTTGGCAGAAATAATTGCCAGCCTTCCTGTCTCCAGACCTTTCTGTCAGCCGCTTTGACAACTCCTTGGCCAAGCGCCTCGCTGACGGTCCCCATGGGCCCATCGTCTCGACCCCAAACGGCGCAAATTCGTAACAGATACCTAGGTTGGCGTATTTGCGCAATCTGAGTATAATAAATAGTATATATATATATATATATATATATATATATATATATATATATATATATATCTTAGTAAATATATAGTATAACCTTCGCTATTTTTAGTATTAACATCATCACAACTGTATCCCTTGCGGGGTG
The DNA here is from genome assembly GCA_910589645.1 of Tinea semifulvella. Taxonomy (NCBI): domain Eukaryota; kingdom Metazoa; phylum Arthropoda; class Insecta; order Lepidoptera; family Tineidae; genus Tinea; species Tinea semifulvella. Next base: position 11,834,178 of record OU342597.1, read on the forward strand.
GTCAGAAACCACGCATAGTAAAGTAGCAAATTCACATTTAGCCGGCTTTACTACCGGCGCCTCATGACAAGTAGCCAGCTCGGCGATGTCTCTAGGGTACTAAAGTCAAGAAAGTGGTTTGATTAGCCATAATTGGCATTTAGTAAAGTTTGCTAAATGTGAATCCGCTTCTTTATTAGCGTGGTTTCTGACTACCCCAGAAGTAAAACGGTCGTGATGATACTTTATACTAAAAAGTAGATTTCATTAAAATAACTTCATCTTATATTACAAGATAACAGACTTACAACGCTGCAGGCCAAAGTAAGCACACAAAAAATACACGCCACAATCACGTCTTAATTCGCGCGACCATAAACCAACCAATCGCGTGGCCTGAAACCGTCGGACATGAATGTTTCCTTGTATTTAATTGTATAAAACACTTGTATAAAAATCCGGCTGTTCCCTATTTTCCTGTATGCTGCAGAGACGTAGACCCTACGCGAAATAGAAATGAAATGAGATGTGGCGTTGGCGGAGAATGTTAGGCATGCCTTGGACGGAGTTCGGAACCAACAAGTCCAACCAACGTGTGATATGAAATATCTTATGGGTGTCATAAGAGGAAAGGTCGACTGTCCAGATATTCTAGGAAATATACCTTTTAGTACACTCTGCAAAACACGTCACAGGGATACCTTTTACATCCCATTTGTATCCAATAATTATATGCAGAATGCTTTCATCTGGAGAACATCTGACTATTTTAATAAACATTGCTCACATATTGTCATATCATGTACTACCCCAGCCGCTGCCCGACGTGGCTTGACTCAGGACTACTTTTCAAATGCCTTAAGCCAATCTGTATAAGTGTTCTATTTCTATTGTTATTTTGTCTTATTCTGCCTCATATAATCTTATTATTTTTGTAATAGTCTTCTGAAAACTTGTTATTAGCCATTTCTTACTATATCTTTTTTCTTTATATTTAAGTATTGTTTAGCTGTGATGACTGCCTTCATGGTCTAGCGGTTAAGTCCGTGGATTTAGACTCGGAGGTACACAAAAATATTTATTTATGTATATAAATACATTTAATTAATATTTAATTTATTTGTGATATTTCTGGAGTTTGGTACGCTGGAGACATCGACGAGCTTGCCACTTGTCATGATTGGCCTGTAGTAAAGTTGGCTAAATGTGAATCCGCTTATTTATAAGCGTGGTTTCTGACCACCCCGAAAGGGAAACGGTCGTGATGATACTTTACTTTTTACTCTAGCTGTAAGTTTTCCTAACTGTATAAAATAAAAAAAATAAATCCTCGAGGAACTGGGAATACTCGTAAGTTTATTTCTTTCCTCAATCTTAGAATTCTCAATTTCTCCAGACACGTGTCGCGGCGTGGAGATACATCCATTAAGCGCCTGGTTGTTTAGTGAATAGTCGATGGCAAGAGTATGCGTGGTAGGTGATAGGCGGACTGATTGTGGTAACTTGCCCAAGCTGCCGTGGCGGGGAAGTATCCACACGTTTCGAATGGATTCAAGAAATTCGAGGGCAGGCTCGAATTGCCGTCATTCCCAGTCTAGCCAGCATAGTGATAAGGACTGATGTCAGTCATGAGTGTCTGATTCCAGTTGCCTACATTCATGGACCTCGCGCGCCACTTACTATCAGGTAGGTGCAAGTTCACATGTCGTGCTAATATTTAATAAAAAAATATAAAAAATATTGTCTCCGATGAGATGGACTGACCAGGTTAAAGCAGCAATGGATCACCCCCACATGAGTGCGTCTGGCTGCAGTTCAAGAGATGTGGCGACGGCTTGTTAAGCGTGCCACTGACACTCAAGTGACGACCACGAGCATTCTGCCAAGAGTGTAGCGACTAAGAAGAATTTGAATATTTAAGAGCGATAATTATATATCTATGTATGATCTGTGTGTATGGTCTATGTATTTACTGTACATATGTATGTGTATAGATATGTATGTATGTATATATACGAGTATTATGTACATCTGTGTGAATTGTATATTTAAAACTATATGATATATTTATGATGTGTTTATAAATATTACATACATAAGTGTAAAATCATGTATGTTATTTAATTATGTTAATTATGCATGCTTAAATTCTATTTATATTATTTGTTTAATAAATTTTGTTATACTTACCTCTGGAAGACCATGAATCCCGTAACGCAGGTGTTTTTTATAAAACATCTTAATTGGGATTCAGCGCGCCATAAAATGCATGTTATGTTCTTTTACTTGGAATAAAATTTTATAATTATTATTAATAATTATGTCTTTGGTGTGTGGCCTATAAATAAACTGTTATCAAAGTTAGCACTGGCCGACATTAAGGTTCAAATCCTTTAAACCATATCAGTTACATTATTACCACTTCCTCCTAAAAGCATTGAAGCACATTAGACCATAACATAACCCGAACTTTAGCGATGTAAGCCAGAAATTATGTTCCAAATAAAATTTTATTAAGCTCTTCAAACTTAAAATCTGGGACCTATATATACTACTGGACAAGTCATCAACACAAGGATATTGTATGTATATTAATAAATAAAATATGTAATTTTCGTTTCAATCAAATATTTTAGTATTAGAGCTGTCATGTTGATATTTTAATCAATTTGCACACCTAAACTTCTGGTATATAAAACAAAGAGGTTTTTCTACTTAAATCTTGTTAGCAAAAGTAAAACTAAAGCATCATCACGACCGTTTCCCTTTCGAGGTGGTCAGAAACCACGCTTAAAAATGAGCGGATTCACATTTAGCCAACTTTACTATAGGCCAATCATGACAAGCTCGTCGATGTCTCCAGCCACGTACCAAATTTGAGAATATTCACAAATAAATTAAATATTAATTAAATAAATATTTTTGTGTCCCGACCGAGTCTAAATTTACGGACTTAACCGCTAGACCACGAAGGCAGTTACAATAATTTATATTAATGCATATATGTATAACTGTAAATTTAGAATTTGAACGAATGAACAATATAATATATTATCCCTGGTATATAAAGCTGCATTATTTGAAAAGAGTTTTTATTTTTTTTATTTTATCACGACATGTGACATTGATGGTATGTGGCGCACGAGGTCTATGAATGTTAGAAACTGGAATCAGACACTCATGAGTGACGACTGACATTAAATTTCACTATGCCGGCTTAACTGGATACTTTCCCGCCCCGGCAGACTGGGCAAATTACCACCATCACGTCTACCATCTTTTAAATTTAAAAAAAGTTTATATAATGGCACTAAAGATCTATATAAGTTGCCAGACCAAATAATATATGTTGACCATATGAATGACTTTAAATCTACATGAGAATGCCCATTTTTCTTAGAGAAATGGGCCCAAAAAAGAGTTCTCGTGTCATAATGATTTCTTTTTTATTTCATAGTTTATATATTGTAATTTCATAATCTGTAATTAATTTTATTTATTTTACCCTAGCATAACGACAATTGACAAAAACTTTTTTTTACCTTAAATATCCTAATATATAATATAATAATCCTAATTTGAAATTCAGTGTTTTATCTGTAATAAAGTACCTGATCATAATAAAGAACCTAATCGTATAAATAGTAACTATTTCATACATATCTATACCAATTGATTATTTAATTAAATTATATATAACTTAAGATTATATAATATTTGTACGCTTTAAAAGCAGAGCATAATGGTGCACATGTGTTAATTAGTCTAACAATATAACCTTTGTCTCAAACAAATAAAGAATTTTGAACTTAAATTTGAATAAAATTTAGTCCAATTCCCCCATACAATATGAATGATATCCTTTATAGATTTTTTTTATTCTCGATCTTTTTGTTTGTTTAAGCGAAATCAAACCGGAAATAGATGATATTATTTTTGAATACCTTTAATATTGAAGGTACTTATTAGCCTACCGTGGCCTACTACTGCTTCCGTGGTCTAGCGGTTAAGCCCGTGGATTTAGACCTGGAGGTACCGGGTTCGATTCCTGGTCGGGACACAATAATATTTATTAATAAAAAAAATATGTGATATTTCCCGATCTTTCCGCTTGTCATGATTGACCTATAGTAAAGTTGGCTTCCTCGCCAAGCCGTCTGGCCAGCGTGGCGAGTGTAGGCCAAATTCTCCAGATATATGATCTGGAAGGCCCATCTCCAGCAGTGGAGGTCTAGGACACTGTGTTCTAGGGGCTATAATGAATGAAAAAAAAAAGTTGGCTAAATGTGAATCCGCCTTTTTATAAGCGTGGTTTCTGACCACCCCGAAAGGGATACGTTCGTGATGATACTTTACTTTTACTAGCCTACCGCCTATTTCCGATGTTAAAAATAATTTTACTAAAAATATTCCTACGATTTTCTTTTCATTTGTAACTGCATCGTGTCTTACAAAATTATTTTAATTAATTAATAAAACATCATGTAAAGCGTTATATACGAGGGGCGTTCAAAATATTCTCGGTATGTGGATAAAAACAAACAAGTACGAAAAGTTTGATATTTTTATTTTTCAATATACTCCCCCCCTATGTTCATACACTTATAAGATCGATCAATTATTTTTTTTAATCCCTCATAAAAATATTTTTTATCTTTGGTGTAAAAATGCTCCTCCACGGCCGTCTTCAACGCTTCATCGTCAGAAAATTTATTTCCACGCAGATCCTTTTTAAGATTGGGAAACAAAAAGAAGTCGCTTGGGGCTAAGTCCGGACTATAGGGTGGATGAGTAACAGTTTCAAACCCACATTCAACAATAGCTGCCTTGGCAATATGAGCAGTATGGACAGGGGCGTTGTCATGCAGAAGCAGAACACCTTTGGTTAACTTTCCTCGCCTCTTTTCTTTGATCGCATCTCTTAATTGACGTATAACGTTAGCGTAGTACTGCCCTGTGATATTTACACCTTTTTCTTTATAATCGATAATCAAAACTCCTTCACAATCCCAAAATATTGTGGCCATGACCTTGCCAGCTGACGGGATTACCTTGAACTTCTTGGGATGAGCTGAACCCTTAATGTGCCACTGCATGGACTCCTGTTTGCTCTCTGGGTCATAATGATGAACCCAGGTTTCATCTCCAGTAACTATTTTTTGCAGCACCTCATCGGGATTTTCACCACACAGGTCGATAAAATCTGAACAGCAAGCCACACGCATATCCTTTTGAAGAAGCGTCAGCATTCGCGGAACCCATCTTGCACTTACTTTTGACATATTAAGATGGTCATGTATAATGTCATGTACGGTACCAATAGAGAGATTGGTTACTTGAGCTATAGATTTTACCTTCACTCGGCCGTCTTCCAATATAAGTTTTTCCACTTTATCAATATTTTCTTGTGAGGTAGCCACTACAGGCCGGCCAGGTCTAGGGTCATCTTCAATACTCTCCCTTCCACGCTTAAATTCGCTTGACCATTTTTGAATAGTAGATAAAGAAGGAGCAGACTCACGGTAAACACAATCCATTTCCTCTTTTATGGTTTTTTGATTTTTACCCTGTTTTGTCAAGAATTTTATGACGGATCGGTGCTCTAATTTCGTTAAAATTGTTAATTCGCTCATGGTGTTCATGTTTGTTCGGCAATTGCAGAAAAACAAAAGAACATCTCGGTTCCAATTTTACTTTTTTTTAATGTCAATGGATGAATCTTAGCGGCCAGTAACAAATATATATATAAAAGAGGTTGTAACGTATCAATACCGAGAATATTTTGAACGCCCCTCGTATATTGTTTTGTTTATTATTTTTGGATACACGTAAGTCAACAAGAGCTATAACCATTCCAGATTTCAAGTAAATATGACCAATAGTTCTCGAGATAGTGGTTTACGGACAGACACTAAGCTAACAGAGACTAACTATACAAGACCTCTCTTATCGCCATCAGAAAGGTTAGCTGTTAGAAAATCCCGCCCTTGTACAATACTTTTGTAAACAATGTGCAATAAATAATTTTATTATTATTAAGATCAAGACCAAGACTTGGTCAGTCTTACACTACCTGTATTACACTAAATGATATAGTCGCTTATAAGGGGGCTACGTCAGTGGGAATTATAATAAAAAAACATATATAGTTGTATATTTTTAAATAATACTTTATTTTCAAATTAATAATGAAATTCGTTTAGTAATAACTTTGTCTATATCTTGTATCTGGTGTTTGATGTACCAATCTTACTGACGGAATTTCGTTCGTTAGCACTTCGACCTCTTTATTTGACACAGGAATGGTTTCTGTTACAGTTTCTATGTTAATATTTTCTAGGTCCCCGTGGGGCTCCATTTCTTCTCTGTCCGAGTCCATAGGCTCTTCAGTGACAGGAACAGATTCTTGTGTAGTAGTCATATCTTCATCTTCTTTTAATGAAAACGTTATTTTAAGAACTCTGCTATCATAAGTATATTTACCAGTCGACATATCCACGTTAGATGGTAAAGTACGTACACTCAAATGGCTCGTAAGAGATTGACTGTTAAAACTGTGAACAGCTTTGATCAATAGTTGAGATCCTCTTCTTATAATCGTGATGTCTTTTTTATCGAAATCTGACAGCGGAAGTTGAATTCTGTATTCTCCATTTTCGATTCCTTCGCTCAGCGTGATGGTTGGGAATTGACTTCTTAAATTCACCAACATATCTTCTAATGACATCATGTCTCGTAATAAAGAACTTTGGAAATCAAAAAATGGGCTATGGATTAGATCTTCGTTCGGATAGTGATGTGGGTAATATTTGTGGTTTTGATATGGATTGGGAAAGGTTTCGAGGTCGAATTGAGGAGCAGCCGAAGCCACCGCGGCAATTAACACAACACATGTAAGTTTCAACATCGCGTTTGCAATTATAATTGTATACTGGCAGCTCTGCGAAGTGACATCCATATTTATAGTCTTAGTTCAAGGGTTATCAGTTAAGTTGTAGTAAACAAGCGATTCCAGAAATTCAATTGAGTCATAATAATCATTTGTTTTGTTTGTCTAACTAGTTTAGGTACCCAAAACTATTTATAAAATAATCTTTATAAATAGAGCAAGGAATGTAAAGTAAAGTATTAATTAATTTATTTAAATTGTAGTAATGTAAGATGTACATTAGGCGGGCTTAATGACTGAGCATTTTCTGACTACCAACTTTTAGGAGTGTGGAAAGTTATGTATGGGTACAATTTTATTTAATATTATACACTTAAAAAGTATTATCACGACCGTATCCCTTTGGGGTAGTCAGTAACCACGCTTTTTTTTTGAAGCAGATTCACATTTTGCCAACTTTATTTTAAGCCTATTATGCCAAGTGGCAAGCTCGTCGAAGTCTCACCAGGAATCGAACCCGGTACCTCCGTGTCTAAATGCACGGACTAAACCTCAGATCACGGAGGCAGTTCTCAGACAGCCAAACCTTTAAATGTATGTAGGTAGGTTGCTTTGGGAAATAGGAGAGCTAAAGTTCCTAAACACAGTGAAGCAGTGTTACTATTGATAAATACACTTTATTACCCGACTGCGCGATACAAAGAAGGGTAATGTGTTTATGTTTGTTCCTTTATGGCAAGCTGGAGACCAAACGCGTTGGCTGACTTTGATGATTCTCACGTCAATCGATTTGTCTTCTCGCGAGTCTCACTGAAGACATGCCGTTAATTATATTTTATTAATCAGTGGAAACATAGACATTCCATATTGTGGAAAATTAAAAAATAAAAGTCGACGATTGATAATAATCGAATATTTACTTGAAAATCATTTTGACGTTTCTTTAATCATTTTTTTTTACGTTTATTTGTCATAGATTTAGCAAAATCATCGTTCCAGTGCCTCGGAGAGCACGTTAAGCCGTCGTCTGTCCCAGTTCCACTAATACCAACTTGTGGAACTTTAATAAAATATAATTACGAGTATCATTGTACCCTCACCAAACTAGCTGGCCAGCGTTGGTGAGTGTAGGCCGAATTCTACTCTGTGTTCTAGTGACTGTGATGTTAATGAAATAAAAAGTAGCTTCTCATTGCGGAGCCGGAATACTTCAGCACTTTCTCGATTTAGTTTCCGTGCTTGAAGTGTCCTTAAAGTGTGATTCTTAAAGTGTCCGTTGTCGGTCCGATAGAACATACGCCTAGTCAGGCCGACGACAATCCTCAATAGTAGGCATCTCCAGATCTCGAGCTATGACGGAACTGACAAACAGACAGTACAGTCGTCCAGTCCCAGATGTCTGATGGGCCTGGGTTGGGGATGGACATTCCCCCGTCAGTTCAGTTCAGTCTTGGAAATTCATGCACTTATTTTTTATTATGCACAATTTATGCACTGTTAACGGCGCCCATTAATTCACGAACCCAGGGGGTCTAGATTACTGCAGCTCTTCTCCAAGAGCTCTCTTTCTCTCTAGGAAGTGGTCTCCCGTTGGGGGGCCGAGCGCAAGACGGAGCGATATGAAGATGCTTGAAGTGTGCATTGTCGGCCCGATAGATCATTCGTCTAGTCAGGCCGACGACGAATATATCAATAAGGTAGGTAGGCATCTATAGATCTCGAGCTATGACAAAATTACGCCCGGTGTATGGTTTTGAGCGCCATGTTATGCTGACTTTGTATCTTAACGCTATTGGTCTTGGCCAGGCTGGAACGGCAAGCTGGTATGTTTCTGTAGTTTAAAATAATGCCATCTATGCAATTACCTAGACACTACTTCAACATTGAATTACAAAATGATTCTGCCACTTGATAATGGATAGCGCTGGATGCTGCGCTTTTATAGTTCTACTAACCACCAATAGATGGCGGTGAAGACTAACAACAAAATAATTTCGGTATCTTCAAGGCAAGAATTTCTTAACGAGGTATACTTCAAGCTATTTCAGGATATCGTCCCTTCTAGCGCGCGGCATAGATAAGTGGTCCTGGAGGAGAGCTGAACCTAATCCACCTGTGTTTGTAAACCACACGGTCGTTGTTGTACAGTCGACCAAAAAAGTGATCTACCACCTATTTACATGTCATCTAACAATAAGGGTTGATTAGTGCATATATTACCAGCAAATAGTTATCCACTCAATTCCCGGCTAAAACAAAGAATGTTCCCGTCCTCAACCCAGGCCGGTAGTTCACCACTTCATTAGTGGTTTTGTTTACATTTCGATTCCGATCCAATAAGAATGCTATTAGGACCGCCTTGTAGCTTCACTCCGTTCAAAGTCACGTAACTAGGTACCGTTAGCTTCTCTGTCTGATTTGCTTATTATTTTCCACTTCGAAATAAAATTAAAACATTTTAATTTAAAATACCTACTTATTTATTTATTTATTAAAAACTTTATTGCACAAAGTACAAAGGCGGACTTAATGCCCGTAGACATTTTCTGACAGCCAAACCTTAGGGACAAATTAGAACATTTATAGGTGCAATGAAATAAATATTAATAGTAGGATAAATTCTTACTACACGATAATAATTCTGTGGTCTAACCGTTAATGGCCGGTAACTGAATCCTTCCTTAGTTAATCTGTATGGGAACGCCTCTATTTAAGTGAACGAACACCACTAATGAAGGATTCAGTTATCGGCCCTAAGATTAACTAATTCTTGGATTTAGAACAGGCAGTACCGGGTTCGATCCCTGGTCGAGACACAATTAATTTGTGAGTTAGGTACGATAGAGACATCGTCGAGCTTGCCACTTGTCATGATGGGCCTATAGTAAAGTTGGCTAAATGTGAATTTGTTTTTTTAAAAGAGTGGTTTCTGACTACCCTGGAAGGGATACGGTCGTGACAATACTTTTATATTTTAGCAGTTGTCCCATAGCCGCCGACGCCCAACTAATTAATGGCTATTTTCTCGCTCAAGATTTTTTTTTTTTTTTTACAATGCAAAATACAATGAATATTCATTCCGTGTAAACAAAAGAGATGCATATATTAGTATTTGATCGCTGATTGTTTACACTGCCGACGAGGACTCGATCCACTCGTTTGTCGCCGAAAAGCTATTAAAGATAATACTCTCTCAGCTTTGCTCGGTTAGCGGTCAGGAGAGACGAAAGACTAACCAGCGGTCATTTCTCTACAGTGCGAGAAATACTATCGGGACTACACATTCTCTAATCGCTGCTCGCCAACTCGTTTCTAGCTTAACTCGCTTCTAGTTCATTGTGGGCAGCTAAAAAATTAAAAAAAAAATACACTTTAAATTACATTATTTTTTTGTGTCAACCATACAAGAGTGACCAAAGCTGCAAGTTAATTGCGAAGTGACAATCCTAATAGCATTTTAATTGGACCTACATTGCGTACCAAGCTTGTGATAGAAGAATTAGTCATGTTTGATTTACTCTAAAGCTCTTAAGTAAATATGGCCATGAAAGTGTGAGGGAGAAAAAGCTAACGTACGGCGAAAGTTGTCTCTTTCTTTATTTCTTAGTCCCATTCTAGAAAGAAAAAAAGAAAAACAATTATTGTCACAAATAATCACATCTTAAAATACAAAGAAATTTAAAAATACATTGAGATTTTGGTAAAATTTAAGTTTGGTTCAAATAGGGAAAAAAGCTCTGCAATAAGCCGATAACTAACAAATATAAAAACTAATTAATAAATATTTAAAAATATCTGAGTACGTAAAAAAAATAAAAACTGAAAATAAAAAGAAAACAAACAAGCCCAAGTTGTTTAAGTCGCCAAAAGATTGATAACCGCTTTGTAGTACATTGAAATAATTTTATATATTTTATTATATAGTGGCTTTATCAATCGGGACCAAAGAGTACTATTTGGTCGGGACCATAGATATACTCGTAGTAAATCTATGGTCGGGACCCATTAAAAACCGGGGAAAAGGAGTTCTTCGCGCCATTTTGCGTGAACATGTCAAGTGCAAGTTTTTGTTTTGTAAATTAATTTACTGTGGATATTATTGGCCAAAAGTGGTGTTGTTTTGTTTAATAATGTGCTGCAATGTGAATAATTATGAAAAACAATAAATTGGACTTTATTATTGGTGTTTGGGCTATAATGCCGCGAGTGACTCCAAGTAAAGCATCAAATTCTGCAACATCTGGAATTTGATGATCCCCAACTCGGTTATGAACTCTGTTATAAACATATATTATGCAAATAAATTACGTGTTTAGGACTGATGTATGTACAATGTCCTTTAAAGACAATTAAAAAAAAAAAAACCGGGACAGGTTCAAATCATCCCAACAATGGGTCCTGACTGTTAAAGTTTTATTAACTTTCTAAATATTAAAATTAGGAACATTTTAAAGATGTATTAATCATAATTATATTTGTTTAAGTAAAATAGAAAAAAGTCGTTATAAATGTTTTTTTTTCAATATTTTTTTTTTTTTTTGCTAATTTTCTCTGTCTAAAATTAGATACCTATATGTAAAAAACGCGGTGGTAACTCGGTTGTAAGAACGCGTTCCTTAAATCCTACAAAGGTCGGTTCAAACCCACCCGGCATGTACCAATGAGAAATACACTTTTCTTACGTACATTTGTCATAGATTTACAACACCACCGTTCCCGTGCCTCGGAGAGCACGTTAAGCCGTCGGTCCCGGTTTCACTAATACCAACTTGTGGAATCGTTAATAAGTTGACATCATATCAACGACAAGCCGTCTGGCCAGCGTGGTGAATGTAGGCCAAATTCTCCAGATTTATGTTCTGGAAGGCCCATCTCCAGCAGTGGAGGTCTGGGACGCTGTGTTCTAGGGGCTGTAATGATGATGTAAAAAAAATGTCCGAAATTTTATTACCTATCTAGAAATGGGGTGTACCAGGCAAAGCTTTTTATAGATGTCGCTAGCGACATTGGTACCTTGTTTTGCACCTATGTCGCATCATTTTAAAAATGTTTTTGTAGTTTTTTATTTTTATATCAGAAAAATGTATTTAAATTAACGTTACCTACCTTAAAAGACGAATTAAGAAAGCGCACACCGTCTTTAAAAAGAAAAAAGGTTTTATTAATAGAACGGCAATTTACAGATTACCATATCTTTGATTTCACTTACAAATTTCGATTTGTACACTAAAAAGCTGCTCACATCGGCATAATATCCAGAAAATAATAAATTTCGTAATAAAAATACAAGTTTTCTATGCAACTGACAGTTTTATTAGGTACCATCTATCATGCGCCATCTACCGTGATAAAAAATTAGTGATACACCCCATTGTTAGACTATATTTTCAAAAGTACACATACTACAAAAGTGTTAAATGTGACAATGTAAATAATTTAAACATCGAAACGCAACCCTAATTGTAATAGTCGAAAAACTGCAGAACTGTGTGGCATTCAGCCAACTTTTACATGCTATTTATAATATTACTATTCATATTGGTAAACCTATATAGGATAAACATAAATCCATAACAGTAGCTAAAGAATTAATTATTACTGACATTTAGTATAAAACGAATTTTATTCGAAGGAAATTAATATACATTAAAAATAAACTAAACTATAAATAAAAAAAAATCTCTAGAGACGTCCCATCCGAGATAGTCCCAAGGAGACTGGCAACATTTCCCCTCTGTATTGCGAGGCTAATACGTTGGCAGAAATAATTGCCAACCTTCCCGTCTCCAGACCTTTCTGTCAGCTGCTTTGACAACTCCTTGGCCAAGCGCCTCGCTGACGGTCCTCATGGGCCCATCGTCTCGACTCCAAACGGCGCAAATTCGTAACCGGTACCAAGGTTGGCGTATTTGCGCAATTTGAGGTTCTCCGCAGAAAGCGCCACTCTTCCCGCGAGGTCGCCTGGATGTGAGATGGAGCTAATGTGTCTACACACGTCGCATCCCACACCAGAGACCTGCCAAGTTTCCACGGCCTAACAGTCATTCCGACGGCTCTTGCCATCGCTCCGCACAATGCCAGATGCTTCTAAGATTGCGGGTACACCAGCAGTGACAAGAGCCCTTCGGGTGATATCGTTGAGAGCCGTGTGACGAGGAATGCGGCCAGCACTTTTAGCACAAGAAAGCCCGTGGTGTCCGAGATGATCGACTGGTTCTCCGCATCGTCACTGGTGGACAGTCCGGGCTCCGGGACGAAGGCACACCGCCACGGTGATTGAATGATTCGTTACTTCTATTTTTTTATTTAAAGATCTTAAGGTAGGAGGTAAAATAAATAAAACAACACCTAAAAGTAAAAAGCGGGTATATTTAATACTTGACTTAAAATGACTTAAATTAAACATAATCAGCACATTGAGATACCTTACAAGAAATATTAATTACATTACTATATACAATTAAATATTAATAACAAATTTTCCGAACAGGACCTGTTTTTGTGATTGGAATAATTCTTTCTCCTATTGAAGGTAATGGAAGAACTCGGGGAGCGGTGATGGTAAGCACGCCGTCAGAAGATAGTCTCGATTCAACAGTACTCGGCAAGCAACCTTTGGGCAGCCAATATTTTCGCACAAATCTACGAGAAATATATCCATGTTCATCTTCCTTCTCTTCATGGTTTCCTTCTATAACCACTGCACCATTAATCACTTGCACACTTATTTCATCCGGCGCAAAATGCTGTACATCGATATCCACTTCAAACTTCTCATTATCACTTGAATCCCTTGTGTTGATATGCAACTCCTTCAGTATTGAATTCAGCGGCTCCATTGTCTTGAAGAAATCTTGTGGCACAATAGGGTACGGAGACACCATATCGCGTATAAATTGCGGTAAAAGAGACATTTTTTCTTTAAAACTTCCTTTCCTAGTTCACAACTGCGCTGCTCAAAGCAAAATGCGTATATCGGGGACCCTACCCGTTGTTTATATACTCGAATGTAAACAGCGTCACCTACAAGAAACAACTCGAATCTTCTCGAATAAAATGACATCTGCGCACTCGAAAGGTCTAGAAATTTTGCCAGCGCCATCTATTAGTGGGTAGTAAAATCACAAATGTGGCTGTTATTTTATTGTTATTTGTATTAAAAAATCCTAAACTAACATAATCAAAAATATTTAAACTTTGTTAAAGCTAAACTTACTATATTATTGGTATGTATTGGTAAAATAATCGTACAAAAAAAATTACATGTGGTAAAGCGCCACCATACGGTGAGTAGCGAAACTAAAACTTTCCATAGAAAAGTTCTGGATAAGTCGTTATCGATTTTACAAATCCATTTAATTTAATGATAATAATATTATTATCACATTACTTTGCGAGAAAACTCGAGATATTTGAGCCAATATCTCAAGTGAAGATCTAGTTTATTTTAATAATAATGGTAAGTCTCTGTTGAATGATCCATTGCGTATTGCGCATACGTTATAGCCTTGGAATTCATTGGTAAAACGCAATGGATTAAAAAAGACATTATTGTACGTTTAATGCGGATTACGATACCATTTGCACAAGCAATTATGTCGCATGCAGCACTATCAGCCGGTTACAAAAAGGATCATTAAAATCTATAGTAATTGGTAGCTTGTCACTTTGGTTATTTCAGCCGTGGCTCGTAGGCATGCGTTAAACATGTCAAAAGATAATCCTTTCTGTAACCGGCCTCCTTTCCCCTTAATTATTCACCTTGAGATATTTTCAAAAGCATTTGACATCTGATCCTCGCGAATACTACTAAATCCCCAGAAATATTCTCGGGCCTTCAGAAGTGGAAGTCTAGGATTGTAGGGGCTGTTATGATAATGATTATTGCAATGATCACTTAATACATAATATTAATATATTATCTAGAGGCTATCAACAGGGCAAGTGACGCTATTAGGTATCCCATTAGGTTTTAAATACTTACATCAGTCCTATAGTGCTGCAGACCTTGACCACCGGAATTACATTGAGAGTGTCACCAAATCAGCGTTAAAAAACTCGGAATACTAAACAAGGTGAAGCGCTTTTTCCCGCCTTCAATCAGACTGTTGCTATGCACAGATCAGATCATGCGTGGAATACTGTTCTCACCTTTGGGATGGCTTCTCCAAGTATCTTACAGATGCTCACAATGTCCTGCGAGCTGTTTGAATTGTGGACGATGCCACTATATCTGAAACTCTCGAATCCCTGCAGCTTCGCCAAGATGTGGCGATAAATTAATTTATTTAAATAATAAACTGCCTCCGTGGTCTAGGGGTTAAGTGCGTGGATTTAGTAGCGATTTGGGTTCGATTTCTGGTCTGGACAAAATAATTTATTTGTGATAAGTATTTCTCGAGTTTGGTAGGTTACCTAGTTGAGTAAGTTCTGTTTGGTAGTTGTGGTAATGGTAACTAAAGGCTTCTTAAAAAACAATGGAAAAGATACGGTCGTGATGATACTTTTAAGAGAGAAGTGGAAGAGTATATATAATAATAATAATAAAATAACAATAATGGAAATTGGAGCTATTCCTTGCCATACTGTATCACCCTATCTGGCCAGGTATTTTGTTTAGAATTGTTATTAATAAATTTTGACTTAACCGAGTATTCCGACAGGATCCTATGGCGATAAATATATCAATAAAAAAAAATAAAAAATAAAGGAACATACATATTTAAATTATAGGTTGATAAATACATTACATACATACATACAAGTACGTACTTTAAGTTATAAACTTTTTTTTATCTTACTGGAACGAGCCATCGATGAGTTATAGAATTACCCCTCTGGTATGTCGCGTATTTTAGAGTTCAACCTACTACGGTCAGTCCGTAAACAGACGCACTAGTGATGCGTAGTGTATACTTCAATATGAGAACTGTAATATTATTACTGTGCTTTAGTTTTTACCGGTAAGTGTATTATTATCATTAATAGCACTAGAACATAAAGTCCTGGACCTCCAATGGAGATAGGCCTTCCAGAACATATGTTTGGGGAAATTTTAGTTTCCACAAGTTGGTATTAGTAGAACCGGGACCGGACGTTGGTGTTGTAAATCTATGACAAATGTACGTAAGAAAAGTGTATTAATATTTTACTTATTTGTGCCATTTTTTGAGTCTAGTACGCTGGAGACATAAACTTAGCTATATGTGGCGTGGTTTCTGACCACCGCAAGAGATACGGTCATGATGATACTTTAGGTACTTCTTAACCACAAAAATAAAACACAGGGTCCTGGACCTCCACTATTGAAGATGGGCTTTCCAGAACATATATCTGGAGAATTTGGCCTGCACTCGCAACACTGGCCAGGCGAGGGTCTGATGTAAATATACATCACAATTTTATAACGATTCTACGAGAACAATTTGGTATTAATGAAACTGGGACCGAGACGACTTAACGTGCTTTCCGAGGCACGGAAATGGTGGTGAAGAAGGCGAATTTCTAAGCGTTCCATGGATTCAGCGTACGGAAGAGATGAATGATGTCTCGGGCTTGCGACTGACCAGCTGGTATACAAAGGAGACGGTAACCATCCACCATTGTGCTCCTCTCTCTACCCTCTCAAATACTGTATGATTCCGTTAATGCCGCTTGGTAGGTCGTTCCATAAATGTATTGCAGACCTGCTAAAGCCCAATTCTTTCAGTAACTGGTGCAAAGATGTAGCTGGAATTCCTCTCACACCAACTTCCACTGCGTCAAGTTGACTATTGAACCCGTTCCTGATGATTTCTTCTGAGAGATCGTAATATGTATTTGTTAGTAAAATAAAGTATCATCACGACCGTTTCCCTTTCGGGGTGATCAGACACCACGCTTATAAATAAGCGGTTAGCCAACTTTACTATAGGCCAATCATGACAAGTGGCAAGCTCGTCGATGTCTCCAGCGTACCAAACTCGAGAAATATTACAAATAAATTAAATAGTAACTAAATATATTTATTTACATTTATAAATATTTTTGTGTCCCGACCAGGAATCGAACCCGGTACCTCCGAGTCTTAATCCACGGTCTTAACCGCTAGACCACGGAGGCAGATTTGTTAGATTAGGTATACTTATATTGTGTTCTTTTGGAATATTTGGTAATTATAACAAATGTACGTAAGAAAAGTATTTCTCGCCTGGTTTCGAACCGGGATCCTTTTCTTTAGGTTTGCAAAGCGTTCATGCAACCGAGCCACTGCCCGCTTAATACAATAGTCACTTATTTTGAATAGGCAGTTATTTATAAAAAAAAGTATCTACCTATACTACCCGCAAATAAAAAATGGCACTGCATTATAATAGGGACGATTCCATTCGGTTCTCGAATGCACACAATAATATTATTATTGTCTATTTTTGCCGGTTATTGATAACAAAAAAAATAACCTTTGTACCTACTGTGCAGCGTTTGTATGCATTCCCTATTCTAGTAAATTTATTATTCATTTTAAACCAAGCTTGTCGTTATTAATATATATTATTAATATTTTTCATATACTAGCCGACATGTAACCTTGCACCCATCTGATGTTAAGTGGCGCGCATGAAATGTAAGCAACTGGAATCAGACATTCATGACTGACATCAGTCCCTAACACTATGATGGGCATGACGGCAATTCGAGCCTGATCCCGAAACGTGTGGGTTTTTCGGAACTAACGGTGGATACTTCCCCGCACCGGCAGACAGACGGCAGACCATCAGTCTGTACCAATGAGAAATACAGTTTTCTTACGTAAAGTCATTTATTTACAACACCATCGCTCCCCGTGCTTCGGAGAGCACGATAAGCCGTCGGTCCCGGTTCCACTTATACCAACTTGTGGAATCGTTAATTGTCATTCAAAAAGTGACATCAAGTCTGGCCAGGCGTGGCGAGTGTAGGCCAAATTCAAATATTAATGCCGCCATTTTTATTTATTTATATACGTATGGTTTCTTAGGAAAAGTTGTTTGTTTCTATATATATAGAAGAGAAAACAAATAAAAATAATAATAAAAAAAAAACATGTTCTAAATCACTACCAAGTGTTGATGCTTTGCCCCAAATATTGCACAGCCCTCTTGGCTCGTGAGGTGTTGGTAGACGAGCTGTTTTGAATACGCCTTCAAAATTGTCTGTTCCATTGGTCCAATAAGCTGGGTGTGTTTCCGCCGCTTGAGGTTCTCAGCTTGTGATGCAGCCAAATTTTAGTTGATAAATTTCGAGCCTGTTGAGTTTGTCTTTATGCGGAACGTAAATAGTTTTAATGGCGGTTTCCTTATCGGTTAATGATGAAGACTATCTTATTTTCAGATCAGTGCCAGCAAAAGTTCACAATGCAATATTTCCAAAAGATTTCGTCTTTGGAGTGGCTACTGCTTCCTATCAAATAGAAGGCGCATGGAATGTATCAGGTACTGCAGCTGAATAGGAAACCAGTTTTAGTACATGTTTTATTACAAATTTGTTTTTTCATTTTATTTAAATCAATTTATATTTAAAAAAAAAAAAAAAAGACTCGGAGGTACCGGGTTCGATTGCTGGTCGGGACACAAAAATATTTATTAATGTAAATAAATACATTTAATTATTATTTAATTTATTTGTGATATTTCTCGAGTTTGGTACGCTGGAGACATCGACGAGCTTGCCACTTGTCATGATTGGCCTATAGTAAAGTTGGCTAAATGTGAATCCGCTTATTTATAAGCGTGGTTTCTGACCACACCGAAAGGGAAACGGTCGTGATGATACTTTTTACTTTAAAATATTATATTTGCAAAAACTTAACGCGCTCTTATAAAACGCTCCGCTCTGGGTTAAAAATATTGTGACGTCACAGCACACAAAACAAACAAATCGCTCATACATTTATGTACAGTATTCCCAAATTAGTAATGCACATACAGATCTTCGCTAATTGTCGTATTCCCGGAAACACCCGAATCATTGAATCGTAAGAGCCTAAACATTGCACTTGCATTTTGCACCTTGTTCGAAAGAAATAGAAGTCAATATCATGTGTACACAATCGAAAACAATTCGGGCGGTCGGTGACTGCATGTGTTCTCTCTGAGTGGAATTATATAGAGCTGATATTACATACCGTTCTTGGTTTTGTTTTCAAAGGTGAATTTAATTTCAACTTCAATTATCTTATTCAACTTTAAATAGTTTAAGTTGTAAAATAGGAAAACGTACTAACAACTAGCACAAAACACATAATTCTACTAAATTATGCATGAAGAAAATGCACTTAACCACTCTATATACATATCGTCTTCGAACGCTCGGGGAATACGACCGTTGCCGAACAGTGACGAAGATTTCTATGCGCATTATCACTTTGGGAGAACTGTACATTTTTATGGACTAATTATTTAATAATTACGGAAGGACTTTAGAATTAAAATTTGGTACGCTTGAGACGTCGGCGAGCTTGTCACTTGTCATGATGGGCCTATAGTAAAGTTAAAATAAAAATGCATGTTAAAACTGTGAATACAATTTAGCCCAAATCCCCATACAACCTAAATGATGTCCTATGTGCCCTGAGGTAAGCTAAACGTTTAGAAACACTCAGAAAGAGATTACGGTCGTAATGATACTTTATGTCATTATGATAAACATTTAATGTCTTAACACAATGATAATATTTAATCATTGTGCAATTCTTTTGCAATGCTATATTTAGATTGATCCAGGGTCTAAGGCCTGACAGGCAGGTCACTAACCCTAGTCCCTTGGCCAGGTAAAACGCAGGTAAAATAAATATCTTTAAATAAAATCGTTTTGCGTTGTTAAGTAGTTAATTTGCTATAATTTACAAAAAGATATACTTACAGCAAATAAACAAAATAATAATAATATAATACCTACATAAAACAATAATTTTTACTAGGTAACTATATAACTAGTTTAAAAAAACTGCCATACTGTTTAACTGCCTCCGTGGTCTAGCGGTTAAGTCCGTGGATTAAGACTCGGAGGTACCGGGTTCAATTCCTGTTTGGGACACAATAATATTTATTAATTTAAAATTATAAAATTATAATAAAAAAAATATAATTTATTTGTAATATTTTTCGAGTTTGGTACGATAGATCTCTAGAAGAGCTTGCCACTTGTCAAGATTGGCCTATACATAAAGCCTGTATATAAAGTTGGCTAAATGTGAATCCGATTCTAATAAGCGTGGTTTCTGACCCCCCCGGAAGGAATTTTATTTTTAGTTTAAAAAAAAAAGTTAAAAAGTAATATTTATTACGGATAAATTACATAATTATTTATACATAAAAAATATATAGATAAGAGTGAAAACAATGGGGTGTATCAGGCAAAGCTTTTTGTAGATGTCGCTAGAGGCACTGGTACCTTGTTTACAGCTATGACGGATCATTTCTTAAATGTTTTTGTGTTTTTTTTTATTTTTATAACAAAAAGAATAATTTTAACATAGCGTTATTTACCTTAAAAGACGAATTAGGAAAGCGAACATTGTCTTTAAAAAGAAAAAAAGGTTTAATTAATAGAACGGCAATTTTGAGATCATCATATTTTTGATTTCGCTTGGAAATCTCGATTTGTACACTTAAAAGCTGCTCACTTCGGCAATATAACCAGAAAATAATAAATTTCGTAATAAAAATACAAGTTTTATATGACATTTTATATGTTTTATAACTGACAGTTCAATTGGGTACCGTCTATCATGCGCCATCTATCGTGATAAAAAGTTAGTGATACACCCCATTAAAAATAATATAAAAGTAAAGTATCATCACGACCGTATCGCTTTCGAGGATACTAATTTTAAAGGCTATAATAAAGCGGTAACATCGACAATACTGGAAATGTGCAACAAAAATGTGGTCTTCAAATATCTACTGGGGCATGTTTGATAAGAAGATTTGGTGCACCGTATGACATCTTATCTGTCTTATTCGCTGAGTTTCAAAGATAATCTCTTAAAAAGTAAAGTATCATTACGACCGTTTCCCTTCCGGGGTGGTCAGAAACCACGCTTATAAATAAGCGGATTCACATTTAGCCAACTTTACTATTGGCCAATCATAATAATATAATTAGAAAGAAGAATCTTAAAAGAGCGTGCACCAACAAAATATTATTCAATAATCATATCTTTTTATTGTTTTTTTTTATTTTAATTCAACATTTAATTTACCCCAGCATTAAAATATAATTTAATTACATAGTCAATAGGTTAAGATTTTTTTTTTTTTAATTGTCTTTAAAGGACATTGTACAGAATACATCAGTCCTAAACACGTAATTTATTTGCATAATATATGTTCATAACAGAGTTCATAACCGAGTTGGGGATCATCAAATTCCAGATGCTGCAGAATTTGATGCTTTACTTGGAGTCACTCGCGGCATTGTAGCCCAAACACGTCGTGTAAAATATGGGAGTCCACAGCGCGGGAAAACCGCAAAAAATAAACTGCAGCTTGTGCCCTATATTTAAAGTCCAATTTATCGTTTTCCATAATTATTCACATTGCAGCACATTATTAAACAAAACAACACCACTTTTGACCAATAATATCCACAGCAAATTAATTTACAAAACAAAAACTAGCACTTGACATGTCCACGCAAAATGGCGCGAAGAACTCCCACGGTTAAAATTAATGTATGAAATAGTTACAACACACTATTTATACGATTGGGTTCTTTATTATAGATAAACACTGGATTTCAAATCGGCGGGATCAAAACTATGTAATTATTAACGTAAAAAGATTATGAAAACACAATATATTAACTATGAAATAAAAAGTAAATCATTATGATACGAGAACATTTTATTTTCTCACATTTCTGCCCATTTCTCTAAGAAACATGGGTATTCTCATTTAATTAATCTCAGCTCCATAATATCTCACCTTAACATATATTTTTTAATATTTCTAATATTAGTAGTGGAAGTTAGTGCGAGGGTATACCAGCAAAATCTTCGCACCACTTACTGTAATAAATGGGCCTAGGCAGGTCTGCCGTTAATACATTTATGGAAAGAGCTTTGAAGACGGCATTAACGGAATCATATAGTGTTTGGTTGGAAATGGAGAGGAGAAAAATGGTGGATGGTTAGCGTCTTGTTGGTGGACGATGGCACCGGCACTCTCACGGTGAATCCATGGAATGCTTAGATATTTGTTTTATTGTTTTAGATAAATCTGAAAGTATCTGGGACCGTTATACTCACGAGCACAGTGAGAGGGTATTCGACCATTCTTCCGGAGATGTAGCCACGGATTCATATCGGCTGTTTAAAGAAGACGTCAGATTGCTAAATAAACTAGGCGTCGACTTCTACCGCTTCTCAGTCACCTGGCCTAGGTTACTGCCAAAAGGGCTCAGCAATACAATCAGCGATGATGGATTAAGGTAATAGAGTAGTTGACTAGAGTAAAGAAGATTTTTGTTTTAATTAATACATTGTTTTGGGGATATTGAATGTCACCACAAAACATTAGTCAGCGTGAGTGACGTCACTTAATAATAAATATTGTAAACTGCCACAAGATATATTTGCTTAGATAAGTTACCGAGTACCTATTTTATTACAAAGTAAACCAGGAACTTTAAAGGGGTTAAACGCGTTAGCATCTCTCTCGCTTGCACAATCCAATATTTTCATATTTTATTTCAAGTCTAAGTGTGCGTTTGAGAAATATAGTCTATGAACTTCTAGGAAATAAAATTAAGGACATTTTGGTCATATTTTCACTTGCATACCCTATACGGTGGCTCAGATGTAAGAACGCTTTCCTTTATAATCCTACTACAAAGGTCAGTTCAACCCCCCCCCCCCCCCCCCCAGCATGTACTAATGAGAAATAAACTAGATTTACAACACCACCGTTCCCGTGCCTTAAGCTCGTCAAGCCGTCGGTCCGGTTCCATTAAAAACCAACTTAAGAAATCGTTAATAAATTGTCATAAAAAATTGACATCAGATTCTCGCCTACCCGTCTAGTTTAGGCCAAAATCTCCAGGTATATGTTCTGAAAGGCCCATCTCCAACAGTGAAGGTCTAGGACGCTGTGTTCTAGTTGCTGTGATGATAATGATGATCCTAACTAATTTTTGATAGATAAAAATAGCATTAGCAATAGCAATTAAAACATCCCAATAAATGCCCGTAATTTTATTTTCTAGAAAAAAATATAGACTACAGTTCTTAAGTACACACATGAAAAATATTTGAATTAATCGAATGTGCGAGTGAGAGGGAAGCAAAAGCTTTAACGGCTTTTAACGGGACTAAAAATTATCAGCCTTCATATACTCGTAAGCATTTATATTGATATGTCGGAGATTTTGCTCAATAAATGGACCGGTTACTAAATACATGTATCCGGTTCATTTTTTGTCTGCACAAATCCGACCACATCTCTGACTATCGTGCTAAGTTGAAGTGGCTGCCTATTCGTTGTCGCAGGAATTTCAGAGCCCTCTGTCTCCTGTTTTCTGTGCTGAATGAGCCTGCGACACCGAAATACCTCAAGGACAACTTTGCCTATCTCTCTTCCTTCCACGACAAATCTCTTCGCTCCCCTCACAACTCGCTCCTTTCTGTCCCCTCACACCATACTGGATTTGTTTCCAGTTCCTTCTTAGTCGCTGCAACAAACCTATGGAACAATCTCTCGACCAATATAAGGCAAGCTGATACCAGGTCGTCTTTTATAAAAAAACTAGTATATTCGCATTTTATATATAGCTCCAAACCAGGGTAGTAAGTTTTATATATGTATTTTATTATTGTGTTTTGATATTATAATATATATAAGTAATTGTATAATATTTTTAAATTATCCTATAATTATATTATTGTTACTGTCACTTTCATTGCACCTATATTTGTTCAAATTTGTCCCTAAGGTTTGGCTGTCAGAGAATGTCTACGGAGATTAAGTCCGCCTTTGTACTTTGTGCAATAAAGTTTTTAAATAAAAAATAAAAAAAATACAGTCCGACATCTCGAGAGTAAAAGTTAATGTTAAATTGTTTTGTACGTGCTTGACCTACTCATAAGATATCTCCTTCCAGGTACTATAACGAGTTGATAGAAGAACTCCTGAAGAGCAACATCGAGCCAATAGTGACGATGTACCACTGGGATCTACCACAGAGCTTGCAAGATCTAGGAGGCTGGACCAATCCTATCATTGTAGACTATTTCGTGGATTACGCTGAGGTAAGTTTATATCCAGTAGGTTAGCAACTGCTCAACATCATCTTTTCACTGCTGAATATTCAAGGGTCATCATTTTACGTGATCTCTTACCATCCAACCTCCACTAGCATTCTTATTTGTAGGATTCTATGAGCCAATTACAACTTTCAACTCAAGAACCATAATGTGGACTGTCAGTGTAATTTCAAGTTACAGTAAACTTTTTTTTATGTTGTTAATTTTTTTGTTTTAAGGTGTTGTTCCAAAAGTTCGGAGATCGCGTCAAGATGTGGATAACCTTCAACGAGCCATTCTCCTTCTGTGGCGAGGGGTACGGAGGTGACGATGCTCCAGGAGGCAGATCGAGCGGGTTCGAAGCCTACCTTTGTGGACACAACGTCATCAAAGCTCACGCCATGGTCTACCGCATGTACGAGGAGAAATACAAATATTCTCAAAATGGTAGGAGTTAACTGCTTCCACGATCACCTTTAATTCTTCATTGTCAACTAGGGTCTCCGGTCGTCCACGGGATTCGTTCTGTGGGTCAAAATTAACAGAACAAAAACGATGGAAGTAAAAACGTTCCGTGGTTAATTTTACAGTACCTTCTCCATACACATCAATAATCCTTCGAGCTGTTCCTGCAGCGTTGGTGCTACGGTGGAAATCATATTCGTAAATAACGCAATATATTAAATTTTTCATATTGTGAACAGACCAGATGTCAGAGAAAATCTAATGGCGTGAAAATAAATGAAACAATAAACCGTTGCTTTTGAACTACATAGCTAGTCAAGACGATCTGATTAGATGATAATCAGATTTAAACTTACAAAGCTTATAAATAGGAACAAAACATTAGTCACTTCTTCAATACCACTGCTCGACAATGTATTTGTGATATTTAAATATTGGCAAAACATATCCTTTTAGTTTAGTTTTAATGGATATGTTTACAGGTTCAGTTGGCATAACTATCTGCATGCCGTGGATGCAGCCTGCTACCGATGATCAGGCAGACAAAGATGCAGCTGAAAGAAGTATTCAATTTACCGTAAGTACAGTTTCTCTATCCAAAAGCGTTTAAATATTTCCTCGCCATGCATAGTAGCCGTCAGTTCCAAGTCGACATCTTAAAGCACATTCATTTCACTGCTACGAGTAAATGCAGTTTACTCCAGAATTACCATAAATAATCCACTGATCAGGTCTCTCATTGAAGAGATTGGTTTATATTATTTTTTATTCCTTATTCTTCGTGTATCACTCACTGTACATTCCCACCTGAATTTGGTTAAGTCAATATAATTTATACAAAATTGTACACAATATAAATTTAATCTTAAAATATTTGTCTTGCCTGGAGAGTGCAAAGTGAAGACAGGAACAGAACTAGTAGTGTCATAGGAACATCAACACAATAACAACATTATTATATATTGACCGCCTCCGTGGTCTAGTGGCAACAAACGTTGCCGTGAACTCGGGAGGTCGTGGGTTCGATTCCCACCGGGGCAAGTTGTGCATTATATTTAAAACTTTATTGCACGAAGTACAAAGGCGGACTTAATGCCCGTAGACATTTTCTGACAGCCAAACCTTGGGGACAAATTTGAACTATTAAAGGTGCAATGAAAGAAATATTTAAAACATTCGGAAGATAAATTAACAGCTTAATTATGTATATTATTTAAAATAGATTTACAACACCATCGTTCCCGTTCCTACGTCTCGGATAGTACGTTTAGCCGTCGGTCCCGGTTCAACTAATACCAACTTGTGGAATCGTTAATTAATTGTCATTTAAAACAACATCAGACCGTCGCCAACCCGTCTAGCCAGAGTGGCGAGTGTAGGCCAAGTTCTCCATAAATTTCTGGAAGGCCCATCTCCAATAGTGGAGGTCTAGGACTCCGTGTTCTAGAGGCTGTGATAATAATAATAATATTTATTTTAACCTAATGTTTCAAATTTTCAGTTCGGCTGGTTCGCCAATCCAATATTTTCCACAGCGGGTGACTATCCTTCCATAATGAGAAAAACCATTGACGATAACTCAAAAATCCAAAACTACCCACGTTCGAGACTTCCACGGTTTACTCCTGCAGAAGTGAAGATGATCAGAGGTTCCTACGACTTTTTGGGACTCAACCATTATACGACTTATGAAATTAGTCAAGATCATCAGAAAGTTAATAGAGTACCAAGTTTCTCGAATGATCTTAATGTTGTTATGACGCAGAGGAATGACTGGCCGCGAAGTAATTCCACTTGGTTAAAAGTGAGTCTTTTTATATGTATACCCTCTGTTTAAAATAAAAAGGTGGCTTTTTTTAAGATATAAATCTTTATTCGAAAAACAAAACACTACTGCATGTTGAATAGCTAAACTAAAATTACATCTGACGAAATGGCTACTGGACCATAGATTTTTTTTAATTTTTTTATTTTTATACTAGCACGACATGTGACCTTGGGCCCATCTGATGGTAAGTGGCGCGCAAGGTCCATGAATGTTAGCAACTGCCATCAGTCCGTAACACTATGCCGGCTTGACTAGATGCTTTTTCACACTTCGCTTGAAGGACTCCAAATTATAGGAAAGTGGAAACACAGAGGCTGGAAGAGCATTCCACATCTTTATCGTACGACAGATGTATGAGTCCCCAAATTTATATGTACGCGAAGGGATGGTGACTACGGTATGTGGGTGCATATTCTGACCTGTGCGTGTGGTTCGGTTGCGGAATGGAGAGGGAGGGATTAGGTTATAGAGTTCTTCGGAGCACTCACCAAAGTATAGCCGGTAGAACACGCTCAGAGAAGCCACATCTCGGCGAAGCTGCAGGGATTCGAGAGTTCCAGATTTAGTGGCATCGTCCACAATTCGAACAGCTCGCCTCTGCAGGACATTGAGAGCATCTGTGAGGTACTTGGCGGAACCATCCCAAAGGTGAGAACAGTATTCTATACATGATATAGTGTAAAAGAGTACCTTGAGTGCAAAACAGGTTAATTAATTTATTTTTAATGTAGTTGTCATTATGATATTAGTATGTAAGTAAAGATTTGCACGCCTGCTTGCAGGTAGAATACATGTAAGTAGACCTGACTAAAGTATTGTGACCACTGTACTGTATTTATTGCAAATAAACGATATTTCATTTCAATAAGTCAACGTCTGCAAATCGTGATATCCATCGTGATAAATACCTAAAAGCTGGGGAGTGTTATTATTAAATGATCTTGCCCACAGCCGGGAGACGGAATAGAGAGATAAATAATTACGTACGTCAACGTACGCGCGATCGTCGACCTCTCGCTTTCTACTTAATTAGGCTCTCTATGAATGTCGATATTTTTAGGAATACTTCTCTGCACCATAACTTAATATTTTATTACTGAATAATTAAAATAAAAATACGTAGTTATTTATTTTTATACAAGATTATAATATTAAAATATTTGCTCTATAATAAAGTCCACGTAGTATTTTTTTAGTTATTAATATTAAACATATACATGCAATACAAAGTAGCTATAAGGAACACAAGCCGCATTAGACAATACAATTGAAACAGAAATTACAATGTGGCAATTGCACAGTGACAGTAGCAATAACAAAAGAAAAATTAGGATGATTGTTTAAATTAAATTAACGGCAGAACCAAAATAAATAATAATAACAAAATGGTAGTGTATTAGACCGGTAGTCTAATAACAAGATTCTAGGGCGATAGTGGTTGAGTATGTTAAAATATTTTTCTTCTATGGGTCATATAGGTAGGTAGGTTCTATAGGTTCGAATTCCGGCGAGTACCAATGACAAATACACCTTTAACATACATTTGGCCGCCTCCGTGGTCTAGTGGTGACAAACGTTGCCGTGAACTCGGGAGGTCGTGGGTTCGATTCCCACCGGGGGCAAGTTGTACATTGTATACTGTTGTGTTTATATGTATAATATGTATATATATACAAAAAAAAGTATAATATGTTGTTTTTCAACCATCTAGTTTCCGTAACACAAGCCTCGTAGCTTACCACGGAAATTAGATGGCGCTGTGTGACCTGTCTGGAAATATTATTATATTATGTAATAATGTATATGTAAGAAAATTTGTCATAGATTTACATCACGTTCCGGCGAGTTAGTCCCACTAATACTAACTTGTTAAAGAGTTAAATACTTGTAAAATACACTGACGATGATTGAAGGCTAAATTTACCAGATTTTTTTTGCCTTATATATACAAGTACCTATATATATTTATTTAATTTTCATTTGTTTTATTTTAATTATAGGTTGTTCCATGGGGATTCCGTAAGTCCCTCAACTGGGTCCGCACTAAATACAACAATCCTTTAGTCATCATTACAGAAAATGGAATTTCCACCAGAAAAGGGCTGAAGGACTTTGACAGGATAACCTACATGGACGGGTATCTAAGATCGATGCTAGACGCGATCTATGATGGCTGTGCTGTCGTAGGATATACGCATTGGAGTCTAATTGACAATTTTGAGTGGATGAGAGGATATTCGTAAGTATTTCATTGTTATTACAGAAAATGTAAATGCATTGATTTTTTCTTTTTTGATTATATTTTCTAGCACGGTAAGTGGCGCGCGAGGTCCATGAATGTTAGCAACTGGAATCGGACACTCATGGCTGACATAGTAAGTCCCTAACACTATGCTGGCTTGACTGGGCATGACGGCAATTCGAGTCTGATCCCCAAACGTGTGGATACACTTTACTGGGTTTACTAGCACGAACAGTGGATACTTCCCCGCCCCGCCAGACTTGGCAAATTACCACCATCAGTTCGCCTACCGCCTATTTGTTGTTCTCGTTGAAAGTATTTGCATGATGTCAAATGCCAATTTTTACTTTCAAGGAGAACTGAATAGTGTAAGCTTGCCATGGAGATGTTGAAATCAAAATAACATCGCTTGAAACAAGCCTTACTGATACGGTTTATTCCAAGGGACATGCTAAATGTCAAGTAGCCAACTGCCTCCGTGGTCGAGCGGTTAAGACATATTTAGACGCCCGCGCCGGGGCATCGGTGTCGATTTCTGCTCGGGACAAAATATTTATTTGTTTTATTTCTCGACTGTTTGCCTTTCACTCGCACAATATAGCTTTTTTAAGATTATTCAATTCTGAGTGTACATTTGAAAAATGTAGTCTACTAACTTTCTATAGGTATTCCGGATATTTTAGAGATATATTAAGGACGGGCAAAGGTCTAAAACTAAATGAACCCTAATCTCGACATCTTGACATATTAGTATTTATTATATTTATTTATATAAGTATTATATTTATGAGAACAGAATAGGGTTGCAGATAAAAATAATAATGTCATAATGGTGATTAACCATGACAGACATTTGCATAATTCAGATAACCGCGACCTTAGATTGGGGTTATCGAATTTGTTTTTAGTTTCAAAGTATATTTCTACACCTAGGCGTATTTATTTATTGATCTTAAGATCCGAAACTCACTAATACTCTAACACCCGTATTCAGTATCAGCATTTTTTGATATACAACACCGTAGATATCCGATCTTCGCCGAACATCTCATTCTTCTTTCCGACGTGCCAAATCAAAAGCCGAGCACTGAACACATGTTTTTTTTTTTTGGGGTTTGTGAAAACAATTGAAGTTTTCTTTTGACAACCGTTATAACATCATCACAGCCCCTGGAACCCGAAGTCCTAGACCTCCACTATTAAAAATGGGGTTTTCAATAATAATGATATAATAATATTTCCAGACAGGTCACACAGCGCTATCTAATTTCCGTGGTAAGCTACGAGGCTTGTGTTACGGAAACTAGATGGTTGATAAACTACATATTATACTTTTTTGTTTGTAAATATATACATAATATACATATAAATACCCAGACCGAGACAAATTATACAATGTACAACTTGCCCCCGGTGGGAATCGAACCCACGACCTCCCGAGTTCACGGCAACGTTAGTTACCACTAGACCACGGAGGCGGACGATCAATATATCTGAAGTATTTGGCCTGCACTCTACACGCTGACTAGACGGTAAAAGTAAAGTAAAGTATCATCACGACCGTTTTCCCTTTCCGGGTGGTCAGAAACCACGTTTATAAATAAACGAATTCACGTTTAGCCAACTTTACTATATGCCAATCATGACAAGTGGCAAGCTCGTCGATGTCTCAAGCGTACCAAACTTGAGAAATATCACAGATAAATGACGGATTGGTCAGAATGGAGGGTCTGATGTCAGTTTTAATGACAATTAATTAACGTTACGACAAGTTCCTATTAGTGGAGCCAGAATCTAGACGGCTTAACGTGCTCTTCAAGACAAGAAAACGGTTCTATGGCAATGTAACAAATGTACGTAAGAAAAGTATTTCTCATTGGTAGTCAATTTAGGCTCAAACCACTAACCTTTACTTTGTTTTATTGGTAAGGCGATCTTACAACCGTGTCACCACCGCTCTCTTTTAGTAATATAATTCTTATTATTTCAGTGAACGTTTCGGCTTGTTTGAAGTGGACTACACTTCGCCCAACAGGAAGAGGACGGCAAGAACTTCGGCTTCATATTACGCACATATTATAAAAACTCACACCATCCCAACACTGCGAGTTAAACATTAAGTTCATCAGCATAATCAACTTTTAGGCTGCTTATCCACTAGAGATCGACTAGAACAATGAGCGGCGTAATATCAATCACTTTATTATCACATCACACTTTAGACCAAGGATGCTTAAGCGGTCGATCGGCAGATCTATTTGAGTTGCTTTTTGGGAAATATTGGCCAATATCGGTTAATTCGCGTTTTGTGAGGACATTCACAGCCAGTTTCTCAAACGTATTTATGGTACTTAATTATTTCTTACGTAAAAAATAACAAGGTTTTGCAGAAAATGTGTTTCACTAATATATGTAAAGTATCATCACGACCGTTTTCCTTTCGGGGTGGTCAGAAACCACGCTTATAAATAAGCGGATTCACATTTAGTCAACTTTACTATAGGACAATTATGACAAGTGGCAAGCTCGTCGATGTCTCCAGCGTACCAAACTCGAGAAATATCACAAATAAATTCAATATTTATTAAATGTATTTATTTTCATTAATACATATTTTTGTGTCCCGACCAGGAATCGAACCCGATATCTTAGGACATACTTAAGAAATAATTAAGAAGGGAACTGTCATTTATACAAATGTATGGAGAGTTATCAATTTTGCGTTTCACAAAGCAATAAGGAATAATTAAGTATAGTTCTAAAAACTATTTTCTGTACCATAAAAAAACCACATTCTATAATTTTAAACAATAATATATGTGTATTTTTACTAAATATAAATATTATCTTTTTTGTCACCAAACACGTCTATTTTATTTTAAATATGAATAAGTATACGCCACGCTATAGATCACGACAGTTTCCCTTTTGGTGTAGTCGAAAACCACGCTTATAGAGAAGCGGATTCACATTTAGCCAACTTTACTATAGGCCAATCATGACAAGTGACAAGCTCGTCGATGTCTCTAGCGTACCAAATTTAGGAATATATCACAAATAAATTAATATTTATTATAAATATATCAGTATAAATATAAATAAAACTGATTTAAAAATATACAATTATTTGTCTTTAATTGTAGGAAGACCCGCTTTTTTGGCTAAGTCCTGCATAATAATTTATACCTTTAAATAAGAGCTGGCAACCCTAATTTAGTCTATTATAAAACGGAGATATTAAAAGGGATACAGATCTTTAAAAAGTGCTTTTATTTCACACATCCAATCACACATACATAGATATAATCCAAACAAAAACACAATACTTAACAACAATAATACGAATAATAACCTCGCGCATCGCAACTATAGGTGCTAAAAAATAAGAGAATAAATAAAACACCCAATAAATATTTTAAAAACATTAAATACATTTATTATTTAATTTAATTTATTATTGCTATTTAAAAGTAACTTTGAGCAAATTACATGCTTGGATCTAAAGGACCATGGAGGGTTTTGTATGTACCCCACTTCCCAGATTTGAAACACGTGTCATTCGAAACATCTAGTAGGTTGAATATTTATTTACTATGGCGGCTTTCTTAAAATATGTGGGGTAGACCCGAAAAGTGTTATAACTTTTTTGTATTTTTAATATTTATGGCAAGAAAAAAAAAAACTCGTAAATTGTGTTATTTATATTGATTCTAAAAATGCATAATTATAAATACCTTCTCTGATAAATACACGATGGAAAAAATATTTATTTCCGGGCGGGCGATGACAAAACTGATCTTACCCTCCATGTGATCATAGCGTCCCGGTTCATTATCATCATTACAGCCCCTAGAACACAGCGTCCTAGACCTCCACTGTTGGAGATGGGTCTTCCAGAACATGTATCTGGAGAATTCGGCCTACATTCGCCACGCTGGTCAAACGGGTTGGCGAGGATCTGGTGTCAATTTCAATGACAATTTAAGAACGACTCCACAAGTTGGTATTAGTGGGACCAGGTACGAGAGCTAAACGTGCTCTCCGAGGCACATAAACGGTGGTCTTGTAAATCTATGACAAATGTACGTAAGAAAAGTGTATTTTTCATTGGTACATGCTATTAGAACCGACCTTTGTAGGATTTAAGAAAAGCGTCCTTACATACGAGCCACCACCGCGCCTATGTCGTGCCTATGCCGTCTCGGTTTTGTTAACATATTGTATATCTTTTAATGGCACAAAAAAAAATACAACCGAAAATTCCGGGTCAACCCCACATTTAAAGAAATTCGCTATAGTTAGTTAAAAAATATTTAACGCTTCAAATGACAGGTGACTTAAATCTGTTGGGAGGGTGAGGACATTTCTTCCCATTGTCCTTTAAATAAAATCAGTATTATTGCAATATCTTTTGGCAACTTGCACCCATAAAGAGTTATTAAAGCCCGGATTAATAGACGAAACTAGACCTCGTAATTAATTCGGGACGAAAACCGGTAACTGAATCCTTCTTTAGTGGCATCTGTTCACACAAATACAGAAAGTTCACAAACAAATTCCATTAAGAAACGATTCAGTAATTAGCCATTATACACGTTTTGCTAAAGGATTTCTTAACAATTAATTTGATAGAAAACAGTTTTTTTTTTGTTTTTAGAAGACATATATATATCCTCTGCTCCGGTGCCTCCTTTTTCGTCCAAAGAATTAGTATTGCAATTCAGCGGGGAAATGCAGCCAGCGTTCTTGCCACCATTTCAACTGCAAACGGGACTTGCGAGTATATCCTTATCCGTAGTATTAGTTATATATATATATATATAACGAGCTATTATCTAATATTTTCTGATAATGCCAAAAGGCTTAAAAAATATCATCACGATTTCTGACAATGTCAAACGTTCTAGATTAAAAGAATAATTATTATTAGATTGGAAACTCAACAAAATATTGATTATGAAAATAACAATTGCTTTCCTGATTTAGCAAAACGCTTCTGATTACCATTATTAGTATTTATTTATTATTACATATTCATTTTAAAATTACTTAAATAAAATTATTTTATTATTATTTATAATTTTGGAATCTTACGAGTAACATGACAAGATGTCTTGTTTTAAATTTGGTTTGCCTTGGTAATGTCTATTTCAGGGAATGGTTAGAAATAGCATACATACATACATACATACATATCTTCACGCCAAATCCCTTGCGGGGTAGGCAGAGACAATTGAGCGCCACTTGTCACGATCACGACATACCTCTTTCGCTTCTTCGACATTCATCAACCTCTTCATACATGCCCTCTTGTTTCGATGGCTTTTTTATTTCAGGGAATGGTTAGAAATAGCTTTGTATGGAAAACCCTTTTTTTAAACATAAGCTCATAAATTAATGTGAGGATGGTTGAAAATAGATGCTGGAATCTTAAAAGAGGGTTGTTAAGTCAATCAGTTTTCTAGGAAGTAAAATTACTGTCATATTAGGCATATTTTATACTTCTACACACTTATGTTTTTACAGAGATAAATAGCATAAACATTTAAAACGATTTTCCTCCATTTTACTAAAACAAATGTCTTCAAAATGTCTGTAATTTTATTTCCTAGTAAGGACAACATTTCTCAAAAATATACTCAGACTTGAAAATTCTTTTATTGGATTGTGCGAGCGAGACGAATGCAGAAGCGTTAAACCCCCTTAAATAGATAGAAACGTTTAGTTATCTGCCATGATAATTAAAAAAAAATATCTGCTATTATTCGGCACTGTATATGTATAAACATTTTTTTATTTACTTTTATACATGGAAGACTACAAATTACCTACAAATCAGCTTGGAGACGTTTTGTGTAATTTTGATGTATGTAATGTATTGTTTATATTCTATTTGTTTACGCCATTCACATTGTTTATTTTAGTTATTATGGTATGAGCAAATTATTTTCCCTCCGCCTCCGTTCCAAGTATGCCACTAGATGGCGCCACACGTTTTAAAAATGGACAATTATTTTTATAATATTCATGACGTTTTGACCTTCAAAGTGAACATTAAATTTGTTTTCTTCTAATGAATTGTTAATGAATTTGACTGATTAAAATGGATGTGTTTTAACATCTTATTTTTAATCAAATTTGTATATAATATTAATTTGAATTTAATTTTAAAATATTTAGTCAAAAACGTCTTTAACCAGATTTATATATACGTTTCTTTCACCTGTATAACACCTACCCTGTGTTTGACTTGTCCCTTTTTTTTTTACTTTATTTCGCTTTGAAAGTGGAGTTGTAAAAAGCGAACTTTGCTTTCAAGTCGAACACAGCACTGATGATTCTTTATTTTTGTTCTTATTTAATTGCTACTAGTAGTGAATTAGGTAACCGTATTTATAACGTATATACACTGTTAAAAATTTTCATTAAAGCCTGACAAAGGAAAATATCAGTTTATTTTGTACCAAATTCTACGATACGGGCATCTTGCATTGTTTGCAGTCTTCCATTCCATCGCTGAATTCCTCGATCTGAAGTGTCATCTCGAAGAAATTGTACTTCTCATGAACCTGCCGCGTCGCCTCTTCCAAAATCTTCTGAGGACTTGCTCCAGATCCTGTAAAAAATACATTAATTACAATTACTAAAAAAAAGTATCACCACGACCGTTTCCCTTTCGGGGTGGTCAGAAACTACGCTTATAAATAAGCGGAATCACATTTAGCCAACTTTACTATAGGCCAATCATGACAAGTGGCAAGCTCGTCGATGTCTCCAGCGTACCAAACTCGAGAAATATCACAAATAAATAAAAAAATAATTATTTACATTAATATATATTTTGTATCCCGACCAGGAATCGAATCCGGTACCTCCGAGTCTAAATCCACGGACTTAACCGCTAGACCACAGAGGCAGAGTTAATTGTTAGTAACATTTTAACTTTTTTTTTTTCGTTTCATTTCGTTTCATTTCATTTCATTTCATTTCATTTCATTTAAAAAAAAAATGCCTCTGTCTAGTTGTAAAGTTTTTTATACTAGCACTACATGTGACCTTGCGCCCACCTGATGGTAAGTGGCACACAAGGTCCATGAATGTTAGTAACTGGAATCAGACACTCATGACTGACATTAGTCCCTATAACTAAGACGGCTTGACTGGGTATGACGGCAATTCGAGCCTGATCCCCAAACGTGTGGATACACCACCATCAGTCCGCCTACCACCTATGAAATGTATTGACAATTTGTACTTACGTATAGAGTACTTACGTAGAGATATATCCATTGAGCGCCTTGTAATTCAGGGAAAAGTCGATGGCAAGAGAATGCGTGGTAGGTCTCCGATGAGATGGACTGACCAGGTTAAAGCAGCAATGGATCACCCCCTACATGAGTGCTCCAGGAAGGCTGCAGTTCGAGACGAGTGGCGACGGCTTGTTAAGCGTGCCACTGACACTCAAGTGACGACCACGACCACTCTGCCAAGAGTGTAGCGACTAATAAGACTTACGTATAGCAAGATGAGCTGCTAAAGCGGTTTTATCCAGAGAAAGTGCCCACATACGAAGGTTGTGCACGCGGAGTACTCCAGGAATCGATAGGAATGTATTTGCCACCTCCTGATAAAGTAAAAGAGATGATTTAAAGGTTAGCTATAAATTTGTATTTTTAGCAGAAAAATGAATTTGATCAGCCAAAATGAGCAGTTGGTCGGCAACTTATGGCAAGCAAGCAAGAATAGACGGGAAATGAGAATCAAAAAATGATTTATTTGTATTTATTCTGCGCGGTCAGCCAAGCTAAGCTAGCACGAAATGCTGTTTAATATATAAATATTATAGTTTGAGCAAAAATTTCAGTAATGTTAGCGCGCTACTAACTGGAACGTAGTGTTTATACTATCATTGTGTTTGACTTGCCGCTGTAAGCAAAATTCAGTAAAAAAAAGCTCACTTTGCTGTCAATTCAAACACAAATTTCATAGATACCTACTATTTTATTACTAATAACAATAATTTAGCTTTAGGGTTTGACATATATTCTTGGTCTTTATGACATATATTTTTAGTTTTTAGTGACATCCAATATTTATATTTTATTATAATTTAATATTTTTTTAAATAAAATAACTGACGATTATTTACAGCCAATGCTACCTTAATTTATCTTTATTTATAATTAATATTTACTATGAGTAAATATGTATGTATGTATGTTGTATTAATGGATTTATGGTGGTAAATAAAAATATTAACAATAAAATTTATGTTTACCTGGAAATCGATTCCCCTAGGAGATCCCTCCATGAGGACGAGCAGCGTGTCCTTAATAATGTTGAAGGTGGTGATCAGCACCAGAATGGAGAACAGGAACGTGCAGATGGGGTCGATCAGGTCCCATGATGGCTGAAATAGAGATTTAAAACATACTTATATTTAATTGTTTTGTCACAATAATATATTCACCCGTGTATGAACAACCTCATTATGTATGATTTTTAAGATAGATAAGATAAAAAATCTTTATTCTTATTCTTATATATATATAATATTCTTTTGCATAAATGTTAGTCTAATTTACAGGTCTTATAGTAAACTAACTTAACATAACAACATTTGCCAAGTAAATTGGCCAGCAAATATATCAAATATTAATATAAATTTTAAATTTTTTGATAAAACATGTCCAAAAACTTTCACTTTACTTAGGTATTCATACAATATTGTCAGCTTAAACTTTAGGTATTACAATTGAAAAAAACATATTTTCTTTTAACGAAACCTTTTGTTGGTGGTTGTGCAAATATTCTATAATAATGGTTTTTTAGTTCATAATTCATTAGTAGTTTGTTAGTCACAATGCATTCATAAAACTATGTTCAAATCAATTCAATTCGTTTATTTTGCAAGTAGGCATAGGACAAAAAGAGATGTATTCTGCACTTTGACACGTCAATTTTTACAATATTGATATAAAACAATATCATTTTTTTTTTTTTTTTTTTTTTTTTTTTTTTTTTTTTTTTTTAAATAGGCAATATTTTTAGCACTTTTACACGTCATAACAGTTTTATTACGTTTTATAGTAC
Source organism: Tinea semifulvella (assembly GCA_910589645.1). Lineage (NCBI taxonomy): Eukaryota > Metazoa > Arthropoda > Insecta > Lepidoptera > Tineidae > Tinea > Tinea semifulvella. The sequence continues at coordinate 11,871,934 of OU342597.1, forward strand.
ATATTGGAGCATGTATTGTTAGTACATATGTAATTCTATTATTATTTTATTTATTTATTCGTGGGAAAATTTACAGCCTTTACAATATTCTTTATACAAAAAAAATATATGTTATCTTAAAGCCTTACAAATTTTCACTGTTAGCTATAATGAAACAAAAAAAAACCAACAAAATCAGTACAATAACAATGAGATATGAAATAACAATTGCATTTGTATACTGATCCCGTTTTACAACTTAAGAATCATACAATATAATAAAAGTAATTAAGTGTAACAACAAGTATTAGTAACAATAAGTAGGTACTCAAACGAAACTTTACAAATTCCCCGATGTTTTTCAAAAACAATAGTTATCAGAATGCTGCTGTTACTAGTTCTCAGGCGCTGTAGCAGTGAGGCTGTCTTTTTTCGACGGATCGCATATAAGTCATCTGTCCGCACCTTCGCGAACATCCCCGACGCACTGCAGTGCCTCGGCAGGCCCAGCAGCATTCTGAAGGTACAGCCATCGATACATAGTAAACTTAACTAATCTTAATCATTCGAGACATTTTTAGTCTGCGTTTTATATTGAATAAGCTTATCTATATACATCAATGGCTATAGCTGAGTTTTACTTGCAGATTCCTTTCCTTTTTCCTCTCTCTGGGGTCGATAATAGGTTCCATACCTTATAATAAATGACAATAGCAGCGACTAGCACCCCGAAGCTCTGTAGGAAATCTCCTAAGACATGTATATAAGCCGCTCTGACGTTGATGTTTTCTTCTTTATGTTGATGCGCGTGAGTGGATTCCACGTCCGAACTTTCGCTGTTCCTCTGAAAAAAAAAATACACAACTTATTAACCCTATACTGTGATAAATCATAACACTGTTCAACACAGAGCTGTAAGTTTTTTTCAACTTCAATCTTTATACCGATTACTTTAATAGCAATATTTATGTTGAGATTTTTACATGTACTTCATTATAACTGCTCTAAGTTCTAAGCAGTTCGCGGACATCCGCACATTGCAAATTAGATACACCTAATTACTATGATTTACCTTATTATTGAGAACTGGGTTAGCACCACCGTGACTGTGACCGTGACCGCCGCCGTGACTGTGGCCGTGCTGGTGCAGGGTCAAACCCATACTGAAACACAATTGACATGGTAAAAACATAATAATGCAAGAGATTTTTAGATGGAACACAAAACGATGAATATAAATATTCTATTGCTGATATTTTTTTAAGCATAGTTTACATAAAGTAACAGAGGGCATCAAGAAAACGACACAAAGAAAAATGCCTGATGATAATAATTTTGTATCTAATATACTACTCTAAAATATACTATTAAAGATAACAATTATATAATAAAATTTAGAAATAATATTTATTTATTTAAATCTTTATTGCACAAAGACAAAGGCGGGCTTATAATGCCGCTAGACATTCTATCCTAGCCAACCATTGGGACAACTTGAGCATTATATTGAAAGGTAGGTGCAAAATTGTATTAAATTCTACGGTTTAACTATATACTAATATATATAGTAATACTAATACATATATATATAAATACATATACTACATATACCCATACATATTATTACATACACTACATATTATATATCAATGACAACAATATACTAAATTCTAATAAATAAGTTATAGTAACTAGATACATATACATAGATAATACTTACTTTTTTTGTGATAGAAAGTGTGAATAGACCATTTTTTTAAATAGAGATCTGGTGGTTACTTGCCTTATGCTAAGAGGCAAATTGTTCCACAGGTTCGTGGCAACAACTACAAATGAGTTCGAAACGAAACTAGAACTATGAGAGGGAATAGACAGAAGAAAATTATGAGAGGAACGGAGGGATTTATCGTGAAACGAAGACAAATAGGCGAAATTGTCCTTGAGGTATTTCGGTGTCGCAGGCTCATTCAGAACAGAAAAAGCAAGCAAAGAATTCTAAGGTTTAATACTAAGTATATAAATTATACAATACATAAATAAATTAATAAGATTCATGTGATGGCCATGCTCGCTACTAACATTAACTGAAAGTGTAAATAAACAACTTAGGAGCTGTTGTGTTGTAAAAATAATTACGTAAATATGGAGCAGATACGAACTGACACCGGGTCTGGTCAATAAGTTCAAAAAGAGGTATTCTTGGGATTTCTCTGACGGATAAAGTCCGAAACGTTGACATTAGTCAAAGAACCAAAGTTAACGACATATCTTTAAAAATTTGTAATATGCTAGATACGTCTATCGCATGATATATGATATGATGAGAGAGAGGGTTCTGGAGTACACACATACATACATATCTTCACGCCAGATCCCTTGCGGGGTAGGCAGAGACAATTGAGCGCCATTTGACACGATCACGACATACCTCTTTCGCTTCGTCGACATTCATTAACCTCTTCATACGTGCCCTTCTGTTACGAATACTTTTTAATGCACCTTCAATCAGTGTTTTATTCATTTGATCGTGATATGTGAGTCTCGGTCTACCAGGGCCTCTTTCACCCACAACTTTCGCATTATATATCTGGTTCGTCAATCTTTCTTAGCTTATCCTTTCAACATGCCTGAACCATCGTAGCATGCCTTTCCATATTTTTGTCCCTATGCTTTCCTTCATACCAACCCCTTTCCATAGAGTAAAGACTACGTATTAGAAGAAGCAGAATGAGACGAACTCCTGCCAGATGGACAGATCTCCTGAGGAAGATCTGTTGGTGGCAAGAGATCGTGTGAGATGGTAAGCCTTTGAGGAACACCTATATCCAGCAGTGGAGAGACACGAGCTGATGATGATAATGATGATGATGACGTAATAAATTTCAAATTGCCTACATGTTCGGCATTGAACTGAGATTTTTTTTTTTTAATTCTAAGAAAACTAGTCTACCACTGTTATCTCATTATGAAAATGTCGTTCTTCAATTCAATTTTGCCACGGCAGTTGTATTATAATTAACATCGTCAACTAAGTCTTGTTTTTGAGGTAAATTCCTGGTAACAATTACCAGTGTAACATTATCGCAAGTCATAAAATTATCCGTACTTGTCCTAGTTCTGACATGCAACAAGTTAGGCTAATTGTAGTGCATCGGATAACTCTAGGTTTATAAATGACAAATGAATCGATTATTCTAAAAACCACATATGTTTACAGTTTACGGTAAATATACTAAGTATTATTATAAGTATATTTGTGTTTAGTATATTAATATTATTTACTAGTAAGTAGTTTAGTTTTAGTAGTACTTTAATTTCTCCCTTATATATGTTTATTGCTTACAATGTGATCGTTTTGTTATAATATATTTGATTTTTACTTGCACCCACCGTTCACTTTAAATGCTTTATCTGTCCCTAAGGTTGGCTGTCAGACAAGGTCTAGCGGCATTAAGCCCGCCCCTTGTACATACTGCAATAAAGTCTTAAATAAATAAATAAATATATTATGTTCCATAATTTGCGCGAACCTTCCACATACAATGTTCGTAATGTCCCTAAGGTTGACCGAGTAAGAATGTCTAGCGGCATTTGTGCATAGTGCAAAAATTTCAAATAAATAAATAAATATGTTACACATGTGTTTTTTTATATTAATGATGAATGAAATAAAAAAGTAAACTAAAGTACAATCACGACAGAATCCCTTGCAGGATAGACAAGCTTTTTAAAGAAGCGGATTCACATTTAGCCAACTTTACTATGGGCAGATAAGTAGCAAACTCGTCGATATCTTTTGCGTACCAAAACTCGAGAGTAATAGCAAATAGATTAAATAAATTGTTGTGTCCCGACCAGCAATCGAAACTGGTACCAATGCGTCTAAATCCACGGACTTAACCCCTAGACATACAAACATATCTGTACGCCAAATCCCTTGCGGGGTAGGCAGAGTCAATTAAGTGCCACTTGTCACGGTCACGACATACCTCTTTCGCTTCTTCGACATTCATCAACCTCTTTATACATGCCCTTTCGTTTCGATGGCTTTTTAATGCACCTTCAGCTATTGTTTTATTTATTTGATCGTTATATGCCAGGTCTTCTTTTACCCACAACTTTTGCATTATATAACCCCTAGACCATGGAGGCATTTTTACGGGTTTGGTTAGGTTAGTTCGAATAGACTCCACACAGACATTACTCTAAAGTTATATGCTTAAAGTTGATGACTGATTGCAATATAAAAAAAAAACTGAAACCATTCTAAGGGTTGACAGACTTTAATTAAACAAAATATAGACACTTACACAAGATTAACTGCAACACCAACAGCTGAGGTGATCAACATGACTGTAGCGTCGATCTCAAAGGACCTGGTGATGACTCGCTGCACGGCCATGTAGACTAGGATGCCGGTCACCACCCAGATCAGAAGTACTGATGTCAGAGCACCGATCACCTCGGCTCGGTACCAGCCGAACGGCATGCTGTGGAACAAGAATTAAAATTAGGTGTTACGTTTTGTTACGCGAAATAAATTTTAATAAAATGTTTTAATATATAAAAAATATAAAGTAAAGTAAAGTATCATCACGACCGTTTCCCTTTTGGGGGTGCTCAGAAACCACGCTTATAAATAAGCGGATTCAAATTTTACTATAGGCCAATCATGACAAGTGGCAAGCTCGTCGATGTCTCCAGCGTACCAAGCTCTGGAAATATGACAAATAAATTCAATATTAATTAAATTTATTTATTTACATTAATACATATTTTTGTGTCCCGACCAGGAATCGAACCTGGTACCTCCGAGTATAAATCCACGAACTTAACCGCTAGACCACGGAAAATTGTATAATAAAGTAAAAAAAATATGTACCATAAAAGACTACAAAGAATAATATAACTTCTATAATCCTTATGAAGAATAAAACCACATACAGATTTATCACTTTTTCTAAATTTTTCTGATAATTCATACTTGGTAACTTTTGATAGCTAATAAAATATTGTAAGATTGGAAACTAGCCAAGTCGAAGATGGCATTAATTGGAAGGCAAGGGAACAAATAAAATAAATCTTGTCTGTGGCCAAAAATCTTATGTCACTGCGAGATAATAATCTTATTGGCTTCTACGGGGCTCGTGATTTTGAGCTAACATAAGCTTCCAGGCTTAGCAAAGTAAATCGTTTGTTTGTAATACAGTGTAAAAAATAATTTAAAACACCACCAGTGTTATAGTTTTACCCATTAAAACGTCGCATTAAAACTAAATATAAAAAAAAAAAACCTATACAGTTTAGATACACACTTAACAACTACACTCTTCAAAGGGTTCAGAGCACCCGTGATCTTGGAATAATAATGGATGACAAGTTGTCTTTTAATATGCACATTGACAAAATAATACAACGCGGTTTTAAAAGCCTTGGTTTCATAAACAGAGTCACCAAACCGTTTAAAAGCCTTGGTTTCATAAACAGAGTCACCAAACCGTTTAAAAGCCTTGGTTTCATAAACAGAGTCACCAAACCGTTTAAAAGCCTTGGTTTCATAAACAGAGTCACCAAACCGTTTAAAAGCCTTGGTTTCATAAACAGAGTCACCAAACCGTTTAAAAGCCTTGGTTTCATAAACAGAGTCACCAAACCGTTTAAAAGCCTTGGTTTCATAAACAGAGTCACCAAACCGTTTAAAAGCCTTGGTTTCATAAACAGAGTCACCAAACCGTTTAAAAGCCTTGGTTTCATAAACAGAGTCACCAAACCGTTTAAAAGCCTTGGTTTCATAAACAGAGTCACCAAACCGTTTAAAAGCCTTGGTTTCATAAACAGAGTCACCAAACCGTTTAAAAGCCTTGGTTTCATAAACAGAGTCACCAAACCGTTTAAAAGCCTTGGTTTCATAAACAGAGTCACCAAACCGTTTAAAAATACCTTAACTTTAAAAATATTATATTTTGCATTTATTCGGTCTGTATTAGATTTTGCTTGTATTATTTGGAATCCCTTCTACCAGTGTCATATGGATAGAATTGAAAATATACAAGCCAAATTCTTAAAGATTTTAAATTACCGTAAAGGTGAAACTAAGTCCAAGTATGATGATTTGTTGGGGACCTATGGGTTGACATCTCTTCGTCATCGACGAATTCAATTTGACATGTGTTTCTTACATAAAATACTTATTAACAAAATTAATTGCCCTGATATCCTAAAAAGAATTCCATTCGTAGCCCGTTCACGTTTGCTTATTCGTATACCACGAAATAAGAAACTTCAACATAGTTATGCTAATATTTTTGTTCCACCGCGAGCCCTAAATAACTACACTAGAAATAGGTTTATAATTCGCTCTCTTACATTGTATAATAACCATTTTTCTGAAATAGATATATTTAATACCTCACCAGCCACCTTTAAGAGACTTATCCAAAATAAAATTAAAACTGTAACTGTTTAACTTACTTACTTGTTATTACTATATCATACCTTGTTGTTTCTTTCTTTTAAATTTTTAAATATTGTCTTAATTTAATATTCAATATTCATAATTAACTGCTTACAATTTGTTTAACTATTGGCCCTAAAGGTCTTCTTTTATGTATTCTTTTTAAATTATATAACTTCATTTGTAATGACTGTTTGTGCCATAATAAAATAAAATAAAAAATAAAATAAAATAAATTAATAAATAAAGGGTAATATACTGTTAATGACTATCTAAACGATAAACAAACTTGGGTATAAAATTATAGCATTTTAATTAGTCTCGTAGTTTGACAATGCCTCTGTACGGCAGCTAATAGTAATAAGGCACATTTATTTGTATTTATACAATTTGTATTTAGTTATAGTCCAGTTTAGTTTATTATGACAATGCCTTTATACAGCAGCTATAATTATAAGTGACCTTTTTTATAATTGTATGTTTTAGCTTATAGTATGACAATGCATCTTTACAGCAGCTATTATCTGCTTAACTGATATTTTTATTTTTATAATTGTGTCTGCCTTAGCTTATAGTGTGACAATGCCTATTTACAGCAGCTATAACGTTAAGCGTTATTTTGAATTCAGTATTATTTTTGTTATTTTATTGTTTCTTTTCCCAAATGATGATTATCATGTACTGCTCCAGATACACCAATATGTACTATAAAATTATATTGTATTATATCAACATTATAAAAAAAAACCGTGTAAAAGTGCAGAATACGTCTCTTTTGGTCCTATGCCTACTTGCAAAAATAAACGAATTGAATTGAGAGGTTTTTGCGTTAAAAACTAGATTTAAAAGCCCGTCAAGGCAAGATTCAAGAAAGCCAATATATCTTATACATTAGGCGGGTATGGGTATACAGTTACTAAGTACAGAATACAAACTCACCGTCTGGTAGCTGGTCTGCTGGACACCCATAATGAAAACAAAGATATCATGAAACTGGCGAAATCTGTGAGAAGATGAGCTGCATCTGTCGCTATAGCCAGACTGTTTGATAAATACCCACCTGAAAATATAGTAATTGATTAGGTAATGTTATTAGTTTTAATTATTTTAATTTTTACCTTTACAAAATATAAAATAATAATGACAAACTACTTAAATAAAATAACTATGATCTAAACCTAATAAAAAATAACTAACTTTAATAAAAAAATGTCTGAGATAGTCTCAAGAAGACTGGCAACATTTGCCCTCTGTATAGCGAGGCTAATACGTTGGCAGAAATAATTGCCAGCCTTCCTGTCACCTGATTTCTCGTTTGGACAATTCTTTGTTATTGATTAGTTATTATCCATTTAAATCCGAAAATGTTTAGAGAAACTTAAGTGCAAATAAGTACCATTCTAATCATCACATACCTACCACTACCCTGTGTCCAAAACATATTTTCATAAGCAATCACCCTGCCCTACCTGGGCTGGGTTAGTGAATAACTGTAATATTTATCTTAGAATGCATTAAAACTTTGAAGCAGGTACACTAAACCTCATGCAAGCTAACCCGCAAGTAACAGCTTTGTGTTTTAGGCTTTTAAAAAATTAAAAACAAAAACTCACCTACAATTTCAGCTATCATAAATATAACACATAATATACTAGCTATGATGAGTTTCCTTCTTGCCCGTTTATCTATTTCTTCATTTCGACTTCTATGACAATGTCCTGAAACAAAAAACGTATTATCCATTAATATATACAATAAAAAGTATCATCACGACCGTTTCCCTTTCGGGGTGGTCAGAAACCACGCTTAAGCGGATTCACATTTAGCCAACTTTACTTTAGGCCAATCATGACAAGTGCCAAGCTCGTCGATGTCTCCAGCGTACCAAACTCGAGAATTAACACAAATAAATTAAATGTTAATTAAATGTATTTATATACATTAATAAATATTTTTGTGTCCCGACCAGGAATTGAACCCGGTACCTCTGAGTCTATTTAACCGCTAGACCACGGGGGCAGTAATATATATAATATATACAATATTGGTACCAATGGGGTGTATCAGACAAATCATTTTGTAAATGTCGCTAGCGGCAATGGTACCTTGTTTACACCTATGACGCATCTTTTATTAAATGTTTTTGTAGTTTTTTATTCTCATAACAAAAAAAATATATTTTAACATAACGTTACCTACAGTAAAAGACGAATCAAGAAAGCGAACACCGTCTTTAAAAAGAAAAAAGGTTAAATTAATAGAACGGCAGTTTTGTGAACATCTTTGATTTCGCTTGGAAATATCGATTTATACACTTAAAAGCTGCTCACTTCGGCATAATAACCAGAATAAAAACCGTAAAAAAATATACAAGATTTCTATGCAACTGATAATCCGGATTCACACATGAATTAAAAGTGTTCAGCAAAAAACCGTACTATAGTCATTTGTTAACGTGCTTAACACTTCCGTAGCACACAGGTCGGCATATCAATAAACCGTAAACTTTATTATTTAAAAAAATATACAATATACATTTGGAACAGTTAAATTAATCAATGCTTTGTATACAATTTTAGCATGCTCTGACTCCCGAACTATTTTAGGAGTGTATTCCATGAATTTGTACTTAAATACTCTCATCCAGACCCAAATATATGTGCCAATATACTATTATTACAACACCGAGCTTGTCGTCTCCTCCGGTGACAAGAGCTCTTTTTTCGCCCAAAGAATCAGTATTGCAATTCAGCGGGGAAATGCAACCAGCGTTCTTGCCACCATTCCACGCTGAAGGGACTTATATCCTTATCCTTAGTATTAGTATTTATTTTATTTTATATTTTGTAAATATTTATTTGAATAAATAACTTTTATTGTTTATTACAATAAATTAAATAATTCAACTACACACAAATGATTTTCCAGAGATCATTTGTAAACAGCTAAAAACCACCTATTTGCAATCAGTTTTATTTTGAGGATTTTTGGTTTTTATAATATAAAAGAGGGCCTACAAATTTATAGGATCGTTTACAGAATGAAGTTTTAATATTGTAAGAATCATATTCGTAAAATAAACAAAATAATAACTGGTAATGACCGTCGAATAGGTACACTAATTATTTATGTATCGATTGAACTAGCTTACATTCTCATACTGTTTGGCTTCTTGTATTTTTAATGACTCTGGGTACAAGAACGATATCAAATTGCTACTAAACTTACGTTCCCCAAAAAAAAGGATGCGACGGCCGGGGCAGCTGATGTGGACTGGATGGAATGCATTGAAGAAAAATGGCTTAAATACAAATAATAATAGTGGTTTGTATTAATGAAATTTATAGAGAATTTAGCAAGATTGTAAATATTGTTACGTCAAAACCTAATAAAGAAGTGTCATATTGTTTTTTTAAACATAGAAGACTTGCATAATCTCTCAGAGGTAAAGTATCACCACGACCGTTTCCCTTTCGGGGTGGTCAAAAACCACGCTTATAAATAAGCGGATTCACATTTAGCCAACTTTACTATGGGCCAATCATGACAAGTGGCAAGCTCGTCGATGTTTCCAGCGTACCAAACTCGAGAAATATCACAAATAAATTATATATTAATTAAATGTATTTATTTACATTAATAAATATTTTTGTGTCCCGACCAGGAATCGAACCCGGTACCTCCGAGTCTTAATCCACGGACTTAACCGCTAGACCACAGAGGCAGTAGATAATCTCTCAACACACAAAAAAATGAGATAAAGGACTTTTTGCGAGTGACATAAATGGTCGTTCTTCTGTATAGACGCTATTCATTTGCCTATCTATCTATCTATATGTCTATCTATCTATCTATCTAGATCTAGGTTTAACTACTTCAGCTCTAGGAGCACTTCTCTAGGCAGTGGTCTCCCAAGACGGAGCGATGTGCTGAAGATGCTTGAAGTGATAGACACGTCTAGTCAGGACGACGACAAACTCCTCAATAGTAGGCATCTCCAGATTCAGAATTTCGAGCGTCCACGGACATGCTACGCACCTTGACTTAGTTTCGATTGTATGAAAATTTACGAACTAATGTCCACTGAAACCTACGCATAGTACACACGAATTTGTCGTTTTATATACACTGGGATTATTCCGCTAAGTACCTTACAGATGTTTTTATTGTCCTGCAGAGGCGGGCGATTCGGATAGTACGACATTGTCTAAAATACTTCCGAATCGCTGCAGCTTTGCCAAGATGTGATCTCCCTGATGGTGTTGACGAGCTATACTACGGTGAGTGTTCTGAGGAGCTCCACAACCTTATACCTTCTTCTCTATTCCGCAACCGAACCACACGCACAGGCAAAAATATGCATCCCCATACCGTAGCCACTATCCCTACGCGTACATATAAAGTTGGAGAGTCTTACATCTCTCGTAAGATGTGGAATGCTTTCCCAGCCAGAGTGTTTCCCTATTGCTATAACCTGGAGTCCTTCAAGCGAAGTGTGATAGGTCTCCATAGTGGTAGGGACTGATGTGATGTCCAAGAATGGGAGCAACTGACACCAGCCGACATCAGTCCCTACCATTATGTCGGCCTATCAAAATGCTCTTCAACACTTCGCTTGAAGTACTCCATGTTATAGGAATGGGGAAACACGCGTGTGGGGAAACACACAATGCGAATCATGAAGGAGTTACATTGAGGGTACTGTCATAAAGTGTATATAAAAAAAATGTATGTAAAAATAAATAGTGTCAACATTATCATTATTTTACCTTTAATAGCGTGTAGGTATGTCACGTAATGATTAGCATCTTTCTTTATCACTTTTTCTGCATAATATCAATTTTGATAGTATCTACTTCAATTGATAAAAGCACTTGTACAAAACTTGTTTAATAAAAACATTTTGGGTATGTTTTATTAACATGGCGTAATGATATTGTTACAAAAAGTATAATGTCAAGAATAGGTAGGCGTGACATGAGTAAAATATAGAGAGACGATAAATAATAACAAAAGTTTGGAAAAGTGAATCAAGTTATTATTTCGTTTTTGGACTAAGTTTTATCATGTGATGGGATTAAGACAGACCTGGCAAAAGCAGATTGTGTACGTCAGTGGCCAGAACCGAAAACGTTACATGAACATTTCGAAATTTAAATAAGGTTTTTAATAGGCTGCGTGCGGCAAGTTTAAATTTGTTATTATTTATCGTCTCTCTATATTTGACTCATGTCGCGCCTACCTATTCTTGACATTGTACTTTTGTAACAATATTAGGTATACGAGTATACTGACAATAAATATTTAAATAAAAAACCTTATTTTACACAATTACACAAGGTTTTATTATTAAAAAAACCGCACTTAAGTCCTTTAAGTTGACTCCGTGTACTAGGCATAGACATAGGATCGTCGCGTCGTCATAAAATTATTAACTTTTTGGCGTGTTTTGCAATTTGCTTTGTTGATCTTGTTAGTATTCTATATCTATGGTACTAGGGGATGTGATAATGATGAACCTTGTCATTGTTCTAAGCTTACCTAATAGAGGATACCACACATCAATGTCTGTCTGTTTGTCTGTGCCATCATAGCTCCAAAATTAATGGATTTAAGGTAATTCTTGTTTCAAGCGGTGTTATTTTATATAAATATCTCCTTGGCAAGTTTACAATATTAGTTGTATGGCGGACTGATGGTGGTAAATTGTCCAATCTGCCGGGTCGGGGAAGTATCCATCGTTCATACCGATAAACCCAGTAAAATGTATCCACACGTTTTGGGATCAGGCTCGTATTGCCGTCATGTTAGGAACTGATGTCAGTCATGAGTGTCTGATTTCAGTTGCTAAACTACCTCCTGCTCTGATATGGCCCTGACGTATTTTTTTGCTGTGATATAGTTGTACGTATTGATAAATAAAACATCATGTTTAGCGTTATAGTCTACATAGATTTTGTAACAAACTCTGTATATATTTTTGGATACTACTATTTGTGGTCTGACACTAAAGTCTCATAAGGTATCCTTACTACTATTAGAAATAAATATATATTTTCAGTCAGAGCAAGAGTCTTGCGAGAATCTTACGCAATAGATAATACCAAGACTAGGAGTGCAAGATCTTTCGCAATAGATGATACCAAGACTAGGAGTGCAAGATCTTTCGCAATAGATAATACCAAGACTAGGAGTGCAAGATCTTACGCAATAGATAATACCAAGACTAGGAGTGCAAGAATACTTACTTTGCCAGTCTTGGTCTTAGTCTGGCTTTGGACAACACTATTAGGTTATTCTTGATTATAAATAAAATCATGCATGGATCCAGTTTCCTTAATTGTCCGTAATTTATTCATGATAATATGATTACCCATTACGTATTTATGTTTATATTAAAGTCAAATTATTTATTACAATTTGGCCATCTCGGGCTAGTTAGTTCATTTGGCAGTATGTTATAAAAACGAAGACCGAGCCTACTACTACGTACAAAAATGTGTGGCAAAGCTATTTTATGCTTATTGTGGGTGTTACAAAGACAAAGTCAAAGTCATAATATTTTTATTCACGTAAAACCATTACAGGCATTTATGAAATGTAATAATTATTTTGAATGATTCTACTTCTGCTATAATTTCTATGGAGAAGCTAAAAAAAAGTCATGTCCGACATTCGGTTGTTTAGGAAAAGTTCTTTGTTTCTATCAAAATATTAGTCTAGCCTTAAATTCAAGCCATAGTAAATGTAGCGGAAAATATAGTTTAATTTATCAGTACCTAAATCAGTTTAAAAGAAAAAAATAGGTGTCCTTCGCGCCATTTTGCGCGGACATACTCGTAAGTGCAAGTTTTTGTTTTGTAAATTAATTTACTGTGAATATTGTTGGACAAAAGTGGTGTTGTTTTGTTCAATAATGGTCTACAATGTGAATAGTTATGGAAAACGATAAATTGGACTTTGAATATGGGGCACAAGTTGCAGTTTATTTTTTGTGGTTTTCCCGCGCTGTGGACTCCCATATTTTACCCAACGTGTTAGGGCTATCGAGTGACTCCAAGAAAATCATCAAATTCTGCAGCATTGATGACCTCAATAACTCATAAAAAAGTAAACGATATTACATTAGACTTGGCTGTATGGGCTAGACCCTTTGCCTTCCCTATCACCTCATTCATCATCCATTGGGAGAAGAGAACAACAACAAGAAAATAATATTTTATCGGTATTTCAAAGCTATACGTCAATTCATATTTTTAGTGTTCACATATTTGTTTGTCAATCTCATACCTACGTAAGTCAATTATGAAATATTTGTGACAAAGCGTAGACGGTCTGTTTATGAAACTGTACCACTGGTCACGAATGTTGATGAGTTTCCAGTATGCTGCTATTATACAATAATTCTGCATTCCATAACGACCGCCAATAACTTGGTATGTACCTATATTATTTACATAACTGACATTAAATGTAGGTACTAATTTGTATACCTTGTGGGAGAATAAATATATCATTACTCGTACCAGCTACCGCGACCCGGCGGAGGACGGAAAAGAATCTGTAATGTTGCCATTGCCCTCTTTTTTGCCACCGTCTTCATTAAATTTTAGGTGAACGCACCTAAATGAGCCGGGGTGATGGCATTTAAAAAATATATATATTAAATCATTGGCAACGTCGTATCTACCTATCCATGCCGAACGACCCGCATTTCAGTGAACTTTAATCCGTTCCATTTCTTCTGTGAGATGTCACATGCCGTAAAAATCCCAAATTAAATAGTGTACATACTTTCAGCATCTGAAGCGGTAATGCTGCCATTTCTTTGTTCTGTGACGCCGTCCTCGTTGGTTTCGATGACGGCGCAGCAACCGGTGGAGGGATTGCCGTGGACGCAGAATATGACTCGCCGTCCCTTCGCCGGACTGTCGGTCCCGTACGATACCTTCCCATCTTTGAATCTGAAAAATATAAAACCTAATCAAACTCGCATATAAAATAATCATCATCGCATCATAGATGCGGAGTAACGGGGATCGATTCAGGAAACAACATTTTATTTTTTTATTAAGACCTCTTTAAAATGTAGATCTGTCTTTACGTGTTTGTTAAACAATTTGATAGTGTGCGGTCATATTTGTAGTGTATGTCAAACAATCTACGAGTTTGATGCGTTTGATGAAAGTCTGGATCGACGTCGAGTTTGACAAACACGTTTGAACGTATACGGCGGTGTTTGTCAAATTAAATCTCATTCGTTGTGATGCACGGACGTTATATAGTACCGAGGAGCATAATTAAACTAAAGTATTGAATTGGCGGTGGTGGCTCGGTTGCAAAAACTCTTACAGTAAAATCCTGAAAAGTTCGTATCGAATCCCGGCCAATGAGTACATCCAATGAGAAATACACTTTTCTTACGTAATGTAAATAATTATTGTTGAAAATAAAATTAAACGATTAGATACATGGAGAAAAACAAAAGAACCGCAACAATAAAAAAAAATACTAAATTAATGAAGAGATTTTACACAACTTTACGGAGGAAGAAGTAAAAAAAATATTAATATCCTCCGTACTATTTTCATATAACAGAGTCAAATAGCGGATTTTTTTGTTGATGGTTGGTTTGATCGATTACGCTTGTGTTTGATAAAATCGTGAAGTTTGACAAACACGTTTACAGGGCGCTTAAGCAACGGGTTAATGACAAGAAGGTAGGTTTCAAATCAGCAGATAAAATATACCACGAAAATATGCATGAGTTACCAAATCAACATTATAATCACAATAACGCTTTAAACATCAATGCAGTGATATAGTTATTACTACCGAGGTACTTATCGCCTATTAATGATTTTAATAATATTGTAGTAGATTATAGTTATATTTTAGATTAGATAAACTCAATTATTGTAAAGAAATAATGAGGATAAAAAAAATGATTTCTTTATTTTTAGCGACTTATTTATTGTTAATAAAATCGCTTGTTTTTGGCGATAGTTTTATGGAATATACTGGTATAGATGTTAACGTATATTAAGTATCTTGTAAGACAAGTCGCTGCCAAATAAAACCTAAAAGCGGCGATTAACGTTTCATAAGTTAGTTAATATTACTCGTAGATTCACCCGTTCCATTAATGTGGGATCGGTGGCTTAACGTGCTCTCCGTGTCACGGGATCGGTGGTGTATATTTATTCACGTAAACCTATTACAGTCATTTGTGACACGTCAATAATTAAATTATTTTGATTAATTCTACTCCTGCTAGTGAAAGACTAAACAGCAAAGTGGTCCAAAGTGTAAGCAGAAGACCTGCAGCTTAGCAGATTCAAGTGACCTGTTAATGTTTAATCTGAGTGAGAAAGGATACTTCAAGGAAAACTCAGCTATATCAGATTTACAAAATAAAACATATACAGGTTGTGAATCTATGACAAATGTATTAACAAAAGTTATATGTCCTATGTCTTATTTACACATTCAGGGAAGCTCGTGAGCGCTAGAGATGAAAGTGGGATTCGACATTTATTAAAATATCTGTCAAAATGCATACACCATACAACGGCAGGAGAATTACCCCCCGATAGGTTACCAAGACACAAAACTCAAAAATTTTTAATTGTCAAATTATACAGATCATCATTAAATAAATAATATTTCAAGGGAAGAAAAAGAAAAAATGTGTTCATTCACGTAAACCTATTACAGGCATTTGTAATACATCATCAATAAATATCATTTATTTATATATATATATATTATTTATATATTATCATTAAAAAAAAAATTAAGTCCTCCGCCGCGTCCGTCTGTCTGTTCACGATAAAACCAAAACTACTGCACCGATTTTAAAGCTGTTTTCACCAATAGAGAGTGGTTTTCGTGAAAGGTTTAAGTATATACTTGTAATTTGTTAAGTTTTTGTATACTCGTACATTAACGATATTTATTGGAGGTTTCGGAAAAAAATAAGCCGTCTGGGATCTTTGAACGATCTTTCAACAGCCAGTCTTTGAGATATAACAAAATAATGTATGGTGGAGTTGTGTATCTTATATATTGACCGCCTCCGTGGTATAGTGGTAACAAACGTTGCCGTGAACTCGGGAGGTCGTGGGTTCGATTCCCACCGGGGGCAAGTTGTACATTGTATAATTTGTCTCGGTCTGGGTGTTTATATGTATAATATGTATATATTTACAACAAAAAAAAAGTATAATATGTAGTTTATCAACCATCTAGTTTCCGTAACTCAAGCCTCGTAGCTTACCACGGAAACTAGAGGGCGCTGTGTGACCTGTCTGGAAATATTTATTATTATTATTTATTTATTATATGTAGGTCTAAAGAAAAGTCTGCGATGCATATGTTTACCTATTATTCATTTTAATACCTAAAAAAATGGGTAATTATAAAACGGTAATTGGAAAGCTATTTACACAAATACGGTATTAATCCTTATCATTTTAATACATTAGTTGGCTTCAGCATTTCATAAAGATTATTTATTCCCTTAACACTACACCATGCAAATTAAATGAATACCTTAGGAGATATAGCAACGGGCAAAGCCGGGCAAAACAGATAGTTATTTAATTAATTTTGAATGATTTTGACAATTTATTGTTCTTAAATTAACAGAGGTTTTTGCGTTTTGTCGACTTTCGGGTTGCACATAGGCATGTAGTCTACCTTAATTCTGACTTGCCTGGTGGGTTACTGCTGTACCAGGTATTGTATTCTCATAGGTACTGATAACTTAATTTAAAAGGTTATTAATTGATCGTTGTGGTGCAGTTCTGTATATGTTTTATTTTGTAAATCTGATATAGCTGAGTTTTCCTTGCAGATTTCTTTCTCAGTCAGATTAAACATTAACAGGTCACTGGAATTTGCTAAGCTGCTGGTCTTCTGCTAACAGCTTACGTATTGGACCACTTTGCTGCTTAGTCTTCTACTAGCAGGAGTAGAATCATTCAAAATAAATAAATTAATGACGTTTCATAAATGCCTGTAATAGGTTTAGGTGAATAAAGATATTTTGACTTTGACTTTGACTAAGCAGCAAAGCGTTCCGAAGAATAAGCTGTTAGCAGAAGACCATCAGCTTAGCAGATTCCAGTATATACGAGTATTAATGTTTAATCTGATATTGAATTAATCCCTTCTCTTGCCAGTGCAGTGTTTCTTGACAATTTCCTAACGATTCCACAAGTTGTGAAGTGTTAGTGGAATCAGAAATATTAAACTAACACATACACTCCGAGGCACGGAGTTTTTATTGGTACATCCTTAGGTTCGAACCCCGACCTTTAGATTGAAGGAGTTCTAACAACTGGACCACTATCGCAAAATATTTATCGTAAGAAAATGATGATAATGCAAATAGTTGAAGGTGAACAGTTAAGTGGCACATCATATTATAGTGCATTAGGTGATCGCACGTGACGGTGCGCTTGGACACGGAAAACGTTTTGTTGACAGATGTTATCTACGGACTATTTACTAACAATGTTAAGGTTTCTATAGGATTCTGTGGTTTATCGTCACTTTTACGTGACCGAGTGTTAGCTATACAGCAAATATACAAGCAAAGGTATAGTTGAATTACAGTATCCTTAGCACTTTGGTAGCGAATTGGAGCACGTTTCTTAGTAAAGTATCATCACGACCGTTTCCCTTTCGGGGTGGTCAGAAACCACGCTTATGAATAAGCGGATTCACATTTAGCCAACTTTACTTTAGGCCAATTATGACAAGTGGCAAGCTCGTCGATGTCTCCAGCGTACCAAACTCGAGAAATATCACAAATAAATTAAATAAATAATAATAATAAATATTTCCAGACAGGTCACACAGCGCCATCTAATTTCCGTGGTAAGCTACGAGGCTAGTGTTACGGAAACTAGATGGTTGATAAACTACATATTATACTTTTTTTTTTGTAAATATATACATATTATATATATAAACACCCAGACCGAGACAAATTATACAATGTACAACTTGCCCCCGGTGGGAACCGAACCCACGTACCTCCAAGTTTAAATCCACGGACTTAACTGCTAGACAACGGAGACAAGTTTCTTACTTATAATATTTTATTTTATTGTTTTAGATGTTTTTTAAATATTTAGTTGTTTATATTGTTACTTTGAATAATAATATGAAAACATACATTATATATCCTGGTTTAAAATGATGTCTCTTGCGGAAAGAAAAAAAAAACGGAAGAGATACGAATATACCTGCATAAAATTATTCATAATCGAGTTAACTTAGCCAAATTGTTGTCTTTACTAAATTTTAACACACGCTACAGGTCCCGTGTTCCTTCCAGATTCGCACTCAAAGTGTATAAAATATCCTTTTATGATCCTATAGTGAGAATGTGTCTTTTTTACAATGACTTAAACAACAGACACAAAGATCTTATAGACATTCAAATATCCAAGTTACCTAAATCGAAGTGGACGATCCAGGACATTTTTAGAACCAATCCAAACTAAATATAATTATTTTTTTCTGATCAATGTATTATTTGTATTCTATCTAATGAATTGTTATTAAATTTTACTGAATGAAATAGATTTTTTTTTTTTTTACTGTAGTGAATCTTATTTTAATATATTTGTATATACATAGTATTAATTTTAATTTAATTTATTTTGAATGTGTATATTTTATTATTTAATAGTGTAAATGAATTATTTATTATTATTTTTTTAATTTGGCTTCTTGCTTGTTTTCCCTTTACATAAAAAAAATATCATAGTTTTAAGTTAGTCTAATATAATCGTATTATTGTTTGCCGTATGTTTACATTTTGAGCTGTGGTCCAGATTAGTACGTAGCAGATTAAATTCGATTGCAAACTAACTATATATTTTATTTTATTTTTATTTATTTATTTAAAAACTTTATTGCACTATGTACAAAGGCGGACTTAATGCCGCTAGGCATTCTCTGACAGCCAAACCTTTAGGACATTTAGACAGTATAGATGGTAGGTGCAATCATTAATTAAGTTATTCTTAACAGTAATAATACATACATAACAATATTACATACTAATACATATACAAATACATAAATACGTAATATATAAATATATACATATATATATATATATAAACAATTTATTTATTTATTAAAATTATTGCACAATATATACAAGGGGCGGACTTAATGTCGCTGGACATTCTCTGACAGCCAACCTTAGGGACACTGCACACATTAAAGACGTAAGGTAGGTGCAATTGAAGAAATATGATTACGTAATAAATATGCAATATTATCTAAACTACAATAATATATAGTATTCTTTTATTCGAGGATATAAAGGTAGTGTTTACCCACAAAATATTTTTTCACGCTTAACACGACATTCGTTATCATAACAATGAGATTCGTCACAAGCCACCTTAATATGTTATTAAAAGTATTATCAACCACTTACACACAATACTGAGATATCTATATAATGCTCCGACCTTGTAAGCGATGTTTGTACCTATTTACTTTATATTAAGGTATTGCTACACAGTTTTTTTTTACGAAAATATGTACCTATCATGTGTTTGACTTTGTCGCGCTTTTTTTCACTTAATTTCACTCTGTAAGCCGTTCGACTTGGCGTTGCTCTATAGTTTTGATACAATTTAAGCAAAATTCGGTAAAAAAAAAAGTTTGAACGTTTTGCTTTGCTTTTAAGTCAAACACGACACTAATTTCCTATTGCTTTTTTATTTTTTTATATTAGGAAAACTTACAGCTACATATATAAAATGAAAGATTAAACACAATTAAGCTAATGACAAGTTTTCACATATAGGTAGACACAATTACATAAAAAAAATATATTTAAAAAATGGAGACAATAAAAAAATAAACTAACAATGCTAAATAAAACCAATATTCCTCTACACGGATAAGCTGAACACACTTCTCTACCTGAAGTACTCATTTGTCATTGCGCGTCTAATAGATATGGTACATGACATGGCAGTTTATAATTGTTTTAATAGAAACGCATTAATGCGCTATGCGATGAACTCGGAGAAACAGAACGCTCAGGGACGGTACGCAATGTGTCAAAATCAGCCGTTCCTCATTAATTTTAAAACTTTTTCTGCGCAAGTTCATTTTGCGGGTGCTTCGATAATAGAAATTTAATGTAACCTTGTTCAAGCACACATTGTGCCTTAAAATCACTAAGCGACCGTAATCCCCTAATTGGGGAACCAGTTTTGGGTTAGAAGCTCCGCGGGCTTTCGGAGACTCATCTCGTCCGTCGCCCAACTACCCACCAGCCGAGCGTCTCTTCTTCACGCCCGGCTGCTACACGAGATAAGCATTAGCTAGATTAGCTACACTCTTAAATGTGCGGAAGTGTCCTCAACTCAATATACAATAAATCTACGACCCGTTATTTGTTGTTTTATTTGTCGAGCCCCGGTCCTTAACCGGGGAGTTCGCGACAACTGTCGTTAAACATATCAATATCAATGCTCAGGTCGTTGAAGAAGTTGAGAAGTTATTTGTTGATATGTAAGGCAAAGGCATATACATATCCATACAGACATACAGACAGGTTATCATTAAATTACAGATGTTGCATAGTTTAATGCTTTTCTTGAAGTCACTCGCGGCATTATCGGCCCAACACGTCAGGTATATGAAAGTATACAGCGTGGAATATGGATACGCAAAAATAAAACCACAACTATTTACCCATATACAGCGATGTATAGATCACATTATTAATCAAAACAACACTACCATTGACAAAATCCGCAATAAAGTAATTAAACATAATGGGGTGTATCACTAACTTTTTATCACGATAGATGGCGCATGATAGATGGTACCTAACATAACTGTCAGTTATATAGAAAACTTGTATTTTAATTTCGAAATTTAGTATTTTCTAGATATTATGCCGAAGTGAGCAGCTTTTAAGTGTACAAATCGAGATTTCTAAACGAAATCAAAGATATGGTGATCTTAAAATTGCCGTTGTATTAATAAAACCTTTTTTTCTTTTTAAAGACGGTGTGTGCTTTCTTAATTCGTCTTTTAAGGTAGTTAACGTTAATTTAAAATACACTTCTCTGTTATAAACATATAAAAATACGAAAACATTTAAAAAAAAATGCGATATAGGTGTGAAATAATGTACCATTGGCTCTAGCGACATCTACAAAAAGCTTCGCCTGATACACCCCATTAAATCTTGCAATTGGAATGTCCGTTCAAAAGGCAAAAAGGACTTTCCTGGTTTTCTTATTGGCAAAAAAACGGTTCATCTATCCTTCTAGCTAAAGATTGAGTGCAATGGCGATCCTTGTAGTTATTGTTATGATGATAATTAGCGTAGTTGGTAAGCTTATAGGAAAAAAGAAGTAAAACATAATAATATTGTAAATTCATGGAGATTGTCTACCTACCATATATACCTTACCATATCAACTAAGCCTGAGCTTGCATATTATATTTTTTTATACCTGAATACCAGCTAATAACTAAATTACTGAGTGGGAAAGTTTGAGCGCAATTACATAACTGAAATATATGTTTTTTTTTGTGCTGAATATGTAGTTTTGGTTTAAAAGACCCCTTCACGGCTATCCGAAATTGGCAAATAAAACTAATATTAAATTTTCAGTTAAAGGGGTATAAATTTATTAGATGAGTAAGCGAGTCAGTGAACAGGATGTAAGGTAGGAGCAGGTATATTTGCAGAAACGAATGAATGTAAATATTTATTGAGCGAATGTTTTTAACTCCCATTATATTTAATAATATTATGCCCATTGATGACTGTGTAAAAATGACAAAAAAAGAATTTAAAGGAAAATTAAAGTTGCTTTTGCTAGGTAAATACAACAGTAATGTGATTTAATCGTAAATAACTTTGTGTTTTAAAAATATAGTGTAAAATAAAAAATAAAAAAACTGTAAAAAAAGAGTGTACTATTCGCCAACAAACTGTTATGCAGTTTGGCGTATAATTTTAAAAATGTAAATAGTTTAAGTTTTTATCTGAATAAACGAATTAAAAAAAAAAAAAAAAAATCTAATTGGGTATTATATTCTCAGTTCGAGTATTAATTTTATTAGGTATATTTTAGTTGCAAATCTGTTTTCATAAATATGCTGCCAAACATTTTTTTTTCTTTGCTGTCATTAATATTAGAGTTGTGTATCTGCACCTTTAAACATTTTTCATAGACAGCCGAAACGGATGGGAGATAATTTCCGTGATATTTACAAAGTATGTTTTGACTATGGATCTTGTTTAACTAAATTTTTTCGACAAATTTTGACTTAGCTATTGTGTTCATCTTTCTTTACTACATACCTACGTATTGGCTGAGATAGTGACACCACAATATGAAGTCGAACAAATATTATAATCTAACAGAAGAAATAATCAGGAACGGATTCAAGACTCAGCTTTACGCTAAAGTTGGTGCGAGAGAAATTTCAGAAAATATTTGCGCCACTTACTGAAATAATCACAAGTCTGCCGTTAGTACTCGCACATTTATGGAGCGAGCTTACAAGACGGCATTAACGGAATCATACAGTATTTGGTTGGGTAGGGAGAGAAGCAGAATGGTGGATGGTGAGCGTCTTGTTGCGCAATAAAATATAAATAAATAATATAAATCTTCTTCTCTTTCTTTCCCACACACGATGGACCCGGACGGTGAACCCATGGAATGCTAAGAAATTTGTCTTCTCTCTTAAAATTATATTTAATTATTTTTAGTTTAAAACATAATAAATGGGAAACTTTGTGACAATGCACAAGGACAATTTGTTTTCTTAGTTTTTGGAGAGGATACGGTACGAGAACATTACGCGTGGAACTAGCAAACTAGGTCTAACTGACACACTTGAATAGGTTCTACTCAACATATAAATAAATGTTCGCTTCAAAACGAGACCTAAGATACGATACGGACCTAGATAAATCTTAAAGGTTTTCGTAGACGGCACTGTATTATTATTGATGTATTTAGGAAACAGTAAATAAGTAAGCTAGTTATCGAGCTGAAAGGACGCAACACGCGAGCCTGTATGCATTCTGTCTTGCTCGCGACCATAGATATAGATAAGCGACGACGCGACGATCCTATGTCTATGCTCGCGACACACAGTGAAAAATTCTATCTTATGTCTTAACAACATCGGTGACGCAACTGTGGGTGTGACTTTACGTGTAGTGTCTATCAGTTCCGCATTTTGTAGTGAACAATATAGCGCGTGCCGTATCTTCTCTTTTTTCTTTTAATTAAAGCATAAATCATAATCAGTATATATAAACTCGTTGTTAAATAATATTATAAAAAATATAATATATTTATTTACTAATTTATTCTGCCTCCGTAGTCTAGCGGTTAAGTACGTGGATTTAGACTCGGAGATAGATACCTGGTTCGATTCCTGGTTGTGACACATAAATTTATTTGTGTTTTTTTCGAGTTTGGACACTAGAGACATCGACGAGCTTGCCATTGACGAATCCGCTTCTTTATTAGCGTGGTTTCTGACCACCACGAAAAAGATAGGGTCGCGAAATGATACTTTTTATGTATTATAAACTTGAATGCACAAAATACAAAAAAATGCCGCTAGACATTCTACTGGTCAAACAACTAAAGCAGTTACGACAAGATAAATTATATATTGGATGTGATGTGAATTATATATACACTACACAACATTACACTACACTATACGTGTATTAACACAATTCTGTCATAGCTCGAGATCTGGAGATGCCTAGTATTGAGGAGTTTGTCGTTGGCCTGACTAGACGTATGTTCTATCGGGCCGACAACGGACACTTCAAGCATCTCCAGAATATCGCTTCGTCTTGCGCTCGGCCCCCTACGGGAGACCACTTCCAAGAGAAGTGCTCCTGGAGGAGAACTGAAGTAGCCGAACCCAGATCCCCTGAGTTCGTGAGCCATACGGGCGCTGTTCCACCAGTAACGGTGCCCAGCACTAAAGGTGCATGAATTACCAGCGGGTGACTACTCGCTGAGATCCTGCCGGGGAGAACGGGGGAATGTCCCCATCCCCGACCCAGGCCCATTAGACATCCGGGCCTGGACGACCCCACTGTCTGTCTGTATTAACACTCGCCAACCCGTCTGGCCAGCGTGGCGAGTGTAGGTCTAGGACGCTGTGTGTTTTCGGGCTGTGATGATAATGATGACATGTGTTTATAAGTTTGAGTCAGAGGAACCTGCAGCCCTATTCTATTACTTATGCGCAAACGTTATTAGTGGAGTGAAACGTTATGTACATCAGAAGTTGCGTCATAATTACAAAATATTATTCGATTCTTAACTCTATAAGCGCTCGACCTTAATAGTGACATGCAAATATTAACTTTAATAGCTTGATATATATATATTGTTAACGGATTCCATTATATAACGTTTGCGCTTAAGTAACAGAATAGGGCTGTTAGAGTGTTTTAACATAGGCTAAGATTTCGCTTAGTTTGGTTAAACCTCCAGTCTCCAAACGGAAATAAAGTGCAAACGAGTGACTTGCAAATGACTAACTTCAATAAAACTCAGCTATTGCAGTTCCAGTTCCTTTCTAAGTTAAGCCTGGATCGTTACTAAGATGAACAAACCAATTAAGATAATCGAATGAAATAAACAACAAAAATGACATTATCATTGCGAAGTGAGCGACCGCGCATAAGTCTCTGGACCTTGAGTCTAGGATCAAACTAAATTAAGTTAAACTTTTTACTATTCATTACAGCCCCTAGAACACAGCATCCTAGACCTCCACTGCTGGAGATGGGCCTTCCAGAACTGGAGAATTTGGCCTACACTCGCCACGCTGGCCAGACGGCTTGGCGAGGATATGATGTCAATTTTTTATGACAATTTATTAACAATTGTCATTAGTGGAACTGGGACCGACGGCCTAACGTGCTCTCTGAGGCACGGGAACGGTGGTGTTGTAAATCTATGACGAATGTACGTAAGAAAAGTGTATTTCTCATTGATACATGCCGGGTGGATTTAAACCGACCTTTGTAGGATTTAAGGTACGCGTTCTTACAACCGTGCCACCACCGCGCCGCAACTTTTTACTAGATTGATAACAATCAAACTGGGTAGTTTAGCGGTAAAGTCATGGAAATAGAAGCGGAAGAAGGGGTTCGTTTCTGGAATAGCCCTTGGGAAAAGAAAAAAAAAAATAAAAAAAAAAATCATTTTTTATAATATCCTTTACGCCGTCTACTTTGTTAGTCTTCTCTTGTCGAAGAAGAACGTTTTTGGAACTTCTGTAGCATGCACGTCGGCACATTAACAGTAAACAACAAAATCAAATTGAAAGTTTCAAACACTTTTTTTTATTTATATACTAGCATAAGTGAACTTGCGCCCTCCTAATGTTAAGTGATGCGCACAGTCCTTGAGTGTTAGCAACTGGAATTAGATACTAATGACTGACATCAGTCCCTAACACTATGCCGGCTTGACTGGGCATGACGGCAATTCGAGCCTGATCCCGAAACGTGTGGATACACTTTACTGGGTTTATCGGCACGAACGGTGGATACTTCCCCGCCCCGGCAGGCTGGGCAAATTACCACCATCAGTCTGCCTACCACCTCTAAGACTATAACCGGCATTATGCACTAGCATGGACAAATTAATTACAAACCCATTGTCCTAGCTTTAATTTAGCTTTAGCTCTTAACGATACAATGTCCGAAGGTTGATTCTCTTACCAATGCCAATCGGCATTTGTCATTAAAACAATAAAAAAATTAAATAAATAAAAATACTTATACTGTTTGGCTTCTTGCCTAATTTTTTATATTACTTATATATTTAATGCTTTGCCATTGGGACAATTTTTTTTTAATGCTTTCCTAAATTGACAACTTTTGACAGATCAAAAATCTCCTTGCGTAGTGTTTCCTTTTAAAAGTTCCTGACCTCCCCATAAATTAGTGTGCCTCCCTATCGTTGGCGACATATACTCGTAGATGTAGTGCATAATAGTTTTCCATTGTATTTTATCAGACTCTATATTATATATTATCATTAAATTAAATTCAATCATAATTACAATTCAATAGTATCAATTAAATAATTCCTTACACAAATACAATTTACAACAAAATATACTTGCACAATAATACAGGTAACATATTTGTGATATTTCTCGAGTTGGTACGCTGGAGACATCGATGAGCTTGCCACTTGTCTTGATTGGCCTATAGTAAACTTGGCTAAATGTGAATCCGCTTATTTATAAGCGTGGTTTCGGACCACCCCGAAAGGGAAAGGGTCGTGATGATACTTTACTTTACTACATATAGAGTTGTGAAGGCGACTAAGTTTCATCAAAATCTGTTCAGTAGTTTTTGCGTGAAAGAGCAAGAAACATTCATACATCAATATCACATTTTGTGCTTAAAATTATATTAGTTGAGAAGGTACTACTTACAAAAGTGGTTTGTTATCTTCCATCTTCCACAGATTTTTTAATAATTTCACAATTTGTCGAATTACTCAATAGATGTTAATGTGATGCACATTTTAAAAACATTACTGTCGCGTACAAAGTTGTGGCGGCGCGTCGCTTCGAGCATTTCAATGGACTCCAAGATAACGTAATGTAATGTACAAATAATTGCCCTTCTATAAATACACCTATATGAGATACCGGGCATACAGTAATCCAAAAACTACTTTTTTTGACCTGCACTCGCCACGCTGGCCAGACGGGTTGGCGAGGATCTGATGTCAATTTTTAATGACAAATTATCAACGATTGCACACGTTGGTATTAGTGGGACCGGGACCGATAGCTTAACATGCTCTACGAGGCACGGGATCGGTGGTGTTGTAAATCTATGATAAATGTACGCGGTAGGAAAGGGTATTTCTCATTGGTACATGCCGGGTGCATCTGAACCTTTGTAGGATATTAAGGACAGCGTTACAACCGAGCCACCACAGCGCCTTGTAAGATATATATATATATAGATATAACAACAAATACATACTAATAATACTTAATAATTACTTTCTAATACATATACAAGTACATAAATAAGTTATTTATCAATCACATTTCATTCCATTTGCAGTTGAAACGATGGGCCCGTGGTCCGAGGAGGCTCTTGTGTTCTCCCGCGAGCTTGGTGGGAAACTCCACTTGGCGACGGGTGACCCTTTGAGTAGAGAATATCTTGTTCAAAGGGTCAGCCTCGCTGTTCAACGGGGGAACGCAGCGAGTGTCCTCGGCACACTACGCCCATCGAATAGTCGTAATTTTATTTATTAATTTTTAGTTTTTAATTAGTTTTTATAATTTAGTTCTTAATTTATTTAATTTTTTAATCTTTGTACTTTACTCCGAATACATTTTTCAAATATTTAATAATAATATTCAATCATATATTATATATAATATATTATATGTATAAATATTTTATGTAATTCTAGACTAAGTTATGATACCAACATAAAAAGTAGGTGAATGTATGTATAGTTAGACGATCAGATCAAGATACAAAGATACGTCATGGAATAGTATTATCCATGACGGACAGAAGCACCTCAGTCTGGTCGTAGCTAAGATTTTGTAACCAGCATGATATTTTATTTTTAACCTTGTATAACCTTGAACTTACATACTACAGATATATATATATAACAATACACAAAATAAAACTAACTTACTAATCTTATATATAACTTAACAAATTTTATTTTAATGAATGCCCGGTGTTAATCTTAAGTCAAAATATTGTTATCACCTAGTGGCTGGTATCACCGCACCTTACTAGATAACGACTACCTGAAATCATAATATTTTAATATTTTTCTTAAGTACAAGGAGTAGTAAATGTGTTCGGTCGCAAGCCCGAGACACCATTGGTGTAATTAACCGCAGAATAAATCTCTTGATTCCTAAGAAATTTGCCCTCTACCGTTTTTCGCCTCCGTGGTCTGTCTACTAGTGGTAACAAACGTTGCCGTGAACTCGGGAGGTCGTGGGTTCGATTCCCACCGGGGGCAAGTTGTACATTGTATAATTTGTCTCGGTCTGGGTGTTTATATGTTTAATATGTACTTACAAAAAAAAAGTATAATATGTAGTTTATCAACCATCTAGTTTCCGTAACACAAGCCTTGTAGCTTACCACGGAAACTGGATGGCGCTGTGTGACTTGTCTGGTTTTTTTTTTTTTTTTAATATTTAAAGTTCTTTCAATTTTCTAACCGCATATTGCTTAGACTAAAGAGATATGACATATGTATTTGTAATATTTTTTTCGAATAAAGTAATCATATCGCGGTTTTGACTCGATTGTAAGAACGCTTTCCTTCAAATCCTACAAAGGAAGGTCGGTTCAAACCCACTCGGCTTGTACCAATGAGAAATAAAATTTTCCTACGTACATTTGTCATAAATTTACAACACCACCGTTGTCGTGCCTCGGAGACCACGTTAAGCCGTCGGTCCCAGTTCCACTAATACGAACTTATGGAATTGTTAATAAATTGTCATTAAAATTTACATTAGATCCTCGCCAACCCTTCTGGCCAGCGCTGCAGCGTGGCGAGCGTAGGCCAAATTCTTCAGAAGGCCAATTTCCAACAATGGAGGTCAAGGACTAGGGGCTGTAATATAACCTACTAATTTAGATGTCACATCTTCTTACATATTTGTACACGCCATCCACTTTTGTTCTACTTCTCTTGTCGAAGAAAGTCAAAGTCAAAATATATTTTGAAAGAAAGAAAAAATATTTGCTTTAGTATTTGTGTAAAAATTGTGTTTACAAAATATTTTTTC
Organism: Tinea semifulvella; assembly: GCA_910589645.1. Taxonomy (NCBI): domain Eukaryota; kingdom Metazoa; phylum Arthropoda; class Insecta; order Lepidoptera; family Tineidae; genus Tinea; species Tinea semifulvella. The sequence continues at coordinate 11,901,239 of OU342597.1, forward strand.
AACATATTCTACCGTAGTATAAATATTATCAAAAAATAATATAAACAAAAAAAAATCAATACAATACAATATAATTTAAATAGTATGAATTATGTATATTATTGAGTATGTCTTAAATTTTTCAATTATATTTAAATAGATTTTTTATTTTTATTTTTAAGTGTCTTTAAAGGACATTGTACAGAATTCATCAGCCCTAAACACGTAATTTATTTTAAATATGTTCATAACAGAGTTCATAACTGAGTTGGGGATCATCAAATTCCAAGTGTTGCAGAATTTGATGTTTTGCTGTTGTATTATAAAACCTTATATTGCCTCCGTGGTCTAGCGGTTAAGTCCGTGGATTTCAACTCGGAGGTACAGGTTTCGATTCGTGGTCGGGACACAATAATTTATTTAATTTATTTGTGATATTACTCGAGTTTGGTAGTTAGACACATCGACCAGTTTGCCACTTGTCGCCTCCACGATGGGCCTCTATAGTAAACTTGGCTAAATGTGAATCCGCTTCTATAAAAAAAAAGGTGCGTAGTTTCCGACCACGTCGTGATGATACTTTTAATACATTCCTAATAAATCATTCAAATTTGAATATTCCCACTCTGTGGCCTGGCGGTTACCGTGTAGGTGCTGGGTTCGATTCCTAATAGTTAACACAAAATAAATCTTATATTTCTGACATTTCTCAAGGCTGGTTACAGAAAGTATCATCACGACCGTTTTCCTTTCGGGGTGGTCAGAAACCACGCTTATAAATAAGCGGATTCACATTTAGCCAATTTTACTATAGGCCAATGAACACAAGTGGCAAGCTCGTCTCCAGCGTACCAAACTCGAGAAATATCACAAATAAATTTAATATTATTTAAATGTATTTATATACATTAATAACTATTTTTGTGTCCCGACCAGGAATCGAACCCGGTATCTCCGAGTCTAAATCCACGGACTTAACCGCTAGACCACGGAGGCTGGTTACGCTAGAGAAATCGACGTGCTTACCACATGGGTGTATTAAAGTTGGCAGAATACGGCCATCGTAATAAATATTTTTTTTTATTAATAACCGCGAGATTGGATGGCTCCGAGGATGAGTTAAGATCACGGACAGAGGTCTCATGGAGACTTAATTGCGAATAAGCAACGGTGATCACAATCAACCCAAATCCATTCCTAAATGTCAATTCCTAAAATCGGGTCAGCCTAAATAGCCTATATATTAGGCGGTAAAGAAAGATAAACTTACTTACATACTCTGGCCAGCGTGGCGAGATTCTGGAGGTCCACCTTTAGCTGTGGAGTAGCTAGTACTCTGTGTTCTAGGGGCTGTAATAATTTAAACATACTCAAAGCGTCATGCTAAATGCTATAAAAGCTATAATAGTTTATGAATGTAGCTTGCACAGTGGACGACAGCTTTACTTCAACAAACCGCATCTTATCACGACAACACTATTTAATTTGTTGATAATAATGATAAAGTTACTAAATGTCGAATTTCTCATACGAACACAAATTACACTGACGTGCAAAATTAACTATACTTCGAAACAAAACATACATAAATAAAAACAGACAGACAGTGCTCGGCCCGGATAGTTAATATGCCTGGGTTGGGTATGGGTCCTTTCGCCCGTTTCCCTGCCTGAGCTCTCCTCTAGTCCCCAGTTAGAAGGACGTAAATTAAAAACAAAGTTTAAAACAAATATGAGACTTATGAGTTTTGCGAATTACTATTAATTGTAACTATAAAGTATAAGAAATAATATCGATAAAAAAATAAAAAAAAACAATAACACTTCTTTCAATAATTAGAACTCTTTGCAATTCAATTATAGTTTTATATGAGTACAGAAAGAGTGACAAATAGACGTGTAAAATGGTCATCATGAAGGCTAACATAAATCCATCGATGTTTACTCGTAAAATACAAAAGACAGTCTAAAACGTGCCGTTTACCACATAATTCGACCAATCAGATTAGTTTTGTGGAAACATTTGGATATCAGTTAATGCCTCATTATATAGAAAACTAAACTACTACATTACGTCATTATGGACACATCTGGCAGAGGGTCGTTTGACTCTGCTTCTTTCCGTACATAGTCTTCACTCCAGAACCCGTCTACTTCATCATTCATCGGTTCTGCGAAAGACGTGCCCGGCCCATTGCCACTTTAACTTACTAATTTAGAAGGCTATCGGTAACTTTTGTTCTTAGACGGATTTCCACGTTTAGGACTTAATCCATTAGAGAAATACCGAGCATATCTCTCTCCATAGCCCGCAAAGCGACCTTAAATTTGTGGACCAGACCCACTGTCAGTTGTTCAGAAGAATGCAGCAGTGGTTAAAAAAAAATATTTACTTGTGGACTTTAAACACTGGGGTATGTTTAATTAGAAGATGTAGCAGCAGTGTAACAAGAACCTATTAATAATAATAATAACCTTTATTTTCGAGATCGATTATTATTAAACTTATATATTTTTTATTTTTTTTAAATTATCTTTTGGGCTAAATATTTTTGTTTGCCAGTTTAATGTAATTTTGAAATGTATGCAGCGCCTATCTTAATTGGTTAAATAGGATATCTGAGTCTTAGGTACATACTTTTGTCTTGTTTGCCAAGAAGTTGGCAAATAGTTAATTTAAATTATGTATTTTATTTATGCAGTGTGCTATTTAGTAAATTATACTCCTAAAGAGGTTTTTTACTTGCATCCCTCTAGGTCTAGGGGAAATGGTCTGCCACGCCGTCAATCAGGCAAAGGCGGCCCGAGCCATGTTACGTCCTGTTATGAATTCCAGCTTGCCGCTCAGGTTGAAGGTCCGGATCTACAAGATGTTCATCCACCACCTGGGACCACCTTCTGGCCAAGACCAATAGGGGCAAGCTGAACATTTCGCTCCCGAGCGCCGTGGTTCGTGCGTAATTCCGTCATAGCTCGAGATCTGTAGATGCTTACTATTAAGGAGTTTGTCGTCGGCCTGACTAGATGACGTATGATCTATCGGACTGACAACGGACACGCATTTCCAGAATATCGCTCCGTCGTGCGCACGGCCCCCCAACTGGAGAACACTTCTTAGAAAACGGCTCCTGGAGAAGAGCTAATGTAATCAAACCTAGACCTCCAGGGTTCGTGAGCCACACGGGCGCCGTTATAGTATGACAATGCCTTTGTACAGCAGCTATAAACTTAAGTGACCTTTTTTTATAATTGTATTCTTTATTATTATTTATTTATTTATGTAAAACTTTATTGCACTATGTACAAGAGGCGGGCTTAATGCCGCTAGGCATTCTCTAGCAGCCAACCTTTGGGACAATACAGAGCATTAACGTTGAAAGGTAGGTGCAACTGGCTATATGAAACATTTACATAATAAATTAAATCGTTCTTATATATACAATATATATATATAACTACAAATACACATACATTCAAATATTAAATAAAAATACATATACTACACACTATATACATACATAGATATACACTACATACAACATTTACTTACATACGCTATAAGGAGCTCTTTAAGAAATGAGAGTAAACGATCTTTTTAAATTGTGTTTTGTTGGGAGCTTGGCGAATTTCAACTGGCAAGTCGTTCCACAAATTTGCTGCCACTACTGCGAATGAGTTAGCCTGAAAGCTAGAGTGATGAGAAGGAATAGATAGAACAGAATTGTGGGACGAACGGAGGGATCTTTCATGAAGTGACGAGAGATAGGCAAATTTGTCCTTAAGGTATTTCGGTGTCGCAGGCTCATTGAGTATAGAAAAAAATAAGCAGAGGATTCTAAGGTTCCTGCGACAACGAATTGGTAGCCACCTCAACTTAGTCCGAAACTCAGAGATGTGATCATATTTGCGTAAGCAAAAGATGAATCGGATACATGTATTTAGTAACCGCTCCATCTTGTTGAGCAACATCTCTGAGAGATCGACACCACACACGTCACCATAGTCGAGTATAGGAAGGAGTACACTTTGGGCAAGGGTTATTTTAGCTTTTAATGGCAGGAATTTTTTGAATTTATTGAGAGAGTGCAAAGAAGCAAATATTTTTCCACTCGTATTGTTGACCTGGGCAGTCCAGTTACATTATAGTATGACAATGCCTCTTTACAGCAGCTATTATCTTAACTGACATTTATATTTTTATAATTGTGCCTGTCTTAGCTTGTAGTGTGACAATACCACTTTACAGTAGCTTTTCCAGTTTATTTAGTAGCCCTTCAGTGAGATCAGCAGCCCTATTCTGTTAATTAGTCGCAAACGTTATTAGTAGATTTCGTTACTTATGTCAAGAGCTTGCGTCATAATTACAAAATATTATTCGATTCTCAACTCTATAAGCGCTCGACCTTGACAGCTGCTGTGCAAATATTTATTTATTTATTTATTTATTATTAGGTGTGCAAACAGATTCCAGTCAGTTGCAAATTTGAGTTCATTTAATTTATACATGGACTAGACTGGAATCCAAGCAGCACACACAACATGCAAATTATAATAATTATTATCAAAATTAGAAAATAAATTACACAAATTAAATTCAATCATAATTACAATTCAATAGTATCAATTAAATAATTCCTTACACAAATACAATTTACAACAAAATATACATGCACAACAATACAGGTAACATAATAATAATTTAACAAAAGATAAAATTCAATATGAGTCAAATAAGGCAGAGGAGGTCTGTGGTAATGGACTTTTTATACGCTGCAAAACCACTGTCAAAAACATCAATATCAGGCCGCAAGCTAACCACTCTATTGTAGGTGCGACACATTCTCACCAACGGGTTAAATAATGATGTGTTGTTTACATAGGTACATAGAGAGAATGTGTTCGGGCATCTTGTTCTGTAACGAATATTGATGTTAAGCGACGACAGCAAATATGTAGAGGAAATGGAAGAGTGCAGGATTTTGTGTAAGCACAAAAGGTCATATCTCATGCGACGGTTCTTAAGAGATAGAACCCCAAACTTGGATAATCGAGCGGAGTAGTCCCCTATGGAACGGCCGTACCCGCACCTATAAGAAAGCGTCCTAAGGCACCGTCTCTGCAAACCCTCGATCCTGTTACAATGAACCACATAAAATGGAGCCCAGATAGATATCAACTTTAATAGCGTGATATAGTTAACGGATTCCATTATATAACGTTTGCGCTTAAGTAACAGAATAGGGCTAGGGTAGCAAATATCAGCATAGTATATTATAGGGAGTAACTAACTCATATTTTATTTATGCACATAAGTTTTATTTTACAAAGACGATTAATAATAACTCCGAAATAATTATAAATTGAGGACAATTTGGGACCGAAAAAGAACAGTTTAGTGTTCTCTCGAGCGTAGATTTATAATTAAGTTTTTCACACACAAGGTAACAGTACCTATTGTGACCCCGCCCTAACGCCCCTTATTAATGACTATGATACCTTTTTTTTATATACTGAGCACGACATGTGATATTAATCCCTATCATCTTCGCTTAAATGACTCCAGTTTATAGGGGAAACACACTGGCTTGGAGAACATTCTACATCTTTAGAGTGCGACAGATATAAGAGTCTCCAAATTTATATGTACGCGTAGGGATAGTGGCTACGGTATGAGGATGCATATTTTAGCCCGTGCATGTGGTTCGGTTGCGGAATACAGAAGAATAAGGTTGTGGAGCTCTTCAGAACACTCATTGTAGTATAGCTTGTAGACATGCTCAGGGAGGCCTCATCTCGGCAAAGCAGCGATAAGAGAGTTTTAGACACTGGAGTATCCACTATCCGAATCGCCCGCCTCTGCAGGACATTGAGAGCATCTGTAAGATCTTTAGCGGAACCATCCCAGAGGTGTAAACAGTATTCCTGTATTACAAATTATACAATACTACTACCTACATTATATCTTTGGCTGAGTTACGCTAATACGAAGTATCTATAAATGTAACGATTAAAGTTAAATATGGCGTCGAATGTATAAGTTTTATTTTATACTTCAGCCGTCAGCTGCTAAAATCGACATTGTTAACTTTAATAGTGATAATAACAGAGACTTCGTTTTCGAACAACCCAGCCTTAAGAAGACAAACTGGCTGTCATTTACTTATGAAAGACTATTGGAAAACAATGGGGTGTATCAGGCAAAGCCTTTTGTAGATGTCGCTAGCGGCACTGGTACCTTGTTTACACCTATGACTGATCATTTTTTTAATTTATTTGTGGTTTTACATTTTTATAACAGAAAAATGTATTTTAACTGAACGTTACCTACTTTAAAAGACGAATTAAATAAGCGAACACCGTATTTAAAATAAAAAAAGGTTGAATTAATAGAACGGCAATTTTGAGATCACCATATCTTCGCTTTTGCTTGGAAATCTCGATTTGTACACTTAAAAGCTGCTCACTTCTGCATAATATCCAGAAAATAATTAATTTCGTAATAAAAATACAAGTTTTCTATGTAACTGACAGTTATATTAGGTACCATCTATCATGCGCCATCTATCGTGATAAAAAGTTAGTGACACACCCCATTTAATAAAAAATACTGTTAGAAAAGAATTAAATGTTCTCACTAATAGTGACAATATATAAGACTAACAAGTGATGTGTTGAGTTATGACCGTAGATTTAGACGCTGGGTTTGATTACTAATCGAAAACACCAAAAAAAAATTAATTTATTTGTGACATTTCCCGATTATGGTATGCTAGAGATCGACATGCTTGCCACTTATGATGATGGACCTGTAGTTGTCTACATGTGAAGCTTTTTAAAATAGCGTGGTTTCTGACAACCCCGCTAGTACATCTTAATAAAATTTAAACGAAAAGGACTCTTATAATTTAGTTTTCTTTCGAATAATTTACGTAAAGTCTATTAAACAAATAAAAACACGCATATTTTGGAAAAAAAAGGCATTTTAATCAGAGATCTATAAAATTGGTGCTGTTACCTTAGCAGGTATGTCCAGGAAAATCATTGCAGAAATATCATACACTAAATACAAAACAAAACCAGTTTACTCGTATTTCTCTCTGAAATATTTAGGAAATAAAAGATCCGGTTTTTTTTTTAAATATATTTCCATGTTTCTGCGATAAACCTCAACTTTAACAATTCAAAAACAAGAAGTGGACTATTCATTTTAATTAAAAAACAAATATATATTTTTTTAATTACTCTAGTAATGCACATGGGCAAGTCTTAATTCTGTCATACCTGGTGGGGTACCACTGTACCAGGTATTGTAATCTCATAGGTACTCAGGTGAATTTAAAAGATATTTATTTATTGTTGTTGTGTAATTCTGTATTTCATTTGTATGCTATAGCTGAGTTTTCCTTGCAGATTCCTTTCTCAGTCAGATTAAACATTAACAGGTCACTGGAATTTGCTAAGCTGCTAGTCTTCTGCTAACAGCTTACTCCTTTGACCAGTTCGCTGCTAGTCTTCCACTAACAGGAGTAAAATCATTTAAATTATGACCTGTCATGCATGTGATGGGTTAAACTTTTTAAACTTTCGCGCATATTCATAATAGTTTTTATAATTTTAACGGGTTACGCGATTTACCTTAGAGACATATTTCTCCCGACGTTTCAGCCAAGTTGCATTGGCCGTGGTCACGGGTCGACTGAAGCTATGCAGTATAGTCTCGTACATACTGGGCGGTAGATGTAAACCTACCCACTATAGTACGAAATAAGGTACCATTTAACGAGGCGGAAAATTTGAGACAGGATGTCGCCGTCATCTTGCGCAAATCACGACCACCCAAGTGTTTGACCGACGAAGAACGAAGGGCATTACAGCAACTTCGCAGAAACGAGAATATTTTGGTACTAAAAGCCGATAAAGGCTGAAACGTCGGGAGAAATATGTCTCTAAGGTAAATCGCGTAAAGACCCGTTAAAATTATAAAAACTTTATGATAGGTATACTCGTAATACTGTTTCCTAATCAGAGTTATACCTATCTTGCACTTGACCGTTTTATTATCTACGTGAGTGTGGCAAGGCGCACGTCTGTCCATCCTCGGTGGACGCCCAAGCGAGTGAGCCGTGAAGGTTTGTCTGCTTCACTGCATTATTAATAGCGCAATCTAATAGCCACAAAATAGTGGTAATTCTAATTAATTAGGCATTAACACGCATCCAAGGACCCAAGTCATAGTTCATAAACACAAACTGTATAAAAAAATATTTTTACAAAAAACCTGGTCTAGCGGTTAAGTAAGTGGATTTAGACTCGGGGCTACCGGGTTCTATTTCACAATAATAATATTTATTATTTAAAATAAATAAATATAATATTTAATTTATTTGTGATATTTCTCGAGTTTGGTACGCTAGAGACATCGACGAGCTTGCCACTTGTCATGATTGGCCTATAGTAAAGTTGGCTAAATATAAATCCGCTTCTTTATAAGCGTGGTCTCTGAACACCTCGGATGGGAGACGGTCGTGATGATACCTTACTTCTGCATATATAGGTACATATGTCTCGAACCCAGGCACATTAGACAAAGGTATTACGGCAGACCAAAAAATACGAGTTTCATCATGTTTAAATCTATTATTAAAGATATCAACTATATACCTTTTTAAATATATATATATATTATATTAGAAGTAAATTAATATACATTAAAAATAAATTAAAAGCTACCTAATTAATAAAATTAAAAATAAACTAAACTATAAATAAAAAATGTCCTCTAGAGACGTGCCATTCGAGATATAGTCCAAAGGAGACTGGCAACATTTCCCCTCTGTATTGCGAGGCTAATACGTCAGCCGCTTTGGCAACTCCTTGGCCAGGCGCCTTGCTGAAGGTGCCCATCGTCTCGACCCAAACGGCGCAAATTCGTAACCGGTACCAGGGTTGGGTTATTTGCGCAACTTGAGGTAGGTTCTCAGCACAAGACGCCGCACTTTCCGCGCCTGACGAGGTCGCCTGGATGTGAGATGGAGCTAATGTGTCTACACACGTCGCATCCCACACCAGAGACCAGCCAAGTTTTTTTTTTTTATTTTATCTTTAAGGACAACTTACAGCTAGATAGATAAAATATATATACAGTACATATGTGTAGTGTATGGCTATTGACAAGTTGCCACCGATAGCTAAAATTACATAATTAGGTGGTGTTGTCATTTTAATGGGGTGTATCACTAACTTTTTATCACGATAGATGGCGCATGATAGTTGGTACCTTAAATAACTGTCAGTTGAATATAAATTTTGTATTTATATTACGAAATTTATTATTTTCTGGATATTATGTCGATGTGAGCAGCTTCTAAGTGTACAAATCGAGATTTTCAAGCGAAATCAAAGATATTGTGATCTCAAAATATCCGTTCTATTAATTCAACCTTTTTTCTTTTTAAATACGATGTTCGCTTTCTTAATTCGTATTTTAAGGTAGGTAACGTTAATTTAAAATACATTTTTCTGTTATAAAAACAAGAAAACTATAAAAACATTTTTAAATGATGCGTCAAAAGGTGTAAACAAGGTACCAGTGCCGCTAGCGACATCTACAAAAAGCTTTGCCTGATACACCCCATTATAGATGTTATTTATTATTTAAGTAAAATATAAATAAAATTAAATATCTATAAACTAAACCTAATAAATTAAAAAAAAAACTATTAATGTCTCATCAGAGATAATAGGTGGTAGGCGGAGTAGTAATTTTCCCAGTCTGCCGGGGCAGTATAGAAGTATCCACCGTTCGTGCCGATAAACCTAATAAAGTGTATCCACACGTTTCAGGATCAGGCTCGAATTGCCGCAATGTCCAGTCAAACCGGCATAGTGTTGGAGACTGATATCAGTCATGAGTGTCTGATTCCAGTTACTAACATTCAATTTAGAACAAATAATAAATAAAATGTTATATACTCGTATTTGTATTTAAATTAAAATTACATTTAAATTTTATTTGAAAGCTACAAATAGCTACAAATTGACTCGGAGTAGGTACCCTGCCTAGAGTTGTGTATAAATTAATTATATTCTGTTTATTATTATTATTAATTATATTATTATTTAAAGCGTTTGTTATGCTGCGTGTACAGAGGTTTGCCCGAAAATAAAATATACGGTCCAAATAATATGATTATATTTTAAACTATTAGACGACCGCGTTTTTCTTCGTGGTCAGTTAATTGATGTTAGGGTCTTACCAGCGGGACACAATGTCGCTTGACATTCTCTGCCTGTCTAAATACTCACTACTCAATGACTACCTCCGTGGTGGAACGCTAGAGCCACTTACAATAATAAGCAAATAAAGTTAGCTAAATGTGAACAGGCATCTATAAAGAAAACCTGGTTTCTGACCACAAAAGGGATTACCGTCGTAATGATACTTTACTTTTAGATAAAAAAACTATATTAGTCTAGTAACAGGTGAGTAACTACAACTAGGTCTAAATTGACAAAATGAGGCGCTAATGGATGACACAACAATAACATTGAAAATATAATGAAACTTAAATAAGTCTCTGAAAATTGTTATATTTTTAATACTGATCACCATAATGTAACAATGCGCTTAACCGATGTACGTAACGACACGCACGGTCCTGTATATTTACTGAGGGATACGTCCCATGTGCTAGGGACTACCTACCACTATTCCGGCCTAAATTTAGCACTACCCACCTATTTTAATAAATTATTTATTCTAAAAAATATATCTCACATCCAGGCGACCTCGTCAGCCGCGGGAAGTGGGGCGTCTTCTGCTGAGAACCTGAAGTTGCGCAAATACGCTAACCTTGGTACCGGTTACGAATTTTCCTCCGTTTGGCGTCGAGACGATGGGCCCATGGGGATCTTTAGGAAAGCGCCTGGCCAAGGAGTTGTCAAAACTGCTGACGAAAATGTCTGGAGACAGTAACGCAGACAATTATTTCTGCCAAATGTCAAATCGGCAAATTTCTTTCCCAAGCTCACAAGTGAACGCCAGAGCCTATCCAGACCACGGACCTATCGCTTCGACTGCAAATAGGATTAATAGTGATTAATGATGATCACCGCGTAAGTGTTGCGTTAAAGACGTGCGGCTGACTACAGCTGCCCCGGGTTTCTTATGGCTGGATATCACATGTGACGCACAGAGTATGTGGCATCCCAAACCAGTGTACGACCTCATTTTTTATGGAATCAACGATATCGCACCCTGACTCCTACCATCAGACCTAACTATCCCTGATGTTTGCAGATCTAAGCGCCCTTGACAGGATTAATTACATGGTGTCTTCTGGTGCGATTCATGGTGTGATTCTGCCGGCACTTTTTTGGCAACATAAAACATGATGGCCTAGTTCATCTACATTGACACCGCAAAATAAATACGTTGACTGGAGACCTTGCAGCCCAGACATAAGGCTATAGTCATGTGGACTGTGCTGGCGTCTAGCAGCGTGCCTGTATAGGGAGAAGGTATAGATCGCAGACCAGCCTCTCATACGTATTTTAGAAATTTTAAAATTACAATATGCTAATTCTATATGAAAGTAACATTTTATTGCAATTTATGACGACACTATGCAAACCAATTTAAGATGTGAATTTAATTATAAATCAACACATAAAAAAACGTAATAAAAATCTTTATGCTTGCATACAACTTTAGTTATAAACTGTATTATTATTATTAAAGCATTTGTAACACCGACATTTTTATGATCTGTAACCATTTTCTAGTTTAAGGCAACATCTCACGAGGCAAAAGGGCTGGCAACAGCTCATCAACACCTTAGAAGGCAAAAGGGCTGACAACAGCTCGTCAACACCTTAGAAGGCAAAAGCGCTGACAACAGCTCGTCAACACCTCAGGGGGCAAAAGGGCTGACAACAGCTCGTCAACACTTTAGGAGGCAAAAGGGCTGGCAACAGCTTGTCGAACACTTCAGTAGGCAAAAGGGCTGGGCATTACTTAGAGAAAAAAGATCAGCATTGCCATTTAGCGCGGCAATACTGCCAGTATCTTTGACACTATGCTCATTGGCAGCAATTTAAAGCAGATTTTTATTTAAAAAAAAAAAAATCCTATACAACTGTATTTTTATTATTTAAGAACTTTAATATCACATTAGAAATAAATTAAATAAACTATTGTGTCTCGACAAGGAATCGAACCCTAGAACTAGAACGCTAGAACATGGATGCAGTATTTTTATTAATTAACAGTTCACAGCTAATTACACTTAAGTACCATCTTATTGGTAAGATTATAATTCTAACCAAAATGGTAGGTCTATTGTTTATATTATAGTACCTATGAATAAAGGAGCAATAAATATTATTTATTATTATTATTACTCACCCAATAAGCGTGTGTTTGTTGCCATCCATCATGTTGTTTTGAAGTAAACAGCCAGGAGTTTCAGAATAATCATGGGCTTCCTCATCATCTAGGATCGCGGCACGATCTCCATTCGAACTATTCAATTTATCACTAGACAAACTCTTTGACCGATATCTATTCGTTAGCGGCTGCAGTCCTTTGTCAAACGCACTTAAACCGTTAGCTTTAGACTCATTTATCTTCTCAGTATTTATTTTTGATGGCATAATCGCGATTTACAATTCACTCCCGCGCATATGTCAAGCCGATCGATCTCAGTTGCGTGCGCGCCGCCTACTGTCGTCCAACCTGTGGAACGGAACGTTTTACATAAACTAGTCTACGGTACAAACAAAACAATACAACGCGACCCAATTTACGTGAACGTTATTGAACCATTGTTTTAGCAGACTGCGAGCCGATTCGAATTAGTCGTTTAATAGCGACGGAGAAGATTTTGGCTTCATTCAATGCCGTCAGGGTGAAGGTGAAATAAATTGTGTAATCGTGAATCTATAGTAAGATCCGATTGTTGAATCTAATCACGCGCTTTATTACAATAAACGATAGGAAGTTCCTATTGTCTATTTAATGGTTAATAAAAAATATCAACAGTATTTACGATAGATTCCGGTGTTTTTCATTTTGTGAAAAACGAAACGTATTATTGTTCCAAATTCAAAAAAAGTTGAGGTATGGATGATTATTTTTTCGCTATTGATGCAAAAAAAAGTACTACCGGTTTTAAGTTGATTGTTTTGGAGCGGTTTTGGTTTATGTGTTTGTGTGTCAGCCGATGTCTCTGTTAATACTGGTTTGTCGTCAAATGTGTAAACTCGTAGTTATAGACTTAAAATTCGTGTTCTAATTAAAATAAATGCCATTGTAACTTATTTTCACCTTTTAATATTATTAAATTATCTGCTGAAAGAATAAGAATTTGTAATAACAAAACTCAATAACTTAAAAAATATAGAACCTTAGAATAATGTTGTTTTATTGGCTTATGTTAAAGTTGGCTAAATGTGAATCCGAAACTGTAAAACGTTGCTGACCACCCCGGAAGGGATATGGACGTAATGATGATTTACTTTTTTTACTTTAATTTTATTCTTTATTTTTGTCACCGTACATTCCCACCGGAATTTGGTTAGGTCTATGATTAAGTACATAATTCTATTAGGTACGAGTGTTATGTTATAATTTACTGACTACATACTCGTATATCTATCGTGCCTGGAAAGTGTTATATTTGAGCAAAGAACAGAACTGGCAGTAGGAACCTTAAGATGAAGACACTTAAAATAACTTAAATGCGGCTGTAAAGGGGCCTTGTCAAACTTTATTAGTATACTAAAATTAACTTAAATAAGACTAGTTAAAATAGCTGCGGCTGTAAAAAGACTTTGTCATAAATTGTAAACATTAAATAAAATAATTATATTATTCTAAAGATAATGTCAATTTTTTGCGTCTGCAAAAGGGCCTTGTCAGTGTTACCTTTACTTAAAAATTAATTATATAATTATGTCAGATGCATAGTGCAATATAAATAAATAAAGAAACAAATGTCAATAGTCTTATGCTATATTAATATCTTGTAGTGCTTCATCAAGGTTATAGTAAGCTTTTTCCATTAAAGCTAACTTAAGCTTTTTCTTAAAGTCCTTATCCTCAAGAGTTTTTATTTCCTTCGATAGATTGTTGTACAGTTTGACGCATTGTTTATTATTCGTTCATATGAACCTATAAAAATACTTGGGTTTCTCTCGGTTACAATCTTTTAATATAGGTACGACTAAAAACAAAGTAAGTGATGAGTTAAGCAAGTTTTACTGAGCCATGACGGCTCAGTTATTGAACAACCCGTCTCAGTCTCAAGATCGAATCATCTCACAGATTTTGGGATTTTCATTTGATTTGACGGTTTTTATGCATTTAATTGTTTTTTTGCAACCATTTGCATTCGAGCCGGTATGGTGGTAGCTCGGTTTTATGAACGCCTTAATTTAAAAAAGGTACTCTGTTCGAACGCCGGCATATACAAATGAGAAATTTCTTTCCCAAATACTTTTGTCATAGATTTACAATATCACCGTTCCCGCCTCGGAGAGCTCGTTAAGCCGTAGCTCCCGGTTCTACTAATATCAACTTATGAAATCGTTAATAAATTGTCATTAAAATTTACAGCAGACGCTCGCCAACCCAAGGCAAGGTCTAGGACTTTGTGTTTATCAGAAAATACGCAAGAAAAAAACTGAAGACATCTCCCATATATTCCCATGCAAGCGTGTACATCAAGGATACATTTGTGGCGAGAAGGTTTTCTCTCCAAGCAAATGTTTAAATTTTTGTGGCGCGACCTTAAACGTAATAGTGGCGTGTATCTTTGATGCGCTGCCTGTCTGAATTATATGATTGTATATGTCCTATTTTCATAATTGTCATTGAAGTTCATTGGTGCTATGACACCGTGTATCCGAGGCCTGACGGATCTGACCTCCACATGAGCGTGCGCAGCCTTACAATAATCTCGTTGGCATTAACCGACTGACCATTTCTACTTATGTGTCTAATTAATGCGAATACCGAAGCAAAGATGTCAGGAATTGTATGTAAACAGAAAATTAACTCTTGCTTGTTGCACTATGAAAGTCTATCTAATTCATTTATAGGGTAAACCATACAATGATTGGCAAATTACAATGGCATAGTATATAGTTAGGTATATTCATGGCTAACGTTTAAAATGTAGGTAATTGGTGGTTGTAAAGTCTACCGGTAAAGTCCGTGGATCAAGACTCGGAGGTACCGGGTTCGATTCCTGGTCGGGACGCAAAAAAATATTTATTAATGCAAATAAATACATTTAATTAATATTTTATTTATTTGTGATATTTCGCGAGTTTGGTATGCTGGAGACATCGACGAGCGTGCCACTTGTCATGATTGATCTATAGTAAAGTTGGCTAAATGTGAACCAGTTTATAAGCGTGATTTCTGACCACCGGTCAACGGTCAACGGTCGTGATGATACTTCACTCTTTTTGGTTGTAAATAAAAATATAAAAAATCTATAATATTTTGTGTTACCAGTAAAAAAACACCAAAGGAATATCTATCTAATATCTGTAACGCTTAAAGCGAGCTACGTGAACATTGGCCCTTCATTTATTACATAATACGATTTTTAAAAGTTTTTACCCCAACATCCTATGTAATAAAAAAAAATACGCCGACTCTAGACTGTTTATTACCTACCGTTGGGTAGGGAGAGAAGTAGAATGGTGGATGGTGAGCGTATTATCGCGCAATAGAAAAAAAAAAAGGAGGCCTCCTTTTCTTAAACCAGCCAATTGTCGGTCGCAAGCCCGAGACACCATTCTTCTTATCCCTTACCCACACACGATGGACCCGGCACCCGCACGGTGAATCCATGGAATGCTTAGAAATTTGTCTTCTTCATTACGTAAGAATTTAAAGGAAATAATAATACATATCAACTATGGTTTTGTTTTAAGTTTTTCTCCATCAATAAAATCATATTTGTACCAATCTACTATCCGACAGTTGTTTATCCTTGAAATCATCATGAAACAAAATATTCTGAAATTCAACAAACTCTTTAAAATTCATCTACACGTCGACGTCATGACATAGTAATTAGAAATCAAATATATGTTATGCATACTTTCGCCCAAAGGTTCTATTGTTTTCTTGGTCCTTTTCTTCATAATAAAATTAACAAAGTCCTTAATTTACATCGGCTCAATAAAAAATAATGTAAAAATACTCTGACAAATTGGTTACAACTCCAAAATTATTATGAAACAGAAAACCTGCTAAAAGTTTTAAAATGTTCTCCAGAGTTAGTTTTGCTTATATATAATTTTATAGTTATTTATTAATATTATTATATATATATTATTATTTTTATATTTCATTTATATGTTTACTTTACTTTGCAGGGTTCTAATTTTTATTTAATAAATATTGTTATATTAAGTCGGAACCAATGCACCTTCCCGGTTCCTGGTTTTGTCTTTGTACCAGAATAGGTACTTTGAAAATATTATAGTACAATTATTAAAATAATGTACTTCTTTATTCCAGAGATCGGGTGTTTTGCACCTAAGTTTGAGCACTGCTGCCTCAAACACAAGACCACTTTGTTCAGGCACAGAAGTATCTTTATGTTTGTAACACACAATAAATTGTAACTTATCATAAGAGCCAAATTGTATTAGTATTTATTGAAATAAACTATTATTATTATAATCTTAGAGATTTTGATGAGTCCAGGGGCTGAAAATCCACTCGGAAGGTGGCAGATACACCTTTGAAATAATCTTGGTTTTGCGCATTTTTGTAATCTCAAGTAACAACTATCGAGTCGGCCAGTCACCCCCTTGTAAGAAAAAAATAGACGACTCCCTTCCCCACCTAAATTTATTAGGTCATAATAATTGGACTCCCCCCCCCCCGGCATGCACCAATGAGAAATACACTTTTCTTACTTACATTAGTCATAGATTTACAACACCACTGTTCCCGTGCCACTAATACCAACTTGTGGAATCGTTAATGAATTTACATTGAAAATTGATAGATCTTTGCCGACCCGTCTAGCCAGCGTGGTAAGTGTAGGCAAAATTCTCCAGATATATGTTCTGAAATGCCCATCTCCAACATTGGAGGTCTAGGACGCTGTATTCTAGGGACTATAATGAAGAAAAAGAGGTCCAGCCTATGTCGATCACATGTAGTGTTCCAGTAATAGTATCTCGTCTGTTTTTTTCTCTATGTATCGTAAATTGTGCAAGAGTTATTGGTAGGTATTGTTTATGAATAATGTTTTGTTTTGACGCAGTATTATTGTATACCTATTGTGACTTGAAAGTTAAACAGTAAATAACTGAAATAATTGTCGTTATTCAAACAATGTATTTAAACAGACAGTTTTAAAAAATGCGATAACTTAAGTCATTTAGGAACGTTATTATTATTTTATAAACTTTAAATATTTGCAAACTGTATTTAAGATTTAACTGCCTCCGTGGTCTAGCGTTTTTAAGTCCTTGGATTAAGACTCGGAGGTACCGGTTTCGATTCCTGGTCAGGACACAAAAATATTTATTATTATAAATAAATACTTTTAATTAATATTTAATTTATTTGTGTTATTTATCGAGTTTGGTACGCTGGAGACATCGACAAGCTTGCCACTTGTCATGATTGGCCTATAGTAAAGTTGGCTAAATGTGAATCCGCTTATTTATAAGCGTGGTTTCTGACCACCCCGAAAGGGAAATGGTCGTGATGATGTATGTAAGATAAGTAAGTAATTATAGCGGTGATGGCTCGGTTTTGTTTTTTTTTATTATTATTCTAAATAGTAATATTTTTAAATCATTAAATCTCGCCAAACCATTAAGGTTGTAAGGACGCTTTCCTTAAAATCCTCAAAGGACGGTTTAAACGTGATTCTGCTTCTTTATATTCCGCAGGGCGTTGTGTTTTGTCGGTACATAGGTTCATTTAGCCTACCGCAGCACCGAACCCTCGTAAACCATCTAAGAGAACCCCGGCGCCGACCCCCACTGCAGCAGTCACTTTCATCAGAAGGTGGTCGCCGTACCCAATGGGTACTACTTTGACCACAATAAGATGAAGATGCGGAAGCTGTAGTGCAGTGTATATTTATATTATATATATTTTAAATAAAGGCATGCTCCGATGGTTCGGTCATGTTGAAAGGATGAGCGAAGAGAGATTGACGAACCAGATATATAATGCGAAAGTTGTGGGTAAAAGAGGCTCTGGCAGACCAAGACTTGCCTATCATAAATTTTGTTGTCTAATAATAATGATTATTATTATTATAAGGGTGGTTTCTGACTATCCCGCAAGGGATACGGTCGTGATGATACTATTACCCCAACTGACCTTAAATTCTAAAAGTTAGGTAACGAATATGTTATATAGTTATTTTTTAATCAAACTTCTACAAAAAGGTCATGTTACCATCTGGCCATGCATAATGAATTCTACATGGCTTGTGAGGATACATGACGGCCTTTCCAGGAAGGATGCGAGGTTAAACACCTCCTACCTATAGGTACTGACCATTTGAATGAGAATATTTATTTAGATTACAAAAAAAACGAAGAAGTTTCAATGTACGAGTTATTATGAGCATGCTATTAGTCAGTAAACAGGTTTAGTATATTAATATACTGAACCGATTTTATAAAAATTTGGCAAAAATGTTACATGGACAAATTTTGTTAAGCAACCCATCGCCTCCGCTATAAAAGGTTCCCTTCGAATACCCACGGACCGCTAGACCACTATTTTGGACGTTTGCGCAAAATAATTATCAGAGTAGTTGATATAAAATATTTTTTCATTCATTCATTACAGCCCCTTGAACACAGCGTCCAGACCTCCACTGCTGGAGATTTGCCTTCCAGAACATATATCTGGAGAAACCTACACTCGCCGAGAACGCTATGAGCCAGATGAAGGGAATATGGAGGGATCAAAACATCACTATCAGGACCAAAATAAGACTTGTCCGCAGTCTCGTTTTCTCCATATTCCTGTATGCTGCCGAAAACTGGACTCTTAGAGCCAATGACCGAAGTCGCGTCGACGCCTTCGAAACGTGCCTCCAGGCGTATGCTGCGCATCCCGTGGATGCTCAAAGTCACTACCAGGCTCTCTTCCATCTGCCTGCAACGAGTCCTTGAGTATTTTGGTCATATAGCCCGTAAAAGCTCTGGCAATCTGGAAAGTCTAGTAATCACTGGAAAAATTGAAGGCAAGAGACCCCGTGGCCCGACACGCTGGTCAGACCAGATCCACTTCACACCAAGGTCCACGAGGCCCTGCACGCCGCCGTGAGCAGACCCGGATGGCGCGGCATCGTCCGGGGCAAAGTGATGCGAGGAGGGGGTCACGACATTAGGGCATTGAAGAAAACGACTCAAGGAGGATTCCACAAGTTGGTATTAGTGAAACCGGGACCGACGGCTTTACGTGATTTCCGAAGCACGGGAGCGGTGGTGATGTGAAAGGACAAATGTTCAAACCCACGCGGCATGTACCAATGTCAAATACACTTACTTTTTTTACGTACATTTGATCCGTTTTATTTTGAAGGTCAGTCGTAAGTTAGCATATTAGACGGCATTTTAAATTTTAATCGTCTTAATGGGGTGTATCACTACCTTTTTATCACGATAGATGGCGCATGATAGATGGTACCTAATAGAACTGTCAATTGCATAAAAAACTTGTATTATTATTACGAAATTTATTATTTTCTGGATATTATGCCGAAGTGAGCAGCTTTTAAGTGTACAAATCGAGGTTTCCAAGCGAAATCAAAGATATGGTGATCTCAAAATTGCCGTTCTATTAATTAAATCTTTTTTCTTTTTAAAGACGGTTTGCGCTTTTTTAATTCGTCTTTGAAGGTAGGTAACGTTAATTTAAAATACATTTTTCTGTTATAATAATGAAAAACTACAAAAACATTTAAAAGATGATGCGACATATGTGTAAAACAAGGTACCATTGCCGCTAGCGACATCTACAAAAACCTTTGCCTGATACACCCCATTACAGAGACCTAATTTTTTGTTTGGCAGTTGGAAGGAAATGTTGAGTGGAGGAGCTTTTGAGGAAATGTCTTAGAATACAAGTATTAAACAATTGTGACGATTAAAATTAAATATGGTGTCGAATGTGTGAGTTTTATTTTAATGTTCAGCCGGTACATTCGACGCCATTTTTTTTTTTTTTTTTTTTACTTTTTTACTTTAATTGTTACAATTAGAGACACTTCGTTTTTGTCTGCCTCCGTAGTGTATCGGTTAAGTCCGTGGTAGACTTGCAGGTACCGGCTTCGATTCCTGATAATTTATTTGTGATATTTTTCGAGTTTGGTACGCTAGAGACATCGACGAGCTTGCCACTTGTTATGGGCGAATATGGGAGTCTGGAAGCGATAAGGTCGTGATGATACTTTACTTTTTATACTACATTTTGGTACAACCCAGCCTTAGTTAAACAATTCAGGAGTTTAGTGAAGCAAGTAAATGCTAGAATTGTTTTCCGTTTCCTTCTATTTTTTGTTGGTACTTATAATTATTTTGTGGTTGTCTCTTCCGGACGATAAAGGTTGCGGTAAAATTGGCAGTATTATCTAAAATGCGATTGAAACCATAGAAGAATCGAGAATCCATTTATTGCATTATTATTTAAAAACATATTGCACGAAGTACAATAACAGACTTTATACCGTAGCATTACACCTTGGGATTTGAACTATTATTGGCACTCGTTATTTTATCATCCTTTCCGAAAAGGAGGTATCTTAAAATTAACAACCTCAAAAGAAGTTTAAAATCTAAATTTTCAAATTAGAAAAATCGCTTTTAAGTAAAGCCAATTTACCTAGATTTTTTTAAAACTAGCTGTACCGGCGAACTTCATACCGCCTGACAGTCAATGACTGTCATTATTAATAATAATAATACTCACACAAAACAATTTTCAAGACAAAACAGACAATTTCACGACGTAAAAGTGAGACCAATCGATTTAATAGTAGTTGTTTTTTTAATTAATTATTTCAGTTATTTGTCATTTATTCTATATGTATAGCTTACCCGTCGAGCGTTGCTGCGATTTTGAGAACAATATAATTTCAAGAAAACTCGATATGGTAAATTACATTTGAATTAGTTTTATTGACAATATATTTATTTCAATTATATTTTCTAATAGAAACTATATATATATAATAAGAGCGCTAGGGAGTTTTAGGCTCCCGCTCAGTACCCTCGGTCGGTATGCCCCACAAATCAGCGCTGATGCGCGCCACCTATCGGACAAGAGTAGTAGTCGGTAGTATGTCAGAAACCTTCGCCGATGTTCACAAAACATATTCTCAAAGTTTCATCCCGATCGGTAAAGTAGTTTTGAAATGCATAGGGAACAAGTTACTATTTTTTTTAAATCCCTACGATCGTCATATTATTATATAAAGTAGTAATGCGTGATATAGCGTTGCTTTATAAGTTTTTTGAGGCGCCATTATAAGCGTTTTAGGCGCCTGCTAAAAATTAAAATAATAACTAAATTGAATATTGTTTATTGTTTTATATTTATTAGGCGCTTGATCAGAAGAAATGATTAAAATTTAATAATGCGTTTGGAAAAAACAGATGTAGAGCGGAGTTGTCCAGGCCCGGGGGTTCAATGGGGCTTGGTTCAGGATGGAGATAATCTTCTATTTTTCCCGGAAGAATCTCGGTGGGTAATTTTCCTAGATTTCCTAGATTCGTCTACTTTACCTCTTTTCCAAAAGCGCCTTCCTAGCGAGTGGTCTGCCTCCGTAATCCGCGGGCCGTGCGAAAGACGGAACGCTATCATGAAGAAGCAAGTAGAGAATCCGTTGTAAGCCCGGAATTTATTTAAAACTTTATTGCACAAAGTACAAAGGTGGATTTAATGCCGCTAGGCATTCTATGACAGTCAAACCTTCGGGACAAAAGCAATTAACCAAAGAAACATGAGTTTAGCTAGGTCGACAACAAACGCCTCAGTAGTGGGATTCTCCAGATCTCTTGAAATTACAGAATTTCGCTTCGGATCATGAAACTTATAATTTCTTTCTTTGTAAATAAAACAATAGGTAAACAGATATAATTTGTTTTATTTTTATGCGATAAAAATATAAATAATAATCACTGAATTATCTTAACGAATGGATCTCATCAATCTTAGACTTATAAAAATACCAATAGAACAAATTGCTAAAGTTTGAATAGTATTTTTGTAATTAACCGCAGCTAACCATCGCTTTATGGGAAAGCCTTCCAAAATTATTGGTTCTTTAAGTGAACTTACATCTTCGTATGTTTGTGCTTGAGGTCTGAGGAAATGTAGAAGGTTGACATAAGCGTTGTGCCCCGCTTGCATAGCTCCAGCAACATCGCCATCACCAAATACATCAAGCGCTGTCCATTCTACACGAGACACCCTAAAATCACGTCTTATAGCTACGTAATCTCCACACCTAGGAATAAAAACATCACTTAATTCCATTTCTCGATAAGTAGTTGGATATTTAGCAGAATTTCCATAAAGTTTTACAAGTTGCTTAATAACTGCTTCTTTTGAATTATCAACCTCCTTTAGATACCCAATTAAAGCTGAATAATTTTCTTCTCCTTCAGTCGATAGTTTAGGCTTCTCTATAGCCCATAGTATAGGTCCTTGTATGCTGAAGATATCTCCACTAAAGCCTTCGTTTCTCCAAAAATTGTCTTGATAACTTATGACAAATTTTCTAGCTTTTCCTGGTATCATGGACAAATAGGCACGAGATTCATTCGTCAACAGTTCTTCATCTAAACATATATCCTGTAGCTCGTCGGGTGTTAAAGCCATAGCAAGTTGGCTGCAAACGTAATTGCTTTCACCTTTAATTGTTTCAAGTACAACTTCCTCATCAGATTGGGGTCGAATTACGCAAATTTCTTTAGCGTGTATAGTTATGTCAGCAATACATTTTTGCAGTTTATATTTTATGCTCTTACGATAATAGCCTAGTAACTTTTCACGCATTCTTGTGTTAGCTCCGTCAATGTGATTTCTACAGCCATTTGTTCTGTAACATTGATGTAAGTAAAATAGCAAGGAAACGCTATCCGCCGAGGTTCCACATACTAACCTAACTATCATCCTCATAACATCCCTTGAATTACTAAACATTAACGCTCCGTAAAGATGATTCTCCATTGTTGTGCGATCATAGTATGCCAGTCTTTTAGTTTCTTTTACGGAACATTCCGTTTTACAATGGAATAACTCTTTGACCATTTCGTCAAGTAACGCCTGATACTGATTTAATTCTATACGTTCAAAAATGTTTAGGAAACCGAAGCTGTGGTAATTATCCTCACATGCTACAATGTTTCCATTGCTATATTGAAATACTTTTGATAAACGATTGTTATAGTTAATAACTTCAGGATTAAATATAGCTTCTGGTAAAGGTATGTTGAATTCATTAGCATATTTAACTAAGAGGTTATCTGCTATGTTGTGAAGTTTATTGTCTATATTGTAACGTCTTTCTTTGTTTATATGAAATGCTACGTTTTGTTTAGATTCTGTTTGAGCATTTTTAGGTAAGTCGAGTACTAAAACGTTTATAGTGTTTCCGAATTTTTCTTTAAGTTTGTGAGCGACGACTATACCTGGTAGGTTGCATCCTAATATAATGATATCAGCTGTGATATTTGTAAAGTCATTGACGCTTCTTTTCATTATTAATCATTTAAATCACAATTGTAAAAGTATTTTGGGTTTATTTTATATCTGAAATCACTTGATATTTTGGTTTTTTTACGTGGTCTGACAGTGACAATATTATATTTTGGCATTGATGATTAGCCATAATTTATTTATAAAAATAAACAGTATATATTTTTTATTTCTCTCGTGTTTTATATTTTGCGTACTCTCTCAGTAGATAATATTTCCCTATTTATTTATTTTATTAGATATTTTGCTTCCAAAATACTAAATTTTCTTTCTGACATATAATTACATATATATCCTAAGAAAGAGATAGACTTATGGATGTCAAACCTATCGTTCCGATACGCGATAATAGTAACCTAAGCACGCTTAAAGGTGTTCCGATACGCGCTTAAACTGTTTTGCCAAGCTGTGTGACGTCACAAATGATATCATTTCTCGCGCTTAGACTGCTCACGATATCGAGGTAGATCGCTCTGAGCGCTGTCAGTTTTTTGTCATTATGTCGCGCGCCATTTTCAAGTTTATTTAAATTAAGTTTTCTTTTAAATTATTTAATATTGTAATCCATTTATACTGATTGTATATTACTTCTTAAACAAATCTATAATAAATATTTAAGTGGGAAGTGAAAAAAATAATGTCTGTAACACGGCAAGTTATTTTAAATTACCAAAATAAGTTAATAATATTAAAGTTTACACATATAAAGATAAACAAACCGAGAGATGTATATTTGTAAGTATTTATACTCAAAGATGTGGAATCCGCAATTTATCTTCCATGCATTTAAAAAAAAAAACTAACATTTTATGAATGAAAATGTGATTTCGACCGTTCCGAATTGATATCACGCTCAGAGCATCCAAATCGCGATATTTGATTCGGAACGACGGTCAGTGTCCTATTCGTTCTAAGCGCTCTTAACGCGATTCGGAATGAGGGGAAAGTCAGTCTGATAATATTTTGAATACTGAAATGCAAGAAAAAAACAAACTATTTTAATCGTTATACAGCAAGATCCCTGGACCCAAGATACGTAGTATTGTTTTTACAATATTCTGTATAACATACGTAAAAATCAGCCTACCTACTGATAATAATAATATTTTTTATATAATATTTTAGGTACGCACCCAAGAATTAGCCTCCGCATCGGTTCAAACTAGCTGGTACGAGCTGAGTATAAGTTTACTGTACGTCTATCTATACATTAAAATAATGGATTATAAAAATAAAGTATCAGGATGGTCAGAAACCACGCTTATAAAGAAGCGGATTCACATTTAGCCAACATCAAATCACCAAAACATGACAAATGGCAAACCGTCTCTAGGGCACCAAACTCGGGAAATATCACAAATCAATTAAATATGATCTAATTTATTAAAATTAATAAATATTATTGTGTCCTAACTAGAAATTGAACCCACCTCCAGGTGTACATCCACAGACTTAACCGCTAGACCACGGAAGCAGTTCTTGGATTGTAATTGGGTAAAATTCCACTATACTCGTATTTATTAAAGAAGGCTTTACGTTTAGCCAACTTTAGCAGGCCTATCATGCCATAATCGACCACGCTGGCCTAGTGCTTGGCATGTTAAGTAATTATGTTGTATGTATGCTGTAATTGTTAATGTAAAATAGAAATGTGGATTCCGCATAGTTGTAATAGAAACTTATTACCTACAACTTCCCGTACTTAAAGCCTGAAGAAGGCTTAAAGAACCTACGTTACTTGTTTTTATGTTTATAGATGGTAGCTTATAACTTAGCATGTTTCTGATTATCACATACCCTATAACAATTTCTTTTTTCTTTACTGTCTATATTCTTTTGCTGTTGTTGCCGCAAACCTGTGGAACAAGCTGCCGGTAAATATACGACAAGCATCCAACCGAAGCATTTTCAAAAAAATGGTATATTCATTGTTACGGCTTGGTATCCTATCCGTATTCCTCAAGTTGCTTATTCTTTCCCTACACCAAAAAGTGACATCCACTAACGTCACTGTGGTATCTGCGCGACCGCGATGCGAGCTAGTCGTGTCTAGCTGTGATAAACTGACGTTTCGCATGCCCGAGCTTGCATGGCGAAAATACGTGAATCCAACCAAAAGACTAGATAATAATAATAATTGAAGTTTTGTGTAAAGTGCAGTGCTTGGCCAAGCTGGAAATAGTGTGCTTCGAGATCTGTGAGTACCTATCTTTTTCCCCCAAGTCGTATGCTTTTGTCTACTTTAGACAAAATTTTATTTTTATTTTTAACAAAATTTAAGAGTAGTATTAAGAAAATTCTAATTGCAAAAGCATATTATAAAATTAATGATTTTATTAATGACAAAGATGTGTGGAATATTGCCGCTCTGCAAAGCATAGCACATTAGGTTCTTTTTTAATAAACTGTTTTTATTTTTGATTTATTTTACAGTTATGTAGAAATATTTTGAATGTAACAATTAGTTACTAATACATTATTGACTAATTAGTAAATACTGTTTATTGTGATACAGTAATATTTTTTATTACCTTATTATTATAATATAATTATTTTTTATGTAACATTTAGTTACTATTATGTATTTATTATTTTATTAACTAATATATAAGTTTGTTAACGGAATTGCACGGCAACATTTGGATACTTAGGAAGTAATTGTTATGTTTAGCTTGTGTGTGTCTCGAAGGTCATTCTTAGTGTTCAGGTTCTCATGGTGTGGCGTGTCCGGTGGTCGCCCCTTCCTTAGAAGGTCATTGCAGTGGTGGCACGTGTGTCGGGTCCCGGTCCGCACCCTAAGGGCCTGGTTGAGCGGGGGGATGGCTGGCACATGCGTTATGTCCGTGATCGGGTGCTGCTGTGGGGGCCTGGGACCTCTGCCGGACACGTTCAATTTATTGTTCTTAAATTAACAGAGGTTTTTGCGTTTTGTCGACTTTCGGGTTGCACATAGGCATGTAGTCTACCTTAATTCTGACTTGCCTGGTGGGTTACTGCTGTACCAGGTATTGTTTTCTCATAGGTACTGATAACTAAATTTAAAAGGTTATTAATTGATCGTTGTGGTGCAGTTCTGTATATGTTTTATTTTGTAAATCTGATATAGCTGAGTTTTCCTTGCAGATTCCTTTCTCAGTCAGATTAAACATTAACAGGTCACTGGAATTTGCTAAGCTGCTGGTCTTCTGCTAACAGCTTACTTATTGGACCACTTTGCTGCTTAGTCTTCTACTAGCAGGAGTAGAATCATTCAAAATAATTAAATTAATGACGTTTCATAAATGCCTGTAATAGGTTTACGTGAATAAAGATATTTTGACTTTGACTTTGACTTTGACTTTACTTATTTCAGCACGTTCATCATCTCCTAGCTTAGATGTGAATCAGGGATAGCCCTAAACGTAAGCAACACAGAATTAGATGCAGTAAAACCACCGAGCAATTATAATTCTTCTTAATTAAAAATATACAGTCCACTCCTAGAAGCTCAGCCATTCATATTATTTAAATAGCTCATAACAACTCATTTAGTTTATTTATTATATTATTATATGTAGTGTATGTATTAATGTTATGTAATGTATGTACCTAATGTATTAATAAAACGTTATGTGTATGTATTATTAGTATTTAGTTTATTATAGTATTTATTATTGTAGTTTAGATAATATTGCATATTTATTACGAAATCATATTTCTCTAATTGCACCTACCTTACGTCTTTAATGTTCTACAGTGTCCCTAAGGTTGGCTGTCAGAGAATGTCTAGCGATATTAAGTCCGCCCCTTGTATATATTGTGCAATAAAGTTTTTAATAAATAAATAATAAATATATATTTTTTATTACCTTGCTTAAGTGGTGCGCCACATCCATGAATATTAGCAACTGAAATTAGACACTCATGACTGACATCAGTCTCTAATACTATGCCAGCTTGACTGGGCAAGACGCCAATTCGAGCCTGATCCCGAAACGTGTGGATTCCAGGGTTTATCGGCAAGAACTGTGCATACTTACCTTAGTCTTCTAAAACTTTACTGTTGATCAAAATTGTTCACTCGCCACGCTTGGCATGTTGGCGGAATCCTTTTTTTATACTGAGCACGACATGTTACTACGCGCCCACCTGATGGTAAGCGGTACGCGATGTCCAAGAATGGCAGTAACTGACGCCAGCCTCAAACAACCGACATCAGTCCCTACAACTATACCGGCCTATCAAGATGCTTTTTCACTTTGCTTGAAGGACTCCAGGATAACGGAAAGAGGAAACACTAGCTGACCACTACCCATACGCGTAGTCATAAATTTGAAGACTCTTACATCTGTCGCACGCTGAAGATGTGAAATGCTGTCCCAGCCAGTGCGTTTCCCCACTCCTTTTAAAGTTTTAAAGGTTATCTTTAAACGAAGTGTGAAAAAGCATCTTGTTAGGCCGGTATAGTGGTAGACACTGATGTCGGTCATTAGTGGCTGGCGTCAATTGACCCCATTATTGGACCTCGTGTACCAAAATAATGTTATATATACCACTAAGAAAAAGACCTTGGGTATATTTGTCATAGACTGGGTTCTAGGGGTTATATAGTTAGTCTTATCTTCCTATTACCTGAACGTCATGGAAATCTAAGGAAATTAATTGAACTAAGCGAAACTAATGTTCCGATAAATTTGATAGCGAAACATTTATCAAGTAAAATAATCTACGCGTAATGCAAGTAACTATTGTGAAATGTATTAGATGTACTGAGAAAGAAGTTTGTCGTAATCTTGTCAAGTGGCACTGAGTTGTCTCTGCCTACCCCGCAAGGGATCTGACGTAAAGATTTGTATGTATAAAAATAAATAAAAGTAAAGTATCATCACGATCGTAGTCCTTTCGGGGTAGTCAGAAACCACGCTTTTTTTAATGAAGTGGGTTTACATTTAGTCAACTTTTCTATAGGCCCATCTTGACAAGTGGCAAGCTCGCCGACTGCTAAAGACTAGGATTCCAAACTCGAGAAATATTACAAATAAAGAAATAAGGAGTCGAATCCTATACCTCTTAGTGTAAATCCACGGACTTAACCGCTAGACCAGGCAGTGGTATGTATGTACTTAATAAATTTTATTTAATTAATTAATTTGGACCAGAGTCCATTCATGTTACGAAAAAAGACGGCTAATTTCGTATTATTTATCCACACAAATAAATAAATCGCTGGACCCTTTTTAGCACCTTCAAATATGCATAAGGCTGTCTCTTTCTTTGCCGACATAAGTTTTCAACCAGCATAGTCTTTCAATAATGTATATATTTAAAACCGACACCGACAGTGTGTGTGGTCCAGAAGTACAAACTTGCTATAGCGAGCTATAGAGATATGATATTGAGATATTGCTTAGTATTTCTCTGACAGTCCGAAACGTTGACATCAGTCAGAGAACCAAAGTTACCGACATGACTTTAAAAATTAGCAAGCAGAAGTACGGGAAGACGCAGAGTGGGACGAGCCCTCGCTAGATGGACGGATGACCTGAAGAAGGTCGCTGGGTTGGATGAGGGTGGCAGGAGATCGTGTGAAATGGCGAGTCTTGATGGAGGCCTATGTCCAGCAGTGAAGAGACAAAGACTGATGATGATGTTGATGATGATCTATCGTTAGATTTGCTAAGCAATGATGCCCAATAGTACTTCAAATGTACCTAGACCGCAATAAACAATTTATCATACATTGCACGTTTAGATAAACGGAATCTAAATGATATAGTTTGATAAGAGTCGTTAGTTATTGTGTTTATCGGTCGTTAAGCATAACAAGAGATAACACAAACAGGTGGATTTGGTTCTGGAGATAGGTCAAGAAGTCACTCGCCACGCTGGCCAGACGTTTCGTAAGGGTTTGATAACAATTTATTAACAATTCCACAAGTTGGAAGTAGTAGAACCGAGACTGACGGCTTAAGCCGGGCACGGGAACTGTGGTGTTGTAAATCTGTGACCAAATACGTAAGAAAATATAGACAAATGCAGCCAACGTTCTTGCCACCATTCCACGCGGACGGGACTTACTCGTGTATCCATATCCATAGAATTATATATAAAAAAATAGTAATGAAAAATAATGAATAATTATTACACTATTTAAACTTAAAGACATATTTAATATATATATGGGGACACTCAGCCAAGCGTCTGGCCAAGGAGTTGTCCAAACGGCTAACGGAGAAGTCTGGAGACAGGAAAGCTGGCAATTATTTCTGCCAACGTATTAGCTTAGCTATACAGAGGGGAAATGTTGCCAGTCTTCTTGGGACTATCACTGAAGGGTCGTCTCTAGAGGACATTTTTTACTTATAGTTTTTTTTTTATTAGGTTTAGTTTATATTTATTTTAATTTTTACTTTTAAGTAGTTTTAATTTATATTGTAATTATTTTATACTGTTTGTATATTACTTCATTAAATGTTTAAACATTAAAAAAAAGACATATTTTTATATAAAGTGGACTGCAGCTGTGGAAGTTCATATATTGGCCAAACTAAGCGTCGAGCCGAGAGGGTCAAGGAACAAATAGCGAACAAATATTAAAAAAACTGCCAAATAAACAAGTCTGCAAATGCAGAACACCTAATAGATAGTGGCACAAACCATTGGATTGAGCTGCATGACCCAAAGAAACTCTCCACCGATCGTCACTATTACCCTAGAATAGTAAGTGAAGCGATCGAAATAAAGAAACACAAAAAATTTAATCGAGAGGGGGGTTATAAGCTATCTTCATCATGGAATCCAGTAATCAATAGGGATAAATTACCCGGTGTCGCCAAGGATATTGTAAGTGTCTTGTGTCGTGATTTCTAAAAACTTTTAAAGTGATATGTGGGTAGGTTTACATCTACCGCCCAGTATGTACGAGACTACACCGCGCAGCTCCAGTTGACCCGTGACCACGGCCAATGCAACTTGGCTGAAACGTCGGAAGAAATTAGTCTCTAACGTTAATCGCGTAAAGGCCTGTTAAAATGAATGATTAGATAAGTATCGAATACTGTATAGGTTTTTGATGAAAACTTGTTTTTTGGATCATAGACTTATACCTTTACTAATTTTATTGCTAAACGGCTGTGAATTTTCCAATAATTAAATTAGTATACCTCTATCTATTTTATGATTGTAAACATGATAAGGAGTCGTGTGCGACTGAAATCGGCCTGTTGTTCAGAAAAATGCTTTATTAATGTTCTGATGAAATATGTTCGTTACTTACGCAAGGTTTCGGCGTTTTATTGATCTAAGATTATTTAAAAAGCACTCGAAACTGATACTGTACGTATCTTGTGTTTACTTCTTACTAATGACAAAGGTCTACTACGAGTAATTCTTAGATCAACTTGACGATTTAATCAGTTATGCCGGCCTATAAAGATCCTTTTTACACTTAGCTTGAATGACTTTAGGTTTCAGGAATGGAACAACACACTGGCTGGGAGAGCATTCCACATCTCGCATGCGACACGGGTACTTCAAGCATCTCCGAATTTCCACTTTCTAAAAAAGCTTTCCTGGAAGAGTCCAATTCGGATTAACAACCGGCCTTTTATTTCATTAGCCATCCGGGCCTGGACCTGGTTTTAAACCTAGCTTATCGATCACAAGCCCGAATTACTTTTTTTTATACTAGCCCACCTGATGGTAACTGGTGCGCGGGGACTGGACTGGTAGCAACTGAAATCAGACACTCATGACTAACATCAGTCCCTAGCACTACGAGTATCCCGAAACGTGTGGATACATTTTACTAGGTTTATCGCCACGAACGGTGGATACTTCCCCGCCTCGACAGACTGAGCAAATCACCACCATCGCTATGCCTACCACCATAGCTGGGCACCGTTAATCAAAAAGTTAACTTCGTTAATCGTTAATCCGCTACAAAAAAAGTTAAACGTTAAAGCGTTACATTTCGGAAGAATTAACGGAAGTTAATGTTAATCGTTAATCCGTTAATATGTGTAAAATTGCATTTTTATATCAAATTATATTCAAAATACAAGCAAAAAGTATTTGCTGGCCCAATCTGGATACAAATTCCACATGCTCAGTCAAATGTGGCCAAGGATTCTCATCAGGACCGCTGAAATCCGATTCCATGTCTTCCATGATATAGTTTTAATTACTATACACTGCACAGTACACTTTTCTATCTAACTAATTACACTGAACTCTTCTTTATTAACACACAAATTATCACTGACAGTAATTTATAATAACAACAAACACAACACTCGTCACTCTAAGCACTGGCGCTAGTAATCCGCAGTTTTCTTACTTGCACGCGCCGGCAAAAGTATATCTAGTTTTGTTTTTGTCTCACGCGCCGCAGCGCCCGGCACTTGTCGTTTCATACTTGTCTGAACCTGTTTTCGCGCCACACCGCGGTGCCGTGCGGTAAATAGTGGCATTGGATTAACGATTAACGGACTTCTGCATATTAACGAAGTTAACGTATCCGTTAACATTTTTAAAAGTTAACTTAAAAGTTAACCCGTTAATCAAAATGTTAACTTCGTTAATTAACGATTAACGGATTAACGAGTTAATGCCCAGCTATGCCTACCACCTATTTGTTGTTCTGGTTAAAAGTATGTGTTATTTGCAATTGTGTCAAATGCCAATTTTTACTTTCAAGGACAACTAATGTTGTAAGTTGCCATGGTGATATTTATATAAAAACAACACGGCTTAAAAAAAGACTGACTAGGCGAATTAGCTAGGCTTATCCCACACGCGATAGACCCGACACCACATCTTCTTCATAATATTTGACAGCAGCTTTAGGTTGCCTGTCCACTGGAGTGAAGTTTAGATTTTGTGGAAAGAGGTACTGTTAGTCGTTTTGTCAAACTCTGATGTATTTATTTCTCTTCTCCGCACCAGACTTAAAAAGGGACATTGCCTCCGTGGTCTAGCGGTTGAGTCCGTGGATTTAGACTCGGAGGTACCGATTCCTGGTCGGGACACAAAAAATATGTATTAATGTAAATAATTAATATTTGTGATATTTCTCGAGTTTGGTACGCGCTGGAGACATCGACGAGCTTGCCACTTGTGTGTGTGTGTGGCTATAGATATAGTAAAGTTAGCTAAATGTAAATCCGCTTATTTATAAGCGTGGTTTCTGACCACCTCGAAAGGGAAACGGTCGTGATGATACTTTACTTCTCTGCACCAGTGGACGTCAGTCAGCCTTCGGCGAAACCATACTTATTCAATCTGTGCCACGGTTATAAAATTTTCAAGACGTGAGACAAAAATAAGGAAAAGCAACTCTACGATAATTGAAATGATTATCTATGAAATATTGACGAATCAGAATTATCGTGCGAAAGTTGTGGGTAAAAGAGACCCTGACAGACAAAGGCCACTAATCACATTATCACAGCCCCTAGAACACAGAGTCCTAGACCTCCACTGTTGAAGATGGTCCTTCCAGAAATGTCTGGAGAATTTAGCTCACTCGCTGGCCACACGGGTTGGCGAGGATCTCATGTCAATTTTGAATGATAATTTATTATGCTTTCTCTATCACGAACAAATACATAAACTAAACACTAGCTGAAGGTTCAGAGCAAACTCTACATAATAAAAAGGCATCTATGAAATGGTTATAAATAAAAAAGAAGCATAAGAGATAGGTCACAAATATCGTGATCTTTGCCTCTGAAAAAAAAACTGGCGTGAAAATTCGACGATACCTAGAATAACAAATGGCATAACACTAACAGGAAAATATTAAAAATAACGGCGCCGCCAAATGTTTGTCTAACTTAGAACTTTAACGTAAAGATACACCAGACCAGTCCTTGAACCTCGCACTAATCATCCGGTAAACATACAATTAATTAGTATATTATACAAATTAAGCAAATAGCTACGAGCATGTCAAAAGTTATCGCTAACAATATGTCCATACCTTGTCGAAATGTAGGACAATAAAATGCCATTTACAGAATGGCCAGGGACGAACTCCTTATCGCAGTAAAAGTTTTTTTTTTATACTAGCACGACATGTGACCTTGCGCCCACCTGATCGTAAGTGGCGCGCATGGTCCATGAATGTTAGCAACTGGAATCTGACACTTATGTCCAACATCAGTCCCTAATACTATGCCGGCTTGACTAGATGCCTATTCACACTTCGCTTGAAGGACTCCAGGTTATAGGAAAGTGGAAACACAGAGGCTGGAAGAGCATTCCACATCGGTATTGTGTGTATGAGTCACCAAATTTATGGGTACGCGAAGGGATGGTGACTACGGTATGTGGGTGCATATTCTGACCTGTGCGTGTGGTTCGGTTGCTGAATGGAGAGGAAGGAATTAGGTTATAAAGCTCTTCAGAGCACTCACCATAGTATAGCCAGTAGAACACGCTCAGAGAAGCTACATCTCGGCGAAGCTGCAGGGATTCGAGAGTTCGAGATATAGTAGCATCGTTCACAATTCGAACAGCTCGCCTCTGTAGGACATTGAGAGCATCTGTGAGGTACTTGGCTGAACCATCCCAAAGGTGTGAACAGTATTCCACGCATGATCTGATCGTGCTTTGTACAGTAACAGTCTGATTGAAGGCGGAAAATACCGGTGCTTCGTAGGGAGTTGGATTACGTAGCTCTCCAACTTTTATGTCGACTCCATGTAGGTGGATGTGGCACGCGGAAGCAAACTTGTCGACCCGTCCCGCAATTTGCGATGCCGTTCTGCCGCACGGTAGGTCCTGCTCAATCTCCACTCTGTCGTATGATAGCCGCGCTGATATGTTTGTCGATGCCTGGACGATATTGACATCCAGGTGTATGAAATATTGCGAGTGTTAATAATTTCTTGTGTTTAATCATGATTTATAATTAGTTATGACCGTTTAATTTTTGTATTAGGAATTAGAATTATATTTGTGACATGACTATAGTTTTTTTTTTTTATTTTGATGTTTTAATTGCATGCAAGTAAAGTTGTGTCGTTTCATGGCGCTCTGCTTGGTATAATACTGTGAAATAAAATTGCCTAATATTATAGTACACTTATTGTATATTTGACAATAAAAGTGCAAAATACTTTATGTCCTATGCCTAATTACAGAAAATAAACGAATTGAATTGAAATGTCTTGTTTATTGTTTTATCCCAAATCTACAACAGAAAGTGTGGTCCCAATTACAGCTGTTATTCGAGGTGTGTAACCTCTAATTGATTAGATTGCTTGTTTCTATGGTGTGTGATATTAAACCATTATCTTATCTGTATTCAATTATAGGAACATCCCCCTTTGACTAAATTAGATTTTAATCAAAGATTATTTAATCTGATAATGACATGATCTTTTTTCCCATGACTTTAATTTAAAATCTATTTAAAGTATCTATTAGTTAGTTATTACAAAAATAAGTTTTTTTGGTATATAACTTGATACAGCGTGGAGTGGTTGCGATGCGAAGTTCGCAGACGTGCGCCGGCGCACGTACGCCACCGCTGGATGTTTGTGCCCATTTCACGTAGTTACAACAAATTAAAATATAATTATCCACTATCTTGACCCATGGCAAGTTTAAATGTTTTTGAGATAAGTGGATTCTGCTAAGTTTACGTCATTTATTAACTATATACCTTATACGAGTAGTTAGTTAGTTTTGTTTTATTCGAAAAATATATTTACAAAATAATAATTATAATTATTTTATTTATTACCGAACTTTATTTAATTTATTTTTATTTATATACAATTACGACTATATAGTCGTAATTTTATTCATATGAATATAATAAATGAATAGTTTTTTTTTTCTCCCGACCGACGACGTTTCAGCCAAGTTGCATTAGCCGTGGTCAATATGTCTCTAAGTTAAATCGCGTAAAGACCCGTTAAAATTATAAAAACTATAATAAATGAATTAGTTTCACAAGGCCCTTTTATACCTGCAACTAGTATTTAATTATATTTGTTAATTTGTTTTTTGTATTGTGTTAGTATCTCTAACTCAAACACTACATTAACCCCCAGTTCTGTTACTTTTTGATATAGTGGAACTATAATTTAATATCACACGCCATAGAAACAACACTCTCCAGGCAGGACAACTAAAATTTATTTTTAAGATGTATATATAAAATACAATCATGTACAACATGTTTTGTAAAATATTGACTTAACCGAATTCTGGTGGGAAAGTATGGTTGCATAACAGAATAAAGAATAACCTACTTAAATAAAATAAATAAAATTCAACACCTCTAAACTAAACCTAAAAAAATAATAACTATCTATGAATTAAAATGTCCTTGAGAGAGTTCCCATCAGAGATAGTTCCAAGAAGACTGGCAACATTACCCCTCTGTATAGCTAAGCTAATACGTTCGCAAAAATTATTGCCAGCCTTCCTGTCTTGATGATTTCTCCGTCAGCCGTTTGGAAAGACTTTGAGCCTGTACTGTAGATGTGCGTAATAAAACTATGTTTTGTTTAAGTTTGCTAGCTTCTCGAGGTGTTAAGGATACGTAGTCAATCGATATTACGCAAATAACGGTTGAACTTGCAGTTGAATTGGTAACAGCTGGTCCGATACTGAAGTAATAACATTTACCGTAAAATATAAAAATTAATGCTTATCGGTAACATCCATCTTTTTCAATCTGTTGTTTATTTTTGTTTAATCGGGTAGCGGGAAACAAGAATTAAAAATAGATAACCATATTGCTGCCTTTATTAAAATGAAAAAAAAAAATAAAAAATAGTAAATGACTGAAATGACAAGTTGTCAAATAAGCTGGTAATCCGGAAATTGCGCATAAATCGTTTAAAAAGTACAGTAACGGACACATGCTTTTTGGCCGTTGTTCTTTTGTTTTGGTAAAAACATAATTGTATATAAAAATAAAAAGAATAAAAAGTTATATATATATATAAATAATAATTTATGCAATAGGGCGGTATAGCCTTAAGTTATGTACAATTGATTTTTTACTACTTGTATTATAGTTTAGTTTTGAATTTATAAAGTTATATATTTACATATTATTATATTTTTAAAAATTAAAAAAATATATACAAAATAAAAAAGGGAGCTTAGAAGAAACAAAATATAAAATAAATAATAATAATATGAAATATTCCATTCGTGCTATGTTTCGTTATAATAATGTTATTAAGTTTGAATACGAGACAGCTTATGTGATGAATTTATATACATGATATTATTTAATATAATTAAAAGTTAAATACTACATCTACTACTAATCGTATATATTAATATAAATATATATAAAAAAAATTGTCCATGACTACTGATGCGCTTGTTTGCTCCTCCCACATCTATCCAGCGCTCTATTTATCTGCCGGTTAATAAATAAGAGATACTCGCAACTTTAACGTTGAGATCTAGGCTGGCTGTCTCACTTCTTGGAGATCGATGGCTATTCGATGATCGATGAGAATAATATTGACGGGCCACACGTCGCATTGAATGACGAACAATAGATAAAATAATATCTTATCTACTTGCGTAAACGTATTATTGTGATAACTAGGAATTTACTATTCTCTAGTAGAGTTTTGGGAGTTATTTATTGATTGTAAAAATCGCAAAAAGAACGCGGTTCTATCCTAAGTTAAGAGGGGTTATGGAAGCTGTGCGAATTCTTTAGCGCATCTGGCATGTTTGCCGAGGTGCATATTCATAAATTACGAATTTAATTAATTATGTTGTAAAAACGCTTTTCAATCCAAAATTAATCGTGGTTCGAACCCCGGCTTGTATCAATGAGAAATACTTTTCTTACGTATATTTCCTATACATTACCAACACAACTGTTCTCGTGCTTTGGATAGCACGTTAAGCAGTCGGTCCCGGTTGCAATAATATCAACGTGTGGAATAGTTAATAAATTGTCATAAAAAATTACATCAGTGACGCTTCTCCTGGCTTTAATAATAATAATAATAAAAATTCTTTATTGCACAAAGTTAAATAACTTAAAACTAAGCGCATAGGCGAGCTTTATGCCTTAAGGCATCTTCTACCAGCTAACCTTTGTGAAAAGTAACCAATTACAGGCAGAGTGCCAAAAAATATATAAATGATAGATAATGAGAGATACTATAAAATATTAATTTATACTAATACTTACAAATATTATTATAATACTGGTATAATAAACTACATAAACAACAATACATACTATACATACATAATACACACATACAATACACTACACATAATACGTACTGAAAGGGTAATATTTACATAGAATACATACACTTAAATGTTTTTTTTTTTTTTTTTTCACAATACGGAATAGGAATGAGGTCAACTACGAATATTTTGTATAGATAAAAAGTGAGAGTATAAATTATTTTTGAAGAAGCCTGCAGTTTGAAGAGTGCGAAGGGAAAGAGGAAGGGAGTTCCAGAGTGATGCTGCAGTAACAGTAAAAGAATTTGAATATCTGGTCGAGGAGTGGATAGGAATAGAGAGGAGGTTGTTCTGCACAGATCGCAATTCGCGATCATGAGTTGAGAAGAGAAACTTAAAGCGTTCTTTTAGGTATGGTGGCGAGAGAGGGTTGTTAAGGATGCCGAAGAGAGTGGTTAGGATATGCTGATGTCTGCGAAAACGAATATTAAGCCACTTTAGCTGAATACGAAATTGGGAGACATGATCATACTTACGCAGGCCAAATAAATAGCGTATGCATAAGTTGAGAAGTCGATCTAGTTTATTCAGTAGCTCTTCTGTGAGATCAGGATAGCAGACATCGGCATAGTCAATAATGGGTAGCAACAGGGTGTTAGCTAGCGCTAGCTTTGTCGAGAATGGCAGGAAGAATTGAGCCCTTTTTAAGGTATGCATAGATGCAAACACCCGCCTACTGATCTCATTAACTTGGTCATCCCAAGAAAGGTCTTGGCTTATTAGCAGTCCAAGATTCCTTACAGTGTGGCAGTATGGGATGTCGATGCCGCTGAATCTGACAAATGGAAGTGTAGCCAACTCTATCTTATTATGTATTTCCCTACTGCCAACGATCATCACTTGCGTTTTTTTGGGATTTACTAACAAGCCAAACCTATAAGACCACTCACGGATTGCATCCAAGTCTTGGTTCATTTGGGCTACAGCAGTCGCCCCCTCTTCCTTGTCAAAGTGAGCGTAAAGTTGCAGATCGTCCGCATAAAGGTGGTAATTGCAGCGTATTACTTCTGAAGCCTTGTTTATGAATACCGAGAACAACAAGGGTGACAGGACACCACCTTGTGGTACGCCTACTATTGTAGAGCACCAATCAGAAAACGTGTCATCAACTCTGATGCGCTGCTCACGATCACCCAAGTAGCTGTAGAACCACATGTTAACCGTGTTAGAAATGTTTAAGGTACGTAATACAGCCATAAGGATCTCGTGGTCAACACAGTTAAAGGCGTTGCTAAAGTCAAGAAGAGTTAAAAGAGTAAGTTTCCGACTATCAATTGCAGAACGAATGTCATCTGTTATTTTAAGAAGAGCGGAGGTTGTGCTATGTGCGGGACGAAAACCCGACTGAAAGTGATTAAACAGATTTTGACTATTTATGAAATGAGTGAATTGATAATGAACAACACGTTCCAGAATCTTGGAGAGAAAGGGAAGGATAGATATGGGTCGAAAATCTGTGAGTAGTGAAGGTGAAGCCTTTTTGGGAGTAGGCAAGACGTAAGCCTTTTTCCATTGAGAAGGGAATGTGCCCGTGGACAGAGAAGAGTTTATAATATGTGTTATGAAGGGTAAAATTATGTGGATGATAGGCATCAGCATGTTACGGCCAATGCCATCATGACCG
Source organism: Tinea semifulvella (assembly GCA_910589645.1). NCBI lineage: Eukaryota > Metazoa > Arthropoda > Insecta > Lepidoptera > Tineidae > Tinea > Tinea semifulvella. The sequence goes on from OU342597.1 coordinate 11,940,843, forward strand.
ACCGCTTTTGTGTGAAGGGAAAGTAATATTTTGTTAATTTGAGCTGCAGTCACTGGCTGAAAGTTGAAATTACTGTTTGCGTTTACAGGGGATGATATTTGGGATATAGTTTTAGATTTTAAAGTAGGGTCTATACTAATAGGTGGAGTAGAAAAATGTTTATTTAGACAGTTTATGTCAATAGATGGAGCTATATTTTGGCGTGTTTTCCCGATCCCAAGAGATCGTAGAGCTTTCCAAATATTTTGTGGAGCACATTCTTTGACTGTTTTGTGGAAGTATTGACGTTTTGCATTCCTGCAGAGCTGACTGACGCGATTTCTTGCTTGTTTGTATTTATCCCAGTTAACATCAGTGGGTGATCTTTTATGTATACGTTTTAGATGGTCCCTTAGTTTCATGGCTTTTCGGATTTTGTCATCGAGCCAGGGAGCTGGTGCATGTTTAATCCGGATTTGACGAATAGGCGCATGACGATCGTAAAGATTGGTAATGAGGTTGTTAAACTGAGCTATTTGCTCATCCACAGTCTCCAAAAGAGTCAAGCTGGCCCAGTTAATTTCCCTAGCATCTTTTTCCAATGCCTCCCGAATCATTCTCGCAAAATTACGCTGCAGTATTAACTTAGGTTTAATTTTTGGAAGTTTGATTTTATAGGAAGCGTAAACGAGATCATGTTTAGAGAACCCAGGCGCAGCACACTGACCATGGGTAGCAATACGATTAGGGTTGGAGGTAAGAATTAGGTCTAGGAGTGAATCTGGGTAATTATGAGTGTAATGGGTAGGATTTAAAGGGAGAATTTTCATATTTACCGACTTGACTAGGTTTTCTAATTTCTTCGATCGCATATCTTTTTTTAATAAACATGTATTGAAATCGCCCATAATTATACAATGCTCATAGGATGGGATGTAAGTTTCGAGCAGGTTTTCGAACATACCAAAGTAGTTTAACGATGGCGGGGCATACACAACTCCAACGAGGCACCTTATTGAGCCAAGGCTGAGCTCAATTAATAAAAATTCTGCTGTAGCATTATATGGAGAGGGAGATTGTGCTACAACCTTGTACCCAAAACTGTCCCGAATGTAGATGGCCACACCACCGCCACCTTTTCCAATGCGGTCATTTCTCAACAGTGTAAATCCAGGGAGATGGTACAGTGTACTTGGAAGAGAGGGTTTTAGGAATGATTCTGATATGAGACAGATATGGACATTGTGGCTGCTGAAAGAAGTAAGAAGTTCATCATGATGGGCGGGGATACTTTGGGCATTAATATGACAGATATTCAAATTCTTTGAGAATGGGGAAAAGGTTTCGTGTAGTCGATCTCCTAGCAGAACGTGGTCGGAATCGGATGAAGACAGAACATCATGGAAGCTGTAATTCGAACTTGTGCTAGAGTTTAGGGAGTGGTATTCATCCGAATCAGACATAGCTATAAGTATGTAGTACTATTAACAATAAGTTATATATAAAAACAGTAAATAATATATATAGATACAATAATACAATAAATATATGTAATAAAATATGATAATAATTATATTTTCACAAATATATAGTTTTAATTTTAATTGCTTCTCCATTTCCGGTGAGCTGGTATTACAATCAGACAAATAAAAATAAAAAATACACTATGAAAAACAATGCAAAAGAGAAATCATAAGAAGTTTTAGGAACAAAATGAAAAAAAAAAAAAACAAATAAAGAATCCGTAACCTAGCGGAATCCATCTATTAGGCAATATTTACTCCATAGTTCTGGTTTAACAATTATTTTTTTTTTTTTTTATTAGGTACATAATTTAAGAAATAGATCAAAAAATAATACGCACGATTTTACACTCCATTCATAAGTTTTAAATACAATGGAACAATATTTATTTTATGGCCGAACGGGACGTTAAACTTTGTTTTTTTTTTTTTTTCAATGACTATAATATGTCATACTGACTGACTGACTATCATTTATCCGTGACTGACAGACTTATATTATGAAGCTATAATCTGATCTGTGTATGAAGCACTAATAACAGATAATCAGATAAAGAAACTAACGTGGAGAAAGAAAGAATGCTATGATTACAAATAAAGGATTATTATAATCTTATTAATATTATAATCGGCTTTCCTCGAGGAGGTAGGGTGACCCAATCATCATCATCATCAGCCTGTGTCTCTCCACTGCTGGATATAGGCCTCCCCCAATGCTCGCCATTTCACACGATCTTTTGCCACTGGATGAATCCAGCGACCATTTTTAAGTCATCCGTTCATCTGGCGGGCGGTCGTCCCACACTGCTTCTTCCCGTACGCGGTCTCTACCTCAGAACCCGTCAACTCTATCGGTCATCGCTTCTGGGGCAGACGTGTCACACGTCATCACATTCAAATATAACAATCTAAATATATTTTATAATAAGCAATGAGCCAATTTTTCGTGTCTTAGACACAAAAAAGTTTTGAGCAATAGCACGTGCTAAGCACTGGCGGAGCAGCGACTATTAATCCGGACCTTAGAGTGCGGCGTTGAAAACTTCAAGCTGCGCAAAAATGCTATTCCAGGTACATGTTACAAGATGTGCCGTTTGGGATCGAAACGATGGGACCATGGGGACCTCAGCCAAGCTCCTGGCCAAGGAGTGGTCCACACAGCTAATAGAGAACAACGTATTACCTTAGCTTTACAGAGGGGAAACGTTGATTTTAATTTTTTCTTTATTAATTATTTGTATGTTGTTGTTGTTTGTTTGTTCTATTCTCCCGATGGATGATGAATGAGGTGATAGGGAAGGCAAAGGGTCTAGCCCATATAGCCATATCTTTCTTTTTTATGAGTTAATGAGGTCATCATCAAATTCCAGATGCTGCAGAATTTGATGCTTTTCTTGGAGTCACTCGCGGCATTTTAGCTCAAACACGTCGGGTAAAATATAGGAGTTCACAGCGCGGGAAAACCGCATAAAATAAACTGCAACTTTTGCCCCATATTCGGAGTACAATTTATAGTTTTCCATAACTATTCACATTGTAGAACATTATTAAACAAAACAACACCACTTTTGACCAACAATATTCACAGTAAACTAATTTACAAAACAAAAACTTGCACTTGACATGTCCGCGCAAAATGGCGCGAAGGACTCCTTAATTATTTGTATTTTATTCCTTCGATCGAATAAATGTCAAACTTCTCCAATTTTGTTTTTAACTTTAGTATAGGTTTGGGTTGTGTTTAGTCATTCCGTGTCGTCCATAACAATGGATATACTGCTGAAACGTGTTCCCAGTCGGTAGTGACTGATGGTCCAATTAAGATCTGCGATCCGAATCGCTTGATTGGAAGCGGATTCGCAAACTAAACCGGCCTATTCTTGTATATCAGCTTCGCAAAGAGTCGAGTTTCATATCACTTTACAAATTAGAGCTCAAAAAAACATAACTATATAAAATATATATATATCTCGCATAATTATATATAAACTACATTACATAGACTACACTATACATTCAAAATTCAATAATTCTTTATTGCACTAAAAATTTAAACTAAAAAAATTTAAACTAAAAAAAAAAAAAAACGATTGATTTAATAATAGTTGATGAAAGACTGCGAACACAGATTCTGGATACCAGGGCGTATCGTGGACCGGAATTGGGAACGGACCACTACCTAGTAATTACTAGGATTAGTGGTCTGTTCACAACATGGCGCCACCGGCGATCAGGTAGCAATCTGTCAGCAGTAGAAAGAATAAAGGGTGAAAAGTTACAAGATGACAGTATGAAAGAGGAGTATATGAAACGCGTCAAAGATAAACTTATCAACTTGAAAGATGTGAGCAAAGATGTAGAGGAGTGCTGGAAGTACCTAAAAAATGGTATGGTAGAATCTGCAAAAGAAGTATGTGGAGTAGCAAAAAAGCGAGCAACCAAAGGAGACGCGTGGTGGGATGATGAGGTTAAAGATTCGGTAGAAAGAAAGAAGAAAGCTTGGATAGATTACGTTGCTTCGCTAAATATGAATGAAAGTATGAAAAGAGAAAAAAAGAAGATGTACCATCGCTGCAGGAATGAGACAAAATCTTTGATTAAGGAGAAGCGTGAAAGATGCAAGGAAATAGGTGAAAATAAGATGACGAGCAACTTCAAGGAGAACTCCAAACTTTTCTGGAGGGAAGTTAGGAAGGCCAAAGGTGGCTTGTCATCTTGTCGAATGAATAGAGTTAAATCAAAGAGCGGTAACATTCTTGCAAACACAAATGAGGTGTTACAGCGATGGAGTGAATATTTTAGCGAGATGTATGCTAGTGGAACTCCTAACGACGTTACGACGGGTACTTTACCTCCAGAGCCACCCACAAATACAACGTCCACATTTAAGGAGGAAATAAGTCTGCAAGAATTGCAATCAGCAATTAGAAGCCTAAAATGTGGCAAAGCAGCGGGAAAAGATCGAGTGCTCGCCGAAATGATTAAATACGGAGGTATACCGGTCTGGAACGCTTTCCATCTGCTGTGCAACCTTTGCTGGCAGGAGGGAAGAGTACCGGAGGACTGGCAGCAATCAGTCATCGTTCCTTTATACAAAGGTAAAGGATCTAGATTGGACTGTGCCAACTACCGAGCGATTAGTTTGATCAGTTTGGCGAGCAAGATGTATGGCAAGATTCTCACGAAACGACTGCAAGAGAAGACTGAAGATCTTTTATGGGAGGCACAAGGAGGCTTTAGACCTGGAAGAGGATGTATTGATCAAGTCTTCTCGCTCCGCAATATCACAGAGAAGTTTTTGGCCTTAAACCAGAAGGTTTTCTGTGCTTTTGTGGATTTGGAGAAGGCTTTTGATAGAGTTGTAAGAAAGAAGCTTTGGGACATATTGCCGGAGTATGGAGTGGAGGACAAACTGCTACAGGCTATACAATCCCTGTACAAGGGCTGTAAAGCTTGTGTGCGGGTGGAAGGAGGTATGTCGCCTTGCTTTGAATCCCAAATGGGCGTCAAACAGGGCTGTGTGCTTTCGGCCAGATTATTCACTCTATATCTCGACAAATGCCTAAATAGAGTGAGAGAGAGTGACTGTGGGATAAAGATGAGTGATCTAGTGATGAACTGCCTGCTTTATGCAGATGATGCTGTTCTAATGGCATCGTCCGAACAACAACTGCAATCACTAGTCACGGAAATGAAAGAGGGATGTGCAGAAAAAGGACTCCGTTTGAATGCGAGAAAAACCAAGGTACTAGTGTTTGAAAGAAGAAGGACGACAACCGTGACGATAAAGATTGATGATGAAACTCTAGAACAAGTAAATGAAATTATATATCTGGGCAGTGTTTTCACTGCGGATGGGAAGTATGATAGGGATGTTGAAAGAAGAGTGAACGCGGGAAATAGTGTTAACGGTGCCCTGGGGTCACTAATCGCCAGTCGAAATGTCAGTGACAAAGCCCGACTCGCCATACACAATGCCATGCTGGTACCAACACTTATGTATGGAAGTGAGACGTGGATATGTCAGAGCACGCATGAGAGTAGAGTTAATGCAGTGGAAATGAGGTCTTTGCGTCGGATATGCGGTGTTACTTTAACGGACCGCATACGTAATGACGAAATACGCAAAAAGGTGGGTATGAAAGAAAGCATAGGGACAAAAATAAGGAAAGGCATGCTCCGATGGTTCGGGCATGTTGAAAGGATGACTGAAGAGAGATTGACGAACCAGATATATAATGCGAAAGTTGTGGGTGAAAGAGGCCCTGGCAGACCAAGACTCACTTATCACGATCAAATAAATAAAACAATAGCTGCCGGTGCAATAAAAAGCCATCGAAACAAAAGGGCATGTATGAAGAGGTTGATGAATGTCGAAGAAGCGAAAGAGGTATGTCGAGATCGTGACAAATGGCGCTCAATTGTCTCTGCCTACCCCGCAAGGGACCTGGCGTGAAGATATGTATGTATGTATGTATGCACTAAAAAAAATGTACATAGGCGGGCATTTTCTAACAACCAACCTTTGGAAGTGCGGAGAGATAATAACGAAGGGTGCAATTGATTATAATAGACATAAATACTAATATTACATATACTGAATAATTATATACATAAAAACCTAAATACCTTTAATATCATTTTGATAGTTCTGAACAATGGCTCGTGCTAAGCACTGGCGGAGCAACGACTATTAATCCCGACCTCGAGAACGGCTGGACCAATTTTCATGGCTTTTGATTTGTTGGATCTGTCTCCGTCCTGAATAAAAGAATGACTATTAAAAAAAATGGAAAATAGCCAAAAAATATATCTTTCCATACAAATTGTTCGTGGGTTTCGTACCTGTCAAACAATGTTGGTTGTCAAATATTTATTCGTCAAAAAAATATTATCTGTCAAATCGATTGGTCTCACTTTTATGTCGCGAAATTTATTTATTTATAAACTCTTTATTGCACAAAATAATTTAAAAAGTAGTGTACAAGGGCGAACTTAATGCCTTCAGGCATTTTATAACAGCTAACCTTTGGGCGTGTGGCAGAGGATTGCGGGTGCATTAAGATAAATATAATTACTTAAGAATAATTAAATACTACTACACAAATACTTACATGAAATTGTCTGTGATTTGTTTTGAAAATGTTTGTGTGAGTAATAATAATAATAAATATGCCAACCTTGGTATCGGTTACGAATTTGCGCCGTTTGGGGTCGAGACGATGGGTCCATGGGGATCGTCGGCGAGGCGGTTGGCCAAGGAGTTGTCAAAGCGGCTGACAGAAAGGTCTGGAGACAGGAAGGCTGGCAATAAAGGCCAACGTATTAGCCTCGCTATACAGAGGGGAAATGTTGCCAGTCTCCTTGGGACTATCCCGGATGGGACGTCTCTAGAGGACATTTTTTATTTATAGTTTAGTTTATTTTTAATTTTATTATTTAGGTAGCTTAGAATTTATATTTAATTTATATTAATTAACTTCGAATAAATACAAATAATAATAATAATAATGACATTCATTGACTGTCAGGCGGTAAAAAGTTCGCCAGGTGATCTAGTAGTGTATAAAACGCCAAACCTAAGGAAACAGTAGGAAACGAACCCTTTTGTCCAAATTATCGGGTCTGACTCCCAGCTAGCATATTAGTTTTTATTTTATTTTTATAATGCAGTGTAATTTTTATCAAAATAAATTATCTCAACTGCTATAATGCTATTTAGTTTACGTCTATTCTTAACTAGCAATTAAATAAATATATAATTTTCCTAGTAAGCATAAATTAAAATAACAGTAATGTTGGAAAACCCAAAGCCCAAAATCCGTAGGCAAATATTGCACCAATATTGCGTCAGAGATTATAGCGGAATTTCATCTTGTGTGTAATTGGAACCGTAACCGCAGTGGCAAAGGAAATAATAAGAAATCCAATACAAATACACTGCCGACATCATCGTCATTACATCCCCTGGAAAACAGGTTTCTAGACCTCGAGAATTTGGCCTACACTCACCATGCCTGGCCGGACGGTTTGGCGATGGTCTAATGTCCATTTTAATGACAATTTATTAACGATTCCACAAAACTGGGGCTGATTGCTTAACAGGCACGGGAGCGGTGTTGTTGTATCTATGACAACTATACCTAAGAAAAGTATATTGTTCATTAATACATATATAATAACAATAATAAATCAACAGCTCTTATAATAACCCTATTATCCGTATGTGTCGACTATTTAATGACCCTTCCAGCGATACTGTGAATCTAGACATTTTCAACCCAAATGTTAGTCTATTTAAGAAACAAGTATTATTAAATATGTAAACTAACCCTAAAGTGACTTTTTACTATTCTTATAATGACTTTTTTGACTTATACTAATATATAACCTATGATATAACTTTCAACATAAATTGACATTAATAATAATATATTTATTCTAGTATATGGTATTAATATATTGATAATGATGAAATGGATGAAACCTAAAATTTCAAAACTGAAAAACACAGTTGACTCTAATCATACAAGTAGCTATGTGTAGCATGCCTTGGGGTTGCAATTCCGACCTTATAAATTATTGTTTTGTGCCTGATATGTATTAATTGTAACCTGTTAGTGTACCTTTAATAATAAACAAATAATACATACTGGGGTTTGAACCGGGACATCACCGCTCTTTAAATATGTGCGGTCACATGTCGTGGACGTCATAAAGCCTATGTTGGTCCAGTAATGTACGCCTATAATAACAAACATACATACTTGTACATATTTATTTCATTGTTTCTTATTTTTCAATTTATTATACATACAGATAAAACTGCAATTCGGATTTAGACGCGGAGGTACCGAGTTCGATTCCTGGTCTGGACACAATAATTTATTGATTTTATTTATAAAAATTCTCAAGTTTGGTACGCTAGAGACATCGACGAGCTTGCCACTTGTCAAATCAATTAAATCATTTATTTGTTTCAACACAGGTAATCTAGTTAATATATTACCTAGTTTATAAAAGTGCAGCTGTGTTCTGCCATGAGGCGTACAAATATTGTATGTATATGTATATTGTAAAGATATATATAACTATATTATTACACAACACAAAAAAAAAAATGTTAATTCACAGTAAAAAAAATTGTATCTAATTCTGGTTGTGGTCAAATTAAAATTAATATTTAGATGTCAATTTGGGTCATTTAAAAATTCTTGCATGATAGGCATATACCTACCTTCATATACATACCTACCTTCATGACAGCCCCTAGAATACAGCGTCCTAGACCTCCACTGCTGGAGATGGGCCTTCCAGAACAGGAGAATTTGGCCTACACTCGCCACGCTGGCCAGACGGCTTGGCGAGGATATGATGTTAATTTTTTTATGACAATTTATTAACGATTCCTCAAGTTGGCATTAGTGGAACCGGGACCGACAACTTAACTTAACTTAACGGTGGTGTTGTAAATCTATGACTGCAGTACGTTAGAAAAGTGTATTTCTCATTGGTACATGCCGGGGGGGGGGGGGGGGGGTTGTGGGATACGCGTTCTTACAACCGTGCCACCACCATATTTATATTTTGCCTATATACATATATACCTACCTAGTAAAATTAAATGTGATCCTTAAATAAATTCTTTAAAGCGGTTTCTGACCCGAAAGGGATAAAGTCGTTTAATTTATCCTTATTACAAGATCGAAGGCAATTGATGGATAGTATGTTTCTATATAAATTAATCAACGGTAAAGTCGACGCACCCCACCTACTGTCCCGTGTTCGTGTCTCTGTGCCGACCAGGCTGCCAAGGGTTGGCAAATATGATCTATTCATTCTACGAAAATCTAAATCCAATTTGGGTTACCACTCATCACTGAACCGTACATGTCGTCAATACAACATATTTTCACGAAAAAATAATGACAGTCTAGACATACGAGTATTTGCTAATTCTTTGCATGTTTTTAAGCACAATGTATTGTCACTGCAGCGGATCCTGGCTGGGACTGTAAACTGAACTGCTGTTTAACCAATTTTGATCCTTGGAATTGTGTTTCTTGATTGTATCATGTTCTTTTGTTTTTGTTTTTGCTTAGATTTACTTAGTTGTTGCTGTAATTGTATTGTGTTTTTGTTTTCGCTACTCAAAGGCCCAATTAATGGATACAGTATAATAGCATGTGGTGGTTGCCTGTAATTGGTGCAGCATCTGTATTCTGTCTTAGTTGTAAGTAAAAATCGATGTATCTTTTGTTGCTGTCACTGTTGGCGACCCTAATAAATAAATAAATAAAAGCTTATTTCACATTTAAAATATTAATACGTAAACGATGTAAAGAACAGTAGTTTTTTTTCGCCAATAGCAAGCAGCTTGTGTTATTATGTAGTGGAGCCGTGACCTAGACAATGGCATCGTAACCTGACCTTGGTTTAGATCCGAACTAACCATTACGTAAACTCGTTTTTTTTACTGTAGGCAATGGTAATGCGTCATTTATTATTTTTGCTTCTTTGTCGTTACTCTCTTGGCCAATACTCTCGAACTGCAGCCGCAGCTGCAGCGCACTCATTTAGGGGGTGATCCATTACTAGTCTGACCTCATCGGAGACCTACCAAGAATCCGCTTAACATCGACTTTTTTCTGAAGTATCAAACGATGGATGTATAAACACGTCGCAACACGTGTCCAAAGAAAGAATGAATCCGTAAAATAAAATAAAACTATTATGATTGTTGAAAAAAATCGAAAGTTGAAAAAATATTTTTTTATACATTACCTTGAGACTATTTCCGATGGGACGTATTAAATGTTGAAGTTAATAGTCCCAACCAAACTATGTTTAAAAAAAAATCCTTCAGAGATGTCCCAAAGAAATAAGCTCAAGTTATTGTATTAATAAAAAATAAAGAAATGTCTTCAGTTGCTCTTTCCAAAATATTTAGGGTAAGTACAGTCTTAAAACTAAAGAGATGAAATAATATAGAGCTGGCATTGGCTGTTATTTTCATACAAAATATTTGTTATATTATGTTTACGCTATCTACTTTGTTCTTATTTTTTTTTAATGAATAAAAACGTGTTTTACACTTTCATAGCAGTTGTCCGTGAAACAACAAAATTTTGAAAGTGCACATCGAATACGACCATAACTGCTAGACTAATATATTTTGAGAATTGCCTCAAATTGTCCTTGTTTTTATTGTCACACCTTTTGAGAAGGATTGTTTAGGACTTATGTAATCTGTACCATGTCCTTAAATAAATATAAAAAAAAAACATACCTTTTGGCTTCTTGCCCCGTTTTGTTATATATTTAACTAGCCGTTTTACTCGGCTTTGTCCGTGTAAACGGCGACATAAAATGAATTTCGTTGTGCATTGATTTTGCTATATCTCCTAAGGTATTTATTTAATTTGCATGGAGTAAAAGAAGAAAATAATCTACGTGAAGTGTTCAAGTCAACAAAGTAACGTATTTAAAACGATAAGGATTAATACCGTGTTTCTGTAAATAGCTTTCGAATTACCGCTTTATAATTGCCCATTTTTTTAAAGTATTACAATGGATATAGTATGTAAATATACAACAAGCATCCAACCGAAGCATTTTCAAAAAAATGGTATATTCATATTATTTAAATAGCTCATAACAACTCATTTAGTTTATTTATTATATTATTATATGTAGTGTATGTATTAATGGTATGTAATGTATGTACCTAATGTATTAATAAAACGTTATGTGTATGTATTATTAGTATTTAGTTTATTATAGTATTTATTATTGTAGTTTAGATAATATTGCATATTTATTACGTAATCATATTTCTCTAATTGCACCTACCTTACGTCTTTAATGTTCTACAATGTCCCTAAGGTTGGCTGTCAGAGAATGTCCAGCGACATTTAGTCCGCCCCTTGTATATATTGTGCAATAAAGTTTAAAAAATAAATAGTATGTTATCCTTAAAAGATGCCATCGCTGACTTTTCTGTAGACCCGTATATGATACACAAAAACTTAACAAATTATATAATAAGAGCAATTATTATTGGTAAAAACAGCTTGAAAATCGGTGCAGTAGTTTTTTGAGTTTATTGCGAACAGACAGACAGACGTGGCGGAGGACTATGTTCTATAATATGTAGTGATTAATGTATTTGATTAAAACAAAGGTGGAAGTAAGATGTACCAATGAGAAATACACTTTTCTTACGTACATTTGTCATAGATTTACAACACCACCGTTCCCGTGCCTCGGAGAACACGTTAAGCTGTCGGTCCCAGTTCCACTAATACCAACTTGTGGAATCGTTAACAAATTGTCATAAAAAAATGACATCATATCCTCGCCAAGCTGTCTGGCCAACATGGCGAGTGTAGGCCAAGTTCTCCAGATATATGTTCTGGAAGGCCCATCTCCAGCAGTGGAGATCTAGGACGCTGTGTTCTAGGGGCTGTAATGATGAAAGGTGGAAGAAAGATACGGTACGAAACATTACGCGTATAAATAGCAAACTATGTATGTTGAACTACGACTAACTGACGCACTTGAATTTTAATCGCATTAGTAAAATTTCTGAGTTTTTTTTAATCAAATGGCACGGTTCGTTTTTACCACACTGTATTTGTTATTATATGTACAAAGTAGGTACATACCTACTTACTGATAATTTTTCGTATGTATTTGATAAATAAATATAACAACGTGGATTATTTTAAATTGTAATCATGACTCGTTATAATAGCATAGGTAAAATCAGGATGAGTTCACATTATATACGAGTATATAGTGTGAATAAAACAATAATATTACATTTAAATTTAAAAAAAAAAAAACAATTTCTAATAAATATTATATTATAGCACAAAGTACAAATGCAGACTTAATAACATTTTCTGACACCCAACTAACCCAACAACATTGGCGATAAATTTAACCATATATAGGCGCATGATTAAAGGTAATAATAATATAATTAATGAAAATTAACCGCAAATTAATATATAATATTAATAAACTAAGTACTAATACATATATATCGTTATAGGATCCCAGATGAACTAGCTGTATCAGCCTATAGGCCAGACATAAAGAACGGTGGTGTTGTAAATCTAACTAAAAGTATTTCTCATTGGTACATGCAGGCGTTCGAACTGCAAACTTTTTGGACCTTACAACCGGACTACAATGTTGTAGGTACCTACAATAATTTTTAATGTCGAAATACGAAACGATTAAAATGGTACTCGTGTACTTTACCAAAGGAAAGACGTGAAGTTTTTCTGCTCATTCCCAAAAACTACATGACGAGGTCATTGACTTATAACATAAATTTAACAGGTACTCGTAGGTAGGTACGTCATTTTATCTTTTATAATTATCTTCATAATCAGCCTGTCTCTCTCTACAGCTGGATGTATTCCCCCGAAGCTCGCCACTCCTACGCGGTCTTTTGCAACCCTCATTCAACCCCCGCACTTCTTCAGGTCAGATAGACGGCTATTTGGCGGCGGGTCGTCCCACTCTGTATTATCCCGTACGTTCACCACTCTAGACCCCGTTTGCCCCATTGGTCGTCGGTTCTACTGCAAATAAATAAATAATAAATAAATAATTAAATAAATAAAATAAGATTTTAGGCTTGCAACTTCGGCTTGTAAATTTTAAAAGAATTACGTCTTTACCTTTGGTTCTCTAATGAATATCAACGTTTCAAATTCTTAAACTTTTTAAACTTTCGCGCATATTCATAATATTTTTTATAATTTTAACGGGTCTTTACGCGATTTACCTTAGAGACATATTTCTCCCGACGTTTCAGCCAAGTTGCATAGGCCGTGGTCACGGGTCGACTGAAGCTATGCGGTGTAGTCTCGTACATACTGGGCGGTAGATGTAAAGTTTCACTTTTAAAAGTTTGTAGAAATCACGACACACGACACTTACAATATTCTTTCAAATTCTCTCCATCAAAGAATACCAAGCATAGCTTGCTGAGCGACCTTTAAATTGTGGACCAGACCCACTGTCAGTATCCACGTCTGTGCACTGTGTGACATTACGGTGAGGACGCACTGGGTGAAGACTCTCGTTTTCAAACACTGTGGCATGGACTTTCCTAGTTTTCATATTGAACTCAATTAGGTATTTGTTGATTTGCAAAACAAGATTTTAATGCCGTAATTATTAAAGATTTGCCTAAACATCTGATGGAGAAATCTAGACACAAGGGAATTATTTCTATTATATAAAGGGAAGACGTTTTCGATGAGACGTTTCTAGTGGATATTTTTTATTTATAGATATTTAATTTATTTATTAGGTTTAGTTTATATTTTCTTTATTTCTATTATTTAAATTTCTACAAATTTCGCAAATACGCTAACCTTGGTATCGGTTACGAATTTGCGCCGTTTGGGGTCGAGACGATGGGCCCATGGGGACCGTCAGCGAGGCGCTTGGCCAAGGAGTTGTCAAAGCGGCTGACAGAAAGGTCTGGAGACAGGAAGGCTGGCAATTATTTCTGCCAACGTATTAGCCTCGCTATACAGAGGGGAAATGTTGCCAGTCTCCTTGGGACTATCTCGGATGGGACGTCTCTAGAGGTTTTTTTTTATTTATAGTTTAGTTTATTTTACATTTTATTATTTAGGTAGCTTTTAATTTATATTTAATGTACATATATATTTTATTTAAGTATATATTACTATTTTTTACTGCCTCTGTGATTTAGCGGTTTAGACCGTAGATTTATATCTTAAAGATGTGGGTACGGTCGTTTCCTAGGGGACTACTTCGCTCAGATATTTAAGTTTGGTGTGCTTCCTCTTAAGAATCGTCGCATAAGATTATTGTGCAATCCTGCACTCTTCTATTTCCTCTAGTTATTTGCTGTCGTCGATTTAATATTCGTTACAGATCCGAATACATTCTCTCTTTGTACTTTGTTAATAACGCATCCTTTTTTAACCCGTTATTGAGAACCTACAATAGCATGGTTAGCTTTCGGCCTGATATTGGTGTTTTTGCAGCGTATAAAACGTCCATTACAACAGATCTCCTCTGCCTTATTTGACTCATATTGATTTTAATCTTTTGTTATATCAATGTATCCTGTATCTATACATACATATGTAGTGTAAAGTTTATAAATAAGCGGATTCACATTTAGCCAACTTTACTATACAACTTTACTATATATAGGTGTTCTGCTATTGATGACTTGTTTAATTGGCAGTTTTTTACAGCTGCTATATGTAAATCGCGTAAAGACCCGTTAAAATTATAAAAAAAACTAATAATTAGATAATATAATCATCATCAGTAAAGTATCATCACGACCGTTGCCCTTCCGGGGTGGTCAGAAACCACGCTTATAAAGAAACGGATTCACATTTAGCCAACTTTACTATAGGCCAATCATGACAAGTGGCAAGCTCGTCGATGTTTCTACCAAACTCGAGAAATATCACAAATATATTAAATATTATTTAAATGTGTTTATTTACATTAATAAATATTTTTGTGTCCCGACCAGGAATCGAACCCGGTACCTCCGGGTCTAAATCCACGGACTTAACCGCTAGACCACGGAGGCAGTTGTGCTTTAATATTTTGTTCGAAACTGTATTTGTGTAAGGAATTATTAATAAAAATTATTGAATTTAATTTGTTTTATTATTGGTATTTATAAAAAATATTTTTTCTTTATTCCCGTACGACATGTGACCTTGCATCTGATTGTAAGTGGGGAGCGAGATCCATGAATGTTAGCAACTGGAATCAGACATCAGTCCCTAACACTATGCCGGCTTGACTAGACATGACGGCAATTCGAGCCTGATCCCGAAATGTGTGGATACACTTTACTGGGTTTATCGGCACGAACGGTGGATACTTCTCCGCCCCAGCAGACTGGACAAATTACCACCTACTTACTACCTACCACCTATAATTATTTGCATGTTGCGTGTGCTGTTTTGGATTCCAGTCTAGTCCATGTATAAATGAATCTCCAACCGACAGAAATATGTTTGCACACCTAATAATAAATAACTAAATAAACCGTGTGCCAATCAGTGTAGCCTGGCCTTTAGAGTGCAAAGACCCGAGATGGTTAGCGAATAATTTTGCTTTCCTGCAATTTGCGGCCCCCTGCGTGCATCACGTACGCATCAAAAAATTACTACACAAAAATCTGGATTAAGGTCGCCACTGACATTCACAACGATACAATTCCGGAACAAAATTTAATGCCGATTTTGTTTGTAGATAAAGTATCATCATAATCACGACCGTGTGGTCAGAAACCACGCTTATAAATAACCGGATTCACATTTAGCCAACTTTACTATGAAGAATGGTGAGTGGAAAAGGAGAGAGTAAGTAGAATTAGAGGAAGAACGGAGAGTTCTATAGATCGTAATGATAAATGTGGTCTAGCGGTTAAGTCCGTGAATTTAGGTTCGGAGGTACCGGGTTCGATTTCTGGTCGGAACACAATAATATTTATTAATTTAAATAAATACATTTAATTATTATTGAATTTATTTGTAATATTTCTCGAGTTTGGTACGATGGAGACATCGACGAGCTTGCCACTTGTCATGATTGGCCTATAGTAAAGTTGGCTAAATGTGAATCCGCTTCTTTATAAGCGTGGTTTCTGACCACCCCGGAAGGGCAACGGTCTTGATGATACTTTACTGATGATGATTATATTATCTAATTAATAGTTTTTTTTATAATTTTTAAGGGTCTTTACGCGATTTACATATAGCAGCTGTAAAAAACTGCCAATTAAACAAGTCATCAATAGCAGAACACCTAATGGATGGTGGTACAAACCATTGGATTGAGCTGCATGACCCAAAGATACTTTCCACCGATCGTCACTATTACCCTAGAAAAAACAAAAAAAAGAAACAGAAAAATTTCAACCAAGAGGGGGGTTATAAGCTATCTTCATCGTGGAATCCAGTAATCAATAGATTTCGAAGTCGGGAAAAATCGCCCGGTGTCGCCAAGGATATTGTAAGTGTCGTGTTTCGTGATTGCTAAAATCTTTTAAAGTGATAAGTGGGTAGGTTTACATCTACCGCCCAGTATGTACGAGACTACACCGCATAGCTCCAGTCGACCCGTGACCACGGCCAATGCAACTTGGCTGAAACGTCGGGAGAAATATGTCTCTAAGGTAAATCGCGTAAAGACCCGTTAAAATTATAAAAAACTATTATGAATGTGCGCGAAAGTTTAAAAAGTTTTTCTAATTAAGGCTTTAATTGCACCTACCTTTCATTATTTGATTGTTTTTGTTGTCCAGAAGATTTGACTGCCATAGAATGCCTAGCGACATTAAGTCCGCCTTACAAAATTGTATAATCTAAGTTATAACGTGACGTACAAACTCGTGATAGTGTGTGGCGGCTATAAATGTTTGTTCTTTTTATGATCTGAAAATTGCAGGTTGTTCTTCCCATTACAAAAAATAAGATTCTTCACTTTTGATTTTTAATGTTTTAATTCCGAAATCGAGGAAATTTTGTTTTTAGTAATATTAGTTAGCTATAATTGCACAAAGATTGGCCAGTCTTGGTCTGAAAATTGAATTTTAAAGGCTATGTCAGTAACTTTACTTTTCTGACGGATGTCCACGTTTCGGACTCTATCCATCAGAGAAATAACGAGCATAGCTCTCTCCATAGCTCGCTAAGCGACCTTAAACTTGTGGACCAGACCCATTGTCAGTGTCCGCGTTTCTGCTCCGTAGGACAATACTGGAAGAACGCATTGGTTTCGTATGTTTGATAACAGTATGTGGCGTAACTTCCCGAATGCAGCCCATCCTAGTTGAATGCGCCTGTCAGCTTCCTTGCTGAAGTTGGCTAAGCCTAGTTGCATAGTCTGGCCAAGGTATACGTACCTTTGCACAACTTCGAGAGATAATTAATATAATATACTTGGCTAAAACGAATGGCGCGGCGCTTCTTTAAAAAAATTCGTGGTTTTTGACCACAGCAAAAGGTGATCGTGATAACACTTTACTTTCTTTGATTCTAAAATTTTGATAAAGATATAATAATAATTGTACAGGTATAATGACGAGGTTACAGCTGATGTCGATTCGTAAATGCGTCATGAAAAAATTGTGTATACACAAAACAACTGTTTGTGTAACATTACGTAGGTGCATGATCACGCGCGTTTACAATAATAGTCTAGCCCATAGACATGTATTAGATTGACTGGACACAAACTTAATACCTATAATTCATCATAATTTCAACCTCTTCAATACAGAGTTTCTACACTGCTGTAAATTTCTAGATATTTTTCTGGCGTGGGTCAAATTATTGCCCTTTTTACCTGACCGCCACCGCTTCTAGCATATGCTTACGTAAATAAAAAGAGGGACGCCCTTTTTAAACCAGCCCATAGTCGGTCGTAATCTCGAGACATTGTTCTTTCTCCTCTCTTGCCCGAAAATGAATACATGGAATTTTTATCACGTGTTTCTTATTCTTTTTTTTATGCTAGCACGACATGTGACCTTGTCCACCAGACCCTAACACTATGTCGGCTGCTTGACTGGGCATGACGGCAATTCGAGCCTGATCCCGAAACGTGTGGATACACTTTACTGGGTTTATCGACAAGAACGGTGGATACTTCCCCGCCCCGGCAGACTGGACAAGTTACCACCATCAGTCCGCCTACCACCTATTGAAATCTAACTAAATGTCAAATGTTTTAATCGTGTTTTGGGAAACCAAGAGTTACTATTGGATTTCATGATATTGAGCCTGGCACCAAATAATAAATAGCATAATTATTATCTTTGTAGTTTATTATTTATAATAAATATTATCTTAATCAGCCGAATAAATTGTAATTCATCGACTACTCCAACTGACACCAATCTATTGCGTCTTGCATGTATTTTTTAATATTCCCAATCGATGCACAAGACGCAATGGATGCTATGTTTGTTTTTTTTAAATTCAATGGCTGACCGCTTATGAGATATGAAATAGCCCTCTATGATAAAGATTGTACGATCGCGCAACGAAATCTCAAAACAAAAATAGTCGTGATTAGATAAAACAGGATCATCTGTATGTAAATTAACTTGATTAAATAGGTAGGTAATTTAATAATTTAAAATTAAAATGGCTATTTAGAAAGGTTTTGCTCAACCAGCAGTCGTATTCCATTACGTTATTAGAAGGTTCTGGTTTTTATTTCAAGTCAAAATAACTTTATTCGCGTAAACCAAAATTTAAAACCAATTTTATGTATGTTTTCTTTTTCTTTTTTTAAATATATTAAATTTTATTTAATTTACTTTATTACTTGAAGTAGGTAATATTTTCGTTACTTTTTTTTATTTCTAAAAGGAATTGTATGTTTTTTATATATATATATTTTAAAAAAATATTTTAGCCTTTGTTTTTTTGAATAATCTTTAGTTTTTGTGTACTTATTGAAAATTTTATGATATTGATATTTTTTATAGGCAATAAAGGCTACTGTGGTAATGTGGTGGTCGCCTATAATAGGTGCAACATCTAACTTCTGATTTAGTGTTAAGTACAAATAAGTGTGATGTTAGCACTGTAGCCTATCCTATTATAAATAAAATTAATAAACATTTGTGAAACAAATACAGAATTACACAAAAACAATAAATAAATAAATACAATACAATTAAATAATTACAATACCTGGTACAGTGGTACCCAGAATTAAGATAGTGTGCAACCCGAAAACCGACAAAACGCTAAACCTCTGCTAATTTAAGAACAATAAATTGAACGTGTTCGGCAGAGGTCCCAGGCCCTCACAGCAGGACCCAAATATTTTAATGACAGCTTTCGAAAAATTTACAAAATAATATTCAATTAGCGCGGTGGTGGCTCGGTTGTAAGAACGCGTTCCTTAAATCCTACAAAGGTCGGTTCAAACCCCCCGGCATGTACCAATGAGAAATACACTTTCTTAAGTATATTTGTCATAGATTTACAACACCACCGTTCCCGTTCCTCGGAGAGCACGTTAAGCCGTCGGTCCCGGTTCCACTAATACCAACTTGTGGAATCGTTAATGAATTGCCGTAAAAAATTGACATCATATCCTCGCCTACCCGCCTGGCCAGCGTGGCGAGTGTAGGCCATATTCTCCAGATATATGTTCTGGAAGGCCCATCTCCAGCAGTGGAGGTCTAGGACGCTGTGTTCTAGGGGCTGTAATGAATGAATGAATGAAAATTCAATTTTCAACTGTAACAGCGCTTGACCTTGTCTTGATGTAACCTTAACGGATTCCATTATATTCATAACGTTTGCTTTTAAGTAATGGAATATGGCTGCAGTTAAATCTCTCTTATGACATTGTCAAAACATTTGTCGCATCATCGTTTTACCTACTACCTTTAGTATAATCATTTTAATACCATAATCAATTGCAGACAAGATTAGCCATTAACTTTAGCGGAAGTGATAATTAAGTAAATTAACATATGTGCTATCTCAAATGTACAAAAATAATATTTATTTTTATCATGAAAATTATCCTAAACCTTTGTACAGTAGACAATTTGTCGGCTGACAGTGATTCTTAATTAAATGTATATATTTATTTAATTATAAATCACTGCTAAAAAAGCAAAGTCCGGCAAGTGGCGCAAGTATGTTATATATAGTAAAAGATTACACATTTATGCCGTAGAAACTCTGGGTCCATGAAGTCCAAGCGCAAAAAAGTTTTTAAAAAACATAAAATCGCGTCTTGTCGTCTCCTCCGGTGACAAGAGGGCTGGCTCTTTCTTCGCCCAAAGAATCAGTATTGCAATTCAGCGGGGAGATAAGTCCGGTCCATTTTCACTTCAGCTTGCTAATTTTGAATGCTGTGTCAGTAACTTTGGATCTCAGACGAATATCAACGTTTCGAATTCTATCCATCCAATATATATGTCAAGTTGTGGAGATTAGGGTTAATTTTGTTTTTTAAGAAAGTGTGAAAATAAAAGTTTTTTGTATGTATATGTGTATATAATATTATACTATAACGTCATTTAAAAATAAAACTAAAATCTATACTATATATATATATATATATATGTTACTTGATGTTACTTGATGATGTTCTATTGGTGTCTATCGAAATGAGTGTACAGTTACTATGAGTCAGCAACACGTTTGTAATATATATATATATAGATATATGAGGCGCGGTGGTGGCTCGGTTGTAAGAACGCGTACCTTAAATCCTACAAAGGTCGGTTCAAACCCACCCGGCATGTACCAATGAGAAATACACTTTTCTTACGTACATTTGTCATAGATTTACAACACCACCGTTCCCGTGCCTCGGAGAGCACGTTAAGCTGTCGGTCCCGGTTCCACTAATACCAACTTGTGGAATCGTTAACAAATTGTCATAAAAAAATGACATCATATCCTCGCCAAGCCGTCTGGCCAGCGTGGCGACTGTAGGCCACATTCTCCAGATATATTGACCGCCTCCGGGTCTAGTGGTAACAAACGTTGCCGTGGACTCGGGAGGTCGTGGGTTCGATTCCCACCGGGGGCAAGTTGTACATTGTATAATTTGTCTCGGTCTGGGTGTTTATATGTATAATATGTATATATTTACAAAAAAAAAAAGTATAATATGTAGTTTACCAACCATCGAGTTTCCGTAACACAAGCCTCGTAGCTTACCACGGAAATTAGATGGCGCTGTGTGACCTGTCTGGAAATATTTATTATTATTATTATTATATGTACTGGAAGGCTCACTCCAGCAGTGGAGGTCGAGGACGCTGTGTTCTAGGGGCGGTAATGATGATGATGATACTTAAGTGTATAAAGTTTTTTTTTTAATATATTTAAAGTCATTATTTGATTATATACTTACCTACCTAGAAAGCGAATCTATTGGTTCATGAAACTTTTTTTTGCTGAAAAGTGATAGCTAAACTAAATGAATACAAAAGTTCAATGTAATACAAAAGGTGGACACGAGGACATCTCTGAATAGATATTCACGTGTCGCTTACTCATAGTAACTGTACACTCATTTGGACAGACACCAATAGAACATCATCAAGTAACATTTACAAATTTGGTTTTTATTAAAGGCAGATTTAAAAGAACAAAATAAAATAGAAAAAACTAATTACATAATTAAAAACCTCAAGCGGAAATATACACAGCTTATTGGGAGATGTGTTTTTGCATCGTTTGGAGTTGAAACTCTCGGGCATCGACGAGCTTGCCACTTGTCATGATTGGCCTATAGTAAAGTTGGCTAAATGTGAATCCGCTTATTTATAAGCGTGGTTTCTGATCACCCCGAACGGTCGTGATAATACTTTACTGATGATTCTTCTCCTGCTTGTGAAAGACTAAGCGCAGTAAAGCGGTCCCAAGAGTAATCTGTTAGCAGACCACCAGCATCTTATCTATATCAGATTGCAATCACTTGTTAGGTTTAATCTGACTGAGAAAGGAATCTGCGAATATCAGATTTACAATATAAAACATATACAGTATTATTTATTAAGTAGGTTTATTTTTATTAATAGTAATTTATGTTAAATGTAAGTTTTTAGTTTAATTAATAATTTAGTTTTTTTTTTAAATCATTGTACCGTACCTTACATCCAATAAATAAAGTATCTTAAAAAAAAAACATACATTAATTACACAACAAATAAATATACTTTCATCTCAAAATTCACCTATAAGTCATATATACATACATTTATTAAAAAAAAAATGTACAACATATAAAATAAAATTAATATTAAGTATAGGGATATAAGTCCCGTCCGCGTGGAATGGTGGCAAGAACGCTGGTTGCATTTCCCCGCTGAATTGCAATACTGATTCTCTGGGCGAAGAAAGAGCCAGCCCTCTTGTCACCGGAGGAGACAACAAGACGCATGTTATGTCTTTTAAAAACTTTTTTGCCCTTGGACTCCATGGGCCCAGAGTTTCTACTGCAAACGGCACCTATAAGTTGAGTACCTATAAAAATACAATTTTTACCAGCCAAAGGCATAATAATCTATCTATAGATATTATGTAACGTATCGATAAAAAAACGTGTCGTAGGAAATATGATATTGTAGCTATTTGTTCAAGTAATAACAACCAAATCCGTATACTGTAATTAGCATAAATATTACATTTAGGCTTACATCAATTAGCAATATATTAAATTAATAATTAATAAAAATTAAATTTTATTACCAAATCTCTGAATTATTGTTTATTTGGCATTTAATAAATTGGCAACTGGTTTTACATGAAACATTATATCGCCACAAACTCAAATTTTTTTTTAGTAAATTCACTTTTTCAACACTGACCGCGTTCGTTTTAAGAAATGTTAGCATGAAAATACCACTTTTTTAGCACAAGTCGTTCGTTTAATGAAAATTCTAACATTTGATACTAATTTCGTATGTCAGTACCGTGTTGAAATGTTATTGATGTTACTTTTTGACAGATGTCATTTAACATAAGAAATGGTTTGTTTACATTGTTGTACACTTTATAGTTTATATTATATTTGTTTAAATTGTATTTTAAAAGATTTTATGTAATAAATTCAAAGACCATAATACATTGTCAATTGATTTGTTATTTGTCATTCTTGTCAAAAAGTAGCCTTACCGCTCGTTTTTTTTAAGAAATGTTAGCATTGGTAAAAAAAGTAGTATTTCTTAACAAAAACGACATTTCGTGCTAGTTTATGAAGTTGCTACGAGATGTTGGAAATGCTATAAAACGAATGCGGGGTATCTGCCTCTGTGGTCTAGCGGTTAAGTCCGTGGATTTAGACTCGGAGGTTCCGGGTTCGATTCCTGGTCGGGACACAAAAATATTTATTCATGTGAATAAATACATTTAATTTGTGATATTTCTCGAGTTTGGTACGCTGGAGGCATCGACGAGCTTGCCACTTGTCATGATTGGTCTATAGTAAAGTTGGCTAAATGTGAATCCGCTTATTTATAAGCTTGGTTTCTGACCAGCCCGGAAGGGAAACGGTCGTGATGATACTTTACTTTTTACTTTATACACCAGTCGTTTAAAAACTTATGCTTTTTCCTGTAATAAAATCGACTGAGCACTGTGACTTAGTTTCGAAGATAGTGGGTTTTGAAAGATATTAAACGAACGGTTTTAGTCGAAAACGCAAATTATAACACACACAAACACACAGATACATATACAGACATTGCACCCACACTCACATACTAAATTTGTGACTTTTTTAAATTATATTTTCTTCTAAATTGTATGTTTATTATTGGAAGACACTGGCTTCTGTTTAAGTTCTGATCCCCACTGATAGTCATTTAGACGAAAACTAAAAGACTATTTATACATGTCTTTTATACAATATACGAATACTCATAGCTGGGCATTAACTCGTTAATCCGTTAATCGTTAATTAAATACGTACAGTTTGATGAGATTGTTAAGGCGGGCTCTAAGGCAAGACAAAAAAGAGAACTCATTCTGACAATATTATATATTAACCTGTTAACTTCCAGAACCTAAACCAACAGGTTTTATAAGTTCACTAACGCAACAATATAAAAATGCAATTTTACACATATTAACGGATTAACGATTAACATTAACTTCCGTTAATTCTTCCGAAATGTAACGCTTTAACGTTTAACGAAGCTAACTTTTTTTGTAGCGGATTAACGATTAACGAAGTTAACTATTTGATTAACGGTGCCCAGCTATGCGAATACTTAAATGTTTAAAACATATTCATATTATGTAAATTATATTGTATTGCACTTTTTATTTTTAATTTTTTTTTTGTTTTGTATATTATTGTTTATATTGTTCCTCGCCAAGCCGTCTGGCCAGCGTGGCGAGTGTAGGCCGAATTCTCCAGTTCTGGAAGGCCCATCTCCAGCAGTGGAAGTCTAGGACGCTGTGTTCTTGGGCTGTAATGAAAAAAAAAATGTTTAATTATATTTTGATAAAATTTGTACATCATACTATGGTAGAAATTGTTGAGAATATATTTTAAATATACACCATTGTTACACAAATTCTAAAGCAAATATTTTTTTCTTTCTTTCTGGCGGCCCAGCGTTTTTACCGCAAACATCAAAAATAAGTAACTATTGCAAAAACGTTTATTATTTTCCACGCTTGCAGTTCTGCGCTTGTTCCGCTGCAGGGATGCGCTGTTTGGATGGGACTGTAATAAATGACCACCAGACTATGGATTCCGGCCAAAATCATAACTTACTCTACTTTTTAACCATATACCTACCTTTTATTATTATTTCATCGCCCCACATTAGTCATAGTACAAAGACTTGAACAAATTGTCGAAACAGTTAACTCTTTTGCGTAAGCAATATATTAGATAAGATTGGAATTCTGAGAATTTTCGTGTCTAATTTTATAAATTATCCTGTATTTCATCATTGGTTCGATTAACATGAAGGTGGGATGGATCATTGCGGCCGAATTATAATTACTGGGTTGCATACCTTTTTATGAACCTACAAAAATATATAAGCAATTGAAATAGTTCTCTCTTGTGTTGTATAAAAATATATGTATTGACAATATCCAAGTGTTGTGTACTAACCTACGGAAATAAATGATTTGATTTGATTTGATTTAAATACTCGTATATTTATTGATGGCGCCCGACTGATGACCAGAGGAAGTTTGTTCCACTCCATAATTAAAAAATAACATACAAAAACCATAAAGATAAATTTCTCACGGCCTCGTTTAGTCATTGCATTTAATTTTGATATCAAATCTAATTGATTTTCGATAAGATAAGCTAATCAATTTTGTCTGTAAATTACAGAAATGGGTTTACGTTAAGATGGTATAACGCTTTTGCATACCTCTCTCTCGCACAATTCAATATTTTTAAAGACCTCTTAAGTTTTATACTTTTAAGGCGCGATGGTGGCTCGGTTGTAAGAACGCGTTCCTTAAATCCTACAAAGGTCGGTTCAAACCCACGCGGCATGTACCAATGAGAAATACACTGTTCTTACGTACATTTGTAATACAACCGGCCGTTGGAGAGCACGTTAAGCCGTCGGTCCCGGTTCCACTAATACCAACTTGTGGAATCGTTAATAAATTGTCATTGATTTATTATTTATTTATTTACAAACACGTAAACCTAACATTACAAGAATAGTGATGTGCACTGACGTCATGCATCCATTCGTGAACGTGATCAGTAACTACGAATCAACAAAACAAAAACTCGTCAAAAAAATCTATAAAAAATCATTGGTCTAAATTCCTAATTATCCAAGGTTAGGCTTATGCTGATCCGTGCACGTAGCAATGGCATAACTAGGGCACCTACAACGACCTAGATTAACTTCTCCAAACTAAAATATAGTAGGTATTCACAACGATATACCTTGCGGTGTGGTCAAAAACAACGTTTTTTTTTAAAGAAACTGATTCACCTTACCCAACTTTACTAATAGGCTTATCATGACAAGTGGTAACTTCGGCGTTCCTATAGCATTTCTTTATTTATTTATTTATAAATTGTTTATTGCACTTAAAAACTTAATGGTTGAGTACAAGGGCGAACTTAATGCCTTTCGGCATTTTATACTAGCTAACCTTTGGGAGTGTGGTAGACGATTGCGGGTGCATTAGAAATAAAAACAAATACTTAAACATACATAATAATAATTTACATTCTAATACACAAATACCAATAAAAATATATAATAATAATATATACATTTAACTAAATTTATGTAAGAATACATAACAAAATGAAGGAATTCTTGAGAAACAGACATTCTAATTCTCAATAAATAATGTGGTTAGAAGTTTTTAAATACGTTGGCGGACGGTTATAGCCAGGGGTAGCGTTTACTGACGAGCGGCAGCAACGGTGAAGGAATCTGAAAAGAGTGTTAAAGAAGACGCCGAAATGTCAATTCGTCGCAAAGTAGTAAAAAATTGCACTGATCGAATGGACAATGGTAGCCGCGTTGAACATACTCGTATGACGAAAATCTATTTAAAAATAAATGCCATGCAATTATCTACCAGATTATAATAATAATAATATTATTATTTAAAGTCCTCAAGCTCTTTCAATACATTTATTATATTTATATTGTAACATATTAGGTTTATTTATTTATTATTTATAACAATACACACATGGATTTTCACTTACAACTAAGGCAGAAACTAGATGCTGCTCCAATTACAGGCAACCACCACATACACCATATACAGTATCCATTAATTGGGCCTTTGACTAACCAAAATAAAAACACAATACAATTACAATAACAATAATAATTAAGTAAATGTATAAGTAAAAACGTAATGGCTCGATTGTAAGAACGCGTTCCCTAAATCCTACAAAGGTCGGTTCAAACCCACCCGGCATGTACCAATGAGAAATACACTTTTCTTACGTACATTTGTCATAGATTTACAACACCACCGTTCCCGTGCTTCGGAGACCACGTTAAGTCGTCTGTCCCGGTTCCACGAATACCAACTTGTGGAATCGTTAATAAATTGTCATTAAAAATTGCATTATATTCTTGCCAAGCCATCTGGCCAGCGTGGCAAGTGTAGGCCAAATTCTCCAAATATATGTTCTGGAAGGCCCATCTCCAGCAGTGGAGGTCTAGGACGCTGTGTTCTAGGGGCTGTAATGATGATGAAGTAAAAACTATAACACACAAGAAACACAATTTCAATGATCGGTCCAACAGCAGTTCAGTTTTCAGTCTCAGCCAGGAATTGCTGCAGCGACAATACATTGCGCTTAAAAACATGCAAAGAGCAAATATGTCTAGACTGACATTTTTATTTTTTCGTGTGAATCTGTTGTATTGACAACATGTACGGTTTAGTGAAGATTGGTAACCTAAATTGGATTGTAATAGATCGTATGAAGGTTAAGATAGGTCGCTATTAGTGAGTACTTTTAAATGATACTATGATTTTGTCCTTTTCTAAATGTATTTTTTATTGTAGTTTTACATAAATAAATAATTATTACTGACATAATAACGGAATACACTATTTTGACAATCTTATCAGCTGGTGCATTTAACTTGATCAGTCCAGCTAATTATTATTTCCCGCGCTTTTGGGTTAACAACAATGATGAATATATATATTATCATTAGAATAACATATTTTTTATGTCTGGGATGTGTTATCAAAATAAAAAGTATATGTAGGTATAAAGATAATATAGATAAATTATGTTAACAGCTCACTGCAGTTGCTTACAGGTAATTTTCCAAGATTGAAGAAACAATACTTTAAATCAACAAACAATAAGCACAACTTGATGCGTTATTGTAGCGTCTTTATAACACGATAAACATACACAATACCAGCATGACACTTATGTATAGAAGCGAGACGCGGTTATGTCAGAATTCGCTTGAGAGTAGAGTTAATGCAGTAGAAATGAGGACGTTGCGTCGGATATTGACGGACTCTGTTACGTATGACGAAATACAAAAAATACAAATCCAAAAAGATGCGAAGAGAGATTGACGAACCATATATATAATGCGAAAGTTGTGGTTAAAACAGGGCCTGGCAGACCAAGATCCGTATCACAATAAAATAAATAAAACAGTAGCTGAAGGTACAATAATAAGCCATCGAAACAAAAGGGCATGTATGAAGAGGTTGATGAATGTCGAAAGAGACAAGTGGCGTTTAATTGTGTGTGTGAATATATGTATGTAAGGGAATAAGATGGATTACAATATTTACACGGACATTTACATGTTGTATTTCATTTAAATAACTAATAGGTATTAACGAAATAATTCGTTAATAATGAGATATAAAGTATATCTCTAAATTATCAGCGACGCAAAGAAGGTTTATTAGCCTATGTATTTATGTACGTATGTTTATTCATGTCTATATAATCTGTGGTTTATTCCTTTGTGGCACACTGGAGACGAAACGCGTTGGCTGATTTTGATGATTCTCACGTCAATCGATTCGTCTTCATCACGCGAGCATCAATGAAGATATGTTGTTAATACAATTTCATTAAAGCGACAACCAGACGCCATATTGTGGAAATTAAAAAGATGAAAGTCGACGAAATATATTGAAGGATATCACCGAATAGGTAGTTGAAAAACATGCTGAGGTTATTTTAATGTTTTTATTAACTCGCTTTTTTATTAATAAGTAAAAAATGTCCTCTAGAGACGACCCTTCAGTGATAATCCCAAGAAGACTGGCAACATTTCCCCTCTGTATAGCTAAGCTAATACATGGGCAGAAATAATTGCCAGCCTTCCTGTCCCCAGACTTCTCCGTTAGCCGTTTGGACAACTCCTTGGCCAGACGCTTGGCTGAGTGTCCCCATGGGCCCATCGTCTCGACCCCAAACGGCGCAAATTCGTAACCTGTACTGACGTATTTGCGCAGCTTGAGGTTCTCAGCAGAAACCGCCGCACTTCCCGCGCTTGACGAGGTCGCCTGGATGTGTGATGGGGCTAATGTGTCTACACATGTCGCATCCCATACCAGGGACCTGCCAAGTTTCCACGGCCCAACGGTCATGACGTCGGGTCTTTTGCCATCGCTCCGCGCAATCCGCTCAATCAATCGCGCTCTATCTTATATTTGATCTCCTTGGATTTTATACAGAGATTTTGAGAGTGAATTACCAACTTTTGCTCGGACATGTCAAGTCTAAGTTTGTTGTTTTGTCAATTACTTTACTGTGGATATTGTTGGTCAAAAGTGGTGTATATCGTTGGTACCAGCATGGCATTGTGTATGGCGGGTCGAACTTTGCCACTGACATTTCGACTGATTTGTTTATTTTATATACTTCCGCAGTAAAAACTCTGCCCAGATATATAATTTCATTTACTTGTTCTACAGTTTCATCATCAATTTTTATCGCTACGGCTGTCATCCTTTTTCTTTCAAACAGTTGTACCTTTTTTTTATACTAGCACGACATGTGACTTTGCCCTCACCTGATGGTAAATGGCGCGCAAGGTCTATGAATATTAGCAACTGGAATCAGACATTCAGACTGACATCAGTCCCTTACACTTGACGGCTTGACTGGGCATGATGGCAATTCGAGCCTAATCCCGAAACGTGTGGATATACTTTACTGGGTTTATCAGCACGATTGGTGGATGTTTCCCCGTCCCGGCAGAGTGGGCAAATTACCACCATCAGTCCGCCTACCAACTTTGTTTTTTTTCGCATTTTCTAACTTCAAACAGTGTTAATTTCACTATTTATAGTAGCCACAATACAATGCTTTACAATGTAAAGGGGTTAGAGCTGTTAGAATATTGATAATAAATTGATTTAATACGTGTTACAGGCGTGAATAACACTATATTAGTTATAGAGATAACCTCCTAGCACCAGACTTGATAGTAACTAATTGAATGCTTAATTTATTATGACTCCACTGAACAAACGAAAATTTGTACAGGATAATCGATGCATTTAACTGGACAGATGCAATTGGGCGTTAAATAACACACTGGCAACTTTGAAACAATGAAAAAAACTTTTATACTATCTAATCCGACAATCAGCGCAAGTATGTAGCCATATTAATAGATTACATATTTGTGTAGGAACTCTGGTAGTCGTATCATCACGACCGTATCCCTTGTTGGGTGGACAGAAACCACGCTTATAAAAAAGCCGAATCACATTTGGTAGTCGAGAGTCAAAAAGTTCTTAAAGGACTTAACACTACGTCTCGTCGTCTCCTCCCGTGACAAGAGGGCTGGCTTTTTCTTCGCCCAAAGAATAAGTTTGCAATTCAGCGGGGAATGCCAGCGCTCTTGCCACTATTCCACTCAAACGGAACTTGTATTCATATTTTATATTAGAATTATGATATTTATGAGCTAGTTAATTTTAAATAACTGTCTTTAAATAATATTGTTGGAATTGCCAAAATATCCATCCATTTTGTGGCGGGGAAACAACCACTGGGAATGGAATCATCTTATGGGAATTACCGTCATAGTGTGCTTACTGCTCAAGCTTTCCTTGACTGTGTAAATAATATACAAACAGTATAAAATAATTACAATATAAATTAAAACTACTTAAAAGTAAAAATTAAAATAAATATAAACTAAACCTAATAAAAAATAAACTATAAGTAAAAAATGTCCTCTAGAGACGACCCTTCAGTGATAGTCCCAAGGAGACTGGCAACATTTCCCCTTTGTTAATTAAAATGTTATTTTTTTATTTTAAAATGTTGTTTAGTAATATTATAATGGTTAGCTGTTAGAAAATAGTCCAGAAATAGATTTAAATTCACCTTCATACGATTTTGAGTAAAGTGCAATTAGATATTTTAATAATAATAATTTAATTGTAAAGAAATTTGTAAACTGAATCTAGATTAGTTCCTTCGTCTATTAGTAGAACCGGGAGCAATCCGAGGCCCGGCAACGGTGTTATTGTAAATCTATGACAAAGGTAGGTACATGGAAAGCTATATTTATTTCTCTCATTATAGTCATCATTTAGTAGGTATATTATTTTTATGTACATTCATAGAACGTATGTATGTAGTTTTATTTGTATGTATTAGTATGTAAATAAGTATTTATTCACTAGTATATATTGAAGTCTAATATTTTTCTATTAGTTTTGATAGCACCTGCCTTATCTTGTCGTAACTGCTTTAGTTGTCCCAAAGGTTTGACCAGTATACAATGTCTAGCGGCATTAGGTTTTGTACTTTGTGCAATAAAGTTTATAATAAATAAATAAAGATACGTGTCGTCCGAACAGCGATGTTTTTTGGAAACAAGCTAAAAACTACTAAACCACAACCAGCTATTACTTATTGAGAAGCCTATAACTTTGTACAACGGTATTAATACAAAAACAAGGATAAAATATTTCTAAATAGCCCTGTAACTTTCTGACACAAAGCTAAAAAATAAAAGTATTTGATTCAAGCCTATCTATTTATCAAAAAAACATCCCGAGTCATTAATTATATGGCGCCTAATTAGCTTTCATCTGATATTAAATCAGAGTAGAGCCAATACATAGGTTCTGTTATCTTTGAGTGTACGTGCGCGTGCGACATTACGTAGGCGCCGAGTGGTGGGGATACAATTTGCTCGCCTTATATTTGTGTTGCGGCCGAGCCCGTTCTCAATCAATCTAGATCCTCCGCACATGTGTATAACCGACTGAAAACATGTGTAAGATGTGTACTCGAACCTCCACGCCCGCTGTAGAGGAGAAACCGGCTCCCCAAGGAAATTTGAAGATGATAGAAAAGATGAAGAGAAGACACAACATCACGACTGATCCTGGAGACATGGAGAAGCAGAAGGAGGTGGCATACCAGCCGGATCTTCTGGCCATGTCCACTCACCACACCAAGATAGTGTTTGACCACATGAAGCTGTGGTTTTTAAGATTTCAAGACACGAAGGCATACACGTGAGTGTTTAATCTCAGAAGCTTTCATTTTTTATTTTTTATGTGTTTTAGTGAAAGTAATTCAATTTTTTCTTAAAAATGCCTATAGTAGTGTAATTAAAAAGTGATTTATTGAGATTATGGGTTTAGTGATTTTTTTATTTAGATCCTGATGTCTGTCTCCGTGGTCTAGCGGTTAAGTCCGTGGATTTAGACTCGGAGGTACCGGATTCCTAGACGGGACACAATAATTTATTTGTTCATATTTCTCGAGTGTGGTACGCTAGAGACATCGACAAGCTTGCCACTTGACATCCGCATCTTCAAAAAAAGAGGGAAATGTTCGTGATGATACTTTATTGATGAAAACGTCTATCTATAGCCAGTAGAAAGTTATAATTCAGTCCCCTACATTAATAATAACAGGACCCTTATTTATTTTATATATTTATTATTTATTATTAGTAGATTATTAATAATAATTAGTTAATAATGAACAATTCGTAAACTTATAAATAAATAACAAAACTTTGTTTATTTTAAAACAATCTTAGCATCTTTAATTTAATTTAATGTAATTTTACTCTTTTCAGTCTAATTAATAAATAATTATTTTATAATAATATTATAAAATTAAAAGCTTGGTTGTATGAACGCTTTTCTTAACATCCTAAAAAGGTGGGTTCTAACCCCGGCATGTACCAATAAGAAATACACTTTTCTTACGTCCATTTGTCATAGATTTACAACACGACCGATGCCGTGCCTCAAGGAGCACGTTAATCCGTCCCCGGTTCCAGTAATACCAACTTGTGGAATCGTTAATAAATTGTCATTAAATTTGACATCAGACCCTCGTCAACCCGTCTGGCTATTGTAGGTCAAATTCTCCAGAAATTTTGTCTCTATATGATCGAAATCCTCCGGATCAGGGCCGTGGGATATTTCGAAAATAAACCATATAAAATCTCTCCATTAAATAGTATAAAATAATTACAATATAAATTAAAACTACTTAAAAGTAAAAATTAAAATAAATATAAACTAAACTTAATAAAAAATAAATTCAGTGATAGTCCCAAGAAGACTGGCAACATTTCCCCTCTGTATAGCTAAGCTAATACGTCTAATAAATTGTTTTATCCAAATTTTATAGAAAATGTTTTTTTTTGTTTTAAAATTAAGTTTCGTAATAATCTAGTTGTAGAAGTACATATGTTGCTTTGAAACAAACTATATTTATGAGTTAGTAACGAAACGTTAAGCCAACAAGATAACCGTGTTTCTGGTTGTCTGATGGAGTTTATCTCTTAGATAAAATAAAAACATTACAATTAGGACATAGATTAGGTTTAAAGAGGGTTAAATGCTTTTGCATCTCTCTCGCTCGCATAATCCAATATTTTAAAAGATTTTTCAAGTCTCAATGTACTTTTAAGAAATATAGGCCATTAACTTTCTAGGAAAAAAAAATTGAAACATTATATTTATTTGTTCGAAAAAATATTTTAAAAATACATATAAAATAAAATTAAGGTAATGTAAAATAAACGAATTTATTATTATTAATAAAAATAATTAAATAAATTTATGCTAAAATTAAAATAAATGTTGAATGGCAACACTGATCCTCTGAATAAGATATTCCCTATTCAGATGATCACCTGTTGACGTTCGGATGGCAACGCTTATGTCGCGTATTAAAGATTTAGCGTTCTCAGACCAAGGGCCCATCGTCTCTACGGCAAATGGCACAAAATGGTAACGGTTTGGATTAAATAATAAAATTAATATTAATACAACGGGTATAAGTCCCGTCCCCGTGAAATGGTCGCAAGGACGCTGCATTCCCCGGTGAATTGGAATACTGATTATTTGGGCGAAGAAAGATCCAGCCCTCTTGTCATCGCAGGAGACGACAAGACGCGGTGTTATGTCTTTTAAAAACTTTTTTGCGTTTGGACTCCATGGGCCCAGAGATTCTACAGCAAACGGCATTAATATGTAATCTTTTAATATATGTACTTACTCGTACATACTTGCGCTGCTTGCCGGGCTCCGCATTTTCCGCCGCGGCCCCCGCTTTATGCGCTGTCTCCCTGAAGATGCGTCCCACACCAGAGCAATGTGGTCTAAAGGCGTCCCATAAGAGATAATTTCAAGGACACTGGCAACATATTCCTTCTGTATAGCGAGGCTTTACAGAATTGTCTTTAAGCAGTCAGCCTTCGTCAGAAAGTGGTCGCCGTACCCAATGGGTACTACTTTGACCATAATAAGATGAAGATGCGGAAGCTGTAGTGCAGTGTATATTTATATTATATATATTTTAGTTTTTAAGGTATATATCTATGGGCCTTTTGTATATTCATTTTTGTATATTCATTTTGTTGCCTGAAAATAAAGATTATTATTATATTATATTTAAACCTTTTTGTCAGACGCTTTGACAACTTCTTGGCCATGGTACCATCGTCTTGACTCCAAACGGTGCAATCTCGTAACCTGAGGTTAATTATATATAAAAAGTGTAGATATAACAGTTTTTTACTGAAACTGAAGAGGCAAAGAAGTTTCATGACTAATGAGAAACGGGGCTACCTATTTTTATTATTGGCAGAGTAAAAAACGAGGGCGCACGTTCATGGCTCTTAACCTCTATTATAGTTTTTTTTAAATATTTAAACGGTTCTTAACGCGATTTACCTTACATATTTCTCCCGAGCGACGTTTCGGTCAAGTTGCATTGCCCGTGATCACGGGTCGACTGGAGTTGAGTCCATAATGAGCGGTCAATGTAAACCTACTCACGTGTCACTGTATAAGTTTTTAGAAATCGTTACACACAATATCCGGCGATTTATCCCGGCGTCGATACTGATGATTAACTGGATTCCACGATAAAGATAGCTTATAAACCCCCTCTCGATTGAAATATTCGTTTCTTTATTTGGATTGCTTCACGTACAACTCTAGGGTAATAGTGATCAGTGGTAGATATATCGTAATAAATTTAAGTTATAAAATAAAAAAATATGAAATTGCGCGAAAGCTTAAAAATAGTAACTACCATTGTTTTGGTTCTAATAAAAATATGACAGCGCATTGCTGGCTGGTTACGGTCGTATTCAACGTGCACTGTTTGTTGTTTCACTGACTATATGTCGACCTGCATGCTACAAGTGTAAAATACGTTCTTCTTCGACAATAGCAAAAATAAAGTAGATTGGGTATAGAATAATTTAACAAACATTTTGTATGTTTTTATTTTTTTTAACTTACTACACCCAATAAAAGAAAAGTTTTTATCACTTTTATCGGATGCATATGTAGGCTGCCATGGTAAGAACCATTCGATCCTGCTTGAAATTTTGTTATCCACAACCAAATACCACCATTTGACATTTTAACTTATCTTGTAACTGCAGGGGCTGTATATATTTAAATATTGGTAAACAATAAACAATGTAAAACAATAATAATAATTTTAAAAAACAATTGAGTTCATTGTTATTACCGAACAAAAACATTTCAATGATTAAGATACGGAACTAATAAAAAGGAAAAGTACTCGAATCTATATATCATGTGTTAGATAAAGGCTAACATATGTCACATTTCGACATATCTCGGCCTGTCTAGATATATATTTAGACAGGAAGAATATTGTAAGCGACAAAATGCATTTCTCTTGATACTTCTATATAATTTAAACACTATTTAATTTGTACTTATTTATAACTAATTAATTTTATTACAATTAATTTTAAAATAGACTTTATACATTTGCCATCGGGGGTATTTTTTTAAGAGTAATTTATTATGGCCTAAAGACTAGCTTGCATTGCCTTTACATTTTAATATTGGTATTTTTGAAAACGCACTCCTTTTTTTAGGAGTGTCATTTTATCCGTGCTGGGATCTCCCATATACCCGACACGTGTTTGAGCGATTTTAAGCGGAATTACTTCGTGAAAAGCATCAAATTTTGCAACACTTGGAATATGATGATCCCCAACTTGGTTAAGAATACTGTTAATAGTTAATTACGTGTTTAGGACTAATGTATTCTACAATTGTTCTTTTAAGAAACTAAATAAAATATCATTTTTCACTTTATAATTAAAGTTCCGTTATTAGCCGATTGAATAAAAGCTTTAAAAAATAGAGAGATGAATCTTTATCCTTAATGCATCCATAAAATTACTTACCGCTCGCATCGATATCTTCGTACCTACTTATATTTTGAAACCGCATAGCAACGAGATCGCGAAATAATTCGAGAAAGTACGTGACTAACCATTCTTATTTTTAGAAGGGCAATCGTACAGTTCCAAGTATTTATAGAAATGCATTACACGTGTACCTAATAATTATATCAAATAAATATTAGTTTAGCAATTTGGACACGGTACCTACTTCGGCTGATAACGTTTAAGTTTCTCGTTATTATTTTTAATTATGTTTTTCTTTCATTTTTTTTTGTATAGAGCTGGTCTTTATCCGGTAAAGATTGAGGGCCATAAATTAAATAAACCGGAATTATAAGTTAAAGAAAAACAATATTTTTTTACACGCTTTTTTCTTAATCACCACAAATTATATATGGTTCGGTTGTAAGGTTCGTAGTTTGAAACCCGGCATGTACCAATGAGAAATATGTACACTTTTCTTTCGTATATTTGTCATAGATTTACAACACCATCGTTCCCGTGCCTCGGAGAGCATGTTAAGCCGTCGGTCCCGGTTTCACTAATACCAACTTATGAAATTGTTGATAAATTGACATCAGACCCTTGCCAACCCATCTCGCCAAAACAAAATATGTTCTGTTAGGCCAATCTCCAGCAGTGGAAGTCTAGGACTAGGGGCTGTCTGTGATGATGATATGTATGGCAGACGACAAATTACGTTTTTTTTTTATTATAATCTACCCGTATATCTAATAATAATAACAAAAAATATAGAAAATAAAGAATAAAAATCAAAGAAATTAGAATTCTATTTATACCTAATGCACTCTTTCTTTTAATGACAGACGTTGTTCTAGTGGGCGATGTACAAACAAGCAATTTTGGCACAAGTCATTTAGCAACACTGTAATGAAAGTCTATTGTTTAAGCAAGATATCAAATCAAAGTCAAAGTCAAATTATTTTTATTCACGTAAACCTATTACAGGCATTTATGAAACGTCATTAATTTAATTATTTTGAATGATTCTACTCCTGCTAGTGGAAGACTAAGCAGCAAAGTGGTCCAATAAGTAAGCTGTTAGCAGAAGACCAGCAGCTTAGCAGATTCCAGTGACCTGTTAATGTTTAATTAATACTAATTATCATACACTCTACATTAATAAATTCGTAGATAACTGAGATATTTAAAATAAATGGACAATGGCTGATTTGAATTTGACTATGACTTTCCTTTTTTCACACAACATAGGTAAAACCTTAATCTACACCATGTTAGCAACTGGAATAAAAACTGGAAACTTACATCAGTCTCTAACACTATGCCGGCTTGATTGGGCATGACGGCAATTCAAGCCCTATCCCGAAATTTACACACTTTACTGGGTTTATCGGCACGAACGGTGGATACTTCCCAAAGACTAATTTGGCCAATTATCACCATCAGTCCGCCTTCCACCTATTTGTTGTTCTTGTTGAAAGTGATGCATGATGTCAATTGCCAATTTTTACTTTCTAGGACAACGAATATTGTAAGTAGAGATGAAACGGATAGTAGTTTTGCCGAATACCAGTTACCGAATATTCGGCAAGCTACGAGGCCGGAGCGCCGGATATCCGGCAACCGAATCTTCGGCCCTTTATCACGTTACATGACGCGACTAGTTTGATTTGAAATTATTATTACCAACAAGTGCAGAAAATTTGGTATTCATTCACCATAATTTGCCACTTGTTAATTTTGAGTATTAAGGTAATTAATAAAATAAACATTTTTGTCGAGTGATTATTAAAATAAACTGTGTCCATGACGTAGTGTGGTATCATTTTCCTCGTATAAAATAATGAGAATGTTTTGAATATAACTATCTGGCATCCGACCGGATACTGAGTCACTATCCGACATCCGACCGGATACTGAGTTACTATCCGGTATCCGGCCGGATAGTAAAAATAAGGCTGGATACCGGATAGTTACCGGATATCCGTTTCATCTCTAATTGTAAGCTTGCCATGGTGATATTTATAAAAAAATAAAACCACTTGAAACAAGACTTACGGAGAAACTAAAAGTTTGTTTAATTTGCCCTCACGCCTAAAGTACTGAACCGGTTATAATTAAATTTGGTGGACAGTAACTTGGAACCCTGGAATCAACATAAGGTACAGTGAATCAACATCTGACATGACTACGGCTAAAAGAAGGTTTTTTTCATTAAAGATACTCTATACATAAAAGTAAAATAATAAATTAGGTAAAAGTGGGAATCAAATGTAAATATAAAAATAAAAAAACTTTTTTATCCGTAACTGCGTGGTGCATAATATCGATTAGAAATAAAACGGGTTAGGATAACGAACTACATTTTATCGCACGTGTGTGGTGTAGTCTTAAATCACCGTGAGTTGTTTTGCCATGTTTGATAGCTTGTCTGCACACACGCCTTGCCGGTAATTGACCTTTACTGACTGTCGCTATGTACGTACAGTCAGTACTTCTCGTAAGCAAATAATGACGTATTTTATTACGATCCGACGTCATTTCTCATACGTCACAAAAACGGTTTGTTGCTGTATTAGATCTACTTATTTGATAATTAAAGAGTATAACTAATTGCGAAAAGAGTGGCTGTTCAAGCGTAAAACTCTCGTTCACCAAAATACTAGCGTAGCCAGGTGGATGGTAGGATCCTTAAAGCGCCATACATACCTATTATAAGCTTCTATAAAAAAAAGGAATTAAAATTATTAAAATATACATTTTTTCGAAAAAAATATTTACAACATACAAAATAAAATTAATATTAATATTAAGGATAGGGATATAAGTCCCGTCCGCGTGGAATGGTGGCAAAAACGCTGGCTGCATTTCCCCGCTGAATTGCAATACTGATTCTCTGGGCGAAGAAAGAGCCAGCCCTCTTGTCACCGGAGGAGACGACAAGACGCGGTGTTAAGTCTTTTAAAAACTTTTTTGCGCTTGGACTACATGGGCCCAGAGTTTCTACAGCAAACGTTACAAATATGTAATCTTTTAAAATTTAGATTTAAAAGTTACACAATACATTTAAATTTCATTTTTTTACTAAGGTCTACATGTTGAAAGAACAAATCAAGGAACATAATGAACGAATTCAATGCATTAATAAACATTCAATTCAGTACCACCTTCTGTCTACTAGCTGGCGCCACTTGCTATGTGAACCGAAATTTGTGAATTGCTTGTACCAAGTTTCTACCCCCTGGTAATTTTATTGTATTATATTTATGTAGTATTAGTATGTATGTGTATATATTATATATATGTATATATATATTATAGTTGTCTAAGTATGTTAATTTTTAATATTATTTATGTTTCATTTTAATATTTTATTTCTCTATTTGCACCGTACTCATATTTAAATGTCCCAATGTCCCAAAGGTTAACGGGAAGAGAATGTCTTGCGGCATTACGTTCGCCTTTTGTATAGATTTACAATAAAGTTTTAAAATAAAATAAATAAATAAATAATATATTTATTTTAAAATTAAAATTTCCTAATACTTTCTAGAATAAATTAATGGAATAATTACTAAGCTATCTAGATAATTACAGCTTTAACAAGCACTTAAGTTTATTTTTTATTTAATTTTATGATTGTACTGTAAATACTTATTTTATTATCGCTCATTGTTTCTTTTTATTTTACGATTCTTTAAATAGCTTCATTTATTATTATGTTGGTTATTCTGATTTCTTACTAAACACAACAACGCACCATCTTATCCATAGAGTAAATGACGCGCTATTCAATATTCCTACTTCTATGATCTTATACATTCGCACGTTATGTAGTTATGTTTTAATATGTATTTAATTAACATTTTAAATAATATGTAGTAGCTTATAAAATTACTTATTAGTTTTAAAACTGTAAAATTACTCCATTTTCTTAAGGTTCAACTATTAAAGAAACTTTCGCAACTGTGTTGCTACAGTAAAAAAATGCTTAATTAAATAAAGTCGACCTCATTTATTCTAATACCCTGACATCATTGAGAGACATGTACAAAACAAACATTACTTCAAATCCTAATGAATTGCAGTTTAATCAACTTTTAATCTCACTATTACCTATACGTTGATTGTTCGTGCTTTTTTGCACGTATGCTTGTATTAAGAAATCTGAGCCTTTATCAGCAGTCATGAATCAATGTCTTAAAATACAATTACAAATCGTACTTTGATATTACAATTGACTAATATACAGCAATAGGCATAGATTGCATTTGTAAATAATATTTATTTAATATATTCTATATTTTGGTCCATGTGGTGATAATCTATTACGTGTAAAGAATTACATGAGAATAAAACCGTATGCCTTTCCCTGGTCAGAACCCACGCTTTTTGAAGAAGCGGATTCACATTCAACCAACTCTACTATAGGTTTATCATCATCATGATATGATCCCAAACTTGTAAAATATCATAAATAATTTTATAATGACCAGCAATCTAACCACCCGCATCTAACTACTGCCACCGTATAGTCTATGTGGATATAGACTCGGGGATAACGGATTGGCTTCCTGGTGGGGACACAATAAATTATTTTAAACAACAACTAGCTTGCTACTTGTCGTGTTGGGCCTATAGTATAGTTTGCTATATGTGAATCCGCTTCATTAAAAAATCAGGCTTGGTTTCTGACTATAATACCGGGGTAATAAATCATTTCTTGGCAATGTAAAAAAAATCATAATCATCACCATCACAGACCTCCATTGTTGGAGAAGGGTTCCAAAACATATTATATTTACACTCGCTGGCCAGACGGGTTGGCGAGGGTTATATTGTATGTAAAAATACATGGTCGAAAGAAAAATCCGTCTGCCTTTGAAAGGGTTTCGTCCTAACTGTTAATTGCTAATTTTTCATGACAAATAATAACGAAATATTTTTATACAGGTAACATTATGCGTAAAAATAAAATATCACATTTACTTTTATTTATTTTTT
This sequence comes from Tinea semifulvella, assembly GCA_910589645.1. NCBI lineage: Eukaryota > Metazoa > Arthropoda > Insecta > Lepidoptera > Tineidae > Tinea > Tinea semifulvella. Next base: position 11,982,051 of record OU342597.1, read on the forward strand.
TAATCTTTTTGTATCGAGTATGCCATTTTTATTTATGTACCTAATAAACGCCACATTTTTTTCTTAATACCTAGTTGAAATAGGACTATTTTCCAATTCACAGACGACTTTGGTTGGACATGGTCTTACGTTAGACTAATATATGACAACTTTTCCTAAGAAACTATATAACAGAAATGACAAATATTTTGGCCTCTACATACAAATTGTCTATTTTAAAATTGACATGCCATTGAGAAGAATTTTTTTTGTCGTTCCCGGAAAAAAGTTGTTTATTTCTATTAATAGAATCTTATATTAGTCTAATTGTCTATGGTCTAGTCTATGGTCTTACCATACCAAGTCACTCCTATATAAGTCAATTGATATAACCTAATATTAATTACAACTATGTTTGTACTAGATACAATTGTTTGCTTCTATGTCTAGCAGACAGCTGTCTAGGATAGTGTTTGTTTTTCTAATCGCTCAGTAACAGTGTGTTAACACACTGATTTTCTTTTCGTTACCTACTCAACTTTTATTTATAATTAGTTTTTTAATCCATTTTATTTTAATATTTTTGTATCTACTTCGAATAAATACTATTGTGATTTTAAATAAAATAAAATACCTACTAGTAATTAAATACGACTTACACACTTAGGTGTGTCAAACACAAAAAGGTAAACTATAATTGATAGTTTATATATTACATTGATATATAATATGTAGTGTATGTAATAATATGTATGGGTATATGTAGTATATCTATATATATATATTCATCATCAGCCTGTGTCTCTCCACTGCTGGATATAGGCCTCCCCCAAGTCTCGCCACTTCACACGATCTCCTGCCACCCTCATCCAACCCCCACCAGCGACCTTCCTTAGGTCATCCGTCCATCTAGCAGGGGGTCGACCCACTCTGCGTCCTCCCGTACGTGGTCTCCACTCTAGAACTCGTCTAATCCATCGTTCATCGGTTCTACGACAGACATGTCCAGCCCATTGCCACTTCAGCTTACTAATTTTGAAGGCTATATCAGTAACTTTGGTTCTCTGACGGATTTCCTCGTTACGGACTTTATCCATCAGAGAAATACCGAGCATAGCTCTCTCCATAGCCCGCTGAGCGACCTTAAATTTGTGGACCAGACCCACTGTTAGTGTCCACGTTTCTGCTCCGTACGACAGCACTGGAAGAACGCACTGGTTGAAAACTCTCGTCTTCAAAGACTGGGGTATGTTTGATAGGAAGATGTGGCGCAGCTTCCCGAATGCCGCCCATCCAAGCTGAATACGTCTGTCGGCTTCTTTGCTGAAGTTGGCTATGCCTAATTGTATAGTCTGTCCAAGGTAGATGTATTTTTGCACAACTTCTAGAGTGGCATTACCAACGCAGATTGATATTGGTATTACTATATATAGTAGTATATAGTTAAACCGTAGAATTTAATACAATTTTGCACCTACCTATCAATATAATGATTAAGTTGTCGCAATGGTTGGCTAGGATAGAATGTCTAGCGCCATTATAAGCCTTTGTCTTTGTGCAATAAAGATTTAAATAAATAAATACTTCAGTCTCTATTTTCGTTATTTTATTTTCATTATTTGACAACAAAAATAGATAATTTGGCAATTGAAATAATAACATGAGATTAGGCACAGTCGCACAGTAGGCGTATTATTTAGTGCCAAATTAATGTAAAATGTTATAATTGTAAAGTAAATTAGTAATGTAGACGTCAGAATAGTCATGTGCCAGCTCTCAGTGAAGTTAATCTTTCTAATCTTAAAGCTATGTGTCCACCAGCTAACAAATGCAACGTTTTTAGATTAAGATAATAATGTTTAGATACTCGTATGTTGTCGTAATGTACAAGAATACAAACAAATAAAAATCTGTTCATGATAATAAAAAGATGAATACTATGAGGCTGGGTTTCTTAGTTATAGAAGTTTACAGCAATTTAAAATAAAATATTCAAAAAATAATTTATTATAATATCAATTAAATTACAAAATACTGTATAAATAACAATGTTTTTACTTAAATTCATTAATAGTTTTCGTAGAATTAAACATTTATTTATTTTATTTATTTATTTAAAAACTTAATTGCACTATGTACAAAGGCGGACTTAATGCCGCTACGCATTCTCTGACAGCCCAACCTTTAGGACATTAGGACAATTTTCATGGTAAGTAGGTGCAATAATAGATATAAAATAACAACTTATAAAACAAATACATAAAAATAATACTTACTATTACATATACAAATACGTAAATAGGTTATATATTATATATATATATGTATATATAATATATACAATAATACATACAAAATAAAACAACATGTGATGAAGGAAGCGGGACAAAAGTAGACGTCACATCGACATATGTATATATATTTTATAACTTAAAAACAGTTTGAAAAACACGTAAGATAAACCATAACCATGCAAACAAAATTTGTAATTTCTAAAACTACATTTAATAATTTAAATTATATATTAGCTATTAAATCCATCGTTATGCGAGTATACTTCATCATAGACCCTAGAACAGAGTTCTTCCTTCACTGTTGGAGATGGGCCTTCCAAAACATATTTCTAGAAAAAAATGGTCTACATTCGCCACGCTCTGGCGAGACCCGTTATATATTTATTTGTATTTATTTTTAACATTACCTACATCAAAACAACAGCATTATTATATTAATATCTTGTTTCTAAGATGTTAGATAGGTGGAAAAATGGCTCCAAGCGTGCGTAACTTATTGTCGTGTTATACATTTCAATTACGAAATGCTAAATATTGTTTGATATTTTATAAATACGTATGAATATCGTTATCTATTTATTACTAGGACCAAGTTTTGTGATTATTGGTCCTTGATTTAACCATAGACATAGGATCGTCGCGTCGATTCTATATCTATGGATTTAACACATTCCTTTTTTTTTCAAAGCACTGAAAACTAGTCCTTCAGCCGTTCGCAATTTTAATTGTTAAATGCATACACTAAACACTGCATCAAAACTTATATTTATCCTTCCTAACGTAATTTTCTTTTGTCCTCAGGGTCCTAACTCGATGTCCTCAACCTATCCATGCGATTCTAGCGCTGTTGGTACTCCTGGGTTGGCTGTCTCGACCTTGTGAGGGCAGCACTCGCGGCTGGCGGGCGCTGTATGTCGGCGCTGTTGCTGTACATCTTGGTGCTCAAATATGGATGACCCTAGTCTCTGGTAAATGTAATTCTTTAATGTAATTATCTAATAAAGCTACAGTTAATATAGTTATAGTCAATTAAAAGTATAAATCAAAATTAATCATATTTCTAATCTTGTTGAACTTTTATTTGACACACTTTATAATGTGCTACAAATTGTATAAGTAGGTCAGTGACAATGTCGGCCTTAATTAGCTGATACAAATTAATTTACCAATATGATGTATAAAAGGTTATCTGTTTTCTCACTGTTGAAATGTCATAAAGTGATATACTCGTATGGTGTGGTAACAAAACATTGAGTACGGATATATCTCACCATTACACTCCGCCATATTTTGTCACACATTTTAGGGTGTTGTGCGATAAAACAAAATTTCACAGTTTGGCATGAAAGCGCTTGGGTAGTTTATACTGATCTAATCTCGGTAGAATTTTTTGTCTAATGGTGATTGCACAGTGATTTTGATTTGAAACGTGCGCTAGTTTTTACGTGACTCTAAAACTAGTTCAGCCTATTGTCGGTCGCAAGCCCGAGACACAATACCATTCTTCTCATTTCTGTCTGTGTCACGATGAATCCGGCACCCGCACGGTATATCCATGGTATGCTTAGAAATTTGTTTCTTCTTCTTCACGCGTTTCGTATTGATAAATTCGCAGAGAGCGGTGATGGCTCAGTTGTAAGAACGAACTTAACATCATATAAAACTGTGGGATCGCACCCCATCATGTACCAATAAGAAATACACTTACTATTACGTACATTTGTCATAGATTTGCAACTACGTGACTCGAAGAGCCGTGTGTCCCGGTTCTACTAAATTGTCATTAAAAATTTACATCAGACCCTCGCCAACCCGTCTTGCCTGGCTAGTGTGGGCCAAATTCTCCAGAAATTTCTGGAAGGCTCATCTCCAACAGTCGAGGTCTAGGACTCTGTGTTCTAGGGGCTGTAATGATGATGAAATGCGTGGTTGAGAAGCGCCAATCGACCATTAAAAACGATACAAGAACCTAGTGGCCCTGACGATCAGCGTGACTATGCAGTACCTGACCCTAAATCTTTTCAAACTTTATCAATTTCTCAGAGATTTATTTAAATCATATTTTGTTATTGAATTTAATACCTACAGATATAGGATAAGAGATGTTATTTTTATGGATGCAGTAATCTGGGCTTGTTGATAAGTCAAATATTTATTGGATCAACGAAATAATACATTAAAATCATTCGGGACATTTGAATTTTAGGTATTTATTTATTATAAACTTTATTACACAAAGTACAAAGGACCTAATGCCGCTAGACATTCTATACTGGTCAAACCTTGGTTGTCCCAAGCAATTACGACAAGATAAGGCAGGTGCTATCAAAACTAATACAAAATATTATAATTATCAATAATTACTTATTTACATACTAATACATACACAAATACAGACAAATAAAACTACATACATACGTTCTCTGAATATACATAAATATAACATACCTATTATATGATGACTATAATGAGAGAAATAAATATAGCAGAGAGTCTATTAAGCTTATGGTGAATTTAAATAGTGGGTATAGACCAGTTTTTTTAAATTGTGTTCTATTTGGAGCTTAACGGATGTGTACGGTGTTATCTACCTACCAAAAAAGAATGAAGAAAGAACAAAAATAAATAGTGACATTTATTTCCTTTTTTAAGAATTTATTTATTTTATTTATTATGGTGCAACAAACGAATAACATTCATTGATAAATAATTTACATTTACCTAAATACAATTAAATGACTAAACTGTGATTCTAGAGCAGTGCGCACAACATTGAATAATATAAGTCACTTAAAACTACATACAAAATAAGGAAAAATATGTAAATAATTAAAATTCTAAAACAAACCAAAATTAATCAAAATTTATACAACAAAACTAAAAAGCAAGCGAATAAATAATAAAATTAAAATCAAATTCATTATTATTTATCAGATTAGGTAATACCTACTCGAATTTTGTATGATAGTCTAGTAAAATCATAAAATTAACGACTTACCTCATCTAAATGCAAAATGAATAAACCTCGAATACCTAACTAGTAGTTACTATCACAATTTATGACCATCCTTAAAACCCACATACCTTCCCAACATAGCGTCAGCCTTGTTTTTTTATTAAATCTAATAGTATCAAGTTAATCTTTGCTTTATTCTTGATTAAATTAGACTAGAGATCTAGATTAAGGTTAATTACATAGTATAATGATATGTATTTTATTATTATTTTTAGTTGTATTACATTATTAATAAGTAAAACATTAAAAGGCGGCAGGAAGAAGCTTAAATAAAGTACGTTCCATTTAATTTTATTAGGTTGGTACTAATTATTGACATAGTGTTGTAGCTACGGATAAATAAAAGTTTTTAAGACTCATAAAAGCCGAGTATTATCTGCGTATGCGTATGCGTATGCTTCTTGTATCAAATAAACTCGATCATAAGGTCATATCAATTGCTAGTGTTCGCGCACACGGGACGTCACTGCCAAATTTGCAAACAGATCATTTGACAAATCCGACATGAGTTACGCGCATGATTGTAAATAGACAAATTGTATTTCATATCAATCAGTTATAATAGGACAGGTATATTTATAGATAGTTATGATTATGAATATAGTTACGAAAAAAGTAGATAACATTTATATAATAAACACACAGTAAACTATAATTAAACACTCGTATTTTGCCAGACTTATGTTGTATGGCAAAATACAACATAAATTCTATCTTAATGCTTCATTAGTGATGAAATGTTTTGGGATTTGTCTGAATAAAACAGGAAAAGCTTTTGGAAACTATCTTTTATTTAAATATAAAAATACATACGGCCATCAACTCGACCATTATCAAAAACTTCTTTTGTCAGAGTGTTGCCAACAACAAAAACATACTTATCCTAAAAATGATAACATAATAAAATATTTGTTGTATAATTTTTAACACTCCCCCTCAACAAATACTTTATTTATTTCCGTTAAAACCAAAAAAATACTTTTACAAAACTTTAGGCAACACTGCATTATACTCGTATTAGTATTTTTGTATGTACTTGTATTTTTATACAACCAACTCGATTAGTATTTTTTTATATATTTTTTTTTTATGTATTTATCTATCCTTAAGCGCAATATTAGGTAAAAATCTACAATTTATTTTTTCTTTCCAGGGGTGGTCTTGTACTTCTCGTTGCCCCGTCACGAGTTTGGGCGAGTCCAGACTGTGCTGTTTCCGGTGTACTACCTGTTTAATGCCGCCGTCAGTCTATTGGCACTCGTCTCTTATTCCAGAATCCAGTTCATTAACAAATTCCAGAACACCTCGTTAATACAGGTAAGGTTAAAAATATATATATATAATAGGCTGTATGGGCATATCTCTTTGCCTTTTTTTAAAAAAAAAAGGGAGGTTTTCGCGTCATTTTGCGCAGACATGCAAGAATTTTGTTTTATAAATTTATTTACTATGGATATTGTTAGTCAAAAGTGGTGTTGTTTTGTTTATTAATCTGCTACAATGTGAATAATAATGGAAAACGATAAATTGGACTTTAAATATGGGGCTCTAGTTGAAGTTTGTTTTTTGCGGTTTTCCCGCCCAGTAAACTCCCATATTATATCCGATGTCTTAGAAAAACATCAAATTCTGCAACATCTGGTATTTAATGATAATATCATTAACTCATTAAACCAAATATATTACGTAAGACTTGGCTGTATGGGCTAGACCCTTTGCCTTACCTATCACCTCATTCATTATTACCCATTGGTATAACAACATAAAAAATATGTAACAAGATGGCAATGGCCACTAAGTCAATCAGTCTTAAAAAAAATAGTCCTTGATCGTTCCTTTTTGCACGGGCTTGTCAAGTTCAGGTTTTTATTTTTAAATTACTGTGGATATTGTTAGTTAAAAAAATAATGGATAACACATATGGGGCATAAGTTGCAGTTTATTTTTACGGTTTTCCCGCGCTGTGAACTCCCATACCTATTATACCGAAAATTATATATATGTTAATACTATATCAATTAGATGACTTTGAACTTTACTTTTTAATTATTGAAAGGCTCTTGTTATTGAAGGTTGAATTCAGCCAAAATAATATTACTTAATGCTGAGTACAAATTAAAATGCAATTTGCAATGTGAATGGCATTATATCATTAAGGTTTTTTATTCCAATTTTTTCATTTTACTTTACTTGTTATCAAAAATCATTTATTATAACGTTATCAGTGGCTATTCTGTTTTTTTATCCGCGTCTAAATTGTAAATTCCTTTATTTACTTAGGGTTTATCGTTAGATCAAGAAGGTTACATCAAAATACAAAATATTATTCGAATATAAATTTTCAAAACGGTTTCGCTTAATGAAACAGAAATTGACTACAGCTGTATTTACGCAACTGTAAATGTTATTGTTTAAAAAATAGATAATTTTTTCCTTCTATTAATATTTAACACGAACAATTACGCTGACGTCGTGACAATAAATATAGTTTGAACCAATAAAAACAATTATTTAGGTTTTCCCTATGTTCGACTAACTGCTAATATTTTTTCATTCAAATAAAAGCAACATTTAGTAAAAAAGCGAACTTGGCTTTGAGCAACTAGTCGAACACGGAGTTTATATAATCGAGTTCTTTTTTGGTATGGTATAAAACACATAAGTCCTAACCACGACTCATTCGCGGCAATATCGTCCAAAAAAGTCGGCAAAAATTAACAAAACTTCTGTCGCATATACTCGTCTATATGTGTAGTCAAATTTATCGATTCTATAATTATTCACATTGTAGCACATTATTAAACAAAATTACACTTTTCACTATATAACAATATCCACAGGAAAATAATTAACAAAACAAAAAACTTGAACCCGACATATCCCAAAAGCCATGTGCAAAAGCGCGGGAACTATATAATTGTAATTTAAAAAAGTTAAGTCTCTTGTCATACATGACTTTTAAATAAAATAATCAATATTATTTTCTTTTGTTTCAGTTCTCATTACTTCTAGTCGTGTTCCTTATTGAGTCGTGGGTGCGTATATATTTAGTGAAACCTATGCTCAAAGCCAAGCATGTGAAGACCCATATGGAGCTCGCAGCTGGGGGTGGACAGGAAGTAGGGAAATTATTGCTAGGAGAACTTGCTCACTGTCCCCGATATATGCGTGTTTTGAAAGCTTTCCGAACATACCATTCCACCATTGCTATAGGGACCATGATCACTCTTGGGTGCAGTTTATACCTGACCATGATCCTAGTGGATTCCGTTTGCGGATTGTAATTAAATATTTTTTATTCTAAATCCCGTTGAATGGGACGTTAATTTAAAGAGCCCCGTGTATTGGTGGCTCTATAGGAGAGTGGACTTGAACTGGAAGGTCTTTTTAGTATGTCTAAAACTTTGATTTAAAAAAAAAACAATTTACTTCCAGTCCTAAGCAATGACTTTCTTTATTTAGCACAATAATAAATGCTAGTAATAGCATAAACCGATAAATAAGTTGGACGCATTTTATTCGAAAATGGGATCTCTTATTATTGCACCCATTTGGTTCATAGGGCTGTGATTAAAGGGCCGTTATTTAAAGTTCGACTTAGTTAATGCTTTAAATTATACTTTAAAAGTCCTTTCTTAATATTTAAGCCTCCCTTAAATACAGAAAGAACCATGGCGAGATATTACCTGATAAAATTTTAAGCGTCCTAAAACGAGACTAAAAAAATATCATTTCGAAAATCGGTTTGATTATACCTACATAATATTAATATTACCTCAAAAGACTCCCAGAAGAATGTATTATATTATTAGAAGCTCGATGGATAATTCTCGTAAATAATTCCAGATTTTCGCAGCATGGACCTGTGAGTGTGACGTTCAAAAGCAAACTGTATTAAATAAATTTGAATACACTCGTAAAATAATCTTTGCTTTATTATGCAATGGTTACTTAGAAGATTAATAAGAATCACTTTAAGTATAAAAAGCTTTAATTTAAATAAAAATAAAACTTCCCACAAATTAAATTAATATAGGTTTCTTTATTTCTCGGCTTTCTATTAAAATAATTTTATAATTAACATGTTCCGCAGTTGTTCCCGTGCCCTTTTTATATTTTTTGATGTAAAGACGTTGCACATTAAATTCAGGTAAATTCGTGTAAGGGCGCTTGCCATTGTTCTTTGTATTAGTAAGGCGACCTTAAACTTAAGGATAGGTTAAATATCCCTAAGACGGAATAAATAACTGCCTATATGGATTAATAGTCGATAAAAAGTTAAAATTCCTTTAAAATAACGGCCTTACCCTATTATAGAACTAAGGTTTATTTATGATAAATTCATATTAATTATTGATGCGCTGGACGCAGATTTGGTGTTAAAATTTAATAAGACATTTTTAATTTTCGTAATACCCAAATTGTGTTGAATTGGAATTGAAACTTGAATTGTCTGACCCGATTGTTAAACACAACCGCGTCAGTAACATATCATGTTTTATAAGAGGTTAAACGATGATAAAAAAGACTGTAAGCTGCTTGATTTTAAATATTGTAATTAACATTCAAAACTCATAAACAAACGTTAAAAGGCATCGATCAAGAATCAACTAGATTATAGGTGGCAGCTCTGAAAACGTCGTAAAAAATAATTGTGTTCTGATATTTCAACGTACGTTTGAATACGGCGAACATATTGACATGTCAAATTGTAGACGTCTCTGTTTAGGCAATTTATGACTTATTCACGAACGAATTAGGTTGATTTTGTGATAAATATTTAATAGCATATATGGTATTTTATTTCTGACCGATCGCTTTGTTTGTCATATATTATTAATAGAAAGAGATAGCATATACGTAGAGGTCCGCTTGCCAGTTTCTCGCAATAATATTGTATGCGACTAATCTAGTTGAATCCTTGATCGAAGTTAAAAGGACACCAATAATGTTTTCTGCTCAGGCATAGGTAAAAAGTGTCTAAGCCTTGCCGGTTATAAAACAGCCCTTACCATAACAACAAGCCTTATTATAAAACCCGTTGTTTTAAATTGTTTTTCATTTTATAAAAAATCCTACCTAGAACGAAACTCAACTTATTTTTATTAAATTAACTGTTTTTTTTTTTTTATATTCACGAATCATATTCAATGTGTGAGATTTTTATTTAGGATTTAATACCCTACCTAAATAAAATAAAAATTATTTGTCAGTTCTAATCAAAAAGTAAGGATTTTTGTTTTTTTATTTTTACCGGTCGGATATTGACATCATTTTTAATGAGTGCAAATCTCTAACTGACGTCCGTTACGCATACGAGCACGTGTACGCTACGCAGTCAAAGACTATCTTAAGATAAACGGTGATCCAATTCGAGTTTTCTATTGTTGATATAGTTAAAAACAACAAACTGTAATATTTTGTCTATTCTTTTATTTGTGTTTTTATGAAAATTATATCAATGAAATGGCCACGTCTAAATATTCTATAGCAGTTCTTTCTGTAAAGGTAGTTTTCGATAACTTTTTTTTAAAGTAGGTATTTCAGTTACCACAAATGTTAGATTTCTCCGCTCTAAAAACACCCTATAAAAAGGTCTAACTTTTTACGCAAAAAATGTGATTGGTCCATCTTAATAACAATAACATGTCTATCACTTTAGTGTCAAAAATAATTATTAGCACGATAACGCTCACCATTACCTTTGCCACTAATACCTTCAACGGATAAACCGCCACAGAAATGTCCAAAGCTCTAATGAATATTAAAAAATAAAGAAAATAATTTTATTACATTTTATGTGTTTTTATTCAAATCAAAGTAAGAAACTCTAATTGGATCACTCTTTACAACTCAAAGTAATACACAAGTATTCGTGCACTTTATTCAACCTTTCTATAGAAATAATAAAGGATTTGATTGTTATTATATGACATAAAACAATATGACGGAATTCCCTTGTAAAAAACTCAAGCAGCGAAAAGTATGAGTGATTGCATATAAAACGTATTTTTGTATAAAACAAATAATGTAGTAGTGATATTAAAATTTTATATGTTAGTGTTTTACTCTTTTATGATCTGAAAATAACTAGTTTTAAGAATAATTATTTATTATAAAAGTATTAAAATTACATAAATACTGATATTTTTTGTTTTATTTGTTATTATTTGGAAACCTACCTACCCATAATTATGGTCATTTACCAGGATTGATTATTTTATTTTTATTTTATTTATTACGTTGACTTAGCTTCGCTTTTATGAAAATATACATATATGCTAACAAGAGCTGGTAATTCACCACTTCTTTAACTTCAAAGCGGCCTTACCCATACAACATTCTCGATTAAAAATTCGTAAACCTTAAAGAAGCTTTGAATTACCGGCTCTTATCTCTTATTTTTTACTTTATTCGTAATAATTACCTAACTACAAAGTTTTGATTTTGGTGAAAACCCAGCCTAAAACCACTTTGAGTCGTTCCCGCGCTTTTGTACAGACAAAGCAGGTGCAAGTATTTTGCTTTGAAAATTACTTTACTGTGGATATTGTTGACCAAAAGTGGCGTTATTTTGTTTAATACACATACTACTATGTGAATAATTATGGAAAACGATAATTTTGATTCTGTAAACATCGCTAAACATATTTCCGACATTTTTGGGCTATGTTGCACAAATTAAATTTTACAAATCTACACTAAAGTTTACTTTCATTCATCTTAGTTACGTACTAACTACCTAGATAGTGAAATATTATAGAATTTGGGTCAACTTAAATGAAAAATAGTACTATTGCGATAAACTTGCGTTACAAGATCGGCTTATGAATTAATTCTTATCTGTACGACGATTAAGACAAAGCTTTTTATATAGGTGGTTTAGAAAAGAAGACGCAATTTACATAAAAGATTAATAAAAATAAAGTAAGAACTATTCATGTCGTCAACATTTTGCACGGACATCTCAAGGGCATACAGAAAAAAAACGCTTTGTGCAGCTAGTCGAAGACGCTATGGCCGTGTACGCCTTTATGCTCTAAGCTTTTCTTACCAAATTTTGCTTTGGTGGGCGTTCAAGTAGTCTAAGTTTTTATTCAATTTGACACAAAATAATCAGTAAAAAATCGCCCTTTTCTCAGTACGTTAATATGTAGTACTAGGGCCAAGTATCACAAGTATGATTATTGGTCCTAGGTTAACACTGTCCTTGTGTTTGACTTGTCACTGTAACCATTTTTTTTACTTTACTTCGCTTTGAAAGTCGGTCGACTTGGCGTTGCTCTATGGTTTTTATTTACAAAATTCAGTAAAAAATACGTTAAAAGCTTTGCTTTCAAGTCAAACACGGCATATATATAAGCTTTATGTTTGACTTGAAAGCAAAGCGTTTAACACTTTTTTTTTACGAATTTTGCTCAAAATGTATGAAAACCATAGAGAAAGAAACGCAAACGACTATCAAAGCGAAATAAAGTGAAAAAAGCGCTTACATAAAGTCAAACATAAGAAGGAGAGAATAAAACAAAAAACTTTTTAAAGCCAAGTTATCCCCTGTGTTATTCTTGTCGCTATTTTTCACTTTATTTCGCCTTGAAAATCGTTAGACTTGGCGTTTGTCTATGGTTTTCATACAAATTTCGGTAAAAAAAAACAAAAACTTGCACTTGACATATACGTGCAAAACGGCGCGAAGAAACAGCAAGCTTTGCTTTTTTTTAATTTTTTTATTTACCCATATGAGTAGGCAAAGGAACTTGTCCATACAGCCTGAGCAAGCTTTGCTTTATTCGCTTTCAAGTTGATCAACGAATACTTTTACGTTCCGTTCCACATCAAACAAAATAAAATAAAAAATCAAATAAGTTTTATAGGTTATTTATTATTATATAAATATTGTACCAGAAGTAGATTCATTAAAGGTTTTATACGTTTTGAATAATAAATAAAAAGTAAAATTAGAATTTTGTAATAAATCATATTTTACATTTCATTTAATGCAGAATGTATCATATGTTTTATGTCAAATTTGTCCTTACGTGGTTTTCTGTCATTCGTTTGTGATTAAGTGATGAAATATTTTTGTATGAAATCATGGAATACCAATTATTAATTGAGTTTCACATGGCTGTACACGTTTTTAATCGGTGTTTATTGCGGACTAGACATGTTGTTCATAGGTAGTATAAGTGAACCAAGGCAAATGCAAAGTGGTGTGCAGAAAACTTTATATTCAAAAATGATTTTGGATAGGTGTAAAGGATTGCTAATATTATCCACCGCGATATGTACACTTGCCGTTTTGATATCTTTACATAAACTGTTGTTCTTCGAGATAAAACATATAAAGCCATTTTCTCCGATACCGGCTGGGTTGTATGGAAATACAATAGAAAGTGTAATAGTGGATCCATCGTTGGCGCGCCCATATCAGGCTAGTGATAAGGCAGGTGACGCGGAGGCGGTGGTGTCTCTTCATGCTGCATTAGACATGAAGAGAATGGGTAAGGCAGATAAAGCTTTAAAATTGTTCCAGCATGCTTTTGCCCTATCTCCGAAACATGCAGACATATTGAATCACTATGGTGAGTTTTTGGAAGATACGAAAATGGATGTAGTGAAGGCGGATCAGTTGTATACATTGGCTTTGACGAGTTTTCCTGATCATACTGGAGCGTTGACAAATAGACAACGTACAGCCAGCATTGTTGAGAATTTGGACAGAGAAATGTTGAGGAAGATAGATGAGAAGCGAGATGCGTTGCTGTCTATACCTGAGAACAACTCAGCTCTCCGACGAGCTAAGAAAGAAGCTTACTTCCAACATATTTATCACACAGTTGGTATTGAAGGAAATACCATGACATTGATGCAAACTCGTTCAATATTGGAGACTCGGATTGCTGTTTCCGGGAAGAGCATAGATGAGCACAATGAGATTTTAGGTTTGGATGCAGCTATGAAGTATATTAATGCTACGTTGTTGTATCGTATGAGAGATATAGGTATGGGGGAAATCCTGGAGATACACAAGAGAGTCCTGGGCCACGTGGACCCCGTGGAGGGGGGACACTTCAGGAGGACCCAGGTCTATGTCGGAGGTCACATCCCTCCTGGGCCTTCTGAAATACACAAGCTAATGACACAGTTTTTGGAGTGGTTGAACTCTGAAGATGCTATCGAGCTTCATCCTGTTAGGTTGGTACCAATCTATTTATTTAAAAACTTTGTTGAACTATGTACAAAGGCAGATTTACTGCTGCTAGGCATTTTCTGACAGCCAACCCTTTAGGTTATTTAGATAGGATAGGTGGTAGATGCAATTTAAAATATAATATTATAATTTAATTTTATTAAAATATATACATACCTATATATAATAAAATTATTGTTAATATGATGGACATATATAAGTCCCTTCCACATGGAATGGTGGCAAGAATGCTGGCTGCATTGCAATACTGATTCTTTGGGCAAAGAGAAAGCCAGCCCTCTTGTTGTTGAACTAGATGTAGTATTTTGACCTAAAATAAAATGAATTTTATGATAATCTAATCTATAATAATCGACGAGCTTGCCACTTGTCATGATTGGCCTATAGTAAAGTTGGCAAAATGTGAATCTGCATATTAATAAGCGTGGTTTCTGAACACCCCGAAAGGGAAACAGTTGTGATGATACTTTACTCTTTTACTTTGAAAATAGAAAACCTATCTTGAAACGCCTATTGTCTATCAAGGTCTGAACTTTATAATAGTCAATCTCTCCTATAACTCAGTTAGAATTACATTATAAATTTATAAAGCTACAGCGTTGAGCTTAGCTTTACTAAATATCCTATTTATATTTCTATTCTTACAGATACGCAGCCCTAGCACACTACAAACTGGTTCACATACATCCATTTATTGATGGAAATGGACGCACATCCCGGCTTCTTATGAATCTGTTGCTGATGCAGGCCGGCTACCCTCCAGTCATTATTCCCAAACAACACAGACACCTGTACTATAGACATCTGCAGACCGCCAACCAAGGCGACGTCAGGCCTTTTGTTAGGTAAGTTCAATAGGCTTCTAAACAAACTGGTAAAAAAATGTCTGAAAATATGGATAAAAAATAAAATGTTTAGATAGTTGTCAAATGTTTAAATAGAGGTGGTAGGCGGATTGATCGTGGTAATTTGCTCAGTCTGCCAGGGTGGGAAAGAATCCACCGTTTGTGCCGATAAACCCAGTAAAGTGTATCCACACGTTTCGGGATCAGGCTCAAATTGCCGTCATGTCCAGTCAAGCCGGCATAGTGTTAGGAACTGATGTTAGTCATGAGTGTCTGATTCCAGTTGCTAACATTCATGGACCTCGCGCACCACTTTGATGTTAAGTGGGCACAAAGTCACATGTAGTGCTAGTATAAAAAAAAAATGTTTAAAATTTTTAAAAAGACGTAACAAATCAGAGGGCGCTCTTTTGTAAACCAGCTGATAGCAGCTGCACAGTAAATCCGTGAAATGCTAAATTGAAATCATATTTTTTTAGTTTTTTTCAAAATTAGGCTAATAATTAATTGTGTTCTCAAAAAAATGGACATTTGGCTTGCAAAAGTTTCTTATACTTAAGTCAAATGACAACAAAATGTACATTTTCTTTTAAATTTAAAAAATAAACTAAATATATGATCAAATAACTAAAAATTATATCTAGGTTTGTCCAAAACAAAAACAATATTAAACACACTCTAAATAAAAGTAAATAATGAAATAAGAATTCAAACAACTAGAAACAACAAAAAGATTAAAATATAAAAAATTTTTTTGTGAATTTAGACGGAAACAATAATCTATTTAATTTGTGGTAACTCGAAAAGTTTGCTATGCTAGATACAACAACAAGCTTGCCTATTGTTAAGTTGACTAAATGTGTGTGGTTGTCTCTGAAGGCATGGTTTCAATAATGTCCAACATAGACTAAATAATAAAGAAAATTAATAAATGCTTAATTAAGTAATAGCACTTCTTTATTATATATTTTTCATATTTGTTTTAAAGATTGTCAGAGCGTGGACGCTAAATGCAGAGGGCCTATCACCTAAGTCCAAGCTCTGAGCAATATATAAACATAAAAATATATAAATTATAGTGGTTGGAGTCTCACTGCTGGTGTAATACCCTAAGTCAGGGAGGGAATGGGGAAGATGATATTTACGTCCAGGCATACAGATACGGTGCCTAGAGGAGGCAGATGGCTAGGTTTCTTGACCAACCGTGGATCCTAACTGAGGTCGGCAGGGATTCAAGGTGGTGGTGGATAGATAGTTATAGAAATTTGTCTTTATTCTTCTAACGCCTAAGTTGACAAACGAAATTTTGTTTCAGATTTATAGCATCATGTACTGAGCGAACATTAAACCTTTACTTGTGGGCCACCAGCGAGTACTCTCACATGGTGCCTGCTATAGGAGAGCCGCACATACTCATGGAGGGAGCTGACTTTGAAGATCATCTACTGTGAAAAAACATAGATTCACCGTGCCACGTCCTCTGCAGAAATGTGACGGGTCTCTTGACCTTAAAGGCTCCAATTGCTCAGGGTTTGACTTTTCTCTGAATAAAAATTTTTGCTCCTGCGATTTAACTTTCGCACAATTTTATTGTTTATATAGTTAGATAGATTTAGAGGGTTTGGCTTTGCATTCCACTTGCTCGCACAGTCCAACATTTTCAAGTCCAAGTCCAAAACTCAAAGTGGTGAACATACCGAGACAGCGCCATACTTGTTATTTATTTAAGATTAAGACCACAAAGAAGATTGTGCTCCGACTTGAGTGAGCAGAACAGACTGCAGGTGACGTTCCAGGTGGCCCCCACAAGATGCAAACACTTTCTAAGCTCTAAGCTAATTAACAATAAATAGCTTAATATAAGAAGATTTTTAAGTCTGTGTGCACTTTTGAGAAATGTATTTGGTGTAAAAACAGCACACACCTGGTTTTTAAAAACAAACAAACAAACTTATCACTGCTAATGCCACGGTTTTTGTCAACTTTTTGATCACTTGTGGTATAAACTAAAAAATCTTTGTTTTCATATACGGGTTATGTTTTATGACTATTTAATGCAAATCACTATGCTTTGCTTTAAAAGCCAAATATTATTGTATTTAATTTCATTTACACATTCATTCATTAAATTCATCGAATAGGAATAGCAAAAAAAAATCAAAAGTCTCCGTGCCGATATTGATAAAAACTAAAACTGCATCATTATGACAAATTCAATCTCCTAGCTGGAAATCCAACCGATTGATTTTGAAAAATACACCTGTATTATTGCACCACCTGATAGTGTCGCTTCATTACAGCCCCTAGAACACAGTATCAGACCTCCGTTGTTGGAGATGGGCCTTCCAGAACATATATCTAGAGAGGTTGGCCTACACTCGCCACGCTGGCCAGACTGGCGAGGATATGATGTTGGCATTAGTGAAACCGGGACCGACACGGCTTAACGTGCTCTCCAAAGCACGGGAACGGTGTATTTCTCATTGGTACATGCCGTAGGGGTTTGAACCGACCTTGTAGGATTTAAAGAAAGCGTTCTTACAACCGAGCCACCGCTTATAAGTGGAAAGAAACTTTAAACGGCAAAAGCACTTGAAACCTGTAAAACATCTGTCATTTTATTTCCTTAAAAGCCGATTGACTGTATTTCTCATAGGTACAGACTTGATAAATCTTTGAGAATATTGGATTGTGCGAACTAGAGGGATGCAAAGCTCATTCCAACTAAATTAGACCCAAGTATTCATGGCGTATTTAATTACGACCAAAGATTAGATTTTAGAGTTTGTAGTATGTTTGTAAGTTGAATTTAGGTAAAGATTCCTAAAGTTTCCGTACTTCCTTAATTTTTAACTCTTTCTCCTCCCCTAGCATGGGCTGTGATATACTTTTAATAAAAAATCCGACTGTGTAAAAAAAATATATAATTTAAAACTGAAAAGAAGAAACAAGCCCAAGGCACCAAAAGGTTTGATAGCCTAAGCGGCTATCAAACCTTTTAAACAACTATACCATTAAAAATAATTTTATATATTTTATTACAAATTTAATACGAAATTTGATAATGATTACTAACTTTAAATCGTTATAGATCCTTGATGAAATGTTTTGGGATTTGTCTGAATAAAACAGGAAAAGCTTTTGGAAACTATCTTTAATTAAATATAAAAATACATGCGGCCATCAACTCGACCATTATCAAAATCTTTTTTGTCAGAGTGTTGCCAACAACAAAACATACTTACCCTGAAAATAATACCATAATAAAATATTTGTTGTATAGTTTTTAACACTCCCCCTCAACAAATACTTTATTTTTCTGTTAAAACCAAAAATATCTCTTACAAAACTAGGTAGTACAAACTTTAGGCAACACTGCATTATACTCGTCTGTAACATAATCTTACATTACTACTACTATTATTACTATTCCACTATTATTAAGACACCAACAATAAGTCTCTAAATTTATCAAATAGATTTTTACCTAAAGGTTTAGTTAAAATGTCAGCTACATTTACACGTTGATGTACTTTATTGATATACAATTGTTGTTGATTTTGTCAATGATGAAGTGATATCTTATATCAATATGTTTTATTCTTTTATTACTGTCATTGTTATAACACAATTTAATTACTGATTGATTATCCTCAAAAATATCTATCACTTCATTATTGATGTTAAAATCACTTATTGAATTTAATTCTCTATTGCACTCACTTTTATAATGGCCCGGTTGGCCACACTTGAAACACTTACGTTGGAAACTACTCTTGCGCCTCGATGCAGGAAACGCTGTAGTCTGCACCTCCAGCTTGGCCCTGTACCGTTGTTCCTCAACTAATAGACGCGTAGTAAGCTGGGTTAACGTTCGCTTTTCCGCATCCACATTCCCACGCAGACACAGTGTTGGTATTGTTCGGGTAAAACACTTATTACTTTAGTAATAGCCATACTGTCACTCACCTCAGCTTTCAGTGACTTTAAAGTGTGTAGCAGCTCTTGGACCCTTCCAAGAAACTCTGACATGGTCTCATCAGACTTGTATATTAAGCTAAAAAACTTTTGTCTAATTAAATGCAATGAAAATTCTCCCTTTTGTTCAAATATAGTATGTAGCTTGTTCTAAATTTGTTCCGCTGAATCACAACTGATTATTTGAGAGATTATTTTATCTGAAATCCTTGTTACTATGATACCTTGAGCTTTCGCATCCTGCTTCAACCATTTTTCTTCCGGTTTTTTATCTGGAGGAGACAACACAGTGTCGTACACACCCGCAGCATTAAGAAGTACCCGGATCCTAAACTTCCAGGTCGCACAATCACCTACGCTTTCCAGCTTGGCACCGCCGGATAAGTTTTCGAAGTCTTCCCTCGTATTGAATTGAATCACAAATTGAATCGTCTAGTGTACCTACTTGACCGCACACGCACCAACGACGCCAATACTTTCCAATTTGTACTTATTTTTTTATTTTTCTTTATTAGGGTCAACAAACAGAAACTACTTGACCGTACAAAAGGAACCAGCACATTTACCGTGCAAAAATGACCGCTTTTTAAATCCAGATTTATCCAGACAAGCACAACCGATCACAAGGCTAAAAGCATGACTGGGCCCATAACCTGATGAAATGTTTTGGGATTTGTCTGAATAAAACAGGAAAAGCTTTTGGAAACTATCTTCAATTAAATATAAAAATACATGCGGCCATCAACTCGACCATTATCAAAATCTTTTTTTGTCAGAGTGTTGCCAACAACAAAACATACTTATCCTAAAAATTATACCATAATAAAATATTTGTTGTATAATTTTTAACAATCCTAAATGGTCACTCGAAACCTCAACATGATTTTGAAATACCTATCCGATGATATCCAACTCAATATAGTTTGTCGACTTTTTTTTTTCGCTTAGCTTCGCCTTAATGAAATTTTAATAATGTCATCTTCAGTGACACTCGCGTGATTAAAACGAATCGATTGACGTGAGAATCATCAAGATCGGACCACCCGTTTGGCCTCCTGTGTGCGACAAGGAAATTTTGACTTTGACTTTGACATAATCCTTTGCGTCGCGCAGTAGGGTAAAAAGGCCGTTATAAAGTCAAAAGTTTCTGATTTGGTTTCCGTGACAAAATAGCTATATACGCCACATTAGTCACAAATTATTTGTTTTGCGAACATAGCAACCTTTTATCTTGAACTTTTGACAGGAGTTTGTCGTTGGCCTAACTAGACGAATATTCTATCGGGCCGAGCATCTCCAGAATATCGCTCCGTCTTGCGCTCGGCCCCCCAACGGGAGACCACTTTTTAGAGAAGCGCTCCTGGAGGAGACCTGAAGTACTATAGACCACTTCTGGGTTCGTGAGCCACTGCTGGGGAAAACGGAGGAGTGTCCCCAACTACGACCCAGGCCCATTAGCCCTTCGGGCCTGGATGACCCCAATAATATCTATGCGACTCACGTGGACTTTTAACTATTTACAAAAATGATTTGAAGAACCTGGTTAGATTTTATAGCAGAAATATATTTTATTCAACGCCATATTTGTCAAATTTCGTATTAATGACTTATTTTATTTACTCTTCATTGGCAGGCAAGGGATCAAATAAAATAAAACTAATTGTCTATGCCAAAAATCTTATGTCACTTCGAGTTAAACTTAGCGGCTACGCTGTGGCTCGCGAAGTTGACAGGATGAAGTCGTTAAAAAACCAAATTTGAGAGCCCGTCATGGCAATATTTAAGAACACCCATGCTAGCATTCTATTACTAAGTCGCAAACGTTATTAGTGGATTTCGTTATTTACACCAGAGGTTGCGTCATAATGGGGTGTATCAGGCAAAGCTTTTTGTAGATGTCGCTAACGGCAATGGTACCTTATTTTACACCTATATCGCATCATTTTTTAAATGTTTTCGTGGGTTTATATGTTTATAACAGAAAAATGTATTTTAAATTAACGTTAGCTACCTTAACAGATGAATTAAAAAGCGCTTTAAAAATAAAAAATATTTTATTAATAGAACGGCAATTTTAAGATCACTATATCTTTGATGTCGCTTAGAAATCTCGATTTGTACACTTAAAAGCTGCTCACTTCGGCATAATATCAGGAAAAAATTAAATTTTGTAATAAAAATACAATTTTTCTATGCAACTGACAGTTATATGAGGTACCATCTATCATGCGCCATCTATCGTGATAAAAAGTTAGTGATACACCCTATTACAAAATATTATTTAATTCTCAACTCTATAGGCGCTCGACCTTGACAGCGGCCGTGCAAATATCAACTTTAATAGCGTGATATATATATATATATATATAGTTAACGGATTCCATTATATAATGTTTGCATTTAAGTAACAGAATAGGGCTAATAGGACTAATACGGGTAAAGCGACCTGATTGGTCGGGAGGCGTGAAAAGAGGACTCGCCATCGCTTTAGCATCCCTCCCGCAGAATCCAATATTGTTAAATAATATTCATATCTGACTACTTTTCAGTAGTCCATTATTATTCTAGGAAATAAAATTACCGACTTTCATACAATAAATTTTAGACGGAGAAAAATGGCTTCAATATAATAACGATTTTCCTTTATTTTACTAAAACAAATACATGATTAATATATCATCAAAATGTCCGTAATTTTATTTACTAGTAAGTTTTTACGACTACATTTCTTTAAAGTACAATCAGGCTTAAAAAAATATTGAAAATATTTGATTGTGTAAGCGAGAGGGATGCAAAAGCCTCTTACTGCTTGGACATACATTTGGAACCAGTATTAGATTATGATAACTTTAAATAATAAATAAATAAATAAATATTTCAGACAGGTCACACAGCGCCATCTAATTTCCGTGGTAAGCGGTAAGCTTGTATTACGGAAACTAGATGGTTGATAAACTACATATTATACATATAAACACCCAGACCGAGACAAATTATACAATGTACAACTTGTCCCCGGTGGGAATCGAACCCACGACCTCCCGAGTTCACGGCAACGTTTGTTACCACTAGACCACGGAGGCGCCAATACAGTTTTATATCTTATTTTGA
This sequence comes from Tinea semifulvella, assembly GCA_910589645.1. Taxonomy (NCBI): domain Eukaryota; kingdom Metazoa; phylum Arthropoda; class Insecta; order Lepidoptera; family Tineidae; genus Tinea; species Tinea semifulvella. The sequence continues at coordinate 12,004,488 of OU342597.1, forward strand.
CAATTATAAAGTGTCACATGTTCTGTGATAATTATTTATTTTATATATAATTACTTATCCTTTAAAAAAAGTCACTCTCTAAGGTTTACTAAGGCCTAAGGCAATTCATCGTTACTCAACTTCTAGGAAATAAAATTACAGACATTTTGGATTAATCATATTTTTTTGGGTAATTGGTTGAGTAGAGAGAAAGTAAAGGTGAGCTTCTTGTTATAAAAAGGAGGCCTTATCAAACCAGCCTACTCTCTTACCCACACACGATGGACCCGGCACCCGCACGGTGAATCCATGGAATGCTTGGAAATTTGTCTTCCTGTCTTCTCTCTGTTTTTAGTAAATTAAAGGAAATTCATTTTGGATAATTTTCTCTGTCTAAAATTAAGTATACAAAAGTGAAATTATGACCAAAATATCCGCAATTTTATTTCCTAGAAAAATCTAAAAATTAAACCCTAAGTTCTCTTCTAAGTACAAAACTATGGAAAACGCGGCCACTTAAGTGAACTGACGCACTTGAGTGATCAATTACTTTATGTCTATTAAAAGGCAACAGGATAAATTATTCAATATTGCAACAGAAAATTAACAAAATTTGAATTAAAGATTATTTGCGATAAGAGATTAATTTTTATCTATAACGGATTAAGGCTCTTTCCATCCGTGCGAGGAACAGCAGCAGTGCATGAGGTAAATAGCCACCAATACATATGGTGCTGGAGGCAGAGGTTGATCCCATTTCGTTCTTACTGCTTGTAGTAAGTCTGGTTTCAAGCGGTGTTTAAATATATTAAATAAATATCACTATGGTAAGCTTACAATGGGGTGTATCAGGCAAAGCTTTAAGATGTCGCTAGCAGCACTGGTACCTTGTTTACACCTATTTATTATCATTTTTTTATTTTTTTTGTAGTTTTACATTTTTATAACAGAAAAATGTATTTTAACTTAATGTTACCTACCTTAAATGATGAATTAAGTAAGCGAACACCGTCTTTAAAATAAAAAAAGGTAGAATTAATAGAACGGCAATTTTGAGATCACCATATATTTGCTTTCGCTTGGGAATCTCGATTTGTACACTTAAAAGCTGCTCACTTGTGCATAATATCCAGAAAATAATAAATTTCGTAATAAAAATACAAGTTTTCTATGCAACTGACAGTTATATTAGGTACCATCTATCATGCGCCATCTATCGTGATAAAAAGTTAGTGACACAGCACATACTATTTTATAGTTCTATCAAAAATCAAAACATTTATTATCTAGAATACGGTACATATTGTGGCTAGTAGTAGTACAGTTTTCCGGCGTATCCTGCCGTCATGCAGCATCAAAATAATTACAGTTATATAGTATTTTACAGTCAATAGTTTCAACACACCTATACATAAAAATAAAAAATAAAAATGGAACAATAAATTACATGTCAATTATAATATATATATATCTATATTATATTTTGACCGCCTCCGTGGTCTAGTGGTAACAAACGTTGCCGTGAACTCGGGAGGTCGTGAGTTCGATTCCAACCGGGGGCAAGTTGTACATTGTATAATTTGTCTCGGTCTGAGTGTTTATATGTATAATATGTATATATTTACAAAAAAAAAGTATAATATGTAGTTTATCAACCATCTAGTTTCCGTAACACAAGACTCGTAGCTTACCACGGAAACTAGATGGCGCTGTCTGACCTGTCTGGAAATATTTATTTATTTATATTTATACTTTCAACGAGAACAACAAATAAGTGGTAGGCGGACTGATGGTGGTAATTTTATAAATATTATATTATTTGTCCCATTTTCATGCATTGTTATCCACTTCTGAGCTATGGTCCAAGTTTCAAGGCTCTAGCTCATCGGGAAGTTAGTTTAAAATTAATTACTAAATTCCACCCGACAGACATATATTTTAAAAAAAAAAACTTTATTGCACTATAATTGTACATAGGCGAGCTTAATGGCCAGGCATTTTCTAACAACCAACCTCTAAGACATACAAGAAAGCGAGTTAAAAAAATATTTAAAAAAAATGTATCGCTTCATGATGTGATTATTAATCATATTTATACTGATATTTTCTTCGTGCACAATTATGTTCCTTACAGATCTCTAGTGAATAATAATAAATTGCGCAATATTGATGATTGCACAATACTATTAGTAGTATTGAAAGGTTACCCAAATATTGACCACAAGTATGAGCAAGCTGTAATAATATGTACGTGTATGAGATGCCTTTGGCCCGGTAATTTTTAAACAAATTCTGTAAAGTTTAAAAAATGGCGTAGAATGTATTAGTTTTATTTTTAAGGTCAGCCATTAGCTGGTACAATCGACGCCATTTTTTACTTTAAGAGACTTCGTTTTGGTTCAACCTAGACTAGGTTAGTGTTTTCGTTTTTTTAATAAACGAAGATGAATTAATGAGCCTTATAGTTTATTAAATAAGGCTTTAGCTCTGTGTCAGATGCGACGGTAAAAATTATAATAATTATTATTCTTATAGTTTAGTTTTTTGGTAACGATAACTGAGGTATGTCACATTCGTGCACAACGTTTTGCAGGTTGCCAATAAAAAAAAATCAATGATGTCACAGAGCTCAAGCTATATTTTATAGAATAGTGCTATGTAAACAATATTTTTGGTGTTTAATTTGATTTATAAGAATTAGCTTATTCTGAATCAGATTTACAATTTATAGAGAATTTATATGCAAAATATTTTGCAATTTTAAATTATTATATTTTTGTCTTCCATTGTTTTGTTTTGTGATTTTGCCTTCATGATACCAGTACAAAAAACTTAATAAATACTTTTACTGTTTTAATTGCTTTTTATTTCCTCACCTACGAGTTGGTAGATTTCGTTCCAAAATTATAAATATTCTTCCTGGTAAATGGTTCGCGCCTTTGACAGCAAATATTTTGTTGCGGCCGAATTGTTTCTGCAATCGCTATTAAACTTTAGGGTACTTTCCACTTTGATTAGAGAGAGTGAAGGTTATTAATGCAGGTGCTTTGTGATTAGCTTAAACACGTGAACCGCAATTGATGTTAAAGTGTTTAGTGATCGGCGAAGTGCTGCCCCTTCACTCGCAACGTGCCTGCTACTAAGTACGTTCATAAGTTATCGCGTTACAGGGGCGCGTTTGTTTATTTGGAAATAAAAAATGGCAAAGTGGACCGTTATTTCTTTCAGTATAATTGTACATAACCGATTTGGGAACTATCAAATTCCAAGTCTTGCAAAATTTGATGCTTTTCATGAAGTAATGGGGAGTAGATTTATTATAATGCAAGTGGATTCGGGGAGGGGACATGGCCCTGTGAGATTGGCGCTGGGATGGCAGCATTGTTCCCGGGGGCGAGGCTGTGGCCGCTGGTGCTGAAATGTGCTTCACTATACAACAATCTATCTACTTGCTATGTGTGTATTGTTTAGATCACGGACACGGGGTTTAGACAGATTTTGGCAGAGATCTATAAGGCGAGACCTTGGGACCTGCGGTGTCATAACGTTCTTAGATATTATTACTAATTCCATTTAAAGTTAGACCAACGTCCAAGCAAAGAAATGCGCCTTATAAATCTTAGCCTTAAATAATATATGATCATAGACTGAAGTCCAAAATGCGAATTAGGTATGCTTTTTTACATCAACCGTGTGTGGGATTTAAATATTCGCATATTAGAGCCTAATAAAGGAAGAGAACTTTAGAAATAAAACAATTTAAAAAATTTGATTAATTTATTATAATGTGCGATGTTACAAGTTTATAATAAAGCATTCAACTAGTAGACAGCAAAAGACGAGCGCCGCCCGTCTTCACAATTCATCCGCTACTTAGCGATACAAAAATAAATCCGCGGGCATCCTGATGCACCGAACTAGAACCATTCGTCCGAAAAGATATAGCTCATCTCGTTTCATATCTGCATAACATAGCTTACATATTTTTCAGCTACATTGTGTCGTCATATTTTTTTGTGTCAAAAATATATAGGTACGATAAATGGGATTTATTCCCATTATTTTTGTGTCTAACAAAAAGGGTCGGCGAAGTAATAATCGACAAAAGCATAAATTAAAGAGATAGCATTAAGCTGTCCATCCCTCTTAGACATATGAAATATTTAATACGAGACAATCTATCTTTCCTTACAATTTGCGATGGTATACAAATTATTATTGATAACACTACAATAGCACCAACATGGCTGAAGGAAAACTATTAAGTAAAATAATATTAATTATAAATTACAACTTTGTACTGAAATTATTTATAAAATTGGATTATTAAAATAATAACCCAAATTTATTAATAAAAACAAAGATGGTGTAATTTTGTCAGTTTTAATACAATTTAATTTTAATAAGAAAAAAGCTTCATTACTTACTAATATCTATACAAAATGGGACTTTAAGGATTATGCCAAAACTGACTAACCTTTAATCCCCAACAAACTTTTTAGATTTCAGAATGTGTATATAAGGTTGTTAATATAAAAATAGAAAATCAATTTTAACATCTAAGCCCTTTATATGGCTGATTTATTTTGCAATAATAGCATTTTACAATTTTTATTCGGTTTACGATTTTTACTAACATCGTCAACGACAACGAGAGAAATTCATTTGCATTTTCATGGGTCAAATCAACGCAAAATAACTTTAAAAAATAACGGTCAAGAATGTAAATAAAACTCAGGATGGGAAATTATTTCTGGCACATCCAATATTTTCGAAGATTCAAGTCAACTTTTCTAAGAAATTACGGACATTTTGGACATATTTACACTTTCATATACCTAATTTTGGACAGAGAAAGGTAGCAAAAACACTTGATGACAACTTTTCTCTATTTTACTAAAACAATACTATGATTAATATATATCAAAAATGTCAATAAATTTATTTCCTAGAAAGTTTCTCATAAGTACAGTCAACTTGAAAAATCTTCAAAAATATTGAATTCTGAGAGCGAGAGGGATGCGATAGCGTTAAACCCTCTTAAAGGTATTAAGATTAATGTGAGAAAAATACTTTTATAGATCAACAAACTCCTATTCACCTTACATGTAGGGTTGCCAGAGTCGGATAAAAATAACAAGTAGGTTTGTGATGTACGATAAATAATATCACAGTTGAAATGTCAAAAAATGTTAGTGGGTTATAAAATTGCTACGTGTGGGCAACAATAAAAAAATGACTTTAGCGTTTATTTATAACTGTGTTTAATCTGATAAAAGAAATAAGTAAAATAATACGCAGCTTTATTTATAAAAACATATTTATATTATAAAAAAAAAGTTATTTTTCCAACGGGTAACCCTGCCTTACACAGTGATCTCACTCAGTCGCACATACAGCATTACACGCGTGAACGAGACAGGTATATAAAAAAGGCGAAATTAAACATATTTGCTTGTAACTACACACCACAAGCAAACTTTTAACCACTCGACTGGAAATAATGGGATACAAAAATACATTACTAGAGATAGGGTTGCATTCCAATATTCAAAAATAATCAAATTGTTAAATTCCTTATTCTCATTCTAAGAAAGAGATGCTAGCTATAAAAAGTGCTAGAGCTAGTATTAATTTAAATATTGAAACTTGACCTAGGATTAACATTCTAAAGATGGGTTTAGACCAAACGAACGAATATGAGCATATTTATTTTAAAACTTTATAGCACTATATACAAAGGCGGATTAAAAACCGCTAGGCATTTTCTGACAGCCAAACCTTTAGGACACTTAGACAGAATAGGTGGTAGGCGCAAATAGCAATTAGGTGAAATAGAAGCAAAACAATATATATTTATAAATACATAAATTTACACATTAATACATATACATTCTTAGGTTAAGTAATTGTTTGTGACAACAATGTCCAAGAATATTTTTCAAGCTTCTTTACCATCACAATTATCAACATAATTAATATTATCCTCATATATGTATATCTTCTATAATACTTATATATTGATGAGTATTTATGTAGTCTATGTATTCATACTATTTATGTAGTTTATTGGTTAAAATTGCACCCCACATATTTATACTGTCTCACTCTCTCAAAGGTTAGCTGGTAGAAAAAGCCGAAATGGCTTTAAGTTCGCCTTTGTACATACTTTTAAGTAAAGTGCAATAAAGTATTTAATAAATAAATAAAGAGTTGAAGGAGGAGCTAAGATTTCTATCATAAAAAGAACTTGCAAAAGATAATTTATCTTTAAGGTATTTAGGAGATTGTATTTGCTTAATAAAATATGTTTTCATATAACTTTCGTTGTTCTACCTTTGCTCGCGAAGATTCTATAGAATATTCTAAGAATGCTCGCTCAATTGATGTAAACGGCACACCAATTGCTTACAGCGTTCTTGCATGTTCGGAAGTATGTAAATTCTAGTGTTTTAGTTGACGAATCAGCAATGAGCACTTGTTGGTGTAATCCAAACATTAATTGAGCATGTGTAAGAATTTTAGTTGGCGTTGTTTTTATTTTTGCTTGTTGGTATTCCGTTGGTGTAGAATGTAAATGAATAAACCAAGTTGCCATTTACATTTTAAAAAAAGACCAAAGTTCTCGTTCCGGCTCAAATTCTTTGTTCGTTTGGTCTAAACCCACCTTAGCACAATAAATATGACATAATTAATGTTCATGTCCCAAATCTTATAGTTTACCTAATGTACAATAATTTGAAATAAATTGTATAATTAAGAAATTTATTCAACGATGATTTCTTATATCTATTATCCCAAAGCTATTATAGTAGGTAATTTTAGTATAAGTAGGTACGGGGTGGTCAGAAACCACGCTTATAAAGAAGCGGATTCCTATTTAGCCAACTTTACTATAGGCCAATCATGACAAGTTGCTCGTCGATGTCTAGCGTTCCAAACTCGAGGATTATCACAAAATAAAAATTAATTACTCTTATTGTGTTCCGGACTTAACCGCTAGACCAAGAGTTTTTTTTGTTTTATTGGACATACTTGCTCTGTGCTAATCTTTTTTTTTTTTTTTTTTTTCAAATCAAATGAAATTGTTTAGTCTTACCTTTTTTTTAATACAAATAATTGAATTTCGACATGATTTAAACCGTGTGAATTAGTTAACTCTAACTTTAAGACTAATATGTTATTGATAGAAACAAACAACTTATCCAAACAAATAGGTCTAAAATACACACAAGTCAATCATATCACTGTAGCTTTGTACTATCGCACACTTCATATCTACACCAGCGAAGAGAACTTAAATGCTTTGAAAAAGGAATAGAACGATTTTAAAGTGATTTTATGAATAACAGTATCCTATATCTATTTGAATAACCCCTTTCTTTTCTTAAAAGAAGCCCTCTTTACCATCCCTCTCGTTCACAAAGATTTTTCAAGTTTGAGTCTAGTTTTGAAAAAGTAATCTAGGAAATTAAATTACGGACATTTGGGACATATTTTAATTTATAGTGGATGGTAATTTTTAATTTATAGCGATATGATTAATATATCTTCAAAATATCGGTATTTTTATTCCCTATAGGTAAGACAATGGTGCGCAATATAAGTTATGATTTATGAAAAAAAAAAAAAAAAACTTGATTAATAAAATTTTTAAATTTTAATACTTTAATTTCTTAAACAAGACTTTTCTTAAAGGCGCAACGCAACCGCTTGCTTTGTTTTTTTTTAATGCCTTTTTAAAACAATCCGTTCACGCGAACTGTTCGTACGTTTCGGATGACATTTCTAAATAATAGTAAGTACCGCGTACTTTAATGCTACGGACTTTCCATTCGGTTTCTAAACACTTTTTTACATTTTGACCGCCAACTTTTTCTCTGATTCCATCCATTTTGGGATTATGATATACAAAACAAAAAACTTGCCTAAAATATAAGACAGGTAATTCTACTTAAGGCAGCTTTTTGGATTTAAGATATAACATCATTTAGGCCATAAATTTATTCGTACTAAGTCGTCAATATCTAAAACACACCGCCAGTTAATTTAAGAGGGTTTTTCTTTTGCATCCCTCTCGCTCGCACAATCGAATTTTATTAGTTTACTTTTGAGAAAACTTACTATTTTCGAGATACAGTGTAGATTCCATGTAACTTCACTCCATTTAACGACAAACTCCCTAAAGCGTCGAAATCAATTGGCTTTGGTTGGTTTAGTTTATCTTCCAATTCTGGTTTTACTTGTCTCCATTTAACATCTCCTAGTTTTCATTCATTACAGCCACAGCGTCCTAGACCTCCACTGCTGGAGATGTGCCTTCCGGAACTGGAGAATTTGGCCTACACCACGCTGGCGAGACGGCTTGGCTAGGATATGATGTCAATTTGGCATTAGTGGAACTGGGACCGTCGGCTTAACGTGCTCTCCTCCTCACGGGAACGGTGGTGTTGTAGATCTATGACTGCAGTACGTAAGAAAAGTGTATTTCTCATTGGTACATGCCGGGTGGGTTTGAACCGACCTTTGTAGGATTTAAGGTACGCGTTTGTACAACCGAGCCACCACCGCGCCTTGCCAACTCTCTATAACGCTATAAAATGCACAGTCCCTATATTAGTATCGTTATATATATATGAAATCATATATTTGTTATAGTCAAATATAGGAAAATCGTTATGTTTTTATGTTTATCTGTCTAAAATTAGGTATGTGAATGTGAAAATATGTCCAAAATGTAGGTAATTGTGTATTTGTATTGGTATGTAATATTGTTATGTATGTATTAAGATACAGAAGTATACTGTTAAGAATAACTTAATCGATGATTGCACCTACCATCTATACTGTCTAAATCGCGCGTTGTGTGTGCGAGAGTTTTACAAAAACGGTGATTTGAAGCTCATTTTTATCTTAATGGCAACGTAAATAAGCAGAACTGCCGCTACTGGAGTGCAACGAATCCGAAACGCAAACATCAGAAACCCCTACATTCGCCTAAAGTGACCGTATGGGCTGCGATGTCGGCGCGAGGAATTATCGGCCCTTACTTTTTTGAAGACGAAAGGGGGCGTGCAGTTACAGTGAATTCAGAGCGTTATGTGGAGATGTTAGACAACTTCTTGGTACCTGAACTGCAAAACTTTCCTGGCTATAACCAAAGAACATGGTTCCAACAGGACGGAGCAACTTCACAAACGTCCAATATGTCTCTGCCACGTGTTCGTGAAATTTTCTCAGGCAAATTAATCTCCCGGAGAGGTGACATAAATTGGCCTCCACGCAGTCCAGATTTAACCCCTATGGACTTTTTCCTATGGGGTTATCTTAAATCTTAAGTTTACGCCAATAAACCGACTTCACTGGCGCATTTGAAAGACAATATCCGTCACGAAATGGCAGCCATCCCTGAGTCCACCTGTCGAGCCATCATAAGTAATTTTACTGTTCGATTAAATGAGTGCCGAGAACGCGAAGGTCTACATTTAGACGATATTATTTTTAAGAAATAAATCCCCAAAAAGTGTATTTTAATAATTAATAAACATTTTTTTTATATGCAGCTTATTTTTTTTTTAAACGATCAACTAAATATAAAATTTCTTTTGAGACACCTTGTAAATAGTGCAATAAAGTTTTTAAATAAATAAATAATTTCATTTTCTAAATAGTTGATAGACTATAACTGTCAAAAGTACATTTCAATGGGGTGTATCAGGCAAAGCTTTTTGTAGATGTCGCTAGCGGCAACCTTGTTTACAGCTATGACGGCTCATTTTTTAAATGTTTTTGTAGTTTTGTTTTATTTTTATAACAAAAGAAATTATTTTAACTTAACGTTACCTACCTTAAAAGACGAATTAGGAAAGCGAACACCGTCTTTAAAAATAAAAAAGGGTTAATTAATAGAACGGCAATTTTGAGATCACCATATTTTTAATTTCGCTTGGAAATCTCGATTTGTACACTTAAAAGCTGGTCACTTCGGCAATATAACCAGAAAATAATAAATTTCGTAAGAAAAATACAAGTTTTATATGCAACTGACAGTTCTATTGTGTACCGTCTATCATGCGCCATCTATCGTGATAAAAAGTTAGTGATACACCCCATTAAAAACTATTTGATTGAGCGAGCGAGAGGGTTGCAAAAGTGTGAGGTAAGCCCATTTTTTCGGAAACTCACACTAAATTTATTTTATATTGTGAATAAAAGTTTTTTACATATGAAAACAGCTTATAGCTTGTAGAGGACAAAATTGTTTTGCTGACCGTACGAAGCTTAGCAAACCAATTTGTGCTCAAAACACTTTCTACACGAACCAGTCTTAATGTTTAACCACGGCACTTGCTAAAATTACATTCAAATAACAAGAAAAAAACACAAAACTCATTCGTAAAAATATTTTTAGGCTACCGTCACATCTAGGTAGTAATATTTTTTTTATAAATTTTAAAGAATAAAAAGTAAAACAAAATAAGTATCACCCCTTTCGGGGTGGTCGGAAACCACGCTTATAAATAAGCGGATTAAAATTTAGCCAACTTTACTATAGGCCAATAATGACAAGTGACAAGCTCGGTACCAAACTCGAGAAATATCACAAATAAATTAAGTATTAATTAAATGTATTTATTTGCTTTAATAAATATTTTTTGTGTCCCGACCTCGGAGTCTAAATCCACGGACTTAACAGCTAGACCACGGAGGCAGTGTAGTTTATAGAATAATCTTCTGGAATACGCTGTGTTATGTTTATTCAGACAAGTTTTTTAAATTTTATATCAGCACTTCATGTGTTGCACAAGTGCATAAGTGGCGCGCGAGGTTTATGAATGTTAGCAACTGGAATGTTAGAAACGTGTTGATACACCCCTCTCCGTCATACTGGGAAAATTACCACTTTTCTGACAATTTATACAAAGGAAAATAAATACTGCCAATAAAGATATTTATAATCAAACAGATTTATAGTAAATTGACGTCAGTAAGGGTAAATGCATTGATGGTTACGTTTTTTATTATTTGCAAGACAATAAAGAAAATATTATTAGGGTACAACACAAAGTCAATTTCGGTTACGCCTAAATGCGTGGTAACTAATTGAGTTTTCATTATTACGACTGTGTTCCGGGGTAGGTAATATAGATAATACTTAAAGGGTTATTTTAATAAAATTTTAATTATTAACCCTGGATGTGACGGCAACTTAACATTGCTTTCGTATGAAATCTCAAACAATTTCGGCTCCAAAGAGATCAGACGTTGCTCATAACATAATATAATAATTACATACAAAAATACACACACAATAATAATAATAATACAATGTCATGACGTATTTAAGATCTGGGAACAAATAAATAAATAAAAACCCTATTAGCAGCCCTACTTCAGAATCAGAACATGTTATGGCGTATTTCTATTATTCGGTTAAACTCATTCGGTCATCGACTAGTGTAAGCAGTACCCCAATTATGTTACTTAGACGCAAACGTTATTAGTGAATTTCATCAACAGAATAGGGCTGCAGGTATTTAATTACGTAGCACGATTCGATTAATCGATGCGATTGAATCGAATGCATTTATCACATTTGGTGACCGACTAATTTAACTAACCAAATACGGTCGCTTGATTTATGACCGACTAATGTAAAGCCAGAAATAAAATATAGATAAATAGATACAAGTAACATATATAAAAAAAATACTAAAGTAAATTATTTTGAAAAATAACGCTTCTTTACTGGCGATACCTTAAGATCAGGAATTCTCAACCTTTTCCCTTCCCCCTTGCAAAGAAAATTATTTTGAAAAATAACGCTTCTTTACTGGCGATACCTTAAGATCAGGAATTCTCAACCTTTTCCCTTCCCCCTTGCAAAGAAAATTATTTTGAAAAATAACGCTTCTTTACTGGCGATACCTTAAGATCAGGAATTCTCAACCTTTTCCCTTCCCCCTTGCAAAGAAAATTATTTTGAAAAATAACGCTTCTTTACTGGCGATACCTTAAGATCAGGAATTCTCAACCTTTTCCCTTCCCCCTTGCAAAGAAAATTATTTTGAAAAATAACGCTTCTTTACTGGCGATACCTTAAGATCAGGAATTCTCAACCTTTTCCCTTCCCCCTTGCAAAGAAAATAAAACCGACGAGAAGTTGTTAAAAGGGTTTTTCGCTTTTTTTAAGGATTTTTCAAGTCTGATTGTACTAATAAAAAAAATAGTCTATTTACCTTCTAGAAAATAAAATTACGGACGCTTTGGACATATTTTCGCTATATATCTAATGTTAGACAGTGAAAAATAGCTTTGAAAACTTTTATAACGATTTTCCTCTATTTTCACCAGTCAAAATGTCAGTGACAAAGCTCGACCCGCCATACATAATGCCATGCTGGTACCAACACTTATGTATGGAAGTGAGACGTGGATATGTTAATGCAGTGGAAATGAGGTCGTTGCGTCGGATATGCGGTGTTACTTTGACGGACCGCATACGTAATGACGAAATACGAAAAAAGGTGGGAATGAAAAAAAGCATAGGGACAAAAATAAGGAAAGACATGCTCCGATGGTTCGGATTGCAGAGAGATTGACGAACCAGATATATAATGCGCAAGTTGTGGGTGAAAGGAGGCCCTGGCAGACCAAGACTCAATTATCACGATCAAATAAATAAAACAAGGTGAAGGTGCAATAAAAAGCGATCGAAACAAAAGGGCATGTATGAAGAGGTTGATGAATGTCGAAGAAGCGAAAGAGGTATGTCGAGATCGTGACAAATGGCGCTCAATTGTCTCTGCCTACCCCGCAAGGGACCTGGCGTGAAGATATGTATGTATGTTCCTCTTTTTTATTTAGACAAATATATGATTAATATATCTCAAAAATGTCCGTAATTTTATTTCCTAGTAAGTTAATACATTTTTTAAAAGTACTCTTAGCCTTGAATAATCTTTAATTATATTGGATTGTGCGAGCAAGAGGGATGCAAGGGCGTTAAAACTAAACTAACGTAGAAAAGAATAAATAGCTGTCATATATACATATTATCGGCTACATTTTAACTTTAATCGGAACAATTACAGACTTCATTATCAGCTCAGTTTGACAGCTGGAAGGAAATGTTGAGTAGAGGAGACGTCGAGAAAATGCCATAGAATACGGATGCAAGTCTTTGTAATTGAGACGATTAAGATTAAAAATGGCGTCTAATGTACCAGCTTAGGGCTGACCTTCAAAAAAAAAACTGTCGGCTCGGCTCTATTTTTTAACTTTCATCGTAACTATTACAGAAACTTAATTTTCGTTTGACAGCTGGAAGGAATGGTGGAGTGAAGGCTCCTTGAGTTGACGAAACGTCGAATCGAATATGGGTGTAAAATTCTACCAGTAATACCTATTTATACAAATTGTAAGGATTTTAATAGTTTTTTTTATAATGTTAAACATAATTATTCAATATTAGAAGCACAATAAAAAATAACATAGGTACAGCCAGCAAGCACGCCATCACAAATTACAACAATCGTTTGACTTTTCTGATGACTGTACACAAACAAAAACCTTACTTTAAAGACGACCAATATAACAAGACAAACCATTTTTTTTTTCTAAAATTTTTGACCGCATAATTTTGCCGTGATAATAAACACGGCTTCTCGCCAACTCGTCTGGCCAGAGCGTGGCGAGCGTAGGCCAAATTCTCCAGAAAATATATTCTAATTTGGGCTATTTTTGTACTACTTGTGCTAGCTACTAACTTGTGGTATGCTGAAAAAAACATAAATAGACTTTTTAATACTTTTATGTATTTTTTACTACCTCCGTGGTCCAGCAGTTAAGTCCGTGGATTTAGACTCGGAGGTACCGGGTTCGATTTCTGGTCGGGACACAAAAATATTACATATATTACATTCAGAATAAAATGGGACCTTTTGGAACTGGGACAAACATTTTTTTCTATAGAATCTAATTATTAATTCGTTGTTACATTCATAACTAAATGTGAATCCGCTTATTTATAAGCGTACATTATAGTCACTTTTAAAGTTTTTATTAGTAATTTTCAGTTTCATTTAAGCTTTTTTTTGTACCTTGTTGATTTATTATTATTACCCGCGCACATTCAGAATAAAATGGGATCTTTTAGAACTGGGACAGACATTTTTTTCAATAGAATCTAATTATTAGTTCATTGTTACATTCAGATTTATTAAAATGCACGCTAAGTATATTTATTACCACAAGGTGAGCATTAAATCGCATATGACATTTAGTTTCAGAATAAATTCTCGATTTGTCCAATTATATTGATCAAGATAGTATTTAATTTGACTCAATTACAATAAATAGTCGATAAGGTTCGTTTAAGCTACTACACCTCCGATCCTAAACTCAATGTTTGCTCAAAAATCAATTTCTTATGTATATACTTAAATCACTCATAGTGTCTATAGGAAAATATATTGTTTGAAAAATCTTTCTGCCAAATTCCATATTATTATTGTCCTTTTTTGATATTATAACTTAAGTTAAGCTTAAAAGAGTATAATGCATTTGCATCCCCTCTCCCTCGCACAATCCAATATTCTCATGAAGTATCATATCAAAAGGAAATAAAATAACGGACATTTTGGACATATTTTCACATATACCAAATTTTAGAAAGAAATTAATATCAAAACCATTTATAACAACTTTCCTATATTTTACTAAAACGAATCTATGATTAATATATTTCCAAAATGTCCGTAATTTTATTTCCTAGTAATTTGATAGACTACATTTCTTTAAAGTACACTCAGACTTACAAAATCTGTAACAATTGGATTGTGCGAGCGAGAGAGTTGCAAAAGTGTTAAACCGTATTAATAAACACCATATATATTTTGACGGCTAAAAAAATCTAATATTTAATTTATTAACACGTTTTTTGTTGTTTTTCAAAATTAAATTATATGTGGAAATTCTGATGTACAGCGACGATATGACACTGTTCTAAATAGAAAAATAGAGTGAAGATGATTTAACTCTATTGCATCCCTCTCGCTCGCACAATGCCTTATTATAAAAAAAAAACAAGTCTGTTATTTTTGAAAAACATTGTTATATTATAGATTTGTTTTAGTAAAGTCTTTATGCATGGTTTGCTATTTTTCTCTTTCTAAAATTGTTATTTTTTTAAATTTTAAGATTTGTTTTAGACCGCGTTCGTTTTAAGAAATGTTAGCATGAAAATACCACAAGTCGTTCGTTTAATGAAAATTCTAACATTTGATGCTAATTTCGTATGTCAGTACCGTGTTGAAAGGAGGGTTTATTGATGTTACTTTTTGTGTCATTTAACATAAGAAATGGTTTGTTGTATACTTTATAGTTTCTATTATATTTGTTTAAAATGTATTTTAAACTATTTTAAGTAATAAATTCAAAGACCATAATACATTGTCAATTGATTTGTTATTATTTGTTACTTGTCATACTTGTCAAAAAGTAGCCTCACCGCTCGTTTTTTTAAAGAAATGTTAGCATTGTTAGTTGCTACGAAATGTTGGAAATGCTATAAAACGAACGCGGCCTAGTAATATATAGAAAAGTTGTTATCAAATGATTTTCAATTTTTATAAATCTGTCTATAAATTAAGTATATGCAAGTGAAAATATTTGATTGTACTAGCTAGACGGACTAGCGTTAAACCCGAAAAGAAGAAATTTTGGTCGTTTCGCAATAAAATGTTGTCTTAAAAACATGAGATATATAGTTAGGAGCGTATTATGTCCATCGAGGATTTGGTTATTGTGAGTGATTTGAAGTTCAATCGATTATTGGACATCCCTAGTGTTGTAGGCCGTTAGTGATGTCTCGGAGGCTGCATGTGTCGAGACATGTGCTCTTCTCGTTGCATTTTGGCGCGAAATTCGGCAACCATTTCCCGTGACTGCGATAACACCCGCAATTCCTCGCCGAGCAAGTCCTCCCATTGCGACGCGTAAGCTGAAAACAAATAACATTTATTATTTGTAAAAAAATTATCATCACGACCGTTTCCCTTTCGGGGTGGTCAGAAATCACGTTATAAATAAGCGGATTCACATTTAGCCAACTTTACTATAGGCCAATCATGACAAGTGGCAAGCTCGTCGATGTCTCCAGCGTACCAAACTCGAGAAATATCACAAATAAATTGAATATTAATTAAATGTATTACATTAATAAATATTTTTGTGTTCGACCAGGAATCGAACCCGGTACCGCCGAGTCTAAATCCACGGACTTAACCGCTAGACCACGGAGGCATTTCCAATAAATATATCTATTTTAATGTGTGTTTTTAGTTTATTCTAATTATTATGTAGTTATATATTTATGTATTATGTATATATGAGTATATTTAGGTTTATATATGATGTATATTTAGGTTTATATATGATGTATATTAAGTAGTATATGTATTTGATATAAGGTTAAGTATTAGTTATAGCAAAAACTTTTATTTTTGCACCGTCTCATATTTCTATTTGTTATCTCTTTTGTCCCCAAGGTCGACTGTCAGAGAATGCCTAACGGCATTAAGCTTTGCCTTTTGTATATTGTGCAATAAAGTTTTTAAATAAAATAAAAATCCGAAAATTTAGTTGTCTAGCTTTGGCCATATTAATAAATCCAGCAGTATTATTATTGTTACTAAAGCGCAAACAGTATACCTACACGTTAAATTTTTCTAGTGGATCTCAAAGACCAAATCGTAAACTACAAGGAATAGCGAAAAATGATCAAAGAACTCTTGGGATTTTGATAAGAAAAAACATCTGTATTATTTCATCAGCTATAAGGATCAAATGGTGAAAAGTAACTTCAAAATGGCAAACTATTTTTTTTATAAAAGTATTAATTCTGTTCATTCACCTGTATAATGAAATCTATTAAATAACGAAAATTATAATTAGTATTCTTGTATAGTGACGCGGTGGCTCGGTTGTAAGAACGCGTACCTTAAATCCTACAAAGGTCAGTTCAAACCCACCCGGCATGTACCAATGAGAAATACACTTTTCTGACGTACTGCAGTCATAGATTTACAACACCACCGTTCCCGTGACTCGGAGAGCACGTTAACTCGTCGGTCCCGGTTCCACTAATACCTACTTGTGGTATCGTAAAAAAATTACATCATATCCTCGCCAAGCCGTCTGGCCAGCGTGGCGAGTGTAGGCCAAATTCTCCAGTTCTGGAAGGCCCATCTCCAGCAGTGGAGGTCTAGGACGCTATGTTCTAGGGGCTGTATGAATGAACGATAAATTCTTGTATAAAGAATTCTAATACAGCCGACAGCAAATAACGTTACGCAGGCGTTCATTTTAAAAATAAACATAGTTATTAATTATTTTTTGCATTAATAATTAATAACTATGTTTAATGTATATATTAATTTATACGGAGAAAACAACAGATATACATAGATATAAATATTTTTGTACTTTAATAAATAATAATGTTGTTAAAATTATTATTTGGAATGATGTTGTATGATCTTACTTTAGACTAAAATGTTATTATATTGATAGAAACAAACAACTTTTCGGATAAAAAAAAAATTAAATACATATGGCTATTTTAGAATTAACAGTTTGTATGAAGAAGGTTTCCAAAGAAAAGTTGTATGTTAGAAACATTAGAATAACATGTTAGTCTAGGGTAAGAGCATACAAAATCATGCGGACAATATTTACTTCTACTTTTTTTTATGATTTTAAAGTGGCAACCCCATGGTGTAGCGAAAAACCTTATTTAGTAGCGAACAAACAAATACCCTTTCCCTTTTGTTCTAGTGTTTGTGATTCACCGTGTCCAATTAGTGTATGTAACTCACATAATATACCTACATAAAATCTATTTTAATAAAACATACAAACGTGAAGTTGGCACAAATGTCTTAGTGGCGATTGCCATTACTAGTCAGCTTATTAGTTTTAAAGAAAGAAGAGGAGTCCTTCGCGCTATTTTGCGTAGACATGTCAAGTGCAAGTTTTTGTTCTGTAAATTAATTTACTGTGGATAGTATTGGTCAAAAGTGGTGATATTTTGTTTAATAATGTGCTACAACGTGAATAATTATGGAAAACGATAAATCGGACTTTAAAAATAGGGCACAAGTTGCAGTTTTTTTTTTTGCGGTTTTCTCGCGCTGTCAACTCCCATATTTTACCCGACGTGTTTGAACTATGGTGCCGCGAGTGACTCCAAGAAAAGCATCAAATTCTGCAGCATCTGGAATTTGATGATGACCTCATTAACTCATTAAAAAGAAAGATATATTACGTCAGACTTGGCTGTATGGGCTAGACCCTTTGCCTTCCCTATCATCATCCATCGGGAGAAGAGAACCAAAAAAAAAAAAAGAAGAATTTGGCTATGATTTTTTCGATGATGTAATTCGGGCTAAAAGTAACATATATACAGAATCCACTATTTTGACAATCTAACGTTTGCGCTTAAGTAATGGAATACGGGTGCTGAATACCCAAAATAAAAGAATTTAGAATATGAAATTTAGTACTTATATGATCTGATTAATTTCTATCACCATTTAAAAATTGAAGCCAATTAATATTTTATTCAATTGTTATTATTACGTAGCATTTATTTTAAAGTAATTGTCGTAATATCATCTTTAGATATTTATTACATTTAAACAAATACAATTATAAAAAATAAAATTAATGTTTTTTTATGAGGGTAGGCTACTAAAAAGTTAATATTAAATTAAGAAAAAGCATTTTGTAGGCTTAACTTTTTCATCTATACAACTGGACAATTTTACTTAATATATAAATCTCTATAATTGTTACGAATAAAGTTAAAAATGGCGTCGATTGTACCAGCTGACGACCTTAAAATTTACCAATTAAGCAATTAGGCGCCATTTTTAACTTTAATTACTACAATTAAAGTCTATTAAATGAAATTCTCCAGTAGCATAGATGTTAAAAACGAGGCCTACAGAATGTTATTCTTTCACAAATTTTTAGATATTTTAAAAATAACTTTTATTTATTATTTTATAATTTAAAAGTAATAAATCACTAGAGATAACTGAGAATGAATTTTGGTACAACTCAGCGTTAGAGTATATGATACATTATCATTTTTTATATAGTGATTAAAATATAAATCAGCACCCAATTTCTACGAATTTAGAATTGGTTTTATTGTTATGAAAGGCGGTTTATGATCAGACCTAGGACGCGTGCTCGGCGCTGACTGGCGGTGCAGGAGGAGCCGAGAAGGCGTCTCCGTTTGTACCACAACCCTGCAAACACATGCGCCCATATTTACAGATTCTACCCACAAAATAACCAAATGGTTCCAATGCTGACCGCCAATGCAAGGAACATAAATTTCAAGCTCCGGACCCCGATTGTCACACAATAAAGTAGATGCCGTCTATCTAGCTCCGAGACAAAATGTAAGCAAAGAAATCAGTTCTAAAACTGCCTAACAAGCGAAAAAATGTATAGACACTGCTTGCCCCATGTTTGCTTATATTTTGGGTTATAAAAAAAGTCAAATATAACCAAAATAAAACAACAAACAGTAAAACATACACATTTTTTTTTTTAATTAAACATGTCTCAGAGCTCGATGAATGCCATATAGGACTCCAGAAGCTATAACATTAAGTATTCTTACCGTCCTGATCATAGTCCACGTCCTTGGTGAGTGCCATCAGCCGGTTGCTCCTGAGGAGAGCCTCTTGGAGGTAGTCCATGACGGCCTTGTGGTTGTCCAGGACATCTTCTTCAGCTCGCTGCAGCTCTGACACGGCTTCGTGGAAGTTGTACAACTCGGCTGACATGTCGCCTTCCTAAAATTATATGGATTTTAATAATTAAATAAAATTTGATTGTCCATTTTTATTACAGAACACGGAGAAAACCACATACAGATTTATAACTTTATCTAAATTATCCTGAAGATTCATAGTTGGTAACTTATGATAGGTATCACAATACAAGGACCGCCTCCGTTGTCTAGTGGTAACAAACGTTGCCGTAAACTCGGTCGTGGGTTCGATTCCCACCAGGGGCAAGTTGTACATTGTATAATTTGTCTCGGTCTGGGTGTTTATATGTATAATATGTATATATTTACAAAAAAAAAAAAAGTATAATATGTAGTTTATCAACCATCTAGTTTCCGTAACACAAGCCTCGTAGCTTACCACGGAAACTAGATGGCGCTGTGTGACCTGTCTGATAATATTTATTTGTTATTTATATTTATACTTGTAAGATTGAATACGAAAAACTTAGGGCATTATATAATGTTAATAAACGTGATCAAGAAGTTGAGCATTAATCCGTTATAAAAACATGTTATTTATTGTGTTTATTGAAAAGGTTTTATGTTAATGTATTTACTAGCGTCATTCATAAATTGTAAAAATAATAATAATTTAGGCAATTATAATTACAATAATTGATTTATTTACAATACGTAAACCTAACATAACAGCCTAAGCCAATATGTTAGTAAGTGTTCTTCACAATACAATAAATATACAAAAATACCTAAATAATTTGCAGTAACAATAATAATTAATCAATCCTCACTGTTGCGGCTTTTTGCAACCTCTTTGGACGGACTTTGACCTCCTTTCTGACTGACAACTTTGACGACATTATTTTATGACAAAATGACTTTGAATTTAGAACACAGACGATGACAACGAAATGAAGACGCAATAAATGAAAATTAAAGGATAAAATTTATGATTTTTATTTAAGTTATCATTTCAAGATTAAAGTGTTCCTTTCTGTAATACTCACTATATCCTAAAAAAAAATTGCCACCTTTTTAAACTCAGTCTCCGTGCAAGCAAATAAGTCAAACAAGGGAAACTTCAGTGACAATCCATTTATAATGCCGAGTGATTTTAGCAACGGCGAAGTCTCGTTATAATACTAATGTGACAATACAAAAGAGCCTGAGAAGGCCAAACTGTAATAAATGATATGACTTTGACTAACGCAAACTGCAGTAATAAATGTTTTAAATTAAAGTAAAAAAAGCCTTGTAACGAACATTTTGGCAAGACTATTACATAAATACTTATATACAATCCATTCATTTTGTTTTAGAGTGAATCAATTATAAGTTAATATTCTTATCATATTTTGTATATTAATGTAAGCCTGGCTATGCTGATCTAAACTTGCGCACTGTTAACAATAAAAGTGACAGTAAATAACAAAAAAAAATATTTTGACTGCCTCCATGGTCTAGCGGTTAAGTCCGTGGATTTAGACTCGGAGGTACCAATTAATATTAAATTTATTTTTGATAATTATTAATTTATTAAAATAAAATTAGAAGAGGTTTTTGCGTTTTGTCGACTTTCGGGTTGCACATAGGCATGTAGTCTATCTATCTTAATTCTGACTTGCCTGGTGGGTAACTGCTGTACCAGGTATTGTAATCTCGTAGGTACTGATAACTAAATTTAAAAGGTTATTAATTGATCGTTGTGGTGCAGTTCTGTATATGTTTTATTGTGTACATATGATATAGCTGAGTTTTCCTTGCAGATTCCTTTCTCAGTCAGATTAAACATTAATAGGTCACTGGAATCTGCTAAGCTGCTGGTCTTCTGCTAACAGCTTACTTATTGGACCACTTTGCTGCTTAGTCTCCTACTAGCAGGAGTAGAATCATTGAAAATAATTAAATTAATGACGTTTCATAAATGCCTGTGATAGGTTTATGTGAATAAAGATATTTTGACTTTGACTTTGATATTTCCCGAGATTGGTACGACATTGACTAGCTTGCTTCTTGTCATGATTGGCCTATAGTAAAGTTGGCTAAATGTGAATACGCTTCCTTATAAGCTTCTGACCACCCCGCAAGTAATACTGTTGTGATGATAATTTACTTTTTGACACTTTAACATTTTCTGTAACGCAACAGGATTTGGCTGCTGGGTAACTTAATATATCCTTTTACCCAAATATTTGTACTCACATTAAGACTCCTGAGTTGCGCTAGATCGTCTCTGACGGGCTCCATGTCGACGTCGGCCTGTGGACTGTCAGCTCGCGGCCGACCTGACTCATTGGTACCTAATTCTTTCACTCTGAAACAAATTAATTTATGGTGATTTAACTAATTAATATATAAATTTGTCATAAATGCCTGGAAGAGCACGTTATGACGGTTTCACTAATACCAACTTTTGAAATCGTATATGAATTGTCATTTAAAATTGATATCAGATCCTCGCCAACCCGTCTGGCCAGCGTGGCGAATGTAAGCCAAATTCTCCAAATATATGTTCTGGAAGGCTAATCTCCAACAGTGGAGGCCTAGTGTTCAAGGGGCTGTAATGAATGAAAAATCTCTAGCCCCTTCCCACCTTCAAGTTACTTCTGTCACGAGCTGATGCTGCAGTGGAACAGGCGCAGATCAGCAATCCATATTAAATATGAGCTATTTATTTCTGTAAGTATTTATTTTTATACGGTCTTTTTAGATTTAATTTAGTACCTATAGTTTATTTAATTTTGGTTTATCCATTTGCATATAATTAATTTAAAGTTTTTCGTTTTTTTTTTTAGATAATGTCTGTATTGCTTCCGTGGTCTAGCGGTTAAGTCCGTGGATTTAGACTCGGACACAATAATATGGTTGATTTATTTTTGAATATCTCGAGTTTGATACGCTAGAGACATCGACGATCGTTGTCCAAATGTGAACTCGCTCCTTATAAAAGCGTGGTTTCTGAGAAGTCGAGATGATTCAACAATTTCTTACCTGTCAGCATACCGCAGAGTGTTGAGAGAATGTTCACAGGAGGACATCGCCGGAGAGATCATGGCTATCATACAGGTGCGACTTTTGTCACCAATGAAGGAATCACGAAGGACTTGCGTCAGTTTGGAAGCTCGGAACGGCAAATGGCTTCCCTTCATTCCGAGCGCTCGAATGCATTCCTTGAGCGCAAGCAATGACTTGTTGATCTCTGCTCCTTCCATTCCTGTAAGTTGTAAATTTATATTCAGAAAACATACAGATCTTAGAACATGGTTACGCCGATATATATATATTTATTGTTTTGTAGCTATCACTATTAATTTTCTCACCTTGCCTGCCCCTAAACAACGGTACCAGTTGGCATCGTAAAAACGTAAATTACGCTAAATCCTCCAGGTGCAGTGCTCAAACTATTACCATGCGATAAACATTAAAAATCACTTTGAAAGTAGTGGTGAAATCAGATAGTGAACCAGCCGAAGGACGTCAGGAGAAAGCCTCGATATCCGGGTTTCCATTCCTAATTTTGCTATTCTCCACCAGCTTCTCCACAACTATTATTAATAATCCATAATGTTCTCGAACATTTCAAACCATCAATATTTGAGTAGCTTATAATTTATTTAACAAGTGTTTTGTTTTCGTTTTTTATTTTAGGGTACCAAATTTGTGCATTTTTTTATGTTTCCTTATTAGTTCTATTAAAAAAGAGACAAATGTATAATTTTATTTTGGAAGTCATATTTTTGTTTTGTAAATTTGATAGTTTTTGTTAATTTTTTTTTTTGTTTTAACAGTAATAAGTTTTTAATTTCTTCTTCTTTTTATATTGGTGAATGCTGTGACACCGAATTGGTACATATATTAGATAAGTTATAATTGTGCTATGTTGTGTGTGTGATAATATATGTACTGCTGTGTGTACTAAATAAATAATAATAACAAAATTATTATTTATTTATATTATTGACTAGATCAGGCAGTGACATAAACGGTCGTGATCCCATCAAAAAATGACGTCTTTTATTAAAATCGATCAAGTAGTGTATACGTAAAAGCTAGACAGAGTGTGTACCGACAGAATATCTGGTAAAAAAATCAGTGGCATTTCCAATACAAAAGATTTTTGGTAGTACCTATTATTTTTTTGAAGGCAACCATAATACAAAAAAAAAAAAACAACTAGTACAAAGGTGATGTACTGATGGTAAGTGGCGCTGACTAGAATCAGACACTCATGACTGACATCAGTCTCTAACACTATGCTGGCTTGACTGGGCATGACGGCAATTCGAGTCTGATCCCGAAACGTGTGGATACACTTTACTGGGTTTATCGGCACGAACGTTGCATCTTCCCCGCCCCAGCAGACTGGGCAATTTGCCACCATCAGTCTGCCTAACACCTATTAAAATGTCCGAAGATATTCTATGAACTTATATAAACTTTGTGTACAAAGGTGAATTTATTTATTTATATAAAAAAAATCAAAGTTTATTATATTAAACATATAAACAAAGTAGCAATAATGTAACACAAGCCAAAGAGATTTTATATTATTTAAACAATACAATTAAAACAGAAATAAGAGTAAAATATAGTAATTAGATTTAAATTAATAGTGCAATTGAACTGTGACTAGGGAAAACCAATAGGTTAATGATTATTTATCTAAAACAAAATGAATGAATGAGAGGCAGGAGCAAAATTATAATATATGAGTATAGCAGTATTCGTATATTAGCAAGCGAAGTGTAAGTGCAAATGTCAGTCCGGGATAAGAGTTGTCTTGATGCTGCCTCCGTTGATTAGTTAGATGTATCAGAGTAGAACATGGCTAAAACGTTAATATAGACAAGTCATTTACATTGTGAAGATTCAATATGTATGGATCCAAAACCCAGAATCGATCTTCCTCTTATGCGTACGTGCTCTCACGTTAAGCCGTCGGTTCCGGTTCCAGATATATTAAATTATTGACTTAAAAAAAAAAAAAATTGGCTTTATTATTATTATTATAATTTATTTACGTGTCTGCCTGTTGGCGGAGGAGGTGTCTGCCCCCCTCTCGTTCCCGGCCAGGTCGATGAGAGAGAACTTTCCGTGGACGCGATGCATTCCGGGAGAGCGGACCACGATCTGGAACACGGCGTGCGACCGAGACGAGTTCGAGTTTGCAGACGTCTGGAAACAGGAAATAAGATTACTGTCAATTTAGACATATTTTCACTTTCATATACATATGTACCTAATTTTAGACAGAGAAAAATAGCAAATCAAATCAAAAATCTATATTTGCAATAAATGTGGTAACAATTGTGTTTGACAATAAAAAAAATGGATCAGCACATTTAGCCATGAATACAGCATGCAAAATCATTGCCTTACATTATAGTACATACAAATACTAAAATGTATATATATCTCAATACCTATAATATACATTAATTTATTATTATTACAGCGCGTTGGTGGCTCGGTTGTAAGAACGCGTTCCTTAAATCCTACAAAGATCGGTTCAAACCCACCCCGACATGTACCAATGAGAAATACACTTTTCTTACGTACATTTGTCTAAGATTTACAACACCATCGTTAAGCCGTCGGTCCCGGTTCACTAATACTAACTTGTGGAATCGTTAATAAATGGTCAAAAAAAAATAACATCATATCCTCGCCAACCCAAATTCACCAGATATATGTTCTCGAAAGGCCCATCTCCAGAAGTGGAGGTCTAGGACGCTGTGTTCTGAGGGCTGTAATGATGAATAAATTATTATTATTTATCTAACATTATTATGCAATACTTTGAGACTACAAATTACAATTAACAATACCGATTTCGAGGAACCCGTTTGACAGCTTGAAAGAATAAGTGAGTAAAGGAGCCGTTGAGGAAACGTGGGCAATAAGTGCAATAAAGTCTTAGAATAAATAAATTACCTGTCCGGAGGTCCTGGCTGCATTTCCATGCTGGATCAGTTTAAGCACCTCATCCACATTATCCACTACTTTCTCAGTGAGTCCCACAATTTGCACCTGTTGCTTGCCGTCCTCTAAAACTCGGAGCTTAGCTTTGTCCGCTAGCAAGTCGAATACCTGTAAATAAATATATTGAAAAATAACTAATCAACTTTCTGTAGTATCCGCTAAAGCCGTAGATTTAAACGTAAAGGTTCTGGGTTCGATACAGTTCCAGAAGATATTTCATTTGTTTGTGTTATTTCTAAAGTGTGGTAAAATATAGCCTAGCTATGACGAGCCGTTCAAGGTTACATTAATTTGAAAATGGAAAACAACTAAATACTTAAGATTATTATATATTAATATAATAGTTTGCGAAAATCGCTAATTTGACAAATGAATTCGAAACGAATCCGACATTTTTTTGACTAAGAGAAGAAGACGAATTTCTAAGCATTCCATGGATTCACCGTGCGGGTGCCGGGTCCATCGTGTGTACCGAGATGAGAAGAATGGTGTCTCGGGCTTGCGACGTGGCTAGGCTGGTTTAAGAAAAGGAGGCCTCCTTTTTTATTTTATTGCGCGATAATACGCTCACCATCCACCATTCTACTCCTCTCCCTACCCAACCCAATACTGTATGATTCCGTTAATGCCGTCTTGGAAGCTCGTTCCATAAATGTATTGACGGCAGATCTGCTTAGGCCCAATTTTTTCAGTAAGTGATGCAAAGATTTTGCTGGAACTCCTTTCGCACCAACTTCCACTGCGTAAAGCAGAGTCTTAAACCCGTTCCTGATCATTTCTTCTGTGAGATCATAATATTTATTCAACTTCATGTTGTGGTCTTTTAGAATATTTGATTCCCACGGAACGGTAAGTTTAATAAGAATAACTTTTAAGTTCCGAGAAAACACTAAGATGTCTGGCCTATAGGCTGATACAGCTAGTTCATCTGGGATCCTATAATGGTGTTCAAATGTATCCATGAGAATTTTTCAGACTGATGCGGCGCCAAGGATCGAGGTGAGCTTGCTCTCACTACACATCCGTATTAATCAAACTATTCAAATAGACGTGCGTCTAATTATTTAGTAGACTGCTGATCGATGATCGCATTCAGCGTTCGCGATGGCATTTTCAACAAGCATGTCCAGACTGCTGCCCCTGGTGACTATATTTTTGGTAATGTGGTGTATAAAAATAAGCAGTGTATTAGTTTGTCATACCTTGCCAGAATATATCTCGAAGAAGGAGGCGGAGACGATGAGGTTGAGTGGCTTGTACTTGGGAGACTTGAGGTAGGCGAACACGTCCCGCGCGGCCATCGCATAGATACCCTTTTTACAGTCTTGAGTTTTACCCTAAAACATACAAAACATATTGTTAATAGTTATTCATAATAATTAATAATATTTTAAATGTCACCAGTATGTAACTACCTCCGAGGTCTAGCGGTTAAGTCCGTGGACTTAGAGTCGGAGAAAACGGGTTTGATTTCTGGTTGTGAAAAACAAATATATTTATTAATGTAAATAAATACATTTAATTAATATTTAATTTATTTGTGATATTTCTGGAGTTCGCTACACTGGAGACATCGACAAGCTTGCCACTTGTCATGATTGGCCGATAGTAAAGTTGGCTAAATGTAAATCCGCTTCTTTAAAAAATGCGTGGATTCTGACCACCCCGAAAGGAAAGAACTTCGCATGCGCAAACCAAGCTAAAGGCGGAGAAAGTTTTTGTTTAAAGTTATTTAAAGAGGACATTGTACGGAATACATTAATCAATAACATACCTGGAAGTCTCCCCCCATGGTGTGAGTTTTCCCGGATCCAGTTTGTCCGTAAGCGAAGCAGGTCGCCATTCCGCCTTCGAAAATCGTAGCTACTAGCGGCTTGGCCGTGTATCTGATAATGTTAAATCAGGTTACAAAATGCTTAGCTTTGCATGCTAGCAAGCAATTATTAATAATAATAAATTCTTATATTGTACAGAACCAAAAATAGTGTGGGTACAAAGGCGAGCTTAATGCTATAAATGCATTTTCTACCAACTAACCTTTGTGAATGGGGAGCCATTATAATTAATTAAATTACATGTTGAAAGATTTTTAAGTCAGAGGCCCGGAGTAGTCATGGCTAAATTCAATTCAAACACAAAAGTAATAGGGTAAACCCTATTGTTGGCACAATGATTGGCACTGTGACATTTTATTGAAGATATTGGAAATCATTGTCGCTTTTTACTGGTAAATAAAATACCAACTACGATAAAACTCAAACTTAAAAATTAAGATTTCTTTGTTTCTCGGCTTCCTATTAAAATAGTTTAAAATGGAACATGTTCGATAGTTTTTTTTTTTTAAAGTAAAGATGTTGCAAATTTAATTTAGTAGTAAATGCATGTTAGGGGGTTCGCCATTATTCGTTGTGAAATAAATAATTTAACTAACTTGTAAACAATTTCATTGGTGCACGAGTCGTCGAATGCGTAATCAAATCTAAACTTTTGG
The DNA here is from genome assembly GCA_910589645.1 of Tinea semifulvella. NCBI lineage: Eukaryota > Metazoa > Arthropoda > Insecta > Lepidoptera > Tineidae > Tinea > Tinea semifulvella. Next base: position 12,032,771 of record OU342597.1, read on the forward strand.
TTTTCGAGGTACTTGGTGAGGTCCACTTTGTTCTTAGGCTCATGGACGATCATCTGGTCTTTTGTTGGTACACTAATTACATCCACCTGAAAAAAAAACAACAATTTAGACCAATTTAATGGGTTTACAGCTTTTACATCCCTCTTGAATGTACTTTTAAGAAATGTAGTTCATCGAACTTACTAGGAAATAAAATTACGGGCATTTTAAAAATATATTATTGGTAGGGTAGGGAGAGGAGTAAAATGGTGGACGGTGAGCGTATTGTCGCATAATAAAATAAAAATAGGATACTACCCAGCCTTTTGTCGATCGCAAGCACGAGACACCATTATTGTCATGGCTTACCCACACACGATTGACCCGGCGACTTCACAAATGTATGAAAAAAATATCTTTTAAAATCATCTTAAATTTAATATGAAAATGATCCAAAATGGCCGAAATGTTATTTACTAGATATACCACATTTTTTTAAAGTAGACTGTCAAACGAAAATTAAGGCTCTGTAATTGAGACGATTAAAATTGAAAATGGCGTCTAATGTATCAGCTTACGGCTGACCTTTAAAATAAAACTGTCGGCTCGGCTCTATTTTTAACTTTAATCGTAACTACGAGTATCACAGAAACTTTTGTTTTGTTTGACAGCTGGAAGGAAATGTTGAGTGGAGGAGCTTTTATTTATTTATTTATTATTTAAGGTACACTAACAAGTTACAATTAATACATATCAGGCACAAATTTACAATAATTTATAAGGCCGGAATTGCAACCCAAGGGTAGTGTACACGGCATGCTACACATAGCTACTTGGATGATTAGAGTCAACTGTGTTTTTCAGTTTTAAAATTTTAGGTTTCATCCATTTCATCATTATCAACATAAAATACTATATACGAGAATAAATATATTATTATTAATGTCAATTTATGTTGAAATTTATATCATAGGTTATATAAGTAAAAAAAGTCAATATAAGAATAGCAAAAAGTCACTTTACGTTAGTTTACAATCAATAACTGGGTTCAAGACTCAGCTTTACGCAATGGAAGTTGGTGCGAGAGGAGTTCCAGCAAAATCTTTGCATCACTTACTGAAAGAATTGGGCCTGAGCAGGTCTGCGTCAATACATTTATAGAACAAGCTTTCAAGACGGCATTAACGGAATGATACAGTATTTGGTTGGGTAGGAAGAGGAGTAGTGGATGGTGATCGTATTATCGAGCAATAAAATAAAAAAGGGAGGCCCCCTTTTCTTAAACCGGCCTATTGTCGGTCGCAAGCTCGAGACACCATTCTTCTCATCTCTTACCCACACACGATGGACCCGGCACCCGCACGGTGAATCCATGGAATGCTTAGAAATTTGTCTTCATGTCTCTTAAATAGACTAAACATTTGGGTTGAAAATGTCTAGATTCACAGTATCGCTGGAAAGGCCATTAAATAGTCGACACATATGGATAATAGGGTTATTATAAGAGCTGTTGATTTTGAGGGAATGTCTTAGAATAAGCGTTGTAATATCTTTAAAAATATTGGATTGTGTGAGCGAGACGGATCCAAAGCGTTTAACCCTCTTAAGTTACTTGAGTGAACTCACTTCTATTAAAGCTGGTCCTAAACCAGTATTTTTTTATGAAAAGAAGATTCGTACAGTGAATTACTAATAATTTACACAGATAATTATTGCTAGTGAAAGAATGTATCCAATGAAGCTTTGACTGTATACCTCTTTCTTGTTGAGTTCCTTCTTGTTCAGTGGTCGTTTCCTGACGCAGACTGTAATCTGGTGGTCCTCTACGGGCTCGTTCCCTATCAGGGGTCTAAAGTCTATCCCTGACGTGTATTCCCTGACCATCGCCAGGAACTCCCAGTTCGGATTACCAGGGTCCATGTTCATTAGGGCTTCCTGGAAACAAAAACATAAAAATATAAAGTATCATCACGACAGTATCCCTTGCAAGGTGTTCAGGAACCACACTTTTAAACAAGCAGATTCACATTTAGCCAACTCTACTATAGGCCCAATATGACAAGTGGTACCTGACCTAAGAAATACCACAAATAAATTAAATAATAATTTGTGTCTCGATCAGGAATCGAACCCGGTACCTCGGCGTCTAAATCTACGGTCATAGGGTCTATTATAAAATCCAATTTATTAATATTATTTGAATGATATTTAGTTTGAGCTAAAAGAGAAAAAAAATTGAACATAATCTTTAAAAAAAAAGTCGTCTCCATTGTGTGAGAAAAAGAGAGGAAAAGAACAGTGTCTCAAGTTTGGGACCGACTATATCTGGTTTAGAAATAGAACCCCTCGTTTTATTCTCTCACCATCCACTATTCTGATACTCTCCCTACCCAAACAGATACTGTATGATTATGCTAATGCCGTGAGGTTCCAAAAATGAAGTCTTAAAATAAAATAAAAAGTAAAGTTATCATCACGACTGTTTCCCTTTTGGGAATAAATAATAAATAAGCGGATTCACATTTAGCAAGCTCTCCAGCGTACCAAACTCGAGAAATATCAAAAATAAATTAAATATTAATTGTACCACACTCCCAAAGGTTAGCTAGTATAAAATGCCGAGAGGCATTAAGTTCGCCCTTGTACTCAACTGTTAAGTTTTTAAGTGCAATAAAGAATTTATAAATAAATAAATAAATATTTTTTTACATAAATAAATATTTTTGTGTCCCGATCAGGAATCGAACCCGGTACCTCCGAGTCTAAATCCACGGACTTAACCGCTAGACCACGGAGGCAGTTTAAAATGTCTTAAAATGAAACATAATAAAAACATAAATGAGGGTTCAATTTCTTGCATTTTGGCTCCCCTACATATTATTACTAAATTCTCCCGCTCTTTAAGTTACCTTCTCCTCTTTGAGCTCGGCTTGTCTCTGCCGTCTCTTCTCCCTGTTCTCCTTCAGTCTCTCCACTTCCTTCACCACATTGGATCTTCTCACGGGTCCTGACGTCACGGCTTGAGGTACAGAAATAGTGCTTGCTGCAGCCACGGCGGGAACACTTCGAGCGCTCGCCCCGCTTGGTGGGTTGAACTGCAAAATTAAAATTAAAACCGTAAAAATGTTTTATATAACAATAACCATCGCATAAAGTGAAGGCAGACTCAATGTTGCTATACATTCTAAGACAATCAAACCAAAAAACGTAGTCTATTAACTTTCTAGGAAAAAAAGGTGGGGAAAAGAACTGTACATTGTGTGGTGCTGCCATAGGAATTGCTAGACACACACTTGTAGGGTGCGTTACTCTTCTAGAAAAGGGCTATTACTCACGCCGACATGACAAAGTCCTTGGTGTTATCCGTGAAGCAGTAAGTCTTTCTATTGCAAGAGCCAGAAAGGAACTGACTACAAATGAAACTTTGACCACATTTGTAAAGGAAGGGGAAAGCACGAAAACTAAATGCAAGCCCACCTCGATCCTTGGCGTCGCATCAAACTGGAAATTCTCATGGATACATTTGAACACCATTATAGGATCCCAGATGAACTAGCTGTATCAGCCTATAGGCCAGACATTTTAGTGTTTTCTCGGAACTTGATAAAAGTTATCCTTATTGAACTTACCGTTCCGTGGGAATCAAATATTCCAAAAGACCACAACATGAAGTCGAATATTATGATCTCACAAAGGAAATGATCGGGAACGGGTTCAAAACTCAGCTTTACGCAGTGCGAGAGGTGTTATAGTAAAATCTTTAGAGAAGTAGAATGGTGGATGGTGAGCGTATTATCGCGCAATAAAAAAAGGAGACCTCCTTTTCTTAAACCGGCCTATTGTCGGTCGCAAGCCCGAGACACCATTCTCTCTCATCTCCTACCCACACACGATGGACCCGGCACCCGTACGGTGAATCCGTGGAATGTTTAGAAATTTGTCTTCAAAGATTTTCAATAAAGTTTTTATTATTATTACTATTATTTAGAATTGCTGTATTATTATTTAGATAGTAAGTTGACACGGCCTCAATACAGCCACGATCAAAATTTATAGATTTAAACTAATTGATATATTATTATTATTTAGTTGTAAGATGACACGGCCTCTTTACAGCCACGAATTTAAATTTTATTTAATGTTATTCGACATTGTTATTTAGAGAATAAGTTGACACGATCCCTTTACAGCCACAAATGTATTCCTTTATACATTCTTAGGTTAAGATATAAGTAATTGTTTGAGGCAGTAATGTATGTTACCTTCACGGTTTACTCATAATTTATGTTATTAATCTAGTTTATTTGTAAATAATATCGAGAAGTTATAATTTGTAAAAGTACACTCAAGACTTGAAAAATCTTTGAAAATATTGGATCTTGTTTCCCTAACGCTAAGTTATGTCTATTATTGTAGTTTTATATTGTCTATGCCTTGATAAATAACTCAAATTCAAATTATATTTACAATAATATTATAAACAACTGATATAGGTTATAAAGGTGCATCAGTGCTTTGCCCATAGGGCGTACAAATATTAGTGTTGTGGATGGAATTTGATTTTAATACGTAAACAAAAAATTACATAAAAATATAAATGACAATATCATTCATTTATAGAATTTAACAAAATTTAATAATAATAATAAAGTCAAATAAAATATCATGTAATTATTTTTAGTAAAAAAGTCATTGATTGAGTAGTATGTTTTGTCAATGGGGTGTATCAGGCAAAGCTTTTTTATAGATGTCGCTAGCGGCACTGGTACCTTGTTTACATCTGTGTCGGATCATTTTTAAATGTTTTTGTAGTTTTTATTTTTATAACAGAAATACGAATTTTAACTTAACGTTACCTACCTTAAAAGACGAATTAGGAAAGCGCATACGGTCTTTTCAAAAGAAAAAAAGTTTAATTAATAGAACGGCAATTTTGAGATCATTATATCTTTGATTTCGCTTGAAAATCTATCTTCGGTAATATATCCAGAAAATAATAAATTTCGTAATAAAAATACAAGTTTTCTATGCAACTGACAGTTCTATTAGGTACCATCTATCATGCGCCATCTATCGTGATAAAAAGTTAGTGATACACCCCATTGATACATATAAATTTAAGTCTTCTCTTCATTACTCTTACTTCTTGCTCCTGTAATCTTAACAGCATTTTATTATATAAATCGAATATAATAGTTTCATTAAATGACTATAAATAACCTCTTTAACATGGGATCTCCTCTGCATATAGGGATGTAAGTGCTGTGGTACTGATACTGTGCTGGGGTTGGGGCGAGCTCTTCCAGATTGCGGCTCCTAGGTTTAAGGGAACTGTACTTAACGTGGAGTAAGAATTATTGAAACGTACTAAACACATTATGATTTAACGTTAAAAAAAACAAATGTTCTGATTGTAAAAAAAAATATATGAAATTTCTGAATAATATTAACTTTTTATTTAATAAAATTAAAATAGTCACTTTTCGCTCTCTGGAAATTCGGGGTAATACTTATGCTACGTTCGACTCGAAAGCAAAGCAAAGCTTTTTTTTATATGAAAACGTGAAAAAAAAAACGCCAAGTCGAACGATTTTCAAAGCGAAATAAAGTGATAACGCATAACGTGACAAAGCGCCAAGTAACAGGGTTAAGCTTAGGACCGAATCAATACAAAGATATAATGCAGCATTAAATTTAAGGACGTCAAGTAACAGGGTTAAGCTTAGGACCGAATCAATACAAAGATATAATGCAGCATTAAATTTAAGGAAGTAAATTATTTATTTATTTGTAGCACAAATCTTGCATCATAATGACATGTACATACAACTGTAATAAAGAATAAGCAATCTATACAATAAATAATTTTGAATTTGAAAGTGAATTAATGTTGCTAAGCATTTTCTATAACAGTCAACCTTTTGGATTGACACGGCCCTTTCACAGCCAATAATTGATTTATTTATACATTCTTAGGTTAACATATAAATAATTGTTAATGACAACAGTGTTAAAGATTATTTCTCAACCCTATTTACCCTCATAGTCCCCCATAATTTATTTTTGAATCGAGTTAATTATTTCTAATTAATAATATTACAAATTTATAGTAAAAAGGTAAAGTATCATCGCGACCGTTTCCCTTTCGGGGTAGTCAGAAACCACGCTTATAAATAAGCGGATTCACATTTAGCCAACTTTACTATCGGCCAATGATGATAAGTGGCAAGTGTCTATGTCTCCAGCGTACCAAACTCGAGAAATATCACAAATAAATTAAATATTATTTTAATGTATTTATTTACATTAAACATTCCACGGACTTAACCGTCCACGGAGGCAGTTGTTAAGTGCAAAATGTATTTGACAATATCCAAGAGTGGAAATAAATAATTTTAATTAAATTGATAACTAAAGCAGATACTAAATAAGTCTTGTTTCAAGCGATGTAATTTTTATCACCATGGCAAGCTTACAATATTAGTTCTCCTTGAAAGTAAAAAATGCCATTTGACATCATTGCAAATGGCAGATACTTTCAACAACAAGAACAACAAATAGGTGGTAGGCGGACTGATGGTGGTAATTTGCCCAGTCTGCCGGGGCGGGGAAGTATCCACCGTTCGTGCCGATAAACCCAGTAACGTGTATCCTCACGTTTTGGGATCAAGCTAGAATTGCCGTCATGCCCAGTCGAGCCGGCATAGCGGTGGGAACTGATGTCAGTTATGAGTGTCTGATTCCTGTTGCTGTAACATTCATGGATATTAAATAAAAATTTTAAAAAAACGTAAGGTAGGTGCAATACAAGCTTTTATTAATTAACCCTTAAAGTCTCTTAAACAATACTGTTGCTAGCAATTTTGAACGGATTGCCTATAAAACTGCAAGTCACTGAAAGTGCATATAAACTTAGTTTTAAGTACACAGTACCTGTTGGGTAATTCTGGAATTTCCAAGCGGTACATGGTTCGCTGGCGGAACGTTTTCCACGCCCCTCCGTCCTGTGGTGTCCCCTCCATGGCCATTCGTATACGCAGTACCTATATTCGACGTCCTAGAGTTATTGCGAGTCGCACGCACTGGGCCTGGAAATTAAGATTCATTTGTTAAGATATTTTGCACCTTAAGCGGTTCTATTAATATTCATCATCATCACGACCGTTTCCCTTCCGGGGTGGTCTTATAAATAAGCGGATTCACATTTAGCCAACTTTACTATAGGCCAATCATGACAAGTGGCAAACTAGCGTACCAAACTCGAGAAATATTACAAATGAAATATTAATTAATTGTATTTATTGACATTAATAAATATTTGTGGACCAGGAATCGAACCCGGTAACTCCGACTCTAAATTCACGGACTTAACCGCTAGACCACGGAGGCAGTCGACTAACATTGACTTGCGGAATCGTAAATGCATCAGACAAAACAAAAATGTATATGTTCTGAATATTTAACAGCGGAGATCTAAGATTCTGTGTTGCAGAGGCTAAACAATGAAATACGGTTAATCGCTATGTTGGTGGAGTTTGGTAGGACTTAACTTTAAAAAAGCAGGCTTAAATGGGGTGTATCACAAACTTTTTATCACGATAGATGGCGCATGATAGATGGTACCTAATAGAACTGTTAGTTGCATAAAAAACTTGTATTTTTATTACGAAATTTATTATTTTATGGATATATTACCGAAGTTAGCAGCTTTTAAGTGTACAGATATAGATTTCCAAACGAAATCAAAGATATGGTGATCTCAAAATTGCCGTTCTATTAATTAAACCTTTTTTCTTTTTAAAGACGGTGTTCGCTTTCCTAATTCGTCTTTTAAGGTAGGTAACGTTAAGTTAAAATTGGTATTTTTGTAATAAAAAATAAAAAAACTACAAAAACATTAAAAAATAATCGACATAGGTGTAAACAAGGTACCAGTGCTGCTAGCGACATCTATAAAAAAGCTTGGCCTGATACACCCCATTGCCAAATAATAGTGAAACTAAAATTAAGCTTGTGTTCATTAATTTGTGGTAATTATAAAATAGGTTGTCTCAAAAAATAAGATAGAAATGCAGTTTAATTGATCCCTAAATAAAAACTACAAAGTACACAAACGTGAAGTGATTAAAATACAATGTCCATAACACATGATAGTAATAAACATTGGCCCAATAGAAGTATTAAAAACTGAACTTCGAGAGTCAATAAATAAAGGTCACATAAATGACAATTTAAAAACAATCTACTAAATTAACAGAACCAAACAGATTAATCCATTATTAAGATTAATCAGGAGTTGTGGGCTTGCTTCAATTGCGAAAAGGGACATAAACTTCCAATAGCATCATATAATTTTGTAGCAAATGTCTGGCTAGACAAACGAATTTTCTGGAAATTGGAAAGTTCTTAACTGTTTTATTCATAATTGAATATTTACTATTTAAAAACTACCCTCACTGAGATAATAAAAGCTCTATTTCATAAAATAAAGAAGACAGATTTTGATTATGCTATATTCGGGGGCGTAATAAAATGTCTAAAAAGCAAACCACTAATTATCTTTGATTATTTAATTATCTAGAATGTTGCTTCTATTCGCTAAGTGAATATTACAACCACAAATTTTAAGTATTTTTATGTGTATTATAACAATTACCTGTACAATATGTTTTAATAATAATCTGTATGTAATAAGTGTGACTAAAATTATAAATATAATAATAAGATTTTAACATTGTAAATAAGGTTTAACAAAATTAGTGTGCCAGAAAAGGCTGAATGTGCAGAACTAACTTACTATTAATATTTACTATTACCATGTTCTATGCAAAAAAATAATTACATTTCGTTTCATTTCATTAAACAAGCAATAGACACGATAAAGTTTTATTTATTTTATTATACTAGCCCGACATGTGACCTTGCGCCCACCTAATGGTACGTGGCGCGCGAGGCCTATAAATGTTAGCAACTGGAATCAGATACTCATGACTGACATCAGACCCTAACACTATGCCGGTTTGACTGGGCATGTCGGCAATACGAGCCTGACACGAATGGTGGATACTTCCCTGTCCCGGCAGACTGTGCAAATTACCACTATCAGTCTGCCTACCATTTATATAAGATTTATAAAAGATAATGAAACATTTACAAAAACATGGTTTATATTCCGAATCATTTGGGCTAGACTCTGGATAGTCCGTGGTCAGTATACGCAAATAACTAAAGCTGAAAACGGTGCAGATTCTTACGTGACTCGTTGACAGACGAGTTCATTTCGAGTTCCAAAGCTAGTTGACTTTTCTCGAACGCTTGTGCCGGCGTTTCGCAGTCCGAAGAATCCGTCACTTTGCGTCGACATCTCCACCAGGAACAACACATTTTGGCCACCGTTCTCTATTTGGCACTTCGACACTAACTTAATTTTTATCATACGACCAGAAACTTGTATTAACAGGTTTATCACTTCTCGATTAGGAAAGTCTATTATCGCCGTTATAAAAGTCAGTCAAGTTTAAATGGCAACGTCTAAATGGCAGTTTGTCTTCATACACAAGACCAGACCTCACTCCCTCCATATTAGGTAATCTTTACTCATTCAAGGCAATGAACTATGACGCATTGAAGATAAAAGTCTCTTGCAGTATAAAAGATGCTGTTTATCCGAAATCCTTAGTTAGACTGCGGAATGAGAATTAGATTAAGCTTTTAGACGTAACCTTGTATGTTGAAGGAAACCGCACCGTCATTTCGAAAGTCATTTATAACACCAACACGTCATGTAATTTAAGCTTGGAAACCGAAAAAGGCAACATTTGAAATAAAAATAAAAAGCTCTCACAATTAGCTCCAAAATTGTAGAAAACAATAGAAAAGGAGCGGCTTAAAATAAAGTAGACCGAGTGAACGTCGAAGCTTAAATGCCGGGAATGGGCGCAAAATTACCAGCAATTATTGTCATTACATTACATTCGTATTATTCAAACCAAATCAAACTTCAGAAAACGTAAATAATGTTAAAACGAACGCTAAAATTTGCATAATACAATATATATATATATATAATTTTATAACGAATACAAAAATAAATAGATGTCATAATAAACAAACAAAAAAACAATTTAAGTCTGTTTATAATTTTGTACTGTTCAATTTACATCGACTGTAGACGTCACTCATGAAAATAGCCAGAGCAATTGGAAAATAATGGCTGCTCGTTTGGTGGCATTAAATAATGTTTTGTCTGGGACCCTTCAGTTGACGTCAACCTATGTTTTCAAGACAAATAATCGATTAATGTGCGCTGGTATAGTTCACGTGAAACGATATTGATAGATTAAGGGTTCCTATAAACAAAGGTATCGCCAGTAAATTGTATAAGTTTTATGCTAAGGTGAAGTAAAAAAAATGAAGTTAAGGACCTACTTCATTTTGGCATGAGCCAAAAGAATAGAAAATAACTAGTCCAAAGAATGATCATCATCACGACCTTTTACCTTTCGGGGTGGTCAGTAACCACGCTTATAAATAAGCGGATTCATATTTAGCCAACTTTAATATAAGCCAATCATGACAAGTGGCAAGCTCGTCGATGTCTCCAGCGTACCAAACACGAGAAATATCACAAATAAATTAAAAAATACGTAAATAAATACATTTACATTAATAAATATTTTTGTGTCCCGACCAGGAATCGAACCCGGTACCTCCCGAGTCTAAATCCACGGACTTAACCGCTAGACCACGGAGGCAGCAGGCAAAAAATGTTTTTTTTTGTTTTTCATTACAGCCCCATGAACACACCGTCCTAGACCTGCTGGAGATGGGCCTTCCAGAACATATATCGGGAGAATTTGGCCTACACTCGCCACGCTGGCCAGACGGCTTGGCGAGGATATGATGTCAATTTTTAATGACAATTTATTAACGATTCCACAAGTTGATATTAATGGAACCGGGACCGTCGGCTTAACGTGCTCTCTGAGACACGGGAGCGATGGTGTTGTAAATCTATGACTGCAGTACTTAAGAAAACTGTATTTCTCATTGATACATGCCGGGTGGGTTTGAACCGACCTTTGTAGAATTTAAGCGTTCTTACAACCGTGCCACCACCGCACCTTGAATGATAATTTATAATAATTAGCAATTGAAGGTTCAATGATAAAATTTAAATACTCGTATGATAATGACCGTAAATTTTGCTTTTTTCAGTTTCATTAGAAATGTTTAGCAGACAAACAATTAACAGAGTTAATTCCTGGTCGGGACACAAAATATTTATTAATGTAAATAAATACATTTAATTAATATTTAATTTATTTGTGATATTTCTCGAATTTGGTACGCTGGAGACATCGACGAGCTTGCCACTTGTCATGATTGGCCCATATTAAAATTGGCTAAATGTGAATCCGCTATTTATAAGCGTGGTTTCTGACCACCCCGAAAGGGAAACGGTCGTGATGATACTTTTATTATTATTTTACTTTTGCTAGTCACAGTTCAATTGCACTATTAATTTAAATCTAATTACTATATTTTACTCTTATTTCTGTTTTAATTGTATTGTCTAAATAACATAAAATCTCTTTGGCTTGTGTTCCACTACACACTTTGTTTATATGTTTAATATAATAAGCTGTGATTTTAAAAAATAAATAACTAAAGTCTAGAGATTAGTATGTCCCTAAATATCCCATTAATTGCCAAACAATTATATTTAGAAAGAAAGGGTCGTTAGTGAATATTAGTACGGATCAGGCCATGAAGAGGCTAACTCTAACAATTTCGTCTAATTGTGCTGTTTGAAATAAAAAAATAACTTTGTATAATAGCTCACCCCTGTTCATGACTATGAGATAACACACAGTTTGTTGTACAAGTTTTTTTTTAACACAAAATTGCGCGATCTCGATCGCTTCTGACACTGCGCACTCCGTGCGTACATGTAATTTTTTGTTGGGCACCAAATGGTACCCGCAAAATAATTTAAGAAACGAAAATAAATGTATACAAATTAATAAAGTGTGTATTGTATGCGTAATGCCGCGAAGTTTTTGAACTATCGAAACTGAACAGTTAAGAGTTGGCTGTAACTGTGCTACTTAAATTCTCATAAATTATGTAGATGTTTTTCATTATAATAACCACAGCAGCAGTGTTAACAATTCAAGTGGTAATAAAATAATGATAACCGAGCAACGTGAGCAAACCCATTAGAAAATACACCTGACCAACTGCCTATGGTAACTGTTACCAGGGTTACATCAACAGAAACTAAGCTAATCGTAGCAACGTATTCAATGCATACCTGATTTTACTTGATCTGATATTTATATATTTGAAATTCTTATTAGATTTATAGTCATGTTAAATAATGAACTATTGATTCTTACATGAGCTATTTTTTTATATTGTTATTTTTTTTGGATTTCGCATTATTGTTTTTTTTAACTTTGTATGTTTATTTGCAATTAAAATAAAAAAACGATGTGATAAAGACAATGGCATCTTTTACATCATTATCAATGACATCATCAATTGTCTTTATTACCTTTAAATAACCGGAGATAATGTAATTATGGGATTAACGTGCGCAATGAATTCAATTAAAATGTTATTAGGATCGCTTTGTAGCGGCTTCACTCGACAAAGTTATAAAAAAAAAAAAAAAAAAAAAAAAAAAATATTTATTGACACCAATTTTTAACATCCTATATGCATAAATTACTATCTAGGAAATTATATCATTTATTTATTTATAATACATTGAGCTAGGACAGGCTAACAGAACTGTTAGTAAGTGCACTGGTTTCTGTACTAGATAACTCTGTCAATGATATGATATGTAATGAATGTCAAATGATAAATTTTGTAAGTTTTATTATAGATAATGAAGTATTTATTTTATTATAAATGTAAGGACCTAGAAAATTAAGATGCCTTTGTGCATATCTTGTGTTTACAAAGAAATATGGGCAAACTCTATTCATGCGTCTGGGTTCGGTGCTTTTTTCTATGGTAGGTGTTCTTTTGTGTAGTGTTAGTGTAAGAGACATTATGAAGAGTTGACGTACAGATAGGACCTGACTAAGACGGTAAAGTTGGGTTGTTGAAAACTTAAAAGGCTTATTATACAAAACTTTTAGCACTGCTCTTTGTGCTCTTTCCAGCTTTAATAACGCAGTTTTAGCGGCACCTCCCCACGCTACAACACAGTACTGCAGTATAGACTGACAAAGAGCATAATACACCGTCTTTCGAGTTAATATGTTTGAAACGCTGCGCATGTTTTTAAAAACACTCATTAGTTTTCTAACTCTGTTGCTCATAAGGTTTATGTGTTTGTCCCATGAGAGTCGCTCGTCCAATACAACTCCAAGATATTTAATGTCGCCAACACGATCTAGAATAGGACAGGAGCAATTTGAATGATTATTACATTCCGATCCATGGGTTCTAATGATTAAATTGTTTATTCTGGATGCCGCTGTGTTTGTAAACGTGATATATTTGGTTTTTGGGACGTTAAGAGTTAGCAAGTTAGCATCAAGCCAGTTTTGCACCACCGTTAGCGCTACCTCCATTGATGTCTGTACCTGCTCCCAAGTCCTCCCACTAAACAGAAGCACCGTATCATCTGCGTATGTAATAATTTTAGTATTTTGAAATTTAAAGTCACATAATTTGTTTATATAAATCAGGAACAACGTGGGTCCCAGGATACTTCCTTGGGGCACGCCATAGGTCACCGGTAGTTCTTGACTTATTGTTTCACCAACCTTAACACATTGAAAACGGTTACTTAAATAGTCGGTCAGCAGCTCAAGTGGAAGACCTCTAACACCGACCTTCTCTAACTTTGATACAAGGAGGGGGTGGGAAACAGTGTCGAAAGCCTTTGCTAGGTCTAAAAAAATTCCAGTACATTTTTGTCGCTTGTCTATATTTTTGACAATGTATTCAGTTAGGGACGTGACAGCATCTTCAGTGGACCTACCAGCTCTAAAACCATATTGGTTTTCCGAAATTAAATTGTGTTTGTTTAAATATTTAGTAATTCTTGTGTTTATTAATGATTCTAGAACTTTTGACAAAGCTGGTAGTATTGAAATAGGTCGATAGTTCTCAACACGGTCTCTCTCCCCTCCCTTATGTATTGGTATCACTATGGACTTTTTGAATGCATCGGGGAATCGGCCAGTGGAAAAACTTAGGTTACAGATGTAGGTTAGTGGGTCCACAATATACGGGCTTATTTGTTTTACGAGTGAGCTTGAAATGGAATCCCAGCCTATCGCACAGTCATTTCTTAATTTATTTATGTTAACAAGGACTTCTTCTCTGTCAGTGGGAAACAGTGCGAAGGAGCTTGACTGAGACGAGTGATCCTTAGTAATTTGGTCCATATTATAATTGCATTTATCTAATAATTTTTGAGATAGTGTTTTACCTACATTTACAAAGTATTCATTTACGGCATTGACCGATATATTTGGGTCATTGCTCAATTTTAGTAGTTCTACGGATTTATTTTTCTGATTTGTGAGATGACATATACGTTTAAGGGTTTCCCATGTCTTTTTTGGGTTGTTTTTATGACTTTCCAATTCATTGTTATCGTGTAAATTTTTTAGGTTCTTTAATATGCGGTTACAAAGGTTTCTATATTTTTTATATTTTATTTGTAAAGGCTCATCGTTAGGGTTTTTTCTAACTTGCATGTGTAGTCGATCTCGTTTTCTAATACATTTTAGTAATCCATTTGTAATCCATGGTTTGCGCGGTTGTTTTTTGCTAGATAATGAAAAAGTTTTTGTGTTTCTTTTTATTATTTCAGTAATTTGTTGAATAAACAAATTTGTGGCCGTATTTAAATCATTTGTATTATATATTTCATTCCATTTTATTGCTTTTATGGCTTCTTCGACTTGATTGTAATTTATTCGCGATCGTTTGGTTTTATCAGTGAATGCAGTTTTACCAGACCAAAAAAGCATTACTGCAGCATGATCTGTGATGTAGCTATCCAGAACTATAGTGGTAGCAGGTCTATTTGTTTTTAAGATGACGTGGTCGAGGCATGAGTTCCCTCTTGTAGCAAATCTGTGAGCTGGAAGGAGTCCGTGAGCGGCAGTGACATTACAATATTCTGGAAAATTTGAGTCTTTGTTATTATTTGAAATGTCAATGTTTATATCCCCAATGACAGCTATGTTAGGCACATTATCTAGTGAGGTTAGTATTTCGTCAAGAGAATTTATAAAGAGATCAACATTTGTGAAAGAGGGAGACCTATATATACCCACCACAGTGTATGTAGAAGCTATGTTAAGAATTAGGCAGCTAGCATTCTCAAAAATGGGTTCATGGATAGTTATTTCAAGGATATTTTTATGATAGATTACGACTCCATCATTTTGATTAATTAATCTTCGTGAACAATATGATGTAAAATTTGGGAGTACTGGTATTTGTCGATTTTTTAATAGCCAGCACTCAGTAAGAATTATAATATCGATATCATGTTGTAGTCTGGCAAGTAGCACTTGTAGTTGGTCAAAATTACGGTTTATACTGCGGATATTTTGGGTTATTATCTTTAATGATTTATTGTTAACTGGCAGGAATGTGTGAGAAATCTCCGGCGCACAAAAGTATGAGTCAGAAACACTGAGGGAGTCAATATCTTCAATAATGTCTACTTTACTCATTGAATAATGCAAAAAAGAGTAATTGATTAACAAAAACAGTATAGAATTGTGTGCGGATTGGTATCGTGTGGATTACATTTGGAAAAAATAATGAGTAACTAGAATTAAGGAGTGATAAGCAACGATTTTTTTGAGATCTGTTTAGAATTCGTTTAGTGTCTTTACTTATTAATATAGTAGAGGTGCAGTTTTTTAATTTTTTTATTTTAAAGCAATACATTTTGAATATGTTCTCCATTTTAGCAGTTTGCTGTAAGTTCTGTACATATATATAGAAGTATAGGATTAGATTAAAGGTGGTAAAGTATTGATATAGTAAGTAACTTTCATATGATGTGTGGTGTACTAAAGTATTAATAGCTGTTTTTTTGTCTTGCGTGGTATATATTACTGTGCATTTTTTATTTGTAAGTATGTATTTTTTGTATATATTTTTATTTTTACGGTAGTGATTGTATATTTTGTGATAGAACAGGGAATATGTAGGATTTTTTAATCTGGGGGTGCATAAGAACAATTTAGTAGTAATGTATGTGTGTACTGGGTTTAGTTTTGCAATGTATTTATTATGATGAAATAAATCTTGTAGGTAATCCGAAAAGCCACGAAAAAAACATATCGGAATGTAAACCATAGAGCAATAAATTAGGTAGAAGTGCCAACTAAGTCATATTTTATTTTCAGTTTCCAATAATACTCTAAGTTGTTGTTCGTTTCGAATATGAATGTGCGGCGCGCCCTCAGTCTTACGCAGAAACACTTTGTTGTTGGTCACCCAACAGAAACGATAATTATTGTTCTTCAAATGCTCTCGTGCTAGGAAAAACAGCCTTTTTGTTCTGTTTGTGTAATAATCAGAGAAATATATTTGTTGGGATTTATTTGGAAAACCAAGATTTGACGTTCCGAGCCTATTACCTGAGTTCAATGTATTATAATTCCTAACAGCTTTTAAAAAATCTTGTTTAAGAATAGGAGTAATCATTTCAATGATAATGGGTTTTGGTTTATTCGGATCCTGTCCACCAGAAAGCCGATATGCATTTTTAATATTTGCAGCTTCAAAAGGCTTGTTTAGCACTCCATGTATCTTCCTGACTATCTCAAATGGATTTTCTTTTTCGTATTTTGGGATGTTTCTGATTTCAAGGCTACTTAGGCGTTGTACTCTTTGAAATTCTTCCATTTTAGATTCCAGTTCGTCAATTTTATCCTTCGCCTCCTTATTTTCGATCTCCAATATCAGTATTTTATCTTGTAGCTGCGTGTACTTTTCATTCATAGATTTTTCTATATCTTCCACTATGCGGTTGTTTTGTTGTTTAAGTTCTTCCATTACCTTCGTCACTTGGTTTAGCAGAGTGCCTTGTTCATCCTTCCAAGACTTAATCATTGATCCGATTTCCGATTTAAAAGATTCAAAATCTGTTTTCATGTAAATATTTTTCCTGTAGGTTATATTTCTTCCAAAGGGGGTCTCGTCATCTGATTTGCTGCTGAGATTTGGATTTGATGTCGAATGTCTTGCCAGCGAAAAAGAGTTTTCCGGTGTTCTAATCATTTTGTCTTAAACAGTATCCTAAAAAGGAATGTGGAGAATAAACAAAAATCCAGATATTAATTTCTGACTAAAACCATCAATGACACCTCTGCTCGTTGTTAGCTCTGTGTCAGTCAGTGTATAGCACCAACACAAATTTTGCGCCTGCACAAGAATGAGTGTGACAGAGATATATCTCTATAGCAGGGTGGAAAGAGACAGACGATTGTCATTCGCACTTGCACAACTAGTATGGTAAACTAAAAAACTGTTTTGTTTTGCTTTTAGATGTAGCAATTTCACTCTTTTGACACTGATTACTTCACCAAACCAGTTTATAGTTATTTTAATATCAACTTAACACTCAAGAAACTACTAAAGACCGCTAATTAAATAAATATCGCAGGAGTTTACAACGAGTACGTCTTCACCGCTTGGGCTCAGTGTTCAAGTTACGTAAATATTTTATTTTATTTTTGTACTAACTAAATAAAAAAATCGCACTATGAATCCTTGTGCCAACCATACCAGAGTTAATATATAGCTGCGAGTAAATTGTTAAGTGACAGTCCTTACAGGATTTTAATTATAGGTATATAGGGATGATGAAAGTAACCAAGAATCACTAAAATGGTGTATTCATCTAATAAAATAGGACACATGGATTATAAATAACGTATTAGTTTCTATTTTATGAACGTGATGAATAATACTTTTGCTATAATGCTAATGGGGTGTGTCACTAACTTTTTATCACGATAGATGGCGCATGATAGATGGTACCTTATATACCTGTCAGTTGCATAGAAAACTTGTATTTTTATTACGAAATTTATTATTTTCTGGATATTATGCAGAAATGAGCAGCTTTAAAGTGTACAAATCGAGATTTCCAAGCGAAAGCAAAGATATGGTGATCTCAAAATTGCAGTTCTATTAATTCAACCTTTTTTTGTTTTAAAGACGGTGTTCGCTTACTTAATTCGTCTTTTAAGGTAGGTAACGTTAAGTTAAAATACATTTTTCTGTTATAAAAATGTAAAACTACAAATAAATTTAAAAAATGATAAAAAAAATGGTGTAAGCAAGGTACCAGTGCCGCTAGCGACATCTACAAAAAGCTTTGCCTGATACACCCCATTAAAACAAAAAACAGCAAATTTGGCAGCCATAAGTCTCTCTCTTATGTAAATATATACTTATAAATAAATAGGATACTGCAACTTCACGAGCGACGAATAACACAGAAATGAAATGAACACTTAAGAACAAAATAGTTTACTGACCATTGTTTATTTTTGTTTTCTTTATTTTGTCAAAATTAACAAAAAAAAAATATGCTAAATTCTATCTATATCTATGTTATTCTGTAATGTTTTGTAGAAGCCAAAAGCAGTATAGTTCGTGAAATCGCGAAATATTTTTTTTATTTATTCAGTGTGGTGCAGGATATATTAACAACTAAACACATCAATATGATTTTAGTGTCAAATAAAATGTAATGGAGACAGCTTCCCAATATACTACATAAGTAATGCATCTCTTACATGCTCAAACTGTTTCTTTACTGTACCATTTTATATAACTCAATTTACGTATTCTATTACTTCAGCGCAAACGTTAGATTGTCAAAATAGTTAAAAATTACAGCCTTTACAATATTATGTTTTTAATAGTTGTTGTGTAATTCTGTATTTGTTTTATTTTGTAAATTTGATATAGCTTAGTTTTCCTTGCAAATTCCCTTCTCAGTCAGATTAAACATTAACTAACTGGTCACTGGAATTAGCTATGCTGCTGGTTTTCTGTTAACAGCTCCACTTTGCAGCTTCCACTAGCTGGAATATAATATTTCAAAATAATTTAAATAATGACGTGTCACAAATAACTGTAATAGGTTTACGTGAATGGAGATATACTTTGATGTACAATAAAAAATGTCATCAAAGCCTTACATTTTTTAAAGTTAGCCCGAGATTTGTCGATCATATCTAAGCAAACGTCAAAATAAAATTATCCACTATTACAATTATATTGCAATTGTCACCATTGGGGTTGCAACTTCAAAATCATTTGGAAAACGTAAAGTAAGTATTATCCACGTTTATAATAATTTTAACAACATTTATATTCATCAAAATAAGAATATATATTTACATCAAACATAGTTTTATGACACACATTCATTAATTGTGACAAATATAAAAATGTAGTCTGTAGTGGAATATATTTTTTTATAGCGTTTTACACCAGACATTTACCGTTATTTAAGGCATTATATAACGTTTGCGCTTAAGTAAAGGAATAGGACTGCAGGTACCAAAAATTAATAATCGTTACATCATTTTCCTTTACAATTTAATCCATTACTCAGTTTACTGGTGGGTTTAATTTGATTAGAGATATACCTTTTTGACATGGTTCGTTGAAAAAATTACCACACTAACGTAGTGGGTCGTGCACCCGATACCCACGCTGTCTCCTAAATAGTGTGACTGAATCATGCTACAGGTTGCAAATTGGCAAAAACATAATATTATGACTGCGTTGCAAAAAAGTTATAACTTGTGTGACACGGAAGAAGAAATAAATACATAATTTAGGCAAACATATTGATAATTAAAAACTATAAAATTCTTGGGTAAATAGATACGAGTAATGATGTATCCTGAAGATATGTGTATAAAACTAAACCAATATTCATATGACTTATACATGCTGTCTAAGGTTGTAAACCAAAAGGCGCTGCTATCAGCATACCATGGTTATGTTTTATCTACATTACGATACGGAATTTTTTTTGGGGTAACTTTTTATACACAAAAAAATGTACCTGAGCAATCTGCAAAATATCTAGTACGGATAGTTGTAAGCCATATTTTAAATCATTAAAATTATTAACGTTGACAAGTCTGTACATCTACGAATCAGTTTTATTGTAAAAACGGATCCTGGACTGTGAAAACCATCTCAGAAGCAAACGTCATTAAAATATAATATGCCTATTAGTTAGCAAGCTTTATTTTAATTTTAAATTATTTATTGCATCAAAACTTAAAATTAGGTACATAGGCGAGTTTAATGAGGCATTCTCTGACAACTAACCTTTGTCACATAAAAGTGATTTAATCATGACGGCAAAAATATATAATAAAATACCGTTCAAGACTACAAAAGCTAGAGTTAAGAGAAATTAAGAGAATACTTAATTATATACGAATCATTCATTTTTTTCCTGACAAAAATTAGACGTTTTTGGATATGTATATTATTATTAAATTTTAGATATTAATAATATTGTCATTTAGTATTTATATATTAAATGAAATTCACAATACGCCTTATTGGCAGAGCACTGGTGCACCTTTATTTATAACACCTGTTGTGCACTGCTGTGGTGCACGAAGGAAGGCCCTAGAATTATAGCAACTAAGAAATTCTTTACTGGCTTAACCAAATTACGACTTCCGTGGTCCTGGTGGAAAACACAAAATTTATTTGTGACATTTCTCGAGTCTGGTACGCTAGTGACTTTGACGAGCTTGCCACTTGTAAGTGTTAACTCGCTCCTTACAAAAGCGTGGTTTTTGACCACCCCGCAAGGGACACACAATCGTGATGATAATTTACTTTTTTATTTAACAAAATTAATGTAACCATAATGATGTTATGACATCCACTGTTGGAGACGGGCCTATTAGATATTTCTTGGGAATTTGGCCCACACTTGCCACAATGCAGCGCTAGCCAGACGGGTTGGCAAGGGGCTATATTCAATAAAGATAAAAAGATATATTTGTTTAAACTTAACCAGATATGTATGTACGTATACACTTATTTTATTTTATTTAACTAAATATTATTTGTAAACAGTAATATTTTTAATTGTAATTTATAACCAAGAATAACGGCTAACTTCCATAACACAAGTAGCTTGGTGTGGAGTTAGAAATCTTCTTTAATACACCCTTTGCACAACTAACAAATAGCCTTAAGTACTGTATTAACACAGTGTATCATTATGAAACTGTTGTACTGATGCAATAAAAATATTATTATTATTAAATGAAGCTGTAAGTAATATAATATTAAATAAATATTAGTATTTAAAAAATAATATTTATTCGAAGTTAATAAAATAAAAAATATATATATATATATATATATATATATATATTTAAAAAGTTGTGTCATTAAAACAAGAACCTTTTCGTATCGTGTAAATTATCATTGTAGAAATCTTTATTGATTTTCCTAATAGTAATGTGAAAAAAGTTTATTTGTGATAAAATCTAAAACAAAAGCTTTCGGCTAGAAGTTACATCCATTATTATTCAGTCTAATGTCAAGGTTGTCATAATTCAAATTTGGTGGACATTTTTATTGAGAAAGCTCTAATATACCTAATATTTTTTTTTTTGACATATTATAATATAATTTTAATACTATATAATTTTAATATATTCATGACAAGGCAAATTTACAGCCGCTTTAATTAGTTTCATATTTATATTTTTTGACAAATATTTATATATATATTATTATTTCTGACCATTGTACAGCTGCATAGAAATAATTTAGTTTTATTTCAAATATTACTGTTGTGTATTAAAAAATATATGTTATTTTGATTATTTTTTTCTCTTTCCTTTGTGTTTAATTTCCCTACTTTAACCCACAGTTATGTTTCTTGCCTTATAACACTCTTCAGACAGGACAAATTTTACCATATATTTTTCTATTTTACCATACTTAGTTATTAGTTCTTGTACTTGTGTTTGTAATCTTAAGACTTAGCCGAAATCCGGTGGAAAATGTATGGCGGTTAATAAAGAATAAAGATAGTTATAATAATAATAAAAACGCCAATAGGCGTAAAAACAGAACATTAAAACAAAGCTAAACACCCTGGGCTGGCACCTGTACTGAATCACCAGCCCAGGTCACACATTTTAAAACATAGAACATAGGTTAAACAAATATTTTCAACACAGTTATTGTTTGTTTTTAAAGTGTAAGAACAAGTCTTAATATAACACTAATTATCATAGTATATAATAATAATAAAAGTATATGAAGTAAAAAACAGAGTTTGTAGATAAAATTAAAAATGTTACAGAAGTTTCAGAGGAAACTAATATCAACGAATTTCAAAATATAAAATTTAAATGGATATGTTTAAAACAGACATTATTTAGGGTAAATAAAAACAAATTATTGGATTTTAAAATATAATGAGTAAGTATAAGTAAAGTATACCCAAAGTATGATCTAAAACGCTGGCATAAAAAGTAAAGTATTATTACGACCGTATCTCTTGCTCAGAAAAAGCTTTATATTAGGAAGCTAATTTAGCCTTTGCGCATTCAGCCTACTTTACTACCGTACCAGAATCGAAAAAAAAAAATTAAAATTAAATAAATGATTACGTCCTGTCCAGAATCAAACACGAACAAAAAACGCAACTAGAGATAAATGTATTTAATAAACCCAACAAGCCTGACTTGGAGCTTTCTCTATCTTTTAATAATAGCGATTACATCGCGGAATTTAACAAAAACGTTGTACATAATAATAACAGACAACCACAATGGAAAACATATCCGTATGGCATTTTAATTTCCGCGAGTTGCGTGAGTGACGACGTAAATGGTAAATAAATAATCAGAAACTTACTTCCGGTTGGCATGAAAGGGTTAATGGGCATAGTTATGCAAAAAAAAAGCATTTAAACCGCAAGTTTAAGATATTTAAAGCGCTTACACACTTTTTATAAAGCTTGAAGGCAAACAGGATTTAAACAACACAAAGTAGAGCATCTGAAGTCATCATCTTCCGAGTATCAGGTAATGGCAAGAAAACTTTGAATCCAATAAAGTAAGACACACAGTTAAATTGGCTCAATATCCACTTTCGCAGGTCAGCACATCTTCTTTACTTCCTATAAAATATTATTTATAACCCTATAGCTACCACATATCTTAAAACACACTTTGAATTTCTTTGTGATTTGCATGACTGCCCTCTTCGTTCTTCTCATAACAACCAACTCAAAATCCCACCTCTTACTTCCAGCAGATATTCAAATTTATTTATTGTATAGGCTGCTCGTTAGTGAAACAAGCTTCCAATGACCATCAGACAAGCTCATTCAATTCACATCTTTGAAAAACTGTCTAATACTTTATTTTTAAACAAGCAGAACAATATATTTTAACTTCACGAATTTCTACTTCCTAATAATATATAAAGATACACAAGATAGGCACAAAAATAAGGAAAAGCATGCTACGATGGTTCGGGCATGTTGAAAGGATGAGCGAAGAAAGATTGACGAACCAGGTATATGATGCGAAAGTTGTGGGTAAAAGAGGCCCTGGCAGACCAAGACACACGTATCACGATTGAATAAATGAAACACTAGCTGAAAGAGAATTAAAAAGCCTTCGTAACAAAAGGGCATGTATGAAGAGGTTGATGAATGTCGATGAAGCGAAAGAGGTATGTCGTAATCGTGTCAAGTGGCGCTCAATTGTCTCTGCCTACCCCGTAAGGGATCTGGCGTGAAGATATGTATGTATGTATTGTATGTATACACAAGATCTGTCGGACAAATGTTCATTGCTAAGGCTGCACAGAAATATATTAAATGCAATGAAATAATTATAAACAATAAGAAACATGCCAAAAAAGCGTTACATAGCTCCTATGTTGTAATTGGCCCCAGAGCCTTAAATAAGTATGTCCAAGATCTAGGAGGTAACAAGATAGAAACATTATTACATAAAAAACTCTTCACTAGGTTCAAAAAATGACTCAGTCAGAGGGATTACACGAAAACTCAAAATTGACATTCCGAATAATGGGTAACCAAACGCTAGACTAGACCTGTGAAATAACAGTGACAGAAGCTTCATTTATATAATATAAATAGGGAAAACAATGTAAGCATCAAATCTCAGCTAACACCTATCAATTTCAACTCTAAACATCGATGCAATAAAGCTCATGTTGGAAACATTGTTTAGCAACTTACTGCCTAACTTGGACGTCCGTCGTTTTGCTTGTAAATGCGGCTGAGCGCATCTTTGGTACAAAACCGGCATTCTAATCCGAAAAAGGTAATCCAATTTGCACACGACACAGAATACAACACCGTCTAATAGTTATTGTTGTAATCAATAATAAAATACAGTAAAGATCGCGATACGTGGTGGCAATCGGCACGGCCGGCCGCGCACTGTCCACGCCGACCACTCGTACTCTGTACTTATAGGCACTAAAATTAGTTGCGATGCTACGGCCCCATGTAAAATTCAACCCCGAAACACAGGGCTTAATCGCAACACGCCATCGCGATAGCTATGAATATTAATGATGATAACACATGTGTACTGAAATAGACACTGCGGGGCTCGGAAGCCTGTACAATAGCCTGAACTATACTTTTGCTAAGTCAAAACTATTTTTATTAACGTTAGACATGCGTGTGTTACCTATTTTAATTATGTGATTGATAATAAAATGATTCTATATCCCTGCCAGTGGAAGTCTAAGTAGCAAAGTGGACAATGACTAAGCTACTAGCAAAAGAATAGGAGCTAAGGCAATAAAAGGTCAAGAACAAAAACTTTAATACTATAACATAATGCTGGAGCCTTCGAAGTAGCTGAAAATACAACAAAAGCTTAAACACCGAAAATAGAAAGTAGAAAACATTTACGCGTATCCCCAAAAACAAACAAAGAGCCTACATTTTATTGTCCCTTAACTGGAATAGAACGTTGAACTGCGGAGGCAACGACCACACGAGTTTAAATAATAAATCATCTATCAACAACCTCATCATACAACAGAATAAGGGCGCTTATTCATATAGACACCTAATTAAGAATGTCCCTGAACTTTCTGACTAGTTATTCCAAATTATGATTTTGGATAGATGACACAGGTAATCCCATTAAAGACTAAACCACAGTAAAACTACATATTTACAAAGCAATGTCTAATAGTATAACAAATTATCAAGTTAAATATCAGTAAATTGGTACTATATGTAAAACAAGCAATAACTTTCAGGAAATTAACGAAGAGATATAAAACAACTATAGCTCAATAAGACATTTAGGACATAGTTAAAAACGAACAAGTAACCATTAACGTTAACGTAACTTTTTGGTTAAAATACATGTGATTGGATCACCTAACACAATGACAAGCAAACGACCAATCACCTAACGTATAATAAAAAATAAACGCTCCTTTAATGTATAAAACAGTTAAATTCTTTGTTTAAACGAAACAATAGATGACATAAAGAAAAGATAAACTGCACTGCTAGGGACTCACACTGATAAAACAAAATTCAAAATCAAATAATTTATTCAGTAAATAGGCAACATTTTTAGCACTTTTACACGTCATAACAGTTATTACTTTTTATATTTATAATTTTATATAATTTACATAATGTATATATTAAAATATTTACTAGTGATTAAAATAGAAACATAATATCAGCTGAACAACTCAATAATAGGTAATGGATTTTTTAAATTACTGGTCAGGAACAGTAGATACCGCCTCGTCAAATTATAAGTATTTATTGAAATTACAATAATATACCAAAGCGTCCTGGCAGAAAGGTCAAGTGTACGACATTCCCTTTGGTTAAGTTCAATGTATGCACGGAAGAAATTATTTAAATCAAGAGCAATCATTTAGGGTGAGATTTTTTTACAGATTACCTCCATTCTGAAAGGATTAATAGAATAACGAACATTTCATTGTTGTTATATGTGAGGTTGTAATTTGTTAGCTATGCCAATTACTTAATATGAAGAGTAGGTACTGTAACGGGTACATGTAGGTTACAGAGTTTTATTTGCATTTTAAGAAAGAATAGTATTGTCAATATTCGACAATGACAGGGTTGATGGGTTTTTGTTTTAAAAAAAGAAGAAAGAAAGGAAGATCGGGGAGCTCGGACCGAGAGGTCGACAGAGCGAGTATTTTTATAAAGATTAGAATTAAAATAATAATTAGTTAAATTCTCCCGCGTAATAGTGTCCCTCGTAAATAAGTGTTTAGTTTTTCCACTTATGTAATTATTTCTAAAATATAAAGTATAAAAAAGTTTTATGCATTTTCAATAAAAAAAGGAGTTCCGTAGAATCCTCTCCGTAACAATTAAAAGCAACTACATCCAACCGCAGGCGTTGGATAATCATGTAACTGCAAAGGGCAGGTTACAATACATACATAGGAGGATAGCCCAAATGAAATCATTTAAAGAGCAATTAAATATTAAAAAGTAATTTATTTTTATTACTAAAGGCGTGTAATCATCATAACTAAAAAAGTTACAAGCACACTACGAGTACCAATATCCAGAAATATAACAAAAAATATTTAATCAAATTAAAAATATTTTATTCGTTTTTTTTTATCCTTTCAGAAAGGAGGTAATCTTTTTAACATAATTTCTTTCAGTTATACATTAAACTTGATCAGAGTGAAGGTCGTGCACTTGACCTTTCTGCCTGAAAGCTTTGTCATAATTATTTAAATTGTGTTCTATCAGTGTATGGCTTTTCTGCTTTTATGTTTATATTGTATTGTTTAATGTCCACATCAGAATTTTAAAGTTTCCAAGTAAGTGTTGACGTAATTGTTAGATGTTGAAATAAGACAAGTTTGGGAAAAGGACTATGTTTTTTATTGACAAAAAGTCTAATTTAATGCTATAATTTTCGAACTTGAAAACATACAAATTAAATTTACTGTGTGACAGCGTCTTGAATGAATATAGGGCAATAGAAGTGAGGAGAGCCAATAGCTTTACTTTCCTCTTGCCAAATTCTAATTATGCAATCAATGCGAAAGGAAACTGCAATGCAATCAATGCGAAAGGGAACTGCATTCCAATCATGATTATAATATAATTTATTAAATTGTCAGTATATTCTTTGTTTTATTGACCAAACTGTTACTTTATTTTTTTATTTTATTATATTCAGGATCACAAACATACATACACAATAAATTTGTTTTACAAACAATGTTAATATCTGCACAACCAGCTTCAGGAATCCAAATGTTAAAAGATAGAAATGTAACTCATTTGTTGTTTTAAAACAATAATAAAAAAACCGATTGGTACAGTAGTATCTACCGTTCCAATCCTTTTAGCACGACTACATAGATATCTCATTACAGCCCCTAGAACATAGCGTCCTAGACCTCCACTGCTAAAGATGGGCCTTCCAGAACTGGAGAATTTGGCCTACACTCGCCACGCTGGCCAGAAGGCTTGGCGAGGATGTAATTATTTTGTTTATGACAATTTATTAACGATTCCACAAGTTGGCGTTAGTGGAGCCGGGACCGACGGCTTAACGTGCTCTCCGAGGCACGGGAACGGTGGTGTTGTAAATCTATGACAAATGTACGTAAGAAAAGTGTATTTCTCATTGGTACATGCCTGGGGGGTTTGAACCGACCTTTGTAGGATTTAAGGTACGCGTTCTTATAACCGAGCCACCACCGCGCATACCTAGATATATACCACTTTAAATATCTCTTTCTTCTGAGGTTAACATTTGCAAGAATTGAAGAATTTACCTTAGTGGCATACGTTTACCCACAATTTTTTTTTTTATGTTTAGTTAGGCAATATTTTACTGTAAATAGACGGTGCGTGGGGGGTATAGTTCACGAATACGTACGGAGCTACTGGGAATGAGATAACTGATTTTATTTACTATCTGTCGGCAATCAATCAAACATATTATGATATATTTTATACAAAATCAATTAATATTCTAGTATAGCTTGTAAGACGATCGCGACCCAAAGCATCTTTAGCTCACAGTTCTGAGAATTCTCTTTGAACAGACTCAATCTGGTTGCTATACTCCAAATTCAATATTGTTGATTACACACAGAAAGTTAATTCTTAAGAAAATTATTTGTGCAATAAAATCTATGTATTCCTATATTATGTTTATTGAAATTTGTTATTGTTAGAAAGCCACAAAACCAGGAACAGATATTTCAAACAGCATGTTGCCTCCCACAGAACTTGGCCGAAGCGAATTGCTCATGCATAATTCATGTAGCTTCACGATTTAATTGTACTAAATGCGAAATTACTAAATTATAATGTTATTCGTATTACTCTAGAAAATAATTTAAATCGACAAGTTTACCAACAGCGGCGTGAGGCGGAGTGCACAATCGTCCGAAAATGGATAACGTCTAAGATTGAATTCAAAAGCTTGGGCATTCCGCCTAGCCTATTTGACATAGTCTATGATGGGAATAAGCAGCGAACTGACTAACGTGAGTTTTGCCTTGTGTATAAATCAAATCAAATCAAATCATTTATTTCCTTTGGTTGTCCCAAACGACACTTGGATATTGTCAGTACATTTTTTCATCATAGTTTATTATCATGTAGAATATAAAATAACCAGCAGCTACTATAGGTAGACCCATCATATCAGCTATACCTGTCTTCGTCTTCGACTAAAAACTGTTGCCATAAACAAGTTTTTGCTTAAAACTAGGTAGTTAAAATTAATTCGTGGCTGTAAAAAGGCCGTGTCAGCTTATAGACTAAAATAAATTACACATGTCAGGTTAATAAATTAATTCGTAGCTCTAAAGAGGCTGTGACAGCTTACAATCTAAATATACATAAAAATTGTATTAAACTACAATATTTATGTCAATAAATGAAAATTCGTGGCTGTAAGGGGGCCGTGTCAGCTTACGATCGAAATAATAATAATTATTATAATTGGTATGTCAACTTAATACATATTCGTGGCTGTAAAGTGGCCGTGTCAGCTTACAATCTAAAATAATAAGAATGAATTATAGGTGCGATGAAAGAAATGTTAATAGTAGGATAAATTCAACAACATAATTATATATACTTACATAATATACTTTTGTATATACTGTAATATCAATATACTATGTAGGTACATATATTACCTTTTATAATTATAGTATTATTATTATTTCTATAATTGCACCTATAATTGTTCAAATTTGTCCCCAAGGTTTGGCTGTCAGAGAATGTCTTCGGGCATTAAGTCCGCCTTTGTACTTTGTGCAATAAAGTTTTTAACTAAAGAAATAAAAAATAAACATACACTTATTAAAATTGTTGGGAGCCATATTGAGAAGGTGTGTATGAGTCTTTTTCTAAACTATTCAAATAGAACTATTAGAGTTTTAAATTTATTTACTAGGTTTAAGATTAAAATAATTAATTCAAGCCGGCATAGTGTTAGGGACTGATGGCAGTTACGAGTATCTGACTTCAGTTGCTAACATTCATGGACCTTGCGCGCCACTTACCATCAGGTGGGCCCAAGGTCACATGTCGTGCTAGTATAAAAATAAAAAAAAATAAAAAAATTAAAGGTTTGCTACGATGGTTCGGGCATATAATGCGAAAGTTGTGGGTAAAAGATGCCATGGCAGACCGAGACTCACATATCACGATCAAATAAGTAAAACAAGATGCACTAAAAATCCTTCGTAACAAAAGGGCATGTATGAAGCGGTTAATGTCGACGAAGCGAAATAGGTATGTCGTGATCGTGTCAGGTGGCGCTCAATTAACTCTGCCTACCCCGCAAGGGATCTGGTGTGAAGATATGTATGTAATATTAAAATCGTATTAAAATGGAAAATAACCGTTTAATTCGCACGCTCGTCCGCAAAGTGTCTTATTTGTTGAATGACCATTGCCTCGGGACATTCACCTTACTGCGTGAATCATCAACTACAACAATACTGTATTCCAGATTAACTTTTACCATATTGTCTATTTATAAAAATGTAAATAAATGGTTTCAAGATGTCATTCTAAAAGCCACCCACCCAATCATCGATATAAATAAATAAAATTATTAAATTATTTATTTCGCGCAACTATTCTAAAAACATATTTTATATAAATTTATATACTCGTATAACTGATATACAGTATCATCACGACCGTATCCCTTGCGAAGTGGTCAGAAAACACGTTTATTCAAGCGTATACACATTTAGCCAACTTTACTATAGGCATATCATAACAAGTGGCAAGCACGTCGATATCTCGAGCATACGAGACTCGAAAAAAAAATTAAATGATTGTGCCCGACCAGGAATCGAAACCGGTACCTTCGCGCTTAAATCTACGGTATCAGCCGCCAGGCCACGGAGGCAGTAACTGATATATATATAAAAAAACGTAACTAAACTAAATCGCAAGAGTCTATTAAGAGTTCCTAATCGCAGAAACATTTAAAATTAGTAAAATAATATCTTGCCCCCAATATTTGTGGGTTTAAATAAATGAAGACATTTTAACATAGATTGAGGCCAAATCATGAAAATCGAAGTACAAGGAAACAACAGTTATCCTTTGTGAGTAAGTAATTCGTGCAATAAACAACATTATTAAACGGTATACAATTACGCACACTTGACCCAAAATGTATAATTTATTTTAATTGTCATACTGTACCGAGAAATCAGACAAAGGTGAGACGAACTTTTTAAAAAATGCTGGTAAGTATTACTATTGGTCAGAAACCACATATCAAATTTATTTATGAATGCCAATCAGGTCCTGAGGGTAATAGCATAAACGATCGAGACAAAAATACCGTTTTGGA
This sequence comes from Tinea semifulvella, assembly GCA_910589645.1. Taxonomy (NCBI): domain Eukaryota; kingdom Metazoa; phylum Arthropoda; class Insecta; order Lepidoptera; family Tineidae; genus Tinea; species Tinea semifulvella. Next base: position 12,063,694 of record OU342597.1, read on the forward strand.
CATACGAGGGTGGTCTGAAAAGTTTCCGACCTCAACGTGAAGATGGCAGCACTCGCCAATAAAAGTCAGGGAATGTAGTTGTGCATCTTCTGACAGGTACTCACTAAAGTTTCAGTCATTTTAGACGCGCATGTGGTTATTAGACAGTCGTTTAAGTGAGTCGATGTGAGTATTTTTGTGAAAATGAAAAAATCGAGTATCGAGCTGTCATAAAATACGAGTATTCTAAATTGATTAAATGTTGGACTAATCGCAACTTAAATGGCCTATAACTTAAAATTAAGTAAATATGGATATTTTTTACTCGTTCAATTATTGTGTCGAACCCGGTATCTCAGCGTCTAAATGTACGGTCTTAACCGCTAGACAACAAGACAACAAAGACGGTACAAAAAAACTAGTTAAACCAAAAGATAAAATATTTTTGGGGTATAAACTATACCTGTGTGTTCTAATTGGTTTTTTTTTTTCTACATTTACGAGTATATTAATGTTTGCCTCTAAATATTATAATCACTACGTGAGTACGGGAACAGGTTGAAAAACAGCGTCGTGCATGTGTACTTGTACAAATGCACGACAACAGCTGACACCTGATTCCTTTTGTCACATTTGTTCAATATAATAAGACTGTGTAATGTTTTTATGTGACAATAAATGATTTTTTATTTATTTTATTTATTTATTTAAATGATTATTATATTTTATTTATTTATCTGGAACTCCAACAGCATAACCAAAAATACAATAGTTTTTATAATTTTAACAGGTCTTTACGCGATTTACCTTAGAGACATATTTAAAATTATAAAAACTATTATGAATATGCGCGAAAGTTTAAAAAGTTCAAAAATGCAATATTATCAAATTTTACACAATAAATAAGGCCATGAATGGGTTTACAAATTATACACAAAAATATAAATCCACAGTGAAGACAGATTAAGATACTGATTACACACAGACAGATTAAGATTTTGTATAGTACTGAGCACGACATGTCGCGGTCACACCAGTCACAGATGACTGACATCAATCCCAACCTATGTCTGCTTATTAATAAGTTTAAGTAAATCATACTACTCGTAGAATTATTATTCTATGTTGATTATAAACAAATAATAAAAAATATAAACCGCTGTTTTTCGACTATTTTTGCCGGAAAGGGATTTGCAAATATTTGTGTCACTAATACACAAAGACAAGACCTATGTGTCACCAAAACAACTTCGGGTGACACACGTCATGTTCTAGTTAAAATGCCAAATATAAAACAAAGACACACATATAGCTAAAACGATGTTACTGATTTAGATAAAGACTAATTTGTGTTATACAAAACATGGTGTTAAAACCAGTGGATCCATTGCCTCAAGTTTTTGTACTTTGTAATTTTTGATATTACAGTGAAGCAGTTTACTGGGACCTTTTTTTTAAACTTAGAGGCTAATCATCTCACATCTCACTCAGTTTCCCAAACAGACATGATTGTTGTCTTATATAAAGAGGGTCCCATTAGCAAATATTCATTACAGCCCCTAGAACACAGCGTCCCAGACCTCCACTGCTGGAGATGGGCCTTCCAGAACATATATCTGGAGAATTTGGCCTACACTCGCCACGCTGGCCAGACGGCTTGGCAAGGATATAATGTAAATAAATAAAAAACTCGCCATCTAGTTTCCGTGGTAAGCTACGAGGCTTGTGTTACGGAAACTAGATGGTTGATAAACTACATATTATACTTTATTTTTTTGTAAATATATACATATTATACATATAAACACCCAGACCAAGACAAAATATACAATGTAAAACTTGCCCCCGGTGGGAATCGAACCCACGACCTCCGAGTTCACGGCAACGTTTGTTACCACTAGACCACGGAGGCGGTCAATTTTTCTAACGATTCCACAAAATGGTATTAGTGTAACCGGGACCGACGGCTTAACGTGCTCTCCGAGGCACGGGGACGGTGGTGTTGTAAATCTATGACGAATGTACGTAGAAAAGTGTATTTCTCATTGGTACATGTCGGATGGATTTAGATTTGGAGGTACCGAGTTCGATTTCTGTTAGGGACACACTAATTTATTTGTGATATTTCTTAAGTATGATAAGCTAGATACATCGACAAGCTTAGTAAAGTTGGCTGGAATCCCCTAAATAAGAAAAATAAAAAGCTTGGTTTCTGACTACCCTAGAAGGTACGGTCGTGATGATTCTATACTTTTTTACTTTTACATTCTGTCAGAAGGAAGAAAATTAACATAAAGGAAACAAGCATGTCGCAATATTGCAGTTTTATTATGATAAGATCTCCAAAGGCCAACCTCCAGCTGTGATTGACGGTCATAAAATATTTTGTGCATTCATAGAAAAGTTTGGTTGAAGCTAATTTATAAAAAGTGGGATAAACTTAAGTAATGCGAAAAAGTTTTTAAATAAGTTACATTCAAACGTACTCCAATAAATAAGATATAATTAATTTTAATATCACAGAATCCCAGACGTTCGCTGCTAAAGACTCCTAACTTTCTTTAACAACATATTTCTGAAGAGCTTCCCTAGTTCGCCAGACTGTTTGGCCTTAATTGTTATTATAATCATTCATCATTACAGCCCCTAGAACACAGCGTCCTAGACCTCCACTGCTGGAGATGGGCCTTGCCGAACATATTATATCTGGAGAATTTGGCCTACACTCGCCACGCCGGCCAGACGTAAACAAATAATTATAATATTATTTGTTTATCATTTGATATAACGGATGGCCAACAAATTTAAAATTCAGATATTTTTTTTGTTTATTACAATATACATTATATTTTATATTATTATATGTTGACCGCCTCCGTGGTCTAGTGGTAACAAACGTTGCCGTAAACTCGGGAGGTCGTGGGTTCGATTCCCACCGGAGGCAAGTTGTACATTGTATAATTTGTCTCGGTCTGTGTGTTTATATGTATATATTTACAAAAAAAAGTATAATATGTAGTTTATCAACCATCTAGTTTCCGTAACACAAGCCTCGTAGCTTACCACGGAAATTAGATGGCGCTGAGTGACCTGTCTGGAAATATTTATTATTTGACTTACCTTTTGGCGCCACTGGAATAGATTGTCTCGTCATGTCCTAGAAAACAAACAGGACATTAGTATTAAGAATATAACAAAACTGAACACCAAATACCACTATACAAAAATACGAAATACGACGAAGTAAACCAAATACAACTATAGGATGAAGCAACTGAAATATAAATAAATAAGAAAATATATACAAAATAGGAAACCTAATGAAGACAACCCAGGTGCTAAATTATTTGTTACAGTGTGGTTTCCTAAACCAGGGCTAGTTAAGTCGTGTCTTCTGTCACTTTTGCCAGGAATACGGCGCAGTTAGTTTTACGGAGCTAGGATAACAGGTTCGTAGGTTGACTTAACTGTTCTGACTTGTTTCAAGTTAGGGCTATATGCCAGAATAGGATAGGTTTGCCTTTAATGTAGGATGCCACCTGTGTGGACACCCTGGCGCCTTCGCACTTCTCTTTGACCTCTAAGGACCCATGCTGCATTACAAGCAAAGAACCTCAATCGGCGGAAATACAGCCAGCTTAATGGGAGATGTGTTTTTGCGCCGTTTGGAGTTGAAACTCTCGGGCCGTGGGAACCAAGTGCACAAATTTTCAAGGCGTTGTCAAAACAGCTCGTCATCACCTCGGGAGACAAGAAGGCTGGGCAATATTTGGGCCAAAGGATCAGCATTGCCATTCAATGTGGCAATGCTGATTTAGATAAAGACTAATTTGTGTTATACAAAACATGGTGTTAAAACCAGTGGATCCATTGCCTCAAGTTTTTGTAATTTGTAATTTTTGATTACCGTGGGAACCAAGTGCACAAATTTTCAAGGCGTTGTCAAAACAGCTCGTCATCACCTCGGGAGACAAGAAGGCTGGGCAATATTTGGGCCAAAGGATCAGCATTGCCATTCCATGTGGCAATGCTGACAGTATCCTTGGCACTTTGCCTATTGGCAGAGATTTGGAGCATTTTTTTTATTTATAATAATTATATTTTGTTTATGCCAGTTAATAACACATTTGCTATCATAGCTTCGTAGAATTAACCTCGTGTAGAATTTTCAAGATAGATAAAACTCTTTACAAAGACCGCGTTTTAAATGTATTTTCTTTATAGATTGTGTTGTTCTTAAACTAAACACAAGCTTCCTTCATGCTATTTACGCTTCAGCATTCAGGAAATTGCGCCACGTCTTACCAAAGTCAAAGTAAAATATCATTATTGACGTAAACCTATCACAGGTATTTGTGACATATTACAGTATTATCGTACACATATCATAGTACAGTCTTCGAAGACGAAATCTTTTAACCAATGCAGTTTTAAGAGTTTACCAGAGACGTGGACACTGACAAAGATTAAGATTGCTCAGCTAGCTGTAGAGATTTCTGTGATGGATAGATTGAAACGTTGACATAACCAAATTTACGACAAATTAAATTAGTAAGGTGACATGGTAATAGACCCGAAAAAGGTCAGTGGTGGGGGGCTAGATGAATGTAGAAAACCTTAAGAAATGGCGAGCCTAGGGAGAGGACTATAGGGTCAAATACGTAAAAAAATATATGTTTTTTTTGACAGTCCGGGTCAAATTTGATCAGATGGTATATATCCAGATGTGGAGAGACACAGACTGATGATGATGAAGCTGTACAATATAACACATAATGTACAATTAAAAAATACATCAATACTACCCTGGGTAGTGTTGATTAAGAACTGACGGTTAGCAGAGTATTTTAATTCATAGTTATGAATCTGAGGATTTTACTATGTACCTACTTACTTTCGGCGTGTTCTCGTAGCAATGCTATGTGTACGCGATAATATATTTTTTATATAATGAACCAGCGTACCTTTTCCTAAACACACAGGCACAGAAATACGTGACCCAATAGTTTAACTTTCCAAAAAAGATTACAAACCTAGTTAAGGCTACGAAGAGATAGTACCATGCGGGTGCTTACATTGCATTGGCTAAGGCTGTCGAAATACTAGCATATTTTTTTAGATAACATCGTTTTTTATACTATCCCCTACCTACCTATTTTATTAACGTTTTTATCCGTAATATTTATGTTACCATTACGTCTATTTACTACACACTACATTTATTTAAGCAACAATAGGGTTAAAGTTTAAGTTTGATGAATGTTGACGAAACGTATATACAACGATGATTTTTGTTTAAATTAACGAAATCATTCGTATTTTAATAAAATAATTTTAGAGATAATGTAACGTATCAAACATTAGTCAGCGTGAGTGGTACTGTAGTAGTGATGTCACTTAATAGTAAATATTGTAAACTGCCAAGTAAATCTGTTTAATTGAGTTCAAAATTAATAAATTGTAATCTACTTTTTGTGTTATGTTAATGTCGTAAATTAGTTGTTTATTTACTATTACGTGACGTCATCCGACAGCCATTTGCAACTGCAGCGTTTCCGAACGAAAATACAAACACGATATTTAAAAGTAGATTTTGACCCCATAAAAAGTAGTTTTCTAGGAATCAAAGTAATGCTTAACTACGAGTATCTTTTCCTACACGCAAGGAAAGGGCGTAAAGATAGTAATGATTAGATTGCTCTCATGTGAAAAAAAATATTTTTGATAAATAAATTTAATTATTTGTTAATAATTAAATAATAATAAAGTTATATATACAAAATATATATATAGAAAACATGCAACCCCTAGCGTAAAAGAAAATTGCCCAACAAAGATCTAATCAGGACTTCAGAAAGTAGACCGTGATCATAAAATTAGGCCGATCACTATCTGGTACGATTTATTATTTAACTGCAGCAATGCAAACTTTTAAATACAAATACAGTCAAAAATCTTCAAAATAGCTTTTTTTTTTGTTGATTACGTTAACCAATAATATCAAGCCACGTCTTGGGAAGGGTAGGTCTGACTGAATATCAGAAGGAGGGCGGCCATAATTCACTAAGCCGCGCCTAGCCTAGTTTGCATTAAGCAATTACACGAGCGGTGGTGAACTGGTTGTAAGAAAGCTTTCCTTACAATAAAAAATAGGTCCTCATTTGAATCCCGGCATGTACCAATGATAAATACATTTTCCTCGTTCCCGTGAAGAGCATGTAAAGCCGTCAGTTTCATTTGATTAATGTAGGCCAAGTTCTCCAGATATATTTTCTGGTTCAGTCGATATTTAGGATTCTTGTGTGTAGATTGTGATGATGATGACAATATCCAGTTCTTTTTAGTGGCTACACTCTTAGCACTCGGCATTAATGGCACGTTTATAACGAATCATAGCCATTTCTTGCAGACTGCAGCTTTTGGTGCACTCATGTAGGTCATCCAGCAGTTTAATCTGGTCAGTCCATCTCATAGGAGACCTAGCATCCATTTGCCATCGACTTTGACTCGTTTAGCTACGAGCGCTCGATGGATGTTTTTCCACGCCGCGCATGTCCCAGCAAGGTGATTTTTTTTTTATTGTGCAGTTGAGAAAAAGCGTTGCTTCCCAGTTCTTCTAGGATGAGCTTGGATTTGCAGTTACTATAATACATTTAGTTCAATAGTTACATCATGAAAGCATGCAGTTGACAACAATGAAACATTGTTGAAGCGGCGAGGCGCTTTGTTCTCTACAGAATAACGCATTCGATGTGCATGTCATTCAGGCCTATAGTATACAGGGTGGAATTTAAAATAGTAAGTGGTTAGCAAGCGTTTGTATTTTCAGGTTATATAGTGTGTAGACAATACTAGTGCATTAAGACTGATCACTTGTCCATCATTAATAATTTAAAACTTTTTACAAATGCATTTTTGTTGCAGACACCAAATGAACAAACAGCTAGAGCCAGATGGATGGTTGTTTTTTTAAAATTGATGATATGCATCATGAAACAAAAAAAAATATCAATGAGCAAAAGTAAAAACAACAAGAACTAGAATTCTTGCACATGCTCAATTAATGTTTAGATCGCGCGAACGAGTGCTCCATGATCATTCGTCAAAACTATTTTTTTTTTTTTTATTTTGGCACGGAGTTTGAGTACCATCTGTTATTAAAATTTATTACAATGCTGTTTTTGTTATATCATATCCAGTGTGTATTGCGAATTTCACAATGGACCGAAACTTCTAACAAAGAGTTTGTCTTGAATTTTGCGTCGCCAATGGAATTTCGTGTTCAGAGTCACTGAAAATGTTAGTTATAAAATAAATTTGGATGAATAACTAATATATTGTGTATTATTCATCTTTTTTTTATTTCTTGACAGTGTTACTTTACTTATATCTTGTAACATTGTAGATTATGCAAAATATCCTAGTCTGTGTGATAATTGATTTAAGAGTGAAGTCTAAAATGTGACTAAAATTTTACATAATGGAAAAAAAATTACATTATGCTTTAACATGGTTAGACACGTCTATTACGTTGGCATTAAGCGAGAAAGGCGCGACTTCGTTCTGGCGTCACGCCAAAAGACAATTTACACTTTTTCACTCCTAAAGGCTGCCTATCCATAATAATATCACTTAATAAAAACCACGTAATAGTATCACTTTTTGTTTTTATAAGTACAGTTCATGTCTGTAAGTGTCAAATTCTAGCTATTCTTCTCGCAATGAAAAGACAATGAATTTACAATAAAAAGAAAATCTCCAAATACACATATTTTTTTATTTATTAAAGCAGTGACATGTCATCCTGCAGTGATAATCTTGGTGGGGGGGTATTTTCATGACATTTACGACCACGGTATACTCGTATAAACAGCCTAACCCGGCAACCCTATAGATAGATTAAAATTTTATTTTTAAATAATGTTTTTTGTGGTAAAGTACAAATTTTACCTTAAGATTCATCATTATTATTAGTCCGAGGCGCTCGCCATTGCATGGTATCTTTTATCTATTGGATTGAATCCCTCTACAACCAGTTGTTCATCTTGGTGTGTTGATACAAATTACAAGACCTTACGTTTCATCATCATCATCATCATTATATGTGTCCCTCTCTCCACCGCTGGATATTGCTTTCCTCAAAGACGCTGCTATTTATTTAATTCTTAATTATTTTTAGTTATTTGTAGATTCTGCTAGATTATCTTATATATTCTTTAACAAATTATAAATAACAACAAAAATATCCAATTCTTATAAAAAAATACACCTTATTCATTTCAACGAAAAGACAAGTGGATATAATCAGTAGGTACCGTAAATAATTTAATATCAATTTGTGTCAAATGTAACCAAGAAACCAGTGCTTTAAGTGTCCTTACGTGATTGATTGCTATACAAAGTTGGTAGCATAGTAAATAAAGCAAGCAGTAGCACATCATAATATCAGTCGAAATGTCGACAAGCAGGCCTTATACCCTAAATATGAAATATCAGGCGCGTATCTCTGGCACAGAAGTGATGATATGCCTTAAAAAACAAATAATACCATAAACATGTTACATTCGTATGTAATAATAATAATAATAAATATTTCCAGACAGGTCACACAGCGCCATCTAGTTTCCGTTGTAAGCTACGAGGCTTGTGTTACGGAAACTAGATGGTTGATAAACTACATATTATACTTTTTTTTGTAAATATATACATATTATACATATAAACACCCAGACTGAGACAAATTATACAATGTACAACTTGTCCCCGGTGGGAATCGAACCCACGACCTCCCGAGTTCACGGCAACGTTTGTTACCACTAGACCACGGAGGCGGTATTAATGTCCTGATATTTTACAATGGTAATCGGAATCGTATTGGTGCGACTGAAAGTTCCAATTTTATGACAATTTCAGGCTAACCTTAGCAACTAGTGAATATATTATAGTTGCCATTTATTTGGCAAATGCCAAAATTATTTAAATAATGATATTTCTTATCATCGCAATTTGAGACGATGGAATGGTTACTGCTAATAAATTATTAAAATACAATACCGATTTCATATATTTTAGATATTGTTCTATTGTGGAAATCTATTTAGACTCTTTGACCCAAGAATAGTTTATTTATTTATTATTGGGAAAATTTACAGCCTGTATATTATGTATACAAAAAAAACATCTGACAAATAAGCCTTACAAATTTTCTAACAGTGAAAATTTGTAAGGCTTGTTTGTAGCATTTTGTTTAAAAGCAAATATCCTAATAGTTGTGCTACTGCTTTTATTCTATGCTGTGTTGGTGGAAAGAAGATTAAAGAATCGTGAATATAGGATACTAAACAAAGTACGTATACCATACAAAAATAATCATGGAATTGCACATCGGTCACGGTAAGCAGGTCAATCGATTCGATTCTCAGTGTTTAGATGAAAAATCAGCGTGGCTATTGTATATCTCCTATACCTATACAGGGTATATAGAATTACCTAAATTATCTAAGCATTTGACATCATCAAACTAACTCATCGCGTTTGAAAATGGATTCATTATCAATATTTAATTAAATGCGATAAACGCAATGAATAGATTGAAGCCGTCAAGTCTAATCATCCGTGTTAATAAGGTACTAAATCGCCCAACTGAATGTTTCAATGATTTTTTTTGAGTAAAGATCTACCGTCACAAATTATGAATGCTGAGGGCTAATAAAAAAAATGTTATAAGTAGGTACTTAGTTTGATTCAGGGACTCAATATGAATAAAGTACATAATAAATACAAAGGATACATACAGTCGAATTAAAAAGCTCCTTTTTTGAACTCGGTTTTAAAACACATATCAATGGCATTGCTCATAAGTTGTGTCGGAAATTATTTGTTTGAACCTTTGGACAGAAAGAAACAAATCGATCGATTGCAATTAAACATAGTCATTATTCTAAGTAGGTACAGCCAGCAAATTGTACACTGGATCATATTCTGACTGAATTAATTTCAGATCATTACAGGCCGAATTTTCGAAACTGTGTCTCCTTACTTCGGGTTTCTCAATGAAACAATAAAATATCAAACGTTTAAATTTGTGATTGGTTAGCTTGTCATTTTGTTGAGCCAATCACGTATCTTATAACTAAAAAGATAAACATTCGATACCTTATTCATGCTTTGAGAAACTGGCGATTGGGCGTTTACTTTATATACATAATTATCCAGCATCATTTTATTTAACTGTACTTATATATTCGTAACCAACATACAATTAACAATGGGGTGTATCACTGCCTTTTTATCAAGATAGATGGCGCATGATAGATGGTACCTAATATTATTATACATCAGTTGCATAGAAAACTTTTATTTTTTTCTTGATATTATACCGAAGTATGCATCATAGTGCACAAAACAAGGTGTTTATCAAGCTTTCCAAGCGATATCAAAGGTATCGTGATATTGAACTTAACGTTCTAATAATTCAGCCTTTTTTCTTTTAAAAAAGCATTTCACTTTCTTAATTCGTCTTTTAAGGCAGGTAACGTTAATTAAAAAAAAAAACACAAAAGCACAATAACATAAAAATGCCAAAAATGAAAAAAGGTACCATTGCGCCAAGCGACATATACAAAAAAGTTTTGCGTGATATACCCCATACAGAAACAGCAGAAAAAGCCATGTGGTAGCAACCAAATCGTAAGTGTGAATAATTGCAATGGAAAACAGAAACATGTGTGGGCACCGTCAAGTACTAAAGGTGGGTCGACATCGTAGCAAACGAACACAACACGAACATAGATAGATTTGCAAATATAATATTAAATGTAATAAAAACCACAACACACTAAATAAAGAGTGTTTCAAAAGGGTCATTTTATGCTAATAGCTTCGCCACATAATAAGTATACTATAGGTATATTGTGGAATAAAAAAAACTTTATGAGTAAATAAGCCCTTGTGAAAAGTCGCTCCTGAAATGATAGTCGAGATTAGTCAATCAGCATAAAATATGATTTGTCAAATGTGGCCAAATAAAGTAGGTAAATCACTTGTTTAATAAGAAAATTTAACCCTATAGATATATATATATTATTAGGCAAAAGAAACTAAGGGCCGGTAACTGAATCCGTCTTTAGTGGCATTTGTTCACTTAAATACAAAAAAGGCCAAAATTTACTTAAGTAAAGAAGAAAGAAATATCTAAAGAAGGATTGAGTCAGACGAAGTTACTAACTCTGCTAAAGCCAAAAGGGTTAATATAGTCATTCTTATCTCAAATTAAAAAATCACATCATATACTAGTAATGAATTGCACAAATATAATAAAAATTGATAACAAAAAAAGCTTAAGCAAATTATCAATAGTTAACCAAGGCGCAGGCTTCAAACTTCTACGTTACGTGTTATGTTCGTTTGCTGCAATGTAGATACGGCTTAAACTAAGGTGTTTGAGTGGTTTTTGTACCGATCTGGAGTTGCGAACGGGCAGGGTGTGTCCAGTTTCCCCGGTCGCCTCTTCTGCGCCTTCTCGGAGAAATCCCCCGTCGTCTGATGAAGAACCCGAAGGATCCTTCGCGTTACAATCAACAAACCTCTATTACACATATTAAACCAACCTAATTTTTTCATTAATTACAACGAAATTTAAAATTTTCAGCTCTGAAATTTTAGTTTCACTCGTAGATAAAATTTTGTTAAATTGTGGGTTGAATGGATTTTACTAGAGAATGGCTTTAATTTAGAATTAGTAAACACTTTCAGAATTTATATAAAACTTTAATCAAACAGTCTGAATATCTTTATTCACGTAAACATTTGTGACACGTCATTAATTAAATTATTTTGAATGATTCTACTCCTGCTAGTGGAAGACTAAGCAGAAAAGTAGTCAAAAGAGTAAGCAGTTAGCAGAAGACCAAATAATTAAATTTTAAATCATAGTAAATCGCTTACATATCAGAATTACAACACCTTTCTTAGCATTCCAATGGCTCACATTAGTCACATCCAATAATAAGTAACTAACGACCGCTTCAAAAGCAAAACACTTTGAAAGTGAAAACTTTGAAGTGTGGAAAATCGATGAAGAGGTGTCATCGAGACATTGCAGGGTAACCTTTGTTGTCTATCTTATTCTAACTAACACATTTATGCATATATATGACAGAGAGATAATTTACGACAAACTTATTGGTATTGGTAGGTCGCACATCAATCATCATTATGTCGAACCGGTCAGTCTATGTTTATAAACAACGCCTACTTCACTTTCAGTTACTCTGATTTTAGTTTGACTTAAAAGAATTTAACGTTTATGCATTCCACTCGCTCGCACAATCTAATATTTTAAAAGATTTTCCAAATCTAATTGTACTTTTGAAAAATGTAGCCTATTAAATCTCTAGGAAATAAATATACGGACATTTGGGCATATTTTCACTTTCATATACCTGATTTTAGACATAGAAAAATAGCGAAAACATGTATAACTATTTTCCTCTATTAAAACAAATATATAAATAATATATCTTCAAAGTGTCCATAATTTTATTTCCAAGAAAGTTGAGAGACTACATTTCTCAAAAGTTCAATTATACTTGAAAGATCTTTGAAAATTTTGGAGTATGCGAGCAAGAGGGGTGCAAAAATGTTAAACCCTTTTAAGTAGAAAATATCTAAAAGGGTAATTTATGTACCTACAATTTTGTGATTAAAATAATAAATGTAAGTGTGTGACATGCGCGAGCACAGCGTTGCCTTGGTAACAGTGCACATTGAATATAAATCTAAACCACTGCAATCTACGTGCTTTACTAGTGTTCAAAAAATGTTCACCTGCCAACGGACGATATATGGGAACATATCTACATTGTCCTCTATCGTGAGAGTGCTTCGAGCACGACGATCCCACTAATTAGCAATTAAGCATCTCGAGGTTCTCACCTCACTGACATTGTATCGATACACAAGCACACATTCGTCTATCGCGGAAATGTAGCAATGACTGTAGGGCGTCGATTAGCAACGTGATGGCACCAAACAATGAGGGTGATCGCGGGTTGGTACGCGGAGACCTGACCTGCGGCGACTGCCTTACCAAAATCGATAACAATTACACTTGATTAAACTTAAAGGTTACGCGATTATAGAAAAACTTTTTAATTTGAGTCCGTAAACTGTCAGAGCAATAATTTAATCATTTTCTTGCAGTTGCAGGGTAATTTTTTGTAATATATTTTTGACATGCTCGTTGTTTAACTTATATAATTCCAATGAGGAAATAACATTATATCACACTAAGAGCATTGTTTACTGTATATAAGTATAAATGACATTTAAAGTATAAACCGTATTTGCTTTTGATAAATAATAACTGTGGATTTAATAAAATTATATGATATCTTTAACCAAGAATCCTAGTGATAATGACGTATCAAAACATCCTAACATACTTGTCATAATTTAGAATTTAATGTTTGCGACAAAATTCTGATTACCTTTCTGCTATCAATATACTTTTTTTTATTTAAAAATCTGTAGAAATTTTTATGCTTAATAATTTTTACTTTTTTTCCTAACTCTTACCATAAATTAATATCCACAAAATAACGAAATTACTGCCCGTGTTAGCTTACTACTAAAACTTGACTATAAGGTGTGGCCTGTGTATTACACTATGATGGTGCATACATACTGAAGGAATTGGGGCGGCTTGACCTTTCAAGAGCTTCATTTTTATTGCTCGCAATAGAGGTGGGAAATTGCATAAAAGTTTTTTAATGAAGGCAAGGCTTGCGCATGACGTCAGAAGTTTTAAAATATATTAATTGTTAATTCATATTGTATTTAACAAACCATTAGTTCGTGATAACTATTTTTGTCGACTGTAGTTGCTGTGGATAATTTGTGAACGTAATTCTATCTCAAGTGTAAAATTTGAAAATATTAATAGATTTTAAAGACACATCTACTATTATCAGCAGTACCTAGTATATAAAATTTAATGAATATATAATTAAGTATGACCCTATCTATCTTATTATCATTATTTAATTATTTTGTTTCTAGAACTTACCCTGGCTAATTTGTTGGGCGTATGCTGAAGGTGAGGGGTGGGTTCCCTGGTGGCCACACACAGCTCGGGGTTCAGGGCAAAGATGACGTCCATTTCCACTTCCTTGCCCTTCGTCTCTCCTCGCTCGTACCATTCTACCGTCACGGACCGCGCCGCGAGGTTCACGCCAGAGATGATGGCCGTGTGGACTCGACCTGAAATTTATATTTAATTCCTTACTTAAAAACAAAAGTACAGCCGGAAGGAGCTTTATCTGTGTATGTATCGCCTTCGCGTCTAATCCACTGAACGGATTCTGATAAAAATTAATCTTCTGCTAACAGCTTATTCTTTCGACCACTTCGCTGCTTAGTCTTCCACTAACAGAAGTATAATAATTCGAAGCAATTTAAATTATGACGTATCAAATTTGTTTGATACGTCGACACATGTAAACTGATGGGTTTTTGCAGACTTTAATTTATGATCGCAGCAGGGTTAAGCAACTAGTACATAATAGGAACGGTGCTGGCACATCTAAGAATATTAATGTCTGAAACGGAACGCGATATTCATAGATAGAGCAGATGACGGAATAACTAAAACAAAAGGAAACGACTAAGCGAACTAAATGTATGGGAACCGATATCGCCAAACTCACACAAATGCAATTATTAAATTTTTAACTTTTAACATGTCCGAACCATCGGAGCATGGCTTTCCTTATTTTTGTCGCAATGCTTTCTTTAATACCTACCCTTTTGCGTATTTCGTCATTACGTATGCGGTCCGTCAAAGTGACGCCGCATATCCGACGCAGTTTATGAATGAATAGGTGTACTGGCTATAGAACACAACTGAACTAAACTAGTCCTTCTCTTTGCGTTTTTTGGCTTGCGAAAAGGTTTGCGGAATATCGCAAACGGTTGGCACACGTGCTACGCCCACATCGCACTTCTAGCTATTTTATTAATTCCGTGGATCCGACAGCCGATAAACCAATGCACGGATAAATGGTTTTTAGATACTCCAACGGTCATGTCACGGTGTGATAGATATCAAATTGTGTTTGTATCTTAGAACTTCAGTCAGGTGAACTTTATGATTTTGGGGGAAAAGTAGAACCTTCATCAAGGACGTATGGATGCAATAAAGATCACGAGGGTGACGTAAGTCTAACAATATATTCAACAAAATAGCATAATGATGATTGTGTTAATTTGCTTTTTGGAGTTTTAGTTACAAAAATAATTGTTCAGAAACTGTACTTTTAGACAGTGAGACAAACCAAAAATAAAAATATCGTGTGAAATGAAATGATTATGCAAATTGATACAAAATTATGTTGCATATAATTTGAGTAACATTAATATTCCAACTGTAACAACACGCTGCAATTAAGTAACTTTGTACATTTATTATTTCGTATGAAGGTTGATGTTAGGCAAACACAACTGCTCATACAGAATGTACAATATACATTCATTATTAATATAATAATTAGTGCTAAACTAATATCAATTTACATGCTAAGATTTGGTGAACCATAAGGTACTTCATATATGTAAATTTCATTCATTACAGTCCCTAGAACACAGATTCTTTGACATCTTTACTTTTGGGCCTTCTAGAGAATTTGGCATACACTCTGTCCAGACGAATTGGCGTGTCAACTTAAATGACAATATATTAACGATTCCACAAGTTGGTATTAGTGGAACTGATACCGACGCGACGGCTTAAAGTGCTCTCTGAGGCACACAGTAGTGTTGGAAATCTGAGAAAAGTACGTAGGAAAAGTATTACGTAAATTACTTATCAGATTCATCATCGGATCATTTTGGATTGGAAAGCGTTCTTACAACCAAGAAATTAATATAACACATTTTAACTAGAATTAGTGTTAGGGATAAAGCCTAACAGTTCGATATATTCGAGTAAAAAGCTGTGATTTTTGACAGAAACTTTTTTATATAGTATTAATATATTGATAATGATGAAATGGATGTAACCTAAAATTTTAAAACTGAAAAACATCCAAGTAGTTATGTTTAGCATACCGTGTACACTGCCCTTGGGTTGCAATTCCGATTTTATGAATTATTGTTTGCGCTTGATATGTATTAACTGATATGTAGTAACCTTAAATAATAAATAAAAATAAATAAATAAATGTCCTCAATATCACCATTACGTATTAATTTATAGGTAATAAAACATAATGTAAGCCATCTGTGGTTTAACAGTGACAGGTTCAATTCCTGGTCAAATACACAAAAAAAAGGAGGAGGAGGTAATGTGTCAAGCATGTGACACCCTAGAGACATTGACATTGCTATGATGGGTCTATAGTAAAGATGACTAACAGCTGGTTGCAGCAAGACTGATTATCTATGACAATTTTAACGTATGCCTATGCGGCACGTTACTAATCACGTGGCGTATATCTAAATGTTAATCATATTTTAATTCAGCCCTTGGTGTAAAAAAGCGTGGTCATACTATAAATATAAGCTGAAAAGAGACCAATATTTTTAACCCTTTTGTTCACAATCTCCAGTTTACCTCCCGTAAACAAAGCTTATTCGGGATCGTCGGGACAATAGAAAGGGGGGAGGTAATGCGTCTGTCTAGAGGGCAAGGTCAATGGCATTGTCAAAGTCGGATATAATATCCGTATCGTATAGCAAGTCTATACCTAGCATTGAGATATGAAATACTACGTATAGAGAGGCTAATACAAACAAAAAAGGTATCGCAACTTGATGATCTAAGTAGATATATTAAATTACCCTAGGCTTGCAAATATTTCTTTAATTTATTATGATTCCCTTTTAAATATTTAAAAAAATATATTGATAAATATATAATTATAACACACACATACGCTTGATGTGTTTAGGGCCATTTGCGACATTATGATTCTTATGTGATTTGATTCTTTATTATTAGTATACCTATATTCTGTTTGTATATAATTTAAAATAATGTAAAACATCGATTTATTGAAAATTACAATATTTTTTTTGTTAATCAGATTATAAATTTTATTTAAATGGTGAAATTTAATTTAATTGTATTGCTTTGTTAATTAGTATAGCTGTTATGGATTTTCTTAATACATAAAAAAAATGTTATAAATACATATGGTTAAATAATTACACAACACAAAAAATGTTAATACACAGTGATATTAGATATTAGTCAGTATTAAATTCTGGTTGTGGTCAAATTAATATTTATATTTCAAAGGGTCGTTTAAAAATTATTGCACAGAATAATATACATATATATATGATATATATATTTTTTTTTTTAAATTAGAACTTTAGTCAACGTCTTCTTAAACAGATTTTTATAGATATACCTACTATTAACTGCCTCCGTGGTCTAGCGGTTAAGTTCCTAGATTTAGACTCGGAGGTACCAGGTTCGATTCCTGGTCGGGACACAATAATACTTATTAATTTAAATAATATTCAATTTATTTGTGATATTTCTCGAGTTTGGTACAATAGAGATATCGACGAACCTGCCACTTGTCATTATTGGCCTATCCGCGTCTTTAAAAAAACGTGGTTTCTGACCACCCCGGAAGGCAAACGGTCGTTGATATTTTACTTTTTACCTACTATTAGTGAGATGACACTATGAATTTCCAACTGTTTTTTTTTGGATTATCAATAGTTATTATCAATAATATAAAAAAATTGTTTTCTTATTGTCTTTATTAAACTATAAAGTATCATCACGACCGTTTCCCTTTCGGAGTGGTCTGAAACCACGCTATTCACATTTAGCCAACTTTACTTCAGGCTAATCATGACAAGTGACAAGCTCGTCGATGTCTCCAGCGTACCGAACTCGAGAAATATGACAAATAAATTAAATATTCTTAAATGTATTTATTTACATTAATACATATTTTTGTGTCCCGACCAGGAATCGAACCCGGTACCTCCGAGTCTAAATCCACGGACTTAACCGCTAGACCACGGAGGCAGATGTCAAGTAACTTTATATTTGAAAAGGAAATTACTCAAATACAGTTAACTAAAAAAAACTCAGCTTTTTGCCCACTGGTGTAAAGAATAGAGCGAAAGCACTTTGTCATCGTCTTTTGTGCCACGACCGAGTATCGAACACACAACCGTCGCCGTGGTTACGGTCCACGGTTAGACGAAAGTGGAACGAACCATCGAAAATATTTGGCAATTGGTAATTAACATAACAGCCAATAGTTAGAACACACTGTTGGAGATGGGCCTTGTAGAACTTCTAGAGAATTTGACCTACACTCGCCACACTGACGGGTTTTCGAGGGTCTGATGTCCAATTGTGAACAATTATTAACTATTCCACTAGTTGGAATAAGTGGAACCGGGACCGGTAGCTTAATCTTTTATTTATTTAGGTACAAAAAACAGTTAACAGACAAAACATTTAACAAAATACAGTGCAGTAAACAATATCAACAATAAAATACAGAAAGACATTAATATCTAAATTTAAACATAAAAATAACAATTTGGCATACATATCTTATATAACTAAAATTATATATATATATATGTATAAACCCAAAAACAATAATAATATAATAGTAGTAATAATAAGTATTCTTAATAACATTAAATCAAACAATAAAATCAGCATATTTATTGTAACAACGGAAGGTATTCCAAATACCATCAGGATTTTATTTTGACTACAACAAGATGAAGATATGGAATCTGTAGTGTATAGTTTTATAGTTATTATATAAATTTAAGTTAAGTATTATACCCTCGCAAACCCGTCTGACCAGCGCAGCGTGACGAGTGTAGGCCAAATTCTCCAGAAATTTCTGTGATGATGATGAAGTTTTATAAATTATATATTTCAGAATAAGGTATTCATCTATGACCCTTGTAGTTGCCCGAAATAAAGAATTGTTATTATAATAATTAAGGTGCTTTCTTCACGGCAACGGTGGTGTTGTAAATGTATGACAAATGTTTCATTGGCGGTTCGAACCGATCTTTTTTTGTATTTTAGATTTTTAGACAGAAGACAGCAAGACAGTCTCCGCCCTCTTAATGCCTAATGACAAGTGAGGCTCGCGGTCTCCTATCTCAGTTTCAGGTTTCGGTATCCTATAACAGATCCTATAAAATATTTTTTGACATATAGATTTATGTTTTTATCTTAAGAATTTATGTACAAAATTGTTACAGTACATAACCAATACACACAGTAATAAAACCTTGTAAGAGTTATTAAAAAGAAATGATAGCTGGCACCTAGCCAAATATGTTGATCGATGTATTTTGTAATGTTTCCTATGGCATATCTTTATTTAGAAACTGGAATACAAGAAAGCTTAAACCTGCATAAATTACAATACAAAACGTCGTATTTGCGTTTAACCCATCACATTTTAGAACTAAGTATGTCACATTTTATTTTACGTACATTTATTTACTTTTATTATACGATAAAGAAATAGAAACATTTTGTTAAAGTTATAAGTAAATTCAACGTCGCTCAGCAAGCTGTGATGATATGCTTCTCTGATGGATAGAATTCGAAAACCAAAGTTACTAACCTAACTTTCAAAATTAGGATTCAAGATTAGGCAGAACCAACGACTGAAAGGGTTCTAAGACCACTAGAAAGGGTACTTTCCAACTTAACTTTGCACCTTGCAACTACTACACTGCACTACCAGCACCCCAGTTCTTGCAAGTTCTCTTTATTGCAAGACCAAGATTGGGCATCACCTTCGGGTAGAATATAGCATCTCCTTTTTTTTTAACTTCAGTACTTTCAGTATTATAATTTTGTCAATTAATTTAAATTTAATAAAAACTTTATAGTATATTTAATCCTTGTAGTTTGATTTGTTCCCATTTTCCCCGTAACAAGTTACCAAGTTTTATAGAGACCACAAAGATGACGGCGCAAGCCTTGGGGGCTACATCCAGCAGTGGAGAAAATTCGACACAAGATGATGACGTTGATGAACAAAATGAAGAACAGAAATTATATAATTTCTATTATAGAAAAATTCAGATCTTTTCAGTAAGGTTTAAATTTTTCACATATTTATAACGTTTTTTTTAATTTTAGGAGTGTAGCCTAATCCTTGACCTAATTCAATATAAAAACAATAGCATTGCTGTGATTTTATTATATACTAGCACGACATGTGTCCTTGCGCCCAACTGATAGTAAGTGGCGCGCAATGTCCATGAATGTTAGCAACTAGAATCAGACACTCATGACATCCCAAAACGTGTGGATACACTTTACTTGGTTTATCGGCACGAACGGTGTGTACTTCCCCGCCCCGGCAGACTGGGCAAATTACCACCATCAGTCCGCCTCCACCAATTAAGTAATATTAGGAAGCTGCAATGCTTGCTTTTGCGACATTTATTTACCGTGCCAGGAATGACGGCATCTCGTTATTAAACTCGTAAACCCATCAACGTTCAATAATTAAATATGAAACAAACATAAAAGTTTATAGGACTGTCAAAATGTCTAATTGATAAAATAAGTAGCGTGTAATAAAAGACAACAGTGTCAACGGCCAGCTTGTAGGTTAATGATTTGGGACAGAAATAGACTCGAGCAACTATGATCCTAAATAGAAATGCATTTCACTCTTCTCAGCGGCGACTAATCTTATTCACAATTTTATTAGCAACCGCGTAAGCTTTTATTAGATGACTTCCTAAATTCTGGCATATTATAAATCATCATCATCACAGTCCCTAGAACACAGAGTCCTAGACCTCCACTGTTGGAGATGGGCCATCAAGGAATTTCTGGAGAATTTGGTCTACACTCGCCACGCTCCTGGCCAGACGGGTTGGCGAGGGTCCGATGTTAATTTTATAATGACATTTTATTAACAATTTCACAAGTTAGTATTAGTGGAACTGGCATCGACGACGGCTTAACGTGCTCTGCGAGTTGTTAATCTATTACAAATGCACGTAACAAAAGTCTATTTCTGATTGGTACATGCCGGGGGGATTTGAACCGACCTTTGTAAGATATTAAGGAAAGTCCGAACCGAGCCGAGTAACAATGTTAGTAATGCACTTGCAACCGAATCAAATGACCGATTACATTTTTATATTTAACACAGATAAAAAACTGTTATCGAAATTGATTGATTAGCAATACAAATACATCACAAAATATTATATTATAACAAATTTATTTAAATAACATAAAGCAAGTGACCCAAGCCAATTCTAGCACGTCCTGCTAAGATTGGGCGATGTTTCCGAGACATACGAGTATGTTCAACAGTGTGATGATGAACCATGCAAGACATCTTTTTGTAGTTTTCAAATGTATCATAGAAATTAAATGTTTAGCAGTACATTAAATGTTGTTACTAATATACATAATTGCTTTTTAAGGCATTTTGTCAATCATTTTACACGAGCGGCCTATGGGTTTGCTACACGCAGAAGGCCTACAACACTCTGCGCGTGCAATATAATAACGCTTTTAGGATACTGTTGGGACTCCCGAGATTCTGTAGTGCCTCCGGGATGTTTGCTGAGATGCGCACGGATGGCTTCGCCGCCATCATGCGTAAGAAAGTATCATCCCTGATGGCGCAGGTATGCGGGAGTCCCAAAGCATCCGGAGGGTGATTGCGGGCAGTGTGGGGGGGGGGGGCCTATTGCGCAACACTGGACTGCATTTTTCGTATAATAAGCGTTTCATTAAATTGTATGAGTTAAATAATGAGGGCAATAATAACATACTATTTAATCATAATAATAGGTATCAAACGATAGCAGTTAAGACCGTAGAGTTAGACGTGCATGTAACGGGTTCGATTCCGGTTATTTGTGTTTCTCGAATCTGGTATGCTAGAAACATCAACGAGCTTGCCGCTTGTTCATGATGGGCCTATAGCAATGTTGGCTAAATATGAATACGCTCATTTAAAAGCGTGAATTCTGAACACCTCGCAAGGTATACGGTCGTGATGATACTTTACTTTTACAAACAGCAAAACTGAAAAAAATCATACTGTTCGTAGTTGTGTTGACAATGTTGCAGTACCAATGTCATTGCCCTGTTTACCGCGTGTTTACAATAATTACGCGATATTTTCCCGTGTTTCTCTCTGCCACGTGAAATTGACTATGACAAATGACATAAGAGATCGCGTGAGAGGAAAACGATATACTGCTAAACTATCATCACGACGCGGACGTTAGGGTTGGTCAAAAATTACAACTTTAATATTACTAAGTAGTAGAATTACTCACGCAAGTGTATAAACTTAAGATTAGCCAGCAAAAATGATTTGAACGATTTTTTCATATTTTATTATTAATTTGTAAACTTTAAATGTTTGTACGTGAATATCATCAATTATCAATTGGCGCGGCCCCTTTTTCCAGATAAACGTAAAACATAATTTCTCAGTAGTATAAAATTACAACAATAACAAATGGGACAAAATAAGATATTCAAAATCAAATTGTTTAAATTCAAATGCGACCGGACGCCATAAGATATTACGGATAATATAAGATAGTATGAGATGAGATAGGCCAATACAGTAGACAAATGAGACTGGACGCCATAAGATATTACGGATGATATAAGATAGTACGAGATGATATAGGCCAATAATATACAATAGACGAGATGAGACCGGACGTCATAAGATAATACAGATGATTATGATAGTACGAGATAGGACTATTAATATTAGGTTTTATGTAAAGTAAATAAATAAATATTTCTGTTAGACTTTATCTAATAAAGGACGCTGCAGAATGGCAAACGGAAGTAAGACGGACAATTCCTTTGTCATAAAAAAATTCAAACGAGAACCGATAGAAAGCAGCAGCACCGGATGGACCAGGGTGGAAGGAGACGTCTTGTCCAGCAACAGATCTACGAGTTTGAAGACGAGCGCTTGGCTGAACTTGACGAATGGGGATGTGCTTGAAACTAGAATGCCTACAATCATAACATAAAACTACCTTGATGGAGTGCTGACATGCGTGTAGTGTACATGTATCATTACGGCCAATATTGGATCTGACAATAAAGTATAAGAAGTCGCTATATATAGCTGCTAGGATATGATGATGAAACGAAGGGAACCTCGCGGAGGTATGGCCCTAAGAAATTGTAGTTATGCCCTAATCAGGTTAAACAAGAGGTCAAGACATATCGGGCCCCATACTGAGGGCCCTTTCTCCTGTGAGATATTGTAACAATTCCAAGACAATCTAGAAAGTACCACGCAAATTAAAGCCTAGAATTGCAAAGAGAATGTCTTACTGTCACAAATTGAAATTATCCACTTTTAGTTTGATAAATTACTCGAATTCTCATAATCAAATACAAAATTAAGAATAGTTTATTGGAATTAGCATCTACCTACAGCCCGGCTAGCGTAGGCTTCCTTAAATATAGCTGGCTTTTAAATCTAGTTTTAACGCTAAAACGCGTAATTAGCGTCAAAGTCGCGAACCCAAGGATTACTATCTCGCGGCGACATAACATTTTAGGCCAAAGACAAGTAATTATTTTTTTTGTTCCCTTATATCCCAATTTGGTATTTTACAAAATTCGTTGACATTATACTTAATAGATACGAAAAACATAGAGATAGCGTTGAATAAGTAGTTTATATCCACGTTATTCACATAGATTTCATTGTGTCCCAATGTATATTCTTTTACCACACAACACCATTTTTTTATGTAACCACCACCAGCCGAGCACGTTATAATAATATTTGATGGGTCTGTCAAAAGTCCAAGATATTGGTTTGCCATGTTCGCAAAACAAATGTTTTTTTGACTAATTTGGTGTATATTTTATTTATTTATTTCCATGAAAATGTACATAACAGATTATACGTCTAAACAATACATATTTCATAATAACATTAAAACACAAGTGACTAGATGAGTGAATTAATATGGCTCCAAGTACTTTAGGACAATGTTTTTACTTTCCACATCCGTTGATGCGAACACATCAAAATTCTCATATATTGCTGCTATCCCATGCTCTACCCAAATTAATAAACTTTCATTGACATTTCAACCTTGATATATCGAACTTTTTAGACGTATATGCTAGAGGGACAGTTGTAGTTATATAATTTACTTGTACATTACATTTTATGTCCCAGCTTTTCAAAGGATCGATAAATATTTCACTTCAAAGCTTTTTGTATAAAGCTAATCTACACAATAAAATAGAATAACATTGTCAGCTACTGTATTTACAAATAGTGAATGCGATAACGGTTGTTCTGAACTAAATAAATGCTTGTTTGGCAGTAACTGGCGGCGGACACTACATGAGTAACCCACGCAATGTGCGTTCGAACACACAACAAACTAATAAGAACTTTCTGTCTGCGTCAGCTGAGCCTAAACTTATTTGATCGAGAAGGGGGAGTCTTATCTTACAGCTTATTAAGGCTCCTCTATAACAGATATTTTATAAATATAATAATAAATAAAAAAAATATATTTTTTTTTACATATATATATCGCAAAATGTATATTAAATGTAAGTTGATATTGATAACATGCAATTACCAATATAGTACAACTTTACTAGACTTGATAGCAGATAGGGCTTGCAAATATTTAAAAAAATGGTTTTCGAATATTCAAATATTTTTCGACTACTATTCGAATTATTGACATAATTTAGCACTAGCATAATTATAGTATTCTTAGAATTAAAATATTAATAAAATACGACGAACCAAGCATTATTTTACAAGTTTTGAAAGATTACTCAATTGCCTCCGTGGTCTAGCGGTTAAGTCCGTGGATTTAGACTCGGAGGTACCGGGTTCGATTCCTGGTCGGGACACAAAAATATTTATTAATGTAAATAAATACATTTAATTAATATTTAATTTATTTGTGATATTTCTCGAGTTTGGTACGCTGGAGACATCGACGAGCTTGCCACTTGTCATGATTGGCCTATAGTAAAGTTGGCTAAATGTGAATCCGCTTATTTATAAGCGTGGTTTCTGACCACCCCGAAAGGGAAACGGTCGTGATGATACTTTACTTTACTTTACTCAATTGGGAATAAAACGTTGTAATGTCTAGTTTAGCAATAAAAATTACTCTTGTGTTTAATTATTTGACTTCCTCTAACTTCACGGACAGCTATAAGTCTATCTCAGTCTTTCTTGTTCTTTATGAGAATAAATTTGATTATGTATTTATTTGTTTACACACATTACAACACTAGGTTTTTGAAAAGAATTAAAATAAAATTTAAATTCAGCCAATTGCGTGCTCTGATCTGATCTTTTAGGAAACTGGCGCTTATTGTATTGCAAAAACTCCAATACATATTAATCTCTGAAATTAGATTATGTTTAGTTCTCTAGGTACAAATGTGAATGTATGTAGAATTTCGGTTCTTGATGCTGCTATTTTATACAGCCCCGACTTTAGGATTTGTTATTGTCAAAAATATGGCGGCAATGTAGAACCGTTAACATGGTGCGGGTTGCTCGTCTAGCCGGTTGCGATAAGTGACTCATGCGCAGCCTTGTCGTAGCCACACGTCAGAATAACCAAAAAACCGAATTGAACCTTGATACGGCGTTTTAAGAACTAAATTTGATGAATGTATAGTATGATAAGTATATATAGTATGATAAGGTAGTGTGTAATACTTTGGCTGTCATAAGTAGACTTTACTGTACTTGGATTTAACCAAAGCACTGGTGTTTTCTTGACCAATTTTTTTTGTTCATTTAGACAAAATCGGTATGTTATATAATAAGCATTATTATATATTGTAATTACCAGTATTTAATATGATTGGTTTTAATTAGACATATCTACGTGTTGTTGTAGTTAAAAAATTACAATGTTATTATGGTATTGTATATTATCATCACGACCGTATACAATTAGCCGGTCAATATTCGGCAAGCATCCAAAAGAATATTATTTAAAAGATTGGTATACTCACATTACTTGAACAGCTCCCAATGGCGTGTATAAGTGAATAGTGTATGTAGTATAGTTATGTATGTAATTACTATTAGTAATTATTAGTATGTAGTATATATATTATTGATAAATATAGTTATTATTTAATAATGATCAGTCTTAAATACGTCTTCGCACCTACTCCTCAATCTAAGTTATACTTTTTATTGTCCCAAAGGTTGGCTGTCAGAGAATGTCGAGCGGCATTAAGCCAGCTCCTTGTACATAGTGCCATAAAGTTTTAAATAAATAAATCCATCCCGGGGTGGTCGAAATCGCGCTTTTTAAAGAAGCGGGTTTACATTTAGTCAACTTTACAAATCATACTAAGGTTCCTTGAAGCCGTAGGGCTAGCGAGCGAACTATGGTCTAGTGAGATCACAATAGATCAGCAATGACTTGGTGACGAGTAGTCCCACCCTAATAAATATAGACATATAATGACTAAACTCGAGAAATATCACAAATGAAAATTTTGTATCAGGAATTGAACCTGTTACTCGTCTAAATTTAACCGCTAGACCACAGAGGCAAAATGATAATGATTGACACATTGTTGTAATAATTTAAATTAATAGTAACAGTTTATTGAACTTTTAAATATATTTACATGATTTAATTATCAATTGCCAAAGTTATTGCAATGTGCCATCTCTTTTGGTAACGGTATTCGGCGATATCGCTAGTCCGGATAAGAGATCGAAATGACCTCCTTAAAAAAATTCGATTAACCAATAGCGTGTTGTGTCTTGGAATTTAGGAAATAAAAACCTAACTTGAAGAATGTGATTTTTTATCGTATAATTTATTTTGTATGGCTGGGTGATGTTCTTATTTATAAATTAAGGCTATTTTGTACTAATGTGATAACAATCAATTGATATCCAACTACTATTCTCTCTTGGTGAAATGCTCTTTCATATTTAACTTGAATACTATATCACGTCATTTCTATACAACACCACCGTTCCCGTGCCTCGGAGAGCACGTTAAGCCGTCGGTCCCGGTTCCACTTATACCAGCTTGTGGAATCGTTATTAAATTGTCATTAGAAAAGTGACATCCGAACCTCTCCAACCCGTCTGGCCAGCGTGGCGAGTGTAGGCCAAATTCTCCAGAATTTTCTGGAAGGTCCATCTCCAACAGTAGAGTTATAGAACTTTGCGTTCTAGGGGCTGTGACGATGATGATGACTATATTACGTCTGATTGAGTTGTGCCAACACTTTGCGCCTTGCGTGTAAGACATTCTCAGAATTGTATTCGCAAGGTAGAATAGGTAACTTACACTGTCAAAACCCAACTATACGAGTATAACCATAAAATATAATTAAACCATATGTAATTTTAAAAAAACCATGCCATTTAAAAAAATAATCTAAGCGTATGGCTCATCCGATTTCGGGTTAACGTGGACTTCTGGGAGACATAGAAATCTGAAGATGTATGAATTGGACTGACTGGGAGACCATTCATTCGCTTGAGCTACTAAATATGATGCGTTTATAGATTAGATTAAGAACCAATTTCGGCAAAAGTAGTCCGAATGTTTCGTAATAAATTGTGTGTATAAAAATGGCACTAAGCAAATAAGCATCTGAGACCTCACAACATCTTAAGTAACCGTAATGACAAGTGTGGGCGAGTGTTGCAAATTATAATATCGAAAAACACGCACACATAGCGGCACAAGTTATGAAAGATAATCGTGACGTGAGCACTCATAAATATATAAACTCATAAATAAACAGAAATACTAAAACGAAAAGCAAATTAAGGTAAACGAAAAGCAAATTAAGGTAAACGAAAAGCGAATTAAGGTAAACGAAAAGCAAATTAAGGTATATAACAACATTACCATATCTACGTGGTCTAGCGGTTACGCCTGTGGATTTAGATTCTTGGATTTCCAACACAATAATTTATTTGTGATATTTCTTTTCGGTACGCTAGAGACATCGACGAGCTAGCCACTTGTTATGATGGGCCTATATAATATTGACTAAATGTGTGTCAACTTCGTTTAAAAAAAACGTAGTATTTGACCAATAACCAACTGCCTCCGTGGTCTAACGGTTAAATCCATGGATTTAGACTCGGGGGTGCCGGGTTCGATTCCTGGTCGGAACACAAAAATATTTATTAATGTAAATACATACATTAAATTAATATTTAATTTATTTGTGATATTACTCGAGTTTGGTACGCTGAAGACATCGACGAGCTTGCCACTTGTCATGATTGGCCTATAGTAAAGTTGGCTAAATGTGAATCCGCTTATGCGAAACGTGGTTTCTGACCAACCTGAAAGGGAAACGGTCGTGATGATGATGAT
Source organism: Tinea semifulvella (assembly GCA_910589645.1). Classification (NCBI taxonomy): domain Eukaryota; kingdom Metazoa; phylum Arthropoda; class Insecta; order Lepidoptera; family Tineidae; genus Tinea; species Tinea semifulvella. The sequence continues at coordinate 12,092,080 of OU342597.1, forward strand.
ACCATTTGACAACCCCAGAAGGATTTAATTATATTTTTATTACTTAGTACCAATATCTATCAACTCTTTAAGGTTTGTTAAATAATATGTTATTATATATAATGTGTTATGTTTAATAAGGATGCCACTAATACTCGAAGGGAAGGTCACAACCACTCTGCAAAGAGTGTAGCGACTAGTATTTTTGTACCACATAAACTATAGAATACCCATAGTAATCGGACAAAACAATAAGTGAAAATAGATCCACATTTGTCCAGTAACAATACCTATCGATTCCACGATAATGAGCCAGATATTCATGAACTGACGTCAACAAAAGCTCCGACCCAAAATAGAATCAAATGTATAAATCAATAACCAATTACCCCCAAGTAGGTAACCAAGTCTTGGATATAGTTAACTTTAAAACTAATAAATTGACGTCTGATACATATTTTTAAATAAATTTTAACGGCTCAATTTTTATAGTCCGCAGTGGGATTCTATTTATTTAAGCAATAACGTTAAGATTGTCAAAATGTAAACACCTTTATTTAGTTCGAGTTTAGCTAAGCCTTACAAAAATATATTATGCGAATATCAACTCTAATAACGGTAAACAGTGTTCCTTAAAACAGAGTCTCGCTTATGACCTAACCAATTAATAACCGGTAATTGAAAAAAAATGGCATGACTAAGGCGGTATTAGAGTTAAGGAATACTTGAAGCCGGTAAGCTCTAAGGCGGAGCAGAGCTTATTAGATTTTATTTTCCGCTAAGTACATCTCTTCTGTCTTCTATACTACATTGACATAAAATAAACGTGACAAACATGAGCCTGGTTTATTAGACCAAGGTAAGTTTTAGAGTAGTTTAGTAAGCCGTCTGGCCAGCGTGGCGAGTGTAGGCCAAATTCTCCAGATATATCTGGAAGGCCCATCTCTAGCAGTGGAGGTCTAGGACGCTGTGTTCTAGGGGCTGTAATGATGAAGTTTTAGAGAATCGTTTTAGAATAGCTATGGAAATGTTTAAGATCCGCAAAGCCAAAGTGGGAGAATTTAATTGAGCGATTTGTGAAACTGAAAGTCTATTAAAGTGAAGTGGTTGATGTAGATTTTACGATGTTTTAACTGCCGACAGTAAATGTATTAAGATTCTAAATGATTGCTTACGTGTTCTGGATTAAGAGTAATGACATATGCCTTAATAAAGTTTGAGCTATCGCAGCGAAAACTTGGTATACGTATTATGTTTCAGGGACTTTGAAAAATACAAGTACACTTGACAACAGTTATCATAGCATGCATAACTACTGCGTCGGTGAGAAACTGTTTTTAACTCTTCATTAAAACAGTATGTATCTAAACCGTCAGTCAGTGCTGCCACGAGAACATCTAAACACCTGAACACTAAAACAAAATTAACTGAACATATGTTGGATAGTTATTTTTTTAATTTAATATCATACTTACACTGTGCTGCCAATTATTTGGTACCGGGAATGACGGGATAACGTGCTCTCCGAGGCACGGGAACGGTGGTGTTGTAAATCTATGACAAATGTACGTAAAAAAAGTGTATTTCTCATTGGCACAGGGAAACCAGTTTGTTAAACTATGACTAATTAACACTACAGGTATACAATTAGAATATGAACTCGAATAATAAATCAGTTGATCACCAAACAAGGAGGTGCAACAAATGGGTAATAATAATCTCCAAAACTTGAAGAAACATTGATAGCCGTCAAGCGAATTTCACAATTATAAGACGTCAGTTTAAAAATTGCAAAATTTTCTTAAAGACAGAACCAACAATCAAATTCTGTATATCTTTTAGTTTTTGATATAATAAATAGTCCATTGCGCGCCATTTTGCACGGACATGTCAAGTGTTTTTCTTTGAAAATTAATTTACTGTAGATATGGTCAGTTAAAAGTTTTTTTTTGCGGTTTTCCGCGGTGTAAATTTCCATATATGTATATCGGACGTGTTTGGGCGATAATGCGGCGAGCAACTCCAAGGAAAGCATCATATTTTGCAACATCTGGAATTTGATGTTTACCCCATTAACCCATAAAAAGAAACATATATTACGTCAGACTTGGCTATATGAGATAGCCTTCCCTATCATCTCTCATTAATCATACATCGCGAAAAGAGACACAAAAAAACATATTTAATAATATTAAAATCTTAAAATATGACACATAGTAGTTGGTCTTAGTTGCCCAACACAGCTGGACAAGAAGCACAATACGTTGAAGGGGAGCTGGTGACATCATCGCACACGGAACCTGGCTTCGCCCACCATCCGCCTACGACGCTCCGTCAAAGCCTTGCAGCTATTGCAAGTCCGATATAGCTATGCCATTCATAATAATCCAAACGAAATCGAAAACTGACCTAATTAAATAAAATTGGCATAATAAAAATTGTTTGTATTACAAAAGGAAACCTGTTTCTGAAATAACTAATCATCATCATCATCATCAGCCTGTGTCTCTCCACTGCTGGATGTAGGCCTCCCCCAAGGCTCGCCACTTCACACGATCTTCTGCCACCCTCATCCATCCCCCACCAGCGACCTTCCTCAGGTCATCTGTCCATCTGGCGGGGGGTCGTCCCACTCTGCGTCTTCCAGTACGTGGTCTCCACTCCAGAACCCGTCTACTCCATCGTTCATCGGTTCTGCGGCATATGTGTCCAGCCCATTGCCACTTCAGCTTGCTAATTTAAAAAAAACTATCGGTAACTTTGGTTCTTTGACGGATGTCAACGTTTCTGACTTTATCTTTTAGTGAAATCCCGAGCATAGCACTCTCCATAGCTCGCTGAGCGACCTTGAACTTGTGGACCAGACCTACCGTCAGTGTCCACGTTTCTGCACCATACGACATTACTGGAAGAACGCACTGGTTGAAAACTTTTGTCTTCAAACACTGTGGTATGTTCGATAGGAAGATGTGACGTAGCTTCCCGAATGCTGCCCATCCTAGCTGAATGCGTCTATCGGCTTCTTTGCTGAAGTTGGCTAATACTGACATTTAACTAATGTTGAAGAAAAATAACGAAACATAAAGAACTAGTAAACAGACAAAGGCAAATATGCTAAGCTATAAGAGTACCAGCATGATGATTAAAAGACAGAAGGTCCATCGATCATACATTATGTCTCAAGAGTAAATTCAGAGAATACCTAACTGATGCGCTAGACGCAGATCGACTTAGCCGTTCATTGATAAGATATCATAGTCCTTCCATAGTATATAAAGTATGCTGAGTCCTTCTATGCAATGCAGGAAAGACTGTAATTCATCCACGTAATAAATATTCAATATTGAGCAAAATAATGTCATTTTAAAATGTGGTCAATACAAGTATAATGCCAACGTAACTGTTTATGTGAAAGAAATGGCATGTAACAAAAATAAGGTGTCAGATTCTTGTTAAATTAGCAAACACGTTTACACGCTCGTCGGTGTTTAATCTAACCATATTACACACCAAGTCATTGCCTTAAACGGGATGCGGTTTCCGACTTCGTAAATAGAGTACTTCAGATGGCCGTATAAACTCTACAGTAGACCACAAGAGGCCAAACACAGTGAATCTTAAAACAAATGAAGTAAGCGCTATTTTGGAAAGGTAGGAGTGAGTCAGATTTGTAGCTGACAAGTAAAGCAAAAACAGCAACAAGAAGTAAAACTTGTTAATCCACCCATTCATAAACAGGCATTGATCTACTATCAAATAGACTTCAGGTCAATCGGGTTATAGATCTAAAAAACTTATATGATAAAACATCGACTCTTGAATTCAAAACTAAATATTATATGAGTAGGTCGTTTGGTTTTTTTTTTATCCCAGGGAATGTACTATAAGAATAGACCAGAGACTTATAGGTGGATAAAAATGTTAGGAATAGAATGTCCTAAAAACAAACCCGAACAACCCACGACTCTGCTAACAACAAATTTGTTTGGCGATCAGAATTCATTTAAATACTACCGTTTGTTATTGATTTTTAAGCCAGTCAAACTGATGTCCAGTTAATGTAAGGTCAATTGTAAGCAAGCCATAAACTGTGACTTCAATGGACCTTGGACAATATCAAAAATCTATTGAGCACGAACGGTGTGGGCGGTGTCTTTGTTTACGGGAAGTAGATTCTCCGTGATAGAATACGTGCTGCATTTCAATGTAACCTACCGTCACATCCGCAGGGAAATTCATAAATTACTTCAATATTATCTAATATTAAGAGTACGTTGTATGTACGCCATACCAACCAACTGGTTTAGAAGTAACCACTCTAGTTCAGAAGATAAACATCTGATCGTTATGCTTCTAGATTAGTTTGTGTAGTTTTTAGTTTTATTTTCATCAATCTGTGTCTTTGTAATAATAAATATATTTTTATTTTATTTTTATTTTTTTTATTTAAAAACTTTATTGCACATAAGTACAAAGGGCTAACATAATGTCGTTAGACATTCTCTGCCTGTTAACCTTAAGGACAATAAGAGAGTTTTTAGTGACAGGAGTAGGTGCACAAAATATAAAAAATAAAAATGATTGAATAATGTACATTATTTACAATCTTAATTCTAAGAAATAATATAGACCTACGTAATATACCTATATAAGTATAATAAACATACATATACCTACATACGAATACTATATAATAAATACATACTAATACAACTACACAAATTCGATACAATAAATATAAACAACTACACAATACTGACAAAAAGCAACTTTTAACATTTTATCAAATGAATAAAAGTAAAACAACGTGTTTAATTTTATGTGGAGGTCTTATTTTGGCTCCATAAAATACTTATAAACTTGACTCTTAAAAGTTAGTCTAGTTGTGGCATGTCGGATGGAGACCGGAAGATCGTTCCAAAGAGATGACGCTACGACGACAAAAGACTTTGATACAAAGTTTGTGTGATGAGAGGGGATTGCAAGGACCGAGTTATGCGATGACCGAAGAGTACGTTCATGGAAAGAGTTTAGGAACGCAAATTGTTCCTTTAGATATACAGGTGTATTAGGCTCGTTTAATACCGTGTAAAGTAAACATACTATTCTGAGATTCCTTCGGGACCTGATAGGCAACCATTTGAGTTTACTACGGAATTCAGAAATATGGTCAAACTTGCGAAGGGAGAAAATGAACCTAATACATGTATTGAGAAGGCGATCCATTTTATTAAGCTGCTCTTCAGTCATATTTACACAACATGCATCGCCGTAATCAATAAGTGGAAGGAGAAGACTTTGGACAAGAGTTATCTTTGTTTTATGCGGCAGAAAATTTTTCAACTTATTGAGCGAATGTAGCGATGCGAAAACTTTTCGGTTTGTGTTAGAGAGATGAGTATCCCAACTAAGATGGGAGTCGATAAACACACCGAGATCCTTGACGTTATCACAGAACGGTATAGGAGCCTGATCATATCGAACGGCTTCAATCTTTGTGAGATCAATTTTCGACATGAGTCTACTGCTTCCAATTACAATGGCCTGACATTTGGTCGGGTTCACCACCACACCGAATCGTTTGGACCAAGAGTTAATGTGCGACAAATCAACATTTAACCATGCTATGGCACTATTAACAGTTTCGATGCCAGTTTGTATATAGAGTTGCAAGTCATCGGCGTAAAGATGATAATGACAATGTAAAGAAGAAGTAATTGAATTGATAAATAAGGAGAATAACAGGGGAGACAAGATACCACCTTGTGGAACTCCTGTGGGCAAGTCACGCCACTCAGATACATCCTGGCCAACTCTAACTCTTTGCCTTCGTCCATGTAGATACTGTGAGAACCACTGTAACGTTTCCGATGATAGGTTAAGGCGAGATAACATAGCGATGAGCAAATCAGGATCAACTGTGTTAAAGGCATTCGTGAAATCAATCAGTACCAGTACTGTAATCTTGACTTCATCCATGCCGTTTCTGATATCTTCAGTTACCTTAAGCAAAGCTGAAGTTGTGCTATGACCGGGGCGAAAACCAGATTGATAAGGGTTAAGCAAATCGTATACACATAAAAATGATGAAAATTGTTTATAAGCTATATATTCTAATACTTTCGATAGAAAAGGTAAAATTGAAATAGGACGAAAGTGACATGGAAGAGTAGGCAATGATATTTTTGGGAGAGGTATAATAAATGCTTCACGCCACAAGGAGGGGAATTGACTAGTACTAAGAGAGAAATTTATTATATGGGTGATTATAGGTAGAAGGATGTTAAGAATGGGAACGATCATAGCACGACCGATTTCATCACGTCCTATTGCTTTTGAAGTAATGGATTGAATCGCCTTAAGAACCATATCATCAGAAATCTCCGCAAACGTAAATGTTTCAGTATCTGGAGCCGGCATCTCGAGAATTTCTTTTAGCGTTCTCACCTTCGTGGCGTTGTCGAGAACTGGGGCAGATGAAAAATGATTAATTAGGTCGTCAAGTTTAATTATGCCTAAATTAAGCTGACTGTGTGAACGGCCAAAACCGATTGTTTTTAGAAATTTCCAGTTCTTAGATGGAGTATTTTTTTTAATATTCTCATGAAAAAAACGTCTCTTAGCAATTCTACAGATCTGATTACACCGATTCCTTGCAATTCTATATGCAGCACCGCTTTCATCACTGCGAGTCTTGCGATATTTACGATAGGCCTTGTCACGCCTCTTCATGGCTGCGCGGATGTCGTCAGTGATCCACGGCGCAGGCGGACGTTTAATTTTTGTAGGGCGAACCGGAGCATGTTCGTCGTATACCTTAAGTAACTCTCGATTAAATATGGAGACCATATCATCGATATTGTCGGTTTGAAGAAGAGGTACCCAGTCTATACCAGACAAATCACTACGCAGCTTGTCCATATTTATGCGATTAAAATTTCTCATGAATACTGTCGGGGGTCGATACTTTGGCGGTTTTAGTTTATAGGATGCGAACAGTAAATCATGGTGAGAAAAGGAAGGGGCAAGAAGTTGGCCATGGGAAGGAATCAAATCAGGACGAGAAGTGAGAATTAGATCCAGAAGAGTATTGGAGGAAGAAAGGTGATGAGTGGGGCCAGATGGTAATAAAGAAAGGTTTACAGAAGAAATTATATTTAAGAGCTTGACAGCACGGGATCTATTATGTATTTGGTCGCTGAGGAGGCAGGTGTTAAAGTCGCCCATAACGATGTGGTGTGAGTATAGTGCAACTGTCTCCTCCAAAGCTATTTCAAGTTTCGAGAAGTAATTAATATTTGGGGGACAGTACACTACACCCGCGAGAAGTTTGGAACCTAAAAAACATATCTCGATGAATAAATATTCTGGCGATGCCGAGTACGCACTTGGCGAACGACATACAACTTTGTAGGTGAGATCAGAACGCAAAAATATGGCTACTCCGCCTCCATTAGCACCTGTACGATCGTTGCGGATAAGTACATATCCGGGTAATAAATATGAAGTTGAGGGAAGGCTTGGTTTCAGCCAAGTCTCAGAAATGAGTATAGCGTCCACAACATTCGGCGAAGAAAAGGTAACGACAAGATCTGTATAATGGGCAGGTAAACTTTGCGCGTTAATATGACAGACATTGAAATTTTTCTTGTAGCACCCCAATTCATGAATTATTAAGGCATCCAAACCAGGTGCATCATAATACACGTCATCACTATCGGACGTACTATCGTTTGCAGAATAAAATGAGTCATTATCATCAGAAGTTACCATATCAGCAATTTTGTGTAGTTATAATATAAATAATAAATATAATAATAATAATATACCTAATAATAATATTAAAATACTAAAATATTTATGCTTTTAACCTTATCGTTTAACTTATAATAAATTAATATAAGTTTATCGATGTTTGATCTCTGCATGTCCTGCTGGTAAACGGCTTACAAATCAAAATCTTAAAATAATAATATACAGCAACTAAATTATTTGTAGGTAGTTACACAATATCAGAACAAAAACATACAGGTACAAAGAGTTACAGAGTCCACACACATGTACACACACACCGTATTGAAAGAATATATATATATATATATATATACACATACACATATTATTAATAAGAATAAATAAAAAAAAAAAATAAAAAAAAAAACACTGAAAACTAATAATAATGATTTTTTTTTTTCTTTCTTTTTTCCTTTATACTAGATAGATTTATGACCTTTGCAGATATTAAAAGTATTTACACCAATAGCGTAAGTATGTACTCGCATATGCATTAGTTACCTTATTGGTCACTAGATGTCGTATAACATACAAAATACTTGTATAAAAGACGAATTATATTTTAATTTTGTACAACAGATAGACAGTGGAGTCTGTGAATAATAGTGCTATGTTCGACTTGAAAGCAAATAAAGCAAAGCTTGCTTTATTCACCGATTTTTGTATGAAAACCACAGTCAAATGCCAAGTCAGACGACTTTCAAAACGAATTAAAGATTAACAAATAATAAATAAAAAATAATAATAAAAGCGCCTATAGCGACATTAAAACAGGGACAGACTCTCTAGGGACATCAGCGCCATCTATTATCACACAAATTTACTACTTAATTATATTAACAAGTTACCCATTGTTATAAAATATTCACAAAAACAAGATAAAAATATAAAGACAGTAAAACGTCAATTTATACATTAATCATGGGCTGAAGGTCCAGATTCCTTTGCCTAGTCATTCCCTTTTTTAGTAACTTAACTTGCTAGTTATGCAAGATCATATGAAGAAAATTACGTAAGACGGCGCCTCGTACATTGCGTGCTATTATGAAATATACATACAAAGCAAAACACAATTCAATACACTTCAATGTACGTTGTTATTTAGGAGTAAAAATACTACAAATAACCGAACGTATACGAGCTAGTTATTAAGGTTATTTCCAATTTCAATCAGTTTATTATCAGTTAATAACTAACACATGTCTAAAATAGAAGAGTCATAAATCCAATGCTAGAAAGATTACTAATAGAGGATAGCAAGTGCTGTGTATAGTAAGTAATAAGAGGTAATGTAAGTAAATATGTGTGGAGTGAGAAACATTTAATAATTACTATATGAAACAAGAACTATCTGATTCTCTGTATTCTTCTAGGGCGTTCTCTGGGTTCTGGCTGTGCCTGAGCAGCTGCTAGTGACGCCTTGGACAACTCTCTGAGGTCGGAGTGATTGTAAAGTTTATGTCTAGACCCATCTTCAGTCTTCACTATGACAATGCCATCCTGGGACCAGCAATTCCTTACTCCAACAATTTTACGTGCTTCAATTAGTAACAGCTGTCTCGTTTTGATAAGAAATTCAGAGCAACTGTATGGCGTGCCTTTAAACTTTGTCTTTTTATTCCAGATAAGTTGTCGGAGATAAAAATTTTCAAAGCGAACGAGAATTGTCCTTGGGGAAGAATCGTTGGCTCTCCCGAGGCGATAACAGGAGCGCAATGCCTGTACACTGATGTCAGATATGCCAAGTTTATCCCTTACTACATCCACCACCACCTGAGAGACATTTTCATTTTGCCGCTCGGGAAAACCCTTAAGTAGCAAGCAGTTCGTCCTGCTCCTGGTTTCAAGCCTATCCACTGTTGCTTGCAGTTCTGTGACTTGTTGTCTTATTAGAGACAACATCTCTACTGCAAAACATTTGAAGTCTTGAAACTCCTTTGCAATAATTTCCACTTTATTGCTGTGAGGTGCGCCTCTTGCTGCTGCCAGCTGAGCCTCAAACTCTGCCATTCTTTGACTCAGTTTATCCTCAAGGGCTTGCTGGGACTGGAAAACCTTATCAGCTGATGCCATTTTTTATCTTGTGTGACTAGTGTTGACAGTTCGTAAATAATATTTTCAAAACCAGCAGGCTAGGTGCAGATGTTATTTACCTATTGTTGCATATGTATTTGCTTCTAATCCTGATGCTAAATTAACACCAAAAACTGTTTTTAATAACTTTTAATAAATTTAATATTATAAGATGTAAAAAAATACGTGTGTTTACTTTTACACCTACCCACTTTTATATATTCTTTTAAATTAAGTTGCTGTTTTGGTGTCCTGCTTATTTGAGCTGAGCGTATTTTTCCCTTGTATTTGCACACAATCTTTTGCCATTATCATTACCTCGCCAACAACCTTCTTTAAGATGTCCATATAGTCTGTTTTAAAATGAGTCTACTATTCGATCGCAGAAATGACAAAAAGAGCATTTCAGATAATACTCATAAAGGAACTTTGGGAACAAAAAATATTAAGATAGAAATGGATAAAGAGTGTCAATTGAATAATTGCGATAAAATAAATAAGTCTAATTCAATAATTGGCAAAACAATTGGACGAGCCAATGAACTTAGCGAAAATTAACGACAAACCAACTGATGACAAATGCTTTATTAATAGTTTTAAGCCTTGGCTTGTTAACGTTTTCATTTTCATGTAGCGAGACAAATCAAGATTCCTTTACGGGCTACCGACCGACGACGGACTGGAACATGAAAGATGTCTTGTGAAGGTCGCCGATTATGCTGATTGAGCGTACGATAGTATGTAATCGAAATTAAATATAAATGTGTGATACGTGAATCTAATCAAGCCAATTCATGTTGCAAACAGTGTTATGAATTAAAGGATTTCCAAGTACAATTCCACTTTTAGAGAGACATTAACAGCATTGTTTAATTTGCTTGCTCGTTGCTTGACATAAAATTAAAATAAGGTTTCTTACCTAAAATCCGAGGACATAGAAGCACCAAATAAGAACCAATAGACATACCAATGCTAAAGGTGGATTTGATTAGATTAAAAACTTGTAACATGTTCAAATAGATTGGCCCATAAGGCTGAACTAGGATGTACATAGTTAAAAGGTAAGACCACAACATAGATGTTTGGAGCACGTGGGTGGAAGAACCTTGGATGTTTGTACGAGATTAACAAAATGTGATATATATATTTTTTTAAATTTAAATCTTTATTTGTGTTCACCAGAGATTGCTTTAAGGTGAATACTACCTATGATCTAGGCTACACCCTGAATAAAAACAATCCTCATGCGAAACATTTTGTGTTATATTTATGTGTTATAAAGGAGCAACCTCATATGACATCAATAATTGTCAAAATCCCTAAAAGATTAGTTTTTAACAAGGGAAACCCAACCCTGACAGGCACCTTATACTGATAGCCCACTGTGTAGAGCATGCATAGCAGAGAGGAAGACAGCCCCGCGCATTTACTCATGGAGTGCTCCAATGTGGCTATACCGATTCCTTCAGACTGCGACTGGTCTTCTGGCCTTCCTGGAGGAGATAGGTTGGCTCTATTAATGGAGCGCACGTCACGTATAATGATCTCAAAGAGACTGAATGCGAAAAAATACCCTGCCCTAACTAGCCTATGATCCTATAATATCCCGCCTGATTTAAGGTATCTAATAAATAACAGAAGTCTCGAGTATAGTGCAGGTAGGTAGATAACGCTGATTCATGTGAATACTACCAAGCTTCTCTTCACCATAAGTTATTCCTACTAGTACAAACGTATTACGTTGATAGAAGTGGCTTTGAATCTTGAAATGGTACTTTAATCACAAGTTCCTAACCATATAAAGCATAAACAACTTCAGTAGCTAGTAATGTAGAATCAATTAATATTGCGGAACAAGTTTTAAAGGTTGTGTTTTTGATACTTTATTTATAGTGAGGCAGGATAACCGACGTATTCCATATCTAAAAAACAGTTTTTTTTTACCATATCACTTGAATGACTGCCTGTAACATGTTGATTTTAAAGCCAAATATAAGGTTATGTTCTAAATTACATTACAGACGAATTACTGGCAATTATAACACAAAAAACGATGTCAACACAGCGTCCTAGACCTCTACTGTTGGAGATGGGCCTTCAAGAACACATGTATATCTGGAGAATTTGGTCTGAAGAATTTGGCCGCGCTGGCCAGACGGGTTAGCGTTGATGGTCTGATATCAATTTTAATGACAATTTATTAATGATTTTACAAGTTGATATTAGTGAAAACGGGACCGACGGCCTAATGTGCTCTTCGAGGCACGGGAACGGTGAGGTTGTAAATCTATGAAATGTGTACTTGAGAAAAGTATTTCTCATTGTTTAAGTAAAGTGTTCCTACAACCGAGCCGGTGGTGGCTCGCACCCATGAAAAACGATGAATAAAATGTCAATGCAAATGTTTATTTTTTAGGCCCTGGATTTTTAGGCTATACTTCGGATCACAATATGTAATTACTAGCAAATATGCGTATTGTTATTTTTATATATAAAAACGACGTTAATGAATGCTTACATTGTTTTGTGTAGTCATCACGAAGAGGTATTAAGTAACAGACAGCTGATGTCTATCGCAATGCGCTTAGCTTCTCGACGTTAACTTGCAAGTTTGCAACTCCAGTACATAATTACTTCATTGCAAATCCAATTTACTACACTAATTAACGACAATTAGATTTTAGTATTACGTTAATCAGTTACAATTTTAGACTGTTTTGGTACCTGGCACTTCGACAAAAGACAAAATGTATTGCAATAATTGTGTAATAGGACGTGCCTGAGATTAGCTAAACTTAGCTTTCAAAGTCAAAATATCTTTATTCACGTAAACCTATTACAGGCATTTGTGACACGTCATAATTTAAATTATTTAGAATGATTTCACTCCTGTTAGTGGAAGATTAAGCAGCGAAGTGGTCCAAGGAGCAAATATATTTATTTATTGTTGTTGTGTAATTCTGTAGCAGAAGACTAACAGCTTAGCAAATTCCAGTGACCTGTTAATGTTTAATCTGACTGAGAAAGGAATCTTTAAGGAAAACTCAGCAAAATTAATAATAAATTCACCTGAGTACTTTAAATTAAAACAATAGGAAATATGTTTTTTTTAGTTTATAAATTACTAATATAGCCATGATATCTCGAAAGAAAACTGTTTTCTATCCAAAAAATGCTTTAAGTTTGTTTAAATACTAAAAGTATGTACTCGTACGTGAAGTAGTGCAATCGAGAATTTTAATAATAATGGATATTTTGCTATTAATGTTTACATCCAAAAACAGTTCATTACTATCACGTTAAAACACTTTATTTAAACTTTTTTTATATATTTATTATTCAAAAGACAAAGTGGTTAGTTTGCATATTGTTTAAAATTAATTTCGTGACGACGAAGCATACCGTAATTATTTATTAATTAGAAAATAAAAACAATAAGAAGTCAGATAAATATATGAGATTTTTGTGTTTTATGCGTTGTGATTGTGAGGTTATAACATTTTCAACATGCGTTTTTAAACATGCGTTTAGTTTCTGTAAATATTTTTTTCTTAATGTTAAATGATTTTCAAATTAAATGAAAAATCAACTTTGTAGATAAAATTGTAATAAAAAAAACATAATATACTCGTATACCAAAACGCACAAGAATGCACAATATTTTACGATTTATTGTACTAGATATTAGGTGAAATAAACAGTTTGTTAAATATTGCTAACAATGCAATGATCTTTAGTCAGCAAAAAGAAACACCTACTCGTAAAAGTGTGCAATGTGCATCGCTTATTCTTGGCCTTCTCGTAGTACTGATTATATTCGAAAGCAAGCTGTTTATATTATTTTCGCTGACAAAATATACATATATACCTCAAAAAGAACTATTTAACAGCAATAATTCAGCGATGAACTAGTTTCTGGAAAAAGACCACGTACGGGAATGCGCATAATGGGAGAAACCTTTGGCACAGGCGAACATGACCTAAAAAAGGTTGCTGGTCGTTGAGTAAGATTAATACAAGATCACTTGCGATAACTAAATATATGCAGTCGTTGGAAGACTCAATAGTTTTTAATTTACTTAAAATAAGAACACTGTGATAAGTAGAAAATAATAGACCATACACAAAATAAAGGTCATATAAACTATGGACACGATGTGACGTTCTAGTTTTTCGTTAATCAATAACCGTGTTTTCCTTCAATATGATTAACCCAAAAGAATAAAGTTTTGTCATAAAATGTACCAAACCTTTTAAATTGAGGACATACATTTACGTTATTACTACTTCCGATATTGTGGGTCAATAGAAAATAATTATAGTGTGCCCAATAGGGTAGTGACGGCAATGTAAATAATATTAAAGACAAATAAAAAATATCAGACTTCTATTTAACTATTGAAGGTTTCGTTATTAAAACTTCAGACCCTCGCCAACCAGACTGGCCAATGTAGCGAGCGTAAGCCAAATTCTCCAGTGGCATAGGACTCCGTGTTCTAGGGGCTGTAATGTGTTGTTCAAAATAATGTACGAGTATAATACAAAACTACCTATGTAATTTTATCACTAATAAAATTATTTATTCTAATAAGTTTTGCTGTGTCTTTAAACCTGCTTAAATCGTTTCAAAAGCCATAAACTTGAACAAGAACATACATATATATATGTACATATTAATAACGATAAGTTCAATGATAGGGGTGATGACGGGATACTGTGTTTTAAGCAAACATATACACCCTGTAAATTACATATAGCCCACATACCGAGTGATTGAAACGACCATTTTAGGATTTAAAGGAAAGCGTCCTTACAACCGGGCCACCACCGCTCTTTAAAGTACCAGTACCTTGGAAAGTACCATCCTTTAACTAAGTCTAACGATAGCGATCGGGACCGATCATTAATTAGACAGAAGATTCAATAGTCGTATGTCGCGATCACCCAACCGTACAAATGTGAACATCGGTGCATTGTCATTGTGCACTTGTATAGATTATCACCAGTGCTTAGAGTATGCAGATTCATTTGAGGTCAATACTATAATGTTAAAGCTAAAGGTTCTTTGAAATTTGACATATCATCTGTGAACTGGCAAATATTCCTACCCCAATTATAGTCATTATAAAAAAAATATTATAGGCGCAAATTGTTCTTTATGGCGTAATGAACCAAAAGTAAAAATTATATAATCAAAGAAGCTGACAGACGCATTCACCTAAGATTGGCGGCATTCGAGAAACTCCGGCATATCCACTCATCAATTTTAGGTTTAAACTTTAACCAATGTGTCCACTCGGTAATGTCGTACGCAGCAGATTTGGACACTGACAGTGGGTCTGGTCCATAAATTCAAGGTCGCTCAGCGAGCTATGGAGAGAGCTATGCTTGGTATTTCTTTGAAGAATAGAATTTAAAACGTTGGGGCAAACTAATGGACCGCCTCCGTGGTCTAGTGGTAACAAACGTTGCCGTGAACTCGGGAGGTCGTGGGTTCGATTCCCACCGGGGGCAAGTTGTACATTGTATAATTTGTCTCGGTCTGGGTGTTTATATGTATTATATGTATATATTTACAAAAAAAAAAGAAAGTATAATATGTAATTTATCAACCATCTAGTTTCCGTAACACAAGCCTCGTAGCTTACCACGGAAACTAGATGGCGCTGTGTGACCTGTCTGGAAATATTTATTATTATATTTATTTATTATTATTATTAATGGAGACCACGTACGGGAGTGGGACGACCCTCCGCCAGATGGACAGATGACCTGAGGAAGGTCGCTGGTGGGGGTTGGATAAGGGTGGCACGAGATCGCGTTAGTGACTAGCCTACATCTAGTAGTGGAGAGATACTGGCTAATGATGATACCCAATAAAAAAATGCGTCAATAAATAGTATGTATATTTTTAATTTTTAACTAAATGTTATGCTATAAAAAATGGAGTTCATCGCTCATTTTGCACAGACGTGTCAAGTCCAAATTTTATGTTATGTTAATTAGTTTACTGCGGTGTTATTTCATTCAATAATGTGGTACAATGTGAATAACTGTAGAAAACGAGTGACACTATTATGGTGCACAAGTAGCAGTTTTTTTTTTTTTTTTTTCAATTTACCCGATGTGTTTGGGCGAATAATATTGACGATAAAGTACTCCGTGAAAAGTATCAAATTCTGGAACACTTGAAATTTGATGTTCGCGTCGAGAGAGCCAAATTTACATTCTCCAGAAGTATGTTTTGGAAGATCTAGGACTCTGTGGGTTGTAATGATGATAGCTTTTTAAATCAGTAAGCTGCGGCAGTGGGCAGGACACGTGTCGCAGAAGCGAAGAGAAATGGAGTTCTTGAGTGGAGATCACAGGAAGACAAATAATGAGATGACGCTGGAGTGATGTATGACGTAAACGAGGTCATTGAAGGAGGTTAAGTGAGGGTGGCTAGAGATCGCGTGCGATGGCAAGCCCATTTTTACTCGTATTTTATACAACTGTAATAATCGTAGTAATAACTATATCAGATGTTACGTTTCTTACCATTGGCTCTGTCTACATTGATTTGCACGGTCAGTGCCCACTTAACAAGGCTTCGGTAACTCTTACGTAACTTTTAAAGTTATCATTTACCAATTTCTCATCTATTATTCTCAATTATGTTATGACTGCGTTAAAATTAAAACTGTTCTAAAGAATAATGTTATTAATTCGAATTTAAAATTTAGCAGTTATCTAGAGTTAGACCAGTCTGTATTTTATTATTAATAATAAATTATGTATTGAACAAAACCAAAAATAAGTGAGTACATGGCGAGCTTAATGCCGTAAGTATTTTCTACCAACTAACCTAAACCTAAAAAGATTAAGATCTGTTATAAGCGGGTGCAGATAGGTTACGAAGACATTTTATAATGTAAGAAATAATGTATTACTTACACAAACTAGTTATTCAATTCAATTCGTTTATTTTGCAAGTAGGCATAGGACAAAAAGAAATGTATTCTGCACTTTTGCACGTCAATTTTTACAATATTGATATAAAACAATATCGTTTTATAGTACATATTGGTGTATTTGGAGCAGTACATGATAACCATCATTTGGGAAGAGAAACTGTAAAATAATTAAAATAACACAATTATAAATACAGAATAACGCTTAACATTATATTATAGACTATAAGCTAAGACAGACAAAATTATAAAAATATTAATGTCAGTTAAGATAATAGCTGCTGTATAAAGGCATTGTCATATTATATACACACATGATCATATTCTACATTAACTAAGAAATAGATACTTAAATTATACATAAATATAAAATAAATAAGCTAAATTGGACGTAGTTATGCAAAAAGAATCCGATCCACATTAAGTTATTTTTTAGTATATTAAAGTTAAGTTGGAATTTAGATTAGTCTATCAATACATAGATTGATTAGTCCAACATATTCAGAATATGACAAAAACGATATTTTTATATGGTTCGTTTAGGCATTTATCATCCTAAGGACCTGGATTAAAACTAATAATTAAATTTCCGAAAAATTTTGGGTTGCATCCTTTTTGCGTAGCTGCATCAAATTGGAACGAGTTCATCAAAAGCGGAGTGTCTAACTACTGCACAAGATATTACGGTCGGAGAGTTTTTAGCACCATTACAGTTTTTAGATTCTATTGTTTGGTTGATCTCACGGCCGCGTGCACTGGCGGCGACCCCCCGGGAAAGCCGCGTAGAGCAACGCATATGACTAATGCCAAGTTACGCTTCAATGCACACAATAAGGCCAATGTCAAACAAAATGTTGTTTTAGGGCCTGGGTACACGGGATTCGAATAAGGGCAACTCTATGGCCCGTAATAATAAATCGATCTCAAGATCTGTTTAGCTGACCAATATGCAGCACACACGCCTCGTATTCTAGGCTGTAGCTTTCGCAATTAAATTAGATAGCAAATTTTAGAATAATATATTATATGTAATAAGGAATAATATAGCTGTGTGCCATCGATTTAAATAGAAATTTAAAGTAACTGTACAAAGTAAAATAACCGTACGTTATTTGTCTCATTTCCTACACGTTGCCCCAGACACATTTGCGAGCTACCTCTTCTAGGTACGATCTCATTAGCCTGCTCGATCGAACGTGTATCCACCACCTAGAATCCCGCGCGAATTTAATTCGAATCCATCACGTTCGTCAATACACCTAGCCACCTGCCTCCTCTAGGCACAGTCGTGAGCTTGCGCGCCTGGACGTGACCATCTTCCCCATTCCCTCACTGCCTTAGGGCATTACAACGGCAGTGACACTCTTGTGTTTACATTACGACAATAATGTATATATTGTTACGTTTACATATTGCTCAGAGCTTGGACTTGAGTGATCTGCATTTAGCGTCTACGCTCTTTTTACCAACCCCGTGTACCAACGTACTGAGCAAAGCGCGCTTAATTGAACCAAATGTCAAATTAGGAAAGAATGAAAGAGGTAGACATTACTTGAGTGAATATCGGATCTTGAGATCGATTGTAATTTCAACCCCCATACAATTTGTTCAACATAACACCAAGAGTATAGGTTGCTATCTATTAGCTAACACTCTCTATTAACAATTTCCGCACCAGATGCAACAAACCAGTTATAAACAATATTATCCAAGGATAAAATTACATAATAAACAATTTCATGAGTAGGTAAAGCTCAAAATTAATGGACGTAACAAAAAAGTCGTCAACATATTATATTATATATTTAACGAAATGATAAATATTGCTACTAAATAGGAATTATCAAGAAAAGTAAAGTATCATCACGACCGTATCCCTTTCGCTTATAAAGAAGCGGATTCACATTTAGCCAACTTTACTAAAGGCCAGTCATGACAAATGGCAAGCTCGTCGATGTCTCTAGCGTATCAAACTCGAGATATATCACAAATAAATTAAATATTAATTTATTTATTTAAATTAATAAATATTATTGTGTTGTGTTGTGTTGTTAGACCACGGTGGCAGTTTAAGAGGAATTATTAAGGTATAGTTTTTTTCGCAACAATACGAACGCGGTACTTCAATTTTGTAATGTGCTGAGTACAGGTCGCGCAATGACGTTTGGCGAAAATGGTGGGGTTGAATTCCTGTATCTAAAAAGCGCGAGAAGCGCTCAATCAACCCCACCACTTTACCAACCGCTCAAAACTCGTTGCGCGACCTGTACCTACTATTAACTGTTACGCAACATGCCTATTTATTGCATTTGAAAAACTGTATGACAAGATAAATTAATAAATAAAAATAAACAAATACATTTATTATTTATGTGACTTTTAATATTTAGTTAATTACAAAGTATTTCAATAAATATTCAAAGAAAGCACAGACTTGTAGGTATGCGCGCGCGCACAGGCGTGGCCGCCCATATATGGTGGCGATGAATACAAGGCCAGCACACGTCCTCGTCAGACCCCGCGAATCCCTAGCCTATTTCCTAACATAACTAGACCTTATTATGAGTTTATATTGTTGATTTTTTTAATGCAAAGAAAATTATATTAAACAATAAATAGCTTTAACTATAATATAAATCGCGTAAAGGCCTATTGTTTATAAAAATTAAATTGTTGAGTGCTGAGCTGAGTCTTGGACTAATTTTGATTAACAAAAAATATTTTCTTATTCACGAATATAAGCGTATATGTATATATCAAAGATATGGTTTAAAAAATCTATATAGCCAGGGCATATATATAGATTACAGCATTAGATGGAATATTCTGCTACAAATAATTTAAAATATAATATATTTAAACAGTATTATAATGCCATGGATGCAAAGCCCAGTCACATCTCGTGAAAACCTAGCAACATTCTCTACAACAAAATAACCTTAATACAATTTACAATATAAAGGGTACCAAGGCGAGCAACCAAAATTTCACACTGCTTGAGGAAGATAGTCTTATGACCAGAGACTTAAAAGACCGCATAATAATGAGGAGATATGAGTATAATTGAGATATTTTAAATTCTAACAGGCAGATATAACTGCCCCCACCTAGCCAAAATGTTTAGATTTAACACAATGATTCCGTCATGATCAAGGAATGATGACAAAATCCAGCAATACCAATGTGAAATATCACTTCATGAATAACAGAGTTGTAAATATGTGAAACAAAATACCAGAAGACATATTGAAGTCCCCAACTGTAAACACTAAATTAAAAAAAAACTGAACAAGAGGCTAACTGTCAATTTTATGAACTTTATGTCAGTGCTTGATATAGGCATATCAGGAATACGCTGCTCGCCTATTAATCAATAATAATAATATATTTTTTTGATAGATTAAAGAAACATTTTAAGATAATATGTACCATTTTCTACTTGAATTGAAATTTGTAGCTAAAAGATCTTTTGCTGGCAAAACCTATGTACATCAGGAAGTACTCCGTGACAGCCATATCACATGTTACGGTCAACCCATAATATCTTACAATCAAGTGAAACCAGTTTTTTGTATGTATTATGACAGTTTTTTCTCATAAAAATCTGTCAAAGAGAAATTATATTGATGATATGCCTGTTTAGTTAATTTATTACTAACCGCCCGAGACAACATTCTTCTCGTCTCTTTCCCACACACAATGGAATCGGCACCAATATTATTTGGCCCCTTGCTTCGCCCAACCAAATAGTGTAAAATTATTATATATTATAAAAAGCAGTTAAATACAACTGTATAGGACAACAAACATTGCCTTTCTGAGATATTAAAAAAAAAAAAATTAAGGATAAATTCCTTATTATCTGATTTTTTTTAACAAATTAGATGAAATCGACCATACATTTAAAAAAATATGTTTATCTATTATTATTGTGCTTTCCTATCAAAATTGAACTCTGATTGCTAGTAATTTTGAATTTTGACCCGGACCTATATTGGGCTGCATGTGATGTGATGTTCATTGAACTGAAAATAAAAATAATAATACCACTCTTAGTAGTCTTATTCCTTTAATAAAATTTGCTATTTAAAATGCCAATATATTGGTGATTCTTTTAAAATATACGCAATTACATGCTACTAACGCAATCTATCTATGCAATGTACCAGGCGATGCTTAACCAACAGTAGCTTTCAACAATGAGTTGCTTATCTATACCCTTATATAAAGTATTGTCTATGCATGCACTAAAGATTTTTGTGGGCGGGTTGTCTAGTACAAAAGAGATTTTTTTGTAAATTTTGATAAAACATATCCAGAACTCCTTTAGACAGAACCGACACTGCTATATTAGGTTAGACTCAATGTTATAGAAAATTCATTTCTTTTACTAAACTAAATACACTCAAAGTTTATGGTTCTAGCAGAAATCTTCCCCAAACATCCCTCTATCCTATCTATCAAACCTAGTAAATGATAATGCATGCATTCTAAAGCAATCCTATATGGATATGATGAGTTTAAACAAAGTGATTTTCCCAATTTTAACCTAAACCAAATATATGAAGTAGATATTTGGGTGTGTGGGGATAATTTGATTTGCTTGCTAAGTGTCGTATAATTTGTGTGTCCTAAATGGCTTATAGTTTGGATGGCTTATACTATTTTCAACAAATTTATATTTTTAACTAAATGATATGAATAGATATAATGATTATGTACATTTATTTAGCTTATTGGAACATGTAATAAATAGGTACCTACTCTATCAATATATTTTGACCAACTGTTAAAACTTGGTAACCTTGATCAATTTCAAGTCCTTATTAGCTACTTTTTCACATTTTGGTTTATATTTTTTAATAGTTTAGAGAAAATATTAAAATAGTTGAGGAAGTGGCAGGCAAATAACGTGAATGCCTTGAATCATAAAACATGCGAAATGTTATGAATCATATCAAAGTTTAGTTACCATTTCTCCTAAAATACCTGCGCATACCGAACTATAATCTTCCAGATAGGAGTCTCCACATGTGATGAATACTATTGATCAACAAAAGATTGTAACTTACCGTCTGTTCTCTTGATATTGATATTTATTCCCGACTGGATATTTATCATCTCGTCATCCATTTTAGCACACGTCTATATTCCAAGTACACTATCAAACATTATTTCTCCATACACTGATGATTAACAAAATAGCTTTAACACTTTTATAAAATACACATTAGACCGGTGAAAATTACAAATGAATTTCTACTCAGATTGACAGTTATCGAACTGTTGGCTATCCACTTCGGACTGGAACGTTTTAAATTTGTATCACCACAACAGTCAACACAATGCCTTTAACATAAAAATAAATATACTGACAATAACTTCTGTGCAAGATAAATATTACAAATCATAAAAAAACTAAAAATATATGGGAATATTTAAACTATTTCGGTTAAAATCCAAAATTACAAAAAACGCAGCGCACACCAATGCGTCGAAAACTCTGTGTTGTCACCAAAAAAAAATGTAAATTGTAAAATATTATCACCTGCGTTCAAGTTATATATATAAGGAAAATATTCGTAGATTGTATAAAATAAGTTTAATAATTTAATTTATTATTTTTTTAACACTTTATTATTATTAAATAATAATATACATTATTATTATTCTCGTTTTCATAGCTAGCAACTCAGAGAATATCATAGACAAGATAAATATTATGAACGAACAAAAGAACGAATTGAAAGGAAATTATTAGAGTTTTGCCCACATTTTGAACGAATATTTCAATTTTAATTATGGCGGCTGTCATTTAATTCTAATCTATTGCTTTTACGGCTTCTTTTTATACATTTTCTAACATGAATAGCGAATTCAAATTATCCCACAAAGCCAAAAAACGAATAAAAGATGTTAAAAAACGAGCCAGACCAGGTAAGTTTCGTGTTTGAACGTCAATTAAGTGAAAACCTTTCACCTGAAATTTCAGAAGTAAATATTTTTTAATCCTGTTTACCATTTTCATGCTTTTCTTAACAAATTGTTTAATAATTTCATAGTTCTTCTGATATTACTCACCTGTAATTTATCCTAATTTATGGTGACCATGAAAACCTGATTCACTGTTTTCATTGTTACATTTCATTAGTCTGTAACTTTTCATGTAAATTATATATTCTAGAGCTGGCTGACAAAGCCGCATGGACAATACACAAGTACGCCTGCAACTTCAAAGAGTTTTTAAAGTGTAAGGACAATGTTGAGAGAATAAATGAGTCCGAGGTTACCCCGGAAGAATTCATAGATAAATACGAAAAGATATATAAGCCGGTAGTGATTACCAACGTGCAGGGGGGATGGAAGGCCAACACCAAATGGACTCTGGATAGATTAGCTAAGAAATATAGAAACCAGAAGTTTAAATGTGGAGAGGACAATGAAGGGTATAGTGTTAAGATGAAGATGAAGTATTACGTAGAGTATATGAGAACCTCGGAGGATGATAGCCCTCTGTATATTTTTGATAGCAGTTTTGGTGAGCACATTAGGAGAAAGAAGCTTTTGGCTGATTATGAGATTCCGTTGTACTTTAGGGATGATTTGTTTAAATACTGTGGTGAGGAGCGCCGTCCTCCTTACCGTTGGTTTGTAATGGGCCCGCAGCGTTCTGGGACTGGTATTCACATAGATCCTCTTGGTACAAGTGCGTGGAATGCTTTGGTATTTGGTCATAAGCGATGGTGTCTATTTCCCACACATACTCCGCGGGAACTCATCAAGGTTACCGGTGCTATGGGAGGCAAGCAGAGAGACGAAGCCATCACCTGGTTCAGATTGATATATCCAAAGACTCAGCTGGATTCTTGGCCTGAGGAATATAAACCGGTTAGTATTACACTTTTAAGCAATAATCTCCTCCAAGCTTATAAAATAGCCTTCCATGTACTATAAATCCAATTATTGTTTTATAACATGTTTTATTTTTATCTTTATCCAGAATGATATCTAAATTATTAAATTCGGATTTTTATTACATCAGGTGGAGATTCTCCAGAAGCCAGGAGAGACAGTGTTTGTTCCGGGAGGATGGTGGCATGTTGTCCTAAACTTGGCTGACACTGTAGCTGTCACCCAAAATTTCTGCAGCCGCACAAACTTCCCTGTCGTCTGGCACAAGACTGTCAGAGGACGCCCAAAATTATCCAAAAAGTGGCTTAAAGTTTTACAAACTAAAGAACCAGACTTGTTTAAAATCGCAAACAGTATTGATTTAAATGAAGGAACAGGTGTTGCGTCTGATAGCTCGTCTGACAGTAGTTCGTCAAGTTCTGACAGTGACAGTAGCTCCTCTGGTTCTGACAGTGACAGCGGACAGGAAAGCATCACCCCACACAAAAAGAAACGGAGGAAAATGTAAAAAACAAACTGTAGTGCATAAAAAGTCGTAATGCTAACAGATTATGTTATAATAACAACATAATCTGTTATTAGTTATATTCTAATTGTTAATAGCTCTATTCTATAAACATTTCAATGTCAAGAAAAATTATGAATCAAGTAAATAATATATAATTTTGATACATTTAAGCTGTCAGTTTGTAGCGATTGTGATGACCGTTGCTTCCCTGCACTTAGTCTCCATTGTTCGTGACCTTTATCACGTTATCGGAGCCATCCAATCTCCTCTAGAAGGGCCAGGAGACACGTCACATTCCTGTAGACCTTTTGTTGCACTTCATGTTGCTGTCTAAAATCCCATACTTCATATTCTCAATACAATAACAGACTTTGATTGTGCTGCGGCTACTTTTATAAAAATATTGAGCATTGGATTAAATCATGACAGCCGCCATATTGATTACAAATTTTAGTGGTTGTGGTAAGAATGTGCGGTATATTTTTTTTACAGAAATAGACTTTCTTGATTAGCTTCTTTTAATTGTGGATTCTATGGAAGCTGAGTTGGACATGGAAGAAAACTGACAAAACAATTTGTTTTCTGGATTAGAAAATTTAGGGAAATGTTTATGAATTTGTGTGTTAATGTTAGTTCATAAAATATAGCTTGAGCTCTGAAACGGATGTTTCGAGCTGATGTGTAGGCCAATTTCTTCAGAAATATGATCTGCCTTGTGTTTGACTTGACGCTTTAAACGCTTTGAAATTCATTTGACTTGACATTGCTCTACGACCTTCATACATTTTAAGCAAAATTTGGTAAAAAGAGCATAGAACGTAGCACTGGATGGCATATCTCCAACACTGGAGGTCTAAAACTCTGTGTTCTAGCAGCTATGATGAATAAGATCAAATATTAGGTTAATGTTTTTATTCAATTAAAGCTGACACCTAACAGATGACAGTTGTTACAGATCCTAAGCTATTATTTATGAATTTACTCTTATGATAGTTTTTATAGGAGACTCAAAACTAATATTAAGTGCACTAGTTTTTTAGAATATTGTTATTGATTTGTTAAGTTAAATAGATATATTATATGAGGTGTTTAGTGCATCATTTACCAAATTGAATTGGCGGATTTTACTATTATCTCATGCCTCACTTGAGGGTGACATTCGATACCTATACAGGATTAACTAACTTTCCTCGGACTTTAAATCAAATAAAAAGTCCCGTGAGACGAAACAATATAATGGAGCATGAGACAAGACTCCCAATTCAATTTGACAAATGATGCAGCAAACATCCCGTATAGTTTATTTTTATAGCCGGAGCATTATTTATTAAATTAACAAATCTGTTCATAATGCTGCCTTTAGGCTGATTACCTACCAGAAATGTGCAAGCAAAATGATCGGCACTGGAGGAAAATATCGATCAATGATCAGTTCATAATGTCGTGATATTGAACTAATACTATTGGTCAATATTTTCCTTGTACATCTCTGGTGTATAAGCTGCCTTAAAGTGGTAGTAGTTACTAAGAAAGACTTAAGCTTTATACCACAGAATTAATATTTATTTAATATATCATTTGTTAATAATTTTGTAAATTATAACATGTGTGTGGTTTATTTACTTCATTATGTTGATTTTTCAATGGTGGACTCGTTAAGATATGACATGTAAGAATAAAGTATTATTTAAATTATTGTACTATTATTGCCGTCGCTTTTCAGTTTTAAAAGAAATACCTACTCCCAAAATGGTCTTAGATCTAAACAAAACAACTTTGGTCTCAAAGTTTTGGCAACAGGCAACAAGCTGTTTTGACGATTTTCCAAGTAGGTAATTACAAAAATTGCAATTTTAGTTGCGAGTTTCAGTGATCAACAACAGTTCCATGCGGATCACCTAAAGATGCATCAATTTGAGTAATAATCCTATTTGGTCCCAGCTTTGCAATTTTTATAATTATATGGCCTTAAGTCTGGAATCCAAAAGACCATACTAACTAAAAATATAAATTGCTGTAATTAAAAATATTTCTGTGCAGCATAGAAAAAGGATCATAAGTTATAAATGGCGTCGCTTGTGTTAGTTTTATTTTGAAGGTCAGCCATCAGCTGGCACAATTGACGACATTTTTAACTTTAATTGTTACAACTACAGATGCCAGATATGTTCGACTTGCCAGTAAATAAAGCAGTTTGTTTTTTTTTTTTACCGAATTTGGTATGAAAACCGAAAACCATGGACAAACGCCAAATAGCACGACTTTCAAAGCCAGCGAAATAATGTGAAAAAAAGCGCTCAAGTTAAATATAAGGAAGAATTTTTGCTTTGAGCCCCTTTTTTAATTGCTTTGAAAACCAATCAAACATTAGGCGTTGCTGTATATTTCGGTAACAAAAAAAAGAGCGTTAAACGCTTTGCTTTGCTTTCAAGTCAATCATACAACCCAGCCCAAGTAGATATTATTTTACTTGTCGCTTTAATCGCTTTTTTTACTATATTTCGCTTTGAAATTAAATCGACTTGGCGTTCATCTATGGTTTTCATTAAAATTAAGCAAAATTCGGTAAGAAAAGCGAGCTTTGCTTTGCTTTTATGTCGAACACATCATAACCAATACATGTCTAGTTTTTTATTTATTTAAATGGCAACACCGAATAAATATCAACCAATCAATTTTCTTCCACTCTGTGATATTGTCTATGCTTTTTGGTGGCCATTTGTTATCCTCGTAAAGTTCCTGTGAATTGTCTTACCAAAATGTTGAAATCAGCCTCAGGCAGGTTCGCTACTGTGGTCAAAAGAGCCCTGATCCCTGCCACCAGGGTATCAGCAGTAGTCCAAGTGCGTAGAGGCCACGGAGTCGTGGAATCCGACGAGGATTTCGATAACAGGTAAGTCTTAGCACATTTATCATATTGGCGTTATGTAACTGAAACTATTTCAGGTTTACGTCAATTTTATTGTTATTATCAATAATGAAACTAAACAATGTTTATTTTAGTGATTTATTGTGAGTTTCGGGTATTTTAACCTGGGACTATACTACAAGTAACCTCTTTCGCCTTTTTTTTCTTTCGTGGTCAGCCTTACCTTATCGGTATCAGTTGTACCTACATCGAGCCGGTTATCTATAATTCGCTGTATAGTTTTTTAATACCTATTATTATGAACGTGTGCTGCGGCACTGGGACAGATATAAATAAATAGTCTGAGCCGTGTGACGGATCCGTCCCTAGAGCTCTTGTTCATATTTTTACGTAATTTTAGTTATTAAATACTACGAATATATAGCGACGACTGAAAACCACCTCATTAAACCTAAGACATCATGTAAAGGTAAAAATATGATATACAACAAAAAATATGATATAAAAATATGATAACTGCCTCCGTGGTCTAGCGGTTAAGTCCGTGGATTTAGACTCGGAGGTACCGGGTTCGATTCCTGGTTGGGACACAAAAATATTAATTAATGTAAAATATATTTAATTAATATTAATTTATTTGTGATATTTCTCGAGTTTGGTACGCTGGAGACATCGACGAGCTTGCCACTTGTCATGATTGGCCTATAGTAAAGTTGGCTAAATGTGAATCCGCTTATTTATAAGAGTGGTTTCTGACCACCCCGAAAGGGAAACGGTCGTGATGATACTTTACTCTGATGATACTTTACTCGTCACCTACAATATATTCCATATGTTTAAAAAAACAGGAGTAGTTCACAGATTCTCTAGCTGTAAACTAGACGCAGTTACGAAAACAGGATCCAAACCAAATTTTTTTAGAAATTTTATTATGTATTTTATCAGGTCCTGAGGATGATATATATGTCATGATATATATGTTTTATTAATAAAATGTGTTGACCTATATTAAATTATATAATGATGACTAGACTTATTAGATTGGAATGTATTTTAAATAAAAACAATTTTTGCATGCCACAACAATGGCTAAATGTGCAGAGCCAACTTACTAACCATATTACCGTATGTACCACATTTAAAGCAAATAAACGATTTTGAATTTGAATTTGAATTTGTCATATCAAACACAATCCATATAAAAAGACTGTTTTTGACATCTTTACTTTCAAATATATATATAAGAATATATACAAAATAAAAAGAAGTTATCACTAATAAGTTCACGACAATTCTAAAATTCGATGACCTGCCAGTAATATGAGTCAAATTCACTTGCATGGTATTGTTTGCTAAGAGTGATATGCTGTTCAGTTTTAGATTTTTTTGTACAAAAGAATAGGTATATAATGTATAATATTTTTTTTTAGATATGAAGCATTCTTCAACAGAAAAGACATTGATGGGTGGGAAATCCGCAAGGGAATGAATGATCTCTGCGGTATGGACTTGGTTCCTGACCCAAAAATCATCAAGGCAGCTCTGCATGCATGCCGCAGGGTCAACGACTACGCCCTGGCCGTCAGGTTCATTGAGGCAGTTAAGGACAAATGTGGAGTTAAAGTCAATGAAATCTACCCTTACATTATCCAAGAAATTAAGCCAACCCTCACAGAACTTGGCGTAGAAACTCCAGAAGAGATTGGCTATGATAAACCAGAATTAGCATTAAAAAGTGTTTATGATGTATAATTTAATTAAATAATGTTGTAGAAAAAATTGTATAGTTTGCTGTCTAACATTTATTTTAATAAAGCACCATCGTTTTTGACATTGTGTACATCTGGGTCAAACTGCATAAATTGTTTTATTGCTAATTTATAAAATAGAATAAACATAAATATTGTTTAAATTATAAAAATATTGTTTTATTTTGAAGCATATTGAATTGTTTAGGTTACAGGCTGTAAATGTATGATACCATAATTTCATATGTATAATAAGAGATCTACCTCTAAAATATATATTTGGGTTTTGGTTGTTCTAATTATTGGTAATTATTGTTTTGTATAATAATTATAAAAAGCAAATTATTTTCGCAATTAAATAAAGTATAGAAGATACAATGCAATTAGACACCATTTGATAAGTTCAATTAGTGTATCGATGTTAAGAACCAATTATGCCTATCTTACATTTTTGTAATCAACTTTTTTATGCATTGTGTTTAAAATTCATAAAATATAATATCTGAATTAGGAACAAATCTGCATACAATGGTATCTCTGGCAACAATAAACGTCATTTGGGTGCCTTTTCTAACGCATATAAATGTAAGATAGGCGTTATTGGTTCTTAACCTTATTGTAAGTATTATATATATTGTAATATGGTCACAAAGCCAAGTGACCGCAGGACGAAATTGATATAGTATTTTTAACGGGAACATATATCTATTACCAAACAGAATTTTTAATAAAAATTTAAAGTATACTAACACCATCTACTCGAGAGTAGTGATACTTCTTTATCAGTTGGTTTATTCGTTGCCTAATAGATGGCGCTAACAACATTGAAAATTAGTTAAGCTATTCACCGCTAATGTATGTGGCGCCAGTGGTGGGTGGCTTGCAATTTAATCCCGCTACCCACCGATACGGAATGTAGCGCTAGTGTTATTTAGTTCCCATTGAAATAACTTTTGCTTCAGTTCAAATGTGAATTAGGCATTTTGATGTGCTTCCTCTAGTCGGCTCATGTGTACGCTCTTTTTAGAGTTAAATGTTTTACCATTTTTGAACCCTAGCATCTATAGAATTTTTGATACAAAGAGTTTATCGCATCATATATCTTTGGCAAATTTTATTCAACCCGGGTTCTGTATTATCATTGTACATTGCGTGTTATTGTTTAGATTACCACGTATTGTAATCTCATAGGTGAATTTGAAAGATAATTGTTCTTCTGTAATTCTGTTTTCCTTGCAGATTCCTTTCTCAGTCAGAACATTACAGGTCACTGGAATCTGCTAATCATTTGAAATAATTTAAATACAGACATGTCACAAATGCTTGTAATATACGTGAATAAATATATTTTGCCTTCGATATGGTCTGCTGTGAGACATATCACTGGTTATAGGTAATAACAAAATGTTGTAAATTAAAGACAGATATTATAGGTAAATAGTTTATTGATCTTAATGCTCACACACTCATACCAATTATTTACACTTAACAACGAAAATACAAAATTATTGTGCTTTCTTTTCTTACAAAAAAAACTAAAATCTTTGGGACAGGTAAAACAATGGTATATAATAAATAAATTAATTCTATAAACGGATTATGTACCTATAATTGTCTTTTTATCATAGCTTAAAATAAACTATTAAGCATAAATTTATGATTGGTTCGAGACGCTTCATTTGGCCATTTGAAAATGCCAATATTTGACGTAGTCGTTGGTAAAGGACCACTTGAAAAATTCACCCGATACTGCGTTGAATTTATTTATTGAATTTTCAATTATAATCTAGAATAAAATCTGTGAGCGAGATCAATTAATAATAACACTCACGGCCGGTGGAAAGCATGATTAAAATAATCTATGATCAACATTTTGACATATTCCATGTGATAGTTAGTTTGTCAATTTTATGGCAATGGCGTACTTCATAGGCATACGTTAAATATGTCAAAAGATAATCATCCTTTCTGAAACCGGCCGTATAAGTCCCCAGCCTTTAGGTGTTTATCACGATAGATATTGTGATTTTCAGACGCGGCATTATTCAGCATACAGTAGTGTTTTGTTTTTCGGATAATGATTTTTATTTTAAAAAAAAAGTTACCATAGACGCTTGAAGCCTAAAAAAAATATTTGCTCTTTTGATAATCACACATGGTATAGCCTTAAACATATCCGTTGTGCAACCCCTTAGCATTGCTTCTGTTACCGTATTTTATTATATGAAAAGATAAGAAAAAGAAGAGAAGAGAAACTTTTTGAAGATGTCGCTAGCGTCAATGGCACATTGTTTACACCTCAATTTATTGTTCTTAAATTAACAGAGGTTTTTGCGTTTTGTCGACTTTCGGGTTGCACATAGGCATGTAGTCTACCTTAATTCTGACTTGCCTGGTGGGTTACTGCTGTACCAGGTATTGTATTCTCATAGGTACTGATAACTTAATTTAAAAGGTTATTAATTGATCGTTGTGGTGCAGTTTTGTATATGTTTTATTTTGTAAATCTGATATAGCTGAGTTTTCCTTACAGATTCCTTTCTCAGTCAGATTAAACATTAACAGGTCACTGGAATTTGCTAAGCTGTTGGTCTTCTGCTAACAGCTTACTTATTGGACCACTTTGCTGCTTAGTCTTCTACTAGCAGGAGTAGAATCATTCAAAATAATTAAATTAATGACGTTTCATAAATGCCTGTAATTGGTTTACGTGAATAAAGATATTTTGACTTTGACTTTGACCTATGACGTATCATTTTTTGAAATTATGTAGTTTTTTTTCAATTTTATGACAGAAAAATATATTTTAACTTAACGTTATCTACCTTAAAACACCGTCGTAAAAAAGAAAAAAGTTTGAATTAATAGAACGGCAATTTTAAGATCACCATATCTTTGATTTCACTTGGAAATCTTAATTTGTACACTTAAAAGTTGCTCACTTCGGCATAATATCTAGAAAATAATAAATTTCGTAATAAAAATACAAATTTTCTATGCAACTGACAGTTCTATTAGATACCATCTATCATGCGCCATCTATCGTGATAAAAAGTTAGTGATACCAACAGATTGATAAAGGTCGCTCTTAGATGTATATTACAGGGGGTGTTCAACTTGGCGCTTTTTTTCTAATGAATTTCAATTAGACAGGCGTTCAAGTAGCGTTTTCATCTAGAGGGTAACGCTCCATCGTTTTTGTTCGCACAATTCAATATTTTCAAAGATTATTCCAGTCTAGTTTAATCTTGAGAAATGTAGTCTATCAATTTTCTAGGAAATAAAACTGCGGATAATTTGGACATATTTTCACTATCATATACCTAATTTTAGACAATATTAAGAAACATTTACAACGATTTTCCTCTATTTTACTAAAAGAAATATGATTAATGTATTTGACAATTGTATTACCTAAAGTTAAAGCTGACAATATTGTATAAATACCTAGATGTAAGTTTTTGGACATATTTTATTTAAAAGTTTTTAAAAAATATATTAATGTTTGATATATTTGCTCGCCAATTTACTTGGCAAATGTTGTTACGTTAAGTTAGTTTACTATAAGACCTGTAAATTAGACTAACATTTATGCAAATAAATATTTTTTATCTTATCTTATCTCCAAAATGTCCGTGTATTTATTTCCTAGTAAGTTGATAAGAATGCACTACTCAAAAGTAACGAAACTTGAAAAATCATTGAAAATATTAGATTGTGTGAGCGTGACATGCCAAAGCGATAAACCATATTTAAAAAAAAAGTAAAAAAGGTTTGCTTAATATGTGAACAAGGAGATTATTATTATTGATTAATAGGCGAGCAGGGCATTGCTAATATGCCTATACCAAGCACTGGTGTAAAGGTCATAAAATAGTCATTTATCACCATAGTCTATGTCTATTGTCACTAGCCACTTGTCTAGTTATTATTATGAAGCAAAATTCCTTTTTAAAAGTAATTTAAAAAAGCTTCGCCTTGAAACTAGACAGGTGTATATAAGTGAGTTAAATACGCCTACGATAACCAATCATAGATCAATACTATTCAAAAAAATATATAAACAGAATAAATAATAATATAATTTAAACGTATATTTGTACTTTTCGACAAATATAATGACTAGTATCTTAAGACTAAGCACTATCTGAGTTCCACGTCAACTCACAAACAACTATTAGGTACAGGTCGCGCGGGGAAAAAATCAACACACGATAGGTTTTAAAAAAAGATGAAGTCATGATCTTTGTTGACTTCACGATCACCTGACACTTAATTTAAAAGCTCAATAAAGGTTAGACTAAAAACACTTTGAAGATTTAACTGGAGTATATTAAGGGCCTCTAGCACGGGCTGTGATATACGAGTTTGTCTGAAAAAGCCGTTATATCAAGTTTGAAATGTGAAGTGTTTCATTTTGTTTGTGCGACAAAACAGCGAGCATGGGATTGTGATATACGCAATATTTGTCACAAATTATTTATATTGCGAACATTCAACTCTATCTTTAAGATATATCCACTATTAATGAATTAAAGTGAAAACAGCATGTCAAAGCATAACACATTTTTTTCTATCTCATTCTTGTCAATAAGGTCATCTGAGTTAGTGGGACACCAATCTAGTTATCGTTCATTCATTATAATAGTGTATGCATGTTTTACATATAAATAATAAGATTTGTCAATGTGTTGTGCTCATCTTTGATTTGGCCTGCCAAAGCAAACCACAGTTTTTGCTATCTCATTCTTGTGAATAAGGCCATGCGAGGTAGAGGATGTCGAATCTATATATAATTCATTCATTATAACAGTGTTGCAAGTTTTACACATAAATAATTATTATCATTTCTCATTGTGTGGTTGTGATCATCTTTGATCGCGCAATCTGTACCTTACATGTTATTTGTATGACATAGACTGTAGTAATACTTATCTAGACTTTATTAAACCGAATAGTTCGTTCCTAATTATGAGAGATACCTTAAACTCCAGTTTAATTACAATATGGATTAACCCTGAATAAATTATACTCGTACATTAATTCGTTTAATAATACTTTATATAAACACTAGTTTTAGGCTGCTTATCCACCAAAGATGTGCGAGAAAAACATTACACAATAGAGTATCACATCACGCCGTAGCATTATTCTTAGCAAATTGTTTATTATACAAAATGAAGATTAAATTAAATTGTATGTTATAAAAAAAAACAATAAAAGAATGATACAATGATCTATCCACCTAGTTCTTAACAAATTCATCAGCATCATCACATCAGCCTGTATCTGAGCCGCTTGAAGCGATCCCTTGCCCCACCCTCATCCAACCGCCACCAGCAACATTCTTCAGGGCAACCGTACATCTGGCGGGTGGGTCATCCTACTCTGCGTCTTCCCGTACGTGGTCTCCAATCTAAAACAGGTTTCTGCCGTTCGTCGGTTCCATCATTATTACTTGTACTGTGGTCAGTTCTGCGGCCAGTCTACTACCACCTTAACTTGCTTTATTATTATTATTGACATCATTCACTTTGGGCTCTTTTGTACTACTTGCGCTGTGTATAATGACAAAAATATTTTATTTTATATTTATTTCTCTCATTATAGTCATCATATAGTAGGTATATTATATTTATGTATATTCATAAAACGTATGTATGTAGTTTTATTTGTGTATGTATTTGTATATGTATTAGTATGTAAATAAGTATTTATTCACTAGTATATGACGTCTAATATTTTCTATTAGTTTTAATAGCACCTACCTTATCTTGTCGTTACTGCTTTAGTTGTCCCAAAGGTTTGACCAGTATAGATTGTCTAGCGGCATTAGGTCCGCCATTGTACTTTGTGGAATAAAGTTTATAATAAATAAATTAATAAATAGTAGTATCGATAACAATTAAGTTTATTAGAAAATAAAATATGTTGGTTTACGTATGAATCAAGTCCCTTAGTACTACCGCTGCCATGACGATATTTTAAACATTTTGCACATCTAAACTATATAAAGGGCATGTATGAAGAGGTTGATGAATGTCGAAGAAGCGAAAGAGGTATGTCGAGATCGCGATAAATGGCGCTCAATTGTATCTGCCTACCCCGCAAGGGACCTGGCGTGAAGATATGTATGTACAACCAACTGATATACTGGCTAGAAACTTATTTTATACCAGCACGGCATGTAAGTAAAAGAACTAGGCGTATCCGCTACTTTTAGCATACACAAATAGATATTATGTCAAATATTTATTGATTCTAGAAATAATGAAAAGTGACCAGTGACGTGGACAGAAGTATCTATTGGTGGATATTGTCCTCGCACATCTCTGGATAAGCAGGCTTAAAGTAACAATGCTTTTAACTATTAACAATGATTCGTTCACAAAGGCGTAAAAGTAAGAGGCAGTCTATGTGATTATTTCTCCAAGCTATAAGATATCATATTGACATTTAAATATTTAAAGTACAATTTTCTGGCAGATGGTCTGAGTCACCTAGGCCTTAATAAATTAAAATAAAATGAGACTAGATTTTTTTATTAGGCCAAGGGGCTAAATTCTCAATTGATAACTTATTCGATTCGATTTCGAACAGAGAAATATTAAATACGACATTGTTATGTAGGACCACTGGGAGCAAAGAGTGAAAGGTACCAGAAATTTGGGTCCTAACTTTCATACAATGGAATAATGTCGCATTCCATATTCATTTTCGAAGATCTATCAAGTCTTGAGTGCACTTTTAAGAAATTTAGTCAATCAGCTTTGTAGGAAATAAAATTACACAAATAGTTAATCTTTTTAGAAAGAGAAAAATACCAAAAACCTTTATAATGATTTTTCTCTATTTAACTGACATAAATCGATGATTATATCTACAAAATGTCCACAATTTTATTTCCTAGAAAACTGATTGATTACATACAACGTGTCCCAAAATTCAACGATAAACGGGCACCAGAGGTTGGACTACACGAAAAAATATAAAAAAAACAATTGTTATATAAATTACAAAAATATATTCTAGATTGTAATATAAAAACTTAATGAAATTTATTTAAATTAAGAGCTGATAAAAAAAATATTATAATAAAAAAAAAAACTAAAACAAAAAAAAACCAATTTGAAAATAGACAACACTTATATTTCTATATTGTCTATACTTTTTTTTGTTGAGTGAAAGTTGAAATCTGTTTTATCAAAAAAAAAAGGTTTGAATGATTTTAGTGTAAAAACTACACGTAAACTAGGATTTTTAAGGGTTGTCATGAATAGCAGTGCTACTTAGGTTGCGGACTAACAAAACTAAAAAAATACAATAATTGTGGTCATGGTAGTTAAAAATAGCATAGGGTTGTCAATTTTCAAAGGATTTTAATATTCTTTTGGAATTTATATAACAATTAAGATATTTTTTTTTAAAAGCAGGTCCCCTCTCTGTTGGCCGCTTATCGTTGAATTAAAAAAAAAACACTTAGATTTGAAATATGTTTGATGTTCTTACACATAATTTAGGGAATATTGTCTATATTCTTTGGATCTAGTACAGTACATACACAAATTGTACTAAAATTTTGAATTAATATATTAATGAATGTCTATGAGCTATAGGTAAGACAAAATTTAAATATGTTTTTATATACAGTAACTATTCGCTATTAAAAGTTTGTCCCCTTCATGATTAAATCGTGGATTGACTAGAAATAAAATAAGG
The DNA here is from genome assembly GCA_910589645.1 of Tinea semifulvella. Classification (NCBI taxonomy): domain Eukaryota; kingdom Metazoa; phylum Arthropoda; class Insecta; order Lepidoptera; family Tineidae; genus Tinea; species Tinea semifulvella. The sequence goes on from OU342597.1 coordinate 12,128,635, forward strand.
TTTTTAACTATCTATGTAAATATTTAAAGAGAAATGATTATTTTATGTAGGTATATCGCCATGTTAGAACAAAAACCAACTATAAGTTAGCCATTTTTTTACAAAAATATTATGCACAACTTTATAATTTGCGTTTTCGGCTAAAACCGTTCGTTTAATTGCTTCTAAGACCCACTATCCTCGAAACTATGAAGTTTTTAAACAACTCGTGTAAAAAAGTGAATTAACTAAAAAAAATGGTTTTCGCTCTAACTTGGCGATTATGTTTAATCTAGGTATCCAATAGAATTACACTATGACATAGCCGTACTTTCGGTAACTATTGCCAGCACCCGCATTACATTACTTAAGCGCAAAACTTAGATTGGAAGTAGATTCTTTTGATTAAATTCTGTGTTTGACTTGAAAGCAAAGGAAAGCTTTTTTTTTTACCAAAAACTATAGAGCAACGCCAAGTCGAACGACTTTCAAAGCGAAATAAAGTAAAAAAGCGCTTAAAGCGACGAGTCAAACACAGGGTTTGAAGTGACAGTTTTAACCCGAGTTTTGTCGATCGTAGACGAGCTCACGCAAAATATCAATTTCAAAGTCACCAATGAGGTTGCAACTTCTACTAGGTGGTAGGCAGACTGATGGTGGTAATTTGTCCAGTCTGCTGGGGCGGGGAAGTATCTACCGTTCGTGCCGATAAACCCAGTAACGTGTATCCACATCGGGATCCGGTTTGAATTGCCGTCATGCCCAGTCAAGCCGGCATAGTGTTAGGGACTGACGTCAGTCATGAGTGTAGATTCCAGTCGTTAACATTCATGAACCTCGCACACCACTTAGAATCAAGTGGGCCAGGTCACATGCCGTGCGTAAAAAAAACCTTTAAAATCAATGGGACAACGTAAAACATCCGCGGCACTTTTATAATAATTTTAGTATCATTACGACCTATTGGGGTGATCAGAAACCACGCTTTTTAAAGAAGCGGATTCTCATTTAGATTTAGCCAACTTTACTATAGGCCCATCATGACAAGTGGCCAGCTCGTCGATGTCTCTAGCGTACAACTCGAAAAATATCACAAATTAAATAAATTGTTGTGTCCCAACCAGAAATCGAACCCAACTCCAAGGACTTGACCGCTAGACTACGGAGACAGCGTCCATATATAATAACGTAAACATTAATAAACAAATTCCTATTCATCAAAATGTGAATATATTATATGGTAAAAATAAAGAGAATATTTTTAAAATGAACGCATTCGAAACGTTTTTTTGTGGAAACCTTTACACGAAAATATACTAATTTTAATAGGATTTTAGTCCTTTATTTAAGAGATCTCATTATATAACGTTTGCGCTTAAGTACCATACCTATTCAGCTGCAGAAAGGCTTATTTAGTTTGTGGTGTCCGGCTATGGTGCTAACGGTGTCGGTCTGACTAAGACAAGGGGAATATTTACTTCGGGTTTACTTAAAATTAGATACTTAAATTTCCTATATTTACAATCACCATGGATGGAGCTTGTTATAATTATTGCTTGCTGTTAGTTTCAACCATTAAATGCATAGAATTTTTGTCTTTTGAGTTATAACCATTATAAACACCCATATTCAAAAACGTTACCTTAACAGCTCCTGCAATCAAACAATCCTTCCAATTGTCAAACGGGGAACCTATAAATCGGTATTCCTTGTTATAGAACGTCCCAAACCTTGAAAGGTATAAATAAATATATTTCCGGAAATTTAAATGAAATATGATCGGAATGAGTTTGACAATTTGTTTTATTTAATAATGTATAAAATGTGGATTGTAATGTAAAATAAGAAATACAAGTTTAAATATTAGCCAAAAATATAATTAAATAACAAAAAACGAAATATGTAAGTGTAAAAGATGTGTCAAAGATTGGCACATATAACACTCATAATATTTCCTGTTTTCCATTATATTGGTTATTATTATTTTTTATTTTTGTTTACTTTATTATATTTTATATAAGTATTATTATTAATCTCGAAATTACTCGAGCGGAGTTTGACAATTCTATGTCTCGAGCGGAGTTTGACAATTCTATGTCTCGAGCGGAGTTTGACAGCTGGGGAATGGAATGGAGGAAACGTATAAGAATAGGGGTGCCAGTAGCCCTATTCTGTTACTTAAGCACAAACGTTATATAGTGGAATTCGTTAACTATATATATATCACGCTATTAAAGTTGATATTTGCACGGCCGCCGTCAAGGTCGAGCGCTTATAGAGTTGAGAATTGCATAATATTTTGTAATTATGACGCAATCTCTGATGTAAATAACGAAATCCACTAATAACATTTGCGACTAAGTAACAGAATGGGGCTGCAGTTTAAGTTATTATTGTATTTTTGGGACACTATGCATTTAAGGGTTAAATAATGGAACAACCCCATTAACATCAAAAGTAATTACAAATTGTGGTTGTACACGTTAATTTTCTCGTTAATATTACATTGCACATTACGTGATTTATTTTGAAATAAGAGGTTTTAACGATTTAACATCCGTCTCGCTCGCACAATTCAATATTTATAAAGATTTTTCAAGTATCGAGTGTACTTTTGAGAAACGTAAAAGAAAAGTGTATCATGACGCGACGGTATCCCTTTGGGGGTGGCCTGAAACCGCACTTTTTTAAAGCGGATTCACATTTAGCCAACTTTATAGGCCTATAGGATGTCTTTAGCATACCAAACTCGAGAAATACCACAAATAATTTGAATAAATTATTGTGTGACGGCCAGGAATCGAACCCGAATGAGAAATGTATTATTACCTAATTTTAAATATAAAAAATATCGGTAATTGGTTTAATTTCTATAAATCTGATTGACAAGATTTTATAAGAAATATTTTAAGATGTTTTGAGTGAGCGAGTCAGAGGGATGTAAAGTGTAACAACCCTCTTAACAATAACACGCAATGTATAGTGAACATGTAAAACCCTGGGTTGATTAAGAACGCGAGCTTGAAGTAGCAGGCTCATATTTAGACAACGGGCCTTATTTTAGAGCGTATTAAACTCAGAATCTGATCCTTTCATAGGATGAATATTTAATATATTGGAACGCAATCCACGCTCGGTAATTCATTGGCTAGTTTTAGTGGCTCCGCTACATTACCCATATAGGACTCCCAACAGATTGGAAACACGTGTCATTCGAATATGTGGGGTAGACCCCAAAAGTGCCCATAACTTTTTTGTAGTGATATTAATGTTAAAAAAAAAACCTAATTATATAATGCCACTAAAAAAAATAAGAATTAAGATACAATATTACCAAAAATTCTGGGACAATATATGTACATATGTGGGATATGTCAAGAAAGTTGCCATAGTAAAAACATCTGTTGGAAGATGGGACGGTGTCCATACAAAATCTTTAAAAACCTTTCTGTACTTAAGTAAACGGAAGCCACTTAAGTGAGTAATGAATTACGATCGGCTTTACGCACACAAATATATCCTCACACATATAATGTATCATTTATAACACATATAACAATCAATATAAATTATAATTATTTGTAATTATTTAAGACTGTAAATCGACTAGAACAAATCGTCGCGTCGGCTAAAAGGTTAAACTCATTAAGACAAAAGCGAGTAAATCTATGACAAGTATAAGTGTATACTGTGCCTTCTTACTGGAACTGTGTTGTCAATTAAACCGCCATCCTATAAAGCTGGCTTCTTTCGTCTTGTCCAAGTTCATTCCGAGACCAACCCGCTGCAACATTTAACCCTTTCAGCACGTTAAGTACCAAGCGTGCGTTATTACAAAAAGAAAACTAGTGGTCTCAAAATTCTGTTTTGTCGCTTCGAAACGACCTCGACGATGGTGCGCCAGCACAGTAGTAAATGACAACGCACCAATACTCGTATGCGGTGGGGGTATTGTGGAATTCGCTAGGGGGACATAATTTCACATTTTTTAGACTACAAGGACCTCAAAGTGATCAATAATCCTTGTAATATCTATAATATTTGTGTCGTGCTGAAAGGGTTAAGGTTCCGCTAAGATCCTTGAGCGAGCTGGCCATGATGACTATGTCATCCACAAATCGGAGGTGTGAGATGTATTCTCCACCAGCGCGGCCAGGAGACCCTTCACGTTCCTGCATACCTCTGGAAGAGTTCCCGCAGTCTGGAGGAACTTCACCCTAGGCACAGCCACACTGCGTCACTCCATGAGTACATGCGCGTCCGTCTCCTCCTCCGCCATGCATCCTCTACACAGTGGGCTAGCTGTAATATATATTGTGCGAAGCTTAGCTGTGTTAAGGCTCAAGAGGCGTCGCGTGAGGCTCCTGTCAGGGTTGGGAAGGGCCTCCCCACAGTCTGCAGTCTGTGGCCAATTTCCACATCTGCTCGTGCACTCTGTCAGTTCTTTGGCGAAGCCAATCTCGCAAGAATTCGAATGGTAGGGAGATTATTGGTCCCTGGTATTGTGGATGACCCCCTTCTGGTAAGCAATCATAACCCAGTGAACAGTTAAAACCCTTAATCCACTGTAGCGTGACTGTAGTCTCTGCACACTGCTCCCAAGGCCAGGTGGCACTCGTGAATCAGTGCAGAGCTGATGTAGTTGCTTTTGAGGGCCATAAGGACGGCAATGCTTTCTTGAGAGAATGCAAATATTGAAGTTTTTGGCATCTTTAGTACAGCTTGTTCTGCTTGTAGGATGCCTACACATTCCGCTTTGAAGATGCTGTTGTACTTTATACGCGTTCTTGAACAGATTCGGGGATATGTCATACCCTGTCGCACGCCTCGGCGCTGTTGGTTTGGTATGCTTACCCTGTAACTGGACGGTCATAGTCGCGAAATTATAGATATATTTCAGCTCCTCAACATAAAGATAGTCTATTAGGAATCGCTATTAGAAGTCGTAGACTTAATGAATCTTACCTTTTATCAGACGAAGTAAAGTAACAAATAAATAATAATAATTAAGAAAAAACAATCATCTAAACAATAGTTTAAATTAATAAATAAGGAATGTGGTAAAGTACTAAAATAAATTAATAAAAATATTGCACACAAGTTAGATTGCAGAAAATAAAATAGTTTTGACATTTCATAAATAAATTATTAGATTACTATGAATAACCTAAGCTATAATAAATATAGTATAATTTATGACTAACATACATGTATTAAAATTCATAAGTTATATTCTATTATTTACAAAAAACAATTAAAAAGTTTATTTTTAAAACAACCTCACTTTATATATTTAATCAAAAATATATTATTACTAAGGCCCGGTAATTCACAACATAACTAGGCGTGTATATCTAGTTGTAACCAGTATAAAGAAGGCTAGACCTAGGATTAACCGTGAACAAGTTTAAACACCTAAGTTTAACCAACTGCTACTGGCTGCACTTAGTTGTAGCTAGTATAAAGAAGGCTAAACCTAGGTTCAGTCTAATGCAACCGACTATAATTAAAAAAGAAAAAACTGCAAGTCATTCTCTCTATCATTGCGTGGTCTTTTATTTAAATACATACCCTCATAAATGTTGTGAATTACCGGCACTTAATATTTTTATCACTAAACCTAGTAGAATTTTTTCTAGTTGTCAATTTTACTAAAAACGTCCATCCGCGAACGTATCTGGCTCTCAGCGCATTTTTTATATTTAATAATACTTATCCAAAGCCGGTACACGTTGCTAAAAAGATTTGTACTGTCCTTAGGGAATATGCATTATTTTATTAAATTGGTTAAATTACATAAACAAAAATAATTGTATGTACAGAAACTAAATGATTGAAAGTATTGTGACGTCACAGCGCACAAAACAAACTAATCTGTAAACGTTTATATTCTAATTAATTAATAGTTACTGAAGGACTTTAGACGGTGAGGGGAGGGGTAACGTACGTCGTCACAAAATAATTTTAAACAATACAGAAACCGCAGTCCTATTTAATGTGTTGTGACGTCACACATCGGTGCATGTTTTTCAACTTAATAATCAATAGCAAAATACCAATCCATTTAATGTATGGAAAAAAAAATCAAGTGAAATTGCATTTTTAAAAGCAATTAGTGTATTTAAAAAATCATGCTATTCCCTATTGGCGCTATTTAAATCATCAACAGCATCATTTAAAGGGGGGTTTAGACCAAAAGCCAATGCTTATTCTATCTGCTCTTTGTGTAAACAGATACTTTATATAGTATTTTTTCGTTGTTTAATGCGATTCTATGAAATTTCTAAGAAAGCTCGTTTGCTTGATATAAATGAGCGTTCTTGCATGTTCGGGGGTGCTCACTTTCCTTGCGTTATTTCAAAGCGTTCTAGTTGACGAATGAGCATGAAGCACTCTTTGGCGTGATCTAAACATCAATCCAGCATGAGCAAGATTTCTAGCTCTTGTTTTACTCGTTGGTATTATTTTGATGTAAAAATAAAACCAGAATTTAATCAACTGTTTTGGTGAAACCCACCTTTAGATGACAAATATTTTAGGCTACCTATTTATTTAAAAGATTTATGCCTATTTTTATTCATTTTTTATTTTTTACTTGTATGTTATATAGTATACGACTAATGTCGACGCTTTCTCCCTTGTACATCCGTCAAAGTATATATTACTGTAAAAGCTCGAACTATCGTAAATCCTAAGATTATCCAAAATCCTAAAATATAAGTACTAACTGGTAAAAGCCCGAAAAAAATATCATTATTTCATGTTTTTATTACATTTACCAATAAATTGTGTTTGAAAAATCCAAAGATTTACACGCTTACACGCCTAAACGGTACTTACTGGGTAACTTTGTATGGTCTTAAGTTAGACTTATATGTAATTTATTTATTTATATTTGGGTAACTTACAGCTATGATACATTAATGTGTTAATGTTTAAATTACAATAAAGCCAATTAACAGTTTCCACATTTAGGATAAAAAACTTCTACGCACCGCAGAAACTGTAAATAATCAAGTGTTATACAGAAAAACAAAATTATTACTATTGATAGAAACAAACAACTTTTCCTAAGAAACCATAACTCGGAAATGACTTCTTTTTGGCTTCGCCATACAAATTGGCTATTTTAATATTAACAGTTTATATAAAGAAGCCAAAAAGTAAATATGATTTCTTAGAAAAAGTTGTTTGTTTCTATCAATAGAACAAGATATTAGTCGAACGTAAGACTCCGTCAAAGTCACCCCGTATATTAAATAGATAATTGTATTAAGTTGAGAGTGTAAAAATATACATGTACTGCTGTTTGTACAAAATAATAAATAAAATTTACCTAAAACCTAGGACTTAAATCGGGCTTTTACAGTAACATAACACAAGTCTTAACACTTTGAGAGTTACGAACTAGTTTTATTCATCTAAAAATAATTAAAGGAAAGTAACACAGGCCATGTTTTATATACAGGGTGACTTTGAATGGCCTGACGTTAGACTAATGTGTGATTCTATTAATAGAAACAAACAACTTTTCCTAAGAAACCAGGTGTCGGAAATGAACTTTTTTTGGCTATTCCATACAAATTGGCTATTTTAAAATTAACAGTTTGTATGAAGAAGCCAAAATTTGTTATTAACGACATACAGTTTCTTAGAAAAAGTTGTTTGTTTCTATCAATAGAATAATATATATAAGACTATACAAAATTACGCGGTATAATATAATAATCCATTGTTTATTTGTAAATTTCTACAAAAAGGAAAAAAATGGCCTCTGTCACTGACATTCAACATTGATTAGATAGAATATTTGGTCACGAGTTCTTCCTTTCTAACACGTTATGGTATATTATACATACCTATACCTTATTCAAGATAGCAAAAAAATATATGTAAACAAGTGGTTCTGTTTTTGTTATATAAAACAAGGTACTTCCTTAAATTTAAAAAGGCATTAAAAACAAACAAAATCGGTAGTTTTTGTTAATTTTAGCTTTTAGTAATTTTGTATGTAATTTTTTTCTTAAAACGGTTTTTTTTTCCAGTATTATAATATTTGTAACATTTATTTAGGAAATTAGGTAGGTATTAGTTTTATTAATTATAATTTAATTTAATAGATTTAACTGTTAGGTAGGTAAATAATTTGTTTATGTAATGTTGTTGCATGCCTAGTTTTAAATGTATACTCAATGGTAATTATGAGCAGGCCGTCTTCTCCTTTAATTAAAATCACATTTACTCTGTTAATTATGTATGCATGTACTCAAAAATTGAAATATTGTTGATTTTGTTGGAGAACTTATAAATAAGGAATAATTCAATTATATTAAAATTTAATACTCGGGAATTTTGTATTCATCAGTAACCTATTTTATTTTCGCCAGCTGTTTGTTTATATATTGTTTTACTATCGCGAATATAGACTAGTATAATTTGTCTAGTTACACAGTGTTCAATATAAAATCTGTATAACTTCAAAAATCACTGCCAATAAAGTTTTGACACAATTTTAGTGTCTTTGTGAGCTGGAACTGTCAAGTGTAGCACTGTAAAGTTTTGACTAGTATATTTATGCCTCCATCAGGTCGACAAGGGCGGCATAGCGCTAGGTGTCGTCCGTGATGAGGTCTTCGTCCAGCAGCTACGACTCCGCCACCACGCCGTCCCGCTCCGGCTTTACTTGCTGCTAAAAAACGAATCTACCGTCAACACAAAATACAATTTTTATAAAAACAGTTTTTCTGTGTACAAGGTGCGGGCTTAATGCTTAGGCATTCTCTTATGTTGTCAGTAAGTGGTGCAAATATTTTGCTCCTCGTCCTCTCGCACTATTGTATTTACATACCATTGCCTTGGAGAGAACCGTGGCGTCCTTGAGACTGAGGACCTGTAACACCTGCGCCTCCCCGCCACTCTGCAACATGACTTGCGTCACCCCTCCGCCCATAGATAACGCCTCCAGACCTTCACTACTGCCGTCAACCTGTAGATGAAACAATCATTAGTTCACGTTTCGCTATAAATATTGTAAACGCAAAATAATTAAAAAGCACAGGTTATACTTTCAATTCAAAAGCGATCAGAAAAACGCATAAAGAACATCATCCATTTTGGGCTATTTTTGTACTAAAATGATTTTAAAAAATGTAAATAGAAGTTTAGATACTTTTATTGATAAGACTTATGTATTTTTTTGCTCGCCAACCCATCTGGCCACGCGGCGAATGTGGCCAAATTCTCCAGATATATGTTCTGGAAGGCCCATTTCCAGCAGCTGTAATGATGGTGATGACTTTTTCTATATATTTCTGTGCAATTAAGTTATTTGGAAAATAAAATATGAAGTTTTCGAATGAATCAAGTCCTTTAGTTCTCGAGCTGTCATGACGATATTTTAATCATTTTGCACACCTAAACTAGTAAAGTATCATCACGACCGTTTCCCTTCCGGGGTGGTCAGAAACCACGCTTATAAATAAGCGGATTCACATTTAGCCAACTTTACTATAGGCCAATCATGACAAGTGGCTAGCTCGTCGATGTCTCCAGCGTACCGAACTTGAGAAATATCACAAATAAATTAAATATTAATTAAATGTATTTATTTACATTAATAAATATTTTTGTGTCCCGACCAGTAATAGAACCCGGTACCTCCGAGTCTACATCCACGGACTTAACCGCTAGACCACGGAGGCAGTTTACCTAAACTACATAAAATAATGGTTTTTTTCTACTGAAATTGTAATCTAGTTGAATAATATATCTAAGAATGCATTTATAAGTGTAAATACAATTCAGCCCAAATCCCCATACAAGATGAATGATGTCCTTTTTAATATTCATTCTATCAATACAAACACAGATTTAAGGTTTTGAAAATTGGTAAACCGAGTAGTTATATTGACTGGATTTAAATGATAGAAATTTGATCGCTTGATGAATTTACAAAAGCCAAAGTTAAAAACGACAACAAAACAATACACACCTTAATCATGCTGAAATTAAAACAACAATCATGCAAAACAAAAAAACAAAATTAAACTACAATGCGTATATTTGTAGAATAAACAACACAAATACAAACTTAATTCGTTGTTCAAAATATCTTTTTTTTATAAATCTTTATTTTCTTAATATAATGGGATCTTAAAAAATTGTAAACATCTGCCACATTAAGCCTTGTATTCTCTAAGCAACAATCGGCTCAAAACACGTTAATATATTATATTGATCGACAACGCTCAAAATGAGAATGCCCATTTTTCTTAGAGCATTTCTCTAAAAAATGGCCCAATAAAATGTTCTCGTGCCATTATGATTTCTTTTTTATTTGATAGTTAATATATTGTGTTTTCATAATCTGTAATTAATTTTATTTATTTTACACTAGCATAACGACAATCGACAAAAACTTTTTTTTACGTTAATAATTACATAGTTTCGATGCCGCCGATTTGAAATCCAGTGTTTTATCTATAATAAAGTACCTGATCATTATAAAGAACCTAATCGTATAAATAGTGCTTGGTAACTATTTCATACATAAATTTTAACCAATTGACTATTTAATTAAATTATATTTTAATGCTGGGGTAAAAGAGTTGTTGAATTCAATTTAGAAAAAAACAATTAATTATTATGATTATTGAATTGTATTTAGTTGAGGCACGCTGCAAAAAAGTTGGTGCTTGGTTTGGGGTAATCTCTCCTGTTTAACGATGTTGTCTGTCTATGCATTATGTTGATGCGTAACTGAAGTTTGGAAAGCTCTTGTAAACAGTTTATTTTCTATATTTCAATCCTGATCACGTGTTCTCGTGAGTAAAATGAGCAAATTGAACAAATCTCAAAGCTGTTCGTTTAGTTCGTGAATTGTTTACTACGATTACGCTAAACTAATTTCAACGTTACATATCCCGAGTGTGCGATCTGTCATATTATTCGTGTTGTTTTTTTTTTCTATATTTAAATAGTTATATTTAAGGCCGCATTCGATTTAAGAAATGTTAGCATGAAAATACCACTTTTTTTTAGCACAAGTCGTTCGTTTAATGAAAATTCTAACATTTGATGCTAATTTCGTATGTCAGTACCGTGTTGAAAGGAGGGTTATTGATTGACTTTTTGGCAGATGTCATTAACATATAAAATGATTTGTTTACCATTTTTATATACTTTATAGTTTTCTATTATATTTGTTAAAACGGTATTTTAAACGATTTTATGTAATAAAATCAAAGACCATAATAATGTTGTGTTGGATGCCATGGTATGATAAAACATGAATGAAAATACTTGTTAAAAAGTAGCCTCACCACTCGTTTTATGAAATATTAGCATTGTTAAAAAAACTGGCATTTCTTAACAAAAACGACTTTTCGCGCTGGTTTATGAAGTTGCTCTCGTGATGTTGGAAATGCTATAAAACGCTATAATAATGAATCGATGAAAAAGCACGAACATGTCAAATCAAAGTTTTTGGTTTTGTAAAAGTTGCAGTTTATTTTTCGCGGTTTTCTCGCGCCTTCATCTCCCATACACCTCACGTGTTGGGCGATATTGACGCTCACAATATTACTCCATCAAAAGCAGAATCTGATGATAGCCAACTCGGTTATTAACTCTGTTATAAACAAATATTATGAATACCTAATTTAGTTGTTTAGGACTGATGTAGTCTGTACAATGTCTTTTAAAAAATGGAAATGTACTAGAATAACGGACGAGATTAAAATATGCTTTGTGAACAAAATGAAGCTTTCCAAACGGGCCTTAGATCGGAGACAAACACGCCATGTTGCGTCGCATAGTGCAATGTTACCAAACACGTTAAACGACAAGTGTTGCGCCTCAAATGTTGCTAAATGAATACATGGCTTCAAGTACAGCTTGAACCAACAAAAAAAACAATTTTATATAGTAATAATGGACGCGTTTTCTTCGAATTCCATTATCAACATACCGTATTTATAATTTATATAAGAGCTAATTTGGGATTGCGTGCCAAAATTATAAATATTCTTGAACCTCTCGCTGCTATTCTAATAAGGTATTTTTTTTAAAAAACACAAGAATCACAAAATCGTCACTTATAAAATTTTACAGATTTGAAAAATAACTGGTCATTTAATTGAGTTTATGAGCCTAATTAGATTCTAATATTCAATTAAAAAACAGTTATATTCACACCCCTATTATAAAATAAGACAAATTGACTGTTAGTGTTGTTTGCTAAGCGACGAAATTTAAAAATATCTAACTGCTACATTATAACAAACAGAAGCTTCATAAATATAAAATCACATTTCTTAGCCTCAAATTTATTATCTAATACTTGTAATCTCACTAACAATTTGACTAAAATAATACTAAAAAATAATTTAAAACAATATTGTATAGTAGCTAATATTTGGACTTTTTAAGTTAAAATAAAATCTGGTGTATAATAACAATAAATATGGGTTGCAAAGGGTCCGCTTCCATTAGATGGTAGCGGTGACACAAGTCGTGCTCAGTATAAAAAAATATATAATAGAGCTAAAGAGAAGGGACGATGGGTTTTTTACCCATCCAATAGTGTCTTAAATCTATTGGAGGATGAGGACCTTTTTTTACCCATCCAATGGTGTCCTTAATCTATTGGAGGATGAGGACCTTTTTTACCCCTCCAATAGTGTCTTTAAATCTATTGGAGGATGAGGACCTTTTTTTACCCATCCAATAGTGTCTTAAATCTATTGGAGGATGAGGACCTTTTTTTACCTATCCAATAGTGTCTTAAATCTATTGGAGGATGAGGACCTTTTTTTACCCATCCAATGGTGTCCTTAATCTATTGGAGGATGAGGACCTTTTTTACCCCTCCAATAGTGTCTTTAAATCTATTGGAGGATGAGGACCTTTTTTTACCCATCCAATAGTGTCTTAAATCTATTGGAGGATGAGGACCTTTTTTTACCTATCCAATAGTGTCTTAAATCTATTGGAGGATGAGGACCTTTTTTTACCCATACAATAGTGTCTTAAATCTATTGGAGGATGAGGACCTTTTTTTACCCATACAATAGTGTCTTAAATCTATTGGAGGATGAGGACCTTTTTTTACCCATACAATAGTGTCTTAAATCTATTGGAGGATGAGGACCTTTTTTACCCATCCAATAGTGTCTTAAATCTATTGGAGGATGAGGACCTTTTTTACCCATCCAATAGTGTCTTAAATCTATTGGAGGATGAGGACCTTTTTTTACCCATACAATAGTGTCTTAAATCTATTGGAGGATGAGGACCTTTTTTTACCCATACAATAGTGTCCTTAATCTATTGGAGGATGAGGAACTTTTTTTACGCATCCAATAGTGTCCTTAATCTATTGGAGGATGAGGACCTTTTTTTACCCATCCAATGGTGTCCTTAATCTATTGGAGGATGAGGATCTTTTTTACCCATCCAATAGTGTCTTAAATCTATTGGAGGATGAGGACCTTTTTTTACCTATCCAATAGTGTCTTAAATCTATCGGAGGATGAGGACCTTTTTTTACCCATACAATAGTGTCTTAAATCTATTGGAGGATGAGGACCTTTTTTACCCATACAATAGTGTCTTAAATCTATTGGAGGATGAGGACCTTTTTTTACCCATCCAATAGTGTCTTAAATCTATTGGAGGATGAGGACCTTTTTTACCCATCCAATAGTGTCTTAAATCTATTGGAGGATGAGGACCTTTTTTACCCATACAATAGTGTCTTAAATCTATTGGAGGATGAGGACCTTTTTTTACCCATACAATAGTGTCCTTAATCTATTGGAGGATGAGGAACTTTTTTTACGCATCCAATAGTGTCCTTAATCTATTGGAGGATGAGGACCTTTTTTTACCCATCCAATGGTGTCCTTAATCTATTGGAGGATGAGGATCTTTTTACCCATCCAATAGTGTCTTAAATCTATTGGAGGATGAGGACCTTTTTTTACCCATCCAATGGTGTCCTTAATCTATTGGAGGATGAGGATCTTTTTTACCCATACAATAGTGTCTTAAATCTATTGGAGGATGAGGACCTTTTTTACCCATACAATAGTGTCCTTAATCTATTGGAGGATGAGGAACTTTTTTTACGCATCCAATAGTGTCCTTAATCTATTGGAGGATGAGGACCTTTTTTTACCCATCCAATGGTGTCCTTAATCTATTGGAGGATGAGGATCTTTTTTACCCATCCAATAGTGTCTTAAATCTATTGGAGGATGAGGACCTTTTTTTACCCATACAATAGTGTCCTTAATCTATTGGAGGATGAGGAACTTTTTTTATGCATCCAATAGTGTCCTTAATCTATTGGAGGATGAGGACCTTTTTTACCCATCCAATAGTGTCTTAAATCTATTGGAGGATGAGGACCTTTTTTACCCATACAATAGTGTCCTTAATCTATTGGAGGATGAGGAGCTTTTTTTACCCATACAATAGTGTCCTTAATCTATTGGAGGATGAGGAACTTTTTTACGCATCCAATAGTGTCCTTAATCTATTGGAGGATGAGGACCTTTTTTTACCCATCCAATGGTGTCCTTAATCTATTGGAGGATGAGGATCTTTTTTACCCATCCAATAGTGTCTTAAATCTATTGGAGGATGAGGACCTTTTTTTACCCATACAATAGTGTCCTTAATCTATTGGAGGATGAGGAACTTTTTTTACGCATCCAATAGTGTCCTTAATCTATTGGAGGATGAGGACCTTTTTTACCCATCCAATAGTGTCTTAAATCTATTGGAGGATGAGGACCTTTTTTTATCCATACAATAGTGTCCTTAATCTATTGGAGGATGAGGAACTTTTTTTACCCATACAATAGTGTCCTTAATCTATTGGAGGATGAGGAACTTTTTTTACGCATCCAATAGTGTCCTTAATCTATTGGAGGATGAGGACCTTTTTTTTACCCATCCAATGGTGTCCTTAATCTATTGGAGGATGAGGACCTTTTTTACCCATCCAATAGTGTCTTAAATCTATTGGAGGATGAGGACCTTTTTTACCCATACAATAGTGTCCTTAATCTATTGGAGGATGAGGAACTTTTTTTACGCACCCAATAGTGTCCTTAATCTATTGGAGGATGAGGAACTTTTTTTACCCATCCAATAGTGTCTCAAATCTATTGGAGGATGAGGACCTTTTTTTACCCATCCAATAGTGTCCTTAATCTATTGGTGGATGAAGACCTTTTTTCCCATTGTCCTGTTTCAAACTTTTTGGTTTGTATAAATGGCACTAACACAGCCTTGTCAATATTTACACGCATTTTAAACTTGAAACTAAACTATTTTAAAAACAAAACTAAGAATTAAAATGGCATTTAGTTTTGGTGAAATAAAATACTCTATTTATTGATTAACCCGCGGTTTCTTGAACAATTAATATCCTCGACTCTTCTACCCACCATTAATTAGACGTCGAACGTTAATCTTATTTGTTATACGTCATTTGATTGGTCAGTTTGAGCCAATCACATGCCACCATCGATGTACATATATAAGCCAAATAAAAACGTAAAAAAGTAAAGTATCATCACGACCGTAAACCTTACGTGGTGGTCAAAACCACGCTTCTATAAGGCTCGTCGATGTCTCTAGTGTACCAAACTCGAAAAATATCCCAATTAAATTAGGTCGGGACACAAGACCAGGAATCGTACGCGGTACCTCAAGAGTAAAATAAGTAAATCCACGGACCTAGCCGCTACTGGGGCAGTTTACACATAAGCCAAACAGATTAAATATTATTTCCATACAAAATTTGGTCCAATGTACAACAAGCACGCTTAAAGCCGTTCCGTGACGTCCATAAACTGTTTTGCCAAAGCTTTGTGACGTCACAAATGTCATGAAACCATTTCAATAATTTGATGACACTATTTTTAAGAACATTTTTCGGTTGGATGCTTGTCGGATTTTTACTGGCAGTTCATTCAACAGGTTCGTAGTACCGATCGTTGTTCCGCAAATCAACAAAGAATTGACCGCCATTTTGATTATTCGGTGTTAGACGTGCTCGCACAAAACAAGTGTATTTTTTTAATCTTTTGTATATGTTATTTTGAGTTATTAGTTGATTAAAGCGACTCAAATAATGAAGTAACGAGTTTATATGTTTTTTTTTCTCTGTAAAATGTTGAGCACATCTGCATTGTCTGATGACGTCACTATCAGTTCTCGTGGGACAGAGTTTATTATATCGACGCATGCCATATAATCAAAAAGTTTAACGTAAGATATCTTATTACGGTAAAACAATATAGTATCAAGACGTACATTATTAGAATACAGTATTTGTTTGTGTAGAGATGAGCCAAGAATAGAGAAGATAAGAGATATTTTGCAAGTTCTTCTCTCCTCTTTCTCATTCGCGGCGAATCCACGAAATTAGCCTTCTTAAACTATGGCAGAATTCGTAAGAGTCATCCTAATAAAATTTACACCTACTAAATAATACTTAAGTACTTAGACGTTATGTAACGTTTTAAAATATGTTATATAAATATATTGTTATATTTTAACATAAAAATAAAATACTCTTTCATAAACTTTTTAAAAGCACTTTATTTTCACTGCTTTGTAGCACTTTTATGTTTATTGGGTAAAAAAAACTTAAAAAGAACTCTGATATACCTATTAAGTAAACATTTTTTGGTAAATTATTTATTTTTGGTTACATTTTTTAATTTATTTTTTTATAAACCTAATTTGGTGGTTTAAAAACTTATATCTATAACACAAAGAGTGGTGGTTGTAAGTACGCTTTCCGTAAAATCCTATAAAGGTTGGTTTGAACCCCGGCATGTACCAATAAGAAATACACTTTTCCTACGTACATTGTCATAGATCTAGTACTGTAACGCATGTAAAGCCGTCGGTTCCGGTTCCATTAATACCTTATGGAATCGTTAATGTCATTAAAATTGACATTAGACCCTTGCCAAGACGTTTGGCCAGCGTGGCGAGTGTATGCCAAATTCTACAGAAATATGTTCTGAAGGGCCAAGTGGAAGTTTAGGACTCTTGTCTTGAAAATGACAGGCAAAGTTAACATATTTTATTAAGCCTTATTTATTGTATAGTAAAAATGCTCTATAATATATATATATAACTCTTGATACCGTGTGACTTCAGACAAATATATAATTCTATTGATAGAAACAAACAACTTTTCTGCTAACTGCCTCCGTGGTCTAGTGGTTAAGTCCGTGGATTTAGACTCGGAGGTACTGGGTTCGATTCCTGGTCGGGCGGGACACAAAAATATTTATTAATGTAAATAAATACATTAATTTAATATTTAATTTATTCGTGATATTTCATGAGTTTAGTACGCTGGAGACATCGACGAGCTTGCCACTTGTCAAGTCGGCTAAATGTAAATCCGCTTATTTATAAGCGTGATTTCTGACCACCCCGAAAGGAAAACGGTCGTGATGATGCTTTTTTTCTCCTAAACAACTTTTCCTAAAAAACCATTTCGTCTGATATCTAAATTAAGTAATAAAAAAATTATGCGTAATGAAAAAAAAAAGTCATTAAACGTAATTTTAAAAGTACGTTTTTTAACCTAAAAGTTATCTCTATAAAAATAATTATTATTTATTGGTCTTGAAAACTTAGCATTTATCAGTTAATATAATAATAATAAATATTTCCAGACAGGTCACACAGCGCCATCTAGTTTCCGTGGTAAGCTACGAGGCTTGTGTTACGGAAACTAGATGGTTGATAAACTACATATTATATTTATTTTTTTGTAAATATATACATATTATACATATAAACACCCAGACCGAGACAAATTATACAATGTACAACAATGCTTTAGGACGAATTGCCAGTTTTTTTTTTTTCTTCATCTGTGTTTCCAATTTATATAACCTCAAGCCGGCATAGTGTTAGAGACTGCTAGTCTCGGACTGGTGTCGTTAGTATCGTTAGATTCCAAGCGCAAGATGACTTGTCGTGCTTTCATGGGAAAAGCTGTTTGTTCCTATCAATAGATTCTAATATTAGTCTAAGGTAAGACCTTACGAAGTCGCAAATAATAATAAAAACTGGCATACCGACCAATTCTAAGTTTGTGCATGCCAACAAGAATTCACGTTACAAACACAAAGACTAGCATACATAGGCTGGGTTTAATGTAAATAAAAAGTTGCTATAACCGCGTTCCGAAACACAACTGTGGGCAAATTAAAACTAATTTTTTTTGTAACCAATAGTGTTATTGGTTTATTTCTAAAATATATTACGGAACGCAGTTAAAATCATAAAACAAAAAACTACGACTAAATCGTGCAATTGGAGCAAAATACTACAAACAGGCCTGCTTATCCGCGAGGAAAATAGCCTACTAGTTGAATTGATACTATATTTGGATATTTTCCTAGCACATCAATCTGGATAAACATATTTAAGCGCATGATACACGGGCGGTTATTCCGCCGCGGAAAACCGCTAGTAAGCCGTCGCAGATTACAATTTAATATGAACTTTATTCTACTCAAACTTTCCCGTCGCGTTTCACAGGCGAAAGAAAATCGGCCAAGCAGCGTCATCCACAGCTTTATTTCGGTATTTTAAAAATACTTGTATTAGTCTAACTAATCGCGGATCCGAATAAAATCCCCCTTTAATGGAAGCAACGGTAATGGATTGTCCAACAAAAAGAAAAAAAAAAAAAAATGAGAAGTAAGTATCATCACGACCGTTTCCCTTTCGGGGTGGTCAGAAACCACGCTTATAAACAAGCGGATTTACATTTAGTCAACTTTACTATAGGCCAATCATGACAAGTGGCAAGCTCGTCGATGTCTCCAGCGTACCAAACTCGAGAAATATCACAAATAAATTAAATGTATTTATTTACATTAATAAATATTTTTGTGTGCCGACCAGGAATCGAACCCGGTACCTCCGAGTCTAAATCCACGGACTTAACCGCTAGACCACGGAGGCAGTTTTAAAAGAGAAGTGATCATTGGCATATTTATTTTGATAATGAAAAAAAAAAGACCCGATAGAAATAAAATTCCGTGTTCTTAAGCGTTAGACGGTAGAACCGACCGTGTAGCATGAGCCTTAGGGTTAATTTTTTTATTGAATCTAACTTGTACATAAAACAGTCAAAAATAATTGTTTTATGCAATTTAACCGTTAAATAATTTGAGACGGTTGAAAAATGTACTCTTAATAAAACAAAAATAAATTCTTTACTTAAGGCAAACACCGGCTAATAAAATTTTAAAACAATTAACTTCAATATATTTCTTCTTTAACTTTGTTTTAGATTAACTATTTTTCTTTAAATAAAAAATAAATATACAGACATAACATAGATAAAAAGATAACCCACATTTATAAATATTGGAACACAAAGGTGCGTAACATAAAACTTAAAAACAAGCGTAACTCGAACACACTACAAAATACAAAAGAAATAAAATATATTACAAATCATACACAACAATTATGCATAAGTTATCAATAACTTTCACAATAAGAAAAAAAAAGAATAATCATAAAATGACTACAATGCCTTAACTTATTTTTTATTTAATTTAATTAGTCAAACAGAAGGAACCAGACATAAAAAATTTGGTGGTTGTGCTTCTTATAGAATAATGAAGGTTATTGATATTTCTGTGATATAGCGTGACAATTAATTGAATGCATTTAATATTGTGCCATAGAATCAATATTGCATGGTACAGTATTGCATGATAATATATTGTGTGCCACAGTATTGTATAACACAGTTTTACATGATGCAGTAGTGTATAACACAGTAATGTATGACACAGTATTTGCATGATACAGTAATGTATGAAACAGTATTGCATGATACACTAATGTATGAGACAGTATTGCATGATAATATATTGTGTGCCACAGAATTGTATACCAGTTTTACATAATGCAGTAGTGTATAACACAGTATTGCATAATACAGTAGTGTATAACACAGTATTGCATGATACAGTAATGTATGAAACAGTGTTGCATGATACAACAGTAATGTATGAGACAGTATTGCATGATACAGTAATGTATGAAACGGTATTGCATAATACAGTATGACACATTATTGCATAATAGAATATTGTACTGCAGTATATAATGAAATAGTGTCAGATGTAGCAGAGCGGCTCTAGTTTGACCTGCACGAGCGGGGTGACGCAGACCCCGTCCTGGGCCTGCATGTTGGCCACCATGGACTGGTACACCGAGGCCGACACCGGCACAGTGATCACCCCAGACACCGACACCGGGTAACCTGGGGGGATACATACAGAAATCAATATTACAGCCTCCAGAACACACGATTCTGGATCTGGTTTCAGAACATTATTATCGTCAGTCTGGATATGTCCTCCCCTAAGACTCGCTATTTCACACGATCTCCTGCACTCTCATCAATCCCTTACCAGCGACCTTCTTCAGGTCATCCGTCTATCTGGCGGGGTGTCGTCCAACTCTTGTGTTTTTCTAAAGTTTGCTATGCCTAGTTGGATAGTCTGACCAAAGTAAACGTGTGAATAGATTGAGCTCGAAATGACATAATCGTTGAACATGACTTTTGTCTTGTCCAAGTTCATTCCGAGACCAACTCGCTGGTCGGCGACAGTTAAGCATTCCACTAAGATCTTCCAGCGAGCTTGTCATTATCCGCAAACTGGAGGTTTGAGATGTATTCACCATTATATTATATGCCGAAGTTTTTCCAGTCCAGCAATTTTAAAACATCTTCCAACGCTCTCAATTATCATTATCATCATCAGCCTGTATCTCTGCAGTTCACAAGTAGGCCTTCCACAAGACTCTACACTTAACGCGACCTGTTGGCACCCTCACCCAATCCCCACCTTCTTCAAGTCATCCGTCACTCTAGAACCTGTTTGCCCCATCTTTTGTGGGTTCTGCGGCAGATGTGTCCGGCCCTATGCCACTTTAGCTTGCTAATTTTTAAAGCTATGTCAGTATCTTTCGTTCTCTGACGAATATCAACGATTGGAATTCTATCCATCAAAGAAATACCAAGCATAGCTCTCTAGGCGACCTTGAACTTGTGGATCAGACCCACGTCTCCGCTCCGTACGACATTACCAAAAAGATGCACTGGTTAAAGACCTTCGTCTTCAAAACATTGTGGTATGGACGATGAGGGGATGTGCTGGAGTTTCCCAAATGCCGTCCATCCTAGCTGAATGCGTCTGTCGGCTTTTTTGCTGAAGTTGGCTGTGCCTAATTGGATAGTCTGCCCGAGGTAGACTTAATTTTGCACAATTTCGAGAGTAGCGTTTCCCACGCAGATTGCCCTCGGCTTAACGATATTGGCTTAAAGATAATATTTACCATGTCCATCTTCACTGGTGAGTATGATTTGTCCGTCGTGGTTGAGGGTGGCTTCTGCGACGGCATTAAGGTCGACTGCCACCGTACTTCCGTCGGCCTCGATAGCTTGCACGACGCTCCCCGAGCCGTCGCTGCTGTGAGTTAGCTGCGAACAGTTTACCAACTAACAACAATATTAAAATTTCTTTGGTTAGCATTACACTTAAACATAAACAAGGGTAAAATATTAGTATAATCAAGCAATTGGACACAATCAACGGTAGGTTGGGTAGTTGGGCCCAACGCAGTCATTTTAGATAACTAATGCCATGTGAAATCGTTAATAAATTGTCATAAAAAATTGACATCATGTCCTCGCCAAGCGTGGCGAGTGTAGGCCAAATTCTCCAGTTCTGGCAGGCCCATCTCCAGAAGTGGAGGTCTAGGACGCTGTGTTCAAGGGGCTGTAATGAATGAATTGTAACCCGACCAGGAATCGAACCCGGAACCTCCGATACTCCGATATTATATATATTTTATTTCTCTCCATTCAACGACGACTCTCTTACGCCGAAAAAAGCAGTTCGTTAAGTGGCGTTATATAGAGTTTATACTGTATATTTAAGTTGAAACTTTAACGACATCAGAATAATAAATATGAGAACATCTAATAAAGTATTTTTAAATATAAGTGAACAGTAGAAAGCGCTTTAAACAACAATGCTTTTCTTAACTTTACATGTTATTGTTAAGATAACAGTTTGAGGTGAACTGAGTAATGTTCAAATATTACTATGTAATATTTGTTTTTTAAGTCAGTTGGGTATCTCTTACCATACACACTTTTGGGAGTCTCGCAGGTACAAAAAAAAACTAAATAGTACATTTTCTGGATCCCCCTTTAAGTTTAGCTAGACCTGTATTGGGGGACCCGCTTAAAGTTAAACATAATAATATTGTACAAGAATATGTTATTTTAATTTGATATGAATGATATGTGTTATAAGGGTTAGCTTATCTATATATCTATAAGTATATATTTATATTTTCCTATCTATGGTAAATGTAATTTATAGTACATGTTGTTTTAACTCTGAATTATGATTTTAAATTGTTTCTTATTATGGAATTAATGCTATAAAATAGGTGTGACCATATATAGTTAAAACAGTAATACACCTTATTAAATATACATAACAAAAATAGTTTGAGAACCACTTGTTTTCTTGTTTACGTAATTTTTCTATTTTATTCATATATATTATTAGTACAGGTGTTAAGAGGACATGACGTCACGACAATGAGACATACCTGTGCTGTGGTGCCGTCTGGTAGAGTGATGATAGGGTTGTTGGGGTCCACTTGGATCAGAGACACGGTCCCGTCGGGGTTGGTGATGGTCTGGAGTACTGCCGGAGCGTATTGTGACATCTAGAGAGCATCACATCATATCGTCATTTTGTCTGCATCAGACCCGCGTTCTTAATCAACACTACCCATAGTACAATTACACATACATATCTTCACGCCAGATCCCTTGCGGGGTAGGCAGAGACAATTGAGCGCCATTTGACACGATCACGACATACTTCTTTCGCTTCGTCGACATTTATCAACCTCTTCATATATGCCCTTTTGTTACGAAAGCTTTTTAATGTGCCTTCAGCCAGTGTTTTATTTATAGTCTTGGTCTGCCAGGGCCTCTTTCACCCACAACTTTCGCATTTTTTTTTTTTTTTTTAAAGATAAAAGATATTATATATCTGGTTCGTTAATCTTTCTTCGCTCATCCTCTCAACATGCCCGAACCAGTACAATTAATTTTTAAACTTACATAATATTTGTTATCTTGACTTACATCAGACATACTTCTACGGACACCCTTTCGATAGGCATTGACCGTGGTCATGGGTCAAGAGCCACTGCTGGGCAGTATTGAGAAACGCGGGTCTAAATTTAAATCTAACTGCCACAAGTGTTTATAAACTAAACTACTTACAAACATTAAAACAGGTTCTTTAAAAGTCATTACATGTAACTAAATACCGCGTGTATTTGTCAAAAGAGCAAATATTTTTTAGGCTTCAGGTGCTATTTGTAGAGCCTCTACTCAAAATAAAATTACACTTTTTTTTAAATAAAAATCATTATCCGAAAAACAAAATACTACTGCATGGTGAATTAGGCCGGGTCAGCAAATCGCAATATCCATCGTGATAAATACCTAAAGAGGCTGGGGAATGTTATTATTAATTGATCTCGCCCACAGCCGACAAACAACGAAATAGATAGAATTACGTAAGTCAACGTTTGCGCGATCGTAGTCCTCAATTCAATTCGTTTATTTTGCAAGTAGGCATAGGACAAAAAGATATGTATTCTGCACTTTTACACGTCAATTTTTACAATATTGATATAAAACGATATAATTTTAAAGTACATATTGGTGAATCTGGAGCAGTACATGATAACCATCATTTGGAAAGAGAAACAATAAAATAACAAAATTATAAATACAGAATAACGCTTAACATTATAGCTGCTGTAGATAGGCATTGTCACACTATAAGCTAAGACAGACACAATTATAAGAATATAAATGTTAATGTCAGTTAAGATAATAGCTGCTGTATATAGGCATTGTCATACTATAAGCTAAGACAGACACAATTATAAAAATAAAATTATAAATGTAAATGTCAGTTACCTCTCGCTGCCTACTTGATTAGCATAGCTGGGCATTAACTCGTTAATCCGTTAATCGTTAATTAACGAAGTTAACATTTTGATTAACGGGTTAATTTTTAAGTAAACTTTTAAAAATGTTAACGGACACGTTAACTTCCGTTAATATGCAGAAGTCCGTTAATCGTAATCCAATGCCACTATTTACCGCACGGCACCGCGGTGTGGCGCGAAAAACATCCACACAATCCGTTAATCGTTAATTAACGAAGTTAACATTTTGATTAACGGGTTAATTTTTAAGTAAACTTTTAAAAATGTTAACGGACACGTTAACTTCCGTTAATATGCAGAAGTCCGTTAATCGTAATCCAATGCCACTATTTACCGCACGGCACCGCGGTGTGGCGCGAAAAACAGGTTCAGACAAGTATGAAACGACAAGTGCCGGGCGCGGCGGCGCGTGAGACAAAAACAAAACTAGATATATTTTGCCGGCGCGTGCGAGTAAGAAAACTGCGGAGTACTAGCGCCAGTGCTTAGAGTGACGAGTGTTGTGTTTGTTGTTATTATAAATTACTGTCAGTGATAATTTGCGTGTTAATAAAGAAGAGTGCAGTGTAATTAGTTAGATAGAAAAGTGTACTGTGCAGTGTAGTAATTAAAACTATATCATGGAAGACATGGAATCGGATTTCAGCGGTCCTGATGAGAATCCTTGGCCACATTTGACTAAGTATGTAGAATTCGTATCCAGATCAGGCCAGCAAATACTTTTTGCTTGTAAGCGTTGCCTGCCGAAAGACACCAAAATAAAAGTTCATGTATCAAGCATGAATAATTTGAAACAACATGTAAGAAGGGTACATGAGTCACAATACGTACAGTTTGAAGAGATTGTTAAGGCGGGCTCTAACCGAGGCAAGACAAAAAAGAGAACTCATTCTGACAATATTATATATTAACCTGTTAACTTCCAGAAC
Source organism: Tinea semifulvella (assembly GCA_910589645.1). NCBI lineage: Eukaryota > Metazoa > Arthropoda > Insecta > Lepidoptera > Tineidae > Tinea > Tinea semifulvella. Next base: position 12,153,675 of record OU342597.1, read on the forward strand.
CTAAACCAACAGGTTTTATAAGTTCACTAACGCAACGATATAATGCAATTTTACACATATTAACGGATTAACGATTAACATTAACTTCCGTTAATTCTTCCGAAATGTAACGCTTTAACGTTTAACGAAGCTAACTTTTTTTGTAGCGGATTAACGATTAACGAAGTTAACTATTTGATTAACGGTGCTCAGCTATGTTGATTAGGCTCTGTATGAGTGGCGATATTTTTAAGAAAACTTCTCTGCACCATAACTTAAGATTATATTACTGAAGAATTAAATTTAAATTCTTGATCATTATTCTAGATTAAAATAAAAAAATATTTGCTCTGTAATAAATTCCACGTAGTATAAGATAAAAAATGTACGAAAATAAATTACCCAAAACCAGGACCCAATTTTGTTGGAGCGTGCCTCAACAAAATATAATTCAATAATCATATCTTTTTATTGTGTTTTTTTTAAATCTAATTTCAACATCTGTTTTATCCCAGCATAAAAATATAATTTAATTAAGAAGAAGAGGACAAATTTCTAAGCATTCCATGGATTCACCGTGCGGGTGCCGGGTCCATCGTGTGTGGGTAGGAGATGAGAAGAATGGTGTCTCGGGCTTGCGACCGACAATAGGCTGGTTTAAGAAAAGGAGGCCTCCTTTTTTTTATTTATTACTTCTCTCCCTACCCAACCAAATACTGTATGATTCCGTTAATGCCGTCTTGGAAGCTCGTTCCATAAATGTATCTCCAGCAGACCTGCTTATTCCCAATTCTTTCAGTAAGTGATGCAAAGATTTTGCTGGAACTCCTCTTGCACCAACTTCCACTGCGTAAAGCTGAGTCTTGAACCCGTTCCTGATCATTTCTTCTGTGAGATCATAATATTTATTCGACTTCATGTTGAAGTCAATTGGTTAAAATTTATGTATGGAATAGTTACAAAACACTATTTATACGATTAGATTCTTTGTTATGATAAGGTACTTTATTACAGATAAAACACTGGATTTCAAATTGGCGGGATAGAAACTATGTAATTATTAAGGTAAAAAAAAGTTTTTGTCAATTGTCGTTATGCTAGGGTAAAATAAATCTCTTGCAAACAAAACAAAAACAGATCTTGCGGGCCCCTTGCAATTCTGGCGCAGGGTCACATGTCGTGTTAGTATAAATAAAATAAAAACTTCTACATTGTCTTGTCTGTAGGATTTCGGCCCTTGATGTCGCTATTTTATACACCACTATATATAATAATAATAATAAATATTTCCAGACAGGTCACACAGCGCCATCTAGTTTCCGTGGTAAGCTACGAGGCTTGTGTTACGGAAACTAGATGGTTGATAAACTACATATCATACATATAAACACCCAGACCGAGACAAATTATACAATGTACAACTTGCCCCCGGTGGAAATCGACCTCCCGAGTTCACGGCAACGTTTGTTACCACTAGACCACGGAGGCATGGAGGTGGTATATTCAGCGATATCCTGGATATGTGCGTTAGAAGGTGCTAGTGGCAGTTTTAGGTAACCGAGACATTCGCTCAAACACACACTTCCACACACCTAAGTCACTAATATTTGAGTGGAAGAATACGGGTGTAAGATGTGATGTGCTTAAAAAGTATAGAATGTGTGTCGAAACCGTACATCAACATCGGCTAGTGTCATCTGATCGATGCAGACTTGTGAAGAGGTCATGACGGAAGAGTTCCTGGTGACCGTGGCGGAGGAGACAGACCCATTGGAGTTGGAGCTCGAGGGCAGAGGCATGCATGATGCTATCTGCTACATAGTTACCCATCCATAGCAGCAAACCAAACGCAGCATGTGTGAGTGGAGTGTTAGTATTTGTAAATTAAAATTACATATAGGTTATTTAAGAACTAGTATCTAAGGAATTTATTTAAAACCTTTCTTTATTTAGATATTAAGAGGGTTTATAACGCTTTAAATCTCTCTAGCTCGCACAATCTAACAACTAAACTGTTCAAAAATTCAAATTTCTTTATTGCATAAACCTAATGTAACATATTATATAACAGTAAAAAATATTATCATATATATATATATAGGCTTTGTGATAATGTCTTACTGAGCCTTAATGCAATGTAGGTATGACTTGATGTCAGCACCATATATGAGTACATTAAAGGGTACTTATGTCAGAGAATTTATGTAATGTCAAAACTTAAATCTAAATAGCTATACAATGACAATATTTCATTTTAGTTTTTTATTTTCAAATTAAATCATTTATTTATTTCAACACAGGTAATCTAGTTAATATATTAACCTAGTTTATAAAAGTGCAGCTGTGTTCTGCCATGAGGCGTACAAATATTGTATATATATGTATATTGTAAAGATACATATAATAACTATATTATAACACAACACAAAAAAATAAAATAAAATGTTAATTCACAGTAAAAAAAAATTGTATCTAATTCTGGTTGTGGTCAAATTAAAATGTCAATTTTGGTCATTTAAAAATTCTTGCACAGAATAATGTGATTTTTCAATTAGAACTTTAGTCAACGTCTTTTTAAACAGACTATGCTGTAAAAGTTTAATGTCGTCGTTAATAATATTAAATATTTTTGGTCCCATACAGATTATACTTTTATACATTAACGCCGTACGTGATCTTGGAGGGCATAACTTAGTACTCTATTACGTTTATCTTTGCTCAGTGGAAAAAGTTCTAGATTATATTTTACGAAATTAGCAACTTCTAAAATATAAAGACACGGGAGTGTAAGTATCCGTAGTTTTTTAAAGTACGGTTTACAACTGTCGAGTCAATTTTAGTCTACACATTGCCCGAATTTAAGAATTCATTTGTAGAATATAAACTAAACTCGCACAACCTGAGTGTACTTTTGACAAAAATAGTCATCAACTCACTAGGAAATACAATCACCAACATTTTAGGGATTCGTACTTACTTAAATTACTTAGAGATATCATAGATTTGTTTAAGTAAAATAAAGTAAAATCGTTATAAATTCTTTTGATATTTTTCTCTGTCTAAAATTAGGTATATGAAAGTGAAGATGTGTCTAAAATGACTGTAATTTTATTTCCTAGTAAGTTAATAGACTACATTTCTCAAAAGTACACTCACACATAAAAAATCTTTAAAAATATTGGATTGTGCAAGCGAAAGGCACGCAAAAGCTTTAATTAAACCCTCTTAAATAAATTAGCAGATTACAAAAACTTACAAAATGCTATCAAAAATAATTATTTTTATTTTTTTAAATTTGAAAAGAATTGGTTATTATTATTATCAATAAATAAATAAGGATTTAGTTGTTCAAATAATATTAAAGTATAGACTTACGCTAGAACTTTGTTTGCTATCGTCGTCTTCTGAGAAAGCCGGAAGTAAGTCTTCTCTAGCGTGGTATGTGTAACAGTTGATCACGATCTGACGAAGTGCGTGTGTCCAAGACATCTGGAAAATGTAAATAATAGTAGTTTATGAAACTGGTGCATAATACATATATATTGTTTTTAATAGTATCACCCGAGTGTTTTAATACATACAGTTACAGTTTCATACACTAATTTATCTACTCTCATACATTGGGATTGAACCTACTAAATAAAAGATAAAAGTTAAAAGTGTAAGCAAGAAAAAAAATTTCACACGAAATGCTATACAACAAAACGTATTGAATAGCGCCAATTTATATTTTTTTTATTTTAAATGACCATGGTACAGAATACATAAGATGGCGCTGCCATAGACAAGTAAAAATTGGAATCAAAACTTTTTTGTAATGGAACCTTTGCCTTAACAAAAATAAGTGTTATATAATATGTATGATTATTTTTTTTTTAATTAAATATAACATTATTTTGTTAGAGAAAAAGTGTGATAATGTGATTCTATTTTTAAGTTTCAGCAGTATGTTTATAAAGTATGTCAATATAAATTCGTTTTGAAGTTTGTAATTCGCATTTTACGATATGAGAGTAGATAATAGTACATTATTGTTGTGTTCTGTAATGAGTGCAAACGTTATAGAATGGAATTCGTTAAGAAGTAACACTTTGCATCCCTCTTGTATGCAGAATTTTATATTTTAAATAATATTGAAGTCCGGGTGTACTTTTGAGAGTTATCAACTTGCTAAAAAATCAAATTATCTACATATATCATATTTCATTTCAAATTCAAATTCATTTATTCAGTAAATTGGCAATATTACAAGCACTTTTACACGTCAGATACATTTAGAAGTTTATACAATTATATGAAGCTATACAAATATTTCATTTATTTATTCACCATTTCATACATACACTCGGTTTCGTCAGATTACAAATTAATTATTTTACTAATAATAATAGCGAATGAATAACAGCAAAGAAACCAACTTTACTATTTGTCAAAGAGATTCGTCGAAAAAAACTCAAACTAAACGACTATTTAATTGACAATATCTTTATTTCTCATCTTTCTATTAAAATAATTTAAAAAGGAACATTTTACGCAGTTATTCTCAAGTCCCTTTTTTTTACGTAAAGACTTGCAATTTAGTACAGGTAAATTTATGTGTGGGAGCTCGCCATTGTTCTATAATTGCTCGTGAGTTTTAGCCACCGGCAAATATAAAATAAAAATAGTGAGGTGAAAATAAATTTTACTATACTAATTATCTTTATTATATCTACCAGACAGAGAATAATAGATAAACTACGTCGCGCAGTCGGGTAATAATATAGTAATTAGTATAGTAAAAAAATAATATATATTTTACACCTGTCTATTTTTATAGTTTTATTTTATATTTGCTGGTGGCTAAAACTCACGAGCAATTATAGAACAATGGCGAGCTCCCACACATAAATTTACCTGTACTAAATTGCAAGTCTACATAAAAAAAGGGGCTTGAGATGCGTAAAATGTTCCTTTTTAAATTATTTTAATAGAAAGATCAGAAATAAAGATATCATCAATTAAATAGTCGTTTAGTTTGAGTTTTTTTCGACGAATTTCTTTGACGAATAACAAAGTTGGCTAAATGTGAATCCACTTCTTTATAAGCGTGGTTTCTGACCACCCCGAAAGGAAACGGTCGTGATGATGATGATACTTGACTCACTAGCTGAGTTGGTTCATAAGGATCTAATGCTTTATTGACAAATTCTTAAAAATTCCGCAAGTTGGAATCATGCTCTTTGAGGCAAAGAACCATAGTGTTGTTAACTGGTAATTACAAAAAAATGTAGATATTAGGATTTAAACCGCAGAACCTGGATTGAAAAACAACATTCTCATAACAGCCACCACAGCTCACACAATAACTTAATTATTTGTCTGTTCTTGACCTTACCAATTAGGGAAGCACCCTAATAGAATAGTTTTCTAATAAATAAGCCAGTATAAATGTAAACCTTTTGTTTTTCGTCTTCTGTCCTGGCGTCCATCCTGACGTTGGCCCACGGAAGGTCCTTGGGCCACCACGGAGGACGGGTGGACTCGCGACCCCACCCCGGCTTGCCGCGCACCTAAACAACAAATTAAATATCTCATTAGTTTATCATTTAATTGCTTTTTCTAAATGAATTTTACAAAATTCATTCACCCTGAGTGAAGTCAGGAACGGGTTCCAGACTCAGCGACTTTACACAGTGGAAGTTTGTGCTAGATGAATTCTAGTAAAAACATTGCACTTACCGAATTGGACCTAAGTCAGGCTGCCCTTAATAAATTTATGGAACAAGCTTCCATAGTGGAATCATACAGTATTTGATTGGGTAGGAAGAGGAGCAGAATGGTGAATGTCTTATTATGCATTAACAATTAATCTATGCAATGCTCTCTAAAACATAGCGGCCGGGATCCAGCCCCAGGAAATATCTCACTGCATCTAGAAGCTATGTGAGGATGGAGAGCATCCCACTGTTTCTGGCCTGGCTCCCCAAGTCCATCCATTGTATAATCGATCCAATTACAGCTTCTTTATCAATCTTTAGAGCATTGCATCACTTTATGCATGGCCATTAAAGGCAGATCCTAAGAACCAAATAGTAGCCAAGGAATAAATTATCAACTATATTTGCCAAAAGATACCCTGGATACCGTTACCCAAAACAAGCACCCACAGGGTACAAAGAGACCACCAATCGGGGTATGGCTATTACTTACCATAGAATACTTGAGCATGAGGGGTATGAAGGCTCGGAGTTGTGCTTGAGTCATCTTCTCTACTGGGGTGGGTATACCGTCTATGATGAGGGGTGGCAGTTCAAACAGAGAGGGGTCATCTGCTGCTGGAGCCACAGACTGGGGCATGCCGCTTACTCCAAACTGAAATAAAATAATATACTATATAATAATACACTACACTTAATATAAAAATCAATTGCCGTGCATGTCTGGAAAAAAACCGAAAATGAATTGGCAGATTTTTCTTTTTTTTTTGTCATCCCAAACCGAAAAAACCGAAAATTGTAAAAAAAACAAAGGTACGGCCGAAACATTATTGTATTAAATCTAATTGTCATTTTAGGTTATACTATAGTTAGATTACCGAGTCAACAATTCAAATATAATTATCACAGTTTGATCATAGATTATTTTATTCATCCTTTCTGCAATCGGTCATGGCAATTTACTGACGACCGACATCAGTCCAAACTATTTTGGTATGTCATAAAATCCAATTTTGTGTTGTTTAAAAAGCTAAGACAATTTTGGTCAAAACTCTTGGTCCCACTTTTTAAGTATCATCACGACTTTTTCCCTTTCGGGGTGGTCAGAAACCACGCTTATAAATAAGCGGATTCACATTTAGCCAACTTTACTATAGGCCAATCATGACAAGTGGCAAGCTCGTCGATCCAGCGCGTGCAGCGTACCAAACTCGAGAAATATCACAAATAAATTTAATATTAATTAAATGTCTTTATTTCATGTGACCAGGAATCGAACCCGGTACCACCGAGTCTAAATCCACGGACTTAACCGCTAGACCACGGAATTTATGGTTTAATTTTATTTATAATTAGTTTTTAATTTATATTAATAATAATTTTACTTCAATTAAACATATTTTAACATATTTTAGTGCACAATAATGATGTTTATTTTTATGACAAGCTTAAAGGCAAAGGTTATGGAACAAGGTTCCAAGTAGAGAGAGAAGTAGAATAGTGGATGTTAATTGTGTCATGATGTAATAAAAAAGGGGCCTCTCAACCCAGCCTATGTCAGTCACAAGACCGAGGCTTCTCTATTTATCACACACATTTAGTTAGTTCATTATGTGTGATCTCTCACACAATTGTCTTTTAGAATACATTAAATGTTCTAAAAAGCGGTTTTTATGAAATAGTATTACCTGCTGAGCCAGTGCATTCTCCAGTTCCTCCATAATCATGCAGCGGAGGTTTCTGACCACATCTTCTAGAGGTTTGGCCCCAAATACTCTGTAAGAAGTGTTGGGCTTTCCGGGAGTAGCCACCAGAACAACGGCCTGCTGACCCACGCGCGTTGCGAATTCATCTATAGTTTGCTGTAAAAAGATGAAATTACTTATAAGTATTTGTTATAAAGAATATCATTTTAACAGCAAAAGGCACGCCCAAATGACTGTCAGATAGTAACAATAGTTCAACTCATCGCGTCGTCCTAACAAAGCGCAACAACGCGATCAGCATACTTACTCACAGCAGAACTAGTTCAACTTTTTAGTTTATTGCCTTATATTATTTTTTTATTAAAAGATATCATCACCAGCATATCTCTTGCATATCTCAATTCTTTCAATAAGTGGGACAATGATTTTGTTGGAATTCCTCTCGCACCAACTTCCATCCCATAAAACTGATATGTATTTGACTTCATGTTGTGGTTATTTGAAATATTTTATTAATAAAAAATAATAAAAAAAATAGTTTGTGAAAAGGGTATTTTTAGTATTAATAAATATTTATTTTTATTTATTTATTTTAAAACTTTAATGCACAAAATACAAAAGGCGGACTTAATGCCCGTAGACATTCTCTGACAGCCAAACCTTTGGGACTAATTAGAACAACTGTAGGTGCAAGGAAAGTATAAGTGACACATCAATTAGATATAAATACTTAGATAATAAACTTACTTATATATAATCTACTTATAAATATACTAAATACTAATATATACACAATAAATACTTACACGTAATTTTCGTAGTAGTCTGTTTTGATGACGTTTTCTTACTGAAGGGTTTGTTTCAAACGAATGAGGTCTTTTGCGTTTCTTGGAGGATGCTATAGCAGCGGCTGCAGCCATTCCAACTGGACCTATTTTAAAACAAATAAATAAATTATATTAACAATAAAACATTACTGATTTAATCAAAAATTAATAAGACAAATTTCTTAGCAATCCATGGTTTCATTAGGATGGGTCCATCATGTAAGAGAAGAAGAGCCATATTTCGTACTTGCAACCGGCATGGGCTGGTTAAAAAGAGGGCTCACCTCTTTTTATTGCAAAATAACACGCTCACCATCTACTATTCTGTGCTCCTTTTCCAACCAAATACTGTATAATTTTGCTCCTGCAATATTATCTTGGAAGCTCGTTGAATAAATGTATTAACAACAGATCTCATAAGGCCAAATTCTTTCAGTTAGTGGTGCAAAGATTTTGCAGGAATTTTAGTGCCAAGCTAGCAATGCTGGTAGTGAAACGATTAACTGGATTCTAAGAGCAAAGATCACTGGAGAAGTTAAGATCATGCAGAGTAGGATGGCCTATCTATTCAGATGATGAACAAGGTTACTGGTGGCGGTTAGGGGTTATCCAAATAAGGGTGTCAAAAGATGGGGAGCCTATATTTAGCATTGGAGAAACATGGTGGTTTTACACGACCAATCCAACTAGACCGTCAGGCGTCATCTTGGCACCACATCCATATGGTTCGCAGAACCAATGCAGTTCTTAGCACAAAATTCTACTTTTATATACTTATTGTGTTATTGTTAAATCTTGTTGATAGTTAAGTTTTTTCTTATTTCTTTTACAAAGCAACAGCATTTCTCTCTCTGAAATTATAAATACACTGACAAAATATCTGGAATTGATACAATGTGAAAATTTCAATAAATAGAAGTTTATAATGAGGATAATGTGATGTAAATAATATACTAGTATAATTATTGTTATCCTACAGAATTATTTAATTTTTTGTGCAATTTGTGCCCGAAACATGTGCAGGTGACATCACATTTGCATGTGATATCACATTTGCAGGTGACATCACATTTGCAGGCGTCTACTTGCCGTGGTCAGGTAATAATTGTGTTATCCATATTTTACCAGCAGCTGCAAGTTGTTTGGTGACCTCATCGCTCATGGCCACCTTGACCAGGTCGCTGCTCTCGTCGTAGGGAGAGCCCGGAGACGAGCCACACTCCTCATCATCTTCAGAGCCGCTTAGCCCACACCCCTCCACTTGTGACATCTCCTGTAGAAAATATTTAAACCAACCTTCAATCACCTTGTACTATTCTATAATATTATAATTGAACTAATTGATGCCTTACTTAACCAAATGCATGTCTTTAAGAGGGTTTATTAAGCTTATGTATCTCTCAACTTATTTTGAATTTCTTTCCAACAAACAATGCTCTTGGCACCCGCATGGTAAATCCATGCTGGAAAATTTGTCTTATTTTCTTCATAGACATGTTTTAGGAAAATAGAGAAAAAATATAAATAGAAAGTTTTATCTGATTATTTGTCAATAAGAACACTTTCATAGCATATTTGTTTATATGAACACTTTTAATGTCAACCTACCTACAAGTTGTATTTAATTTGTAATTAAGCAATAAATCTGTTTTGTTTATAATTGCGAGTTTAGTATTTAATTACCGTATCAAAACATAACATTTCTCTGTGTTATGTTTTGATATTTTTCTTCTAATTTTATTTCTTAGAAAGCGGATTGACTACATTTCTTAAAAGTATGAGTACTCTCAGACTTAAGAAATGTTGGTGTGCGAGTGTGAGGGATGCAAAGTTTAACAACCCTCTTAACTAAAATTAAAACTTAGATAGATAGATAGATAAATTCTTTATTGCACAGAAAATAATACATTTTACAGTACATAGGCGAGCTTAATGTCTAAAAACATTTTCTAACAGCTAACCTTTGGGAGATGTGAGCAGGGATTGTAAGGTGCATGACCGCTAATATTTGAAATAAAGAGATTTATTGAGTTAAAAACTTATAACTAAAAAAAAAGAACGATATTAAATCTATAATATAATATAATATAATATATATATAATATAATATATATAATATATATATAATATAATATATATAATATATATATAATATAATATATATTTCCAGACAGGTCACACAGCGCCATCTAGTTTCCGTGGTAAGCTACGGGGCTTGCGTTACGGAAACTAGATGGTTGATAAACTACATATTATACTTTTTTTTTTGTAAATATATACATATTATACATATAAACACCCAGACCGAGACAAATTATACAATGTACAACTTGCCCCTGGTGGGAATCGAACCCACGACCTCCCGAGTTCATGGCAACGTTTGTTACCACTAGACCACGGAGGCGGTCGATAATATAATATAAATACATACAATACATAGATAACACATACATATATTAGTTACATACTATATTTATATATATATACATACAATAATATACCGATTTAGTCAAGTTATGTAGACTCGTCTTGCTTTTTGTGAAAGTGTTTAGTGAGCAAATTTTTATAACATATCAGTGATGGTGCTTTACGAATATGAAGAGGGAGTCGGTTCCACTGGCGAGCTGCTGATACTGTATAAGAATCTGAACATCTGCTGGACGAATGTGGCGGGATTTTTAATTGATTATTAGAGGAAGAGCGAAGAGAACAACTGTGTGTATCGCACAGAAATTGGAAACGATCTTTTAGGTAAGGGGGTGCCATTGGATTAAATAGGACATTGTAAAGAAAGGTAAGTGAATGTGCAGACCTGCGATTTCGGATATTGAGCCACTTTAACTCTTTGCGAAATTGAGAAATATGATCATACTTACGCAAGCCGAATACATAGCGGATGCATAAGTTGAGAAGTCGATCGAGTTTATTTAGAAGCTCTTCGGTGAGGTCGGAGTAACAGACGTCTGCATAATCAATAATGGGAAGAAGCAACGAGCTGACTAACGTAAGCTTTGTCGAGGCTGGAATGAAATTCTGCGATCTCTTTAGAAAGTGCATTGAAGCGTAGATTTTTCTGCTAACTTCTGAAACGTGGTAGTCCCAGGACAAATCACTGCTTAAATAAAGACCAAGATTACGTACGTTTGAGCAAAACGGCAATGTGACGCCATCAAACTGTAAGGCTGGAATAGAATTGAAATCCAACCTACCCACTAATTGTTTCGAGCCTAAAACCATCACCTGCGTTTTATTCGGATTAACAAAGAGTCCCAAATCTCGTGAGTATATGCGTATGTTCTCTAAGTCCAAATTAATTTTACTCAAGGCTTCATTTATGTCGCTAGGATAAAAGGATGTATAAAGTTGCAAGTCGTCGGCGTACAGATGGTAGGAACAGAAGTTAATTGAACGAGTGAGGTAGTTTATAAAAACTGAGAAGAGTAATGGAGATAATACGCCACCCTGCGGGACACCAGCAGTCACCGGACACCAGTCCGAATAGACATTGTCCAGACGAATGCGTTGTTGGCGCCCGCGAAGATATGAATTAAACCACTGTAGCACAGTCGATGAGATGTTAAGAGAATGCAAAACAGCTAGGAGAATGTCATGATCTACGCTGTTAAAAGCGTTACTGAAATCGAGCAGGGTAAGAAGAGTAAGTTTTCTGTCATCCATAGCAAAGCGGATGTCGTCAGTGATTTTGACAAGTGCGGTGGCAGTGCTATGAGACGGACGGAAACCAGACTGGAAGACGTTAAAAAGATTATTACTGTTAAGATAATTAGCTAGTTGCCGATGGACAACCCGCTCCAGAACTTTAGAGAGAAAGGGGAGAATAGAAATTGGGCGATGATCACTGAAAATAGTAGGAACTGTTTTTTTTGGGATAGGCACTATATGTGTATGTTTCCACAGTTCTGGAAAAGAATTTGACGAAAGAGAAAAATTTACAATGTGGGTAATTGTAGGAAGTATTAGAGACATAATAGGAATAAGAAGACTACGACCCACATTATCATATCCAACAGCTTTACTAGTTATAGAGAAGATAATCTTTTTTATCTCATTACTGTGCACAGGGTGAAATTTAAATGATGAAGTATTTGGAAGTGGCATAGAACCAATTTGTGTTATTGTAGCGGCCTTTAACACAGGATCAATGGCGATAGGAGGTGATGAAAAATGCTGGTTAAGGCCGTCGATATCAATAGAAACATCTGTTGCTGTTTTGGTTTTACCAAATTTGGTTTTACCAAAAAAACTTATTAAATGTAGAACATATTTAAGAAAGTTGACATGTGCCTTTAAATCATAAATTATATTAAAGGTTAACATTTTTTTTCATTTGTACCTTAACTAATAGATATAAAAAGATCATTACATAGCTCAGTACCTCGTCAGCCATGTCCATGGACTCGGAGCTGACCGCTGCATTCATGGCAGATCACTAATCCCAAGCCTCCAGTACCATTTACAGCAAACCCTTTGTGATACCAATGGTTTAGTATCTGGAAAATTATAATAAATTAATAATAAAAATAAATGTACAAGGCAACTGTACAGCAGCAGTCAACATGTATTTGCAGTCATGAATGCGAAACCTGGCTTCAGGAGAGACAAGATATATGGCATGTTTAAGAACAGCAATTGTGATTTCTCTTTTCTTAGATAATTAAGAAGACTATGATTGACTTGTTTTTATTATACAAGTATCTATTTTATTTATTTAACTTTATTGCATGTTATACAAGGGGCGGACTTATTACCAACCTTAGGGATAATGTGGACCATTTTAAATGTAAAGTAGGAGCAAATTAGTTACTCCAACTTAGGGTAAATACTATAATAATTTATAACCTATAAGTTTATATATACCTAAAGAGTATAGAGAGAAAATACATCCATGGTACAATATTACCTTTTAAATACATGGTACATTATTTAGTTTATTATAATTGGAATCAAAAAACATTTTTGGAAAAAAAATGTTATTCTACCACTGATCTGCATTCGGGCGACACAGGCCTACACATCTTAAGCCAGCATAATAGTAGTCATTATTATGTCAGTTGCTCCCATTCTTGGTTCTTGCATACTGGTAAGCAGTGTCATACTAGGTGGCTACTCCTAAAACATTCTAATAATAATAATAATAATAAAATTCTTTATTGCACACAAAATATACAATATAAAGTGTACATAGGCGAGCATAATACCATGAAGGTATTCTCTACCAGCTAACCTTTGGGAGAGTGAGAGATTAATATTATGGGTGCAGAGTGTGAAAATGGAAATAATATAGTAAAAACCAGAATTAAAATATGTAAATAAGTTCTATTGGGGAGTTTTTTAATTTATAATAAATCTTCCTTGCTCGGGCCAATTTATAGCCTTCCACCTAATCAGATTTAGTACAATTAAAATATCATCACAACCACATCCCTTAAGCAGAAGAATTAAAAATATTCCTTGGAACCCACTCTATAATGACCACAATATGTGGCCCATCAACCATATATCTGTCAAGTCTGTTTTAATTACTCTTTACACATATATTACTGAACTGATTATGATGAAATATGGCAGAAATCAACAAACTTAGATCACTTTTGTTCTTAACTAGCCTTATAATAAAATAGAAATATATATTTTATTAGTAATAAAATATATAGTTCAGTCAAAATATCTTCTATTGGCACAAAACTGAATTGTCTAAACTAAAAAGTTATCGATCCAAATCCTATAGAGCAAGAGGAAAATCAATAGGAACCAAACAATTTCTAAAACCTTCTTTTAAAACCTTGATCAATCATGAGCTGCCTACTTCATTAAAGAATCAATTGGAATCATAAGTTATAGGTTGTTTTAATGTAATTTAATTCATCATTGTTTGAGGAAAAGCTCTCGCCTCCGCACAAAGCCGAAAAATCGATACTAGTAAGCTTCCTAATTTCAGGCATTTCGGCAGCCTACACGAAGCCTATGTCACTTACAACTTAGTGCACCGATTTTTCCTCGTGCGCTTCTACTAAATGCATTCACAAACTGCATGATTAGCTTTGCAATACGCTGCAATAAGGTCGGGAGAACCATTGCCCCGAGTGACGCACCCGAGTTGTTTGCCTGCGCTGAGCTGCGACTTTTCGCGGAAAGGTATTGCAGTTCGCATGTCACCAATTTCTTTGCGGCGGCGTAGAGGATAAGCCCAAGCGAATGGCCATCATGAAGGGGCGTTCGAGCAGGTCCAGATAGAATAGAAAGACTACGGCTGCGTACGCACCTGCGTGATTTGAAAAACATTTCGCAATCCTATTAGTGGCTCCCGAGTTTTTCTGTGATGTAACCGCTCCGAAACTACACTTTTAACCACTTTTTCACTCGCTCGAACAACTAAAACACTAAAACTACGGAGTGCGATGGAGGCCCTAAAAAATCCCAATCCTCCATTAATATCGATCGGCAAAAGCGATACGAAAACAGTATAAACTCCATAACTTGACAGCGCCATTTTGTGCGAGTCTGCGCGGTGCGATTTTCGCATGGAAAGGGAACTGAAAAGCGGACGAGAGGGGGGATCAAAACAATAGCAATGTCCAGTAAGAGTAAAAAACTTGGAAATTTTAAAGAAAACTTACCTATTTTTGTTGTCTAATGTAATTTGTTAGATAAAATAAGTTCTTTCATAAACGTCCAAGGCAATTTTCCCGAGTTTATTTTGGAAAACATCGGGCCGTCATAATTTTGCACCGCCCTCTACTGTCGCGTTTGCAAACTTATTTTGACATTTCACAGATGTTTTGCGGTTTGTAAATATTTCAGAGCTTCAAGACCACAGAGATACTGTGTTCAAGACGTATAGTTTTTTCGTAAATAGTATTTGTGCGACATTCTCAGAAGACTTAATTAATTATTGGAAATCTGTTGATTTTATGTGAGTAAACATTTGATATTTAGCAATACAGTTTTTCACAGGAAATATCAAAATGAGTAATAATAAAACAACTTTTAACTTACGTAAAATGTAACATCATTATTTTATGATTTAAATGATTAAGTAAATAATAAGACAATTTACATTTCACTTTTTTTTTAAATAGTAGATTAAAATCTTAGCAAAACTTAAAAAATAATAAAAATTATTTAGGTTAAGTGTAGGTGCTGGTAGGTACTGTCAGACAAATCAGCGCTGGATCATTGCGTTCGGTATTGATATTATTTACCCTGTTAGATAAGTATTATTCCTAAATTGACACGTCATATGTCTATCCAAAGTGCTAGAAAAACAACCCTGTCTCTAAAAAGATTATTAACATAAAAAATAAAGTTTCATCACGACCGTTTCTCTTTCGGGGTGGTTAGAAACCACGCTTATAAATAAGCAGATTCACTTTTAGCCAACTTTACTATAGGCCAATCATAACAAGTCGCGATGTCTCCAGCGAACCAAACTCAAGAAATATCACAAATAAATTAAATATTAATTAAATGTATTTATTTACATTAATAAATATCTTTGTGTTCGACCAGGAATCGAACCCGGTATCTCCGAGTCTAAATCCACGGAGGCAGAAACCTGAGACACCATTTTTCCTCTCTCTACACATGATGGATCCGGCACCCACATACCGAATCCATGAATAGCTGCGTAATTAGTTTTCTTCTCTTCTCCATTCGTTAGTTGAGCCAATCAAATGCGTTGTAAGCAAAAAGTTAAACATTTAATATTCTATTCATTCCTTTTATAAAATGTAGGATTGAGAACAAAAATGTGTGTTGTGCTTTGTATAAAGAATTTAGGTTAGCATAGTGTTAAGGACTTATGTCAGTTGTCAGTAACTGGTGTCAGTTGTTTCATCATGTACCACTTAGTATCAGGTAGGTAAAAATAAAAGAAGTACTCAAGGATTCAAATTAAAAATACCTTTTATACATAAAACTTTATTTCTTATAATCCATAATTATAACTGTAAAATATAATAATATACTTAAAAAAATAATATTTAAAATGTACTATGGCATAATACTTACAACTACCTAACTATATATATTTATTTATATTAACACAAGGATTAATAATGATATCAGACACAATCATTTTTAAATATCAACACTTGCCGCATTGATTTAAAATCATATCACTATTTGTAAGTCAATTAAATCTATTTTTTGTATGAATTTGTGCATTAGTCAATACATACAAATACATCTACATCACAAATAAACTTGGTATAATCGTTTTTTTAAGTAGTAAAATTTTCAATAAATTTGCAATGCATAAAGCTGCTAGTTCATCATATAATAGCTAATATTTTATCTATAATCACAAATATAAAGTTCTTTTTTATTTCAATGCGGTCTTTTGTATTCGCCGGATTCTTCTGAAGAGCCTGTGGACAAATTTAAATTATTTTAGTCAAAAGATTAAAGTACGCACAATACTAAGGCTGTAACTGCTTAAAATGTTATAAAGCATATTGTGAAGCCACTGTGGTGTCACTTGTCAGTGCTCCCTTCTCTCATTAGTGCTCAGTACTCCATACTTTTGCGCCCACATACTTTCATATTATTCTCAGCAAGCATAAGAGAATAAGACAAATTTTCCGTCTGCACTAATATCAACTCGTGACACCATTCAGAAGTTGAAATGTCACCAACCCACCTGGCCAGCATTGCACGAGAAGCCTAAATGCTCCAGAAATGAATTATAATAATTCTTTATTTCGGTACAAAACCATTATATGTTACTAACAAATAACAATAATAACTTATTTTTAACTATGTTAGTAAGTAATTTAAAATTTACATACTAATTTATTTGTCCATAATTTGAAGCAATGCTCATGGATATTTTTAAAAATTATATACTATGATTAGTAAATATTAATATGTAATCTGGCTAAACCATAGACATAGGATCGTCGCGTCGTCGTCGCTTATTCTATATCTATGGGCTAAACCGAGTTTACCATTATGAACCAAAATGGTAAATAAATAAATAAAATGTAAATTAAATATGTTTTGGAAGGCCCATCTTCTGCTTTGGAAGTCTACGACTGTTCTAGAGGCAGTGATGATGATTAAATTAAGAGTATGTATGCTCACCATAGGTCCTATGACAGTACCGGCCTCGCCAGCCCGGGTCACACACGCAGCCTCCTTTCCGGCAGTACCCGTGCCGACACCGACAGTCTGTGGCCGACCTACTAAGGCCGACTTCACAGTGATTCCCGGCCAGACCGTCCGGGCAGCGACACTTGTTCACGCCCTTACACCGACCTCCGTTTAGGCACGGGATAACGCATTTAGCTGAAAGATAATACTATTATACTTATATATATATTATACTTATTTTTTTAGTTATTAAGGTATTTTAATTAATTTCTAAATTGAAACGCTTACGCATATTTTACTATTATATTGGTACTATCGAGCAAAGATGCGCCTGACCACCTAAAAGTTATTTCCATTTGCACATAACGTCCGAAAACCGGCCGTTGCTTAATTGTTAAAATAATTTATTCCAATAACTTGCCGGGTTAAAAAAATACACTTACAGAATTCACAATGCAGGCCATAGTATCCTTTGGGACACTCGCATTTGTCTTTCTGGATACATTTGCCTCCGTTCAGACATTTTTCAGAACATATTCCTGCAAACAAATACTCATATTACACAAAAAATATAATATACTCATAAAAACAGCAGAGTCGTCCAGTCCCCGTTTTTATATGACTGAGGATGCAATACCCCGTTTTCGCTGGCTGTTCCGCCGGTTATTCTTTGCACCGTTTTGGTGCTGACTGCTGGGCGACACAACTACATGAGTATAATTACCAATACCATCTAACAATTTTAATGGATTTTTTTACAGGTTCCTAAACATGCTGAGACCACCTCGAGTACTGCTGCTAACTGGCAGAGCGCATTCCAAGACAGCTAAGAAACAACTGGTAAGTATTGCAGTCTCTCGTGTATATTTTTCCCATGCATCGCACTATTTGTTCATCACGTAATTTGAGTTTTACATGAGCTACCGTGGATTTGTGTGACTGTACATGACAACCGACAACAGTTTTATATCCAACATTTGTTGGAAAGATTTGAGCCTGTCCCGGTTTTTAATGGGTCCCGACTGTTAAAGTAAATAAAAATATTACAATAGTGAAGTTAAGCTGGTATCAAACTGTTTGACCACTGAACCCTTGGGCTTGTTTTTTTTCTTATTTTCCTTTTATTTAATTCTTTTTAGTTTTTATCCATTTTTTTTTCCAAGTCGGTTTATTATTTTTTAAATTATATATATATATATATATATATATATATTTTTTATACTAGCACGACATGTGACCCTGCGCCCACCTGATGGTAAGTGGCGCGCAGGGTCCATGAATGTTAGCAACTGGAATCAGACCCTTATGTCCGACATCAGTCCCTAACACTATGCCGGCCTTTTCACACTTCGCTTGAAGGACTCCAGGTTATAGGAAAGTGGAAACACGAGAGGCTGGAAGAGCATTCCACATCTTTATTGTGCGACAGATGTATGAGTCACCAAATTTATAGGTACGCGAAGGGATAGTGACTACGGTATGTGGGTGCATATTCTGACCTGTGCGTGTGGTTCGGTTGCGGAATGGAGAGGAAGGAATTAGGTTATAGAGCTCTTCAGAGCACTCACCATAGTATAGCCGGTAGAACACGCTCAGAGAAGCTACATCTCGGCGAAGCTGCAGGGATTCGAGAGTTCCAGATATAGTGGCATCGTCCACAATTCGAACAGCTCGCCTCTGTAGGACATTGAGAGCATCTGTGAGGTACTTGGCTGAACCATCCCAAAGGTGTGAACAGTATTCCACGCATGATTTGATCTGTGCTTTGTACAGCAATAGTCTGATTGATGGCGGGAAAAACCGCTTCACCTTGTTCAGTATTCCGAGCTTTTTTGACGCTGTTTTGGTGATGCTCTCAATGTAGTTCCGGTGGTTAAGGTCTGAGCCGTTCCACCCCGAGGATGCTGAAGCTGGGCTGTAGATCCAGCGTGGTGCCCTGAAGAGTGGGGGGAGGAAAGAAGGGGGACTTCTTGGCCGTCAGCGGGCATGCCTGGGTCTTGTTGGCATTAAATTGGACAAGATTCTGGACACCCCACAAATATATTTTGTGAAGGGTGTCGTCCAGTTCTGCCGTCATAATACGCCGTGATTCCTCTAGTTGGCTACCTCCCAAAGCTCGGGGACTTAGATACTATTACTTAACTACTATAACTTATTTGATCTCATTGGTTAAATCTAAGGGTGAGTCTAGGTGCACTAAACGGAGTCTTTGTAATTGTAACGATAATAATAACGGTTTTCAAAATAAAACTAATTTAACGTTATCTTTAATTTTAATTGTTACAATAACAGAGACTACTTGGTGCAACTCAGGCTAAGTGTGGTAATGAATAATAAAATATAAGTCGCGGGAAACAAAATTAAATGATTGTTGTAAAAAAAAGTTTAATTAATGACGATGGCATCGTTAATGCGGAAACTTAATGCTACGTATTACATTTTTTTAGTATTTGTTTTCATTGTAAATCTGCTATAGGAGTTTTCCTTGCAAATTTCTTTCTCAGTCAGATTAAACATTAACAGGACATTAGCTGCTAGTGTTCTGCTAACAGCTTTGGACAACTATTTAGTCTTTCAATAATGACGTGTTCAAAATGCTTTACAGCTAGACAAAATAATTCGCGTAGACCATGCTGGTGAATTGGGCGCCGACCGTATTTACGCGGGACAAATGGCCGTATTGGGGAACACGGCGGATGGTCCCCTTATTAAACACATGTGGGAGCAGGAACAGAAGCACCGGGCAAAGTTTGAGGAACTCATCAACACGCACCGGGTCAGGCCCACCATCATGACGCCCGTCTGGCATGTCGCCGGGTTCATGCTGGGTGCAGGTCAGTCATTTATCATAATTCTCCATTTCCTCAATCTATTAGTACTCGGGTCTCAATCGGAATACGACGGCACCCGAAGTGTCAAAAAAAATGTAATTGTATAATGTAAATACGAACTTTTTAGATTAAATATGATGGAAAACCATTATGCACTACATCTGTAAGAGTGTTTAACGCTTTTGCATCCCTCTCGCTCGCACAATCTCGCTCTCTAGTCTATTAATTTATCTAGTCTATTAAAATGACTGACATTTTAAATATATTAACCATAGATTTGTTTTGGTAAAATTAAGTAAAACCGAAAGGTGCCAATTGTTTTTGTTTTTGACAGTCCGGGTCAAATTTGATCAGACCTTGTATATCGTTTGCGCATGTAATGAAATACTTCCGCTACTGGACTAAAAGTTCGATCTTTATAGTAACCATAGAAGATGATAGATGGCGCAATAATCAGACGAAGGGATAAGCGCTGGTCTTCTTTCTTCGGTTGTAGAGGGATGTGAAATAATTTAAAACTTTTTATTACACTGAACTGGACGGATATATAATAGCCTTTTTTATTATAATTAAATAAAATGTGTACTCGACAACCCGTCTGGTCAGCGTGGCGAGTGTAGGCCAAATTCCAAGACAAAAAAAAAAAAGAGAAAACACATCTTCAACAGTGGAGAACTCTGTGTTCGGTTGGCTGCTGTGTGTCGTGTACTTTAAAAACATTGAGATCACTTACGCTGAGTTGAACCAAATTTGTCTAGCGGTTAAGTCCGTGCATTTAGTTCGATTCCTGGTCGGAACACAATAATTTATTTCTGATATTTCTCGAGTCTCGTACGCTAGAGACATCGACGAGCTTGCCAATTGTAAAGTTGGCTAAATGTGAATCTGCTTCATAAAAACGTGGTTTCTGACTACCCGAAGGCTGTCATGATGATTACTTTTTAAGTTTTAAAATTATCTACGCAGGTACAGCTCTAATGGGTAAAGAAGCCGCCATGGCGTGCACAGTTGCCGTAGAGACTGTCATAGTGGACCATTATAATGACCAATTGCGGACCCTGATGGAAGACCCAGATGTAGACCACCACCTATTAGAGACCATCACCAAGTTTAGAGATGAGGAGCAAGAGCATCACGATACAGGTAATTTCATGTCTTTGAAATGGCCTATAGATATTTATTTATTTAAAAACTTTATTGCACTATGTCCAAAGGGCGGACTTAATGCCGCATTCTCGTAGCCAATCTTTGGGACAATACAGAGAATTTTCATTATGATATGATAGGACTGATGGTGGTAATTTCCCCAGTCTGCCGGGGCGGGGAATTATCCACCGTTCGTGCCGATAAATTAAATAATATAAGTAAATAAAGTGTATTCACATGTTTCGGGATCAGGCTCTAATTGTCGTCATACCCAGTCAAGACGACATAGTTTTAGGGACTGATGTCAGTCATGAGTGTCTGATTCCAGTAGCTAACATTCATGGACCTCGCGCACCACTTACCATCAGGTGGGGGGAAGGTCACATGTCACGCTAGTATATTATAATAAAAAATACGGACGTCATAATATTTTTATTATATTTTTGCAGGTATCGACCACGGAGCTGAACAGGCCCCATTTTACAAAGCCCTGACACAAGTTATAAAGGCTGGGTGCAAAGCTGCCATCGGATTGTCTAAAGCCATTTAGTTTTTAAGAATTTACCTCTACCCAATAATGTAACTGGTAACATAGAAAGATGAGCAGATTTTTTTAGAAAATCTCGTATAATAAAAAAAATATGTCTAAAACATGTAAAATGTTGAATATTTCTAAAATAAATGATAAATTTATTTTTTTAAAATATTTTATTTGTTGTCCCACTCTAACTGCTGGTTTTCGAAAAGATTAAAGTATATAACCACGTTTACGTGCGTTAATAAAAAGCACGTGATTTTCTGAAATAACAAAGTGGCAAGTTTGTATTAAAATAGTTTATTTACGTTTTAATAAATGATACCTTTAAAAAAAAGATTAATTGAAACATTGCCTCAAAACATTATTCAGTGACGTTACTTAATAGTTAATATTGTACACAAGTAAATCTGCCTAATTAAGTTGTTTTTTTCGAGCATTATAGCACAAAGTAAAAGAAAAATACTCCTAGCCAACCCGTCTGGCCAGCGTGGAGAGTGTAGGCCTAATTCTCCAGTATATATTCTAGAAGGCCCATGTCCAACAGTGGAGGCCTAGGACGCTGTGTTCTAGGGGCTGTAACGTAACGAAAACAAAAATAAATAAATTGGAAACCTACTTTTATAAAAGCAAATATAGTTATGTTATCGTCGTAAATTAATAGTTTATTTACTATTATGTGACGTCATCCGGCATTTATTAGTCGCAAACGACCTTTATTGCGACCTCATTACAAAATATTATTCAATTCTCAACTCTATAAGCGATCGACCTTGCCAGCTGCCGTGCAAATATCAACTTTAATAGCGTGATATATATAATAGTTAACGGATTCCATTATATAACGTTTGCGCTTAAGTAACAAAATAGGCTGCAGGAATCAGTAAATTTAAAATACATTTTTTTTTAATATTAAATGCCCTGTTACATTATTTAAATCCTGATGCTACTGCTCCGCCTACGTCCTATTTAACGCCTGAATTAACAGTTAACACGTCAAGTAAGGAATAAGTTAATGACATTAAATATTAACAAGATGAGGCAAGAAGAAGAATTCTGAATCACTCGGAATTAATTAGTGACAGTGCATTGTCGGTTATGGTTGTGTGTCAGTAAAAAAGTATAGTATCATCACGACCGTACCCCTTGCGGTGTCGTGAGAAATCACGCTTTTAAAGAAACAGATTCACATATCTTTACTATAGGCCCATTATGACAAGTGCCGAGCTTGTCAATGTCTCTAGCATACCAGACTCGAGAAATATCACAAATAAATTATTGTGTCCCGACACGTAATCGAACCCGGTGCCTCCTTGTGTATAAATCTACAGTCTTAACTGCCAGACCAGTACACCACAGTTTATTTTTAACTTAAAGAAAATGTAATTATAAAACGTACCTCCTTCACAATGCCGTCCCTGGTACCCCGGGGGACAGCTGCAGACGCCGGGAGCGGTACAGTTGCCCCCGTTCATACATTGCGGGTAACACAAGGCAGTCTTACAGTACTGCCCCATATAGCCCTCGTGACATTGGCAAATCTTCTCCTCATTGCAATAACCCTGATTGGCACATTTTTTATCACATTCCGGGTCTGGACCTATTTTCAAAATTTATTATTATTAACGAATATGTACGAGCCGGCATCTGTCCAGGCGCATAGTGATTCACCTAGAAAATCGCAGGTAGACGATATTATTTTTTGCAGTTTTCTAGTCGTAAAGCTTTTATTAAATATTGTTATTAATAAAGAACATCTTTTGGCAGATTTTAGTTAATTTTAATGTATGAAAAGATTATATCATACTGTAAAAATCTACTGATAGAGTTATTGGTTTAATAAAACCTTAGTATGCCTAAAGACAAGTCATATTGTCGACAACAAGTAGAGCTTATTAGTTATTTCCATTTTCTTTCGAATAAATCAAGAAATTTGCATTAGTAACATATTTATGAAAGTGACAGTTAAATGGAGCGTTACGATTCGAGTAAATAAAATATTGCTTACACTTAGCTTATAAAATAACATTTATTCAATTTAATATAATAAAATCGTGTAATATTAACGATCTTGTAAGCGTTAAATGATGATTTCAATTCAACATTAGTAGAAATTTACAATGAGGGTAATACTAAATAAGCAAGCAGGGGTACCAACCTAAAAACGAAATTGTAGTGAGCAGAGGCACCGCGAGTTCAGCCAATCAGAACGCTCCACAGCAAGCCATCCGGAAAATAAGGCAACTACGTTAAATAAAGTCTGCCTCGACACACTCAACGATTTATAACAATAACTTGTAACTTTTAAAAGTTATAAAGTAATTTAAGGCGATATTTTCTAAAATATGTATAAACAAGATTAAAAATATCTAAATGATCACATTGATAGGACGAAACATACAGTATTATAAATAATCTATAAGTAGAAAATATAAATGAAAATATTCCTGTTTTTAAAAATAACATCGTTTCCTTCGCGCCATTTTCATTCGTCTTCGGTCATGTCAAGTGGAAGTATTAGTTTTGTAAATTACTGTACTGGGGATTATTTTTTTTGCGGTTTTCCCGCGCTGTGAACTCCATATAACGCCATGAAAAGCATCATATTCTGGAACCTCATTAACTCATAAAAAAGATGGAATTAATTACTAAAGATTTATGGACTAGATCCTTTTGCCTGCCTTATTTCATTCATCATACATTCGGAAAAAGAAACAAAAAAAAACTTATATATTAGTTATTGTTATAATCGGCTGTGTTTGTCCGTCGTAATGTTTGGGACAGGCTTAGCGACAATAAATATAACCACGCAATAAAATGTTAATAAAAGAAGAAAAATGTTAATGCAAACATATTAGGTTTGTATTACTACCAACGTATAGATAAATAACCATTTTCTAACTATAAAACATCTACGCATTTGTATTTGGAGTTCTGTGTTTGGATTATTTTATTTATAGGTTGGTATCATTTAAACCTTAGCCAATGAGATCAAATATACAACAAAAAAATATTTAGAATTAATAACATAATAGCAACTACACTGTGAAGAAAAAAAAGTACCTAACCTATTTATTTGATCTCCTTGGGATAGCTATTTTTTTCTGGCTTTAATTAATGTACTTAACTTTATTATTGATTTGATAAATGATGGTTTAAATAATTACGATATGTTAAAAGCGCAAAGAAGAAGGTGCCAGAATAAATATAAGAAATGCAAGCGTCTCTGAGATTCCACAAGAGCAGTATTAACTGAATTAATTCTTAATAAAACCTTAAAAAAAAATTTTTTTTTCGTTTTAGTTGTATTTTTAATTATTAGGTATTTATATTTTTCCTTCAAATTAATAAAATATATCTTATGGCCAAGGAGTTGTCCAAACGGCTAAGGAAAAGTCTGGTGACAGGAAAGCTGGCAATTATTTCTGCCAACGTATTAGCTTAGCTATACATAGGGAAAATGTTGCCAGTCTTCTTGGGACTATCACTGAAGGGTCGTCTCTAGAGGACATTTTTTACTTATAGTTTATTTTTTATTAGGTTTAGTTTATATTTATTTTAATTTTTACTTTTAAGTAGTTTTAATTATTTATGCTTTTTAGTCCAATAAATACATATGTTTTATCTTATTCTGTATTAATAAATAAAAAATAATTAACATATTACTTTTAATAATTCAATTAATAACTATAATAGTTTGTGAGAGCAATCATCTTGTGAAATCTCAGAAGAGATTGAAATGAAAAGCAAAGAAAAGTGTTAAATATGCGTTGGCGATACTATACCTGCGTTTGATAAATACACACCTCTATGTGCGCATTCCTTCTTGAGGTTAAGCCTTAAGGGGGTACCTTTTACGGGCACTCCCTTGCCAGTACGTATAACCAGGCCTATTTGAAAAGGTACCACCCCACTTATATTGCCCATACATGGCAGAAATATGCTAAATTCTGAAATTAATATTTGATTTTAACGACATTACATAAACTATGCTATAAATAAATTAAGTTAGAGCCAACTTTACTGGCTCTGTACAGTCTTAAATTAACGCCTTTTCAATGACTTTTGCTCATTTATTTCATACCCAATTTTAATAAAATAAAAAATTATAGGGGAAAAATCAAACTCTTATGGATAACTCTGGTGTCTGTCTGTCCCCATGAAATATCTCCAATACTACCAACTGTTCCGATGTGGAACTGACGATTTTTTATGTTGTTCGTATTGATGAATAAAACATCATGTAAAGCATCATAGAGTTCTTGTTATATGTGTACATTTTTGGATACATGTTGGTCAACAAGACCATTCCAAATTTCAAGTTAATTAGACCAGTAGTTCTCCAGATAGTAGTTTGCGGACAGACACTAGAGTCTCACAAGGGTTTCTTACTTAAATTGGAATTAGAAATATATATTTTAAGTCAAGCAAGAGTCTAGACCAATATTTTAATTATATTGCTGTTTTTAAAAATTTTATTTCACCTATTTTTTTATCCTGTCTAAATGTCCTAAAGATTTGTCAAAAGTCAAAAATTCAAAATATCTTTATTAACGTAAACCTATTACAGGCATTTGTGACACGTCATAATTTAAATTATTTAGAATGATTCTACTCCTGGTGGAAGACTAAGCAGCGAAGTGGTCCAAGGGGTAAGCTGTTAGCAGAAGACTAACTTCTTAGCAAATTCCACTGACCTGTTAATGTTTAATCTGACTGAGAAAGGAAAACTCAGCTATAGCAGATTTACAAATGAAACAAATACAGAATTACACAACAACAATGAATAAATAAATTTGGCTACCAGAGAATGACTAGCATTAAGTCTTTGTACTTACATAGTGCAATAAAGTTTTAAAATAAATATGCAACTAACAAAATTCTTTAAAAAACCTAACCTTTCGCTTTTCGTGGCACTCGGCCTTGTGTCTTGATGGACAGTACTGGAGGTTTCAATATTTTGGGATCTGATGACGTCAGCGTATCGAAATGGTAGCTATACTTTTTGTTGCCGGCCTTCCACGTAAAGTTGACGTATCCCACTTCTGATGGAATAACCGGCGTCTTCTGGGAGAAGTTGGGATCCATTACGTAAGGCTGGACGTGGCCGTTCGCTATGGCATATACTTGCATTGACATTCCTGAAATCAGAAAAAAACAAGTAAGTATAAGTGTTTTTAATTTCTAATCTGACGAGGGAAAAGCATCACGATTTATTTGATCAGCGCTACACAAATCTTGCTTGATGCAAGGTGCTCTAAATAAAAGAAAGTAAGAAAAATATTTTATTTGTATAAAAAAACAATAGCATTAAAATAGCTGCCACGCTCCTGGGTTGCACCAATATGAAGTCGTTGTAACTACTGCGACGCTCTAAGCATGGTTTACACCAATATACTTCATATTATATGGCTGTAATTTTACGAGCTATTTTTTCGAGCTACATTCGAAGTATTTTTTATCTTTAATCGTAACAATTACAGATAATTTATTTAAGTGCAACCCAGGCTACGAGTCACAGCGCTGATTTTTAGCTAATCCCTTATTATATAAATATGTTTCGAGGCGCTACGCTGGTACAGAAACTATAAGAAGTAAATAAGAATATAATTATATTAATATACTTTCCACAAGTAAATAAATTAAATAATAATAATAATGAACATGACGATATACGAGTAAGTACTCGTAGTTTTCTATTACATCAATTTTTTTTTAGTGTACGATCGTATGAACAAAAGTGATCAAGCAGATATTTTATTGACAATACCTACCAGTTGAGTCGATGCGATGGAATAAATTAACTACTGCCTAATGAAAAAAAAATACCACGACTCTTATAAACCTAGCACATGCAGGGAAAGATTGATGTTACTCGTAACTTCGCCCTACTCACTTTAGCAAATAAATGAACCTTATATTGTAGGTATTAACCTACCGCTGAATATCCGCACTTGTTGCTTATCGACCCATAGCGAGAGATCGTGAGTCTCAGCTCTCTTTAGCTCCCATCTGCCGAAGCCTAAACCCAGGGTGGCCGTCAGCACCACTGATGTGATCAAGTTCACTGAAGAATAAGAAGAGTGAGGTTTTATCTTACCGCTAAACATTCGGACTTGTTGCTCATCGATCCACAGCGAGAGGTCGTGGGTCTCGACACTCTTGGGTTCCCGTCTGCCGGAGCCCAGGCCCAGGGCGGCCGTCAGCACCACCGACGTGACCAGGCACACGTTGTCCAGGGACAACATCCTATAACATCAGAAATTAAACTTAAAAATAACTCAACCCTAAGGGAAGCCGTAGATAAGCTTACGCGTCCGCCGAAAAAAATATGGCTGAGAGAAAGTTTAGACCAACGCGAGTTCTATACCTATACTGTTGGATAATGGGCCTTCCAGAAATTTCCGGTGAATTTGGTCTACATTCGCCATATACGCAATTTCCCAAAAAAAAAAAAAACACGAAATCACGCGTATATCCTTAAACTCATCTGTTACCGAAGTCCGAGCGGTTATATCAAATCGCTTTTGTAAAATATAGTCTTAATGTCAGCAGCATTTCCCCACAGTATGTTATTATAAACAATTTGTTAATTCTACTTAAAATTGTGAAGCTTGATCAATTGAAACTTCGATTAAACATAAACAAACCTTGTAAAGCTACCCAACTGCTATACCATTATTAGTAAAGGGCCATGAATATAATAATATAGTTGTCAAATATAACATGACAAATTGATTAGGGACAGGGTGCGTGAGAGTCCACACATTTATCATTAAGCTGGTTGTACACAACAACTTTTTTATTAATGCAGACTCACGACGATTCAAACGATCAAAAATTTCCGGACTTAGATTTGGAAGAAGACAATTTTTTAAGCATTCCATAGATTTACGGTGCCGATGGACCCATCGTGTGTTGGAAAGATTTTTTTTTTATTGCGCAACAAGACTGCTCCTCTTTCTACCCAACCAAATAATGTATGATTTCGTTTATGCCGTCTTGAAAGCTAGTTCCATAAATGTATTGACGGCAGAGCCAACTCTTTCAGTAATATATGAAATTTATTGGAAAAATATAGGTTGACGAATGAAGAAAACGTTTTTTCCATATCCAGTGTACACTTGGCCTAACAGAGTCGATGTTTTTTTTTTCATTTCCCACTGTCAAAGTGTAGATACAAAACACAAAAGGTGTGAACGAAAAAAACGACTACCACTTATATGATACTAGTCGTACAGGTGCCCGCAACATTTTATAATTCGTAAAAAGATTTTTATTAATATTATTTAATATAACTTTTTCATTCTACGGGTAAACATTTATATGTTTCTTTAGTATTATTATATAGTGAAAGCACGAAGAAGACAAATTTCTAAGCATTCCATAGATTCACCGTGCGGGTGCCAGGTCCATCGTGAAGAGAGATGAGAAGAATGGTGTCTTGAGCTTCCAACCGACCATATTATGGTTTAAAAAAGTGGCATCCTTTGTTTTATTTTATTGCGTGACATTGCCGTCTTGGAAGCTCGTTTCATAAATGTATTGACGGCAAACCTCCTTAGGCCCTTGTTGCTGGAATTCCTCACGCACCAATTTTCACTGCGAGAAGCTGGGTCTTGAACTCGTTCATTTGTTAGACGTTTATAGTTGAAGATAATTTATAATTGCTTTTAAAAATTTGGTAAAAGTGAAATTGTTATTTTTTCTCTTAAAGTTAAACTCAGCCTGGGTTACCAAAATGATGTCATCAGTAATTGTAACGAAGTTCAAAAATTGTATCAGCTGACGGTTGTCCTTAAACATAAACTGATACATTCGACGCTATTTTTAACTTTAATCCTTACATTTACAGATTTATTTTGTATTCTCGAAATAATAATGGTGATCAAAGTTCAAGTCGAAATATCTTTATTCACTTAAACCTATTACAGGCATTTATGAAACGTCATTAATTTAATTATTTTAAATGATTCTACTCGTGCTCCTGGAACACTATGCAGCAAAGTGGTTCAATAGGTTAGCTGTTAGCAGAAGACCAGCAGCTAGCAGATTCCATTGACCTGTTAATGTTTAATCTGACTGAGAAAGGAATCTGCAAGGAAAACTCAGCTATCTCAGATTTACAAAATAAAAGATACAGAACTACACCACAACGATCAATTAATAACCTTTTAAATTAAGTTATGAGTACAAACGAGATTTCAATACCTAGTACAGCGGTAACCCACCAGGCAAGTCAGAATTAAGATAGACTACATGCCCTTATCTTGAAAGTCGTCAAAACGCAAAAACCTCTGCTAATTTAAGAACAATAAATTGAACGTGTTCGGCAGACAGGCCAGTGTTGGGACAGGCCCAACAGCAGCACCCGATCACGGACGTAACACATGTGCCAGCCAGCCCCCCGCTCAACCAGGCCCTTAGGGTGCGGACCGGGACCCGACATACGTGCCACAACTGCAATGACCTTCCAAGGGAGGGACGACTACCAGACGCGCCACACCATGAAAATCCTATCAGAGCCTTGTCTTAAAACTGTAATTTTAACACTGTATTGGTTGTAATTTTAAGTCCTAATGAGAAACATTCAATTATAGAGGTTAATGACCTAAAACCTGGTACAGTCAGCGGACTAAAGACGAGAAATAATTGATCATATCAAAAAAATATATATATTTGCCATAAATGTGGTAACAATTGTGTTTGACAATAAAAAAAAATGGCTCAGCACATTTAGCCATGAATACAGCATGCAAAATCATTGGTCAGACGTAGGTATATTATAGTATATACAAACTTATGCTACATAGTTGAATTATTTGTTTAGCTTTAGTAATAAAATAATTCAGTACCTATTTAATAACTTAAATACTAATACTGTGAAGACAGACCTGCCTTACTTACTACTTACGTCGGAACTTAACAGTTCCTATCACATTTATTCACAGTGCCGTTGGTGTGCTTAAAAATAGCAAGAGTACTATTGTGTATCAATAACCATAGTAGGTACTCGTAGGCAAAGTCTTCTTTCTCATATTCAATTTCTTAATCCCTAATAATTTTTTAATGTATATTATGTAGGTATTCTAGTACATATTTTATTTTGTTTTTTTGTCTGTTTATTAATAAAATGTGTTGACCTATATTAAATTATATAATGATGACTAGACTTATTAGATGGGAATGTATTTTAAATAAAAACAATTTTTGCATGCCACAACAATGGGTAAATGTGTAGAGCCAACTTACTAACCATATTACCGTATGTACCACATTTAAAGCAAATAAACGATTTTGAATTTGAATTTGAATTTTGAATTTGCAAATGCAATTATTAATTAACCGATTATGCAGCACTTTTTTCGTCACTTTGAAATTTTTTTTATTCATTAATACAACTGGAATATTTTAAGCATTTAGCACAAAATATTAAATTAAATTTCAATCATTTATTTACTTTCCAATACATAATAAAAAATAATAAATATTTATAGTAGGTACATAAAAAATATGCGGGGGCGCGAACCACTCTCCCCCTGCTCGAACAACACCAAAATAATTTATTTAAAATAAATTAATAACTAAACATATAAAATAATTCATCATTCATACATACTTAATGAATTATTCGTTCCTTGAAACATACCTGCTCTATTCTCACATCATATCCACTTGCATTCTCGATCTCTAATTCTCAAACTTATTATTGAAATTGTCATTTAAATTTTTAGCTACCCCGCAGCAGAAGCCTTTCTCACAAGTTTCATAAAGCCGTGAAGCGGTCTTTTTAACAAAAGCTGTGTATTCAGCACTTATTTTTCACTTTATTTATACTACTTATTTATTACCATATACTTATTGGGCCATCACACGAGATTAACAACGACGTAAAAGGAGCTCTGAGATCTTCAGCTGCCCTGTCGTATTTACGGTCTTTCTCGTGTGAATGGGTTTGGGAGATGCTTCCCCAGGTACGGGTTCAGTACCAGGTTGCGTGAGCATTAACAATGCGAACAAAAAATAAAATGATATTTTTATATTTTAATTTTGGTTTGTCCGTGACTGTACCTAAATTGGCTCGTATCATCAAAGCAATTAAAACTGCACACAGACTAATTGACTTTAAATACAAAAAGACAAAAAAGTTAACGACAATTAAGATCAATTACTACTGTCTACACAACCAAAACAATAATGAACAAGATGACATTAACAATGTCGATAAAACGTCCTATTTCTCAAACAATATCTTATTCATGTATCCAGAACATATGTATGTCTAAAGAATTTGATGTACTAGCAACACTTACCGTAAATAAATCGTACTCGAGATAAATAATTTTGTTTACTAAAAAAGTATAAAATATTTAACAATCGGTTACTGTTTGCGCTTTATATACGCATTATTATCATATTTTACTACGCTGTAAAATATGAATATTTTAATATCTATAGTATGTTTCAGAAAATTTAAATAAACGAGTTTTTCGCGCCATTTTTCACGGGCATGTCAGGGATTTTTTTTTGTAAATAGCTTTACTGTGGTTATTGTAAGTCAACAGTGATGTTGTTTTGTTTAATAATATGCTACAATGTGAATAATAATGGAAAATGATAAATTTGGCTCAAGTTGCTGTTAATTTTTTGCGGTTTTCCCTCGCAAACTTCCATGTTTGGACGATAAATACCACGAGTGACCCCAAGAAAAGCATCAAATTTTAGAACGTCTGGAATTTGAATATTCTTTATTTTGTCACCGTACATTCCCACCGGAATATGGTTAGGTCTATGATTAAGTACATAAAACCTTTCATAAAACAAAATTCGGTAAAAAAACAAGCTTTGCTTTATTTACTTTAAAGTCAAACATAGCATATCTGAGAAGTCCCAACCTGTGCGTTTTCGCCTTGCATACTTCCGATATACTCGAGCTTGGCCTGTGCTAGCGGCTCTAAGCTTTTAGCCATAAACATAGCTGCCAGCAATGCAGTAAATACAGACAGACATAAGCATATGACAGACATATGCTACTTAACAAAAGTCTTAAAGTAGCTACTTAAACATTTAAAAAAAAAAAAAAAAAGCTACTTAAAACGGTTCTCAAAACCAATATAAATTGAATCCCTTTTCAGATTCTGTCATATAATTTGTTGTTGTTTTTGTCATTGTCAAAACAAAAGTGACAAACACATCTAGCACGCAATAGCTCAGTTATATTTTTACATTTGTTCATACATCCGAGCTGACAATTTGTGGTTCCGTTATGTAGCACCTCGGCGCCGTCTTAAATCTCATAGGTTCTCGATTCGATACGAAAATTGTCACAAGTCCTAGAGCTACTGGTTTAGACCAATTGTAAGTTAAATAAATGCTATGATACGTCACCTATATTAGTAGAATATCCCCATTGTTGTCTGAGATATCTAATATAGGTACTTTAAACTGGGTACATTATCTAACTGCGCAATTTATAAATAATTTTAATTATGTTTTATTGCATCAATTAGTAATATAATGTCATGTTACGCGCTCGCCGTTGTTTATTTGAGGTTATCATTCATAATTATGTAATTTTTAATTTGTGTAAAATTGTCGACTTATTAATTTTCAATATCTTAATGCCATTTTTATCTTTGTGTACCAGATTGGCGCCATTTTACCAGAATCAAAACACTGATAATAAGCCGCGCAAGATCAGACTAAATAATAACAAAAAACCGACTTCCACATAAGCACACAACTTCTCTCCGAACATAATGGTAGGAAGTAGGAACTGCCATGTTTTAGACGAATATGTCGCTTTTAAGTTAGTAGGTACGTTTAAGAGGCTTTATAAATAAATAAATAAAATAAATATTTCCAGACAGGTCACACAGCGCCATCTAGTTTCCGTGGTAAGCTACGAGGCTTGTGTTACGGAAACTAGATGGTTGATAAACTACATATTATACTTTTTTTTTGTAAATATATACATATTATACATATAAACATCCAGACCGAGACAAATTATACAATGTACAACTTGCCCCCGGTGGGAATCGAACCCACGACCTCCCGAGTCTAAAATTAAAAATAACGCTTTTGCATCCGTCTCGCTCGCACTATCCAATATTTTCAAAGATGTTTTAAGTCTGAGTATACTTTTGAAAAATGTTCTATTAACCATCTAAGAAATAAAATTACGGAAATATTAGATATAATAATCATAGATTTCTTTCGGTATAAATATTTTGGCTATTGCTTTCTGTCTAAAATTAGGTATATAATAGTAAAAATATGTCAATTTCTCAAAAGTACCTACAATTAGAAATAAATTATCTTTAAAAATGTTGTAACTTCTTAAGGAGGACAATAATTTTAAAGCTGTGTCTGTAAGTTAAATCGAGTCAAATGAATCAGTTATATTTTGAAAGTCAGCCGTCAACTTGTACAATCGACGCCATTTTTAATTAGCCATTACTGTATTATTTATATATTCTCTTATAGTTCATATATTTGCAAAAAACTTAGTTTCATGATCATATGACATAAATAGATACTATTCTTATCTTCTTATTTCCTTACTAAATGGGTTTAAGATACAAACTCATGAATATATATTTGTGTTTTTTTTTATTATTTGCGCAGTAGATTTGCACACTGGCTGGACATCCTGTGGTTAGGCGAAATGATAGCTCCTATTCACCACAAACCACAAAGACCACGATGAAATATCACGCTGACATAACGTAGCATAACTTCCTTTTAAATAGATACCTATTTTTAGCCAAGATCATTGCTACCTATTGTAGCTCTAGCACGTAAAACTCGTAATCGAGAACATGAAATATAGGATTTTAGACAGCGCGTGCCACGAGCATAATGCGTGTTTTCTATTTTAAAAGTGCTGATTGCATTTGGGTCGCAACAACAACCTGACTTCATTTTAGGTTTTAAACAGTAGGTAGTGAGTAGTGGGCGTAAAATAGTTTTATTGCGAACGCGGATATAGTACTTTTCGAGCTGCGAAAAATTGAGTTAAATATTAAGTGACGTTAATGTACCTTACTGATGCTTACAAGTAAGATTTTCATTATTAAAAGATTATAACTTTTAATTTATGTATAAGTATTTTAATTTAATATTAAAACAAAATAATAATTATTATTTTTTCCTGTATTTTATTAAAAACTCGAAATATCCTGACATGTACAATTCTAAAAAGAGTCCAAAAATCCTGATATGTCAGGACAAATCCTTGACGTAACGGAACTACATTTTTTCATTAGCTCGAATGAAGTTATGACTTGTTTTACTCCATTAGTTCTCGCTTCGATAACGGAGTTTGTGCTAAATATCTCTGAAACCATCGCTTGTTTTTAAAGAGGCGGGCGACTGATAGCTATAACACGTGTATTGTATTAGATGTAAGAAACAACAACAGTAATAACACATTAGCTATATCTCACATCCAGGCGAACTCGTCAGGCGCGTCGTCTTCTGCTGAGAACCTCAAGTTGCGCAAATACGTACCTTGGTACGAATTTGCGCCGTTTGGGGTCGAGACGATGGGCCCATGGGGACCTTCAGCAAGGCGCCTGGCCAAGAAGTTGTCAAAGCGGCTAACGGAAAGGTCTGGAGACAGGAAGGCTGGCAATAATTTCTGCCAACGTATTAGCCTCGCTATACAGAGGGGAACTGTTGCCAGTCTCCTTGGGACAATTTATTTATTTTATTTAATAACTCGGCGGACTTAATGCCAGTAGACATTCTCTGACAGCCAAACCTTAGGGATAAATTTAAACAAATATAGGTGCAATGATAGTGACAGTAACAAAAATATAATTATAGGATAATTTAAAAATATACTACATATTTCAGATGGGACGTCTCTAAAGGACATTTTTTATTTATAGTATAGTTTATTTTTAATTTTATTATTTAGGTAGTGTAATAGGTAATGTGAATACCTAAATACATTTAATTAATATTTAATTTATTTGTGATATTTCTCGAGTTTGGTACGGCTGGAGACACGAGTTTGCCACTAATCATGATTGGCCGTAAATTGGCTTAATGTGAATCCGCTTATTTATAAGCGTGGTTTCTGACCACCCCGAAAGGTATCGCGATGATACTATGACATACTTTTTATTTTGAGACGATTATTTAATTTTTTTTTATTTTTTTTTTATTTATCGGATATGCGGCGTCACTTTGACGGACCGCATACGTAATGACGAAATACGAAAAAGGGTAGGTATGAAAGAAAGCATAGGGACAAAAATAAGGAAAGGCATGCTACGATGGTTCGGGCATGTTGAAAGGATGAATGAAGAGAGATTGACGAACCAGATATATAATGCGAAAGTTGTGGGTAAAAGAGGCCCTGGCAGACCTAGACTCACATATTACGACCAAATTAATAAAACAATAGCTGAAGGTGCGTTGAAAAGCCATTTCGATGGCTGTATAAAGGGCATGTATGAAGAGGTTGATGAATATCGAAGAAGCGAAAGAGGTATGTCGTGACCGTGACAAGTGGCGCTCAATTGTCTCTGCCTCCCCGCAAGGGATTTGGCGTGAAGATATGTATGTATGTTTTATTTATAGTTTAGTTTATTTTTTGTTTTATTATTTAGGTAGCTTTTAATTTATATTAATTAACTTCGAATAAATACATTATTGTTTACGAATAAAATAAAGTCATGTGAAATCAGTATCTTTCGTATATTCTTAAATGAATCTTAATTAACAAAATTATTTTAGTTTTAGAACAATCAACGTTACATAAAATTAAAAAAATAACATATCTCGCACTTTGGTTGACATATGTAAGACGACATAACTATTGGGGAAAATGACATAATACTCGTATGTCGTCTTATACAATAACAAAATTACGAGCATAGTTTGCATACAATAACTCTGAAATGATCACCGCGTTCAGCACTAGTGGGGGGCTTTGGTGGGCTTTTGAACTGTGTTAAGCCCAGAGTCGTCCCGTCCACATTGTAAATTCTATGTGGCTGGACCTCGTTATCAGTCACTTCTTTTTCCAAAAGAGAAAAAAACTTTGTTACTTGAGGCTTATTGAATGCCCTTGCAGCTGACGTTACCTTTGGAGCTCTTAATGAAATATTAGGGTTGCGTTCTCTAAAACCTTTCAGCCCGCTATTTTCTCATTCTTATCAAACCTGTGATTTAGCTCCAAACAAGCAAAGTTTCTAATTTCGGTCGTGTTAAATCGAAAAAGTCAACGTTCACACTCGAGAATATGTTCCACGATTATTTTTTCCATATCTTTGTTAAAGGTTGGTTTAAACCGACCAAGATGTACTATAATAATAACGACGAAGGGTTGCTTGTGGTACGTAATGCCAACCTATTCTATTTCTATTCTACAGCTTCAATAGCCAGGTATCCTATAATAAAACAAAAAATACTTCAGTACCTACACATTTCTCATTTTATAAAGGTAAGATGACATAGTAAGCCATCTTACACCCACGTCTTGTATGTCATCGTACCCAATGGATATGCAAGTTCTATTTTAATTGTCGTGGCAAAAACTTTGAGATGAGAATACGCATTTATCAATATTTGTATCACTTAATTTGTAGGAACGTTACTGATGTTAAAATAAGTATGTCAACTGCAGAATGAATGTACTTCTTGTATTTTTTGTTAGCTCATGGCGAAATATGTAAACTATTTTATTCAATTTCAAACTGTTGAAAATATAAAATGTTGTGCGCCTCTGTCGTCGTTAAGTACCGGTCAGTCGACACTTGTACCAGTTATCAGGTATCAGGAAAAAAGCGCTCCCACAGCTCCCATGGGGCGCTGCTCAAATTGACGACAAACAAAAAAATATATCTTATTAGACGCCCACTAATTATAAGTTTCAACAAATACATTTCACGCGAATTAACTAGTTAAACTTTTGATTCATGACGGCAAAAGGATAGAAGAAGTTTTTTTTTTGTTTTATATTAAATTCCATTATAGTTTTTGTGTTTATTTACAAAATATGAAATAATAATTACTACTTAAATAAAATTAAATAACTATAAACTAAGGCTAATAAAAATAATAATAAAAAAAACTCAAAAGACGTCCAATCAGAGATAGTCACAAGAAGACTGGCAACATTTCCCCTCTGTATACCGAGGCGAATACGTTGGCAGAAATAATTGCCAGCTTTCCTATCTCTCGATTCCCCGTGAGGATTTTGTAAATAAACAAATAAATAATCAATTTTAGAAAACGACTGTAGGTATTATTTTTCACAATATCACATTATCCTATATTAATTTTATTTTATAAATTGTAATATTATTTTCGTATAAATGAGATTGTACTTTCTTTTTCGTATACATATAATATAATATAAAAAAGACCGAGTATAGAAATGAACGACTTTAAATCGTCGCAAGTTGAATGTCACGAATTGAAAACAGTCCACTGTTTACATGATCTCGAAGTAAATACAGATGACCTGCGCTTATCGACTTCAAAAAACACATGTCACTTTTATTATTACAAAAATAACTTACTAAAAATAAAACAATATACCAACATCCATTGCTACTTGGTTGGGTAGGGAGAGGAGCAGAATAGTGGATGGCGAACGTGTTATTGCGCAATAAAAACAGGGGCCCTTTATTTAACCCAGTTCATATTCTTCTGTTTTCCCTTCACGTGATGGACCCGGCACCCGCACGGTCAATCCATGGAATGCTATAGGCAATTTGTGTTCTTCTTCTACTACCTACCCGAAGTAGATTTTTGTCGTTGAAAGGTGGCAATTCCTCGGCTAATCTCCCACCATACTGATGGTAAGCGGAACGCAGGGTTCAATAATTGAACAACTGACAACTCACAAACTTTGAGTCCTTACTACTATGCCGGCTTTACAAGATACTTTTTCACAGTTGAAGGACTCCAAGTTAAAACGTTAGAAACACACAAGCTGGGAAAGGATTTCACATTTTCAGCGCGCGTTGGATGTAAGAGTCTCACAATAATGAATCCACTAAACCAGCTCATCGAATATAATAGAATTCAGAATTCTCATAATACATTCGAAAAATGCAATGGATCAATTGAAGATGTCAAAACAAACAAACAAACAAACAAACAAACGTTTATTGCCACATCAATAAGCATTACAATTAGTGAAAATAACAACAATTTAGAATTTAAATCAGCATGATGTGGCAAGGGTCTTGGCTCAGCTTCAGTCAACACTCTTGATAGCAAGCTGATACACGCGATATGATCAACGATTCCATGCTTTGTTCATTGTTTTGTGGAAAATGTAGTGTAAATTATTTAGACTAATAATAATTATGTACCTACCTAATATTTTAAATAATAGGTATTCTTACGGTTAGGTAAGTAATAATAAAAAACTTATTATACCTACCTATTATATTGAATTAATATTTGCTTAAAAACTGATAAATTCTGTAAATATATATTTTAGTAAATATTTAATTAAATATAAACTAAACCTCATAAAAAAAAAAAAACTATAACTGATAAATAAATTATTTTATTTTTAATTAATTGTACGTTAGTACCTTGAAAACTTATAAACAAATGGACTGAATATGATTTAAGTAATCAATTTACGTAAAC
Organism: Tinea semifulvella; assembly: GCA_910589645.1. Taxonomy (NCBI): domain Eukaryota; kingdom Metazoa; phylum Arthropoda; class Insecta; order Lepidoptera; family Tineidae; genus Tinea; species Tinea semifulvella. The sequence continues at coordinate 12,193,140 of OU342597.1, forward strand.
AAAGCTCCAAGCTTCAGGCGAAAACAATGAAACTTTTGAAAAACCTGTCGTCGACTGATGAAGGATTCTAATTGGGTTTCAAAATTAGTGTGCAAAAGAATGAAGTTTTACCTGCGCGGACAAACACTCCTCCGACCCACTCACAACACTGTCATATTTAAATACACATTGTGAACAAAAAAGTTAATAATTCGTCTTATTTTTATCCGTCAAATTGTATGAAACCAACCGCCTGCACGCTCGGCTCAAGCCAGACTGTTTTCACATGCTCGGACATCGAACGTGATAAACTTTTAGCACTAAACTAGTTTTTGTCCCGACATGAGCTCGGATACGATAATGCACAGTCCACGGCCACGGCTGCCGGTTTCGACCCGGATACACAAAAGTCAAGAGTTTTTGCCAACCTTCACATGTGACTGGTAAACCATCTCGCTGTGCAGCCCGCCACGGTTATGCACGACGTACGTCGATAATTATTATTTCTTGCATGATGCGCCCCTGATAGTGTGTATACTACGTCAGCACAGCGGTCTAGACTGGTTGTACAGCAAAATAGATGGTAAATAAGGCGTTTTATACACGTGACCGGTTTTTTATGTCTTTAATGCTGATTTTTGCACACGAAAATATTTCAAGTACGTAACCACACGATACCCTATTAGTATCATCATCATAGCCCCTAGAACACGGAATCCTCGACATCTACTGTTGGCTATGGGCCTTCCAGAAATGTCTGGACAATTTGGCCTACACTAGCCACGCTGGCCAGTAGGGTTGGCGAGGGTCTATAATAATGACTATTTGTTTACGTTTCCATAAGTTGGACGTGTCTTAAAACGTGTTTTAAATCTATGACAAATGTACTAGTCCGTAAGAAAAGTGTATTTCTCATTGGTACATGCCGGGGTTCGATTTTTTTTGCAACTGAGTCATCATCGCTTTTTTATCCCATTAGTAGCGCCATGAGAATCAGTACCAGCTAGCACCCGAGTGAGCCGCGGCACCCGGCGCTTGAAATAGTGCATATTAAGTAGCAGTAGTAAGAATGTATATTCATCAACTCCTAATTATTTGACGTTTATACAGAGCACGTCATATAATAATGGGAGCCACTGACGACCAACATCACGACAAGATTCAAGAGAGCAATCCACATCTTCTGAATATATTTATGTACGCGTAGATATAGTGGCTACGGTGTGGGGGTGCATATTTTGGCCTGTGCTTGTAGTACACGATTGTGTGAAAGTCAAAATACATCTACCTCAGCGGGCAAAGTAATCTCGCAGAATTACCAGGACAATTTTGTTTCGAAGGCAAATTTACCAAAAAAATAACTGCGCGTCTAAAAAGTCGGATGACAGCCGGACTTCGCGTTGTGAACCAGCTTTTAGCCAAGTGCTATTAGTTGGAGCACAGGTTCTGGTTATCCGATGTCGGCCTACCTGTCTTAAAACGGACAATTATTATTACCTTTGTCATCCATTGTTGGAGTTTTTGTAACAATTTCACGCTTATTGTGTTATTTAGAGCCGTGAACACAGGTTTATGATAAATGTCAGTGGAAGCACCTCTTATGGTGTCAATAGAACGGACAAAGGATTGCTAACAAATTTTTCGATTCTGTTCTGAATTTAATTCTGTGCGCAATTATTAAAGAAAAAAAACATTTTATTAATAATTGTATATTATTAATTTATATATCAAAATAAAAATATATTTTAGGTTTAAAAAATAAATTATGTCCTCTAGAGACGTCCCTTTAGGCTATCCTCTAAGGATAAGGCAACATTTTCTTTCTGAATAGCAAGGCTTTTTATGATAACAAATTATTTATTGTATGTTATGTAACCAAAAATTATACAAAGCTTAATGCTATACACGTACATACATTTTCTACCAACTAACCATTCGCGTAAGCCTAAGGTTTTGTAGCGTTCGCGAAAATAATTGCCAACTATCCTGTCTTTTCTGTCAGCCGTTTGGCCAGTCGCTTGTCCATTGCAGTCCATCGTCCCTAAACAGCAAAAATTCGTAACTTGTACCGGTTGAGGTTGGAGTATTTGCGCGCGCTTGACAACTTCGTCGCCTGGATGTGAGATGGGTTATAATTTTAGAATAGGTTTATACTTCGACAAGATAATATATATTATCTTGTCGAACAATAACTACAATTTATTTGAAACGCAGCGACGCCTTCTCGAGAAGCGTTTAAAATATTATATTAGATGCCCTCTGATAGTTTTATTTTAAGTTTAATACTAGGGTAAGACATGCAAATTTTCAGTTGCAGGATAACTGCGGGCTCAGCCAGCGCTCATACCTTGTGCCGTAATTTGTAAGGATTAGGGTCTGGGCACACCGGAAGATCTATGAAATATTAAAACATAGCATGCGTGGCGTACACGTCTCGTAGTATGGCGTCTGTCATTCTGTCAATGCGGCATGAATGAGCGCTAATGGTGCAAACAAAACTGAATTTTAATATATGGGTGCGTATAGACTGCAGGTCCTGGAGCTCTATCACTGATAAAATACATTAGGTACCAATTTTTTTTTTTAAATATAACTTGTGCATATTAATAATACTCGTAGGAATATTAACTCTTACAATACATTTGCATTTGACACTACGAGTACCTAGTGTCCGTGCTCAACTTCAATATTTAAAGTTTTATTATTGTCAGTTTTTATATACATATAATTTACGGCCAAAATCGGCTGCTCGCTATTTTCATTGTTGTGTCATATGTTATTAAAGTAAAGTATCATCACGACCGTATGCCTTTCAGGGTTGTCAGAAACCACGCTCTAAAGAAGCGGATTTACATTTAGCCAACTTTAGGCCCATCATGACAAGTGGCAAGCCCGTCGATGTCTCTAGCGAACTCGTGAAATATCACATAGAAATTATTGTGTATGAATTGAACTCGGTACCTCTGGGTCTAAATCTACGGATTTAACTGCTAGACCACAGAGGCAGTTTATATATGTTATAACACATATAGGTATCGTTAAACTAAAGACAAACTTAAAGAACACATGACTAATGATAATAAAGAATCTTGATAAAAAAAACGGCTATCATCATTAGGATATAATACATCTACAGTCAAGGAACAGTAAACAATGACAGGTGGTGTCTTAAATGTGTTAGGCAAAGGATGTCTCATGCAGCCAACAGTAATAATTTCTTGGCCACATGTGATACAATCGTTACAACTCTTACAGTGTGCCCATTCCTTTATTACCCAGATACAGGAAAGTCTATAAATACCCTCGGGGATTGCCTTATAAACAAGCCGACAGACAGACAGACTGCAGCGGCCCATCTGGGTTGGCTAACCCCAAATTATACGTCGGGTTTTCACAGACGAATCGGTATTTTGTATTCGTTCCAAGATAAATTCACACGCTTTTAAAACAGCAAATATAATTTGCGTATTATCGGGTTTTTACCTATCTTATTTTTTTTCATCATCAAACACTTTTCACAGCTCCAAACGATTCATTATTGAGCTTTGCAAATCTATTTTTGAGAATGAACTTTTTTTAAAAACATCCCTTGTCGTTTAATTGTCTTCTTCGACGGCAAGAAGGCTACTTAGTTTATTTCTTGCTCAAAGAATCAGCATAAATGAATGAGGCCAGCGTTTATTATGTAGGTCTGTATAATATAATATAATTTTAAAGGTAAGTAGATAGGTCCTACTTTATTTTTTCATCCGTACTTGAACCTTATTACTTAGGTACACGTCACAAAAGATTTATTCTTATTGCCCATTTCTTAAATAAGCAAAACAATCCGTTTTCCTAATATCTATCTCTGTCGCGTTTTATTCGTTATGTAATTTTTTTATTTAAATATTTTTTTCCTTTATTTTTGTTATATAGGTATTCTATTGAAATAAAATAATTTATTTGTCAGAACATGTTGAGTACAGAGATGTAAATTGTTATACGTAACTATATCACATAACTTCAACATTTCTAGAATACAAATATTTATTTAGTCACATGACTTTGTCGAGCCCTTATTATAATGACAATAGTAAGTTGAGCCTAGTGTCTAGGTATTCTTTTGTCGTATATAGACACTATTAACCAGTATTTGTTTTACTCTAAATTTAAACTATATATATATATATATATACACCTAATTAAATGTAGCCTATATATTTTTATTTTTATTGGTATTTGTGTAGTAATATGTAAATTATTATTATGTATGTTTAAGTATTTGTTTTAATATCTAATGGTACCCGCTATCGACTACCACATTCCCAAAGGTTAGGCATAAAATGCTGAGAATTTGACAAAACATTAAAACGATTTTAATGATAAATATCCCCGTATAATACGATTTTATCTAAACTCGATACGATCCGAGAGATCCGATCGCCTTAAAAAGTGCAAAAAGTTTGTTCGGCGAGTGTCCCGTTAGGGAGCAACCGGTTATCCTTCGCAAGGACCTTCAGACCCACTATTAATAGCTGCCTTGTTAAATAATAATCTCCTTATCTGCAACAATATTTCAGTGGGGAAGTGCTGATAATTTTTCACAGCTCCAATTCATTCATAATATTGCGTGTTTGTATAAAATTTCAGTCGGCTAAGCCTGGGTTGCACCAAAATAAAGTCACTGTAATTGTAACGATTAAAGTTAAAATAAATCAGTTATTTAAAAAAAAAATACAAAATATAAAATATTAATACTAAGGATATAAGTCCTGTCCGCGTGAAATGGTGGCAAGAACGCTGGCTGCATTTCCCCGCTGAATTGCAATACTAATTCTCTGGACGAAGAAAGAGCCAGCCCTCTTGTCACCGGAGGAGACAACAAGACGCGGTGTTATGTCTTTTAAAAACTTTTTATATTAGATATTTCGCGTCGAATGTACGAGATTTATATTAAAGGTCAACATTCGACGCCATTTTTCACCCAGGCTAAATCTCGCACGGCTGCAGCTATCTATTTGCAACGTAGGTAGCGAGCATTCTATACAGACTAGTAGCTCTAGCACGCAAATACTCTGTTACGTAAAGTTTACTTCCGAACTGTCAAACTGAAAAATGTTCATACATCTATAGCTCTAACACTGCGACGTAACGAATTGCAACTTTACGTATTTGCAACAGTTTTTGCATGTTAGAGCTATATAGAAGACAAACTTAGGAATCGATGGATTCACCCTGTGCCGGGTCCATCGTATGTGAGAGAGGTGCCTAAAATCGCGGACTTGTGACCATAAACAGACTGGATGAAGGGTATGCCCCTTATTAGTAATTAGTACATTATTATAATTGATATTTGCATTAAATTATTATAATAAGTTTGATTTAGGGCTATTTTAATAATTTGTTGTAACATTATTATAATTGACCTTTTTTTGCTTTTCCACTTACCTCATAGGTATTTAACTTTTTCTATTTAAAACAAAACCTTTTTTTTGCTCCTTTGCCTAACACTGAAACTAAATATGGGGCAGAGATTTTTGTCCCCAGCCTGTCCGAAGCATATGAATTATCTTTAGAGCCTTATCGTGTATTGATTTAGCTTTTACTTATAGTGATAAAGTATTAATCACTGTTTCCGAGGTGTGGCGAGATATCGTCAGGTACAGTCGGTCACTCATATGGTTGTTCAAAGCAGACCAAGACTGGCCAATTCTTGTATCCAGAGGTTGTTTTGGAGATATTTGAAGTCAATAGTCATCTACTATATTATATATTTACCTCTGAACCAGAAATGGGTTGTATCAGGCAAAGATTTTTTATAGATGTCGCTAGCGGCACTGGTACCTTGTTTACACCTATGTCGGATCATATTTTTAAATGTATTTGTAGTTTTTATTTTTATTACAAAAATACAAATTTTAACTTAACGTTACCTACCTTTAAATTAGGAAAGTGAACACCGTCTTTAAAAATAAAAAAAGGTTTAAATAATAGAACGGCAATTTTGAGATTTTTGATTTCGCTTAGAAATCTATATTTTTACACTTAAAAGCTGTTGACTTCGGTAATATATCCAGAAAATAATAAATTTCGTAATAAAAATACAAGTTTTCTATGCAACTGACAGTTCTATTAGGTACCATCTATCATCCGCCATCTATCGTGATAAAAAGTTAGTGATACACCCCATTAGACAGAAACTTACTTCGCTCACTTTACTAGTATACTTCGCCTACTTCCACAGCATTATGACTTATGGTCTCATAATGTGGGGCTCAGCGGCAGATTTAGACTCTATTTTTATTCTCCAGAAAAGAGCCATTCGAGCAATTTATGGCCTAAAATATCGAGACTCGCTCAGAAGCATATTTCCTGACATTGATATAATGACATTGCCTTCACAATATATATTTGAAAATATTCTATATGTAAGGAATAATTTAAAGTTATTTAAAAAAAATGGAGACATGCAGTCTCGCAAATTAAGAAATGCTGACAAGCTTTATATTCCTAAATTTAGGCTTCAAAAAACAAATAAAAGTTTTGTGATTAATAGTATTAGACTATATAATAAATTACCAAAACCTGTAACAGAATTAGGAGAAACTAAATTTAAAAGTAGTATTAAGAAAATTCTAATTGCAAAAGCATATTATAAAATTAATGATTTTATTAATGACAAAGATGTGTGGAATATTGCCGCTCTGCAAAGATTAGAGAATTAGTTAATAGCACATTAGGTTCTTTTTTAATAATCTATTTTTATTTTTGATTAACTTTACAGTTATTATGTAGAAATATTTTGAATGTAACAATTAGTTACTAATACATTATTGACTAATTAGTAAATACTGTTTATTGTGATACAGTAATATTTTTTTTATTACCTTATTATTATAATATAATTATTTTTTATGTAACATTTAGTTACTATTATGTATTTATTATTTTATTAACTAATATATAAGTTTGTTAACGGAATTGCATGGCAACATTTGGGTACTTAGGAAGTAATTGTTATGTTAAGCTTGTGTGTGTCTCGAAAGTCATTCTTAGTGTTCAGGTTCTCATGGTGTGGCGTGTCCGGTGGTCGCCCCTTCCTTAGAAGGTCATTGCAGTGGTGGCACGTGTGTCGGGTCCCGGTCCGCACCCTAAGGGCCTGGTTGAGCGGGGGGATGGCTGGCACATGCGTTATGTCCGTGATCGGGTGCTGCTGTGGGGGCCTGGGACCTCTGCCGAACACGTTCAATTTATTGTTCTTAAATTAACAGAGGTTTTTGCGTTTTGTCGACTTTCGGGTTACACATAGGCATGTAGTCTACCTAAATTCTGACTTGCCAGGTGGGTTACTGCTGTACCAGGTATTGTATTTTCATAGGTACTGTTAACTAAATTTAAAAGGTTAATAATTGATCGTTGTGGTGCAGTTCTGTATATGTTTTTATTTTGTAAATCTGATATAGCTGAGTTTTCCTTGCAGATTCCTTTCTCAGTCAGATTAAACATTAACAGGTCACTGGAATTTGCTAAGCTGCTGGTCTTCTGCTAACAGCTTACTTATTGGACCACTTTGCTGCTTAGTCTTCTACTAGCAGGAGTAGAATCATTCAAAATAATTAAATTAATGACGTTTCATAAATGCCTGTAATAGGTTTACGTGAATAAAGATATTTTGACTTTGACTTTGAAACGAATAAGTTTTAAAATGTAGGTACCTTGAGTTTGACAGTTCTATTCCTCGAACGTAGTGACGTGCCGTGGACGTTTGACAGCTGCAGCCCTATTCTGTTACTTAAGCGCAAACGTTAACTATATATATATCACGCTATTAAAGTTAATATTCGTACGGCCGCTGTCAAGGTCGAGCGCTTATAGAGTTGAGAATTGAATAATATTTTGTAATTATGACGCAATCTCTGACGTAAATAACGAAATCCACTAATAACATTTGCGACTAAGTAACAGAATAGGGCTACAATAATTTAGTGGAGGAGCCGTTAAGGAATCGCCTTATGCTATGTTAGACTTGAAAGTAAAGCATGCATTTTTTGCTTAATGTATGAAAACCATAGAGCAACTCCAAGTCGAACTTTCAAAACGAAAAAAGCGCCTCAAGCGACAAGTCAAACACAGGGTTAGAATATACGGGTGTTACAAATAACATCATTCCTTGTGCTCAGTTTGCTCACGATCCTCTCGTTCCTTAATTTATCTTCTTCACATATAAAAATAAACTATTATGATAGTCCTTTTTTCTTTCTTTATTCCTGAATAAACTACTTTACTAGAAAATAATATTACGGACATTAAGACATATTTTTAGTTCATTTAAATTTCAATTAAATTTAGACAGAAAAATAGCAAAAATATGTATAATGAACAAAACTCTATTTTACTAAAACAAATCTATGATTAGTATATCTTTCAAATGACCGTAATTTTATTGCCTAGTAAGTAGATAGATTTTATTTCTTAAAAGTTCCTCAAACTTGAAAAATCTGTGAATATGTTGGATTATGCGAGAGGTTAAACCTTCGTAATATAAAAATAAAACGCAAATGATAATTTCTTATAATTTATTTTCTATGCAACATAAAAAAATATTTATCATAGTCACATAATAAATAAAAAAGTAATTTTTAGTTACAAATAAACTAAGATTATTGCTAAACCAATTGCAAAAAACACATTACTTTAATTAGTGAAAAATACAAAATTGTCATGATTTGTAAAATAATACCCTTTTTAATCGTAAATGCAAACAAATTCGCTGTCGACCGATCTCGAGTGAGACGGCGCTACGTGAGAGAAAGGGAGGTCTAATATTAAACAGTTTGTTGTAAAACAAAGCTTATAAATTTATATTAACACTGAGTAAAGATAACAATAAAACTAGCAGCTTATGTGTGGCGGGTACACACTGGCGCAACTTTACCAACGAACTTCATTGGCCATTTAATTCGAATGATACGAGATATTGTGAATTTTTAAAGAGCATTCTACTGTGTGACAAGAAGGCTGGCTGTATTCTAGCGCAGGAAATCAGCATTGTTAATTTTTATTTATTTTTATATAATTACATTTATACAACATTGTTCTAAATAACTATAAAGTTATGCAGCAGGGAAATATTGCAAGTGTTTTTGACACACTTCAATATAAACAATAAAAAGTATAGTATCATCACGACCGTTACCCTTTCGAGTTGGTCAGAAACCACGGTTATAAATAAGCGTATTCACATTTAGCCAACTTTACTACAGGCCAATATGAACGATGGGAGAATAAATTTATTTATAGCGTAGTTAGTAGTTTAAATTATATTATATTTATAATTTATATATTTGTCTTATCTCTTCTTTGTTTTGAATGATTTTAATGTAATAGGTCACCCGGTAAAGTTGATGAAGATGTTCTGCCAAAGTGTGCACCCGCCTCCTTATTCTATATATTTTAAATGGCAAAGTACAATATCGCCGACCAGTATTAAATAACTTGTCGTTTCTATGCGTATATCTTAAAAACAAACGTAACACATTAATTAATATGTTATATTAGTTTTTAAAGATAGCGATATTTTTAAAATTGTGACATTTGTATAAATGCTGACATTGTGCGGTGCCTTACAGAAATTGGATAAACATTTAGATTAATAAGGAAAGCTTAAACATTAGGCCCTAACTAATTAAAATATTTAAAAACTCTTTTCTGGTTGTACACCTTTAATTGATAAAATAATAGACTTATGACATTGCTTCTAAGCAAGGTATGTTATACATTAGGTTTAACACAGTGTATTTTTTAAATATTTTAATCAGTATTAAGCAGTATTCGTAAAGAGAAGGAGGCAGTGACAAACACCGAGTAATCTTGGTTAATCCTTAATTAATATAATTTTAAACTATTCGAGATAGCATGTCTTTAACATTAAATATTCGATATTTTTATACATTTTTAGACGCGGGCAGCAACAAAACATGAGATTAACATCCCACAATCAATTACAGAGGTCGCTAGTCGACATTTACTTTAGGAGAATATACAGTTACAACAATATAGGTCCAAAAATATCCATCAAATAGCGACGTCTGACAATAATAATATTACAACATACACTCCTTAACAAATAACTCAATGGGAACTAACAGTGTCATCAAATATATAGAGAAACGGCAAAGATAATTACTAAATAAGCTCTTAATTATCAAATCTTGGTAAACAGTTGCCCTGTGCGTTAAAGGCTCGGTCACATAAATACACAATCATGTGATCAGAGCATTAAATAATACATGGCGTAAAAATAGAAATGTAGCGTTAACGTAAAAGCTGCCATGTTACAACACGTGCTTGTGTATAACCTGTACACGACCTAACATTTAGGGATGTCAGATTTTAATATCAACTTGTTTTACAATTTATTTATAATCTCAAATTTCTTTATTTTGTATAACACACAGAGCAATTAAATACGTAAAAATATACACAGGAATAGAATTAAAATATATAAAAATAAAATTGAAAATATATTAATTTCTTCGTAATAAATAGAGTGGACCGGCATAAAAATTTCAAATTTCTAACCGGCCTCACGGAAAATAGTGAGAATTTGTAAAACTCAACGCTTCGGTCATACCTTGTGGAATGTATGGAACCCCGACACCTTTCAGGCTAAAACTATGAAAATATGGGTAACTCTTCAAAATTCAATTTCTTTTAATTTATGATTTCAAGTCTAAAGACTACACTAGGATGTCTAGTACTCTATTTCTGACTCGACCTACAGCTACGGTGAGAATGTATGGGTAATGAAAGTTTAAATACAAAAAACATTTAAAATCCTTGCTTAACACGTTCATTGCCAAGCTAAAAATTTGAATTTTGTGTAGCCAAAGTTTTTTTTAAACTATTATTTATACATTCATCGCGCCCACCTGATGGTAAGATATAACATTTTGTCGGCCTGGCGTGCACCACTCGTTGACATTAGTTTTTTTGTAGTGTTCTCTTTTCCCTATGGATGATGAATGAGGTGATAGGGAAGGCAAAGGATCTAGCCCATACAGCCAAGTCTGATGTAACTTTCTTTTCTATAAGTTAATAAGGTTATCATCAATTTCCAGATGTTGCAGAACTCCGGGAAAACCGCAAAAAAATACTAAAACTTGTGCCACATATTTAATATCATCACGACTGTATCCCTTTCGGGGTAGTCACATTTCCAGTGGCATATGTAAATGTCAGCGCTGATTCCCTGTGGCCGCCACACTATTCCGTATAGAAACTTGTTAACGACGACCACGCGATATCGTGTGAATAACAATGAACGTGTTAAAATCGGTCACAGAATATCGTTCTGAAGAGTTACCGTTTAAATAATAAATAATAAAATCCTGTGTGTATACGTATGCGATAAGCGAACAGTTTCGTAACAATAGATAACACCGACCTAGCCTTAACTCTAACACCAAATACAAATTTAATTTACCGACTTTATACCGCGTAGACAACACAAATAGCCGCCATGTTTTACTGTCCAGGAAAGAACTTTTAAAATACTTCTATCACTTTAAATCAAACTAAATTATGATTAAGGCTTAACATATTTGTAACGAAATAGTATACATACCCCGTGTTCAAATAATAGGGTGTATCACTATTTTTTTATCACAGTAGATGGCGCATAATAGATGGTACCTAATAGAACTGTCAGTTGCATAGAAAACTTGTATTTTTATTACGAAATTTATTATTTTCTAGATATATTGCGGAAGTCAGCAGCTTTTAAGTGTACAAATCGAGATTTCCAAGTGAAATCAAAGATATGGTGATCTAAAAATTTCCGATCTATTAATTAAACCTTTTTTTGTTTTTAAAGACGGTTTTCGCTTTCCTAATTAGTCTTTTAAAGTAGGTAACGTTAAGTTAAAATTAATTTTTCTGTTATAAAAAAATAAAACTACAAAAACATTTACAAAATGATCCGTCATAGGTGTAAACAAGGTACCAGTGCCGCTAGCGACATCTACAAAAAGCTTTGCCTGATACACCCCATTGCTCAAAGCGCGCTTTTGTTACTCAATTACATTTTCCAAGCGCTTTAAGTACTAAAAATCAGTAGTCGAACACAGCTATAGCTATCGTAAGGTCCTTACTATTTCGTTACAAAAATTATTAACAATTTTATATTATTTACTAGTTCACTGGGATAAATTAAGTCTTATAGTAATAACAATAATGACAGTACCTTCTTTATTTCTTCTAGAGTAAAGTATCATCACGACCGTTTCCCTTTCGGGGTGGTCAGAAACCACGCTTATAAAGAAGCGGATTCACATTTAGCCAACTTTACTATAGGCCAATCATGACAAGTGGCAAGCTCGTCGTTGTCTCCAGCGTACCAAACTCGACAAATATCACAAAATTAAATATTATTGTGTCCCGACCAGGAATCGAACCCGGTACCTCCGAGTCTAAATCCACGGACTTAACCGCTAGACCACGGAGGCAGTTAGCAGTATTTCTTCTAGATCTTTGATAATATTTTAAAAATATTTTTTTTATTTTTTAAATTTGTTAATGATCTGAAAGTGAATGAATTCGAGTACAATACTTCAGTCGCGTTCATTTTGTCTACGCGGTACAGTCGCGCGTTTTAGCAAACATTAACTAGTATTTTTTTAATAATAAAGGTGCGCCGAACAAACCTATTTATTACAAAAAGCCTTATTCATAACCTAACTAACATACACTGGACAAGGATACATGAGAGAGTTTCTGTCTCTTTCTCACACATACCCTCGCGTACTAGCCCACGTTTTAAATTAACACTGGGTTTCGTATTTTCGCTGTTTATTGCGTATTAATTTTAATCAAACTTGCGTATGGTTAAGAGCCAGTCTCAAGGATTACGAAGATCATGTCGCCGGAGAATAAATGACAATTACAAAAATTATGAAGATTCATCACGACCGTATCCTTTGCAGGGTGGTCAGAAACCACGCTTTTTAAAGAAGCGGGTTCATATTTTAGCCAACTTCTATAGACCCATCAAGACAAGTGGCAAGCAAATTAAATCAGGAATCGAACCGCGTCTTATCCCACTTATTTAAAACTAGACTACGGAGGCAGTTCTTAACTTTTCAGAAAATATTAAAAGCCTCTGTTTAACGACTTCTTTATGTGATTTTTTTTTGTTGTTTCTTTGTAATTCACGTTTTATACTCCGGGACGACGATATTTACAAAAAAAACAATTCTTTGTTTACTAGCACGAATATGCTAAACAAATTTGTTTATTTGGAATTAAATTCATAGCTTTAAGAGAAAAATAACATAAGTCCTTTTATAAAAACTACTCAGAATCCAATCCAAAATAAATTTATGCGTACTTCTGGAAATAACCTTAAAATATTACAGTTGTTACTGTGCCATCTGTCTCTTAACACTTTCTATATTTCACTATACAGTGCGTGTTATTAATACAACAAATACTAGTTTGAATGAAGCTAACTCACAATGTATAACGAAAATACAAAATACCTGTATTGATGGGATGATTTATTTAACGTGGGCCTTAACGTGTATATCTGACGTAAGTCACGTCACAACAAACAGTTAAGTGTTATTAATAGTTTAAAAAAAGATGAATTAAAATATAGTTTTTTTCTTTTCACTGGAGTTATTAGTTGAATTGACTTACTAGCTGCGATTTTTAATTTAAATACTTTTTATTTACATATTTTAGTGTATTATGTAATCTTAGATAAAAACATTTGGCACCGAATTAATGAAATTGTAATTATATAGCGATGTTATATATATATATATATATATATTTAATTAAATGATTTTTCATTTGAAAAAGAGCCCCGTTGTCCAAGCTAGTAGAGCTTACGATTTCGTGACGATATTTGATAAGATATACTTGTTCGTAAAGTAAACTTATATTGAGGTTAAATCATAAACTGAAATATTGACGGTTTATTATTGTATGTTTTTAAATAATATTGATTATTCATTTTGTACTAATTTATGCGTTATTGGATGGTTTTCGCAGCTAATAGTCAACCCAACAATCCCCTGCCGTCATCCGTTCGCGCCATATCACAACTCCACCAAAGCACCATCTTCCGGTGGTCAACTGCGTACAAAAATATCTATCCCAAAATACACCTAATTTCCAACACTCTCATACCTTTTTAAATTTTTAGCATAGTATCAAAATAATGTTTAAAATTGTAATAGATAAATAGTCGCTTCACGTATTTGGTCATTGAAAAAACTACATACAATCCTTTTATGTGTTGTTTTATTGCAACAGAAAAAGTATGTGACATATCGCACACCTAGATCTAAACAGCACTAACTCAAAAAGTATGTGACATATCGCACACCTAGATCTAAACAGCACTAACTCAAAAAGTATGTGACATATCGCACACCTAGATCTAAACAGCACTAACTCAAAAAGTATGCGACATATCGCACACCTAGATCTAAACAGCACTAACTCAAAAAGTATGCGACATATCGCACACCTAGATCTAAACAGCACTAACTCAAAAAGTATGCGACATATCGCACACCTAGATCTAAACAGCACTAACTCAAAAAGTATGCGACATATCGCACACCTAGATCTAAACAGCACTAACTCAAAAAGTATGCGACATATCGCACACCTAGATCTAAACAGCACTAACTCAAAAAGTATGTGACATATCGCACACCTAGATCTAAACAGCACTAACTCAAAAAGTATGTGACATATCGCACACCTAGATCTAAACAGCACTAAGTCAAAAAAACACTTTTGCGCAAAAGGCGAAAGTGTTTACAGTATCCCTGTGTGCTGCAGAAGTTTTCTATACTATGCTTTGTACTATGCTGATCTATGCTTTTATTTTACCTCCAATTTGTATGCAGCCCGCAGTATTTTTTTTTAATCTCTTTTTGGTCGGTAGGTAGTGAGATAAGAAATTTGATGGTGTCAATAACTCAAAAAATATGTTATTAGATCTCGGTGTGCGATGTGTAGTTTTTTTAATGACCGATTAATTTATGAGTACAGTTCAGAATAACTAAACTTACGTAACGAAATAATATTGATACTTAGCTCTATGTTACTATTTCGTGACGTAGATACATTCATATTTCTCGCAAATTATTTAATATTGTAAGAAATATTTCGTTGAATAACTCTATTTACACTTAACAGCCAGACAACTAGTGATAGTAGTATTAATATTACATAACAAAGTTCATACGTAACGAAATTTATTAGAGTAATAAATTAACGATTCTTAATAAATTAATTTAACAATTAATCTTTAATCATACGTTACCGGATAATAAAGTTAAAACGTGGAGGAACTGATGTTAGGACAAGTTTTGACGTCATTACGTAAATAATAATCAAAATGAACGTGACGAAAAGTATTTGTTACAAAATATTGTCACCAAATAGTAAACATGTTACGAAATTATAACATTAAAAAAAGAGTTCTATGTATACTTAAATTCGATTTAAGGGACATAACTACTATCAGTAGTTGTCTTTATATGTATAATTTGTTTTAATTTCGTTGATATAACATATTCAATAGTTGAATGCTGTCTTAAAATATATTATCTGGTCCGAGCGTTATAAATTTCATAGAAAAGATATGAATAAGATATATAAAAATAATTTAAAGCGTTGCTTTTACTTTGTGCAGCTTGCCTGACCACCGGCATTCTCTTATCCGTTCGTACAATTATTTTAACCCGCACTCAAAGGAGAGTTATCGATTACATTACATAATTACATCGACTAATATTAACTACGTCAAAATATTTAGGGTAAGTTGAGGTAAATGTAGATATGGGGAAAGTGTAAACATTGCTTATAACTTCTAAATTATATTAATTTGCAAGTAATTATTATCTTAGATGTTTAAACCATAGTACACCATATACGAGTAATTATTAATTTTATTTATTCACTCAATCTTTTTTTTATTTTATCTGTCACTCTCCCAAATGTTAGCTGGTAGAGAATAGTATTATTCTCGCCTATAGTTTTTTTTATTTTATATTTTCTGCACAATAAATAATTTTATTATTATTAATTTTATAAAATGGCAACACTTTTTAGATAACATACAATTGTCTACTCTGTAAAATACATTTATTTATATATATACCTTGAATTAATGTATCTCAAATATATATCAATTAAAGTTACAATCATAAAATTCGATGGTTTCATCCTTACCTTAGTATTTTTGAAAAGGCTTCGACATTTCATCTCTAGTTATTACCATTTATCAAACCCGAGAACTGTCAAATTAAAACTGTGTATGTTAAAATAAGTGTACAAACGGAACGTTTACCCTAATTCGCTTGTGACAAAAATAGCTTTTCTTATTTCCACACGACAACTTAGTGATAAGTAATTGATATCCAATCTACCCGCACCCTGCTACAAGGATTTAGACATACAAACAGCTTTTAAATAAGCTACAAATAGACAATATTACATCTTCCATAATTTAGTGACCCCATGTTCAAAGACAATAACAGATTTACAGATAGAATAATGAATTATTTTTTATGTGATATCGCGACCGCCAGGTGATAAGAGGAAAAGTTCAATACACCTGAAGTTGCTAATTGTAGCAAATTTTAAAGTACATATTTCATACACCTAATCCTTTAGACGTGTAAAAGAGACAAAATATAAATATCTGTTTCTCAGAGTGTAGTTCGTTTCTTATATTAAAATACATCAGTATTAATTTTGATTCGGTTTATTTGATAGGTACTAAATAAAATATCACTTTGTAAATTTTATTGCCAATGGACCATTCTCTTCTTTAAACTCGTTTAACCCAGAACTAAATTTCTCAATCACAAGCTGGAGCATCGACCTAGGAATACCTTTAATTACGTTGTGATTCTTTGCTTTAAAACATCTAAAATCCTACAAAGTCAACACAATTTTCCCGCAAGATGGAGCCACTTCACATGTCACAAATGCTCTTCACGAATTATTCCCTGACAGAATGATAAGTCTGTAGCTGGAGGTGAATTAAAAAGCTATCTAAACAAAAGGGCATGAATGAAGAGGTTGATGAATGTCGAAGAAGCGAAAGAGGTTTGTCGTGATCGTTACAAGTGTCGCTCAATTGTCGTGGGATTTGGCGTGAAGATATGTATGTAGAATGATAAGTCGCTGAGGAGACATTAACTGGCCAAGGAGCCCAGACCTAAGTCCTGTTGATTGTTTCCTGTGGCTACGTAAAGTTGCCCCACATAAAGCTACTCCTTGGTCGATGCACCAGCTTGTGTTTGAGAATTTTAGTTCTCAGTTAAACGAGGGTGAAGAAGTTGCGCATTGGCAAATGGTTGTTTTATAAAAATAAAATTTAAATACTGTTCTTTTATTCAGTATCAAATAAACCGAATTAAAATGAATACTTAATTCTGAGACACCCATTACAATAAATTGGTAATGCTTTGTCTCATACAAACGCCTCGATCCATACGCCATATTTATTAGAAAACAAAAAATGAATGAATAGTTTAAAAAGTGTCAGAGGTGAATATAAAATTGTATTAAAATCAGTCTTAAAAAAAAAAAAGTCAAAATTAGTCCGATCCTGATACGAAGAACTTATTCAAATGTACCGCGATAAAAGAGACTACACCTATTTATCGACCCGTTAAAAATAGGTATCTAATACCGATGTACTATACCGTAATATGTGATTCTATTAATAGAAACAAAACAACCTATGAAACCATATGTCAGGAATAACAATTTTATTTGGCTTCTGCATTTAAACTGTTAATTTTAAAAGAACAAAAATTTGTCTTTTTCAACACACAGTTTTAAAAAAAGTTGTTTATTTCTATTAAAGTATCATCACGACTGTTTCCCTTTCGGGGTGGTCAGAAACCACACCTATAAATAAGCCAACTTTACTATAGGCCAATCATGACAAGTGGCAAGCTCGTCGATGTCTGCAGCGTTCCAAATTCGAGAAATATCACAAATAAATTTAATATTATGTAAATATATACATTTATATTATTAAATATTTTTATGTCCCGACCAGTAATCGAACCCGGTACCTCCGAGTCTAAATTCACAGACTTAACCGCCAGACCACGGATGCAGTTTGTTTGTTTCTATTAATAGAATATAAGTCTAAAATAAGATCATACAAAGTCATCCCATATTTAGGTTAATACAATAGTTTAAAAAAACCATAAATGGTTGTCATGGGAAATGGGCTTTCCAGAACATACGAGTATATCTGGAGAATTTGGCCTACACTCGCCACGCTGACGGATTGGCGAAGGTCTGATGTCAATTTTAATGACATTTTATTACCGATTCCACAAGTTGGTATTAGTGGAACCGGGACTCTCTGAGGCACGGGCACAGTGGTGTTGGTAATGTATGACAAATGTACGTAAGAAAAGTATTTCTCATTGGTACTTGCCGGGGTTCGAACCACACTTCCATTCGTTCGAATCATCCTTCGAAAATTGTGCCACCATAGCTCTTCGATATATAACGATAAAACAATATTTTATTTACGTTTTTTTAGATATCTCATTTTGGAGGGGGCCGATAAAAGGTGCATTCACGTGTTTTCATTACGTTTTCTGATTTGCGCGAATTAAATTTATTTTAAATGTCCTCTGACACTAAACAGAAGCTAAAAAACTTCACTGACACGACTAAGCTTTAGCAATAAAAGGTAAGTTGCACAGATATCAAACTTTTTATTAGTTCGATGGTGCAACTAAAAACTCCATTAGTTTACTAATATATTTATGCTAAACAAATTGCATGACCCGTCATATTGCATACAATTACGCGCCAAAACTCGTCGCACTTGGCGCCAAATCTTTACATTTTTAAACCATTTTTATTGACTAAATCGTCAATTTTGTCAGAAAGTCTAGTAGCTTTATTAAAATATGAGATAATGGTATTTTAAAAGTAATTTATTAAACCAAACGTTACAAGTTTTAGACGTCAGCTAAAGCGAATAATGGCGTCAAGCATTTTTGGTCATATAGTTAAAATTTAGTTTTTAATACAGTAAACGTTATGGCAGTATAGTTTCTTTAACATAGACAAGTAAGCGTTGTCTATAATAGACTAATTCTAACTTTGCCCCGAATACAGACACAAACCACAGAATACAAAAATGTTGACAATAAAATGTCACAGGCCAAAAAACTAAACAACAGTTCATAGCTAAAATTGTATCATTGATTATAACTCTAAAAGAATCTTCTACTTAAAAACTGACAAAATGCTAATTATCATTTTGCACAGTCTAAAATAATATTCACTTTCGGCCGGTTGCAGAAGGGATAATTATAACAATCAATTTTGATATGAGCAACGTGATTGGTGGTTAGCTTTACACTTGGGTTATTTCGCCAAATGACGTGGCTCATTAAACATGCCAAAATATGATCAGCCTTTCAGCAACCGGCCATTAATCTCTTTCAGCAATGTCTCATAGTTGTTGTCATACCAAAAAGATAGGTTAAAAATATCTTAGGTAGACTGGTTATGTTTTAAAATTAAAACCTATTAAAATTTAATGTGATCTGGAAATATGCGAATATAAGGCCAGTTAGGGCTAAGTTAGGACCAATTTCACCAAACCGCGTCTAATTAAGTTTAAAGCTCTTGTTTCCGTTTCACCATTATAAACTTAACAAAGTTTAAGTTAAACTCGGTTTACTATTTGAACGGGACTTTAAATCATTTAAGTGAATTGTGATATGAAGTTTGTAATTATTATAATTTTTTTAAAATATAAATTAGGTATATTCTTTCTAAATAATAAAATTAAAAATAAACCTAACTATACATAAAAAATGTCCTCTAGAGACGTCCCATTCGAGATAGTTAGTTTTAATAGCGAACGGTGAAATTGGCCTAAAAAGTTTGGCAAGTATGATTAAAAACACATTGGCCATATTTATAGCGTGTATTAGTATAGTAAATACTTCATTATTCGCGTTTTCCAAAAAACCTTAAATTTTGACAGTATGAAACATAGTGTGATGTATTTTATGTTTATACGTATGTGGGCGGTGGTTGTGGCGGAGATGTGGGCGGGGGCGGTGGCGGTGGCAATACCTTGGCTCCCGGCACGTACTGACCAATGAAGGACCCGTCTTCGGTGAAACGACCTGGAATTCAACCATTAGTATTATCATCAATTTCTCGCAGCTAAAGTCACGACCGTCACCACTTTTCGGGGTGGTGAGAAACCACACTTTTTAAGATGTGGAAATAAAAAAAAAATATTATAGGCTCATCATGACAAGTGGCAAGCTTTTCCATGTCTCTAGCGTACCAAACTCGAGAAATATTACAAATTAAATAATTGTGTCCCGACCAGGAATCGAACCCGGTACCTCCGCGTCCGAATCCACAGACTTAACTTTTTTTATGTATAGTAAAGTATCATCACGACCGCATCCCTTTCAAGACGGTCAGATACCACGTTTTTTAAAAAATAGAAGTGTATTAATATTTAACCAATTTTACTATAGGCCCATCATGACAAGTGGCAAGCTCGTCGATGTCTCCAGCGTACCAAACTAGAGAAATATCACAAATAAATTAAGACTTAACCGGTAGACTACGGAATATATCTTTTTATTTTCCGCTTTTAATTATTTAAATAATTATTATGTATCATCATCATCAGAGTCCAGGACCTCCACTGTTAGAGATGGGTCTTCCAGAAATGTCTGGAGAATTTGGCCTACACTCACCACGCTGGCCAGTCTCATGTCAATAATGACAATTTATTAACGACTCCACAAGCTGGTATTAGTGGAACCGGACCGACGGCTTAACGTGCTATCCGAGGTACGGAACGGTGGTATTGTAAATCTATGACTGCAGTACGTAAGAAAAGTGTATTTCTCATTGGTACATGCCGGGGTACGAACCCACCTTTTTAGGATATTAAGAAACCGTTCTTACAATCGAGCCAGCACCGCTATTATTATGTATATTTTAGTAATATTATTCATATATCAATATTTGTGATTTATCTGGAGAACTTGGCCTAAACTTGATACGCTGGATGTAATTTAAGTTATGTTATAATGATAACAACACCACCGTTCACGTGACTAAAATAGCACTTTAAGCCATCACTATAGGTTCTAATACCAGTTGGAGACTCAGGCCTATTTCCGGCAGTTGCGGCTGTAATGATGCATTAAAATTATCAATTTCAAATAGATATCAAATATTGGCAAGATATCAAAATATCATTACATAAGGCAGCAAATAACTCAAAAGAAAAAACACATGCATAAAACTAAAATGAAAAAAAAAAACATACCTCAAGTAACAAAATAATCAGCAGAAACAAAATGGCGCTCGTGCGGGAGTGAGAGGGATAAAATAAAGGACGGAAAACTCGATAACAAACAAAAAAGGACAACACTACTTTAAAATTAAAGTATAAATAAAAATAAAGTTCAAACACACACAAAAACTACTTAAACAAAAATAATGCTAAAAAAATTACTTAAAACTGTGTACATTTTTCTTAACACTAATAAATTATTTTTAAAAACTTACAAACTACAGTTTATACAATAAAGGAGTTAATTCAAACCTCTGTTTAATTAATACCCAATTTAATTCTGAAGTATAAAAAAGTTATTTTGTCAATTTTATACTGCTGGTTTGAGTTCAGATATTAAAATTCAACCTGACCTCATCATTGGAGGTATTTATTCATAAATATCAATAATAAATGCTAATAAAGAATAAGCAAAAATCGGATATTAAATGCGAAATAAACGCGTTTTTTTATACCACATGATTTTGTATTATTCTTAAACTAGACTAATATATTATTCTATTGATAGAAACACAACTTTTCCCAAGAAAACATATGTCGGAAGTGACAAAAAATATTGGCTTCTCAATACAAATTGACTATTTTAAATTTAACAGTTTGTATGAAGAAGCCAAAAATGTTTACTTCCGACATATGGTTCCTTAGGAAAAGTTGTTTGTTTCTATCAATAGAATAACATATTATGTCTAGAGTAAGAGCATACAAAGTCTCCCCATATATATATATATATATTATATGAATATTGTACCAATTTGATAGATCTGTCTAGCTCATAGGAAAAAAATTAGATAACAATTTTAATAACTGAACACAACCCAAAATAACTAATATGATGATTTTAATATAGATAGGAGGAAAGCGTATAAATTTCGGATTTATTTCAACTTAAAATAATAATAATAAAAAAACAAACAACTACTTCAATGCAAAGGACTTATTTTAAGAAAAAAAAAATAACATGTCGTGAAGTTTATAAATTCAGCTTTGCTAAACCAATGAGTATAACATTAAAAAAAAAACATTTTTGTTGATAAAACCCGAAATATACGTTTTTTTATAACAATAAGAGATTATGTTGATCTTTAATAAATGCCTATTTTTAAAATAGTGCCACAAAGACCCTGACCGCCGGCGGAATCGAACCTACATCATAGGACAGCTTATACCTGACACTTCAATCCAAAATTAATTTAACCAATGATGATTGAACCACTAAAATTACTCTTAAACAGACGGAAATGCAACCATTTTGTTTTATATAAATATTAATTAGTCTAGAAATAGCAAACCAACCCACATTTTATTCTGAAATATATGTATCATAACAGACAGAATAAGGTTTTACAATGTTTTCTAATTAAAAACATAACATTAAATAAAATAATATTTTTGGATTGTATAACTTTGTTTAATTATTGTTGTGTTATCTTCTTCCGATGGACGGTGAATGAGATGATACGGAAGGCATATATATCCAAGTCTGACATATAAATATTTTTCTTTTTTATGAGTTAATGAGGTTATCATCAATATCCAGATGTTGCAGAATTTGATGCTTTTCTTGGAGTGACTCGCGGCATTATAGCCCAAACACGTCGGGTATAATATGGGAGTTCACAGCGCGGGAAAACCGCAAAAAAATAGACTGCAACTTGAGCCCGATATTTAAAGTCCAATTTATCGTTTTCCATAATTATTTACATTGAAGCACATTATTAATCAAAACAACACCACTTTTGACTAACAATATCCACAGTAAATTAATTTACAAAACAAAAACATGCACCTGACATGTCCGCGCATAATGGTGAGAAGGACGTCCTTACTTCTTGCTTTAATTCTTTAAAACAATAAAATAAAAAAGGCGGGAAAATAACGTTCAGTTCAATTCAATTGTACTTAAATTATTTAACAAAAAAAGAAAAAAATGATTAAAGCGTCAGGTAGAAACCTATAGATAATAAAATCATAATTTTGTAGTTTGCAAATGGCACTACGCTGTTTGTAATTCGTTAGAGATTCTTGTAACTAAAATTATAAATTCGAGATGATTTTAGTGAATATCACTTAAATGAAACTAATAAGCTACCAATTTTAAATTTTCCGAGTATTTTTTTTTAATATTAAATATCAAGCTGTCATGGTATTTTAAATATAAGAGCATAGTGCACATTATTTGAATAAATATATCGAATACTATAATATTCGAATTCAGATCGCTAAAAGATCTTGATTTAACATTTTTCAATCATATCTAGAAATACAAATCCACAAATTTTATTCATTATTTATGTGATATAAGATGTTTACAATAAGCTGTTTTCCAGCCAGCTTTTTAGATTTAAGATTTATTTAAAATAAATTAATGTACATTAATCATTTTTGGTTATATGACACGTGAATGATTACTGTATTGAACCAATGACGTATTGATGCAAATTTTTAGCTATCCGTATTCAATATTAAATATATATATATATATATATTTGGAATTGAAATACCTGTAAAACCATAACAAGCTATAACCTTATTCGCATACTCAGTGTTTATAATTTGTGTGTAGGTTAACTACTTTAATAGCTTGTACGTATACAAATAGACTAGTTTTTTTTTTATTTATACAAAAATGACGTCATATTACAACGTCACAAGTCCCGCGTCGTATAAAAGCTATATTGTGTTAAAGTTTGAAAAGGTTTTGTATACACACTAAGGAGCCTTATAACCAATCGTTACATGTACATTAAATTCCGTTATTTTTTGACTTGATGAAGATAAGAATTAGATAAAGATAGTAGTTTTTTGTATCGCAGTCGAGTTACTGGACTTAAAGGGGTGGGTTGGGGTTGGGGTTCAGACGAGGGTGGCGAAGGCCTGAGAGGCGGAGTCCTGTCCGGCGGCGGGGGCCCGTCTCTTGCGACCGTACTGTCCGATAAACGAGCCGTCCTCGTTCATGCCCGCTGCAAGTGTTTAGCACATGCTTAACGAGTTTCATAATCGTCGTAAATATTCCTATTGTATACCTTGTGTTCGAAGTTGAGCGAAAAAATTAAAACCTATTTGAGCAGTTTTTCTGTAGCTAATGGCAGTTTAAGTGAGAAATTTGAAGAATTCATAAATACATTTTTTTAACACTCTTAGTACCAGGTATTGTAATCTCATAGGTACTGATAACTAAATTTAAAAGGTAATTAATTTGTAAATCTAGCTGAGTTTTCCTTGCAGATTCCTTTCTCAGTCAGATTAAACATTAACAGGTCACTGGAATCTGCTAAGCTGCTGGTCTTCCGATAACAGCTTACTTATTGGACCACTTTGCTGCTTAGTCTTCTACTAGCAGGAGTAGAATCATTCAAAATAATTAAATTAATGACGTTTCATAAATGCATGTAATAGGTTTACGTGAATAAAGATATTTTGACTTTGACGGAATTTTAGAATTTTAGGCATAGTGAAATGAAATACAAATTAGGCAAGAGGTAAAAAAAAATGTGTTTTATATGCTATTTTTACTAACGGATTCCTGGAAAAATACTTTAGATTTTTCATAGGATCTAAATCGCCTTAAACTCTACTTTTGAATATCGTGTTTGAATTTTTGCTCAGAAACGATGCAGTTGCAAATGGCTACCGGATGACGTCATGTAACGCATGTTCAAATTGGAGCTGTAAGCTCTTTTTATTTTATTTCACTTTAAAGGACGTAAGTATTATTTTATTAATATTATTATTAAGTGACGTCACTCACACTGACTAATATTATAAGGTAACGTTATAAATAATAAAATAATTTAACTATTTATTTTTAAAAAAAGTAATATAAAGTATCATCACGACCGTTTCCCTTTCGGGGTGATCAGAAACCAGGCTTACAAATAAGCTGATTCACTGTTAGCTAACTTTACTATAGGCCAATAATGACAAGTGGCAAGCTCAAGATATATCACAAATAAATTAAATATTGATTAAATGTATTTATTTACATAATTAAATATTTTTTGTGTCCCGACCAGGAATCGAACCCGGTATCTCCGAGTCTAAATCCACGGACTTAACCGCTAGACCACGGAGGCAGTTTATTATATATTTTTAATACTAAAATAAAAATGATTTTATTAATTAAAACGAAAATCAGTATGACTCTGGTCACTATGATATAATAAAGATAATAATAAAATAAAAAACACATTTTTTTTTACAAACTAAATAAAAACTACTCAAATAGTTTTATCTAAAAAAAATCCCGTGAGTAAAAAAATTATATTACAGATAGTCGTGGTACTTGCGGTAATAAATAGGTCATTACCACTAAAATGACGATTATAAAACTTAGTATAACGCACGCGGATAATAAAAGGGCCAAATGAATAAGCATGCAACTTGCAAAATACAGTCGCCATGATTTTCAGTCGTTATTTTAATTCCGCGCGCGTTATAATTAAATAAAAAATAAAGCAACAAAACAGTAGCTTGAAAAATAAAAAAAACATGCAAATTTGTAAAAAAAATACACTAGAAATAAACAAAATACTAATTATATAAATTAAAATTCTAGCAACTTTGCTGACTACTTGACATTTTTTTAAAACTAAAGACATATTGATTATAATAACGCATAGAAACGAACGATATTTGAAGCTAGTTAATGCTACTTGTATATAGCTATTTGTAAATATTTTATTTTACTAATGTTTAATATTATTAATTTGTATTTTTTTTTTTAGTATTTAACCCACTGTTTTTGAGGAATGAAATGTAGAAATAATATAAAATCTTTCTGGCTTAAGATCTAATAATTTATAATATTGTAATTTTTATGTCCTAGTTATAAGCTGTGATTATTTTGAAAATAAATAGTCAAACTTTATCAAAATTTACGACGATGTCTGTTTACACAAAAATAATTTGGCAATGAGCAGATAGAAGTTTGTTCGCTCGTTTGGTCTAAACCCACCATAAGCAAGATGAATGTAGAATTCAAATAAAGAACACATTGTTTTTAGAAAAAAGTATCTACGTTCCTTTGACAAAGCCTTTATACAGAAGCTATACCCCTCGTTCCGAATCATGCTCAGAGCGCTTAGAATGAATGTCTGACAGTCGTTCCGAATCAAATATCACGATTTGGATGCTCAGAACGTGATTTCAATTCGTAACGGTCTAAATCACATTTTTATTCAATAATAATAGTTTTTTTTTTTAATGTATGGAAGATAAATTGCGGATTCCACATCTTTGAGTATGAATACTAACCAACATACTTATCTCGGTTTATTCATCTTTTAATGTGTAAGGTTTACTATTATTAACTTATTTTGGTCTTCTAAAAAAGCTTGCCGTGTTATAGACATTTTTTTTTCACTTCCTACTTAAATATTAATTATAGATTTGTTTTCGAAGTAATATACAAGGAGTATAAACGAATTACAATATTAAATAATTTAAAAGAAAACCTATTATTAAATAAACTTGAAAATGGCGCGTGACGTGACAAAAAACTGACAGCGCTCAGAGCGATCTACCTCGATATCGTGAGCAGTCTAAGCGCGAGGAATGATGTCATTTGTGACGTTAAAAAAGCTTTGGCAAAACAGTTTATGCACGTCTTGGAACTGCTTTAAGCGTGATTAGGTTACTATTATCGTGTCTCGGAACGAGGGGATAATCTTAAGTGAACTTTTTGTAATTCTAATGTTTTAGGTTATAGTATAGCAATGCCCCTTCAAAGCAGCTATAATTTTAAGCGTTATATTATTTAATTTCGTGATTTAAAATTGATTTTGTTATTTTATTGTTTCTCTTCCCGAATGATATGTACTATAAAATGATATTGTATTATTTTAATAATGTAAAAAAATTGATGTGTAAATGCGGCAGATAAATACAAAATAAATAAATTGAATTTTCCATTACAGTACTATTTACTAAATGTAAGTCAGTCTCACTATAAGTCAAAAAATATATTATGTAGACTTTTATTTGTATTTGAATATGTTTTTTTTATATTAAAATAATAATTGATTGGTTACCTGTTTCTCCCTCCCCGTACTCGGCCATGGAATCTGTGTCACTTTCGGGGTGTTTGGTGCCGCTCGACATCGAGTGTCGGGACTTGTTGTCGAGGCTGGAATAAATTTAGTTATTCTATAGTAAATTTATTTATGCTGTCAAATGCCCACAGGAGTGGAGTGGATTTTTTTTAAATTAACTAGTATAAATTTTATTTAGTGTATAGTATAAAATTATAATTAATTGCTCTTCTCTCTCACTCGCACAATACAATATTATCAACTTTATCTATCTATATAACTATATACTATCAACTAGGATATAAAATTACGGACATTTTGGAAATATTTTCAGAGAGAGAAGACAAATTCCTAAGCGTTCCTAGGATTCACCGTGCGGGTGCCTTCATCGTGTGTGGGTAAGGATGAGAATAATGGTGCCTCGGGCTTGCGACCGACAACTGGCTATATATATTACTATATTTATATATACAGTGTAAACTCCATTTAACGACAACTCTCTATAACGCCATAAAATGCACAGTCCCTTCAGTGTCGTTATATAAGAGTTTACACTGTGGAAGACAACAAATTTCTAAGCATTCCATGGATTCACCGTGCGGGTGCCGGGTCCATCGTGTGTGGGTAAGAGATAAGAAGAATGGTGTCTCGGGCTTGCGACCGACAATAGGCTGGTTTAAGAAAAGGAGGCCTCCCTTTTTTATTTTATTGCGCAATAATACGCTTACCATCCACCATTCTACTCCTCTCCCTCCCCAACTAATTACTGTATGATTCCGTTAATGCCGTCTTGGAAGCTCGTTCCATAAATGTATTGACGGCAGACCTGCTTAGGGCCAATTCTTCAATAAGTAGTGCAAAGTTTTTGTTGGAAATATATTTTTTTCAAATGTCCGTAATTTAATTTTCTAGGAAGTTGGTTCGACAACATTTCTCAAAAGTATGTACTTAAATAATCTTTAATAATGTTGTATTGTGCGAGCGAGAGGGATGCTAAAGCGTTAAGACGACCTCGGAATACTTACGGATGGGTGTATTCGTGGAAGCCGGCATCAGCAGTGTCCCTCCTTCCATGCGCGAGCTCTCGGTCGTGGACGTCGTACTTTCCACCTCGATTCCTCCGAGCCACACATACGAGAACCAAAATCTGAAAATAATACACACAATTCATTATCACAGCCCCTACAACATATTTATTTATTTAACACTTCATTACACAAAGACAAATGCGCAATTTTATAATTTAAAAAAATATAAAGTTAACATCATTACGTCTGTACCCCTTTCGGGGTGGTCAGAAATCATGCTTTTTAAAGAAACTGTTAAAAAAAAGTTGTATTAGTGACAAAAATGCCTGGTAGATGTGCAAATGTATATTATTAATATATTTTGGACACCTTTTACTGTTGGTGTATGTTTATTTTTAGGTCAATTCAATTGTAGTGTAATAAATTTAATATAATTTATTTAAATAATTATAACAATGTAATGTGACAATACAAAAGAGCCCGAGAAGGCCAAATTGTAATAATTTTTGACTTTGCTGATTCACATTTAGCCTACTTTACTATAGGCCCATCATGACAAGTGGCAAGTTCGTCGATGTCTCTAGCGTAACAAACTCGAGAAATTTGTAACAAAAAAAACTAGTAATGGAAATACCTCCGCAAAAGAACAGGCAAATTCCTTAATAGTTTTGAGGTTTTTCAGTAGTGAGAGAGATGGGCCTTCCAGAGCATATATCTGGAGAATTAGGTCCTACACTCGACAGCCTCAGACGGGTTGATGAAGGCTTTATGTAAATTTTAATGTCAATTTCACAAGTTAGTAAATCTATGATAAATGTAAGTAAGAAAATAGAATTTCACATTGGTCAACTTTTAGTTTGAAAAGCGTTCTTATAAGAGCAGTAATTATATGTTAAATAATAGAATCTCACCAGCAATAGGAACGCCAAAGCTAACATGACTCCAATAAACCAGCCTGCAGTCGCCATCTTGTCATCGCGCATTATCACAGGCCCGTCTGAAAATATAAACAACATAGTATTATCATGCGTACACATACATATCTTCACGCCAGATCCTTTGCGGGGTAAGTGAGGTGGTTTATGGTTAAATAATGATAAAAATAACTTACCAATAGTATCGACATCTCGCACTTCGCTTTCCCGGAAGTATTCTCCATCGTGAGCAGTTATCTTGACCTCGTAGATCTGTCCGGGTTCTAGTCCGGTAATTTCAGTATAGTCGTCATCGGTAATTTCCTGGGTCTTCATCCACGAAGGGTGACCTTTCAACCGGTACCAAGCTATGAAATGAGTGCCCGCATGTCCATCGTATGAAGGTAACCAACGAACCAATATATGCGCAGTCCCTAGCTTAGAAGGTAAAGTGCTAACCTCAAAATTAGGCACTTCAGGTATCATCTGCAAATCTGAACGAGTAGATTCCTCCACATAGTACTTATCTCCTTCGCCAGCTTTAGTCTTAGCTCGGATCTCTATACGATATTTAGTATTAGGCTTAAGTCCAGCTAGTTTAGCCCGGTCAAAGTTCGGACTGATTTCCTTCTTCCGCTCTTGAAGCAAGCCCATTGAAGTTCCTACGACTTCCTGATAGTAGATTTTATAGCCAGTTATGATTCCGTTGGGTTTTTCCGGCTTTTCCCACTTGAGCAGCATAGCTGAGGATCCTATAGGGTACGCTTCGAAGGATCGGACCGTTCCTGGTTTCCCCTCGGGGGTGATAACTGCGAGGGTTTCGCTGGGCGGACCGTTGTACCGGCCGTTGTATGCCAGAATCCTAACATTGTTAGTAGTGTGAGGAACAAATTTGGAAACCAAGGCACTAGTGGCGTCAGCTTTAACATAAATCTCTCTCATGTTGTCCTCTCCTCCGTCGTCGGTCCACGTCTGTATTTTGTACCTAAACACACATAATTCAGTCTATAATTTTAAAATAAGTTAGATTGCATTAAAAATTACAATAGCAACTAGCTAGACGTAAGATTCGAGAGTGCTAGTATATAATAGGGACGAACGATATACAAGGGCCGCGTTCGTTTTAAGAAATGTTAGCATAAAAATATCACTTATTTTAGCACAAGTCGTTCGTTTAATGAAAATTCTAACATTTGATGCTAATTTCGTATGTCAGTACCGTGTTGAAAGGAGGGTTATTGATGTTACTTTTTGACAGATGTCATTAACATATAGAATGGTTTGTTTACCATTTTTATATACTTAATAGGTTTCTATTATATTTGTTAAAAAGGGTATTTTAAACGATTTTATGTAATAAATTTAAAGACCATTATAATATCATGTGTTTTGGATGCCATGGTAACATAAAACATGAACGAAAATACTTGTCAAAAAGTATTTAAGAAATGTTAGCATTGTTAAAAAAAGTGGTATTTCTTAACAAAAAGGACTTTTCGCGCTGGTTAATGAAGTTGCTACGAGATGTTGGAAATGCTATAAAACGAACGTGGGGTATATCTGATCAAATTTGACACAGAATAAAGTTTAAACTGCGCGCGCAAACCGAATCAGTTTTTTTTTCCTAGATTGGTACAAGCTTTGTTGATGTTTGTGTGAAGTTTGAGCACCATATGTCAATTTCTATTTCCAACAGCTATTTCCACATTACAGTTGTACCCAATATAACGCAAAATATACATAGATAGATAGACGATAGACTTAACCGAACGAATGAAATGAGTGGTGTGAATCAAATACTCGACTTACTCCGTTCCCTTGAACGAGCGCGTTGTGGTTCATTTGTTCTTAATGCTTAGTAACTTTATAAAGTACTCAGTGTTATGGAAATATCGACGAATATTTCGAAACATCGATATATTATCGATTGAACAGATCGATAGCTATATTAAAAAAATATGTTTTGAGAAAAAAGTAAAGTAAAGTATCATCACGACCGTTTCCCTTTCGGGGTGATCAGAAACCACGCTTATTTATATAAGCAAATTCACATTTAGCCAACTTTACTATCGGCCAATCATGAAAAGTGGCAAGCTCGTCGATGTCTCCAGCGCGGTACCAACCTCGAGAAATATCACAAATAAATTAAATGTATTAATATTTTTGTGTCCCGACCAGGAATCAAATCCGGTACCTCCGAGTCTAAATTGGAGGCAGTTTGAGAAAAAACTACATTTGTTTACAACATAGCTTTCGATATATAATATATAAGATATATCGGGGCTAATTCCTTGGAAATAACTGAAACACTAGTTTAGGCGTATTAAATTATATTTTTGTGAAATAATACATTTGCAAGTCCAAAAGCTATGTGAAATTTGACAAGATGTGTTTTGGCATTTCATGTCAAAAGTCTTATTGAATTTTATATTTTTATATGCAATGATGTGTCCACTACAGATATACGAATATTAATAATAGATTTAATTTAGTAAAATAGAGGAAATGAGTTATTTTGCTATTTTTCTTTCTAAAATTAGGTATATAAAAGTGAAAATATGTTCAATACGACAGTAGTTTTATTTCCTACAAAGCTGAAGAAGACAAATTTCTAAACATTCCATGGATTATATTATATCTCTGAAATTGACCGCCTCCGTGGTCTAGTGGTAACAAACGTTGCCGTGAACTCGGGAGGTCGTGGGTTCGATTCCCACCGGGGGCAAGTTGTACATTGTATAATTCGTCTCGGTCTGGGTGTTTATATGTATATATTTACAAAAAAAAAAGTATAATATGTAGTTTATCAACCATCTAGTTTCCGTAACACAAGCCTCGTAGCTTACCACGGAAACTAGATGGCGCTGTGTGACCTGTCTGGAAATATTTATTATTATTATTAAATATCCGTAATAAAATTTCCTAGAAAGTTTATAGACTACATTTACACTCAAGACTTGAAATTTCTTTGAAAATATTAGATTGTGCGAGAGGGATGCGAAAGGCTCGATATATTGTCATACCCTTTGAAGTGTCCCCTCAGCGATTCCTGTGGCACGGCGCTCCACGACAGTAGTGCGGTGGTTGCAGCAGTCACTTGGACGAGACGGAAGTCTGCCGGAGCTTGGGTGGGACTGTCCTCTCCAGACCATCCCGTCACCTCCATAGGGGTTATGTTAGAAGTGCCTTTGGAGTTCACAGCTGTCACCTAAAAGTGACGAAAAGCCATTACAAATAACCTGTTAAATAATTAAGCTGTTGCGATTAATACAAGTTCTGTAAACTTAATCATATCACAGTGCGATAAACCCTTCGTGTATTTAAATGAGTATCCACGCTCGTAATATCACTGCTTTAAGTGAAAATATGTTCCAAGTGCTCTGCTAAAAGTAACTGCTCTAAGTGATATTACGAACGTGGGTCTAAACGTGGATCCATCGAAATTAAAATCTGTTACATACTTTTGTTAAGTTGTCCTTAAACATTAAATAAAATATAAAAATACTGTAATAGGGTAGTTGGAAAAAATATGTTGTTTTATTATAATATGTATAATCTTTAGTACCTAAAATCATTTTATGTATTATG
The DNA here is from genome assembly GCA_910589645.1 of Tinea semifulvella. NCBI lineage: Eukaryota > Metazoa > Arthropoda > Insecta > Lepidoptera > Tineidae > Tinea > Tinea semifulvella. The sequence goes on from OU342597.1 coordinate 12,226,069, forward strand.
TGTGTGATTATCGTTTTAATTAACGAAATCATTCAATAAAATAAAAACATTACCTTACGTAGTCCAAAATTAATTAAATTTACACAAATGAATGGTATTAATTTTAAAGTGTGTACCACACATTAAAAGAAATTAAATTTACAGCAATGAAATCTAGTTATTTTTTTATATTACCCACATTGTCAACTATAAATTAAATATACAGAAATTAAATTTTGTTATTTTTAATGGTACCCTACATACATACATAAATGAATTAAATTAATAGCAATGAAATCTTTATTTTACCTTGATCTTGTACGGCTCAAAGGTGGGAGTGTTGGGGACCACTACTTGTGTAATTTTCCAGTCCCGCACCTGCTCCTCCTGCCATTGCTGACCAGAAATGTTCCTTCGATACGACACCAGGTAATAGAACCCAGGACCGTTGTGTTCGATCTGAGGCATTGGCTACATAAAAACAAACAAAGATCTATTAATGTCAAAATAAATCTGTCAATGAAGAGGCCAAGGCAGAAACCCTTAATTTGGATACCTAGATGTTAAGTTAGTTATTCTGCCTGCCTCACTGTTGGGTATTGTGACTTTGGTGGTTACCTGGCTAAACAATTGATGACTTCTATCTGTCATACCTTTGCGTAGTGAATTAGAGATATTTTCATCTGTTCTATGGTTCAAAGAATTCTAAGCAGTGGTCGAAAACTAGTACACAAATAATACTGACCGACCACGAGATGACCATATTAGTAGGGTCCGTTCCCTTTCCTTCCACATTGTCTGGGTTCTTGTCCGGGACGTCCGGCTGGGTGGTGCACACATCAGAGTGGCCCGAGGGAAGAGATGAACCTATCTTGTTGAGAGCTGTCACTCGGAAGGTGTAGTTGGCCCACGGACTCAAAGCTATGTTGTATGCAGTGTCTGTAATAAAAAAAATAAAAAAATGTATAGCTGGTAGTTTACTAATAAACCCATAGAACTAGAAGTTTCAGAATCAATTAAATAATGCATTCATATTACGCTAATTCTTTATTTTGTCACCGAATGCTTGAGCGCTGTGATAGTAGACCAAATTAACCAAAATATTTATTTATTTATAGTAAGGTATACTCGCACAACAGCTGACAAATAAAATAATTACTGAAGTAATAGACAATCTTGTTTGGTTTGCTAGCCTAAAAAATAACACAACATTAAAAAAGTACAAAAAAAATAATGCTACATATTTACATTAGTTATAATAAAAAGCTAAAAACTATTATTAACTTTTTTTTTATACTAGCACGACATACCGTGCTTCAACCTGATGGTAAGTGGCGCGCAAAGTCCATGAATGTTAGGAAGAAAGAAGACTGGAATCATACATTTATGACTGACATCAGTCCCCAACTGTGTGGGGGAGATTTCCAACTCCCTCACCCGTGGTAGATGAGTGGACTGTATATTGTTTGGGGGGTTTGATGACGAGCCAGCTCCGTGAAGTCCAAAGAAAGGGGCAGAAGCACTTACCTCTTCCAGCAGCAGCTGACAACGTCTCAATGGAGACGATAGGGTTCCAGAAGAAGACCAGCTCTTCTGATGCTAAAACTCTTTTCACATAAAACTAATAATCAAAGTTCCGATCGATAAATACAATCGCGTGGCTATTCAGCAGACACTGCTGCAACACCGAAAAATTGCGGTGTGACGTCACCGAAACACAAATTGTTGACGTCCGCCGCCGACCGAGGCTGAGGTGCGACTCCCTCACCGATGGGTCATAGAACTGGCTTTAACACCAACACTATGCTTTTATTATTATTTTAATATAAAAATATACCCTATACTAAAAATCATTGTAACAGTCTTTTAACTGAATGTTCTAGAGGCTGTAATGATGGTGACATACCTATGGCAGGCACATTGTCGTTGGCAGTGTCCCAGGAGTCGGGGGTGAAGGTAGTGTTGTACTGGATGGCGAACCGCAGTATGGGGGCGCGGTTGTCTCCCATCGGCACCCACTCCACTGTGGCATCTCGGTGTCGGCAAGTTATACCCACTAGTTTTGGGGGATTCGGCTTGTCTAAGGAATTCAATTTAGGTTTAATAATAATAAAATATTTATTGTACATTATTTAAAAAAGTAATAGGTTCATAGTTGTTTTATTATATTATATTGTATTATATTATTATACAAAAATGATGCATGCTCTTGGTTTAAAGTTGTTTTTCATATTTTAATTATTATTGCATAAATTTTATTTTTTTTGAATAATTTTATTTGAATATACTAATAATATAAATAATGATTTAACTTAATTATGTATCTTTTGAAAGTATTGTGCCTGGAAAGAGACCTGCTAGCTATATTTAAAAGCTATTAGTTTAGATACCAGGGACACAATAGGGTAGTTGACTAAGGTAAAAAATATGTGTTTTTGTTTTATTATATAATCTCTATTTTATCAGAGTACCTAAAATCACACTAATTTCGTTTTAATTACCGAAGTCATTCATATTTTAATAACTTATATTAGAGTTTAGAACGCTTAGAAAAACTTAGTCAGCATGAGTGACGTCACTTAATAATACGAAGAAAGCAAAGCAAATCGCTCTTTTTTACAGAATATTGCTTAAAGTGAATAAAAACGCTAGAACGACTTTCTAAGCGATGCAATAGATAAAAGCGATAAAAAGTAAAAAAAGCCAAGTCGAACATGGAATACGTGAGTGGACTACGCAGCGTTTCCGAACACGATATTTAAATTTAAACCCCTTAAAAAATCTAGTATTTTTCTAGGAATCCGTTAGTAATAAAAACAATTTAAAACACATTTTAAAAAAACGTCACGTAGCCTATTGTCTGATATTTATTGTAAAAGTGTCTACATCTCTTGTAGGATTATTTTATTGTGAAACCTTAGTAATAAGTATTTTTGATTAATAAACAATTTGATTATTCGAGGTTAATGCTGTAAATCCATTTTCTACCAGCTAACCTTTGCGACCTAAGAACTGCAATAAGCAACTTGATGGTGTATTTTTAATAAGTTACCTTGAACAATAAGAGAGGCTGCTGCTTCGACTTTGTCTATATCAGTCTTGGCTATACAGGTATACTCTCCGGAGTCCAGCTCGTTGGTGTCGGAGATGAGTAGAGAGTAGTCGTTGGTCATCCTAAAGCGAGCCTGGGACTCGAAGTCTATGGGTTCTCCGTCATTGAGCCACAATATCTCCAGTTTCAAAGAGTCGTCCGCGTTTGCGTTACATCGAAATGTGGCCGAGGATCCCGCTGCTACTTCATAGTTCTCAGGCTTGTCCGTTATTTGGGTACGTTCTAAAAGTAGAATATAAAAAAATTGTGATCTATTAGAAAAGAATAAAAGGAACGGATTTAAACTTTCAGCTTTACACAGGCCGCGTTCTGTTTATAGAAATTACCAGCGGCGCTAGCAAAAAATAGTAACATTTTAGCGTGCACTGTTTCATTACTAACAAAACTTGACATTTAAGATAACAACCATTCCTTCAAAAACACGGAAATGCTAACATCAAAAAATAACGTTTTTAACAGCGCGTAGTGGTTTACTTTCAGACAGATGGACAAACGTCAAAACTAAACTAAACCCAACCAAATACTGTATGATTTCGTTAATGCCGTCTTGGAAGCTCGTTCCATAAATGTATCTCCGTGATCCGTATGTAGACCTGCTTAGGCACATTCTTTTAGTAAGTGGTCGCACCAACTTCCACTGCGTAAATCTGGAACTTGAAACCCTGATTCCTTCTGTAAGATCATAATATTAAAACATCAAGATTCACAAAAAAAATATTTGAACATTTATTTTCTTATATAATTTATATTTAACAGCTTTTTTCATGATACCTCGAGCAGTGTGACTGATTAAGTTTTTTTTTTAATCGTATCAGGCTCAAAACGATTTCTCGTGCATTGTAAACGTAAGAAAATCACAAAAAAAACCTCCGTTACAACGCCATATCTAATACACGACAAACACAAAACTCGGCCAAACATGAACTGTTTGTTGGTTCAGTTCGTATCATAATTAAAATACACTACTTACTCTTAACAGTAAGAGATCCAAACGCAGATTTTTCCCCAAATTTGTTCTTGGCGTAACACTGGTAGGTGCCCACGTCGGTGTACGTCACGTCTTTAATCACCAAATCACCTTCGTCGGTAATATTGTAACGTCCTGGAAAAAACATTCAAATTAACACATCATATATATTTATACTAGCATGACCTTGCGCCCACCTGATCGTAAGTGGCGGGTCCATGAATGTTAGCAACTGGAATTAGACACTCATGACTGACATCAGTCCCTAACACTATGCCGGCTTGACTTTTTTTATTTGATCCCGAAACGTGTGGATACACTTTACTGGGTTTATCGGTGGATACTTCCCCGCCCCGGCAGACTGAGCAAATTACCACCATCAGTCCGCCCACCACCTATTTGTTGTTCTCGTTGAAAGTATGTGCCATTTGCAATGATTTTAAATGCCAATTTTTACTTTCAAGAAGAACTAAAACCGTTATCCAGACAAAAAAGAACCAAGTTTTTAAATCTATTATACCAGCCCCCTGCTATAAAGACATAAGTATGAAAAATGTATTTAATATGTGTATAATAATATATAATAAGCTTCCTGACGAAATAAAATTATTGCAGGGCCCTAAACTAAAATGATAACTGACGAAATGGCTACTGGACCATAGATTTTATAGTGTAAAATAGTATCTTCAGGGCAAAACAGGTTAATTAATATTGTTTTTAGTTTTAGTGTAGTTGTGATAATGATATTAGTATGTAAGTAAAGATTTGCACGCCTGCTTCCAGGTAGAATATATGTGAGTAGACCTGACTAAAGTTTTGTGACCACTGTACTGTATTTCTTGCAAATAAACGATATTTCATTTCATTTCATAGCTTGCCATGGTAATATTTATATAAAAAACACCGTACTAACCATAATATATATAAAAATACCAACAAAAAGTGAATTATTGAAGTTGAATTATTCACTGCCTCCGTGGTCTAGTGGTTATATCGTCAATTTAAACGAGGAGGATCTGGGTACAATTTCTGGTCGACAAAAAAAAAGTTATTTTCTCCTCAGGTACGCTAGATATCGACGAGCTTGCCACTTACCACTTACCACGATGGGCCGTATAATTGATTTAAAATATATATATTTTTTACGGCTTAACTGAAACAGTTGCAGAAAGGCTGATTTTCTTTTGACATTAAAATCAAAATATCTTTATTCACGTAAACCTATTACAGGCATTTGTGACACGTCATTATTTTAATTTTTTATAATGATTCTACTCCTGTTAGTGGAAGACTAAGCAGCGAAGTGGTCCAAGGAGTAAGCTGTTAGCAGAAGACTAAAAAAAAATCCAGTGACCTGTTGGAGTTTAATCTGACTGAGAAAGGAATCTGCAAGGAAAACTTGTTTAACCTATGTCTATGAGGCACGCCATTCGCTCAAAAAACCAGTGACACGTGGCGTATAACAAAATGTTAATCATTAATTTTATAATTATCCTATCTGCAACCGGCCATAAGCTGCGTACTAGTACACTTGCCAGTGAATACTAACCTCCAGTAAGTTCCACTCCATCCCGGATCCACTTGACAAGAGGTCGGGGAGCTCCAAATACTCGACACGTCATAACTGCTGTAGATCCGTCCACCTTGGTCAAATTAGCTGGACCCTCCTGGATTTCGGGGGGAATTGCTGCAAATTTATAATTTCATTACTTAACGTTTTTTATGTCACTCTAGTCACACCTCTCATGATATTCCTAGGATATACCTTGTGAATTTGTATGCTCTTACTTTCCCTCCCTTCACTAATGCCCATCAAAGGGCGTCCGCGTTGCGGCGGCGAAACGTCAACGAAGTGTGCCGTGAGCCACACGGGTTCTATTATTTCAGTAACGGCACCAAAAGGAAAACGAGGGAATGTCCCTGTTCCCAACCCAGGCCCATTAGCGCCAGGGCTGGGCGACCCCACTGTCTGTCAGTGTCAATATTCAAATCGAATAACGAAATATCTAACAACAGAGAGAAGACAAATTTCTAATCATTCCATTGATTCACCGTGCGGGTGCCATTATGTGTACGAAAGACGACTGTCTATAGGCTGGTTTGTAAAGAAGGCTTCCTTTTTTATTGCGCAATACAACGATTTAGTCTAACGGTAGATATTCTGTTCTGCCACTTCTCATATAGTATATATTCTCATATAGTATGTAGCTATATTCAAGAATGGGATGTACAAATACTATCTTTAACTTAAACTGATTTTATTACTTGTATTGTATTGCTCACTTTCACAACGAGCGACGACGCGACGTCTACTTTTGTCCCGCTTCCTTCATCACATGAGTAGTTTTATATGTATTATTGTATATACATATATGTATAATATATAACCTATTTACGTATTTGTATATGTAATAGTAAGTATTATTTTTATGTATTTGTTTTATGTCTATATGAAAACTGTCCTAATGTCCCAAAGGTTTGGCTGTCGGAGAATGACTAGCGGCATTTGGCCCGCCTTTGTACATAGTGCAATTAAGTTTTTAAATAAATAAATAGTATAGTTGACTAAATGTGAACTCGCTCCTTACAAAATCACGGTCGTGATGGTACTTTACTTGACTGATAAAACAAAAAATATTCATTATTTTAATTACTTGAAACTTAAAAAAAGTTTAACAGTTATTGTGTGGCACAATGTTGATAAATAATTGAACTGAAAGTCTAGGGACAACTGTAGCCATAATTTAAATGTTATTAGCATGGACAGTGTCAAGAATAGTTATTAAGTGTGGGTGTAAATATATTGTTTCTAGTTTCTTGTCTTCTAGTATGTAGGAAGCGAGTAATAACATTTGTCCATCTGCGGGTTACTGACTTCTTTATAAACACTTCCCTTGCCTATTAATTTAATAGTCTGCACCTCAGCAAACATTATGTAGAGCGAAGTAAATGCTAATGGGTTATATCGCTGCCTTTTTATCACGATAAATAGTACCCATTTTATTTTTTCTGGATATTATAAATAATTGAGACTTTGTGCTCGTTAGGTTAAGCGGTTAAGTCCGTGGATTTAAGACTTGGAGGTACAGAGTTTGATTCCTGGTCGGGACACAAAAATATTTATTAATGTAAATAAAAATACATTTAATATAATATTTAATTTATTTGTGATATTTCTCGAGTTTGGTACGCTGGAGACATCGACGAGCTTGCCACTTGTCATGATTGGCCTAAAATAAAGTTGGCTAAATGTGAATCCGCTTATTCATAAGCGTGGTTTCTGACCACCCCGAAAGGGAAACGGTCGTGATGATACTTTACTGTGCTCGGTGGTGGCTCTGTTGTAAGAACGCGGTCCTTAAATCCTACAAAGGTCGGTTCGAACCCCCCCGGCACGTACCAATGAGAAATACACTTTTCTTACGTACTATCCTACAAAGGTCGGTTCGAACCCCCCCGGCACGTACCAATGAGAAATACACTTTTCTTACGTACTGCAGTCATAGATTTACAACACCACCATTCCCGTGCCTCGGAGAGCACGTTAAGCCGTCGGTCCCGGTTCCACTAATACCAACTTGTGGAATCGTTAATAAATTGTCATTAAAAACATTGATATTTACAACCGAACCACACGCACAGGTCAGAATACCGTAGTCACCATCCCTTCGCGTACGTATAAATTTGGGGACTCATACATCTGTCGCACAATAGAGATGTGGAATGCTCTTCCAGCCTCTGTGTTTCCACTTTCTTATAACCTGGATTCCTTCAAGCGAAGTGTGAAAAGGCATATAGTCAAGCCGGCATAGTGTTAGGGACTGATGTCGGACATAAGCGCCTGATTCCAGTTGCTAACATTCATGGATCCTGCGCGTCACTTACCATCAGGTGGGTGCAGGGTCACAAGTCGTGCTAGTATATAAAAAAATATATATCATATCCTCGTCAAGCCGTCTGGCCAGCGTGGCGAGTGTAGGCCAAATTCTCCAGATATATGTTCTGGAAGGCCCATCTCCAGCAGTGGAGGTCTAGGACACTGTGTTCTAGGGGCTGTACTGATACTGATGAAGCCAATTTATTGTCATTTTCCACATACGGTTTTTTGTTTCTATCAATAGAATCACATACAAGTATTAGTGTAACGTAAGACCATAAAAGTCACCCAGTAATATAACTTACATTGGACATTGACATAGACATCTTTGTAGACGTAGCCGAGGGAGTTGGTGGCGTTACAGCCGTAGTTACCGGTGTCGTTCTTCCACAGGTCGCTCAGAATTATAGCGTTGCCTTCCACCTACATACAACAAGTCAATGGTAACTTCTATTTCGTCGATTAAAACATAACACTTATTAATATCTAAGTAGGTATATAATATTTGTTGAATTATCCTATAATTGTATAATACTGTTACTTTCATTGCACCTATATTTGTTCAAATTTGTCCCTAAGGTTTGGCTGTCAGAGAACAGAAAGAAGAACAAAAAGAGAATGTCTACGGGCATTAAGTCCGCCTTTGTGCTTTGTGCAATAAAGATTTTAAATAAATAAATATCTATCTATTAATATTATAGCCTTCGTGGTCTAGCGGTTAAGTCCGTGGATTTAGACTCGGCGGTACCGGGTTCGATTCCTGGTCGGAACTCAAAAATATTTATTAATGTATATAAATACATTTAATTTATTTGTTATATTTATCGAGTTTGGTACGCTGGAGACATCGACGAGCTTGCCACTTATCATAATTGGCCTATAGTAAAGTTGGTTAAATGTGAATCCGCTTATTTATAAGCGTGGTTTCTGACCACCCCGAAAGGAAAACGGTCTTTTTTTTACTAATTAAGAGCGTTTAACGCGTTTGCATCCCTTTCGCTCGCTCAATCCGATATTTTAAGAGATTTTCAAGTCTGTGTAATGTAGGCCGCGTTCGTTTTATAGCGTTTCCAACATTTCGTAGCAACTTCATAAAACAGCGTGAAAAGTCGTTTTTGTTAAGAAATGCCACTTTTTTAACAATGTTAACATTTCTTAAATAAAACGAGCGGTGAGGCTACTTTTTGACAAGTGTTTTCGTTCATGTTTTATTATACCATACACATGATATTATTATGGTCTAAGAATTTATTACATAAAATTGTTTAAAATACCTTTTTAACAAATATAATAAGAAACTATAAAGTATATAAAAATGGTAAACAAACCATTTTATATAATATCTGTCAAAAAGTAACATCAATAACCCTCCTTTCAACACGGTACTGACATACGAAATTAGCATCAAATGTTAGAATATTCATTAAACGAACGACTTGTGCTAAAAAAGTGGTATTTTCATGCTAACATTTCTTAAAACGAACGCGGCTGTAGTTTATCAACTTTCTTGGATATATAACTACGGAGATTTTAAAGATATAGTACACTACAAGATTTATCACAGAGTCAATAATACAAAACATAACAAATAATAAAGATATACATTGGTGAGACACGAGGAAAGAAACAGGGAAATCTTAAAATAAAACTCGACTTTATATCAAATCGATTTGTACGGAAAATAGCACTTAAGATAACGCATCCCTCTCGCTCGCATAATCCAACATTTAAAGAAATAGTCCAACTTACTACGGAGGTGAACATTTTGGAGATACGAGGGTCAAACTTAGTTAAACTAAACTTGTTTTTAGAACTGGCAACTTGTAACCAATATATAAAATAATTAGATTAAATTTTGAAAATGGAACTCTTTATTTATTTATTTATTATTTAAGGTACACTAACAGGTTACAATTAATACATATCAAGCACAAATTTACAATAATTCATAAGGTCAGTGTACACGGCATGCTACACATAGCTACTTGGATGATTAGAGTCAACTGTGCTTTTCAGTTTTAAAATTTTAGGTTTCACCCATTTCATCATTATCAATATATTAATACTATATACGATTTTGCCAATATTGATCTTTGCCAATATAATTTTACGATTTGGCGGCAAATTAAAAATTGTCTATGTCACGTCTGCATGAATTTAACGCGAGAAAAAATTCGTGCTATGATTTTTTTATGACTTTCGATGTCATTAAGTCAACAAGAAAGTTATGAAAGACTTCGATTGGCTATTCACTGGGATTTCACCTCAAGTAAGGACAGCCGCGGCTAAAACGTGAAGTATTCGACAACTGGGACTTCACCATAAAGTATATGTCATAAAATATCGTATATCTGGTCTCCAAGTTTGTGACAGCTGAGGATCCACAGTTAAGTATAAGACATACCTTTCTCCTGGGGTTGTATGGTGCTTGCTCAATGGGCTTCCCGTTGTGTATCCACTTGATCTGAGGGTCCGGGGTGCCCTCCGCCTCGCACTTGATGACGGCCGTCTCTCCCTCAGCAGAATTTACCAGCTGGGGCTCCACAGTGAAGTATGGCACAGCTGTAGACACAAAAATTTAATTATATTTAATTATCAACTAAGGCACAATGGCACAAATTGATATTGCTGTAACTGTTACGATTGAAGAAAATAATGTCGTCGAATGTCAGCCGTCAGTCGGTATATTCGTTTTGTATACCAAGCATAGAATTGAACACCTCTAAGCCCCAGTTTCTCTAAGTATAAATAAAAGTATTATCACGACCTTATCCCTTTCGGGGTGGTCAGAAAACACGCAAACATTTAGCTAAATTTACATGACAACAGGCAAGCTCGTCGTCGAATCTAACTAGAGAAATATCAGAAATAAGTAAAATAAACCGAACCCGGGTTTGATTCCTGGTCGGGACACAATGAGGATAAATAAATATAATAAATATTTCCAGACAGGGCCATCTAGTTTCCGTGGTAAGCTACTTGTGGCTGTTGGCTTGTGTTACGGAAACTAGATGGTTGCTAAACTACATATTATACTTTTTTTTGTAAATATATACATATTATACATATAAACACCCAGATCGAGACAAATTATACAATGTACAACTTGTAAATAAATAAAACTATGATAATCTTTTAATTTTAAAACTTTTTATTATAAGGCACTTGATAGGCTCAACTAACAATAAGATCAATCACCAATTAATCAATTAAAACAAAAAAAACGTATTTTTTTATATGTATATAGTTTAATCTTTAATGAGGATAATAAGCTGCAGGTTATTTTCGTACAATAGAAGGATAATTGTGCACTCATATCGGCAGAATTAATAATACCCCCATTCATAAAGATTATTTATATAGCAAAGGTTAACTCAACTATTTTTAGCTATTATCCTCTGCTAAAGGTTATTGCTTGTAAATACAGCAATGAATGGATATTGTTAATGATATCTTATTAAAACTGCCTCCGTGGTCTAGCGGTTAAGTCCGTGGATTTAGACTCGGAGGTACCAAGTTCGATTCCTGGTCGGGGCACAAAAATATTTATTTATGTAAATAAATACATTTAATTAATATTTAATTTATTTGTGATATTTCTGGAGTTTGGTACGCTGGAGACATCGACAAGCATACCATTTGTTATGATTGGCCTATAGTAAAGTTGGCTAAACGTGAATCCGCTTATTTATAAGCGTGGTTTCTGACCACCCCGAAAGGGAAACGGTCGTGATGATACTTTACTTTTTTTTTACTTTTTTAAGCATTCAAATGACATATTGTTTTAGATATTTAGACCTAGTCTTATGGAATGTTTTAGGGACTCCATATTATCATGGCGCTTAGAGCATGCCATACTCTGTAAGGTACAACAAATTATAATCAAGTGGATTAAGATCGGGACTAGATGACGGCCAGTCTTCAGCAACTTGAAGTCATAAACGTTCATTTTCTGTCACAAACCTATCAATAATCAATCAATCGCTTAAATTATTACTTTGTTTGGCTTGTACGGATGGACTAATCCTGGTAATACAGACACTACCGCCGGGATCAGGGTTTAATCATATATTTTATTTATTTATTTATTTAAAAACTTTATTGCACAAAGTACAAAGGCGGACTTAATGCCTGTAGACATTCTCTGACAGCCAAACCTTAGGGACAAATCTGAACAAATATAGGTGCAATGGTAAAATATACAATTATAGAATGACTTAACATATATTATATACGTACTTATATAATTTTATATATGTTATATATTATCAATAAACTAAATACTAATATATACACAATATTATACATAGACATACATAAATACAACTTACTAACGTGGTTTAGACCTATTTATAAAGTGTGAATAGACAATTTTTTTAAATGACAATCTATTAGTTGGCCTGCCTTATGTTCACGGGAAGATCATTCCATAAATTTGTGGCAGCGACTACAAAGGAGTTGGAGACAAAATCAGAATTATGTGAAGGGACAGAAAGAAGAGAGTTATGAGAAGAACGTAAAGATTTATCGTGGAAAGAAGAGAGATAGGCAAAATTATCCTTGAGGTATTTCGGTGTCGCAGGCTCGTTTAAAACAGAGAAAAGGAGACAAAGGACTCTAAGATATCTACGACAACTACAACATAAGTATATCTATTTATAATTATTATTTAAAGTGTGGTTCCTGACCAGCTCGGAGAGGGTACCGTCGTGATCATACTTTACTATTATTTGTTAAGCATATCGTCGCTTAAGTTCTAACAACGCGTAAGACAAAAAATAGTCGTTATAAGTTCCGTAAATCATTCGATAGAAAATCGAAATACGTTAGAAAATCGTTTGACCACTGAAACAAGGATTTGATTCAACGGTGACTCGCTATTGCTTAAATAAAAATATAGCGTATATCAATAATTTATTTCATCAATCATTTATTTTATTTCCTTTGGTTCGCTTGTAACAACTTGGATATACATTATTAAAATCAAAACAACAAAAAAATGGTAACAAGCAATAATCCATATTTATGTATGTTAGGTATAACGTCATTACTGCCATAAGCAAGTTTAGAAGCTACTTAAATAAGATCGTGGCTGTAAAAAGTCCGTGTCAACTAAGTATAAATTCGTGGCTGTGATGGCTGAGTCAGTTTACAATCTATCAGTAATAATAACAATAAATTTTAAATAAAATGTCGATAATAAATAGCCGTGTCAGCTTAAATTCTAATTACTTAATAATTATAATTACTATACAAGTATGTCAGATAATAAATAATATTTGACTAATTTGAATTAAATTGTGTTAAAACTGTCCCTAAAAATTGTCCTTAAACCTCTTCTGGGGTTCATGAACTTTGTTAAATAAGTCTAGACCGCCTCCGTGGTTCGATTCCCACCGGGTGCAAGTTGTACATTGTATAATTTGTCTCGGTCTGGGTGTTTATATGTATAATATGTATATATTTACAAAAAAAAAGCTTGATATGTAGTTTATCAACCATCTAGTTTCCGTAACACAAGCCTCGTAGCTTACCACGGAAATTAGATGGCGCTGTGTGACCTGTCTGGAAATATAGTCAAGTCTAGCCGTTATGTCTAGATTTTGTATTGCACGACGCATAGTATTGATTATACACTCGGTTTCCAAGTGGGGCGATGTCCTAGCTTTTATAAACCTTAGGTTCGTGACGACTTACAGGCATTTGTGACGTCACGTTTTTTATTTTTATTTATGCATGCGTTCATGCTTCGTGAACCTTAGCTATATACTCCAGCGTCCTAGACATCCACTGTTGGAGATGGGCCAACCAGAACATATATCTGAAAGAATTTGGCCTACACTCGCCACGCTGGCCAGACGGGTTGGCGAGGATCTGATGTCATGTTTTAATGACAATTTATTACCGATCCCACTAATTGGTATTAGTGGAACCGGGACCGACGACTTAACGTGCTGTCTGAGGCACGGGAACGGTGGTGTTGTAAATCAATAACAAATGTACGTAAGAAAAGTGTATTTCTCATTGGCGTACCCGGGGGTTTGAACCGACCTTTTTAGCATTTAAGGAAAACCGTTCTTACAACCGAGCCACCACCGCGCTCTATGACACTTGTATTCCAAATCGTTTCCTCAACGGATCCTCCACTCAATCATTCCCTCAACGGATCCTCCACTCAATCATTCCCTCAACGGATCCTCCACTCTATCATTTCCTCAACGGATCCTCCACTCAATCATTCCCTCAACGGATACTCCACTCAATCATTCCCTCAACGGATCCTCCACTCAATCATTCCCTCAACGGATCCTCCACTCAATCATTCCCTCAACGGATCCTCCACTCAATCATTTCCTTAACGGATCCTCCACTCAATCATTCCCTCAACGGATACTCCACTCAATCATTCCCTCAACGGATCCTCCACTCAATCATTCCCTCAACGGATCCTCCACTTAATCATTCCCTTAACGGATCCTTCACTCAATCATTCCCTCAACGGATCCTCCACTCAATCATTTCCTCAACGGATACTCCACTCAATCATTCCCTCAACGGATCCTCCACTCAATCATTCCCTCAACGGATCCTCCACTTAATCATTCCCTTAACGGATCCTTCACTCAATCATTCCCTCAACGGATCCTCCACTCAATCATTCCCTCAACGGATCCTCCACTTAATCATTCCCTTAACGGATCCTTCACTCAATCATTCCCTCAACGGATCCTCCACTCAATCATTCCCTCAACGGATCCTCCACTCAATCATTCCCTCAACGGATCCTACACTCAATCATTTCCTCAACGGATCCTCCACTCAATCATTCCCTCAACGGATCCTCCACTTAATCATTCCCTTAACGGATCCTTCACTCAATCATTCCCTCAACGGATCCTCCACTCAATCATTCCCTCAACGGATCCTCCACTCAATCATTCCCTCAACGGATCCTCCACTCAATCATTTCCTCAACGGATCCTCCACTCAATCATTCCCTCAACGGATCCTCCACTTAATCATTCCCTTAACGGATCCTTCACTCAATCATGCCCTCAGCGGATCCTCCACTCAATCATTTCTTGCCAATAAAGTTTTTTATTTCACTATTTATGTTTCATTATCACCCAAGATAAATGATGTTCCTTAGTTTGTTTAATAAAGAAAGAAAGAAAAATATTTTATTTGCCACATATCAATAAATACAACTTAAATAAATAAAGACTGGTAGTGTACACTAGATGTGTGGTGACACATAGGGAAGCAGCTCAGCATGGGGCTGCGACTCTGGGCCACAGCGCTCATTTTCGGCTAATCCCTTGTTAGGAGAGGTGCTAATGGGTAATATATAGAAATATATAGTGTGGTGAATGTATGTACGCATAAAAAGATAACTAATACTGTAGCGGCGCGCCCGACCTCTTTTGACAGACTATAACCTCCTTTTTGACTGACAATATTGGAGAACTATTTTATATGACAGATTGTTAGAATATGACATTGACAGACGACTTTTTACTCAGACTTGACCAAGACGAAACAATTATAAGTATTTTTATTTAATTTACCCTTTTATTTACACTGGAGACGACACTAATATGACGACACATATATTATGTACCAGACAGACGGTATATAAATTGCAATTTATATATATGTTATAGTCTGTCAAAAGAGGTCGGGCGCGCCGCTACATTCCCACCTCCAGCATTGGAAGTCAATGCGAAGTATAGGAAGCAAGCGTCTTGTCGTCATGTCCTTGTCTGGACTTGTGTATCCGTCTGATAGTCCCTACTCATCGTCGTCAGAGTAGAGCTACCTACTGCTTGCCTGTCAGAAGCAGGAGTCAAGTCATGAAAACGTAAAGCGCCGCGTCAGGGTGGCGCTCCGTATCAGCCTCCGTGTCAGGAGATAATCTGTCGACGATTATATAGCTGCTGATACGGTCGCCTCACTTTAAGTCAACCTTGGTAAAGTCTCTACTATCTCTAGTTTAAATTAAGTCTATTAATGAAGTCGTCAGGTTGGGTCAGGTCGAGACCCACCTCCGTGGTAAAGACCACGAGTTGGCGTCATAAGTAGTCAGTCAGTACTAAAACGTCATTAAGTCGGGACCCACTTCCGTGTCCACGCGTCGTCGTAAAAATAGTCAAGCAATTTGTCATAAACAAATAATGTCAATAACACTTAAAAATATTAAAGTATAAAAATCGTCAACTTTAATAAGTCATTGTATTGATACGTCGTGGAATATTCTTGTCCTAAAAATTTTGTCACTATTGTCATTTAATCTAGTCTTGGCATGTGTCAGCTTTTTGTCATAGCGCCGAGGCAGATCTGTCTCCCAGCGTCGTCAGTGTGGAAGCGCAGTCATTATCGGGCTTGCCCTCCAGCGTCGGTGTGGAAGGAATGTCATAGTCATAGCTGTCACAGTGCTACAAGGATAGTACTTATAGTAGTCGAAACTTTATCATTCTCACAAACAGTCAAGTCGGTATTTACAAGAGATTACGGTCGGTTTCCAGTCAGTGTCTGATCGTAGTATGTCAAGTCGTAGTCATGTAAAAAACATAAAACGTAGACATATTTACAATAATATCAAAAACAAAAATATTTACAAAAGAACTAAAAATAACTGTCTCTGTACATGTACGTCCGTTATAAATATTAAGAGATTAAAGAGATTACGGTCGGTTTCCAGTCAGTGTCTGATCGTAGTATGTCAAGTCGTAGTCATGTAAAAAACATAAAACGTAGACATATTTACAATAATATCAAAAACAAAAATATTTACAAAAGAACTAAAAATAACTGTCTCTGTACATGTACGTCCGTTATAAATATACAATAAAACACTGTCACTTTTATTTACACTAGTCGTCGTCGATGTCGTGTCTGTAGAAAGCTCAGCAAAACTGGTGTCCTGGTTATAGTCGTCCTAGCATCGTTCGCGTCCTTGCCGTCGTATGCTGCGCGCGGCGTCGTAGTTAGGGTAGAAAAAATGTGTCAGTCGTGTAGACACATCTCGTCCAGAAGTCGTCGGTCGCGAAGTCTCAGTTAAGCGTCGTTGATGATGATGTCGTTGTCATGCCGAAAACCGTCGTCGTTCGCTCCTGCAGTCGTGAAAACGCGTGAAGTCAGGATCACGGCGTTATCCGTCATAGCAGCGGCGAGTTGGGCTTGGCGGCGTTCTATTTTATATAAATGTCGTATTCAAACTTCCTTTATCTTGGTAGAAGAAGCGTCATTGCGTGTCGATAAATAGGAAGAGAAGAGTAGACAATATTTACAGAAGAAATGTCCAGAGATCGTAGCTCGTCGTCGTCGTGCCGAACCCGTAGACGTCGTGCAAAGATGCCGATGACGTCGTCGTGACAACGTGCGAAGTCATGATCACATCGTTGTCGGCCATGCGGCGGTCTTGGCGTGCCCCGGGGTCGACATGGACACGTACCTCCATAGAACTCGTTCATTTGTTTCGAAGGACCAATTTATATACTGTCTGTCTGGTACATAATATATTTGTCGTCATATTAGTGTCGTCTCCAGTGTAAATAAAAGGGTAAATTAAATAAAAATACTTATAATTGTTTCGTCTTGGTCAAGTCTGAGTAAAAAGTCGTCTGTCAATCGTCATATTCTAACAATCTGTCAAATAAAATAGTCCTCCAATATTGTCAGTCAAAAAGGAGGTTATAGTCTGTCAAAAGAGGTCGGGCGCGCCGCTACAAATACATTAAATAAAAATAAAATATGTATAACAAAATATTACGCTTTACATACGAATAATCTGATATCTCGCGCACTTAATAAGGGCTCAAGTCAAAATATTTGTATAATAAAAAAGTAAAGTATTATCACGACCGTATCCCTACCATGGTAGTCAGAAACCACGCTTTGTAAAAAAAAAATATTGCAAGCGGATTCGCATTTAGCCAACTTCACTAATAGGCCCATCATGATAAGTGGCAAGCTCATCGATGTCTCTAGCGTACCAAACTCGAGAAATATCACGAATAAGTAAAAGAATAAGGCTGCAAGAATCGAACCCGGTACCTCCGAGTCTAAATTCACGGACTTAACCGCTAGACCACGAAGGCGGTTGAATTTTTTGTACGTGATTTTTAATGCTAAGAGTACAATATGGAATTATTACCTAAATTTATCTTAAAATTCCTTATAAATTTTTCATTGCTATTTATAATGTAGTTATCAAAACAAAAATAAACATTTACAACTTAAATAATAAGCATTTTATTTGAAGATAAGCTGCAAACCCAGAATCTATAAACACCATTTACCAAAAAAAAAACTATTTCGTATTATACCATGCATTACTAACATTGCGATATGTAAAATTCAATGTATTCATATAAATAATGCATTAGTACTAAGATGCGTCACTATTATCTTGTTTATTCCTAGACTCACAAACAATAAACCCGTCATAAAATCCATACTAATATTATAAATGTTAAAAGCTTTGTATGTATGTATAGTTCTCTTGTCTTTACGCTTATATTTTTAATTGTGTTATTCCGTTTTTGTTTTGTAAATCTGTTAAGGCTACACATTCCTTTTTCAGTCAGATTAAAAATTAACAGGTCGCTAAGTTGCTGGTCTTTCTAACAGCTTACTCTTTAGAAAGCTTACTGCTTAGTCTTCCACTGAGTAGAATAATTGAAAATGATTGACTCCCTTCCCAATCAAACACTATATATATCATGATTCTCTAGGAATTTCACGCAATCACTAGTTTCTTCATTTCCCTGCGACATATACAGCATATATGTAAGCAGACACCGTATTTCTAGTGTTTGTTGACCGGAGTCGGGTGACGGAGGGAGGCTATCGATTTTGTCGGAGCTAACCTGATTCTGTACTCAACCGAAATAACTTTATATACCTACTTTATTAATTTTGTCATAGTTTTACAATTTGCTATTTTATCGGTGCTTTCTTCTATGATATAAGTAAAGCTTAACGTACTATTAGTGAGGAGTAGGATCTTCAAAAAAAAGTATATATAAACAAACTATTAAAATAAATTATTTTTATGTTTAAATCATTTTTACATATAATTAATTAAATGTAATTAAAAAATCGTTGTTCATAATATCCCGAGTTATATCTTATTAAATATGCTATCGTCAAATGTTTACACACATGTACAATAATAAATAACCAAATACCAAAATAAATAAATAAAGTATTTATATATGGAGAATTTCGCGTTTCGAGAAAAATAAAGCGTAACTAGAGGTTTTGTAATTCGCACATATTGGGCATGAAATATTTACGGGAATATGAACATTACTTATTTTTGCTATTATATCCTACTCAATATTTAATAATTAGGTAATAAAAAATACACTCCCCTTGCCTAATAAACCCAATACTTATGTAGCATATGCCCTAGTTTTTGTCATTGTCAGTGCCCCAGTATTGACTCACCCTGTATGCTGAGCTGTATGGAATAGCTGCCGGGACTGCCGACCCCGTTGCTGGCCTCGCAGGTGTAGGTGCCCCCGTCCTCGGAGGTAGCCCGTTTGATGACCAGAGTCTTTCCGTAGTTGTCTTGTGTCACTCTCTGAGAGGAAGCTATGTCCTGGCCGTTCTTCTTCCAAACTATCTCGGGAAGCGGTCTGTAGGAAATTATGCTACAATTAGAGGTTGTTCCAAGTAGGATATTTTTTATCTTTGGTCAAGAAAGACATTTAAGATTGCAGTTAGTAATTAATCTAACAGGATAAACAATTATAAAATATACTATCCACCCTCCCTAAATCCAAACAAACAATTTAACATTTACAATGTTTTCTGGATTAGTAAATAACATGGATTGACAAACTTGCCTTACTATGTTTTCCTAGTTAGTGAATAACACGGTATGACAAACTTATCTTACAATATTTTCCGAGTTAGTGAATAACACGGATTGACAAACTTGCCTTACAATGCTTTTTGAGTTAGTTGACAAACTTTCCTTACGATGTTTCCGAGTTAGTGAATAACTCGGTTTGACAAACTTTCCTTAAATGTTTTCCAAGTTAGCAAATAACACGGATTGACAAACTTGCTTTACAATGTTTTCTGAGTTAGTGAATAACACGGATTGACAAACATTCCTTACAATGTTTTCCAAGTTAGTGAATAACACGGATTGATAATCATTCCTTACAATGTTTTCCAAGTTAGTGAATAACACGGATTAATAAACATTCCTTACAATGTTTTCCAAGTTAGTGAATAACACGGATTGACAAACTTGCCTTACAATGTTTTCCGAGTTAGTGAATAATAATAATAGTTCGTTCTTCCTAATTAAATAAACAGACAACAGTGTTATTGTTTATAACTTTATATGTTATTCCGAATAATTAAATAAGAAAAGATACTCACGTCCCACCAAAAATGCAATACAATTCGACCTTTTTCCCTCGTAAAGCCACTTCGCTCTTCCTGGTGACATACTGTCGGATGGGCGCATGTTTGTTTTGTCCAGAAATGCCGGCTTGCTTTACTCTCAAATACACTTTGTTACCCAATTTGTATTCGTTTCGGAAATCGGATTTGGCAGCACAAGTGTATGCGTCGTTAATCGAAGCATCGTGACGGGTAACGTTCGAAAACCACAGGTTACCTAAAACAAAAATAAATATTGATATATGAAAAGAAATATCTTATCGAACCTACCGCTACGCGGGAAGCGAAAAAAATGGTAAAGTAGTTTAAACGTGAAGGCGTATTTAACAGGCAGACCGAAATATGGCGACATGGTTACATGTCGTGGTCAGATGATGATGTGATATAACGCAAGTCCAAGGGATCAAAGAATATATCTATTAAATTTAATCAAAATCGGTACAGTAAGGGCGGGACAAACGTACGTACGTCTTATGGATTGCGATAACTTTAAACCGTTTCTAGATTGTGAATTAAACAATTACCTTCTGGATCCAATGTCATTCGGGAGTTGTTAATAGTTTTCAAGTATCCCTGGTCTCCTTGCAGCATCCAGTAGACATTGGGTTTGGGCCAACCATCAGGGGGTAGGCAGGTGAGCTTGAAGGGTTCTCCTTCTTGGGCATCCACGACATTATTAGTTGTTCCATCAGCATCTTTAAAACTATTCAACTCAGCTTTTCGCAGGAACACAGTGTTAGAAGTGGCGATTCCCCACTCGTTTTCGGCAAAGCATTGATATTGGCCCATGTCCTCGTCCCTGGGCGCACTGACGACCAGTGTACCTCGGCCAGGTTGCTGCGAGATTCGGTTATCGTAAGTCGTGTATTGGAAAGGCTTGCCGTTCTTGATCCATCGGTATCTGTTGGCAAAACGATTCGTTAGGTGGTTTCATTTCGCGCTTCTTTTTATGATCATCATCACAGCCCCTAGAGCACAGAGTTCTAGACCTCTACTGTTGGAGATTGTTACTCGCCACATTGCTAGCCAGACGGGTTGGCGAGGGTCTGATATAAATTTTAATGACAATTTATGAACGATTCCACAAAGATGGTATTAGTGGAACTGGTACCGATGGCTAAACATGCTCCTCCTCACGGTGACGTTGTAAATCTACAAATGTGTTTTTTGTCCCGGGTTCGATTCCTGGTCGGGACACAAAAATATTTATTAATGTAAATAAATAGATTTAATTAATTTGTGATATTTCTCGAGTTTGGTACGCTGGAGACATCGACGAGCTTGCCACTTGTCATGATTGGCATATAGTAAAGTTGACTAAATGTGAATCCGCTTATTTATAAGCATGGTTTCTGACCACCCCGGGAGAGAAACGGTCGTGATGATACTTTACTTTTTTTAATTCAAATAATCCATTTTTATACATTTATCATTATAGATAGGTACATGACATTAATTGTCCTGTCTGGAGAGCATTATGCAAAGCCAAAGAACAGACTTGCATTTACATAAGAAAAGCATTTCTCATTGGTAAATGCCAGCTTCGAACCGAGAATTTTTTTGATTGGAAAGTGTTCTTACAACAAAGAATATGATGCGTGCAGTGCATGAGGAGGTAAAGCTATTACAGGTATTTTGTGACACGTCATGAAATCAAGCAAATATTATGTTCTTACAGAAAAATAGATCAGGAACGGGCTCAAGAGCTTTACGTAGAAGAGAGAAATTCCAGCAAAATATTTCCTAAGCAGCTCTGCCGACAACACGTTTATGGAACGAGCTTCCAAGACGGCATTAACGAAATCATACAGTATTTGGTTGGGTAGGGAGAGGAGCAGAATGGTGAAAGGTGAGCGTCTTGTTGCGCAAAAAAAAGGAGGACTCCTTTGTAAACCAGCCTAAGGTCGGTCGCAAACCCGAGACACCATTCTTCTCATCTCTCTTTCCCACACAAGACGGATACGACACCCGCACAGTGAATCCATAAAATGCTTAGAAATTTGTCTTCTTTCTTATTTCCCAAAATGTTGTGCAATTAGAAATTAAGGAGCAAAGTGGCTATATCCATGGTTTACCGGCTTTACCCTACTTTGGAGGGCTACCGATAAATGTCCGGGCGCGGGGAATTGTATAACTACTGCCCGCATGTATTATTGCCAAAGCATAGAAGTAGTAGTTTCCTCGCCAATCCGTCTGGCCAGCGTGGCGAGTATAGGCCAAATTCTCCAGATATATGTTCTGGAAGGCCCATCTCCAACAGTGGAGGTCTAAGACGCTGTGTTCTAGGGGCTGTAATGCAATAGAAGTAGATATACAATTTAAAAGTGAATATCATAAATCATATTGTATTAGTAACTTATACGAGGGGCGTTCAAAATATTCTCGGTATTGATACGTTACAACCTCTTTTATATATATATTTGTTACTGGCCGCTAAGATTCATCCATTGACATTAAAAAAAAGTAAAATTGGAACCGAGATGTTCTTTTGTTTTTCTGCAATTGCCGAACAAACATGAACACCATGAGCGAATTAACAATTTTAACGAAATTAGAGCACCGATCCGTCATAAAATTCTTGACAAAACAGGGTAAAAATCAAAAAACCATAAAAGAGGAAATGGATTGTGTTTACCGTGAGTCTGCTCCTTCTTTATCTACTATTCAAAAATGGTCAAGCGAATTTAAGCGTGGAAGGGAGAGTATTGAAGATGACCCTAGACCTGGCCGGCCTGTAGTGGCTACCTCACAAGAAAATATTGATAAAGTGGAAAAACTTATATTGGAAGACGGCCGAGTGAAGGTAAAATCTATAGCTCAAGTAACCAATCTCTCTATTGGTACCGTACATGACATTATACATGACCATCTTAATATGTCAAAAGTAAGTGCAAGATGGGTTCCGCGAATGCTGACGCTTCTTCAAAAGGATATGCGTGTGGCTTGCTGTTCAGATTTTATCGACCTGTGTGGTGAAAATCCCGATGAGGTGCTGCAAAAAATAGTTACTGGAGATGAAACCTGGGTTCATCATTATGACCCAGAGAGCAAACAGGAGTCCATGCAGTGGCACATTAAGGGTTCAGCTCATCCCAAGAAGTTCAAGGTAATCCCGTCAGCTGGCAAGGTCATGGCCACAATATTTTGGGATTGTGAAAGAGTTTTGCTTATCGATTATAAAGAAAAAGGTGTAAATATCACAGGGCAGTACTACGCTAACGTTATACGTCAATTAAGAGATGCGATCAAAGAAAAGAGGCGAGGAAAGTTAACCAAAGGTGTTCTGCTTCTGCATGACAACGCCCCTGTCCATACTGCTCATATTGCCAAGGCAGCTATTGTTGAATGTGGGTTTGAAACTGTTACTCATCCACCCTATAGTCCGGACTTAGCCCCAAGCGACTTCTTTTTGTTTCCCAATCTTAAAAAGGATCTGCGTGGAAATAAATTTTCTGACGATGAAGCGTTGAAGACGGCCGTGGAGGAGCATTTTTACACCAAAGATAAAAAATATTTTTATGAGGGATTAAAAAAAATAATTGATCGATCTTATAAGTGTATGAACATAGGGGGGGAGTATATTGAAAAATAAAAATATCAAACTTTTCGTACTTGTTTGTTTTTATCCACATACCGAGAATATTTTGAACGCCCCTCGTATACCTGGCAGTACACGTATTATTTTTCTTACGAGTGCCATGCTATCGGAGCACGATCGGGCACTCATACCGTACCACTTCTGTGTAGTGTTACCCGATTTGGTCATGGTTTGTTTTTTTGCAAGTCCAAGAACAAGAGCAAGACCACCGATTTGTTAGCAAGACCAAGAGTCTCGCAAGACTCTTACAAGGACATATTTCTCAATTTCCCTAAAAATGGTCTTATTTTTTTTAGGCTTACTTTTATTTCAATTGCAAATTTTATCGTGTCTACCTTTTTGAAGACATCATCATTAGACAAAGTCATCATGTTAAGAGTTTTGGATACATGTTGGTCAACAAGATGTATAACCGTTCCAAATTTCAAGTAGATCAGACCAGTAGTTTGCGGACAGACACTAAAGTCTCCTTACTACAATTAGGAACAATAATATATTTGGTCAGAGCAAAAGTCTTGCGCAAGATCAATACCAACATTAGAAGTGCAACAACAAGACTAAGACTGAGACCAGCTGTTCTAATGAAGACCAAGACCAGCTGTTCTGATGCAAGACCGAGACCAGCTGTTCTGATGCAAGACCGAGACTAGCTGTTCTGATGCAAGACCAAGACCAAGACTTGGCCAGTCTTGGTCTAGCTTTGGGCAACACTACTTTTGTGCTCGGAAGCCTTGTATCTTTACTTGCGTGACGAGCTGCAACAAGCTATACTTTTTATTGCTCATTGTATTATTATTTTAAGGAGCTCCATGCCTCGTACGCAGATATACACCCGTTACAGGACGTTATCGTTGTCACGTTCGTTATTGTAATGTTTTATAATAGAACTAACTATTATTAAATTTATTATAAATCAGGTCTCAACTATGAGCGCAGAGGTTACAAAATTTAATAAATGTTTATTGGGTCATTGTCAAGTACCAATAAAATGTGAGTCAACGCCGTACACAAATAGGTCGGGTCGGGTAATATTTTACATTATCTAATATCAAACTCTAAAAACTGTCAAATAGAATTTTACACAAGTCGAAAAAAAGTAATACATACACATCTTCACGCCAAATCCCTTGCGAGGTAGGCAGAGACAATTGAACGCCACTTGTCACGATCACGACATACCTCTTTCGCTTCTTCGACATTCATCAACCTTCTCATACATGCCCGTTTTTTTCGATGGCTTTTTAATTAACCTTCAGCTATTGTTTTATTTATTTGATCGTGATAGACCTAGACTTGGTCTGCCAGGACCTCTTTTACCCGCGACTTTCGTATTATATATCTGGTTCGTCAATCTCTCATCACTCATCATTTCAACATGTCCGAACCATGGGAGCATGCCTTTCCTTATTTTTGTCACTATGCTTTCTTTAATACCTACCCTTTTGCGTATACATAAAAGGGTAGGTATTAAAGAAAGCATGTGACAAAATTAAGGAAAGAAAAGTAATGATAATATATATCACGAGTAAAAACTAAATACGTGGATTTTGTATGGCAACAATGTTTTACTTATAATTAGCTGTTTTACCCGTGTAAAGGGCGACATGAAATTAATTTCGTTGCGCATTATATTGATTTTGCTATATCTCTTAAGGTATTCATTAGGTTTGCATGGTGTAAAAGGAAAAAAATATTCATGAAATGCTCAAGCCAACTAATTTATTAAAATGATAAGGATTAATACTGTATTTGTGTAAATAGCTTTTCAATTACCGCTTTATAATTGCTCATTTTTTAAAGTATTAAATTGGTTGTAGTATGTTATCCTTAAGAGACAGACATAAGCCTTAGCGAACTTTTTTGTAGGCCTATATAAGAAACACAATTCCACCATACACTATTTTGTTATATCTCAAAGGGTTTAGGCAGCGTTTTCGTTGAAAGCTTTTTATTTCCGATACAAAGTACAAGTATCGTTAATGTATACAAAAACTTAAATAATATACTAAAGCCTTTCTCGAGAACCACTCTATCCATTGGTGAAAACATAATAAAAATCGGTTCAGTAGTTTTTGAGTTTATCGCGAACAGAGAGACAGACGAGGCGGTTGTATTGGGTTCAGCCATGGTTACTGATAGTATTTTATTTTCTTGTAATGTTTAAATTATATTGTATCGTAGTGTTACGTACTAACCATAAATTTATTTATTTTTTTTATTTTTATTTTAAGTATTTTGTAAGTAGGCATAGGACAATAAATATAATGTATTCTGCGCTTTTACATGTCAAAAAAATTAATCAATATAACGAAAAGCTTATTTTCTGGGAAATAGCTTGTATTTGGAGCAGCACATTACAACCCATAATATACATAATTATAATCTTAAAATTATAGCTGCTGTAAATAGGCATTGTCATATTATAAACTAAGACATACACAATTATAAAATAAATACACCAAGGATTATAGCTGCTGTAATGAGGCATTGTCATACTACAAGCTAAGACGAAAACAATTATGAGGATGTCACTAAGATTATAGCTGCTGTAAAGTGGCATTGTCATACTATAAGCTAAAACATTATTAAAATGTCACATAAATTATAGCTGCTGTAAAAAGGCATTGTCATACTTTAGCTAAAACAAAAACAGTTTAAGGTGTCATTTAAATTATAGCTGCTGTAAAGAGGCATTGTCATACTATAAACTAAGACATACATAAGTAACATTTAAATAAATTATGACCAAGCACGCTTGTCATCCAAATATTCGCTGATGGTATAATAACCCTTTAAAATCAGTTTTTCCTTAACATATAATTTAAATACATTTAGTGGTAGGGTTGTTACCTCATCTGGAATTTTGTTGAAAATACGTATACATTGCCCTACAAACGAACGATTCACTTTACTGAGTCTAAATCTTGAAGTAACAAGTTTATTTTTACTTCTAGTGTTACGAGAACTTAATTCACTATTTTTACGAAACATGTGAATATTCTTACGGACATACATAATATTTTCAAAAATATACTGGCCTGCGACTGTTAGAATATTAATTTCTTTAAATATTTCTCTAAGAGAGACGCGACATCCCAATTTATAGATTGATCGGATGGCTCTTTTTTGTAATACAAAAATGGACTGAATATCAGCTGCGTTGCCCCATAAAATAATACCGTATGAGAGTATACTATGAAAGTAGCTAAAGTAGACTAATCTAGCCGTCTCTATATTAGTTAGCGTACGGATTTTCTTAACTGCGTAGGCGGCAGAACTCAATCTTTTTGAAAGATTAGAGATATGGGGTCCCCACTGAAGCTTCGAGTCTAATGTAATCCCCAAGAATACTGTAGTGTCTGTGAGATCTAATATAGCATTGTTTAGTGTTAGTATTGTTTCCACTGGTTTAACATTTGGCACACAAAACTTTATGCATTTAGTTTTCTTTGCATTTAACAGCAGGTTGTTCACTGTAAACCAGTTTAGCGTTTGAGACAGTACAACATTCAGGTCGTCATAATTATCTTTATTCCTGTCTATTTTAAAAACTAAGGAGGTGTCGTCAGCAAATAAAACTATGTCATGATTATATTTATCTTTGATAATACAGGGGAGGTCGTTTATGTAGACTAGAAAAAGAAATGGACCTAAAATGGATCCCTGAGGCACGCCCATCAATACAGGTGCTCCTACCGATGTTACAGAATTAATGACAACCTTTTGTGTACGATTTCGAAGATAAGAGTTTATCAGCTTCAGGGCCATATCTTTAACACCATAATGATTAAGCTTGCACAGCAAGATACTATGCGACACACAATCGAATGCCTTGGAAAGATCGCAAAAAATGCCAATAGCGTTCTGCGATTCTTCCCAAGCCTCATAGATACGCCTCACAAGGCTTATTCCTGCCTCTGTTGTAGACCGACCCTTTGTAAAGCCAAATTGTTTTGAATGTAGTAATTTGTGTTCAGTAAAGTGTTCAAGCATTTGGTTTAACATAATTTTTTCGAATATTTTGCTGCACGCTGGTAGTATAGAAATAGGTCTATA
The DNA here is from genome assembly GCA_910589645.1 of Tinea semifulvella. Taxonomy (NCBI): domain Eukaryota; kingdom Metazoa; phylum Arthropoda; class Insecta; order Lepidoptera; family Tineidae; genus Tinea; species Tinea semifulvella. Next base: position 12,254,084 of record OU342597.1, read on the forward strand.
ATTAGTAGGATCTGTATGTGAACCTGATTTAAAAAGAGGTATTAATTTACTGATTTTCATTAGATCCGGGAAAACGCCTGTCTCTATGCACTTGTTATATATTAAGGCAAGGTAGGGAGCAATAACATCTATAATGGAACCTAATAATACGATAGATATGCCCCATAAATCTTGAGTTTTTTTTTAATTTAATGTTTTATATGTTTTTACAATATTGTTAGCATAAACACGACTAAAATTAAAACCTGACTTACATTCCTTGACGTGTGTATTTAGTATTGAATGAGCAACTTCTGATGATGAGTTAAGAAATTTTGTTGTTTCGATAGAAATCTTTGAAAAGTAGTGTTCAAAAGCATTCGCAATTTTATTATCATCTTTTATTATTGTATTGTTAATGTTCAATTTTAAGTTCCTGTCTACCTGATTTATTTTGCCAGTTTCCTGTTTAATAATATTCCAAACTGTTTTAACTTTATCATCCGAATTATTAATTTTATTCCTTATGTAGATAGATTTTGCTGTAACGCATACTGATTTAAAAATTTTTGAATAGTTCCTTACGTATGTGTAAAACATATCGTTGGAATACTTTCTTATACCGTAAAGTTCATACATCCTATTTCTACTTATATGTATTCCGGGCGTAGCCCAGTCACTGAACTTTGTCTTACTATTAACATTACAAAGTTTAGCCTTAAAAACTGCATCCAGCTCTGATTTTAAGAAGTCAAATAATGCTTTGTACATAGTATTAGCATCATCATTGAGGGGATGTACTAAATATATTTTATCACAAATGTTTTCTTTAAAACGTTGAACTTGTCTCTGAGTGATAGATCTACGTACTACTTTTTGCTGACTAATCTGTAACGAACCAATGAATGTAGCTTTATTGCCACAATGATCTGATGAAAGTTGGTTAATTATACACTTATGTAAGGGCTCACTATCACAAAAAATATTGTCCAAACAAGTGGCCGTGGTAGAAGTGATTCGTGTTGGCTCAGAAAATAAATTAACTAGGTTATACGACCTAAACAAACAAATAAGTTTTGATGACGACGGTGTGTCTTCCAGTATATTAATATTAAAGTCGCCACAAACAATGATATATTTTTTACTTTCACTAAGTTTGTTAAGAATGTCCTCCATTACAATTTCAAATGAATCGTAGTTTGCAGAGGGCGGTCTGTATACTGTAACTATAATGTACTGCTCCATTTCTACACAAGCTATTTCAATAGTTCGCTCAACAGAGAGACCTACTATATCTTTCCTTTCTTTACACTTAATATCATTTTTTGTAATAATTAAACTGCCACCGCATTTCGCGGACTTCCTACTGAACGAACTAACAATCCTATGACTCGAGAAATTAAAAATTAACTCATGACTTTTGAGCCAGTGCTCAGTTAAACAAAGTATATGAATACCACAGTTTTCGAGAAACAAGGCTATCTCTAATTCTTTGGCTAAAAACCCTTGAATATTCTGGTGTACAATATTGATTTTATACCCAATGTCTTTAATACAAGGTGTTCTGCTGCTCAAAGATGTATTTACTTTAATACAGTTTTTAGGCATTGTCGAACAAGTCAGTTTAAATTATTTATTATTGAATTTGACCTAACGTTACAAATATTATAAGATAACAATTTAGCAATATTACTTAAAGTTTTGTGAGGCAAAACAATTCTCTGATTTTTATGTAATTTCAATCTATCAATGTAATTATTAGGCTCAAAATAGAAAATATCATTGACATAACATGTGCCATTGTACAATAGTGAATTAAAATTATAGATTTGCCTATTATATTTATTATAATTTGTATAAGGGTATCCACATATTATGATTTTTCCTATTCCAAGCTCAGAAATATTTTTCAAGGTTTGGATGTGGCTTAGTAAATCATTTCTTTTTACATGTAAACTATCTCCTAGCATTAGCACCAAAGTAGTATTATTGTCAAATTTTTCTTTTTTTAGTTTGTCGTTAAATTGCTTCAGCGTAGCCCCAGGATAACAGTTGTTAATTACGCTATGTCCTGTATATTTTGACATAAGAACGCTTAGTCCACATGCTACATTATCTGAATAAATAATGACTTTTAATTGCGTCTGACAATTGACATTATCATCATTGATTTGATTATCCTTTATTTACTATTATATATACATATATATTTTCTATACGTACATTTGTCGTAGATATACAACATCACCGTTCCCGTGCCTCGTAGAGCACATTAAGCCGTGTCGGTCCCGATTCCACTAATACAAACTTGTGGAATGGTTAATAAATTGTCATTGAAAATTTACATCAGATCCTTGCCAACCTGCCTGGCCAGTTCGCCAGTATAGGCCAAATTCTCCAGATATATTATGTTCTGAAAGGTCCATTCCGTTTAAACTAAGAGATTGCCGCCGCAGGGTCGGTTTCTTAGCATTTTTCCCCAAAAATAGATTGCCGATGAGTCACAGGGGTGAAATGGGAAAGGCCTATGAACTCGAGCCTCCCTAAATTCATTACAATTTTGGTCATGCACCCCTTGGCACGACATTTTAATATTATTAAATAGACTGGACATAGCACACGCCCAGTTCAACTTATTTCAATCAAGCTAACCATTTTATATTATTAAAAACTCACGGAAGAGATACGACCTACCCTGTGTTTGACTTGTCGAATTAAGCTATTTAAATCGCTTTAAAAGTTGTTCGACTTGGCGTTGCCTATGGTTGTCATAAAATTTCAGCAAAATTTGGTAATAGTACTATACCTCCATAAAGTTATTCTTAATCGAGTTGACTCATGTGACTTGTTGTCTTTACTAAATTTTAACACACGCATACGGGTCCCGTGTTCGTCCCACATTCGAACTCAAAGTGTATAAAAAATACACATGCTTTTATAATCCTATAGTAAGAGCGTAGTGACTCCGTTGTAAGAACGCAACGACACCAGCCACAGACGACTAACCCTACCACACCATTATGCCGGCTTGACAGGATGCTTGTTCAAAACTTTACACCTCTCTTGAAGGGCTTCACAGAGTGAGAGTCCATAACTTATATCGCAAATGTTAAGAATGTCAAAATAAATGTATTCCTTTATTTAGTGTCAGTTTTAGCGCGAGTTTAATGTCAAAATTACAAAATATTATACGAATGTTAACTGTAATATCATCTGACACTTGGCCGCTTGTACACAGGAAAATGGAAATACGCAAGAGCATTCCAAATTTTCAGCGTGCAACATAATGTGAAAGAGTGCGAAATGTATATATACGCGTAGGCGTATGTATATATATATATATATATGCATATTTAGCAAGTGAGAAATTCCCAAAACAAGTATTTTTTAAGTAATACCTACAACTGTATGAATTTTAAGGAACACAAGTAGTTTTAAGTAATACTTTAGTCATCCATTACAAAGTAAAACGTGAATCAATATTTTAAAATAAATAACGCATCATTTGAAATGACTCATCTCGGCAGTAACTGTTGATAGTGTTGCTACTGTTGAGCCTGCAGCTACTGTCATTTTGGCCCGAGTTTTGCCGATCATAGCTGAGCTTATATACAATAAATATGCCTACTATTACTATGTCTGTCGTGCACAATATTATTGTAAATGCTTATCAAAAACCATGGTTTTATGAAGTTCAAAACCTTTATAATTTATGTTTGTCTATTTGTGTCGAAATGATGAATAAATTGTAATAATATGTGGGTAAGTGATGAATGAGCTCCAGCGGTGACGTTATCGAATACAATCACGTCTGACGCCTGCAGTTGACTCACGATGAGATAATACGCAGCATCCCTATTTAACTATTATTATTGTACACTCATTGCAATATTGATTGGTCGATATTTATTATAAATATAACAAGTTTTTTTCTGATTGCTTTTAAAAATAAATATAAGAAGTCTTTGTTGGCATCTCAACTGCTACTGTAGCAGTATACCTACTTAATATTTAATATTTTTTATTGTACTTATATAATTATAATAAAATACATTTTGTTTTATTTTATTTACTTATATAAATTTTGTATTATTCTATTTTGTTATCGTCATACATTAATATGTTTTTTTTTAATTATTAATTTGTGTAGTTATATTGTTATTAGCTTATGTGTTTCTGTACCAACGACGCGTTTATATAATAAGGGATTAGCTGATAATCAGCACTGTGACTCTTGTCGCCGCTCAATGCTGATCTGATTCACTTAATTATTAAACTAAACTATTAATTGTCACCACACACTTTTAATTTTAAGCCTAATATTTTCGTTTATGTGACAAATCATATACTTTTATTTCTTCTCTTTTTTCTGATTGAGTTTTTATTATGCATGATTGTTATAAAATTAAAGTATTCATTTTTATATAACACATTTTTTCCAAAAGAGTGCTTTGATTTCTGTCAAATTATATACACGGTACTGCGAGACAGATGACCGCTTGCAAAACGGATGATTAAAGTAAACCATGATCAATATTTTGATATACGCCACGTGATTGGTAGTTCGCTTGTCACTTTGGTTTTTTCAGACAACGATGTGCCTCGTAGGCATACGTTAAACATGTCAAAAGAATTGGCCTTTTCTGCAACCGGACATAAGAAACAGCGACTGCGTAGGGGTACGGGTCATCGGATTAGCAGGAATTCGGACAATCGAGGCCCTCCTGTATTATCTTTGAATATGAATGGAATTAATACTGGGTGAATATTTGAGACGGGACGGTAAAAGACGGTACCTCCGTTACATGAAAACATCCAGAACTCTTTGAGATATTTTGAACTGTCACAGGTTTTTGAAAAACTTTTTTGATACCCTTCGATCCTGTTTCTTATAAGGATCAAAAGTCACCACTAGGCCGACTGAGGAATTTTATTCCCTAGTAAGTTTTTATTATTTAATCTTAATTCTCTGAAAATAGTAGATGTGCGAGCGAAAGGGATGCAATAGGTATTTTAATAATAATACTAATACAAAATTATTTTATTATTATAATTTAAAGTGCAACGAAACCGACTTATAGTAGTGATTTAAACGAGTTATCCTCTAAGTGATAAATGGCACTAGTCGTTAATTATTAGTTATAGTAACAAACGTAATACTGAATTATTTACATTTGAATGCTTCTCCTGCATAATTTGCGTTATTGGTTGAGCGTCAGTATTGGAATAAGCGTGGTTGCAAAACCTAAATTCAAATTCAAAATCATTTATTTGTTTAGACACAGGTTAATATTATAAACAACAGATATAGGTTATAAAGGTGCACCAGTGCTCTGCCCATAGGGCGTACAAATATTAGTAATTGTGGATAGCATTTAAATTTTAATACAGACACGTGAACAAAATTGAGATACAATAAAAAAAATATAAATGACAATATTATTCATGTCTAAAATTTAATATTAATAAATTAAAAGTTAAGTAAAATGTCATGTAATTATATTTTTGTCTGTAAAAAAGTCATTGATTGTGTAGTATGTCTTGTCAATTAGTATACATTTAAGTCTTCTCTTCATTTCTCCTAACTCTAGCTCCTGTAGTCTCAACGGTATTTTATTAGTTATTTACCTAATGCATTTTTATTGTATAACAATTACCAGCACGCTTAAAACCGAATAAATTTATTATTGTATACACATATCATGTTTCATTATAACAGGCCCTACAATACACGAGTACTAGATCTCAACATTATTTTGTAAATCTGACAGTTGAGATTCCTTTCTGTGGATTCTGCTAAGCTGCTGGTCGTCTGTTAAACGCTTACTTTTTGGACCACTTTTCTACTTATCTCACACCAGCACGAGTTGATTCATATAAATTAATTAAAAAATTGATGTGTCACAATGCCTGTAATACGTAAATAAAGAAATTTTGACACCCATTAAATGGTAAAAAACCGTCATAATCAAATAAAAATATCGCGAGTTATTTGCACGATTGAGATAACAGTTCAGTAATTGAGCCGTTATGGCTTAGCAAAATTGTCTTACATTTTCCACACGTACCTTGTTTCCAGGCGTTTTTAAGTTTTAGCAAAATATAAGCACTTTTTATTGACCTCAGCCTGAACTTTCCAGAGCAGATCTTCTGGTTTATCTCACGAGTGCTAAGATATTTGCGCCAAATTTATTTTGATATGCTAGTAACATCGTAAATAATGATTTATTATTTACATGGATACTTTTTATGATGACTGTACACTCTTTTCCTTGGATTTGACGACTTATATAAAATGCAATGTAGAATAATAAAAACAATCCTTGAACTTTAATGTTAAAAAAAACATCTGTGAATTCTCTGTGAACTAAACTATCGAAAAGTGTGCTTATTAAAACGTTATTATGGGAGACCACGAATAATATTCGGAGCTTTGTTGCACCACTTACTAAAAGAATTGATCCTAAGTAGGTTTGCCTTCAATACATTTATGGAACAAGCTTCCAAGTCAGTGTGAGCGGTATTGTATAGTATTTGGTTGGATAGAGAGGAATTTTTTAAACCAGTCTATAGTCGGTCACAAGCCCGAGACACCATTCTTCTCCCCTCTCTCCCACACACAATGCACACGTCACTTGCATGGTGAATCCTTGGAATGGTAAGAAATTTGTCATCTTATGCGGGCCTAAATGGAATGATACGATTTTAAAAGGTTTTTTTTTAGAATTCGAATACTATTCGAGACCTTACTGTACATTAAGGTTTCAAAGTTAATAGTTTTATTGTGTTAAAACCAGAAAACATATGGTTAAATTCTATATTGTTAGCAAGTTATCATATTTTGCTGCAGTTTGTGTCTATATAAACTTTAGTTTTCTTTCTCATTTTATAATTGTGTATGTCTTAGTTTATAATATGACAATGCCTATTTACAGCAGCTATAATTTTAAGATTATAATTATGTATATTTGGGTTGTAATGTGCTGCTCCAAATAGTACAAGCTATTTCCCAGAAAATAAGCTTTTCGCTATATTAATTAATTTTTTGACATGTAAAAGCGCAGAATACATTATATTTATTGTCCTATGCCTACTTACAAAATAAATAAACTAAACTAAACTCTGTGTTTGAGTTGTCGCTTTAAGCGCTTTTTTTTACTTTATTTCGCTTTAAAACTCGTTCGACCTCGCGTTGCTCTATGGTTTTCATTCATTTAAGCAAAGTTCGGTAAAGAAAAGCGAGGCTCGCATTGCTTTGCCTTTAGATCGAACACAGCATTTCTATTCTACTTATCATGCGACCATAAGAATTCTTCGTTACAAGTTAATACAGGAAGCCTAGTTAAGTGGGCTACAGATCAAATGACAATGATATTCATATTGCAGGCCAAAGTAGTCCGTAAACCAATACAGACAAGGTCTAACTCTGCTCCACATACAAATATATAATATTGAGTGTAAGCTTGGTTCAGACAGATTTTATGATATTAAATACCTACTGTGTGAAGTATGATACTTTAATAAGTTTATTGACAAATATAGAGTTAATCAAATCATGGGTGAATAAATTAATTTATAGTTCTAAAGAAAAAAGAAGACAAACTAAGCATTCCATGCATTCACTGTGCGAGTGCCGGGTCCATCGTATGTGGGAAAGAGACATGGAAATAGTTTATTTTATTTTATTGCGCAACAAGACGCTCACCATCCACCATTCTGCTCCTCTCCCTACCTAACCAAATACTGTATGATTCTGTTACATAAATGTTTTGACGGCGGACCTGCTTAGGTCCAGTTCTTTCAGTAATTAATGCAAAGATTTTGCTGGAATTCCTGTTGCACCAACTTCCACTGCATAAAGCTGAGTCTTAAACCCGTTCCTGTAATTTTTTTCTGTGACATCATAACAATTGTTCAAGACTTCATATATTGGTTTTTTGGAATTTTTGTCTGGCCTATAGGCTGATACAACTAGGTCATCTGGGTTCCTATAATGATGTTCAAAGGTAGATTGAGGCTTACATTGAGTTTTTGTACTTTGCCTACCTTTACAAATGTGGTGAAAATTTTATTAGTAAAGTACAATAGTATCGTCACGACCGTTTTCCTTTCGGGGTGGTCAGAAACCATGATTATAAATAAGCGGATTCACATTTACCCAACTTTACTATAGGCGAACCATGACAAGTGGCAAGCTCGTCGATGTCTCCAGTGTACCAAACTCGAGAAATATCACAAATAAATTAAATATTAATTAAATGTATTTATTTTCATTAATAAATATTTTTGTGTCCCGACCAGGAATCGAACCCGTCTAAATCCAAAAGTCTAAATCCACAGACTTAACTGCTAGATTACGGAGGCAGCACAACCGTATCCATTTAGGGGTGGTAAGCAACCTTAAAGCATATGAAGCGGATTCACAATTAGCCAAATTTACTATAGGCCCTTCATGACAAGTGGCAACCTCCGTTGATGTCCCTAGCGTAGTAAACTCAAGAAATATCACAAATAAATTTAATAAATTTCTGATTTAAGTGCTGGACCATGTGGCGTAATAAAATAGTTTTTAATAATTTGTTACTTAAAATATTTAAAATAAATAACAATCTACATGGCTCAAAAAAAATACAAAATAACACAAATTCAACAAAAAAAAATGATATTTTTTTTCTAGCTCAGCTCATTTTGTGTTTGTGATAAATTTTATTTATTTTTTAATGTATTTTGTTTTTGTTTTCAATACGGTAGAATATTTTTTTAAATAATTTTTAGTTAAAATATAGTAAAAAAGCTTAATCAGCATGGTATATATATTTTTTATTAACAATAACAGTCCAGGTAAAATCAATCATAGTTAAAAAAATCAGGAAAAAAGTGCTGTTGACCCACTGGAACTTACACTTAGCCTGGGTTGCACCAAAATGAAGTCTGTAATTGTAACAATTAAAGTTAAAAATGTTGTCGTATGTACTAGATTTTTTTAAAGTCCAGCCAACAGCTGGTACATTAGACACCATTTTTAACTTCAAGCATTACAGAGACTTCATTTTATTTGTTAAATTTTATAGACTGTCATATGTTTATATATGTCATAATCTGAAAGATCTAAATAAAACACTACCTGTCAGACAACGCCAATTGGCGTAATTAAAAGCAATTTAAACATTTTAACCAGTAAGTTTATTAAGATACTTACTTGGGTGCGGGCTCTCCTTCAGCCTCACATTCTATGATGAAGGGTTTGTCTGTCTCTCCTTTCTGAGCTACCTGGAACAGCTGCTCCTCCTGAGTTGGCTGCTTCACTATCCGAGGAGGAGATGTCACTGGAGAATGCATAAAAGACATTAATATTATCATCTCAGCATCTTAAACTAGGGCTCTGTAGATTTCCAGAACATATTTTTAACTTTTCTGTACTGTAATATTTTTGATAGTATTGATCACATAAAATGTATAATATGTTGACTTGCTATAGTACCTATTGTTTTTTATACTGAATGAGATACAAGAATATATATATATAGCAACTGACGCCAGTCACTTGTCAGTGATTTCATCAGTCCCTACAATTATGATGGCCTATTAAGATGCTTTTTCACACTTGAAGGACTCCAGGTTATTGGAATGGCAAAACACACTGGCCTGGAACGCATTCCAAAGAAGAAAAAATTCTAAGCATTTCATGGATTCACTGTTTTCGGTCCATTGTGTATGAGAATTATTTACAATTATATTTTTTTAGATTATTTATAATAGATTTTTTATAAAAAAGATAAGTGTCATCACAACCATTTGCTAAGCTGCTAGTCTTCTGCTAACAGCTTACTCTTTGGATCACTTTGCTGCTAAGTCTTCCACTAACAGGAATAGAATCATTCAAAATAATTTAAAAAGTAAGGTGTCACAAATGCCTGTAGTAGGTTTACATGCCCTTCGTTCCGAGATAGGATAATAGTAACCTAAGCACGCTTAAAGGTGTTCCGAGGCGTGCTTAAACTGTTTTTTAAAGCTATGTAACGTCACAAATGATATCATTTCTCGCACTTAGACTGCTCACAATATCGAGGTAGATCGCTCTGAGCGATGTCAGTTGTTTGTCATAATTTCCTGTACTATTTTCAAGTTAATTTAATATTAGGTTTTCTTTTAAATTATTTAATATTATAAACAAATTACATGTTTATACTGTTTCTATATTACTGCTTAAACAAATCTATCATTAATATTTAAGTAGGAAGTGAAAAAAAATGTCTGTAACACGGCAAGTTATTTTAAATTACCAAAATAAGTTAATAATATTAAACTTTACACATATAAAGATGAATAAACTGAGAGATGTATATTTGTTAGTATTCATACTCAAAGATGTGGAATCCGCAATTTATCTTCCATACATTAAAAAAACTAACATTGTATGAATGACGCTCTGAGCATCCAAATCGCCATATTTAATTCGGAACAACGGTCAGTGTCATATTCGTTCTAAGCGCTCTGAGCATGATTCGGAATGAGAGGATGAATAAAGATATTTTGACTTTGACTTGCGGGGTGATTAGAAACAATGCTATTGTAAGGAACAAGATCACATTTACCCTATATGACAAGTAGCAAGGTTGTGCATGTCTCTTGTGTACCAATCTCAAGAAATATCACAAATAAATCAAAAAAAAATTTTTTGTGTTTTCGACCAGGAATCGAAGCCAGCATTTAAATCTGCAGCCTTAATTAATTCTATTATATTAGTTTTAGTGGAAAGACTTGCTTTTTTTTATTAAATAGAATATATAATAATTCCAACATAGTTGTTTAACAGACTGTACAGCTGTACATACATTTTAAACTAGTGCTTAGTTACAAACAGGTAATTTAATGTTTTACGACACAGAGGTCAGTTCAAGATCCAACAAGGCCAAAATAATATCCTTTATTTGTAAAATACATTGTGATCTCAAAGAGCACCCATTCCTATGTGATAAGCTATTACTTCTACTTCAGTACTCTACTCAATAATTTAAATTCTGTACGGTATTTTGAAATATTATATGTAGAAACTTGAAAAAATACATTAAATTTACTTACATAGAGCACTTGTATGCGATATAATCGCGATTGCAAATAATAGCTTACAGGAACCCATGGTTCCCGCAACCAGCATCCTTATAGATCTACAAACAAGCATATTAACACCGTTTAAACATCAATAAACACATTTCTCCGGTACACATGTTCTCGCGATGACCTAATCCGAATACAACTTCGGTACCAAAATGACAACACGCACTATAAATAGTAACACATAAATCACTGAATTAACGTACTATTGTGACACAAATATCTTAAATTTCGACCAACAGCAGCCGGAGGGATGATTGCCCTTTAATAATTACTTTATTTCATGACAAAACAACGTTAAAACTAACATAAATTACTCTCTAATACTTGTATGACGGCAAATCAATAAACATGAATTGAGATAGAATGAAATACTTTAACACTATGGAGCCGGGTTCACTATGATAAAAAATATATTAAATTACCTAAAATTCTAAAGTTTATTATAACTTCATTGCTATTAACTAAATGAAATAAATTAACAAAATTTATAGGCGGGGCCTCAAATAGCCGTCGGTCGTCCGTTCAACGATGGTTCAATGACTGCCATAGACAAGAAATATCAAGTTAGCGGTGGCCATGATATGTATACCTATCCTTGTTACACCTATGAATAATATCCTTCTATCACGCTCACTAATAATCAAAGACATAGATTTTTAATTTTGTTTTTTAATTTAACCTAGTTGATCATTGTTGCCAAGAACATCAAAACACTTAATTTAGTTAAGTATTTTTTATTTCTGGCAACTACTTTGGTTCGTTTGTCTTCGGCTAGATGGCACTAGGCGGCTTCAGATTTGAATTTTCCGCCAATTTATTTCTTGAAGCGGTTGGTTGAAGAAGGGAAAATAATGATTTACATTTTGATATACGGTCTTTGGTCTGTCACCTGGGTTATTTCAGCCTCATAGGTTAAATAAACATGTCAAAAGATAATCAGTCTTTCCGGCTGGATATAACCAAACAAAAAACTTATTTTACTTAACTCTTTAGAGATGTCGCTACAACTCTAAGACCATAACTTGGCGCTATGGTTAATATATATATATATATATATTAACATATATATATATATACATATATATATATATATGTATATATATATATATATATACATATATATATATATATATATATATATATATTCTAGGACCAAGCACAGATTATATAGGAACCATGGCTGCTTCATTTGTGTGTGGCAAATTGTGCTTTGTTGACGGATAGATGGTGCTAGTCATCTATAAAGTTGAATTTCCGCCAAAATTTGTAATGTTCTATCAACAAACATGCGTAATAATTTTTATTTCATTTGATTATAATAGAAAGAAATAATTTTACTGCCTAGCTGAAGTAAATTTATTGTATTTTAAATTAGGGAATTGGTTCAACAAAGTAAGTACCTACCTTGTAAGTTCCTCATTTTACACGGCGAAAGTTTAAGCTACTACCTATATAACTAAATCATTACATAAAAACCATCCTATTACGTTAGTACTCTTAAAGTAAGAAACATAACTTTCTGGATTACCATGCACTTTGTCATGCAATGCAATAGTTGCATTTTTCAAACGGGAATCAAATATAGTAAATGAAATATATTCTTGAATTATTTGCAACTTTCTTATTTGTGATCCATGAATAGTATACCTATATTATACTTTTGCTAGCACGTTAGTAAACTCAACTATCTTTCTGAATGCTACATAAATCACAGCCTTTTAGTCGATAATTCAGCACTTACGTATGTTAGGTTCCAATAATGCGGATTTGCGCCCGCATGCGGTAGTTAAACGCTACGGGCCTGCATGCGTTTGGTATTTAATAAAGCAAGTACTAAACGATAGTAGGCCATAAACGCACGCAGGCGCAAATCCGCGTGACTTTCATAAAATCACTAAAGCCTCTTTATTCACTATTTATCTTGCTGTACAACCCGCCAAGGTCATGCACGATGCGATAAATAATAATTATTATCGACGTATGTACGAATAACTTAGACAGCCTCATACTTACTTACACTTTGTTTTAGGCTCCGCCATGCAAGGCACTCGAATGATGAAGAAGCGCCATAGTTCACATACAACATACACTTCTGGTTCCAGACTTACTTCTAGCAATACAGACAAATCTGATATATTTGTGATAAGATCCAAGAGCACTACTGGCAGTTCTCTTACGAATCACTTTACAACATCCACCCATCAAACCACAACTAACACAAATTCCAACTATAACGATGACGATTTAGATGAGATACCAGTGAAATTGACTCAATATTTAGCTGAAGGAGATGTTAATAAACAATTTAAAGTTAACTCGGACAAAGAAAAGGAACTAATTTATATTTTAAAGAAAGCCTCAATAGAATTACAAGAAATCAGCTCCCTTGAAACCCTAGATTCTAATATCAAAATTATTAAAACTACTATAGAAGAGATATTTAATAATTTCCACGCTAATATACAAGATTTTGAAAGTTGTAAACAGCGATTATATGATATAATTTCTAAAAACAATAGTCCTGATGTTGGTAATATTAAAGAGTTTATAGATGACGTCATAACTAAGATAACATCAAGCAAAAGTTCCTCTGGAATAAGCGAAGTTACAGACAATTTTGATTACGAAAATGTTGATAGTTTTGGATATACTTCAGATAAAAACACTAACACATACACAGTAGGAAGCAATGAAGATGCATCGCCCTATAATATTTATGTACTAGGTGATAGACCAGTCAATTTACAATTAAAACTTAAAGGTAGAAGTATATGCTCCGAAATCAATATTAAACATACAAACTTCGAGCACAGTAAAGTTGCATCGGCTGAAAATATTAACAAAATCCGTGAGAAACAAATGGAATTGGAGAGATATGTTTCGGAAAATGTTAATATTGATGTCGATAGGGAAATACCGATAAAAAGTTCAGATGCTAAGAGGAATATATTAATGGTTGACGAAGAAACAAGTTACAAAGACGAGAATTCGAATTACGGCTTAATTTATAGATTTTGTTCGTATTTCTGCAAAAAGTTTCGGAGGAGCATCTAGGATTTTTAATAAATGTTTACAATTTTAAATGTTATTTAAATCTCCTAACCGATTGAATCATAATATTATTCCACGAATTTGTAAGATATTTATTTATATTTTCTAATAAACTTATTAAAAAACATAGAAGACAAATTTCTAAGCATTCCATGGATTCACCGTGCGGGTGCCGGGTCCATCGTGTGTGGGTAAGAGATGAGAAGAATGGTGTCTCGGGCTTGCGACCGACAATAGGCTGGTTTAAGAAAAGGAGGCCTCCTTTTTTTTTCTATTGCGCGATAATACGCTCAATTATTATAAAATATTTCTAGTAAAATAGTTTACTTTGTGCAACTCGACTTAATTTAGGTTCCAAAATTCGAGCGCATATAAAACTATTTTTTACGTTGAAATTGTTATTGTAAATGAGAAGTCGTGGATAAATGACAAATAATATAATAAACATAAAACAGAAAATTTGTATAACAAAGTGACAGCGATGGATGGATGACAGATAACCACAGACTAGGTTATCTATATATCTAAGTTGTCGAAGCTACCAGCCAATACTGAACATCAACAGATCCATCTAATTTGACATTGCGGCACACATATTTGCATTTCGGACAGCAAATAGATATGAATAAAATATTTATTAGGCATATAAAACTAACAAAGAATAAATTTGATGATCACGACCACGATATACCTTATTTGCTTCGTCCCTTTTGTTGTGAAGGCTTTTTAATGCACCTTTGGCTATTGTTTTATTTATTTATCGCAATAGGGGAAGTCTTGGTCTGCCAGGGCCTAATTTACACACAACTTTTGCATTATATGTAACATATATCACTCATTCTTTCAGCATGCCCGAATCATCGAACCATGCCTTTCCTTATTTTTGTATCTATGGTTTCTTTCATATCTACCCTTTTGAGCACTTTGTCGTTACGTATGTGGTCTGCCAAAGTGACGCCGCATATATTACATATCGTCGTTTAAGTTCTAACACAGCGAAACTCAATTTGGTCAACTTTTCAGGGGAGCACAAAATCGTCTATTTTATTTCTATTACTATACTTACGCTATATTTTACCTACACAATAACGCCGGAACGCCTTGTTTATGATTGATCAAACGACGCATCTTTCAATTTTCTATCAAATGACATACGGTTGAGTTTCGCGGTGTTAGAATTTAAGCGATGATATGCGGCGTCAGATATGGCATATACAATACATTTTTTTAACTATATTTAGGTGCTACATAGGCGTATTACATTGAGTAATTAATTATTAATATTTTATTGAGTAATAATTATTTTAATGTATTTAGGGACCAGTAACTTTTCCTTGTAGTTCAAATAAATATTGCTTAGGTTGTCGCTAAGTTGGGATAAATTATTAGGTAAATAAAACTTCAACATATGTAATAAATAACAATAAGATTTAATATTGGACTAGAATACACTCTTAAAGCTACGCTTCAGGACTATAATTAACTATATAATACCACTTTATCATAGTGATGTGTCGACACAGCTGCAATGCAAACTCTTTTTTCATGTGAAGGAATTCTCTTATGACAGGCAAATCTAGCATTATGAATGCTTGGCCATCTATTTCTTCCTGCCTCATTTTCTCGGCTATAAGTTTACAATCATCAGTATTGCTCAGGTAAGTGTAGACATCATCAACGGACCACGTTACAGGATTCGGAGACAGTTTGAGTTTACTCTTGACCCAAGACATTATAGTGTTCTTCTCGAATGTCTTATTATCTGTAGGTAATGGATCGTTACAAGTAAATTTAAGCTTCTTTAACTCCGGTTCTTCGCTATCGGATACATCAGATATGTGTTTTAAATCTCTAGAATTAGTGCTTCGACTATCATTTTCTGTATCGCTCTCATGAGATCCTTTCTTGGAATTATTATTGTATATTTCTATTTCTTTTCTGTTCCAGTGCGATTCTTTGATTTGTATAGCAAAGTTTCGTAGTTTCGCTCCTCGGGTCTTCATTTTGGAGTTTTCATTCTTTGGGTCAGATTTTTTCTTATTGCTATCAGGTGAGTTGGGTCTGGTGCCGGACTCCGAGGGTGGAGTGGATCCGGTACTGTGTTCGCTGTCGTTAGGAGATTCTACAGCATCCTTGTTAGTATCCACGTCGAGGGACGGTTTGGATTTGCCGGGAGCTCCTTTCCGCTTCTTTTTACGACCATTTGCGGCGGCTTTCGTACGGTTTTTGTTGGAATTTTCTGTAAACAAAAATGGCGAGCATACATGAATTTACCTGTACCTAATTTGTAACGTCTATACACAAAAATAAAATAAAAATGCTCTGGAACAACTGCGGAACATGTTCTTTTTTAAACTATTATAATAGAAATCCAAGAAAAAAAAAAACTACAATTAAATAGACATAAAGTTTTTTAACATTTCTTTAAAAATTACATAATTTTTGTAGTTCATTTTTTTCTTCCAAAATCTACTATACATTGGAGCTTTTTATGGTTAAAATGATTCTTCAAAAAAATCAATACAAAATAAAGATTGTTGTTTTACGTGTGTACAGCGAATTCAGATTTATTTAATACAGTGGCAACACTAGTTTGCTTTTAGAACGAATGTAACAGGTCCATTCGCCGAATATTCGGAATATTTTATTAAACTTCTAATAAAAAAAAGTTAAGTCTCCTCACGACCGTATCCCTTGGGGAGTGGTCAGAAACCAAGCTTTTAAAGAAGCGGATTCACATTTAGCAAACTTCACTATAGACCCATCATGACAAGTGGCAAACTCGTCGCTGTCTTTAGTGTACTAAACTTGAAAAATACCACAAATAAATTATTGTATCCCGACCAGCAGCTCTATTCTGTTACTAACTCGCAAACGTTGGATTGTCAAAATAGTGAATTCTGTTATTTACTACCACTTTAAGCCCGAGTTTCTCCGATCATAGCCGACCTTACGTCAAAATAGCGTTTTCCACTATTTCAAAGGTCACTCATGGGGTTGCAACTTCAAAATCAACGTGTATTAAATACTTAAATTGTTCGCAGCAAATTTATATTAAAGTTAACAACTACCAGAAGATATATTGAAGTCCTTAACTGTACACACTTTTTAAAACAAACTGGACAAGTGGCTAGTGTAAATAGACTATGGTGATAACTGTCATTTTTATAAACTATACACCAGTGCTTGATATAGGCATTTCAGCGATGTGCTGCGAGTATATCAATTAATAATAAAAATATTATTCCGTTGCCTCGGAGAGCATGTTAAGCCATCGGTCCTGGTTCCACTATTACCAACTTGCGGAATCGTTAATAAATTCTCATAAAAAATAACAAAGTCCCATCCCCAACAGTGGAGGTCCAGGACGCTGTGTTCTAGGGGCTGTAATGTAATGAAAAAATAAGTTAATAGGGAAGAGAGAGACTTCACCTGACTCCCGGAACCTGGACTTGTCTCCCTGTTGGCAGGTGGCGGGGCACACGTCGGGGTACTCGTTGGGCCCGAACAGGTAGGGACAGGCTTGCAGCTTGACGCAGTAGTCCCTGCAGAATGACGTCACGAGCTCGGCTGACGTCGCGATCGGCACATAAGCGTGATATGTACTAGATTTTAACCTGATAAATAGAATATAACATAAAATAATACTCAAAAAATAAAAACTAGGGTAAGAAACATAATTAAAATAAATAAACTAATTTGTGAAATAATACTTACTTAGCCTTGAGTACTTCTAGCCTCATTCCTTCCTCGGGAGGTCCCTGTTCGACCTCCCAGTCCCGCAATAATTTAGCCGGCTTGTAAGAAGCTGAGATTATCTTATTCAACACCTCCTTAAGCACCTAAAAGAATAATTATTTATGTATATGTCTGTTTATAATTACGTTACGCTTCATCATCCATTTTAGGCTATTTTTGTACTACTTTTGCTGTGTACAATAATAAAAAAAAATGTAGGTTCGGTACTTTAATTGATAAGACTAATAGTTTTACTATATCATCATTCCAGCCCCTAGAACACAGCGTCCCAGACCTCCACTGCTGGAGATAGGCCTTCCAGAACATATATCTGGAGAATTTGGCCTACACTCGCCACGCTGGCCAGACGGCTTGGCGAGTTTCTGATGTCCATTTTTAATGACAATTTATTAACGATTCCACAAGTTAGTATAAGTGGAACCCGGACTGACGGCTTAACGTGCTCTCCGAGGCACTGGAACGGTGGTTTTGTAAATGTATGACAAATGTACGTAAGAAAAGTGTATTTCACATTGGTACATGCCGGGGGGGTTTAAACTGACCTTTGTAGGTTTTAAGGAACGCGTTCTGACAACCGAGCCAGCACCATATTTTACTATATATTACATGCTATTATATATATAAATTACTATACTATATACATATATATGTATACTATATAAATATGTACATGGAATTTGAATAAGTAGTTTTTAATAAATTTTGTACATCCCATCATCATCATTAATTGTTAAGCCGTCGGTCCCGGTTCTACTAATACCAACTTGTGGAATCGTTAATAAAGTGTCATTAAAAATTGACATCAAATCCTCGCCAACCCGTCTGGCCAGTGTGGCAAGTGAAGGCCAAATTCTCCAGATATATTTTCCGGAAGGCCCATCTCCAACAGCGGAGGTCTAGGACACTGTGTTCTAGGGGCTGTAATGATTTTGTACATCTAATCTATATAAAATAAAGGATTTTTTCTACTTAATCTTGTTATCTATCTTATCTAAAGATGCATATTTGTTTATAACTTTGAATAAATTTTAGCCCAAATATTCATACAATATGAATGATAAAAGTATCATCACGACTATATCCCTTCTGGTCAGAAACCAAGCTTTTTTAAAGCCGGTTCACATTTATCCAAGTTTACTATAGGCCCATCATGACAAGCTCGTCGATGTCTCCAGCGTCACAAACTCGAGAAATATATGTTAATTAGATAAATTTTAGATATTTAGAGTTTAGACTGACCAGTGACAAGGGTCCAGGTCCCACATGTTTGGGCAGCTGGGACAACTTGTTCCGACTCAGCATGGATCCCGAGTGACACTTGTAGTTGAAGTAAATTCGGGAACACCATTCTTCTACTGGCTTCTTCACCTGAAAGCAAGTAATTCAAATAAAGTTAGTTTAGACAATATCCATACCCATTCGTCACCACCATCACAGCCCCCAGAACTCAAGAGTTCTAGACTTCCACTGTTGGAGATGGGCCTTCCAGAAATATCTGGAGACTTTGGCATACACTCGCCACGCTGGCCAGACGGGTTGGCGAGGTTCTGATGTCAATTTTTAATGACAATTTATTAACGATTCCACAAGTTGTTATTAGTGGAACTGGGCACTGACAGCGTAACAAGCTCTCCTCTCACGGAAACAGTGGTGTTGTAAATCTATGACAAATGTACGTAAGGAATGTATTTCTGATTGGTACATGCCAGGGTTTGAACCTTTGTAGGATTTTTAGGAAAAAAAAAAAATTACAACCGAGCTACCACCGCTCTTTCCATTCCCAATACATTTAAAATATTAAACCACAAAAGAAATCATCAGGAATGGTTTCAAGACTCAGCTTATAGTGAAAGTTGGTGCGAGAGGAATTCCAGCAACTTACTGAAAGAATTGGGCCTAAGCAGATCTGTTGTCAATACATTTATGGAAAGAGCTTCCAAAACAATATGGAGAAGAGCGGAATGGTAGATGATGAATGTGTTGTTGTGCAATAAAATAATTCGTTTCGCCTGCGCCTCGTTCATACACGGCACCCGCACGGTGAATCCATGGAATGTTAAGAAATTTGTCTTGTCTTCACCATTTATTTTAAAAGAGCGGCGAAACTCGGTTGTAAGAACTTTTTTTCTTCGCAGTTTGAACCCTAACATTTGGCCTGGATTTACAACTCACCGTTGACGTGAGGAGAGCACGTCAGTCCTAGTTCCAAAACAGAAATTGACAACAGATCCTCGCTAACCCATTCGGTCAGTGTAGGACAAATTCTCCAGAAATATGTTCTGGAGAGCATCTCCAACAGCGGAGTTCTTAATATCGTCCATCCATAGTATTTGTTTAATTTGCTTACCTCTTTGACCTCTTCTGGTTGTATGGTGAACTCCGGAACTGTCATCTCATACTTGTTAGTGTCGCACCATCCCACGGGGAACAGCAGGTCGCTGTTCTGGGGAAACCAGAACCTGTCTCCCAGAGGAACCAGCTCGGCACACAACATGTGTCCCGCCAGCCCACACACGCTGGCCACATGGATCTCCTCCTCATTCTTAGGATTCACAGCCTCCAATTTCATGTTTAATTCTATGTCTAATATCTCTTTCTTCCCGAAACAGTATTCAGGGGCGGGCACTGATGACGTCATAGTGAGGTATTCGTCCCAGTCGAATTCGCCTTCTTTCCATATCTTTGGCGGGGTGAATGGGACGGAATAACTATCCGCCCAGCCTGGAATACATTATTCATTGATTAAAAAAAATTTAAAAATTTTATGAGTCTATATCGCCTATAAATTTTTATTCTTTATTCTTTATTTTGTCACCGTACATTCTCACCGGAATTTGGTTAGGTCTATGATTAAGTACATAATTCTATTAGGTACGAGTGTTATGTTATATAAATTACTGACTACATACTCGTATATCTATCGTCCCTGGAAAGTGTTATATTTGAGCAAAGAACAGAACTGGCAGTAGGAACCTTAAGATGAAGACACTTAAAATAACTTAAATGCGGCTGTAAAGGGGCCTTGTCAAACTTTATTAGTCTTTATTAGTCTTTATATATCGTGTATGAATTTTCGCTCGCAAAACGCTGCAGTTGCAAATGGCTCCCGGCTCTACGTACACCATGTTCGACTTGGCACTGTAAGCGCTTTATTTTTACTTTATTTCGCTTTGAAAGTCGTTCGGAAGCGTTTTTATTCCTTTAAGCAAAATTCAGTCTTAAAAGCGCGCTTTGCTTTGCTTTTAAGACGAACACGATTTTGGTATTGTTAATGCTATGTTTAATTTTCAAAGCAAAATAAATTTTAGAAAAGCGTAAAGTCAAACACAGGGTTAGTGACGTCACTCACGCTGACTAATGTTTTTTTAGTAACGTTGTAAAATAATATAAGAAGTTAACAAATTGTCATTAATGCCATCAATTTTGTTGCGAGTATAGGCCAAATTATCCAAAAAATGTTCTGGAAGGCTTATCTCCAGCAGTCTCCATCTCTAGGAATCTGTGTTTTAGGGGCTGTGATGATGATGATAAAGTTTCATGGGTACCTTTGACTGTAAGCGTTACATACATTGCATGTTATTGTGTGTTAAAGCTAAAATATTTACCAATAGGATAAATGTAGGGGTTGTTGGAATCGCAGACGATGCACATCTTGGTATCTTCGTAGTCTTGGGCATGGTCATCGATGACTACCAGGAAGTGTAGGTTATTGAACACCTTGCCCACTGTGGCAGGTCGGACGGTTTGATACGTCTGCGGGTCTAGTGCCTCCAACTTCATCCCGGTCACGAAATTGTGAGCCTCCATCGAGATGTCAGACTGTGAAGTTATAAGAATTTTAAGGTCAAAATAAGAAATCTCAATACCAGCACACCTCGATTATTGGCGACGCATTGGACACATTTTTTTCATGGATACAATCATTATAGAATCCCAGACGAATTAACTATAGCAGCCAGACATCTTAGGCTGGATAAAATATTCCAAAAGACCAAACAAATATTATGATCTCGCAGGAAAAATGATCAGGCACAGAAAGTTGGTGTGAGAGAAATTCCAGCAAAATCTTTGCACCACTCACTGAAACCAAGGCCTAAGCAGCCCTGCCACTAATACATGAACGAACGAGCTTCCAAGACGGTAATAACGCAATCATACAGTATTTGGTTGGCTAGGGAGAGGAGCAGTATGGTGTACAAACACAGAGGCTGAAAGAGCATTCCACATCTCATGTACGAGTCCCCATATTTATATAGCAAATTTAAATTCATACAGTAATGGGGTGTATCACTAACTTTTTATCACGATAGATAGCGCATGATAGATGGTACCTAATAGAACTGTCAGTTGCATAGAAAACTTTTTATTACGAAATTTATTATTTTCTGGATATATTGCCGAAGTGAGCAGCTTTTAAGTGTGCAAAGAGATTTCCAAGCGAAATCAAAGATATGGTGATCTCAAAATTGCCGTTCTATTAATTAAACCTTTTTTTATTTTTAAAGACGGTGTTCGCTTTTCTAATTCGTCTTTTAATGTAGGTAACATATTTCTGTTATAAAAAAAAAAAAAAAAACTTTTAAACAAAAATCAGTCATAGGTGTACTACTTTGCCTGAACCACCCCATTTGGTAAGATCATTGCACATTTACACGCCAGAAAAAAATATTACAACATATTTGGGAACTATTTTGTATGTTTACGCAATGAAATAGTGATTAAAATAATTATAGATATTTTATTTTGTTTTGACAGCTAAAAACCTAATCAACAAAGTCTTGACAACCAATGACCGGTCGATGACAATTACATCTTTTATTGTGTTGGGCAAAGCTCCCACACTACTCCCTCTCTAGTAGAAAATATATATAAAATAAACAAATTTACTTTATGTACATAGGTATTTACAGTAGTAGTTTCTAATTAATAATGTCTATTTTTGTCGAAAATCTCAAGATTTTTTGTTTGTCTTCCTTCACGTTGGATTTGGTTGTTGTCGAATCAGTGAACGCCGGTTTGAGTCTGTCTCTTGAAACTACTGTGTTCCGACCGTTGATTTGAATTGTAAAATGTTTGTCGTTTCGATATATAACTTGATGAGGTCCCGTATATGCCGGTGTTAATGGAGGTTTTATTTTGTCTTCTCGTAGAAATACATATTTGCTTGTCATAAGTGCAGGATGATGATAGATTTTCGGTTTGTTGTGCCAAGTAGGTGAAGTAGGTCGAATTTGCTTAAAAATGTGCTGTAGATTTTCGACAAATGTGGTTGGTGGTATACTCAGACCTCTAGATGTTTCAAAAAAATCGCCTGGTAGTCTTAGGTGGCGGCCGTAAACCAGATGTGCAGGACTGGTTTGTAGGTCTTCCTTGATTGTAGTTCTTAAGCCCAATAAAACAGCAGGTAACTCTTGTGTCCATCGATTTTCATTTTCTACGAGTCTGCAGGTCAATGCCGCTTTAAAAGTGCGGTGCCATCTTTCAATTAAACCGTTACACTGTGGATGGTATGCAGTCGTATGTTTGATTTCTGTGCCCATAATTTTTGAAAGTGAATGAAATAATTTAGATTCGAAATTTTTGCCTTGATCGGTTGTTATTTGTATAGGTGCACCAAATCTAGTAATCCAATGTTCCCAAAAAGTCTTACTAACTGTTTCTGCTGATTGGTCTTCGATAGCGAAAGCTTCAGGCCAACGAGTGTAACGATCTATGCAAGTGAGTAGATAGCGTTTTCCTTCTGAAATTGGCAAAGGCCCGACTATGTCTATATGGACACAAGCAAAACGTTCGTCGGGCGCAGTAAATGGTTGTAAAGGTGATTTTTCATGTCTTATGACTTTCGATTGTTGACAAGGAACACAATTTTGTACGAAATTATTTATGTATTTGGACATTTGTGGCCAAACGTATCTTTGTTTTATTAATTTAGCTGTAGATTTCTTTCCTGGATGTGAAAAACCATGAATGAATTTGCAAATGTGTTCTCTGTATTTTGTTGGAACATAAGGTCTAATATTGTTTTCATCGACGTTGCAGTAAATTTGAGTATTGTTATCGGTTTGAAATTTTTTAAGTTTAAGCTTATGGCTGTGTTGGGATGACAGGAGGTGTTTTAATTCATTATCTTCGTCTTGTGCGTGAGAAAGTACTTCGTGTGATGGTAAAGATTGTTCCACTGAGCATAATCGAGAAAGAGTGTCTGCGACAACGTTTTCTGTACCAGGTATGTGTTGAATGTTTGTTGTATATTCTGAGATGAAAGATAGTTGTCTTGCTTGTCTTGCACTTGCTTTGTCTGATTTTTGATGTAACGCATATGTTAAAGGTTTGTGGTCTGTGTAACAAATGAATTGGCGGCCTTCTAACATGTGGCGGAAATGCTTAATGGAGGAAAAAATTGCTAATAATTCTCGGTCATATGTGGAATACTTGTTTTCTGCTGTACTGAGTTTTATCGAAAAAAATCCTAGTGGTTGTGAGACTTGATTTACGATTTGATGGAGAACTCCTCCTATTGCGGTATCTGACGCATCAGTATGAAGTGTAAGGAATGCGTTAGGGTAAGGATGATTAAGAGTCACTGTGTTATTTATTGATTCTTTAGTGTTTTGGAAAGCTTTTTCTAGTTCAGGTGTCCATGTTATAGTAGAATTTTTTGATCCAGTAATGCTGTTTAATGGTGCTTGTATTTTCGCGCAGTTCGGTATAAATCTTCTATAAAAGTTAACCATTCCTAGGAAACGCCTCATCTCGTCAACAGATATGGGTTTTACAAAATTTTGAATTGTCTGCAGTTTGTTTTCTAGTGGTGTGATTCCTTGTGCGGATATGGAATGACCTAAATAGGTAATATTGGTTTGTGCGAAGGAGCATTTTGTTTCGTTTAATGATATTCCATATTTTTGAATACGTATTAAAACATCTTCTAAATCTTTAATATGTGTATCAAAATTTTCAGACGCAATTAGAATATCGTCTATATATGGAAAGCAACATTTTAATCCTTGTAAAACTTCGTTAATAAATCTTTGAAATGTTTGCGCAGCGTTGCGGAGGCCATATGGCATAAAAGGAAATTCAAAAAGTCCGAAAGGGGTGTTGATTGCGGTTTTTGATACATGTTCGGGTTCCATTGGTATTTGTTGGTATGCTCTGACGAGATCTAATTTTGTGAAGATGGTTTTTCCATGAAGTAGCGACGTACAGTCTTGTATATTAGGTAGTGGATACCTGTCAGGAATAGTTGTTTGGTTGAGTAGTCGATAGTCTCCACAGGGTCTCCAATCTCCATTAGGTTTAAGCACCATGTGTAATGGGTTAGCCCAGGGGCTATTGGAAGGTCTGCATAATCCCAGTCTCTGCATGTTTTCAAAAACTTCTTTGGCTACGTGTAATTTTTCAGGTGCTAAACGTCTAGGTTTGCAGTATATTGGATTTCCGGTAGTTTCAATTCTGTGTCTTGTCGTATGTTTGATTGAAGATAGGTCTTGTTTGTTGTTTAATAAGGTTGAGTTATATTTCTTTAGTAGAGAAGCAATTGGATCTTTTGGATTTATTGTGTTTATGGTTGGGTATTGATCGCTGTTAATTTGGTATATTTTTCCTTTTGATGATAATAATGTATCACGGTCTATCAATTTTCCAGCTGAAAGGTCGACGATAAGATTAAAATGTTTAAGAAAATCTGACCCGATGATGGGTTTCTGGACATCTGCTACAGTGAATTGGTAGATAAATAATTTTCCAAGACCGAAATCGAGGTGTAGATGGCGGTCACCATAAGTCTTGATTTTGGTATTGTTTGCAGCGTAAAGAGTTTTGTTTGATATTCCTTTAATCTTGTCAGAATAACGAGGTGGTATAATTGACACGTCAGCCCCGGTGTCAACTAAGAAAGAGCATTGTGAAGTGATGTCTGTGACGAATAACCGACTATGGTTAGGATGGCAGGAGCAAGACGCCACAACTTGCTCCGCTATTAGTTTTCCGTTTGATTAAAACTGCAGGGATTTTGACACTTACGGGCTCTCGTCCCAAATGTCTGATGGTACCAACATCGGTTGTTATTGTTAGATTGTCGGTTTGGTAAATAAAACTCGCGGTATGGTGAATCGTTTCTCCTTTGTGGAGTCTGTGTCCGACTATGAAATGGTCTTGGGGAAGGGGTTCTCCTATTGTTTTTCCATAGTATTTGTTTTAATTCTGCGATTTCTTTCTTTAATTCTAATATTTCTGTGCTTTCGTGTTTTTGAGGTTTTGAAGAGCAAGCCATTACGTTGCTGGTGACGTCGATAATTTTATCAGCTATGTCGGCCATTTTCAATAAATCATCAGTTGAAGCTTGAAGAATAACTCTGGTGGATGTTGGTAGTCTCTGTAGCCAAATTTCTTTAAGAATCTCAACATTGGTGTCTGATTTAACTAATAACTTCATTTCGCGAAGAAGTTGAGATGGTCTACGGTCACCGAGTTCAATTTCTGATAATAATTTCCTTACCTTTTGTTCGTCTGTATGTGAACAACGTTTGATTAGAGCGTCTTTTAATGTGTCGTATGTTGGTTGGTCATTTGTTTTTAATAGATCTGCTACTTCCCTCATAGTTTCGTTGTCGAGTTTGGTTATAAGATAGTTTAGTTTGGTTTTGTTATTGCTTACGTTAGCTAGTTGGAATTGTGCTTCTATTTGTAAGAACCATAGTTCTGGATCGGACTTCCAAAAATTTGGTAGATTTATGCTGATTTTCGAAACTCCTTGTATTTCTTGTTCTTGTGTATTCATTTTTCAGCTCGGGGTGACCAATTTGGGAACTATTTTGTATGTTTACGCAATGAAATAGTGATTAAAATAATTATAGATATTTTATTTTGTTTTGACAGCTAAAAACCTAATCAACAAAGTCTTGACAACCAATGACCGGTCGATGACAATTACATCTTTTATTGTGTTGGGCAAAGCTCCCACACATATAAGTAGCAAGTTAACTAAACTAACTTATTGGTAAAGTATTAAGCAGAGACATACTTAAGTACTCTTATTAATTTAAAAAATATATATTTGACGGTAGCTATAAAATTCCAAGGCGTAAGGTAGTATAGAAAGATCTGGCCAAGTGGCTGCGAGCAATCGTTGGATTTGTACTAAATGAATCAAGTTTTGAACTGTTGAGATATGAGTTATTATTCAAATCAAATCAATTATTTCCTTTGGTTGTCACAACAACACTTGGATATTGTCAATACATTTTTTCCCCATAGTTTATTATCATGTAGATTATAAAATAACCAGCAGCTACTATGGGTGGACTCATCATATCAGCTATACCATCATCTTCGACTAAAACACTGCTGCCATAAACAAGTTTTTGCTTAAAACTAGGTAGTTAAAATTAATTTGTGGCTGTAAAAAGGCCGTGTCAGCTTATAGACTAAAATAAATTACACATGTTAGGTTAATAAATTAATTCGTAGATCTAAAGAGGCTGTGTCAGCTTACAATCTAAATAAACATAAAAATTGTATTAAACTACAATATTTATGTCAATAAAGTAAATTCGTGGCTGTAAGGGGGCCGTGTCAGCTTACGATCGAAATAATAATAATTATTATTATATTATTAGCTGTAAACCTACATATAAGTTTTAAAACTTACCTGAAAGAGATCACTAGGCGTTGGATCTTTGATATTTTCCTCAGCACATTGCCTAAGTTGTGAGCTGAGTTTATTTTTACAGGCGAACTTGTTGATTTTTCCCGGGTATTTGAATTGCCACGGCGACCCCTTGTTGGTGACAAAGCCGAAGCTACAGAGACGGGGGCTGGAGTAAAACATCCAGAATTCCGATAAGTCGGAATCTGAACCGTCGTACTTCAGAAGCAACCTGCCGCCTTTGTTCTCGCTTATCTAAAAATAAGCATCAATGTTTAGTCACCCACCAGAAAACCTGGTACTTGCCTGTATTTATTGTAACGGACTAAGGGCCGGTTATTGAATCGTTCCTTAGTGGTTGGTATTTTGATAAAGAATAAAAAACATCAATTTTTTTTAAAACAATGTTATCACTATCATTACTACAGCCCCTAAAAAAGAAAAATATTGTCACGACTGTATGCCTCCTATTAACTATGAAATTGTGTATCATTGTTATCCGTTAATATAACATATACCTAACACCATTTTTTAACTCCTAAAGAGATTGATTGTATGCCTATCTGTATGCCATCTATACAAAAAAGTTTCAAAATTGTCTCAGGAACTTAAATACGAAGTCATCCAGTTGCTTTTTCCGGACTGAAATTACACACCATTGCCTTTTCGTTACTATAGAACACACACATCACATCATAGAACACACGTTTCCTAGACCTCCACTGTTGAAGATGGGCTTTCCAAAAATTTCTGAAGAATTTGGCCTACACTCGCACGCTCGCGCTGACCAGACGGATTGTCGGATGTCTGATGTCAATTTTCAATGACCAAAATGAAAACCGGGACCGACGCGGACGTTTAACGTGCTCTCTAAAGCACGGGAACAGCGGTGTTGTAAATCTATGACAAATGTACGTAAAAAAAGAATTTCTTGTATTAAAAAAAAAATATCCAACAACCACCTCAGATCATTAAAAATATATAGAGGAGCAGAATGGTGGATGGTGAGCGCCTTGTTTCGCAATAAAAAAGGAGGCTTAAGTTGCAAGCTCGAGACCGCTTTTTTCTCCACTTTTTGTCACGATGGACCCGGCACCCGTACGGTGAATCCATGGAATGCTAAGAAATTTGTCTTCTTCTTTATTATTATCGCACATATTTTTTTTAAGCTTCTGTCTAAACTACTAGATCGAAACATGCTGGAATTTGTATAGTAGTTAAATTACTTACCGTAGCAATCCAATACTTGTAAGGATCAACAGTGTTTTGCACTTCGACCTTCATGCCTTGTTTGATCCTGTCGATGGGGAACTGTCCCTTGTTGTTAAGCGCCTCAATAGACACTGATACTCCATTCAGAAGTGTTTCCTTCATAATGTCAATGATGGATTCTCCGTGCGCCTCGTTGATGTGGTCGGGCGGCTCAATCAGCTCTTCATACTTTCCGCACCAACCTGCATGAGCATGATTTTTTAGTTTCGAAAATTTTAGGCTCCTCTGCTAAAGTGAAACGAATCAGACTAGCACCTTCCTTAAACATATTTAGGCATCCACTATCTTCGTCTTTCTTAAAAAGCAGAATGCATCTCATTTCTTAACTAGACATTGATTTTATTTATTAATAAAATATTTAGTAAAAAGTAAAGTATCATCACGATCGTGTCCCTTCCGGGGTGGTCAGAAACCACGCTTATAAAGAAGCGGATTCACATTTAGCCAACTTTACTATAGGCCAATCATGACAAGTGGCAAGCTCGTCCATGTCTCCAGCGTACCAAACTCGAGATATATCACAAGAAAATTTAATAATAATTAAATTTATTAATTTAAATTTCATTGATTCATTACAGCCCCTAGATCAGTATCCTAGACCTCCACTGCTGAAGATGGGCCTGCCAGAAATGGTGAATTTGGCCTACACTCGCCACGCTGCCTGGCCAGACGGCTTGGCAAGGATACATTTTTTTATGACAATTTATTAACGATTCCACAAGTTGGCATTAGTGGAACCGGGACCGACGGCTTAACGGGGCACGGGTGTTGTTGGCAACGGTGGTGTTGTAAGTCTATGACTGCAGTACATAAGAAAAGTGTATTTCTCATTGGTACATGCCGGGTGGGTTTGAACCGACCTTTGTAGTAGTAGGTATGCGTTCTTACAACCGAGCCACCACCGCGCCATTAATAAATATTATTGTGTCTCGGTCAGGAATCGAACCCGGTACCTCTGAGTCTAAATCCACGGACTTAACTTAGGCGCGGTGGTGGCTCGGTTGTAAGAACGCGTACCTTTAATCCTACAAAGGTCGGTTCAAACCCACCCGGCATGTACCAATGAGAAATACACTTTTCTTACGTACATTTGTCATAGATTTACAACACCACCGTTCCCGTGCCTCGGAGAGCACGTTAAGCCGTCGGTCCCGGTTCCACTCATACCAACTTGTGGCATCGTTAATAAATTGTCATAAAAAAAATTGACATCATATCCTCGCCAAGCCGTCTGGCCAGCGTGGCGAGTGTAGGCCAAATTCTCCAGTTCTGGAAGGCCCATCTCCAGCAGTGGAGGTCTAGGACGCTGTGTTCTAGGGGCTGTAATGAATGAATGATGAAAAAATGAACTTAGTTGAGGGTGTAGAATACTTTATTAGTATATATTTAGTATTACGCTTGCCTATTTACTTTATTTTATCTTAGATACCTATTAATGGGGTGTATCAGGCAAAGCTTTTTTATAGATGTCGCTAGCGGCACTGGTACCTTGTTTACACGTATGTCGGATCATTTTTTAAATGTTTTTGTAGTTTTAATTTTAAAAACAGAAATACGAATTTTAACTTAACGTTACCTACCTTAAAAGACGAATTAAGAAAGCGAACACCGTCTTTCAAAAGAAAAAAGGTTTAATTAATAGAACGACAATTTTGAGATCATATCTTTGATTTCGCTTGGAAATCTATATTTTTACACTTAAAAGCTGCTGACTTCGGTAATATATCCAGAAAATAATAAATTTCGTAATAAAAATACAAGTTTTCTATGCAACTGACAGTTCTATTAGGTACCATCTATCATGCGCCATCTATCGAGATAAAAAGTTAGGGATACACCCCATTGTGCAAGTAGAGATTTATTTGATTTACTTAGTCAAGGATGTAGAATACCTTTAAGGTATTAAGCTCGCCCATGTTTTTTATTTTATCTTAGATATTAATTGTGCAAGTAGATATTTTTTTACTTTTCTTAGTCAAGGGTGTCCGGTGGCAGATATCGAATTAATAATTAAATTAGTCAAGATTTTTTTCATTTTTTTTTTTAGCCTATTGCATCTTGCAATAAGTTGTGCCCTACAATGAAGCTACTGGTTTTGGATCAATTAATTTAGGACCTACTCTGTCAATTATGACGCTTAGGTTAGACAACCAAGCATGTGGAACTTAACTATTGTTTTTTTTAAATATAATAAATAGTGCTTTGCGTTCACCACTTCAGTTATCAGAGCGAAGTACCTACATTTTATTTCATAAAACATGACCAGTCTTATGGGATATTTTGTGAGAAATATCACCAATTCGCCATTATTTACCAGTCGTATCTCTTTAGATATTCAGAAAACACCTTTTTTAGTACCTAGTGGTTTGTTTTCTGTATACCACGACATAAAACTGAGCCCACCAGCTAGCGAGTTTTAAAAAATTGCTATGAAATTATTGGTCAATATTAATGGTAAATAGACCTATGAGTTAACAAACCTAACGGGTTGACTTTAGTGGTAGCGATGTTGATCCAGGCCTCGTCGTCGGCTCCGATGAACTTTGTTCTGAGAAAGTGTCCGCAGGCCATCGTGATCTCCGCGATCCAGTACACGTCGGGACTGCTCTTATGGCATACCTCCAGTAACATGCCCTGCTTGATGCCATTGTTCAAGCTTAACTCCACCTGTTAACAACAGCAAAGTCTATACACTGGCTGAAGCAGCAGTTCGCTTCTACTTCGAAACAAAAGGGGATAGACTCCAAACCTCTTTTAATTTAGTCTTAAATAATCCAGTTATGTATGTTTATTTTGTGAAATTTCCCGTTCTCAATAAAAAAATATTGTTAAAGATATTACCAAAAAAACATATTATTGCATGTAACTTGAAAACAATATTAACAAAATATAAAATAAAATTTTGTATATTGTCAAAATAAAATTTTTGTGAAATTTCCCGTTCTCAATTAAAAAATATTGTGGATGGTGAGCGTATTATCGCGCAATAAAATAAAAAAGGGAGACTTCCTGTTCTTAAACCAGCCTATTGTCGGTCGCAAGACCGAGACACCATTCTTCTCATCACTTACCCACACACGATGGACCCGGCACCCGCATGGTGAATCCATGGAATGCTTAGAAATTTGTCTTCAAAGATATTACCAAACAAGCATATTATTGCATCTAAGTTATTTACTTAAAAACATTATTTACAAAATATAAAATAATATTAATATTAATACACTAACATAGTATATTAGTTATATTTTTTGTGTACATAACATTGTAAAGGCTGTAAATTTTCCCACAAATAAATGAATAAATAAATAATTTGAGATATTAAATTGCAGTAGTTTAGTAAACAATAATAATTTATTATTTCTTAATAATATTAATATTAAACTGCCTCTGTAGTGTAGCAGTTAAGTCGGTCGATTTAGAATCGGAGGTACAGGGTTCTATTCCTGGTTGGGACACAATAATATTTATTAATTTAAATAATTAAAATTAATATTTAATTTATTTGTGTTATATCCCGAGTTTGGTACGCTACACATCGATAAGCTTGGCACTTGTCATAATTGGCCTATACTAAAGTTGTCTAAATGAGAATCTGTATTTATAGGCGTGGTTTCTGACCACCCCGGAAGGAAAATGGTTGTCATGATACTTTACTATTAATCTTTATTATTATTATTTTTTAAAGTGTGTTTTAATTTTTAAACTATAATCCAATTCAAATGCTATTAGGATGCTATTAGTATAGTGCAGACTTTACCCCTTAGAAAGACATGTGAGTAGGTGGAGTCAGTACCAACAGCATTGCTTTTAAGATTACATATTTGTTTAATTTAATGATTTGTATGTATATATATATATATATATATAAATATAGTATGTAACCAATATATGTATGTATGTGTTATCTATGTATTGTATGTATTTATATTATAGATTTAATATCGTTCTTTTTTTTAGTTATAAGTTTTTACCTCAATAAATCTCTTTATTTCAAATATTAGCGGTCATGCACCTTACAATCCCTGCTCACATCTCCCAAAGGTTAGCTGTTAGAAAATGTTTTTAGACATTAAGCTCGCCTATGTACTGTAAAATGTATTATTTTCTATGCAATAAAGAATTTATCTATCTATCTATTTGTTTATTACTTGCTCTTCAAATCTTTTTTTTTATTACAATATACAATTATTATTATTACTATAACCAGGATACATGCTTCTTGCACTGTTCCACATCGCTGCCAATGTGGAGACAACTAATAAAATTGATATTGGTACTACCGCCTCTCCTGTAGCAAGAGCACAGGTTGTATCCCAAGGCACGTCAGCCTCAATGACGGGCCTTTGTGTCTGTGGGTTCACCAGCCATATTAGAACCCAGTGGCATGGCCCCCTATGATGGCAAGCTTGCAATGTCGCTGGTTCCATGGAGGATAGGTTTGCATTTAGTGTGGGATGCCACCTGTGTGGACACCCTGCTGGCTGACCCCAGAGGGCTGGGCAATATTTGGGCCAAAGGTTCTGCCACGTTGAAAGTAATGCCAGTATCATTGGCACTTTGCCCATTGGTAGAGATTTAGAGCATATTTTTAATTTTATTTTGTTTTTCCTTTATTTTATTGTTGTTTTAGTTTTTAGCAGTATTTAGTTATGGACTAAAAAGTATAAATAATTAAAACTTCTTAAAAGTAAATATTAAAATAAATATAAACTAAACCTAATCAAAAATAAACTATAGGTAAAAAATGTCCGAGACGACCCTTCAGGGATAGTCCCAAGAAGACTGGCAACATTTCCCCTCTGTATAGCTAAGCTAATACGTTGGTAGAAATAATTGCAAGCTTTCCAGTCTTCAGACTTTTCCGTTAGCTGTTTGGAATTTTTTAATAGTTTTTTTTATTAATAGTACTTATTTTAAAAGTTTAGTTTTTAGTTTACTTTATAAGTTAAGTAATTATAATTTAAATAATAAAAACAAATTAAAACTAAAGATATATTACAAAATTAAATATTTAATACTTTTTTCGCAATTTTAATTCAAGAACATAGTTGCAACAGTCCTAATAGCATTGTAAATGGATTTTAATCTCAAACAGAAGGTCGCTAAACAGCCTAGGGTGACACCAATTAATAAGATTTTTAACTTAAAACAAATATATTAAAACTTTATCCATTAAAAATTGACTTGTTTCTATTATCAATTCCGTAAAATTAATATTTTCCTAACAAATAAGTAAAGATAATTTTATAAAATCTACCTAACATATTATTCGTAAAAGCTAGCCTGATATACACAATTTAATACATTAAATTAATAGTACAGGAGTAATAAATGTCATGTGTGCTTTATCTACTTTAACTAGGTTTAAAATATGTTTATTCATCAATAAATCTAAAAATAAAATTATCCATATTGACCATGCCTTTCGAAGAAAATAAAGTTACGAAAGCACTGAATTATTAAAAACTCGGTCAAGGTTGGCACATTTTGTTATAATTAAGTTCCTTCACCACTCTAGATTACATTATGAACTTTTTGAAGATTATTTAATTATTTTAAATCATGCACAGTAATAGTTAAGTTACTTACATGGGAAAATAGTTCTTCAGGTATCGCCACACTATTAGTGCTCTCCAAAAAGTCCGCCCAAGTAAAATTAGCCATAATTTGATGAATAAATCAATAACACATAATTAATATTAAAATAATAAACCCGAATTTAAAAATCCTAATAGATGAACTTAAGAATGAAGATACGAACGAATCTGTCCGCTCAAGTCCGCTGGCGCTAGACGTCGCTTATTGTTTTAAATTATTTCAAAGAGCAGTCTCTCTCTTTTTATCTGATACAAATATGTAATTCTGTCCCTTTTGCACAGATTAGTACGCGTTTAGCTAATGGATTTCTTATGTTATGGTAAATATTTCCATTGATTTATTTTGTAATATAAGATTTTTATTATATCCGTTAACAAAATTATAATATATTTATATATTTTTTATTTAAATTGTATTTGTAAATTTCGTTATAAAAACCCAAAAATTTAAAGTTTATCACCAAATATAAAACATAAAAGTTGAAGAATCAAAACGTGATTTTGACAAACAAATATTTTCAGTCATTCGCATTTCGCGAGAAAACGTCACAACATGTCTATATAATCTGTGGTCACAACGAGTTTACGACTGGAAATAGGATTTATTTTGTTATCTGTTTCAACAAATATACTCCGTGGATAGATGTTATTTAAATACTGCCTGTGCATAATCAAAACAAGAACAAAATTATAATATTATATTTTCCACTAATGCCATGTGATAATTGAATTATGTGAAAGTTTAGTCAGTGTTTGCACAAAGGACTTAATTACGACATAGAATATGGATATGTCTGAGAGTGAATTAACGTTTTCATTATCGAACAGCACCGCCGGGAACGATACCGATGAAGGTTGCATGCTGGTACATCCGTCGCAGAATGTTATAATCACTGGAGCCTACAATGGTATTCCGCAGACACTTATATTAAACATCATAAGTTGGTCGTGTTTACTGATTTTATTTACTGTTTTGAGACGTACAGCATGGAATTATGGACGCATGGCACTGGTGCAGCGTTCCAAAAACAGGTGGACCAATTTGTTTTATCGCGGAGGAGATGGCGATGCTCTAGTTGATAATCGAAGGATATTTGATGAAAATGCAAGTATTGACGACGGATTCTTTACATGGCTACCGGCCGTGTTCAGGATCAACCGGGAGCAGGTTCTAGCTAAGTGCGGGCCGGATGCCGTCCACTACCTCTCCTTCCAGAGACACCTCATCACCCTCATGTTCATCATCACTATGGTGTCAATATGTATCATACTTCCTATCAACTTCCAAGGAACTAACCTGCAGGTAGACACAAGTACCTTCAGTCGGACTACTTTGTCTAATCTAAATGGACAATCAAATTGGTTGTGGGTGCATACTTTATTCAGTATTGCATTTTTACCATTATCAGTAATGATAATGAGACGCTGCACAGGAAGAAAACCTGCCCCGACATCACTGACGGGGACAGTCATGGTATCTAACATATCTAAAGGAGATCGGAGCGAGGCAACCATCCGGGCTTACTTCACACAAACCTTCCCTCACATACAAATTGTGGACCTGCGCTTGGCATACAATATCAACAAGATCTCTGAAGTCATAGAGAAGAAGGAAATGGTGACACAAGCGAGGCAGTACTCGGATAACTATTACAAGAAGACAGGAAAAAGAATTATGGTTAAACCTAAACTGTGCGGACCCGAGTTTGATGCCCTGGAGTACTACATCAATGAGGAGAAAACGCTTAAGGATGAGGCAAAGCGCTGCAAGGCCATGGTACTTAATGATCCACTAGGTATAGCATTTATAACATTGCCATCATATCAGTTAGCTGAACATGTCATAACTCACTTCAACCTGCACCGAGGCTGGGTTTTGACACATGCAACAAATCCCTCTGACATCATTTGGGAGAATCTTAATGTACAAACAAGTATATGGTATGTAAAAGCTATAGTAGTTAATGTAATTCTATTTTTAGTATTATTTTTTCTGACTACACCTGCTATTGTTGTCAATTTATTCAACACATTAGTGGCAAAGCCTGAAACATTAAGTAGAATAAGTGCTGTGATATTTGAATTCCTTCCAACACTATTGTTGTGGACCATGGCAGCCATCATGCCAGCTATTGTTGCCTTTTCTGATAAATTCCTTTCACATTGGTTTAAGTCCCAACAGAACTATTCTATAATGACGAAAACAGTGTCTTATTTACTTCTCATGACTTTGATACTTCCATCATTGGGGCTGGCGAGTGCCGAGGCTTTTGTAGCTTGGACTTTACACCATGAGAACCAGACTATGCGCTGGGATTGTGTATTTTTGCCTGATAAAGGAGCATTCTTTGTAAACTATGTCATCACTTCCAGCTTTATTGGAACTGCTTTAGAATTGATTCGTTTCCCAGAACTGTTTCTTTATGTTTGGTACATGTTACAATCAAAATCTAAAGCAGAGAAAAGCTATGTGAAAAAGGCTATTCTGTATGAGTTTCCTTTTGGAGTGCACTACGCCTGGAGTGTAGCAATTTTCTCTATAACAATGGTCTACAGTCTTGCTTGTCCATTGATTTCTCCCTTTGGATTGATTTACTTGATGTTTAAACACACTGGTGATAAGCATAATTTATACTTTGCTTATGGGCCGAGTGACATGAGTGGTGTGGGCGGAGGTAGGATCCATGCTGCAGCTGTTCGTATGGTCCGGATGTCAGTATTGTTACTTTTAGTAAATATGGCAGCATGGGCGGGTCTTCGGGCTGGATTTGAAGCACGGACGATAATTCTTATTATGGCATCTGTAGTCGCTTTTGGTACATTTTTGTTGCTAAGTCCTTTTCCTAGTTGTACTCCACCGGCTCCTCTCCAGGACGAAAGGACCATGAGGTTCCCAGAGTATGTGGCTCCTGTATTATCAAAGCCCATAGAGTCCTCTCCATTAAGCACGGAACCTTCTACCCCGGACTACGGCGCCTCGTCACCGACCATGTCGCAAGGATATAACGCCAATCCCATTAATATATAACTTTGTAACATCCTTCTGTGTTTTGTTTCGTAAAATCTAATAAATCACGAATAATAAGATATTCTTTAGTTCTATTACTTTAGAACGTAATCGTACCTAGCATCAGAAGTCTTTTACTATTATAGAAATACTCGTATTTGAACAACAGTTTATGTTAGATGGGTTTTCTGTCTAATTTATATATTTATTGTGTTATAATCTATGCACACCTGCCGCCTGCAAACTAAAGCTAGGAAGAGATAAGCTGGGATAGTTTTGACCAATAACACATAAACTTTATCAATCACAACCTTAGCCAGACAGGACGCAACACATGGCTACCATGAAGCCTATGTGAATTTTATGTGTAAACTATCCTATGTGTAAACAAGACATTAAGGAAAATTTGTACCGTTTTGTCGTAGAATTATTATGTCACGTCATCACCGTCCGCTTTGTTATCTATTAACTTTATTAACACTTTGCAATTTGCATAGGCGTCATTATTAATTTATTATTTAAATAATAATCAACACAGATATACATTATCACTACTCTTTTGTAGATAAATGTGTATTTATCTATTTTTTACGATTCTTTAATTTATTAGGGAATAAAATGAAAGCTAATAAAGATGATTAGTCAATGTCTTAAAAAAGTAT
The DNA here is from genome assembly GCA_910589645.1 of Tinea semifulvella. Lineage (NCBI taxonomy): Eukaryota > Metazoa > Arthropoda > Insecta > Lepidoptera > Tineidae > Tinea > Tinea semifulvella. The sequence continues at coordinate 12,292,181 of OU342597.1, forward strand.
AACCTTGATAATGCGTCGTTTTGTTCATTGATGACCTAGGTAGGTATCTAAGTCTGGTAGGATTATCTAGGCTTGACAGGGAGCTTGCCATAACAAAGTAGATAGTAGGTTTTGTACCAAATAGTTGTCAAATCGCTTAAGCTGAGATGAACGAAGCTATCAATGATGCTCATCTAGCGTTAAAACTGCTAACAGTGCTTATAAATCTCACCGTCTATGTTTTGAGCGGTTTTGAGAGCGTGTGTATGGTCTGAGCATACTTATTCGCATTTTGGACGGCAGCATTAGTTTGTGCTCTTTAGTATGCCACAAGATAACGCTTCAAGTGCCAGGACACGCAAGGCTCGCTATGCGTGGTCTCACTAAACCAATCCCAAAGGACTTGCCTTATTAAGTATAAATACGTAGGTTAATCGTAGAACTCCTTAAAACAATAAATCCTAAACATATCATGCGAATTCATGCGCAATAAAAAGTATCGCTTGCTGCGGCAAGTCATGCAGGGAATGATACAAGGGTTCGGAAGACCCGCGCGTCACGACTCAAGAAAAACAGCAATTTGTTTTGGATGTCCCGGACAGTGCCAACAAGATCTAAATCGCCAGTGATAAATCCTGTCTTTCTCTAAACTGTGATGTTCGTAGATAACGGCATTTAGCTTGCGAAAGTGGGATATAATATAAAGGGGATGGAACTTTACGAAGAAAAAAACTTAGGTTGGCCATTTTAATTAATGACGGCTGCAGAAAGAAATAGTTTTAAAATTACATCACAACACAAGATGGGAAAATTCTACTTATTTATGACTTTTTGACCTTATGGTTTTTGGAGGGCGTATGTTGTGCGATAGTGCACAGTTATAGCAATTAAAACAATATGATTCTATACATATCACAAAAAAGCCAATTACTACTCACTCTATAGTACTTTTGACAGCCACTGTTTTTTTTTTTTTATACTAGCACGACATGTGACCTTGGGCCCAACTGGTGGTAAGTGGCGCGCAAGGTCCATGAATGTTAGCAACTGAAGAATGTATAACTGCCATCAGTCCCTAACATTATGCCGGCTTGTATTTGAATTCGAGAAATTTAATATTATTTAAAGTGATTCTACCCCTGTTAGTGAAAGACTAAGCAGCAAAGCGGTCCAATAAGTAAGCTGCTAGCTGAAGATTAGCAGCTTCCAGTCACGTTAATGATTTATTTGACAGAGATATCTGCAAGAAAAACTCAATGCGTAATAATATACCTTGTGGAGACGACCCATATAGTCTTGGTCAGGTGTAGTATACACTGCTTTCCTAACATTCCAACTCCAAAATATAACCGAGTCGTAGCCCCATGATTGGGTATATTTAGTACTTAGCGTTTCCTTAATAAATTAAATTACTACTTATATATCATGATGAGGGTTGGGTATAATACTCGTATGTTCGTGCTGTTATTACATTTCAACTTCTAGGCATACCTGAGTTGGGGGCGTGGTTATAATCGGGTATATTTTGGATTTAGCATGCCCTTATAGGTACTAAATATACATTATACACTGTCAAGGATGCCCGCCCGCAGCCATTTTGTAGAAAATCCTTTAATTTGTAATCGGAGTATATTTAGGAGTGCTCTATTTCAACATAGTTCCTCCTAGATGTACCCAAGTGGATCGGAATGTTGTGTCCTGTAGAAGGTACATTTAAGTGTGCTCTTCTCTCGTTCCATCTGTTAACTATACCCTAAGTTACCAGGCTCGTGACTTACCGCCATCTCCACAAAATGTATTATATAAATACGCTGAACTTTCAACTAACAAAAAGTTAATTAACTTAAGTTATCGATTTTCAGCAAAGCCCATTTCATCAGTGGAAGTTTAGGCTATGTGATGATAATGTAAAAAATAATATAATGATAGTACATTACTGCCGCGGCGCCTGATGACTGCGCTGCAATTATGATCGCGCTGTGATGGCGATGGAGAGAATCACCATAGTGTGGCCAGCAGTGCAGTCATCAAGGACCAAGGCTTGTGTAGTGCTTTACTCAAACAATGCAAGTAATTTAAACGAACCGAATCTTGTGTTAATGATTTATAAATAAATCTATCAAACAGCAACAATTTTTTATTATAATGGATTTTTGAAACGCACGGAACGGTCGAATGCTCATAAAAGGTTGTCAAAATTACAAACATTTTTGAGTAAAATACTATTAATACTCGTATTTAGAAATAATTAATTAACATAATAATTTATTGTGATTCCTTCGGCTGTCATGTTTGTTATATTCGTATTTATGTTTGTATATTTTTGTTGCGGTTTTAGTTTTTTAAATTATTCTATTAAGGTTGAAAGTGCAAAACCTAGAGGTCACTCATTAGACATATATCATAAAGCGAAATTTAAAGCTGACTTTCCAACAAAGGTATGCAAGGAAACTGCACGAGGAAAATATCCACTAATGAATAAAGTATAGTTACAGGCAGATTAAAAAAGCACTAGCCGGAAATTGCACAGAAACAAACATTATTGGTTCCTGACGCTCCGCCCCCTTATAAAGTACAGTCGCGGACACATGTTTTTATCCTTATTATAAACTTTTGTTATTTATTATTGTTAATCGTCTTGGTTATTAATTTTCGTTTTGACGCCCACTTGTTTTTGTTTAAAACATGATTTTAGATAGAAATTAAAGAATATTTATTTCATATTCAATGAAAATTGAGCTGAGATGGTAAATTTATTAATTAATGAAACAGACTGCAGGCGGTATTATTTTATTTAAATATAAATCACTTATATTAGATTTTTAAAATAAAAAAGACCACCGCGTTTGTCTCCTCCGGTGACAAGAGAGCTGGCTCTTCCTTCGTCCAAAGCATCAGTATTGCAAATCAGCGGGAAAATGCAGCAGCATTCTTGCCACCATTTCACGCGCACAGGACTTATATCCGCATCCGTAGTAGTAATATTAATTTTATATTGTAAATATTTTTTCAAATTAGCTTCACCCACGGTTCTTTTTATCTGCCGGTACCTGTACCACTAACGTGATAATGTAAAAAAATTATAAAAAGGCAGTCTGCTGGCAACTGACCTGTATTATTTGAACGTAATTTAACATGTAACAATTTGAGCGTTCGTATAGTATAGAACGTTCTCAAATCAAATAACCCAATAAACGCGGGCTTAACAGTTTAATGTATTAAATGTCTAAAATCTGTGAAGCTTGTCTAGCAACGCTTAACCTGTGCCGGTTGAGAAAAACGTTTATACAAGATTTGCCGTTGAAAATTACATTATACTAGTACAATAAACTACCTGAGATTATAACTAGATTACAACCAAGTGAATTAAAACTCTTTTTCCAAAATATTCATTTTTATAACCTGCCAGAAGTTATTGTTTATGCCTTTCATTATTTTTATTGATTCATTTAAATAGTTGTACCTATAGTTTTCCGCTATATTGTGTTCCTTATGCTCCTTTGTCTACAATATGCAGTGCATGTTATTAGTTATTGCATAGTATTAATAGCATTATTGTTATTATTTAAAAAAATGTTAACTGACATAACAAAATGTAACGATTGTTATGCAAATATACGTAAAGTGTATCATGTTAGTCCAGTAGCCCTAGCACAATCAAACTAGGTGCCGTTATAGAATCGAGGAGAAATACATATGAGCTAGGTATTAAACTACCAAGCCAACTAGACGCTCGGTTGAAATGCGGCCACTACGCCCGCACAACGCCTCCTGTACCGCGTTTGTACGGTTTCTTAGCATTGAGAATTCGTGCTATGAAAGAAGTCTACGGAACTAATATTATTTTCTGTACTTATTTTGCTATTGAGCCTAATTTATATTCTGACTCTAACAATAAGAAATACACTTTTGTTGTTTGTGCCTCGGAGATCACGTTAAGCTGCGGTCCCGGTTCCACCAATACCAACTTATGGAATTGTTAATAAATTGACATCAAACCCTCGCAACCCAAAATTATCCAGAAAATTCTGAAAGGCACATTTTCAACAGTGGAGGTTTGGGACTCGTGTTTTAGGGGCTGTGATGTTGATAACGATGACATTGTGATGTCATAGATTTTCTTGTATTACCTGATAGTATTTATATTATCCAGCAAATTATTTTTCAGTATTATTAATTTGCTATCTTATGCTACATAAAACATTGACGTCACATTTGCAGGCGTCTAGTTGGCTTGGTCGTTTAGTAAGTAGGTAAGCACGCTTCATAGATTCCAGCCTTTGGGTTAATACAATTAAACGTGCGTGATTGGTTTGTTAGCAAACCTTGAAGCCTGATCTCTAACTATAGGTATACGGGTTTAGCACAGAATTGATAGATAAAATATTGTTTACACATAAACACATTGGATAAGCATCCGTTCCATGATGTGTATCATAGATTTAGATACTAATTCTGTGTGGACTGTCTAAGGTTCGGTATTTCAATCGTTCGTAAACTTACGGCTGCCTTAGCTCCAGTTTCTTATAGGATGAATAAAATATCTAACTTTTTGATTATAAGGCACATGATACACACACAATACACCAGCAAGAGAGCATTGCATTTAAGAGAGGCTTAAATATTAAGAAAGGAGTGACCTATACTTGAGCAGTTTATTTTGACTTTTGAGATAGTGAGAAGAGAGTATAACCTCAAAATATTATTAACTTAACAACTTATACTACCTTTAATAATACTTTTATATTAACCTTGTACAATCATGAAATTAAAAGTAGACTAACGCTGGGTTACACCAAAATCAAATCAAGGCGTTCGACGCCATTTTTTACTTTAAGCTAAAATTACAGAAACTTCGGTTTGGTGCAACTTAGCCTAATCGCACATGAACTCTCCTAATAAGGTTATTCCTATAAATAAATGTTTATTCATAATTCTTATGATATTCTCATATTCATAGCATGTCTGTGTGTAAAATATCTAGCCTTACAGGAATACCTTTACGGAGGGTTCACGGTCCAAGACGTCTATAGGCAAGGAATAAAGCCAATTAAAGCAATTTAGTGCCTTCCAGTTTATCCAGACATATGCTAATTTATAAATTCTAAAAATCGTTTCCCGGCAAAAATGTGTGTTTACATTTAAAAAAAAACTATATTTCACCGACCCAAATGTTATTAAGGAAAGATTCAGTTACCGAAAGTCCGTGGATTTAGACTCGGAGGTACCGATTCCTGGTTGGGACACAATTATATTTATTAATTTAGATAAATATATTTAATATTTAATTTGTGATATTTCTCGAGTTTGGTACGCTGGAGACATCGACGAGCTTGCCACTTGTCATGATTGGCCTATAGTAAAGTTGCCTAAATGTGAATACGCTTCTTTGTAAGCGTGGTTTCTGACCACACTAAAAGGGAAACAGTCTTGACAATGATACTTTTATAATATAGAAGTATATTATGTAGTGAATTTATCCTACTATTAATATTTCTTATTTACCCAGTCTGCCGGGGCGGGGAAGTATTCACCGTTTATGCCGATAAACCCAGTAAAGTGCATCCGCACGTTTCGGGATCACGTTCGAACTGCCATCATGCCCAGTCAAGCCGGCATAGTGTTAGGGACTGATGTCAGTTATGAGTGTCTGATTTCAGTTGCTAACATTCATGGATCTCACGCGCCGCTTACCACCAGATGGGCGTAAGGTCACATGTCATGCTAGTATTTAAAACTGGTTTGGCTTTTAAAAAAAGGTCATTAAGTATGCCGCGCCGATGTACTTTGTTCAAAAAAGCATTTTAAAAGCCTTAATCAAGGATTCTGTAAATGGGTATCTACATATTGGCTCGGACGCGCGGACCATAAATTAGTATAAGTAATATATTGTTATGTTATATTTTATTTTAAATGCTCGACGTGTCAGTAAATAAAGCATAGAATATACTCTTTAAGATCTATGAAATAATGGAATCCACTATTTTGGCAATATAACGGTTGCGGTTATAAAAACAGAAATCATGTTTTTTTGTTTTTTTTTTATCAATTATAATTATGTACTGTTTTTATTGTTGTGATTAAGTAAGATCAACTATATTTTGTTAATGTATTTTATCTACTTGTTTGTTAAAGAGCTTTGTATAATGTGATTCTATGACGAGCTCTCAAGTACAATATATTTTATATTTACAAATATCTGTCTTATCATTTGATTATCCATTTAGTTACCTAGCGATATGTTTTGATAAATTCACTCATATTATGTTAATTCGAAGAACTAACCTCATTTGTAGACCAGTTCCATTTTTTATACTCAGCACAATATGTTACAACGCGATGCGGAGCAACATACGTCAGCCACTGACGACTGATATCAGTCCCTCATTATGCCGGCCTATCAAGATGCTTTTAACACTTCGCTTGAAGGTCTCCAGGTTATAGGAATGGGGAAACACACTGACTGAGAGAGCATTCCACATCTTCAGCGCACGACAGATGTAAGGGTCTCTAAATATATGTACGAGTAGCGAGAGTGGCTACTATTTTACATTTTCAACTAATGCTTTCTGATGACTTGCAGGGCAAATCCTTCTATGTGATAAATATATATATATATACGTTTGATTAAGTGAAAATCCGAAAACTATATTTTTATAAAACTTAAAAATACCTAACAATGTATTTTTTTGTATCATCGCTAAAACTAATTCCAAAAAGACAAGGTCCTCGCATACATGTACCCACTCTGCGCTGATGACAGCTAGGAGAGATATCCACGGGTCAATTGGCTGCCCGCGTTCTTACCGTATGTGAAAGAAGTAAAAAAAATCCCAGCATTTAAAAAGTTATCCATCAATGCTGTGTGCACCACGTTCTCCAAATCACTCTTAGCAAAACACATAGTGCGCCCCAAAAGATATTTCTTTCCAAATGCCTGGCGTTAGTATATAAAGTGGACTGCAGCTGTGGAGTTTATACATTAGCCAAATACACGATAGCCGAGAAGGTCAAGGAACATATAGCAGTTGTAAAAAACTGCCAAATAAACAAGTCAGCAATAGCAGAACGCTATATAGTCTGTGAGCAGAACACCTTATCGGCACAAACCATTGGATGGAGCTGCATGACCCTCACATACTCTCCAATCGTTACTATTACCCTAAAAAAGTACGTGAAGCGATCGAAATAAAGAAACATAAAAAAACTGTCGAGAGGGGTTTATAAGCTATCTACACCGTTAAATCCAGTAATTAAATGTTTCGACGCCGGAAAAAATCGTCAGATGTCATCGAGTTGGTAGGTATGTTTGACTTGTCGCTTTAAGCGCTTTTTTAACTTTATTTCGCTTTGAAAGTGGTTCGACTTGACGTAGCTCTATGATTTTTATACAATTTAAGCAAAATTCGGTAAGCAAGCTTTGCTTTCAAGTAAATAACAAACATAGCAATTGTGTCGGGCTCGCGATTTCAAAAATCTTCTAAATTAATAAATGGGTAGATTTACATCTACCGCTCATTATGTACGAAGGCTACATAGTATGGCTCCAGTCGACCCGTGACCACGGACAATGCTACTTGGAATGTCTCTTAAGGTAAATCGCGTTAAGACGTTAAAATCCTAAAAACTATTATGATTGTGTGCGGTAGTCCTATGCTTAGAACTCGTGTCCCGCTTACCATAAGGTGGGCGCAAGGTGTACTAGTATATAAAAACCGATGTCTTTCATGCACAGTTTTAACGAATACTTTAAAATCAAGGATAAGTTTCAATGGAATTATACTTCACAAACCTTCATAATTCATTTATTTCTTACAAACAATAGGTTTTACATTTCTGTGATGTTATTCCTACAATGTAGTTAGTGTTGTACTTACTCTATGTTTTGCCGGAGAGCGTATAAGTATTAGGTAACAAGTACAACCGTCTATCAATACGGTACAATATAATAATAATAATTATATTAATATCATGTACATAATTTTTTAAATACTAACTTACATATACAATAATATTAATGTCAAATTTGGAAATTATAATTTTAAGAATTTGTTATAGCAAGCGATTTATCTTCTAGAAAGTCCCGCACTGAATAGTAGCACTTGTTAAATGGAACACAAATGATATGAGAAGACAATGCAATAATAATATGTTATTATTGTTTATTATTATCTAATGATAATGCGAGGTAACCCGGTTGAAGTCTCATCGCACTAGCGTGACATCATTTCCCGAACAAGGCTGTTCCGCATATTTTCTGTATTATTAGATACCTATAACCAAATAAAGAATTGCTCTGTAGCTTTAGCACAAACCAACCATTATCGAATCGAGAACATTAGGTATAGGATTTTAGACAGCGCTATGAGGTGCGAGCGACGGAACAGAACTATTATTTATTAGAAGTTTTTTTAATGGCGCCATAATATTTTATCGGCGAGTAGCAACACTAAATTGTCATCACTAGCGCTACGTGTTCTAGCGGTAGGTAGTGAAACTAAAATGATATTTTTTAGCGCCACATGTATAAGTGGTCGGTAGCAACACTATTTTTTCTGCACTACCGCAACAATATTGGTATTGAATAGCTATTTTTTTTTAATACACTTGCCACGAAGGAAGTAACTACCTGCCTAACAGGAATAGGAACTAACATTTAATCCAACTTATCGAACGAACGTTCTGCTCTGAGCAAATATGTATTTGCTGTTCTGCCGAGGCGCAGAGAACATAGGTTTCACTACAACGAGAACAAAAGTAATTATATTAACACCTCTTTCGCCACGTAGATATTTTAATTGTCAGTCAGCAAGTTGTTTTAACAAGCGCCATAATATTTTATCGGCGACTAGCAACACTATATTTTCACTAAGTCTTCTAGTGGTAGATAGCGAAACTAAAATTTCATCACAAGCGCTCCATCTGGTAGTGCTGAGTAGCGATACTAGAATGACATCACTAGCGCTACATGCATTAATGGTCGGTAGCAACACTATTTTTCCGCCAAAATAAATAAATAAATATTTCCAGACAGGTCACACAGCGCCATCTAGTTTCCGTGGTAAGCAACGAGGCTTGTGTTACGGAAACTATATGGTTGATAAACTACATTATACTTCTTTTTTGTAAACATATTATACATATAAACACCCAGACCGAGACAAATTATACAATGTACAACTTGCCCCCGGTGGGAATCGAACCCACGACCTCCCGAGTTCAAGGCAACGTTTGTTACCACGTTACCAATAGACCACGGAGGCGGTCGAATGTATTAGTGTAAATGTATTAGTTGTGAATGATGTTTTTTTTAAATGTAGTTATCAAGAAGGAAGTAATTACATACTTAACAGAAAGAAGACTAATATTTATTTGTACTTTAGAACACTTCACTGGGGAGCGAATATATTGCTCTAAGCTAATATTTCCTTTTCTGCCGCAACACAAAACGAACAAAAGTAATAAAATTAACACCTCTTTCGCCACATAGACATTTTATTTTTCCTCCAGCAGATTGTTTTACCAAACGCCATAAATATTTTATCGGCGAGTAGCAACACTAAATTGATATCACTAGCGCCACTTGTTCTAGTGGTAGGTAGCGAAACTAAATTTTTATCACTAGCGCCCTTATCTGGTAGTGCTGAGTAGCAAAATTAAAAGTACATCACTAGCGCCACAAACATTAGTGGTCGGTAGCAACACTACTTTTGCAGCGCTACCGCCATAGGTAATCAATAAATGTTTTTTAATATAATTGACACAAAGGTACCTTAGGTAATTACCTAACAGGAAGAGGAACTAATATTTATTTATAATTTAAAACACTTCGCTATTGAGCAAACATTTTGCTCTGAGCTAATATTTTATCTTGTAATGTTTGCCTCGCCTCCAGTACCACATCTCAGAGGCAGCTAATAAGTAATAAGGGACATTCATTTATTACAATTTGTATTTAGTTCATGACAATGCCTCTTTATAGCAGCTATTATCTTAACTGACATTGACATTTATATTCTTATAATTGTGTCTGTCTTAGTTTATAGTGTGACAATGCCTATCTACAGCAGCTATAATGTTAAGCGTTATTCTGTATTTATAATTTTGTTATTTTATTGTTTCTCTTTCCAAATATTGGTTATCATGTACTGCTCCAGATTCACCAATATGTACTATAAAATTATATCGTTTTATATCAATATTGTAAAAATTTACGTGTAAAAGTGCAGAATACATTTTTTTTTGTCCTATGCCTACTTGCAAAAATAAACGAATTGAATTGAGGCGTCGACGCGCCTACGAGATGATGATCAGAGGATCCAGGAGCAGCATATAGAAATATAGAAAATACGAGAGCGGACACGTCTTGTTATGGTCTTAATACCGATATTACAATGCTTCTATATTAGGAAATACTTGAAAAATATTTAAGGGAACTGCCTCCGTGGCCTACACACAATAATATTTATTATTATTTTTATTTTTTTTTGTTTGTGATATTACTCGAGTTAGGTACGCTGGAGACATCGATGAGCTTGGCACTTGTCATGACTGGCCTGTAGTAAAGTTGGCTAAATGTAAATCCGCTTCTTTACATGAATAACAGTATAAGCGTGGTTTCTGACCATCCCGGAAGGGAAACGGTTGTGATGATACTTTACTCTTTGTTTAAAGGAACTGTTATTTACACAAAAATGTATTAAATAAATGAGTAAAATAACAAATAATTAAGTAGAGTTTTGACAACTGTTTTCGTAGCCGAAGAAGAAGACACTGTGGTCCACATTTTGTCCACTATCCGAATCGCACGTATTTATGCCTGCTGTATGCTACACAATTTACGCTATAATATAATATATGCTACGCTTTTTATGAAATGAGACAAGTGCTTGTAAAAAACATGTTTTAATTGTTCATATAAATTAACAACATAAGACTAAAAAATGGTAATGTCTGCTCAACTACAATCTCACTTACATCAATGACATAAACAGATTACATTAAAATAACGATTTTAAGATTATGAAGAAAATAAATTAGTGTTTTTTTTTTTAATTCACCTGTTACATTCATTTTATTTTTAAAGAAATTTCACATGTTTGTGGACATTTAAAAAAAAATGTTAAGCAGACACTGAGCAATGGATAGATGTGTATAAAATCCTAAGGTTGCTTTTCTATCAGAGACGTGCGAGGAAAATATCAACCAATATATGGGGAGCAGAATAGTAGAAGATGGGTGTGTTTTTACGCAATAGAAAGGAGGGGCCCCATTTTTAAACCACTCAAGTTGGTTACAAGCTTGAGACACTGTTCCTCTTCTCTCTTCCTCACACACAATTAAGGCTATTTATTTTATTAGAGAAGGCACCAGACAGCCTTACAGTGATTTTGATTAATTAGATTCTGTCTTTTATATGGTATATATTTCATATTGGTTAGAGGTGTGGTCCAAGCTCCATACACAAATTGACCAACTCTATTGTCGTCTCTCTTCAATAAGAATACTATTGGATTCCTTGCATATCTCTGGTTGAAAAGCAAAAAAAAAACCAAGCTATCATCATTCCAGCCCCTAGAACAGAGTTAGAGTCCCAGACCTCCACTGCTGGAGATGGGCCTTCCAGAACATATTTCTGGAGAATTATCCTACACTCGCCACGTTGGCCAGACGGGCTGGCATTACTAAGCTATACTAGTGAGTTTTCTTGGGTTTGGCTAGTTTTTCGTATTTGCTCTTGGACTTGAACCAGAGGAAGAAGGGTATGGCCAGGGAGGGCAGAGTCATGACAGCAAATGCGGTCCAATCCAGGATGTGTGACGAGAACTTCCTGTCATAGTCCTTGAAACCTATTATGGCACCTTCTCCCGGCGCACTGCTGTATGAGAATTGTACCTGGAAATAAATAATTTATTTATTTAAAACTACAGCTTAGTTCCAAAATTAAAGTAGCTTAGCAAAATATTTGTCACTAATATTAAAAAAATATATATATATATATAATATAGACATAAGACCTGGTAGAATATGGTTATCAAGTATTGAATCAATACTTCATAAAAGATATAGCAACACATTCTAGGAATCGAGAGACACATGACCATTAAGGTAATGTTTGGTGCATTGCAATGATTCACTTTTAAATTAAGTCATGCGCCTCCCAGTCTCGTAGTAACATTATCAAAAGGGCACATTTATGTTAAAGCAAATTAAACACAGTTAAGGATTCAAGTATTTCATTCACATCCTAAGCCTACCTCACCAGCAGAAACCAAGCGTTCACGCCCAACAAGACATAGAACTTTTTGAAGGCATACAGATAAAAAAAAAGTAAAATAAAGTTTTGCAGGGCACTAAATTAAAATTACAACTGACGAAATGGCTACTGGGCCATAGATTTTATATTGTTTATAGAGTATCATAAGTACAAAGCAAGTTAATTAATATTGTTCTGTATATGTTTTATTTTGTAAATCTGATATAGCTGAGTTTTCCTTGCAGATTCCTTTCTCAGTCAGATTAAACATTAACAGGTCACTGAAATTTGCTAAGCTGCTGGTCTTCTGCTAACAGCTTACTTATTGGACCACTTTGCTGCTTAGTCTTCTACTAGCAGGAGTAGAATCATTTAAAGTAATTAAATTAATGACGTTTCATAAATGTACAGGCATAGGTTTACGTGAATAAAGATATTTTGACTTTGACTTTGATTGTTTTTTTTTTGTTAATGTAGTTGTAATTATGATATGTAGATACTTCACTAAAGTTTTGTATTGTATTTATTGCAAATAAACAATATTTCATTTTATTTCACTGCTTAAGGAAGAAATCAAATGACCAAAGCTTAAATATCTAAAGCTGACTATCTCAGATATTGCAGAACGAGGGGAGATATAATAGAGACATTTAAAATTCTAACAGACTGGTATAACAGCCCCCACTTAGCCAAAATATTTAGATTTGACACAATTATATTTATCCATCTTGAACACAGAATGAAAATGATGAGAAAATCCAGCAATACAAATGGTATATATCACTTCATTAATAACAAAATTGAACAAAGTTCTCAACTCTAAAAACTAACTGGACAAGTGGCTATAGGAATATACAATCTTGATAACTGTTAATTGCATGACCTTTACACCAGTGTTTTAATTAGGCTTATTCAAATTTATTTATTTCCAGGTCTTTTTAAAACTTTTTAAGGTCTTAAATATCATTACACAAAATAACTGGTTGTTGTAGGCGTGCAAATATATATGTATAAGTTATTTAAAATATAATATTGTAAAGGAATAGTAACAACACTACAAAATAATATGCATAGAGCAAAGTATATTTAGCTTAACAGGAGGATATTCCAGTTTTACAAATTTAAGATTTTTATAAATTAAATATGTGATACTGAATTTAAATAGTTAAAAATAAATAAGCACTCTCAAAATACAGAATGGATTTACCATGAGTGTACTGGGTTTTTTGTATGTGGGAAAGAGAATAAAGTATCATTACTACCATACCCCTTCAAGGATCAGAAACCACACTTTTAAATAATGTCCCAACCAGGATTCAAATCTACTGGGTAAATAAACCGAGTCCTAACCGCTAGCTAATGAACGAAAGTTGAAAGAGGAGAAATTTGTCAAATAATAATATACTATATTGACAGCAAATTAAGGAACACAGGGCAACTGTAAATTGTCACTATTTTGTATTATAGCATATTTTTAACAAATCATTTAGGGTGTCTAAAGTTAAAGAGATTGTAACCTACAAATTAATATCTTACCTCAGGCGCATCCTCTCTGGGCTTGTATGTGACCTCGGCCGATGTAAAGTTGAAGTAACCATATTTATTGGAGCGTACAGTTACTATATGGGACACATTGGTCTGCGGTGGAATTCTGTCTATAGTGGCACTCAGCTGTCCACCCACTAAATCAAAAGCATCAGGGTGGAACCCATTATCCACCAGCTTCACATCCACAGCGGGACCACTCCCGATATTGTACAAAGTGTATTTAACAAGAATATCCATCTTTTCAACCAAATACTTATTTAACACTTGTTTTGACACAAGTAACCTGGCTACTGATGGCTCTTCTTGCGCAGTAACCGCTGCGGCCGCAATAAGCAGCACTGCTAGTAATTTCGAAGCCATCACTCTCTGAAAAACCCAAATAAAACTTTTAATACATCGAGTTTACAAATTTTTAATCGCGGAATTATAAGAAACATTGACTGAAAAACACCACTTGAACACTTACAGGCAATTCTAATTTAATTATACTAAAGCTTACTATTAATTGAAATAAGATTCTTATGGTATTACCTTCACGTAAATAATTTGTAGAAAGGAGAACTTCGAATTATTAACAAGATGACAGATGCAGGTACGTGGCTGACGTTTCACTCCACGCGTACAAATTGTTGCCAGGAAAGGAAATTATATACTTTTATTGAAATGCATTTATTTTATAAATTCTGATTAATTTTTTTCAGAACGCTTATTCCAAATTCAACCCCACATGGCACTTTTTATCATCCGATTTTGTTTGTTTGCACCCAAATTTACTTATGTACTCCGCTGCTTGGAAATTTCCGGACGAACTTCTTTTACTAGATAAACTTTTGCAAAATTCACTAATTAAAATTCTAAATTGCCCCATGAATGATGTTGCAGGCTTTTCTCTCAGCATCGGTTGGCACACTCCTTGATCAAAATACACTGACAATGGCGGTGTGCCTTCGTCTCGGAGCCCGGACTGTCCACCCACACCAGTGTCGGTGTGGAGAGCCCGTGGAACATCTCGGACACCATGGGCTTTCTTGCGCTAGAAGTGCTGGCCGCATTCCTCGTCACGCTGCTTTGAACGACATCATTCGAAGGGCTTTTGTCACTGCTGGAGTACCCGCGATCCTAGAACCCTCTGGGATTGCGCGGAGCGATGGCAAAAGACCCGACGGCATGACCGTTGGGCCGTGGAAACTTGGCAGGTCCCTGGTGTGGGATGCGACATGTGTAGACACATTAGCCCCATCACACATCCAGGCGACCTCGTCAAGCGCGGGAAGTGCGGCGGTTTCTGCTGAGAACCTCAAGCTGCGCAAATACGCCAACCTCAGTACAGGTTACGAATTTGCGCCGTTTGGGGTCGAGACGATGGGCCCATGGGGACACTCAGCCAAGCGTCTGGCCAAGGAGTTGTCCAAACGGCTAACGGAAAAGTCTGGAGACAGGAAGGCTGGCAATTATTTCTGCCAACGTATTAGCTTAGCTATACAGAGGGGAAATGTTGCCAGTCTTCTGGGGACTATCACTGAAGGGTCGTCTCTAGAGGACATTTTTTACTTATAGTTTATTTTTTATTAGGTTTAGTTTATATTTATTTTAATTTTTACTTTTAAGTAGTTTTAATTTATATTGTAATTATTTTATACTGTTTGTATATTTTAAACTATGTTTTAATTTTTTGCTTTGAAAGTCGTTCGAGTTGGCGTTTGTCTATGGTTTTCATACAAAAATTACCACAGATTATATAGACATGTACTTCACAGATTATATAGACATGTACTACGTATGTACAGTCTGTGGTATGTACTTAACTCTACTTATAGATTGATCATTAGCTACAAAGATCAAGTAGTAGATTAGCTAAATCACGTAGTATCCTATAATCTGTGGCTATATCACAGATTATATATAATCCATAGTCTGTGGATTATATAGAGCTATATGGTCTGTGAGGCCAATATTCAAGATTGAATTGAATTAAACTCTACGTATAGGTGTACTATGTTTCCTTGCTCCAGGACCAAGTATCCACTCTTCTAGTAGGTATGGGGTCCTAGCAAAATTCGGTAAAAAAGCGATGTTTGCTTTTTATGCTTTCAAGTCGAATAAAATCTACGATTGATTACTTTCAGAAGTAGAAAATAAAGCTTTCATCAAACATGGTGCAATATTACTGTCGATGTTGTTTGGCGACAAATGTGAGGATGGTGAAAATAAGCGAGGCTGCTCTCAATGAAAATTGTTTAAGTCTTATTGGAATCGTGGTAAGATTCTGTAACTTTACTCTAAAACGTTAATAATTATCACATACAATCATCCCTTGCGAGGTCTTACCACCCCGTGTTTTTTATAGAAGAGGGTCCATATTTAGCCAACTTCTCAAGCAACACATCAAAATTCTAAATGAAGATCAAGTCGACGGTAGCAGTCAACTTGATTATAGACTGCAAGTCATATAGAAGTAAAGTATCATCACGACCGTTTCCCTTTCGGGGTGGTCAGAAATCACGCCTATAAATAAGTGGATTCACATTTAGCCAACTTTACTATAGGCCAATCATGACAAGTGGCAAGGTCGTCGATGTCTCCTGCGTACCAAACTTGAGAAATATCACAATTTAAATTAATAAATATTATTGTGTCCTGACCAGAAATCAAACCCGTTACCCCCCCGGAGTCTAAATCCACGTCAACATGTAATATAAATATAAATAATATATACCAGAGTCATCAAATAAATAACAAAATGGGGCAAAAAGCCCTAACTGCTAAGACAATACTATCAGTAATAATTGGTAGTCATGTATGATCAGGGTTGCTTGACAAACACAGATAAATGGTCTGTGTAAAGAGAAGACAGATTTCTAATCATTCCATGGATTCACAGGGCATGGTCCATTGTGTGGGAGAGAGAGATGAGAAGAATGGTGTTTTTTTTATGCAACAAGATGCTCCATCCACCATTCATCTTCTCTCCCTACCCAATCAAATACTATATGCTTCCGTTAATGCCGGCTGGGGTAGCTTGTTCCATAAATGTATTAACAGCAGACCTGCTTAGGCCCAATTCTTTTAGAATGTGTAAAGATATTGCTGGAATTCCTCTCTCATTAACTTTCACTGCAAAACTCCAAATGAATCATGAATCTGTTCCTGACCGTATCTTCTATGAGATTATAATATTTCTTTAACTTTATGTTGTGGTCTTTTTCTTCTGGTACAATCAAAAGTTGTAGAACAAATAATAAGTCTGATAGGAAGAATATTATAAATGCTGGAATGCAACCATAAGTCAATTTCTTTTACATAGTTTAACAAACAAATATTTTTTTTTTCAGATCCAAAATCCTTACCTTTCTTTATGTTATGTTTGTGCAGCCAAATTGAACAACTGTAATAAATTCTGGAAACAGTGTATCAGAGTCAACAATGCACTTATTGATGTTCTTAAGCAAAATAATTGTGTGGTGAGTTAAATCATTATTTGTAGTGCTGCATAGCTCTACAATAACTTAGTTATAACTTAAAATACATAGTCCTAAAATACCACATGCAGGCCAAAATATGCATCCACATATATATAAATTTGGACACTCTTACATCTGTAGCACGCTGAAGATGTTGAATGCTTTCACCATTCCTATAACCTGGAGTCCTTCAAACAAAGTGTAAAAAAGCATCTTTATATGCCAGCATAGGGACTGATGTCGGTCGTCTGAGGCTGTCATCAGTTGCTCCCATTCTTGAACAACGCATCCAAAAATACTGTAACATAAAAATAAAAAACAACTATATTTTTACCTACATTGTATAATGCTATCACAGCAATTCAGTTCTCTTTATCACCCCACTCCATTTTTAAATCACAAAAATATTTAATAAAAATTGGTGCGATAATAAGAAATCACAATGAATACTTATATGAAAATAACAGGTTTCAAATTCAGACTATGTACTTATTAATATAAATATACTAAAAACTCATCAATACACTATATTAAACATAAACATTCATATATACAACTTACAAATTAGGTTAAATTAAAAACATAAAGTCATATGCATTTAATTTAATTTTTCTTTTTTTTGCTACCATTAATTTAAAAAGCTTTTTGTTTTAGTAACAAAACAATATTATAAACAATATATTATATGCATTAAATAAAATTATTTGTATATATTTTTTATACTTGCTGAAGTAAGGCACACTGTCTGGCCATGATGACCTTACTAACTGTACTCGTAAGTCACTAATATTAGTTGTTAGGTATTATATTTCTTTAAATATGTAAATAGACATAACCAAGAAATGTAAGATGCTGTAATTCACATTAGTCGCTACCACCACAATTACTTTGTCAATAACAGTACAATTTTATTTCCAGTTGACGCAAAAAGATCTGAAAAAAGTAGATCGGGAAGTTTTACAATTAGAATCACAATATGAAATAACACCAATTTATAATGCATATACAAATGGCCAATACAACACAAATTTTCCAGTTAAAGTACAAGATTTTGAAGTTGTTTATCTAAAAGATAACATGGAGGTGGAATCAGAAGAGAAGGAGGCTTCTTTATTAAATTTAGAAGTTCCCAAAGACTCAGACACAGATTCAGATGGATTTGAGTCAGATGAGGACACTTTAGGCAGACTACAAGTTATCATAGATTGCGTGAGAGATTCACAAAAAGAATATAGTAAACATGTTAACAGACATTCTAGTGTAGATAATTTTTGTCTAGAAGACCATGCAAGCCATAAAATAGCCGTTAAAAATACTAAAACTGAAGAAAAAAGAAAAAATGGACCCATATTAGTAATAGATAGTACTGAAGAAAACTGCATGAAAAAAGAACCCATATTAGTAATAGATAGTACTAAAGAAAACTGCATGAAAAAAGAACCCATATTAGTAATAGATAGTACTGAAGAAAACTGCTTGAAAAAAAGACCTATATTAGTAATAGATAGTACTGAAGAAAACAGCTTGAAAAAAGGACCCATGTTAGTAATAGATAGTACTGAAGAAAACTGCTTGAAAAAAGGACCCATGTTAGTAATAGATAGTACTGAAGAAAACAGCTTGAAAAAAGGACCCATGTTAGTAATAGATAATACTGAAGAAAACTGCTTGAAAAAAAGACCCATATTAGTAATAGATAGTGGAATAGTCCCAAACCACTTGGGACTTAAACTAAATCACAATGAACTATTATCTGATGAGGAAGATTGTCCAACTTCAGATAACTTTAACTTTATTGAAGATAACTCTGGGGATGAAGATAATAATGAACAAGAAAGAAATGTTAATATAAAATTAAAACATAACGCAGATTGTGAATCAATGTCACTTGAAGAACTATTACAGGCAACCTCTCCTCTTGGATATGAATATTTACCAAGATTTTTCGACATTGAGACTTTAACTCCAGAGAGTGCTAAGAATGAAGTTTTGTTGAGAAAAGAATCTGATAATTATAGAAATTCAAAATATAAGTGTAATTTGTGCTTTAGAGGATTTTTAATATTTAAAACTTATCAAAATCATCTGAAAAAACATAGCTACGTAAGTATTTCAGAAAGAACACATTAGGGTGAGAAAAGTCATTACAATCAGTTGCAGGGTCCAAACCTAGGATAGAACCTTTATATTATTGTGTCCCAACCAGGAATCGATCCCGCACCTCCTCATTTAAATTACAGACTTAACAGCTAGACCATGGAGGCAGTTTGTAACAAGTAATGTATAGTACTTTAACCAGTGTACTGAGCAGAGACGTGGACACTGACACTGAGTCTGGTTCATAAATTTAAGGTAGCTCAGCGATAATGGATAGAGTTCAAAATGTTGACATTCTCCAGAGAACAAAAGTTACTGACATAGCTTTGGTCCGACCATATCTGCCGCAGAATAGACAAATGATGGAGAAACAGGTTCTTTACAGGTACAGTTGAGACCATGTGGAAGACGCACCCTCCGACAGATGGACACATGACCTATAGAAGGTCACTGGTGGGGGTTGGTGAGGGTGACAAAATATCTCCCCTAATGGCTTTCCTTGTGAGAGGCCTACATCCAGCAGTGGAGAGATACAAGCTGATGATAATGATGAATGTATAATGATTATTGTGTCGCTTGAAGTCTACAGTCACGGGTGGGCCAAATTAAAGTTCGCTTTTCCTTATCAAATAGACCGTTGCTCGAGGCAGCGTTGCGCGGGGTGTGGTCGGGTCACGCGTCTCTCGCATTTTTAGTTCACGGGGGAGCAACGCGCGTTCGCTGTTCAAGCATTTTACGAAAATGGTCGTTCTTAAATTGTTGTGCAGTTTATGTTTAGAGTTAAATTTAATTTACCGAGTATCCGCCAGTGTCCTAGCACTCATTTATTTAAGCAATAGCTGAAAGAGGTTCCAAAAACTGGTTCGACGCTTCCAACGATACCTCAAGGTCGTCCTCGTACTATACGCACAGAGCAAGTGATTTGGGGGGTTAATCAATTTGTTAAACAAAATGCGGAACTCTTTATGCGGCAACGTTCGGCAGCTTTGGGGATTTCAAGAACCACTTTAAGACGAATTTTACGTGAATTAAAGCTTCATCCTTACAAAATCCAGTTAGTGCAGAAACTTACCCATGATTACCATGGCCATAAAAAAAAGAGCGGCACTTTCTTTCGTCATGTTAGAGCGATTATCCAACTTCGGGAACATCCTTTTCTCAAACGAAGCCCATTTTCACCTAAGCGGATTATTGGAGCGCTGAACAACCTTCGCGCCAGCATCAAAAGCCTCTTCACTGCCAGAAAGTGACGGTTTGGGCAGCCATTTCAGCCAAAGGGCTCATTGGGCCTTATTTCTTTGAAAATTGATTAACAGTCAATATGGACCAATATGTAAATATGCTTGAAGAATTCTCAAGACCAACTCTTGCTGGGCTGTAAGAGTACAACTCTCTGACTTGGTTCCAGCAGGATAGCGCCACTTGCCACACGTCTAATGTCAGCATAGGGATCGTAAAGGAGATGTTCCCGGGTAAAGTCATCTCTAAGAGAGATGACATTGAGTGGCAACCGGTGACATTGAGTGGCAACCGGTGACATTGAGTGGCAACCGGTGACATTGAGTGGCAACCACGAGGCTCAGCCTTGTCTCCACCGGATTTCTTTTACCTCTAAAATAAAGTGTACTCCAATGAACCGCAGATAATTACCGCCTTAAAAAATCATTCAAACGGAAATGGCGGCTATATCGACAGCGACGTCCCGAAGAGTGCTTGTTATTTTCAAAAATTAAATTACATTAATGTTACAATAAGTTACTTTTAAATAAAATCTTGTAAGATAGTACTTACAAGTTCATTTTTATAAGATTTCAAAAGTGAATTTTACTCTGGCTCACCCTGTACCAATGTGGATACTTTATTGCACTATGCACAGAGGGCGGGCGTAATGCCGCTAGGCATTCTCTAGTAACCAACCTTTGGGGTAAAACAGAACATTATAGTATATTTTATTTATAAATACACATACATACAAATATATACACAATAATACATATACTCCACACTATATTGGCTACTATATACTACATACAATATATCCATTGTGCTCTTTAAGTAATGTGAGTACAACAGCGGTTTGCTTGGTGCTTGGCCAATTTTAAGAGGTAAACTGTTTCAGAGATTTGCGACCACTACTGCGAATGAGTTAGAGTGAAAGCTAGAGTGATGAGAACGGATAGAACAGAATTGAATGAATCATTCATGTATTCTTTAAATTTAATTGTATTAGCTGTAATCCCTCAACACACTTCTAGCAGATATTCAGATTCACTTACTGTTACGGTCGCTCGACAGTGAAATAAACTTCCACTGGTGATCAGACAAGCACTGAAGTCAACATCTAAAAAAATATTTTATATTTACATTCTTAAAATGCAAATGTCTCCATCCCTCTCTGATATGGTAAATACATATATGTACTTATGTACATGGATGTTAATGATATGTATTGTTTGCTTTTATGTCTATATTTTGGCTATTTATTGTCATTGTTAAGTATCTATATTCATATCTAGTTTTATTGACTTGTTGTTTATAAGGACCCTATAATCTCACTTATCACTATCACTGTAAGAGAATGCTCATTAAGTTCGCCCTTGTGTAGTGCGGTGCAGTTTGTAATTTTGTGCAATAAAGTATTTTATTATTATTATTATTAAGTTACCCTAACAAAATGAGATAAGATAACCATTATATTACAGGCATTTGGAAAGTTTGAATGTCCAATATGTCTGTTGTGTTCCACTACTAAGTCAAGAATGAAACTACATGTAAAGCAGCGACATCACCAGAAGTACACCTGTACCATTTGTTCCAAAGTTTATTACAGTATGTAAGTAGCCAGAGTTGTTGCTACTATAATATACCTAGTGGTCAGAGAAAAAAACCTTCATTTTCAAATTCATTTCTGAATTTTAAGGATCATTACTTCCTTTCAAAATTAGTTTAAGTAATAATAATAAATAATACAAAGATTGCAGAAACAAAAACCGCCTCCGTGGTCTAGTGGTAACAAACGTTGCCGTGAACTCGGGAGGTCGTGGGTTCGATTCCCACCGGGGGCAAGTTGTACATTGTATAATTTGTCTCGGTCTGGGTGTTTATATGTATAATATGTATATATTTACAAAAAAAAGAAAAGTATAATATGTAGTTTACCAACCATCTAGTTTCCGTAACACAAGCCTCGTAGCTTACCACGGAAACTAGATGGCGCTGTGTGACCTGTCTGGAAATATTATTATTATTATTTATTATTATGTACATTAGATACATAATGTGTACAGTGCAGGGGTTCCTAAAGTGAGCCCTGGTGTAGAGAGTATAGAGGGCACCGTGAGTCACCTTTTTTGGGTTATATAAAGAACAATGGAGATAATAATGATTAAATTTCAAGCGTCTTAAAAAAAGTTAATAGTTACTTACGCTCGGTAATAGTCTATACCCTTTCGGAAGCTTTAATTTTTGTGCCTAACTATGTAGTCCTTGTACCATTTTACGAAAAAAAAAATTGGGAACCCCTGGGTTAGTTTAATATGTTTAGTGACTAATATAAGTTAGCTGTGACATCTGAAATAGTAAACCCCATTAAAAATTAGGTAAGTATTGTTTCAAGCGGTGTTATTTTTATATAAATATCATCATGGCAAGCTTACAATATTAGTTCTCCTTGAAAGTAAAAATTGGCATTTGACATCATTGTAAATGGCACATACTTTCAATGAGAACAACAAATAGATGGTAGGCGGACTGATAGTGGTAATTTTTTCAGTGTGCCGGGGCGGGGAAGTATCCGCCGTTCGTGCCGATAAACCCAGTAAAGTGTATCCACACGTTTCGGGATCAGGCTCGAATTGCCGTCATGCCCAGTCAACCTGGCATAGTGTTAGGGACTGATGTCAGTCATGAGTGTCTGACTACAGTTGCTAACAATCATGGACCTTGCTCGCCACTTATCATCAGTCGGGCGCAAAGTCACATATGCTGGTAAAAGTAAAAAAAGTAAAGTATCATCACGACCGTTTTCCCTTTCGGGGTGGTCAGAAACCACGCTTATAAGTAAGCGGATTCACATTTAGCCAACTTTACTATAGGCCAATCATGACAGGTGGCAAGCTCGTCGATGTCTCCAGGGTACCAAACTCGAGAAATATCACAAATAAATTAAATATTAATTAAATGTATTTATTAACATTAATAAATATTTTTTGTGTCCCCACCAGGAATCGAACCCGGTACCTCCGAGTCTAAATCCACGGACTTAACCGCTATACCACGGAGGCAGTTTATGCTAGTATAAACAATAAAATAAATCTATAATATTTATTCAGGAATTCATAAACAATTTAAATTACATTTGAAAAAAAATATTAATTAGCTTATTGTTGCAGGGACCTAGCCCGGAATCACCTCATTACACATCAGGGAATCCAATACCCATGTGATCTCTGTGATCGGACATTTAAGTAAGTTTTTTTTTTTTTAAATAAAATGACATGCTCCTAACATTACAGCCTAAGCCAACGCGTTAGGAGGCGTCTTACAACATTATATAATTTATCTATCTACTTCATATAAACAATAAAAAATCCCGCACATACCAGGTAATATTCTTATTTATTTATTTTAAATACTTTATTGCACTAAAATTGTACACAGTAACGTTATATTTTGTGTGGAATTATTATTGTGTGTATAAAATACGTAGGTTGTTTTTAAAAATGTTATTTTATGTTTGTATTGTAACGCACTGCTCTACATTTAAGTAAGGTTGTGTAGTTTCATGGCGTTCTACCTGGTAGAATGCTGTGAAATTATGTAGCCTAATATAAAAGTATACTTATTGTAAATTTGACATGTAAAAGTACAAAATACATTTTTTTTGTCCTATGCCTAATTACAGAAAATAAACGAATTGAAAAATTGAATTAAAGTTCATTCAATATCTATTTATTCCATCATAGTTGCTTAGGTGTATAAATATATCGAATCATACTCATTCCGTACACAATGAATACTGCTTCCCGGAATACAGGTACTCTTCGGTCGGGTTGCAGGGTATTACAAGCTTCCGGCATTAACGAAATCATACAGTAATTGGTTGGGTAGGGAGAGGAGTAGTGGATGGTGAGCGTATTATCGCGCAATAAAATAAAAAAGGGAGGCCTCCTTTTCTTAAACCAGCCTATTGTCGGTCGCAAGCCCGAGACACCATTCTTCTCATCTCTTACCCACTCACGATGGACCCGTCACTCTATGATCTGCGTTAAAGCTTGTAGTATGACAATGCCTCATTACAGCAGCTATAATCCTTGGTGTATTTATTTTATAATTGTGTATGTCTTAGTTTATAATATGACAATGCCTATTTACAGCAGCTATAATTTTAAGATTATAATTATGTATATTATGGGTTGTAATGTGCTGCTCCAAATACAAGCTATTTCCCAGAAAATAAGCTTTTCGTTATATATTTTTTTTTTGATATGTAAAAGCGCAGAATACATTATATTTATTGTCCTATGCCTAGTAACAAAAAAAAATGTTTTATACCGACTTACTTATAAAATGTAAACTTGATCTTTTTGACTTCGAATAAAGTTATTTTATTACTCTTATATACATTACTTAAAAAATGTTTTAAAATGTTGGAATGTGCGAGATGCAAATCTTAACAATCCTCTTAACTGTTATAGCTTGGCCCACTGCTTGGCCAACCACAAGCGAATGTGTCACAAGCACAACAGTGTGTGCGAGCTGTGTGGAAGTACCTTTCCCTCCGCACGGGGAATGCAGGCACACAGGAAGTTCACACACGGACTGGTACGTACTTTTATATCTTGTTTTGTTTACTAAAATAAACTTCTAATAAAATTATAGGCTGCTGGTCTTCTGCTAACAGCTTACTTATTGGACCACTTTGCTGCTTAGTCTTCCACTAGCAGGAGTAGAACCATTAAAAATAATTAAATTAATGAAGAAATTTGGGCCCACACCACTCTTAGTTTTTTGACCAAAAACGGCATGACACTAATTGTCCACCCACTTCTACTTACATGTGATTTTTTTGGGCTCAAAAGGGACATGAGAGCAAAAGGGTTTTGCCACTGCGGGGAAGGTAAAACAAAAATCGCTGAAAGACCTAAAAACATAAGTGAATTTATGTGAAAATAATTTTTGAACATTGGAAGGATGTGATCAAAGTTTAGTGTAAAAATGTTAAATAATAAAGTGGTTCCCGTTTTTTTGGATCCCCCCTCGTATCAAAGTCAAAGTCAAAATATCTTTATTCACATAAACCTATTACAGGCATTTATGAAACGTCATTAATTTAATTATTTTGAATGATTCTACTCCTGCTAGTAGAAGACTAAGCAGCAAAGTGGTCCAATAAGTAAGCTTTTAGCAGAAGAGCAGCAGCTTAGCAGTATATTTATGTACTAGTACTATTTATGCCTTCAGTTTTCTGCACGATTTTTTTGTAGAATGTTGGATATGTCATGAATCTAGATAGGATACCAAGCCGTAACAAATATCTGTATTTATTTTAGGAGGAGAATAAGAAGGAAGGTCCAAAATGCGAGAAGTGTGATGCGCACTTCTCCACGGAGATGGCCTGGAAGAGACATCTCGTGCTTTCCGATAACCACAATGTCAGGTACGTTACTGCTTTAGACATTCCTGTAATATTTCGTTTCAATTTTCCAATGCCTTTATTGTTATTTATCGTCTGTACTTATTTTGAATCATGTCAATTCAATTCAATTCGTTTATTTTGCAAGTAGGCATAGGACAAAAAGAAATGTATTCTGCACTTTTACACGTCAAATTTTACAATATTGATATGAAACGATATCATTTTATAGTACATATTGGTAAATCTGGAGCAGTACATGATAACCATCATTTGGAAAGAGAAACAATAAAATAACAAAATTATAAATACAGAATAACGCTAACATTATAGCTGCTGTAGTTAAGATAATAGCTGCTGTATATAGGCATTGTCATACTATAAGCCAAGGCAGACACAATTATAAAAATAAAAATATAAATGTAAATGTCAGTTAAGATAATAGTTGCTGTAAAGAGGCATTGTCATACTATAAGCTAGAACAAACAATTGTCAAAACAATGTCATGCCTATCTATCATTTCTTTCGTTCCGATACGCGATAATAGTAACCAAAGCACGCTTAAACGTCACAAATGACATCATGTCTCGCGCTTAGACTGCTCACGATATCGAGGTTGATCGCTCTGAGCGCTGTCACTTGTTTGTCATAATGTCCCGCGCCATTTTCAAGTTAATTTAATATTAGGTTTTCTTTTAAATTATTTAATATTGTAATTCGTTTATACTGTTTGTATATTACTTCTAAAACAAATCTATAATTAATATTTAAGTAGGAAGTGAAAAAAAATGTCTGTAACACGGCAAGTTATTTTAAAAGACCAAAATAATTTAATAATATTAAACCTTACACATATAAACATGAATAAACCGAGAGATGTATATTTGTTAGTATTCATACTCAAAGATGTGGAATTCGCAATTTATCTTCCATACATTTAAAAAAAAAACTAACATTTTATGAATGAAAATGTGATTTAGACCGTTCCGAATTGATATCACGCTCTGAGCATCCAAATAGAGCGATATTTGATTCGGAACGACGGTCAGTGTCATATTCGTTCTAAGCGCACTGAGCGTGATTCGGAATGAGGGATTGACAATCTACTTTTGTAACAATATATATACAAGGATACCACGACGGAACCCGTTTGACAGCTGGAAGGAATTATTGAATGGAGGAGCAGTTAAACAAATGTTGAATTCGGACGTAGTAATATTAAAATAATAATGTTTTAGCTATGGGTGTAAGATTTGCGGGGAAACGTTTACTGACGAAATTGAGTTGCGAAAACACAAGAGATCACACGTCGGGAATGAAACTTATTACAGCAGATCCGGTCCCACAACTTATGTCTGCCCACTGGTAAGTATTAACCCTTAACGTCCAAGGGACAAATATTTGACAAGAATTTGACTGCATTTTCCAGCAGAATTGCAATACTGATTCTTTGGACGAAGAAAGAGAGCCAGCTCTCTTGTCTCCGAGAATGATGATGTCGTTTTAAATTATTATTGCATAATTAACAACATATTTTTAAATTCTGAATTTTCATATTTCATTACTACAAACTGGTTTATTCCAGTTTTAGTGACTCGTCATGGCACTACCGTGTGACTTTGAATTGTCTGAATTTAGACTAATATGTGATTGACTGTGCAAGACTTGACATGTCTGTGCAAAATTTGACATGGCGGTGCAATACTTGACATGTCTGTGCAAGACTTGACATGTATGTGCAAGACTTGACATGTTGTTGTAAAACTTTACATGTTTCATGACAGTGCATTTTTTTTAAATTTAAAATAAGAGACAGTAAAGTATCTAGAGGACATATTTTATTATAGTTTAAATTTTAATAGATTTTAACTTTTTATGTTGTATTTAATAATATTTAATTTCAGTGTAAAACGACCCTGTCGAGTCAATGGAAGTACAAGAGGCACTTAAGTATAGAACATCCTTCGGCCTCTGCGGACTCCACTCCCCCGTTGCTGGACAACTGTTATATGTGCGACCAGTGTGGAAAGGTGTTTAAGGTATACTATCACAAGGATCAACAATGATCCTTTCTGCGTAACTACGTCCAATTGATTTTCAATAATTCAATTGAGAACAATCCTCTAATGTTGCTAAGAGCAAAATAAAGGTTGAAAGTTTTGTTTTTATCGAATTGGCAACACCGAACTGCATAAAATTCATTATGGCGTGAAAAGATTTACAAATATTGCGATGAGAATATTCTCATAAACTCATAAAAGAGAGATCGGGTACAGATACCGGCAGATAAACAGAACGCTAGTATAGCCCTGGGCGAAGTAAATTAGCGCATTGGTAGTTATGGACAAAGTTCATATATTTATTTATTACTAATTATACCATTGATGTAAAGGGTTATCCATTTTGTGCTTGTGAAAATAGAGTTAAATAAAAACAAATAAAATATTCAGATCAAGACGAAATTTTCAATACATTATTGATTATTATCATTATTGATTGAACCTGGCCATTATATGTGAAACACAATATCTTTCAAATGTCCTCCACGGGCCCTCTTACAGACCTCAATCCTTTTGAGGTAATTTTAAAGGTATGTTTTTTCTGGCAACATTGAAGATTGCGTTCCTGAATTCTAAATATTCATTTTGTCAGAATTACTACACGCTCAAACACTTTTCACATTCATAAATTTGTCTCTTTCATATTTATTTATTTATTTAGGAATTCTTACAGCTAATTTATACATATATAGGAGAAAATAGTAATACAATAAAGCCAATAATAAGAGTTCGCTGACAGATACAATAAAAGTAAGCAAAGAAAACAATGATAATAAATTTAAAAATAAAAATGATTACAATAGTACAAGAATTACGAAGGAATAGGCATTACATCAATAACAGAATAACTACAACAGAAATAAACATACATATATACACACACACACATACACATAGGCATACATAAACTTGAAAATATAAAACTATTCTAATCCCTCGAAGTACTCACCTGCCATCACCCGCCTAATCATTGTGAATATTCATGTGCCAGTAAATACATTATGGGTTCTTATTTGAATGAGTTTGAAAATTTGTTTTGTTTGAACTAAAGTAAGTAGCTTAACTAATTATTCATAAAAATACAACGTTTTCACTGCGGATGGGAAGTATGATAGGGATGTTGAGAGAAGAGTGAACGCGAGAAATAGTGTCAACGGTGCCCTGGGGTCACTGATCGGCAGTCGAAATGTCAGTGACATAGCTCGACTCATAAACAATGCCATGCTGGTATCAACACTTATGTATGGAAGCGAGACGTGGATATGTCAGAACACGTATGAGAGTAGGGTTAATGCAGTAGAAATGAAGTCGTTGGGTCGGATATGCGGCGTCACTTCGGCGGACCGCATGCGTAACGTCGAAATACGGAAAAGGGTTGGTATAAAAGAAAGCATAGGGACAAAAATAAGGAATGGCATGCAGCATGTTGATGCATGAGCGAAGAAAGAACCAGGTCGATATAATGCGAGACTCGCATACCGATCAAATAAATAAAACACTACTAAAAGGTGCATTAAAAAGCCTTCGTAACAAAAGGGCATGTATGAAGAGGCTGATGAATGTCGACGAAGCGAAAGAGGTATGTCGTGATCGTGTCATGAACTGGCGCTCAATTATAATAATAATAATAATAAAAATCGTTTATTTACTTAAAAAAACTAGTACATTTTTTAGGAATTGGCCACTGGTGCCCAAACAAAGTTAATCTGAATCTCAGGCACCAGTTCCATTACACAAATAAGTATAATACACTGTGGCGTGACCTAACCTTTTATAGTTCTTTACCTTTTTTGTAAATATTATTAATTCTCAAATCTTGTTTATATTATGTCACTCTCAATTTGTAAGTAAAATAAAATGAATGTTATTTTTACAAATGAATTTATTAATTCCTAATTCATATCTAAGAAGCCGCAACGAAAGCGTCTAGGCACAATACAATACAACATATAGAATTTTAGCTTTTTTTCCACTTTGTTTATAGTTTTTCTTACTTTTTACTATTAGCAATTAGAAATTGAATTATGTACCCTCTATTTTAATATTTGTGACAATTCTTCTGTTGCTTCGTAGTTTCATTTATTTAACCAAGAACTTAAAATAATTTTACATTTATTATAGTTCAGAGAATTTACATTAATAGCTTTATTATTTTATTTAATTGTCTCTACCTACCCCGCAAGAGATGGTTATTTTTACAATTTTTTTACAGAGTCGTAGCATGTTGTCCTGGCACTTGAACCAACACAGTGGGGCCAAGCCATACAGTTGCAAGAAGTGTGCGAAAGCCTTCGACTCTCCCATAAGACTCGGATACCACAACATGAAGGCTCACTCCTCCCAAGTCTTTTCCCCGCAACAATGCAAAATCTGCCAGAAAGTGCTCAAAACTAAGAGCACACTCGCTAAACACATGATGGTAAGTTTCAAATTCAAAATTATTGGTCGGGACACAAACATATTTATTAATGTAAATAATAATAATCGTTTATTTCCAATAAAATCCTATGTACATGTTTTTCTATTGGAGACCCACACTAGGAAGGCCGGTATTGTGAGGTCTCAATTACACCAAATCTATAATTAATTGTACTGTAAATAATTAGTTGTACATTGTATAACTTGTCTCGGTCTGGGTGTTTATATGTATATATTTACAAAAAAAAAAGTATAATATGTAGTTTATCAACCATCTAGTTTCCGTAACACAAGCCTAGTAGCTTACCACTGAAACTAGATGGCGCTGTGTGAGCTGTCTGGAAATATTAAAAAAAAATTACATAACTTCAAATTAAATTAAAATTCTAAATACAATAATTAAAAAAATAACTATATAATATATACATTTACATACAATATAATAAATACATTTGATTTATATTTAATTTATTTGTGATATTTCTCGAGTTTGGTACGCTGAAGACATCGACGAGCTTGCCACTTGTCATGATTGGCCATAGCTGGGCACCGTTAATCAAATAGTTAACTTCGTTAATCGTTAATCCGCTACAAAAAAAGTTAACTTCGATAAACGTTAAAGCGTTACATTTCGGAAGAATTAACGGAAGTTAAAGTTAATCGTTAATCCGTTAATATGTGTAAAATTGCATTTTGATATCGTTGCGTTAGTGAACTTATAAAACCTGTTGGTTTAGGTTCCAGAAGTTAACAGGTTAATATATAATATTGTCAGAATGAGTTCTCTTTTTTGTCTTGCCTCGGTTAGAGCCCGCCTTAACAATCTCTTCAAACTGTACGTATTGTGACTCATGTACCCTTCTTACATGTTGTTTCAAATTATTCAGGCTTGATACATGAACTTTTATTTTGGTGTCTTTCGGCAAGCAACGCTTACAAGCAAAAAGTATTTGCTGGCCCGGTCTGGATACAAATCCACATACTCAGTCAAATGTGGCCAAGGATTCTCATCAGGACTGCTGAAATCCGATTCCATGTCTTCCATGATATAGTTTTAATTACTACACTGCACAGTACACTTTTCTATCTAACTAATTACACTGCACTCTTCTTTATTAACACGCAAATTATCACTGACAGTAATTTATAATAACAACAAACACAACACTCGTCACTCTAAGCACTGGCGCTAGTACTTCGCAGTTTTCTTACTCGCACGCGCCGGCAAAATATATCTAGTTTTGTTTTTGTCTCACGCGCCGCCGCGCCCGGCACTTGTCGTTTCATACTTGTCTGAACCTGTTTTTCGCACCACACCGCGGTGCCGTGCGGTAAATAGTGGCATTGAATTAACGATTAACGGACTTCTGCATATTAACGGAAGTTAACGTGTCCGTTAACATTTTTAAAAGTTAACCCGTTAATCAAAATGTTAACTTCGTTAATTAACGATTAACGGATTAACGAGTTAATGCCCAGCTATGTGATTGGCCTATAGTAAAGTTGGCTTAATGCGCTATAAATAAGCGGATTGCTTATTTATAAGCGTGATTTCTGACCACCCCGAAAGGGAAACGGCCGTGTTGATACTTTTTAAAATGTCAGAAACTTTATTTATCTATATATATAAAGGTGAATGTCTGTGTGTGTGTTCCCTATACATTGCAAAACTACTTGACCGATCGGGATGAAACTTTGGGAATATGTTGTGTGAACATCAGGGAAGTTTCTGACATTAGATTGCATAATAAGTAAATCTCGAGTTATAAGTATAATTATATATATAAAACAAAGTCGGGGGTTTGTTAGAACACTTATAACTCGAGTATTATTTTGCTTAAAGTGATTAAAAACACTAATCGAACACTTTCAAAGCAAAATAAAGTAAAAAACGCTTACAGCGCCAAGTCGAACATGGGGTACGTGACGTCATCCGGGAGCCATTTGCCAACTGCACAGTTTCCGAGCCAAAATTCGAAACGATATTGCTAACTATTAAATTATCCTTTTTCTTTGCAGATTCACACCGGAGAAAGGCCTTATAAATGTCATATTTGCGACAAGAGTTACCCGACCCGGTGTGAAGTGAAGTACCATGCACGACATATACATTTCAAAGTCCCCTGGCCCAAGAGAGACCGGTCTAAAAGAAAAAAAACTGACAAAACCGATTCCCGAATTAGTGTTTAAAAAACTTAATTATATATACATTTAATAAACCAGTCAATAATAATATTTTGTTTTCTTTTCTCAAAGTAAAAATATATTTATTCACGTAAACTTATTATAGGCATTTATGAAACGTCATTATACTATTTCCATTTCTTCATTGTCGAGTACCTACCTATACCTACTTATTTTACAATAGGCATGGTGACAGTGGTAAAGAATCAATTCATTAAAATATCGCTATACATAAAAGATGATAAAAAAGGATCAATATTGTATAAAAATGTTGAGATAAATAATATTTTTAATTTTAAAATTTGCAGTCTAATCCATCAGTTAAAACTGTGAATGACGTCAGAAATTTATATACAATCTCGATACAATATAGATATTTCAATCATAACATAAAATGTTGATTATTTAACATACTTTAAAAAAAAAAAACTGCATTTATGGACTCAATTTGTCTTGGATTAATATTATATGGGATAAAGGAACAAAATTAGACAGTTGTCGTATTTTTATAGCTCGCATTTAAAAGTTTATTTTTGTGTAATATGCGCAGTTACATTCTACAGGAACTGTCATCGAGAAAATAAAGAAATGGAAATAGTATAATTTAATTACAATAATATTTATTTATTTAAATCTTTATTGCATAAAGTACAAAGGCGGACTTAATGCCCCTAGGTATTATATGGCAGTCAAACCTTCGGACAACAAAAGCAATCAAACAATGAAAGGTAGGTGCAATTACAGGCTTAATTAGATAATATAATGACATATATAAATTTAGCTCATTTTAGAAGACCAAAATAAGTTATAAAATAGTCTTGAGCATACAAATCGTGATATTTGATTCGGAACGACTGTCAATATCATAGTCATTCTAAGCGCTCTGAACATGATTCGGAACGAGGGTAACTTACTGATGACGTCAATGTCCTTCTTCTTCTTACCCCTCATTCCGAATCGCGTTTAGAGCGCTTAGAACGAATATGACACTGACCGTCGTTCCGAATCAAATATCGCGATTTGGATGCTCAGAGCGTGATATCAATTCGGAACGGTCGAAATCACATTTTTATTCATAAAATGTTAGTTTTTTTTTTAAATGTATGGCAGATAAATTGCGGATTCCATATCTTTGAGTATGAATACTAACAAATATACATCTCTTGGTTTATTCATCTTTATATGTGTAAAGTTTAATATTATTAACTTATTTTGATCTTAAAATAAATTGCCGTGTTACAGACATTTTTTTTTCCACTTCCTACTTTAATATTAATTATAGATTTGTTTTAGAAGTAACATACAAACAGTATAAACGAATTACAATATTCAATAATTTAAAAGAAAACCTAATATTAAATAAACTTGAAAATGGCGCGCGACATAATGACAAAAAACTGACAGCGCTTGAGCGATCTACCTCGATATCGTGAGCAGTCTAAGCGCGAGAAATGATGTCGTTTGTGACGTCACACAGCTTTGGCAAAACAGTTTAAGCGCGTATCGGAACACCTTTAAGCGTGCTTAGGTTACTATTATCGTATCGGAACGATAGGTTAGTCGCTACACTCTTGGCAGAGTGGTCGTGGTCGCCATTGGAGTGCTTAGTGGCACGCTTAACAAGCCGTCGCTCGCCACTCCTCTCGGACCCCGGCTTTCCTAGTGCACTCATATAGGTCCATTGCAACCTTCACCTGATCGGTCCATCTCATCGGAGACCTACCACGCATCCTCGTCAAATTCCTACGCGGGGTAAAAAACGCGAACTGCGTACCAGAGATCGCTGTAAACAGTTCTGACCTAAACGAACAGCTTAGTGATTTGTTTATTCTGCACATTATACCACCCGAACAGCTGATCGGGATCAAAATGTACAAAATAAATTGCTTTCGTAACGAGCCTTCAGAGAGCATTGGGTGACCTAAACAAGGTAGGTAGTAAGAAATAAAAACCACAATTTCAAATACCTAAATATTTTATTGAAATTACCATAAGATTATGCCATGTATTAATAAAATGTTAGATATATAGGAAATTCTAATAGCAACGTCTATAAAGCGTACTGTATGTTTAATTTAAAAAAAGTTATATATTAAATTACGTATACACATAGCTTGAAATTTTATTAAGTTACGCACGCATAAAATGTTTGGGACGACAATTATAATCCAATTAAAATGCTGAGGATCGCCTTGTTTAGTAGGCAGCGTCGGTTTCGAGACTACACGTTAATTTAATTTGATGATTTATATTATTTTACGTTCAACTCAAAACATAAAAATACCTAAAACAATTAAAATAATAAGTGAATATTAAAAAAAAAACGGACTTTCAGATGTGTCAACCATACTTTCTGAACAAAGCTGCGAGGAAATTGCGAAGTGAGAATCCTAATAGCATTTCAATTGAATTTATACCTACGAGTATTAAAGTATGTTTTGACTAAACACTGTACTTGTGTTTCTACAGAAAAATCTAATATATTTTTATCACAACTAAGATAATAAATATATTGCACGTGAGAGAATATATTACAAATAATAATATTTTTGTGAACTACCCGAAATGTTTGGGCGATAATGACTCCAATAAATAAAAATTAAATTCTGCAAAATCAGGATTTTTTTAAAACTCATAAAAATACACATATATTAGGTTAGACTTGGCTGTATGGGCTGGAAACCTTTGCCATCCCTATTATCTCATTCAACATGCAAGTTGCAGTTTATTTTACTTCCATAACTCGACGTGTTTCTGAAATTATGCCGCGAAAGACTTCAGAAAAGCATAAAATTATGCAAAATCTTGAATTTGACCATAACCTCTTCAAGTCAGACTTGGCTGTATGACCTAGACCCTATGCCTTCCCTATCATCTAATCATCCATCGGGAGAAAACGAAAAATAATTAATTTCTAACAGCTGGCTAATATACTCATAATTGGAATTTGTTTAGCAGAAACCGGTCAATAATTACTTATTTCTATCTCGATCAGCTGTTAGTGTCTTTGCCTAAAGGTGTCTTTGTGTGGTACAAGTGCTCCATCTGCTACATACTTCCATTGACCTAATAATATATTTGTCTAAAAACATGTCTTGCACATTATAGTACAAGATCCGTACTGAGAACGATTGTCACCGATGAAGTATCTACTAACCTACTTTCTATGAAAATAATAGTTCCTTCAGAATCATTTAGGTTTGTCATTATTTCCAAAAATAGTGTAATAATACATATAATATTAAAAAAAAAAAAAAAAACAGCCAGCCACATACCGCCTCTGTGGTCTAGTGGCAACAAACGTTGCCGTGAACTCGGGAGGTCGTGAGTTCGATTCCCACCGGGGGCAAGTTATACATTGTATAATTTGTCTCGGTCTGGGTGTTTATATGTATAATATGTTTATATTTACAACAAAAAAAAGTATAATATATAGTTTATCAACCATCTAGTTTCCGTAACACAAGCCTCGTAGCTCACCACGGAAACTAGATGGCGCTGTGTGACCTGTCTGGAAATATTTATTTATATTTCCATAACTTTATTTCTTAAAAACTAGATTTCAATTTGGATACTCAATCGGTGGTCGCTCTTAGACTATTAGTTTGTTGTTCTCAGAATGGGTTTGCAAGACGTGAATGAGCTGTCAGAAATGTTTGATTCAGATATTAGTAAAACAAGGTGTGTATTTAATCTAACATTTTTTGTATGTTGGTGAATTATTTGATTTTGGCCAGTAGGTTGGCTCGGAAATGTGTGTTTTGGAATAGTGCCTTGATGAGACTCCGTATCTCCTGGCTCCGGAAGTGTATGGCGAGGGGCCCGGCCCCCTCCCCCCAGCGCTGCTCAATGTCCTTCAAAGACCCCCCAAGAACCAAAATTAACTCCTGGAATTTAACCCACGACTTGACGTTCTTCTCTATGTCTCCTTCGTTCTGAAAATGTGCAAAATACTTGGTATAGTGAATTTCCAATACGGAATATGATGTTACATAAAGGGTGTCTTAGAAAGATTTTTAGTTTTTGATATTTAAATTAAATACATCATTATTAATCAGGGTAGGAACAGATTTTGTGCAATAATGAGCTTTAAATGATGTTGATGATGGTGAGGTGTTGTGTTGATAACAAGACTGATAGAGTTGTCTTTAAAATAACACTCAGGGTAATGTTACCTGAAAGTGTCCGGGTGCCTTGTTGACGACCAGAGTGTACATGTCCACCAGCTGGGTGGTGACCGACAGAGAGATGTCCTCCACACAACACACGCGATGGGTCAGCTCTTCCACCAGCAGGTTCATCAAGGTGCCCATCAACCTAATAAAATAACAAGTATAACAATGGAACGTGTGAGAAGGTAATGCATGCTTAAAACTAACGAAATGTTAAATGTAAGTATATCTATTTTTTTCATAAATATCACTATGGCGAGCTTAATAATAATAATAAAAATCTTTATTGCACATTAAAAAAAATACAAAATAAAATGAAGTACATAGGCAAGCCTAATAATAATAATAATCCATCATGTCTTAAATATAAAGTCATGTATATAAATTAAATATCATCTTACAATATTAGTTCTCCTTGAAAAAAAAAATTGGCAGTTGACATCATTGCAAATGGCACGTATTTCAACATAAACAACAAATAGGTGGTAGGCGGACTGATGGTGGTAATTTGCCCTCTGATAGGGCGGGGATGTATCCACCATTCGTGCCGATAAACCCAGTAACTACGTTTCGGGATCAGGCTCGAATTGCCGTCATGCCCAGTCAAGCCGGCATAATGTTGGGGACTGATGTCAGTCATGAGTTTCTAATTCTAGTTGCTAACATTCATAAACCTTGCTCGCCATTTACTTGGGTTGGCGCAAGTTATCATGACGAGCTAGTATTGGTCTTATTAGCGACATTATGAACTGTGGCGGTGGACCTGGTGGGAGATCTTACCGAGTGAAAACATTAACAGGGAACACGCCTATCCAGACGTTCTTAAGCAGTTGCAGCTGTCTGAGACACTGACGAACCGCCAGCTCAGCACTTTCTCCAAGCACGTCCTTACTAGACAGGCAGTTCAGGTCTGATAAAAGAGAAATAATACTTTTAAAACGGTAGTGGCTAAGTTGTAAAAACGCCTGTAAATGGGAAACACACTTTTCTTGCATACATTTGTTATAAATTTTCAATTCTCTCAATGTTATAATTTACCAAATCGTTCATCAATTGTTATTAACATCTACATCATATACCCTCACCAACCCGTCTGACCTATCTCAAGCAGTGAAGGAGCCGGATTGATAGTCGGTTTTAAGAACGGGCTCAAGCCCGTGCTTGTGAAAGTCCGCCTTCACCGTTGCCAAGATCGAGTCGCGGTTGGCACTACAATAGACTAGATCTGACCAAGCAAGAACTCAAGCAACGTCAAAATGCATTCAAGACATTTCCTCACTTTAGGCCCGTAGGGTCCAAGCGCTAAACCATTTTTAAAAAAACATCACCCCTTGTCTAATCGTCTGCTCTGGTGTCAAGAAGGCTGGTTCTTTCCAGAGAATCAGCATAGCGAGGAAATGCGGCCAGCGTTCTTGCCACCATGCTGCGCGGATACTTTTTTATATTTAAATTAGGTTTTGTAAGCAGGTGTTTTTTTTTATTTGTAGTAATAATATAAAATAAAATACTACAATTAATTTCGTAACATATTGTTAATGTATTTAAAAACATTTATACCTTAACCAAGGATTGAAAAATATACAGTAGGTTATTTTGTCGATAGGACTCTGCGTTGTAGATGCGTAATATTTTTTTAAGATCTTACCGGATGAGCGTATATTGTCCAAAATCTGTCGCCTCTGATTCTGCAGCATCTTAGTGAGGTAAGTGTAGGCTAGTTCACGTAACTTCAACACCAAGTCCACGTAGTTGATGGGGAAGGGAAGGCGGCGGTTTGTCAGCTGACGGTTCCACTTCTCACCGAAGGTCTGCAGGTTGTGAGCCAGGTACATGCAGTTATTGTGGAATAGGGCTGTACAACAAAAGTGGCCATTATTCAAAACCCTAGTGTCCATAAGACACTTAACGCAATTTATCAATTTGTATAAAATCCACCAAAAAAACAAAGATTAGTTAAGTTAATGGAATATCTTTCATTACTCACTTCGCCAGCCAGGGGTGTAGGCCTAATTCTCCAGATATTTGTATGTTCTGGAAAGTCCATCTCCAACAGTGAAGGTGTAGGACTAGTGTTCTAGGGAGTGTGATAAAAAAAAACTCACCAACGTATTGCGGAATGTTCTGCAAGTAGTATTCGTGTTTGGTTGGCATGATCGCGTCGAACAGCTCGATGACGAGGCGAGAGGCGCAGTACAGTCTCTGCAGCAGCAGGTCTGAGCATTCCACCGCGCACTCCATAGTCTCGTAAAGCAGATCCAGCAGCTCTTGAGCCGAGCGCGATACCATGCAGCGAGGGAAGTAGAACAACGAAGCAGGCAGTCGCCGAGACACCGCACTCAACTGATCCAGGACTTCGACACTCTCCCCAGCCTCCTCCGGCAAGGACTCGACACCAATCGACATCGACAAACTCAAATCTTTAAATATAATGTCCCGAGCTCTCTCCAATAGATGCTCGCAACACTTATCCGCAAACAAAGTCTCCAAATTATCCGTATATGACAGAATTGACAAGTCACTATTCATGAACCTCGCCTGCATTAAGAAGTATTGAAATTCTTCGATTTCCGTAGTTATAACGTGGTAGTTAGCGAGACCTTCCATTGTACGTGGGATGGTATCAACGAAGCACTCATTCATGATGAATATCGCATATTCTGCACCAATCTTATGTCCGAGCAAGTCCATTACAGTATGCTCCGAGGTGTGGGTAAGAGGGTAGAGCCGGTCGCTCAAAAACAAGATCACAGATCTCGTATTCGCTATCACAGCCTCATAAGTAGGCTTATTCTTTTTGCCCAGAGGAACCGTTATTAGTATTTTATTCTCCCTAGGAATGACCGTGCACTCGGACTTGATGATCGGCACCAAGACTTCATGGTAGAGAAATGAAGAAAAAGAACTTATCTTTTCGTTTAATAATCCTAATTTTGCTAACGAGCCCAAAAGTTCGCGAGTTTCGATAGTGTTCGGTAAGTCGAGGAAAATGTCGATTTGGTTATGACGGTTCTCTAACAATTCGCATTTCCAACTGAAATGTTCGTTCCATTTTTTGTCAAGAAAGTCGACAAAGACCTCGTGTTGGTTTTCTGAGGTTGTTTTTAGGCTCTCAAACATAGAGAGCTTTTGGAATCCCTCTAGAGGAGTCTGAAGATATTGCAGAAGTTCAACAAGGTTGTCGGTGGCAGCGGAGAGGCGGTTAGTTCTCTTCATTTCGTCAAACATGTTGAGGTGGTTCAATGCCCTCACCAGGTGGCTAACGATGCCATGACGGTAACTGAGGTTATTGTACTCATCTTTAATTTCCTGATCTTTAATTGAGCAATGTTTAATTTTGACAAAGGTTTCCTCTTCTATTTCTCTCTGACACAGTTGCATCTCCTTAATGAGTATGTTGCTCTCTTCACACAACTTCTTGCATTCCTCCTCCAACCCCTGTATGTTGTATTCACTCTGTGTTACATAGTTTTTAACGTCACATTTGTATTTATCAATTTCTTTGGTAACTAATTCCATCTTGTCCTTTAGGCTAATTTTCTTGGGGTCGTCATCTTTGAAGATGTTGGCTAAAATGTCTTGTATATTGTACTCCATTTTAGCGTCTTTCGGATCTGTCCTTGTAGTCTGAATACCTGCTTTTACTGGAATGTCTAGAAGTGTGGTGTCGGTATTTAAAGTGGAATTTGTTGGAGGCGAGGGTGTTTCGGATAGTGTTTGTAAGGAATTTCTTGTTAGTTTTGTTTTGTGGTCCTCGGATCCAGCCCGATGGTCCCACCAGTTCAGCACGCGCTGCTCCTTGCACTGCTTCTCGGAGTAGCTCTTCTACAGCAAGCCTAAATATTTTTGAATGTATTATTAAGATACCAAACTGTAGGTAGTAGTAGTGGACTACCTGACCAGACCCCTCGTGTCATTCAGGAGATCTGTATTCACCAGTGAGCTGTTATGGTTTGACAATGATGGTGCAGGTTATTTGTGATGAACATTGTTTGCATTTATTTTGATTTGTTGAGATCATGGATATTTAGTATTAAGTGCTTAGTCATTGATTATTGTACTTAGGTAGGGTTTGGAATGTTATTATTTTAAGTTATATACATATATATTTTCTCTTTACTTATTGTCGTAATATATTTATTTATCTATTTATTTGTCGTTCAGATCGCAAGTTTAAAGTACAGAGAGAGTTTAGGTTGAAACTAGGTTTAATAGTAGATAAACCACGAAGTGGCGGAAGCGTCGAACGATGGAAACACGACACGCAAAATTTTCAGTAATTCTGAAATTTAAGCAGAAATTACACGTACGTACGTAGGGACTCCATTGAACGTTGTTATATTATTTTACAAGCTTTGTCATCGGGATTTAATATTAACTCACATTATTAAACGTTTTAAATCTTTTAGACGAAATCATACGCGAAAAATGTCACGAAAACTTCCTAAACAGACTTTTAATTAGCTCGGATCCTTTCATTACAAGTCTTCGGAAACTTCCCCGAAAGAAAAAAAACATATTTTCAAAGCAGGTTTTAGATTAATTAGGGATTAAGATAGATTTAACGTTATGCTAGGCTAACAATTAATGAAGTTTCGTAAGGGATGTAAATATATATTTTTATTGTGAATAATAAATAGGTAAACACTAATAATAGTAATTTACCATGTGACTGAATTGTTTATATCAGTTATTTATTGTTACTATAGACATGTTATATGATATACAACTAAATAAGTTCTTATGTCATTACAACTTTTATGAAATTGTTTATTTTAATTAATTATTTATTATTCCAAAAGACCACAATATGAAGTCGAATAAATATTATGATCTCACAGAAGAAATGATCAGGAATGGGTTCAAGACTCAGCTTTACGCAGTGGAAGTTGGTGCGAGAGGAGTTCCAGCAAAATCTTTGCATCACTTACTGAAAGAATTGGGCCTAAGCAGGTCTGCCGTCAATTCATTTATGAAATGAGCTTCCAAGACGGCATTAACGGAATCATACAGTATTTGGTTGGGTAGGGAGAGAAGTAGAATGGTCGATGGTGAGCCTATTATCGCGCAATAAAAAAAAAAAAAGGAGGCCTCCTTTTCTTAAACCAGCCTATTGTCGGTCGCAAGCCCAAGACACCATTCTTCTCATCTCTTACTCACACACAATGAACCCGGCACCCGCACGGTGAATCCATGGAATGCTTAGAAATTTGTCTTCTTCCATAGTTTTACTGGACATAATATGGTGCACAGAGCATGAAATACAGTCAATTGCACTTTATTTTGCATAATATAAACCTTCTTATTAATAATATTATTAAAACAATGCATATAAGACAAGTTTCTTATTTATGACCGCCCCTTGTGTAGAGCCGGAACCACAGTGCAATGGTTTGAAATGAAAAGGGCAATAACCACGTGTTAGTTCTAGTAATATTATAAATATGATTATACCTTTTGTTGACTGTTCATTGAATAAATCAAATTAATAAACAAGTAGTTGTTGTTGCTTCATTAAAAAATAAGTTTCCTAATGTTAACTTGATTGTTAATTTTTTATTAAGAGCCAGCTGCATGAGAGTGTTACTTAAAGTTACATAAACGGTTACTTTGAAAGGACCAAGGGAGATTTGGTATGGACCCCACCCAAAATTTTTCTTTTGAAATGTTATTATTAGATAAGTTATTAATAATTATATATTTATATAATCAGCTTGAACTACATTTTTTACAAGTTTTTTTTTATCACCATAAAATACTAGATGCTTTGAATAACATGTGTTTCAAATCTGTTAAAGAGTTGGTTGAAATCCTTTGTTTGTGATTTTGTTTGACAAGCCCACATCTGTTAAAAGAAATTACCACGGCACTACCATATTATTTTTTTACCGCCATACATTAAAGCATGGTGGTGACTTGGTTGTTAAAACACTTTTCTTAAATCCTACAAGGGTCAGTTCAAACCCCCTGGCATGTATCAATGAGAAATACAATTACATACATTTGTCATAGATTTACAACAACACTGTTCCCGCGCCTCAGAGAAGACAAAATTCTAAGCATTCCATGGATTACGGGTCCATCGTGTGTAGGTAAGAGATGAGAAAAATGGTGTTATGGGCTTGCAACCGAAAATAGGCTGGTTTAAAAAAGGAGGCCTCCCTTTTTTTAAATGGCATGTTAAGCCGTCGATTCCGGTTCTATTAATATCAACTTGTGGAATTGTTAATAAATTGTCATTAAAAATTTACATCAGATCCTCGTCAACCCGTCTGTCCAGCCAGCGTAGCTAGTGTAGATTTAATTCTCCAGATATATGTTCTGGAGGTCTAGGACGCTGTATTCTAGCTGATACTGAATTCGGCTAAGTCGAAAAAATTACAAACACAAGTACAAGATGGTAAAATAGAAAATAAAATGCTAACACCAATTAATGCGCAAATTTTTGATCAAAAACAGCACTATAATGTGACTTTTTCCTGTTTCTAAAACTGAAGAGGTCCTTAAAAGAACAGCGAAAGAGCTGAACAAGATCACAATTTTTTTTTTATGTTCTTCTATGATTGGAAAAAACATTAGTATAAATGTATCACATCCGGGGGGAATTATAAAATAGATATTGACGAATAAACATACTTGAACAGACTTTGTATATATCTTGCTGTGTGTACTACAATATGATATATAAGACATGTTCGAATTGTTTTTGTTGTTTTTTAATATTATAGTGTGATAATACACACAATTATATTATATTTAACAACAATATACAATTATATTCCTCTCCCTACCCAATCAAATACTGTGAATTGTTC
This sequence comes from Tinea semifulvella, assembly GCA_910589645.1. NCBI lineage: Eukaryota > Metazoa > Arthropoda > Insecta > Lepidoptera > Tineidae > Tinea > Tinea semifulvella. The sequence goes on from OU342597.1 coordinate 12,335,802, forward strand.
AGTTCATAAAAAAATTGGAAATTTTTACATCCAAAAATTACACTTTTAAACAGTGCTATGGGTGGTGGGTAACTTTTTGACAGATGGGGGCAGTTTGTTTTTTTGCATTTATACTTGTCAATGCCAAAATAACCAAAATTGTTCCATTTATCAAAGCTACTTGTTACTTTTTTATCTCTAACAGAGATAAAAAAAGTAACACAGAAAGTAAAAGTAGTGCAGCTTATAACTGAAATGGGCTGATGGGTCAAAAATTACCAAGTTTTGGAGGCCATATAATCTACTATTGGGTAAAATGATTTGCTTGCATTGTTAATTTTATATTTAATACTGTAACTACTATAAACGCTTCTAACCTTTATTAGACTGTATACTATTGAGATGAGTGTAGTTTATTATTGTAAAGTGTAATTATAGTTAAATTAATTGTAATATAACTCACTTTTCCAGGGCCTCGTCGTCTATAGCTTTAGGTTCCTGCGGCTGCTTTGGTTCAGCATCGTTCTCTGACATAGTTCACTTAAATACCGTAGTACGAAACCTGTAGTTTCCTCATCAAACATAAAAGAAAAAGAAAACACAACAATCCTTTTTTTTTCATAAAACAATTAAAATTATCAACAAATCACTAAAGTAAAATTCTACGGGCAAAAGGAAATGATGTTTTTTTTTTAATAATTTATTGTCATGGAAACTAGTCCATCTTTCTTAGTCAACATTTGTGTTTAATTTTATGAATATACATTGCGTGTTATCGTCAAACTAAAACAGTCTTGGTAAAAAATAACACGCAATGTAAAACGAATTTTAATTGGTGAAGGACTTGTATCCAATGCCTGTTTAATCATTTATGACAACGACAACAAACCAAACGAGCGATTGTGAAAAATATTCAAAAATTCTTGGCATTCATTTGTTATTTATTCAATATTGGTCTAATTATTCATGGGATAAAAATGTTGAATACTTTAAAGACTATATTTCGGACGAAATGTGTTACTATAAATAGATGTTCGCGTTGTTTTGCAACTACTAAGAAGAAAATCCCCGAGCCATCGGATGATGAAAAACATTTACCAAGTAATTTGTTATTTTTAATATGTATACAATATTTGTAGGTTTTTATTTATCATAATTAGCTTGTAATCTGTAGTATGATGTGTATATTACAAGTATAAGAGCTCTTGTTTTATTTAAATGAGAGGTAAAAGTAAATAACCTCAAAGGACCATGGGCAATGAAGCTGGGCTCTCCTACCGACAGGGATGATATCACATTGAATATATTTGTGCTTCAATAAATATAAAGATGTACATAAACAAATTTTTGTTAAAAACCCATAGGGTTCTTTTGCTATATACATGCTTCATCTACTTTAAATAAACTCATTTCTGTGTAGAATCTAGAAATTTCTGAAAAAGCGCTAATATTTTTGTGCATATATATTATCTGGTGCGGTGGTAGCTCGGTTGTAAGAACGCTTTCCTACAAAGGTCAGTTCAAAACCTGGGTATGTACCAATGAGAAATACACTTTTCCTGCATACATTAGTTCGGTCTAATACCAACTTGTGTAATTGTTAATAAATTGTCATTAAAAATTGACTGTAATCAAAGGAGAAAAAAGAAAAAAAAAATTGACATCAGAACTTTGCTAACCCTACTGGCCAGCGTGGCGAGTGTAGGCTAAATTCTCCAGATATACATTCTGGAAGGCACATCTTCAACAGTGGAGGTCTAGGATGCTGTGTTCTAGGGGCTGTAATGAATGCATCCGTAAACAGTACAATTAAATAATTGCTTATTTTGATTTTTTTAGCAAGTGATCTTACGTAAGAACTATCTTATAGACCCCCATTCACCCCTTTGTAAGAAAAAATAAGACATGTGCCCCCCCCCCCCCTCCCCTCCTAAATTGTCTTACATAATAAATTGCGCCATAAATTGAAAAAGTTTGGAAACTCCTGGCATAAGCCACCTGGTCACTAAGACTAATTTGATTCATGGTCCATTATAGTATTTCAGTATCCTGTAAGCAAAAGTTCAGACAGACGTGTGTATGTGTGGGGGTTTGCTGAGACTGGAGCTCTGGGTGTGCACATACCTCGGCCAGGGAGAAAGAAGCGGGATAAATACAACTTCCTATATGCCTGGCACCCTATGAGAGCTAGTCTTGGTGAAAGATTTGATGTAAGTTGGTAATTTTATTATAGTATAAGTTTTCAGGCCAGAAGATGGGTATCTGGCCAGCGTGGTAAGTATTAGTTCAATATCTTTAGAAATATATTTTAGAAGGCTCGCCTTCAGCTGTTGAGGTCTAGAACAATAGTTCTTGGGGCTGTAGAGATAATAAGTAGTGTATCGAACAGATTTTAAAGATAGGTACTATACCTCTATAAAAAATATTTGAAAATATATCTCAGGGAAAAAATAGTTTTTTATATAAATATTTTTTAAAACTATCTGTAAGATATTTTTAAATAATAGTTTTCTTTAGAAAGCAAAATTAATGTTTTCACCCTATAGATAAATCTAAAATGTACAATTTTAATAAATATTTCCAAAATACGAAAAGTCAGCCCAGTAGAAATATTAGTAGCAAAATAATACATACATACAAATCTTTATACCAGAGCCCTTGCAGGGTAGGCAATTGAGCGCCACTTGACACTATCATACCTCTTTCGCTTCATCGACATTCATTAACCTCTTCATACTCGTACATGCACTTTTATTACGAAGGCTTTCTAATTTACCTGGCCGAAGGTATAAATGAAAGCATAGGGACAAAAATAAAGAAAGGCATGCTACGATGGTTCGGGCATGTTGAAAGGATGAGCGAAAAAAGATTGACAAACCAATATACAATGCAAAAGTTGTGGGTAAAAGTGCCCTGGCAGACCGAGAATCACTCACAATCAAAGAAATAAAACACTTGTAAAATAATGTTAGATCTTTAAACTACTACTCTTACTCACACCCTGTATATAGGTGGGCTGATTGTTGTCACTCGCTCAGTTTCCTGGGGACTGATGAGGTATCCATCATGAGTAGTTAATGAAGCTAAAGTGACTTAGGTTGCTTCTTTGGATCAAACTAAATATGGTAACATAGCTACATATATTCTTCTTAGTATAAAAAGTGACAGTATCTCAATTTTTTTTTCTACTTTCGGGATGCTTACGGGCTAATATTCAATATTAATTCTGACTTACTGTGTAGACTGACCAGGTATTCTCCTGTAAAAGATTATTATTTATTTTTAGTTGTTGTGTATATGTTTTAATTTGTATATCTGCTATAGCTGAATTTTACTTTCATTTTTTTACTCAGATTAAACATTCACTGGAATCTGCTGGTCTTATGCCAAGCTTACCCTTTTGACCACTTTGCTGCTTTCCACTAACAGGAGTAAAATTATCTAAAATAATTTAAATAATGACGTGTCATAAATGCATAGGTTCATATAAATTAAATCTTTTAATTAGAATACTAGTAGGAGCTATGTCTTTTAAACAAAAGGTTAAAAAACAGGAGAAGCAGCTATTAGGACACATCCTTATGCCATTAAATGCACATTTAAATAAAAAATAAAACAAATGCAGAATATTTATAGATTCCTTCAAGCAAAGTGTTAAGAGCATCTTGATAGGCCGGCATAATGGTAGAGACTGATGTCGGTCGTCAGCGGCTGGCGTCAGTCAGTCCCATTCCTGGATCAGGTAGGCGCGATGTCACATGCACGGATATTCCTATTTACAGGTAAAACACATAGCTTGTGGGTATGGATTTACGATTGCGGCAGTGAAGACTGATGAACAGCACAAGGTGTTTGGTACGGGCATCAACACTGACTCACAGATTGGATACCACGCTCCTCGGATGGGTCACCCACTGGAGGTGCTTCTGTCACCTGCCCCAGTATATATTCCTTACAAATCTTTAGAAACTAAAGTTATAGGTAAGCGAGCCACCAGTAATTTTAATAAATGTTCTGTGTGGTTTCCCTTTCATGTCCAAAATTTCCTGATCTCAGGATTATCGGCCGGTCGAGCTCATTCTATAGTTTTGACTGACAATGAGGGTGCATACACATTGGGCAGCAACTGTTACGGACAGTGCGGTCGTCGGATCAACCGCACCGAGAAGTATGAGGGCAGCATGCTTTCTCATAACATCAAGGATCTTGGCGGAGAGAAAATCACTAGTGTCTGCTGTGGTCAAGATCACAGGTAACCTCACTTTCATGTAAATCTTCGGTTTTAAATATTTATCATCATCACAACCCCTAGAACACATCCAAAAATTTCTTGAGACACTCGCCACGCTGACCAGACGGGAATCTACACACATCAACACTGTCTAGGGATATTTTGGATATACTCAATTTACTCAAAATTTATAAAAAATAACATACAACATGTATGTATTTTTATAAATCCCATTTATCAGATTACAATCCAGAATAAAAGAAAACTATATTTTTTTGCGTAAACAAATTTCTATTTAAATAAAGAAAAAACGAGAAATAATGGTAAAACTAACAATGAATGTGTTTCTCAAGAAAAAGTGAAAAATAAGGAAAAAATATTCTGTTTTTAACAGTTATGTGAAAAATCATTAGTCAGTAAAACCACCCATGACGTTAATAACGGTCCTGCAACGGTTTTTCATGCTTTGAGTAAGTTATCCAAATCTTGCTGCGGTATATTCCCGTCCCAGTATCCCTCCCAGGTCCTGCTAAGATGCAAAAAAAGTTGCTCCTCCGTCGCAATGTTTGCAGGGAAATTCCTTAAAGCCCTTCTTTGGAGCATATCCCACGCGTGTTCTATGGGGCTTAGGTCAGGCGATTGAGCGGGCCAGCCTAAGACCGATATGTCGTGCTCCTGCAACCAGCTCGTCACCACTCTCGCTGTGTGCGGACGGGCGTTATCGTGCATGAGCGTGAATTCGTGGCCCATTTGTAGTCGATGGGGGTAGATTATTGGTACTAGCACCTCGAAAATACCGTATTTTTTAGCTGTCATGGTGTTTCTGATCCAAACGAGGTCTGTTCTTCCACCAACACGAATTTCCGCCCAAACCATATTTGTCCCACCGTGGTATGAATGGACTTCCCGAGGATGTTGCAGACGGCTCTCACGACCAGGAACTCGCCAAACACGTACTCTACGTGTATCGGGATGGAAACCGAACCGGGACTCATCGTTAAACAGCACTACAGACCACTGGTTATCTTCCCACAGCAAATGTTCACGAGCCCACTCTAGTCGTCGTCCACGATTTCCTCGGCGTAGTGCTGGAGTACGAAGCGGTCTGCGAGCATGAAGGTTAGCTTCATGCAGCCTTCTCCTCACAGTTTGGTCTGACTGCCTGAGCCTCTGAACCAACTGCATGGCCGTAACATTTGGTTGTCTTCTTTTTCATTTCATTTCATTTATTTATTGACCATTTCATACATTTGGTACACTCGGTTTCGTCAGATAAAAAAATAATTATTTTACTAATCATATTAGCGAATGAATATCAGCAAAGAACAACTTCTCGCGGCAACTTGCAAAAATCGGTCTTGTCGTTGAGTGGTTATGCGTTTCCCGCCTGGGTGTCTTTCAGCCACTTCACCAGTAGCACGATAACGTGACCATAACCTTGATATAACGTTCTGTCTTGTTCCAATCTCCTCAGCATGCATACTGCCCTTAACATTTCCTCTCCCGTTAAATGGCGCCGCTGCATGATGCACACAATAACATTAATTCGAAATTGACCAATAACTTGTTATAAAACTTAAATTTAACACAAAAAATAACCAAAAACAACTGTAGGTAAATGAAACCTTCGGACTTTGCTACCGTTATGCCGCGTTAATCTTTTGTTTTTAATTTATTTTTCCAAATAAAATCGTTCAAAAAGGTTTACAAAATAAGCTTTCTTCAAAATAATTTTAAACTGGCCAGTATTTTTTGAGTTTAAGAACTTTATACAAAATATCCCTAGACAGTGTTGATGTGTGTACTTATATTATAAACGCGAAAATATGTGACGATGCGATGGATAGATTTTCGTTGACAACACGCAAAATGAATAGAATTTTTATTTTTAACGATTAAAGTTTAAAATGGCGATCAGCTAACGGCTCACCATCAAAAATAAAGTGGTACCTACATTCGACGCCATATTTTTATTTTGACATTTTGATCTTTACAATTACAGAGGTTTCATTTACGTGCAACTATGCCTGTCAACACTGCTTAGAACACTTACGGCCTAAAGCGAGCTACACCACCCCAGAAGGGATACGGTTGTGATGATACTTTTACAGAATACACTTTTCTTGCATGCGTTGTTTTTGATTAAAGAATTATGAGTTTATTTTTAATTTTATATTGGTTGCGATTTTGATCAACAAATAGGAAAGTTTGCATAATTTTTAAAAAGCTGGCAATTTTTTAAATATACACACATGGTACTGTGAGTTTATGTAAGCTTTTAAAATAAGATCTACAGAGATCTAGAATGCTCATTTATCATTTAGCAGAGGAGATCTAGAGTTGTGGTGATAATAAACGTATCCTATTTATTGGTTTTCAGCTTATTTCTAACGGAATCTGGGAAGGTATATTCTTGTGGTTGGGGCGCGGACGGTCAAACCGGGCTGGGTATATTTGACAACCAGAGTACTCCAGCCCCTGTTAAAGGGGACGTCACTAGCGAAAAGATTGTCAAACTGGCTTCCACTTCTGACTCCGTGCTTGCACTTAATGGTAAGATAATGGTTCCAATATTTGCACCTTCACATATTTATTTATATAATACACGCAGCGGTACATATATAATCACGCCTTTTGCACGGACATGTGGTATAAAATACGTGTTTAGGACTAATGTCGGTATTCGGTACAATGTAATTTAAACTTTAGAAAAAACTTATTACTTACCCACGTTCGACTTGTCGCTGTAAGCGATTTCTTTCGCTTTTAAAGTCGTTTTCGTCATTTAAAAAGCGAGCTTTGCTTTCAAGTCAAACACCCTTCCCCCCTATGTGTAAGACTTACTAAGAATAGTTTTATTATTATTATTATGTACATCATTTTATTTTTTGTGCAATAAATAATTTTATTATTATTAAAAAGGAGGGGGGGGGGGAGGTAACCAAAACTTAAATAAATGGTCTTACGTAACTAATAATAACCAATGGTTATTTATTAATGATAAATTCAAAAAATAATATTCACAAACTACTTAAATAAAATCTATAAACTAAGTCTAATAAAAAAATAAAAATAAACCTAACCTTAAACATAATTAGTAGTTATCATATTTTTTTTCATAATAGGTTTTTTTCTTACGTTTCAGAGCATGGTGAGCTATTTGGCTGGGGTAACTCTGAATATGGTCAAGTGCCGATGTGTTCCGTCCAGCAACAGGTGAACATGTCGTATGCGCTGGTCAAACTAACGCGAGGAGTCGGAAAGATTGTGGATATTGCTTCAGGGGGCACCTTCTGTATAATTGTCAATGGTAACTATACTAAAAGGGGGGTAGGGTCACATCTAAGGAATGAGCTCATTCATTAAAAAACGATTTGTGGTCATAGAAATGAGAGAGTAAAGTATTATCATGACCGTAGCCCTTACGTGGTGGTCAGAAAACACGCTTTTGTAAGGAGCAAGGTCTCATTTAGCCAACTTTACTATAGCCTTTATGACAAGTGGCAAACTCGTCTAAATAAGTGAAAGTCTCCGAGTCAAAACCACAGACTTAACCTTTACACCAATAAGAAATAAGAGGGTCGGTTTGGGAAAAGAGATAATAATGAGTTCTCATTTAGCTTTGGGGTCGCTATCAAGAGGTGGTGGAGTAATTTATGGAGCCTGGGGTAACTCTAAAACAGGGTGCGGTCACTTGTTATGAGGTTGGCTTATTAAGGGCTGACGGGGTCATGTGGTGGGGGAAGATGTGTCGCTTTAAGAGGGGATGGGGTCACTTATTAATAGAGGCTGAGGGCATTTTTTTTATGTAGTTGAGAGTTGGTAAGAGGCGATTGGGGTAATCTGTTGGGGGCTTTGGGGTCACTTTCAGTACTCATAAGACAGATCATCTCAAAACTTATTAAAACGAAAATGCATTTCTGATAATATTTTATTATTATTTAAACGATTCTTCGCGCCATTTTGCGTGGACATGTCAAGTGCAAGTTTTTGTTTTGTAAATTAATTTACTGTGGATATTATTGGTCAAAAGTGGTGTTGTTTTGTTTAATAATGTGCTACTATGGCCGCGTTCGTTTTAAGAAATGTTAGCATGAAAATACCACTTTTTTTAGCACAAGTCGTTCGTTTATTGAAAATTCTAACATTTGATGCTAATTTCCGTATGTCAGTACCGTGTTGAAAGGAGGGTAATTGATGTTACTTTTTGACAGATGTCAAATTGATCGTTTACCATTTTTATATACTTTATAGTTTTCTATTATATTTGTTAAAAAGGTATATTAAACGATTTTATGTAATAAATTCAAAGACCATAATAATATCACGTGTATTGGATGCCATGGTATGATAAAACATGAACGAAAACACTTGTCAAAAAGTAGCATCACCGCTCGTTTTATTTAAGAAATGTTAGCATTGTTAAAAAAAGTGGTATTTCTTAACAAAAACGACATTTCGCGCTGGTTTATGAAGTTGCTACGAAATGTTGGAAATGCTATAACACGAACGCGGCCAATGTGAATAATTATGGAAAACGATAAATTGGATTTTAAATATGGGGCACAAGTTGCAGTTTATTTTTTGCGATTTTCCCGCGCTGGGAACCCATATTTTACCCGACGTGTTTAAGCTATGGTGCCGCGAGTGATTCAAAGAAAAGCATCAAATTCTGCAGCATCTGGAATTTGATGATGACCTCATTAACTCATTAAAAAGAAAGATATATTACGTCAGACTTGGCTGTATGGGCTAGACCCTTTGCCTTCCCTATCATCTCATTCATCATCCATCGGCAGAAGAGAACCAAAAAAAAAGATTAAAAAAATAAAAATACATAAACATATTCACAATTTATAAATGTTTCAGAATTTAATGCTTTTGGACTCAAAATAGCCCAAACACGTTGAATAAGAAACCATAATCCACCAAGCTGTCAAAATGCCATATTGGTAATAAAATACTTACTACTTTCAGAACAGGGTGATGTCTTTGTATGGGGTTACGGCCTCCTAGGACTGGGTCCGGCAGTCCTGCAGACCCCTAAGCCGACCCTCATCCCTCCCCCACTGTTCGGTCGAAATGAGTTTAACCCAGAATGTATTGTCACACAAGTTGCTTGCGGAATTGGGCACTTAGGTTAGTATCATCACACTAACATAATCACAAGTTATAAAAATTTTTTAGGTGAATCTTCGCATCCCTCTTACTTGCACACTCGGACATTTTTAATATAGATGTTTTATCTGAGTATAATTTTATAAAATATATAGTTTATATGCTTTTTAGAAAATAAAATTACAGACATTTCAGAGATATAATAATCAGCAGATTTATTTTGGTAAAATAGACAGAGCACCCAATATCCTCCTCCTTAGTCGGTACCCCACTGATGGGGATTGTGACTCCGTCGCAGTCGCAGCTCGTCCACCAGCCATCAATGCCCCTAATATACCTATGATAAATATATATTTATTTATTACATTATTTTACATATATATATATCTTAAATCTGTTGCATGCCGAAGATGTGGAATGCTCTCCCAGATTCTCCATTCCTATAAACAAAGTGTGAAAAAGCATCTTGATAAGCCGGCATAATGGGTCGTCAGTTGCTCCCATTATTGGACCTAGCGTACCGCTTACAGGTGGGCGCGATGTCACGTGTTCAGTATAAAAAAAGAATTAAGCAAATAGAAATATCGTTTTTACTATTTTTATGACCTAGAGAGCCAATTAACATTTCCAAAAAATCTTTGAAAATGTTGGATTGTGCGAGAGAGACGGAAGAGCGTGTTATTATTTATAAATATATTAGTAATAAATAATAATTTTATCTTAATATTTAAAAAAATAATTTCAGCTGCAGTGACAAATAATGGTGACCTTTATACTTGGGGCCGCAACAGACACGGCTGTCTCGGTATAGGCCACATGAAGGACCAACACTTTCCTCTTAAAGTGTCCATCGGTGCTCATGTAAAGGAGGTTTATTGTAGTGTTGACCACACAGTAGCATTGTGCAAGCCATTTGTTTAAAGGAAATTATAATAATAATAATTGTTTATTTCCAATAAAATCCTATGTACATGTTTTATAATTATAGGTACACTTATACGGGTGACTTTGTATGATCTTACATTGGACTAATATGTGATTCTATTGGTAGAAACAAACAACTTTTCTAACAGAAATGACAAAATAATGGCTTGTAAAGTTGTTTGTTTCTATCAATAAAATGACATATTAGTCTTAACGTTAGACCATACAAAACCACTAAGTATATTTGTGTGTACAATTTCTCAGAGTGTTAACTTCTCTTTTTTTGGATTTTAATGAGAGCTGTAGCCCTGTTCTGTTACTTAGTCGCAAACGTTATTAGTGGATTTTGTTATTTACATTAGAAGTTTGCGTCATAATAACAAAATATTATCCAATTCTCAATTTTATAAGCGCTCGACCTTGACAGCGGCCATGCAAATATCAACTTTAATAGCAAGATAGTTAACGGATTCCATTATATAACGTCTGTGACTAAGTAACAGAATGGGGCTACTGGTTGCTTTCACCAGTTAATTGGGTTAGAAACAAAAATAAAAATGTTGTCAACTTGATGTGATTATTTCCTAAGATTGTTACAAAATGTTTACAAATAGTTTTATATTGTTTTAAGAGTTTAATTTAGTCAAAAATAAAGCTTTAACTATGTATTATTTGTTTTTTTATTTACATATTTTCCTACTAAGACTAACATTATAGATCTTTTTCCTAATAAAATATTCATCCTAAAATATTCTCTTTTTTCGTAAGTATCTCTAGCGAAGGGTAAGGATATTATAAGATGTGTAAATACATACACAACTAGCGTTAATGTGCCGACCGCGGATGAGTGACGTCACTAGACTGGTCTGGGGAATAAGTCAGTTTTGATGTAAATTTTCAAGTATCCGACACTCTTGATTTCACATGACTTTGTGTGTTGAAACACACAATAAATTGTTTTTAGCTCAAAATCAACTCGCATTAATGCATTGTTTGTTGTAAACTGCCTCCGTGGTCTAGCGGTTAAGTCCGTGGATTTAGACTCGGAGGTACCGGGTTCGATTCCTGGTCGGGACACGAAAATATTTATTAATGTAAATAAATACATTTAATTAATATATAATTTATTTGTGATATTTCTCGAGTTTGGTACGCTGCTGGAGACATCGACGAGCTTGCCACTTGTCATAATTGGCCTATTGTAAAGTTGGCTAAATGTAAATCCGCTTATTTATAAGCGTGGTTTCTGACCACCCCGAAAGGGATACGGTCGTGATGATACTTATCCTAAGAAACAAAAGAGCTGTCAAAAGTGCTAGAGCGAGTAGAAATTCTGAAAGGTGTATATTTTAAATCTTAGTAATTCTTGAGTCTGCAGGCTAAAGAACATAAATCACAAGTGCACTTTGTATTGCTTGAAAATCCAAATTATGAGAGGAAATATTTCCTTTTTAAAAAATTTTAGGCACAAAATGTACTTTTATTAATTTCTCCTTACCAGCATTATGGTAATTCAATCCTTCCTTAGTGATGATGTTACCCAATTAGGGATACCTGTGCCACCATTATTTGACAACAGTATCTTGCCATTTACCCCAGGTAACAATAAATTCAGGATAGTCTAAATAGGACTAACCAGGGGTAAATAATGATATACGGTTGTTAAATAATGTTGGACCCAACAAAAGAAGACTTTATTACCATTCTATGGAATCACCAAGACAGTTCTCCCTTTTTCACCACATTATGTCTTTTTTAATCTTAATCATAAAATAATTAAAAAGTAAACTTAACCTATTATTTACACAAAACATCACAAGAAGTGTTCACACTGGATAAGTCGTAAGCTTAGCCTCAGTCCAACATTAAAGCCCATTCACAACACACACAATTTAATTCAAGCTGTGAATGATCCTTAAGTCCATCTTAGTACCACATTAGCTATTGTTTACACTCGTCATGAAAAGGCTCGAGGGTGCGGAAGTCTCTCCATGCGGGTGGCAGCAGGGAGGTGTGGTGCAGGTGGCACCCACAACGCTTACATGGCTCACTAAACAGGTTTACATAGCTGTGAAGCCACGTCATGAAGGAACGGACCGCTAACTCTGGTAACGTTGGGGAATAGAAGTGTAGCATAGCAGCGTGAGCATTCTCTGTGATCTTCCTAAACACATGGTGCCGAGACTCTGTCCACAAGTCCAGCGTCTCTGTATAACCCTTTACCATCACCCACTCCATCAACAACCCTTTAAAAGCGACCACAGCCTTTAAAACATGACTCAAATTTATTTGCACCACTGCATTAGTGGCAAAAGGTCGAGATATAGTTATTTTCATATCATTAAAAGACCTGTCTATGCTATTTATGACGCTGTCGACCTGAGCCGGCGAAACATTGTGGTTACTTTGCAGTTTCCCGCGCCTTTTCGTGCTGCCAGAGTTAATGTAGGATCTTTTAAGCGAGTTTTGACTTAGGAGAGACTGCGCAAAAGAGCTGTACTCATGCACCTTATCCGTCCACTTGTAGCTATTAACCAGTTGTGTGTAGAGAGCTTGGCGGTCTTGCGTGGTTTCTTGACTTAAATACGTCGTGTTTCCCAAGTTAAACGGCGTTGTAGGTATCGGAAGGATATTCACAGACTGCTCTAGATCGCGCAGATTAATGTTAACATTGTTTAACAGCTCTTGAAGCTCCAAAAGGAACTTATCTTTGCCATCTTCACCGTGATCAGGGCGAAGTCCGTTAGATAGTGTCTCAAACACATGACTTACACTGGACCGTAACGTTCTCAACGATGTCAGTGCTGAGTTAAGTTGATCGATACTCATAGGGTTATTCATTTTGTCGTTTTATTAATTAAAATCGCAGAATTTTAGTTAATTCTTACCCAAACACAAAATAGACATGACAACTGACATTGACAGTTCTCATACCGGCGTGTTTTAACATTCCACACGTATTTTATTTACTTTGTAATAAGACTAATTAATTATTAATGTGCTAATAATTAATTAGTCTTTTTAATTAATTATCAATATTAAAACAATAAAATTAAATTGAATCTTTTTTGTTGGTCTAATATTTTTTTTATAAACAAGATTTTTTAAAGTAATTAATTTATAGAAAATAAAATTGGTACAATAGACACATTTTAAAATTTTGGCAAAAACTTTGTAAACTCGACTCACGTTTATGAAAATGAAAAAACCTTTATTGAACAACATAAACACAATACACTGGAATGAAACTTATTAATTTAGCAAATAACAGTACAGCAACAATTTTATTTAGAGTTCTTCGCGCCATTTTGCGTGGACATGTCAAGTGCAAGTTTTTGTTTTGTAAATTAATTTACTGTGGATATTATTGGTCAATAGTGGCGTTGTTTTGTTTAATAATGTGCTACAATGTGAATAATAATGGAAAACGATAAATTGGGACTTTAATATGGGGCACAAGTTGCAGTTTATTTTTTGCGGTTTTCCCGCGCTGCCAACTCCCATATTTTACCCGACGTGTTTGACTATTGTGCCGCGAGTGACTCCAAGAAAAGCATCAAATTCTGCAGCATCTGGAATTTGATGATGACCTCATTAACTCATTAAAAAGAAAGATATATTACGTCAGACTTGGCTGTATGGGCTTGACCCTTTGCCTTCCCTATCACCTCATTCATCATCCACCGGGAGAAGAGAACGAAGAGAACCAAAAAAAAAAAAAACAATTTTATTTAAATTTAATGAGAGTCTTTCGCGCCATTTTGCGCGGAGATGTCAAGTGCAAGTTATTGTTTTGTAAATTAATTTACTGTGGATATTATTGGTCAATAGTGGCGTTGTTTTGTTTAATAATGTGCTACAATGTGAATAATTATGGAAAACGATAAATTGGACTTTAAATATGGGGCACAAGTTGCAGTTTATTTTTTGCGGTTTTCCCGCGCTGTCAACTCCCATATTTTACCCGACGTGTTTGAGCTATGGTGCCGCGAGTGACTCCATGAAAAGCATCAAATTCTGCAGCATCTGGAATTTGATGATGACCTCATTAACTCATAAAAAAGAAAGATATATTACGTCAGACTTGGCTGTATGGGCTAGACCCTTTGCCTTCCCTATCACCTCATACATCATCCATCGGGAGAAGAGAACCAAAAAAAAAAAAAAGTATTTTATTTACTTTGTAATAAGACTAATTAATTATTAATGTGCTAATAATTAATTAGTCTTTTTAATTAATTATCAATATTAAAACAATAAAATTAAATTGAATCTTTTTTGTTGGTCTAATATTTTTTTTATAAACAAGATTTTTTAAAGTAATTAATTTATAGAAAATAAAATTGGTACAATAGACACATTTTAAAATTTTGGCAAAAACTTTGTAAACTCGACTCACGTTTATGAAAATGAAAAAACCTTTATTGAACAACATAAACACAATACACTGGAATGAAACTTATTAATTTAGCAAATAACAGTACAGCAACAATTTTATTTAGAGTTCTTCGCGCCATTTTGCGTGGACATGTCAAGTGCAAGTTTTTGTTTTGTAAATTAATTTACTGTGGATATTATTGGTCAATAGTGGCGTTGTTTTGTTTAATAATGTGCTACAATGTGAATAATAATGGAAAACGATAAATTGGGACTTTAATATGGGGCACAAGTTGCAGTTTATTTTTTGCGGTTTTCCCGCGCTGCCAACTCCCATATTTTACCCGACGTGTTTGACTATTGTGCCGCGAGTGACTCCAAGAAAAGCATCAAATTCTGCAGCATCTGGAATTTGATGATGACCTCATTAACTCATTAAAAAGAAAGATATATTACGTCAGACTTGGCTGTATGGGCTTGACCCTTTGCCTTCCCTATCACCTCATTCATCATCCACCGGGAGAAGAGAACGAAGAGAACCAAAAAAAAAAAAAACAATTTTATTTAAATTTAATGAGAGTCTTTCGCGCCATTTTGCGCGGAGATGTCAAGTGCAAGTTATTGTTTTGTAAATTAATTTACTGTGGATATTATTGGTCAAAAGTGGTGTTATTTTGTTTAATAATGTGCTACAATGTGAATAATTATGGAAAACCATAATTTGGACTTTAAATATGGGGCACAAGTTGAAGTTTATTTTTTGCGGTTTTCCCGCGCTGTGGACTCCCATATTTTACCCGACGTGTTTGGGCTATAACGCCGCGAGTGACTCCAAAAAAGCATCAAATTCTGCAGCATCTGGAATTTGATGATCCCCAACTCGGTTATGAACTCTGTTATGAACAAATATTATGCAAATAAATTACGTGTTTAGGACTGATGTATTCTGTACAATGTCCTTTAAAGCCAATTAAAAAAAAAAAAAAAATTTAATGAAACTCGTTTTAAAAATCGTCGTAAAAATTAAATCTCAGCTAAAGTTTTCATATTTAGATTTTATTGTATTTCACCCGTACTGAATTATTTTTAAATGTTCAGAGTCTTACAATCAAGTTTGTAATCGAGGAAAACAACTTAACGTTTCAACGTAAAGTTTCGCTCCATTGTCAACGTACTTTAACTACAAGTACATATACTTTTACTGACAAACAAACAACGAAGGGAAAAGATAAGTGGCATGAAGTTGTGTACGAGTCCTTAGCAATTTCACAATAATATCGACCCTTTATATCGTCCCGTAAGGGTTTGCGCCGTTGAATTTTCCATGTAAATGAGTAAAGTTGCGACTTATAAATTCCGCTGTAAGGTCACTTCGTATAATTTTAAGCAGATATTTGTTTTGTCCTTGTTTAGGAAACTTAAATTAGGAGAACTTTATTGCCCTATTTACAAGCGAGTTTACATTTTAGCTACATTAACATTTCTGGGGCTGACTTTGGGAAAACACAATATCTTAATTTTTGTATTGAACGATACGATGGATGGAGTGAGCGCTGAATGGTCTGGGATGCAGACAAAATCCAAAGATCGCTAGATCAAATCTTCTAGTAAGTAATTCTATGGTCCCATATGTCTTAAACACAAGTACATTTCTTGCATAGAAAATGACCTTACTGTTGAAGTAACAATTGTTAAATTCGGGATACAGCGTGTAAAAATGTTCCTATGACAGGCAATTTGTAACTTATGGCTGTGGAGTAAAGTTTATATTTGTATACTAGTTATAAAACTAGATTTTTTCGACGTAATAATTGACAAAGTAATAGTAAGTAGTAGTTTTCGCAATTTTGTATGAAACCATTTATATTGTTGTACCTATATTATACGAGTATTATACCTATTATCCTAGATTTTAAGTTTATAAATATTTTAAGAAAATAATAAAAAAAACGACGTTATAATATACGTGTTATTCATTAAACCGACTATTAGAGTGGTTCTATTCTGTATCTTTAACCGCATTCGTTAAATTGACAAAATAGTGGATTCCTTTATTTGCTGTCAGTTTTATGATAAGGTTTAAATGTTCAAGCTTATTTTATGTCAATAAATGGACTTTTTAGTAACTGCCTTGTTGATTTAAAGGCGGATGTTAGGTACCGCATTCAATTTCTGACCGTATAAAAATAATTTATTTGAAATATTTCTTAAGCTTGGTTAGTACGCTAGAGACATCGACGAGTTTTCCAATTCAATCATGATGAGCCTATAGTAAAGTGGACTAAATGCGGATTCACTTATTTAAAAAAAAAGTGGGTTTTCTGACATGTGATTTACTTTTTTTATGTTAATTTTTTAGTGCAACACAATCTGGAAAGTTCCGAAATGAAAAAAAATATCTTTTTTGTATTAATTTAGTATTTACAACCATTAGGTACTTGATTATCACATCACATCATCAAGTGATACTATTGGTAGATATTTCTCTCGCACATTTAGTGGATAAGTAGACCCGAAACTGGCAAAATTTGGATCGTTCGCGTTGTTGGGACGCAAAACGCAACGCGGGTCTTAACTCTGATGCCGAGATGGATTAAGCGTTTGCAAGTTTCAGTTGTAACCCCGGCTTGTATCTACCTACTGTTGGGACTAATTTGTCAAATTAAACAAGTCTTCAATGTTGTATGATTTATTTCCATTGCCCATAATTAGTTACAACCTTCACTATTTTAAAGGCGCGCAACGACCGACTCGTCTGCTGTTTTCTTGGAATCTGCCGCGATATGATTTGTGCCATTCTCTAAGCGACTCGTAAATAGTCGTATTGCACCAATCAGAAATCAGCACGCGATTACATTCGTACACAACGCCACCTACTTTACAAAACCATATTGCTAATCGTTCTTAACTAAACACTGGGATAATAATGTACTTGTCTAAACACTAGGATAATATGTAATAATAACTATGTTACATTAAAAGATAACTTTTTTCGTTTTCTTACGTATAATTGTCATATATTTACAACACTACCGTTTCCGTGACTCGGAGAGCACGTTAAGCCGCCGGTCCCGGTTCAACTAATACCAACCATGTGGAATTGTTAATAAATTTTAATGAGTCATTAACTCTAGAACACAAGAGTCCTAGATATCTACCATTGCTAATGGGCCTTCCAGAATTTTCTGGAAAAATTGGCCTACACCCGCCATGCTGACCAGACGGGTTTGATGTAAATTTTAATGAGAATTTATTAACGATTCCACAAGTTGGTATTAGTTGAACCGGGACCGGCGACTTACCCTGCTCTCCAAGGCCCGTGGTATTGTAAATATAATATGACAAATGTACTACACAACCTAAACACTTTTTTACTTTTTGACAAATTGAAAATGTATGATAGTTGACTGTGAACAGATTTCAGTTCGTCTCCAGTTTGTTCGTTAAATCCGACGAGATATCGTGCATACAAACTTGAAGACATTACGGCCACCTGCTGCAACGCTCCGACTTACAATACATTACGCTAACGTTAGTCTCTATTACAAATCGAATTTAGATCGCTTCCATTGACTATCTATAATACAATCTTAGAAGTCAATACTGTTTATGTTTATCCAGTAAAATTCCACGTATGTTGTGGAGAAAACGAACCGTTAATGACGTAATAGTAAAGTACCATCAAATTCAAATTCATTTATTTTGCGGATCTTTATAGCAATAGGTCTAAATTAGTATTAATAAAAAAAACTACTTAATAATTAAAAATACACCTAAATACTAAAACAAAAAATAAATGATAAACAAAATAAAATATTATAAATAAATAAAAAATGCTCCAAATCGCTGCCAATGGCTAAAGTACCTAGGACACTGACAGCATTGCTACGTTGAATGGCAATACTGATCTATGGGACCAAATATTATCCAGCCCTTTTGTCTCCCGAGGTGTTGATGATCTGTTTTATGCACTTGATCCCTACGGCCCAAGAGTTTCAACACTAAACGGCGCAAAATCACATCTCCCAATAAGCTGGGTGTATTTCCGCCGATTGAGGTTATCTGCTTGTAATGCATCAGCGCCTACAGCTCTATATAGACGATTAAAATTAAAAATGGCGTCTAATGTACCAGCTTACGGCTGACCTTCAAAAAAACACTGTCGACTCGGCTCTTTTTTTAACTTTAATCGTAACTATTGCAGAAACTTCATTTTCGTTTAACAGCTGGATGGAAATGTTGGGTGGAGGAGGCGATGTCTCCAGCGTACCAAACTCGAGAAATATCACAAATAAATTAAATAGGTATTAATAAAATGTATTTATTTACATTAATAAATATTTTTGTGTTCCGACCAGGAATCGAACCCGGTACCTCCGAGTCTTAATCCACGGACTTAACCGCTAGACCACGGAGGCAGTTAACATGTAACAGAATGTTTGTATGTATACTATAACGTTTAACATGATGTTTTATACATCTTTTTTTTTTCTATACGTACGTACGAGCAAAAAAAAATCGTCAATGCCACATTGGAACAGTAGGTAGTTTTGAGATTTCAAACTGAAAGGGTTCGATATTTTTACCACTGATTTCTAAAAAAGACAGTTACGAAGCAGTTAACAATAGAAAAAATCGTAAAATTAGGAAGAAAATGTCTCTGCAAGACTTTTTCGCAAGATGCTCACATGTCGGTAGTCTTGCTCTTGCACAAAAGCAAGACCAAGTCCAAGATTGGGCAACACTACTTTCAGTAGATGGTATGGCACACATGGCCCTTATACGAGTACACCTCTTTTGTACCCGAAATACGACATCTTTATTTGTTGAGTTACCCCAAAATAGTTTACAAAACCGCAAGGTAGAGAATATGTAGGTAAGCATGATAGGCGAATTTTACAGTATTTATATCACAACCGTATACCTATTGGGGTGGTCAGAAACCACGCTTTTAAAGAAGCGGATTTACATTTAGCCAACGTTACTATACCAAACTAGAGTACTGTGTCTCTACCGTATCAAACTCGAGAAATATCGTGCTAAGTTGAAGTGGCTGCCAATTCGTTGTCGCAGAAATCTTAGAGTTCTCTGTCTCCTTTTCTCTGTTTTAAACGAGCCTGCGACTCCGAAATACCTCAAGGACAATTTTGCCTATCTCTCTTCTTTCCACGATAAATCTTTACGTTCTTCTCACAACTCTCTTCTTTCCTGTTCCGTCAAATCATTCTGGATTTGTCTCCAACTCCTTCGTAGTAGCTCCACAAAATTATGGAATGATCTTCCAGTAAACATAAGGCAGGCAAGTAACAGATTGTCGTTTAAAAAACTGGTCTATTCACACTTCATGAATAGCTCTAAACCACGTTAGTAAGTTGTATTTGTGTATGTTTATGTACAAGTTTGTGTATGTATTAGTATTTAGTATATTGATATTGTAATACATATATAAGAATATATAAGTAGGTATATAATATTTGTTGAATTATCCTATAATTGTATAATACTGTTACTTTCATTGCACCTATATTTGTTCAAATAACTAAGGTTTGGCTGTCAGAGAATGTCTACGGGCATTAAGTCCGCCTTTGTGCTTTGTGCAATAAAGTTTTTAAATAAATAAAATAAATAAATATCACAAATGCAACGGAGGCAGTTAAATTGGTATATTAAATATTTAAAAAAATAGGAAATAATCTGAAATGTATTGAAATTAGTGTTGCACATAGTAGTTCCCCGCTCGTTATTGAACTAGGTCGCTCTTTTAGTTCCTCAGCTCCAACAAGAGAAAGAAAGCGCTTAGTTCTCGGATTATGTTGTTCAAAGCAGTCGTTTTTTTAATACGTAACACGACATGTGAAATCGCGCCCACCTGGTGACAGCGGTACGCGAGGTCCAAGAATAGGAGCAACTAACCCCAGCCACTAACAACCGACATCAGTCCCTACCATCAAACCTATAAAGATTTTTATACTTCGCTTGAAGGACTCCAGGTTATAGAAATGGGGAAACACACTGGCAGAGAGAGTATTCCACATCTTCAGTTTCAAATGTATATGTACGCATAGGGATAGTGGCTATGGTATGGAGGTGCTTATTTTGGAATGTGCGTGTGGTTTGATTGCGGAATAGAGAAGAAGGTTGTGAAGCTCTTCAGAACACTCACGGTAGTATGGTTTCTCTGGAGAGAGCTCTTAGCACCTCTGGAGGTGAGAACAATATTCTGTGTAAGTGACATGTACTGTTAAGTAAGCGATAGTGTGACGTGAAAAGCTCCGTTCACAGCTCCCGTCGCCGTTCCCGCTCTCTCACTATTACAAGTCGGCCTAGATAGAATGGATGCAGTAAATCTAGTTCCGATAGTTCGTATGTTAAAGCGCTCTTTGGAATTAGTTCTTTGGGAAAACACAAGCCTAATGTAAATTCGTTAAATAACCATTACACTTACAAGTGGTACAAAAACTGACTCCGTGGTCTAGCGGCTAAGTCCGTGGATTTGGATGCGGATGTGCCGGGTTCGATTCCTGGGCGGGACACAATAAATTATTTATTTTATATGTGGTAATTCGCGAGCTGGGTAAGCTGGAGACATCGACGAGTTTGCTACCTGTGATGATGGGCCTATAGTAAAGTTGGCTAAATGTGAATCCGCTTCTTTAAAAGTGTGGTTTCTGTCCACCATGAAAGGGATACGGTCGTGATGATACTTTACTTTCCTGGTACATAAGGTCCAAGTATGGGAGAAATTAACATCATCCATTGGTAACTGACATTAGTTTCTACAGCTATGCCGGGTTACGAAGATGCTTTTGCTGCAGACGACTGCATGCCGATTTTTGCGACCTTGTGCCCGCTGCCCTATATCGCGGCTACCCGGAAATATTTACACGCTGGGAGATATAGCAATTTTGATTTTAAAGCCTATTCACAATGTGTCGGACGACAGGTTTGTCGCAAAATTTTTCGGCACGCGTCCTGATAACCGTCCTGTAGCTGCTGTCATATGTAATGCTCAGCTAACAAAACAGAGACGACAATATTAATTATGTTTGGAAAACACAGTTAATGATAATTAAATAATCTTTATTGCAAAAATAAAAGTACATTACAATGTAGTTGTTACATAGGTCAGGGCAAATAGTAAATCATACATACTGACCAATACAGTTCAGCTGTGACATCTGAAATAGTCGGTGGACGATGTTCCAGATGTCATTGTAGGCATTAGTGCCTTTTTATAGTACTCAAGACATTATTTATTTATATTTGCTGAAGGCAAAACTTAAATAATTGTTTGTGTGTATGTATATGTGTTGGTGTATATGTTTGTGTGTGTGTGTGTGTGTTTTTGTGTGTTGGTGTACTCATATTTGGGTTTGAGTGCGTGTATATGAGTACTTAAGTATACATGTGTAAGCAACAGGCTATTAATTGACAATTTCAAATAGATATTAAAAAAAACAATAATTATTCTAACTACTAAAGGCTTTTACATATATATACGAGTAGGTTTTAAAATTAAGTACAATATTAAAAATCGAGCGCCCTTATCTACTCGACAGCCAGATCCCAGTAACTGCGTGCCCTAAACTCCTCGAACTCCCGACGGGACGTCGGGGATCTCTAAGTTTCCGGAGATACAGTAAATAGCAATATTTTGTATAATTGACTTTTATTACAAAATTTAAATATATAAATACGTTGTACGATGTTCATTTATGTATATAATTTAAATATAATGCATGTTTGTTAACGTTTTCTATGAGTAAACATTACACTTCTTATAGATGTGTCTACCAGTCTACACGTAAGCTAAACTGTAAACCTTAAAACACTTTAGTTCCAGTGGGTTAAATTTTATCAGGTCGATTATTGTGTCGTTCCGAGTTAATGTGAAGCAGCTTTTAGCAGGGCCGTGTTGGGTTCCCGGAGCTCGCCCGGCCGGCGCGCAGGTGCGCAGCCAGTCCCGCGCCGGGCGCCGCTCGGGCCGGTCGCGTTACTGTTTCGTGCTCGCCGATGAGCGCGCCGGACTGCTAGCGCAGCGTGCGCGGGTGTGGTATGCCCGCGCGCCGCCGCCATGGCCCCGCTATTAGCGGCCTTGGCGCTCTTCGTGCTCTTGCCCGGTGAGTGTCCACAGTGATGTGAGTGATGATGATCAGACTTCCAGTAACATGAGGGTAGTAGGAGATACGCGAACGGTAAATTCTCGGCTCGTAAAATAGAAGGTAAAACTGGATCGTACTTACAAGGTATATTACCTGTGTAATAACATCTATCAATTGGAAAAGTTAGCAAAATAAAAGAGAGCACCTTGCGAGATAGGGTTATCTTTTTATTTGTGCTCTCCGCTCTCTGCGCGCGGCGTCATAAACGAAACAATTTCACATTTCTCCAACATAAATGTGTCTCAGCGTGGAGTTTTTCCTCACCTTCTTATATGTAAAGTTCGAGGAGAGTGGAGTGTATATTAGTAAAGTTGCGGACAGACCGTTGGAAGTAATTACAGCGTCTAGTCGGCGGGAGATTAGCGTTCTAATGAAACTTTTTGCATTTTGTCCTGAAAACAATTCCCTTTTGTACTAGCTACGAATACTTTAGAGACGAAGACTTACATTTTTTTTTATCTTGGGTATATATGTATAAATATTTAAGTCCGCATTTATTGCTGAATCTAAAAAGGGCTGCTTAATGTGCTACGACGTTGCTGCTACGAAACTTTTTATTGATTACAAAGCGACTACGATAATGTCTTCGAAAGTTTGTATGCGATTGTAAACGCTCTACAATTTACTACGACTCGGATGTGCTACAAAATATCCTATATGATTTACGATTAGCAAATGCTTGAATGGAGGACAGCTCTCCAATCCAAAACAACATACATTAACAAAACCACTGTGCGTTGGAGAGCACGTTAAGCCAACGGTCCCAATTCCACTAATACCAACTTGTGGAATCGTTAATAAATTGCCATTAAAATTGACATCAGACCCATGCCCAGCGTGACAGGCGTAGGCCAAATTCTCCAGATATACGTATATCCAACAGGAGCTGTAATGTAATGTCGGTTAAATCGACCCGTTGTGTATGACTTTTCCACTGAGTTGTAATCTACAGACTTTTATTCATAATCATCTTTCAAAATTTCCTATTTTCAGATATATATATATTTTTTCCGTAACCGTAATTTGTTTTTATAGATATAGTTTTATATACAAAATAATAAAGTTATTGTAGAAGGACTCCTCATAGATCTCAGGCTTAAAATATGAACAAATACAATTTTCATTTGCGTTAGAAAATGGACAAGGTTGCCTTTGTCGGTGACAAGATGTCAGGCACACAGAGACTGCGTTTGAGATATTCTTGAACAATGCCACAACTGCCGGCCCTACACGACTTGGCATATTAACAAAAAAATTATATTTTTCTCTCGCCGTAATGTTGTACGGAGCAGCGTGGACAATGACAGTGAGTCTGGTGAAAAATTCAAGGTAGCAAGCTATGGAGAGATTTATGCTTGGTATTTCTGTGATTGGTTGAATTCGAAAAGTTAAGAACCAAAGTTACTGACATAGCATACAAAATTAGCGAGCTAAAGTAGAAATAGGCGGGACACATCTTCCACAGAACCGACGACCGATAGGGCAAACGGGTCCTCCAGTGGAGACCATGTACGGGACGACGCAGAATGGGAAAGTAGGTCGCTGGCGGGGGTTGCAAAAGACCGCGTACAGTGGCGAGCCTCTG
Organism: Tinea semifulvella; assembly: GCA_910589645.1. NCBI lineage: Eukaryota > Metazoa > Arthropoda > Insecta > Lepidoptera > Tineidae > Tinea > Tinea semifulvella. The sequence continues at coordinate 12,360,178 of OU342597.1, forward strand.
GGGCCTCCCCAGCAGTGTAGAGACACAAGCTGACGATGATTAAATTTTGAAACAGCTTGGTAACATCTCACGAGACAAACGGGCTAAGCAAAAGATCGGTATTGAACGCAGCAATCCAGCCAGTATCCTTGGCTATCAATGTGGTAGCGATTTAGAGCCAGTTTTAAATTATAAGATTATCCTTTTTTTAAAATATAAATATATTATAGTAGGTATATATTTATATTTTGTTTTAGCATTAGTAACAATTTGCCAGTGTCAAAGTTAGCGAATGACGGGTTAATAATAACAATAATACATTATTTATTGTACAGAACCAAAAATAGTGTGGGTACAAAGGCGAGCATAATGCTATAAATGCATTTTCTACCAACTAACCTTTGTGAATGGGGAACCATTATAAGCGGGTGCAGAAATACTATTGTGATCAAGAATAATTAAATATAAATACATACTAATTATTTATACTACATATTCTATATAATAAATAAATATATACATAAATAGATATCTAAGTACATAGTAGAAAGTTAAATAAAGAGGATATGAACAGTTTTGAATAGTATCAAATATACATATACAAAAAAATTAGACTAACGGCCTGTTGCAGGAATTGTGATTAAAATAATCCATGATCAACATTTTGTTATAAGCCGTATGATTGGTAGTTAGCTTGTCACTTTAGTTATTTCAGCCAATGTGTGCCTCATAAGCATACGTTTAACATGTCAAAAGCCTTTCTGCAATCTGTCGTAATACACTAAATAATTATGTATATTAATATTATCTACAATGAATTAATCTATAATGGGTCCATGGAGTCCAAGCGCAAAAAAGTTTTTAAAAGACATAACACCGCGTCTTGTTGTCTCCTCCGGTGACAAGAGGGCTGGCTCTTTCTTCGCCCAGAGAATTAGTATTGCAATTCAGCGGGGAAATGCAGCCAGCGTTCTTGCCACCATTCCACGCGGACGGGACTTATATCCCTATCCTTAATATTAATTTTATTTTATAAGTTGTAAATATTTTTTTATGAATTAAGCAATTATATAATATATATATAAATTTAATTCGTTTATTATATACAAGCAGGGTACTATATTGGTAAAATATATATTTGTAGTTTGACAGCTCGGAAGTAAAACTTTACGTAACAAAGTTTTTGCGTCCTAGAGCGTGATGTCAGCTGCTATCCATTCTTGAAAATTGCTACATTTAAAAGGTTCTTGAAAGGAAATAGGCGATATAAAATGAAGTCTAAGTTGAGTACATAAACCTCATCTAGCAGTAAAGCGGTCCATTAAAACTCTCTTTACGTCGATTGCAGTCATTTATCTGCGAATAACGTATTTCGGCCATCTTTTCTTCCTATACCCATTTCTCCATTCGCCCAACTACCACGCAATGAGATTAATTTAGGGATTCCTATAATAATGGAATGCTTGCGTGGTCTAGCGGTTAAGGGTGTAAATTTAGACGCGGATGTGCTGGGTTCGAATTCTGGTCGAAAAAAAAAAATTGTCATAATGTGCCGGCAGTAAAGTTGGCTACGTTTGAACACGCTCTTTACAAAAGCGTATACGAGTATATACCTATATATTGTAATACTTAATACTTAAAAGTATATAGTTATTATAATTAAACAGATCATTACGCTAGTTACTTTAAAGACTTATTATAATGCCGGCTATTCAAAAAAAAAATCATATACACGTAATTTATTCGAAGAGAAAAAAACAAAAATATATTTAAAAATATTATTATTTTAATAATAAAAAAAGATGTCAAAATACAGTTTTAATATAGAAAACAAAGTCGGGTTTGTTAGAACACTTATAACTCGAGAACGGCTGAACAGATTTTCATGGTTTTTGATTTGTTGGATTTGTCTCCGTGCCGAATAACAGAATAACTATTAATAATATTCGAAAATTGTCAAACAAATAAAATAAACGATAAAACATTTTCCTCAAACAAACAAAATGTTCGTGGGTTTTAAACTGTCAAACAATGTTGGTTGTCAAATATTTATGCGTGCGTTCAGACATTTATATTTAGCTTATATATAATATAGAATTAAAAATAAACTTTTATTCGAAGTAATATACAAACAATATAAAAGAATTACAATATTATTTATTAACCTAGAAAAATAAACTAAATCTAAATAACAAATTAAATATAATAAAAAATTAACCTTACAATATCAAAATTTCCTCCAGGCCATTGTCCAGTGGCATGGTGCCCAAAACACTGGCAGCATTTCCTCGTTGAATTTCGATACTAATCTTTTCAGCGAGGAAGCTGCCAGCCCGTGGGTCACCAGAGACGTCGACTAGTTTTTTTGAAATTTCCTTAAATAAAGTTTTTATATAGAATAAATGACAAATAACTAAATGAATTATTTAAAAATAAACAACAACGGTCAAATCGATTGGTCTCGCGAAATAGTCTGTGATTTGTTTGAAAATTGTTTTGTGTGAGTATTATTATTAATATAGTTAATTTTTGTACTTTTATATATATTTTTTTGTTTCACTATCTTAATAAAGTACTGGACATAATATTTATTTTATTAATTGTATTACTTCCATATATAATCTTAAATTTAGTAGTTTAGATATAAACTAAAAATAAAATTTATAAATATAAAATAAATTGAATATTAATACCCGTAAGTATGAATAAGTCTAATTCGCGTGCAATGGTAGCAAGTACTCTGTCTGCATTTCCCCGCTGAACTGCAATAATCAGTATTTTGGGCGAAGAAAGAGTCACCGGAGGAGACGACAAGACGCGATCTTTTAAAAACATTTTCGCCCTTAGCCGAATGGGCCCAGAGTTTTGACAGTAGATGGCATAAAACATTCTCATTGCTTAATAATTTAAGACATGACAAGAAAACAACTTCTTCTTTTTAGTTTCAGTGTAAACACCGTATCCCTCTTCAGATTGCCGCCTATACCATTTTATAGGTTATGTGTCCCTTGACACGCCATAGGCAGAGCGCTTTACAACTTGCTAATTAATATATTATTAGGTAAATTTGGCCAACGAAGTAATTTTCTTGACGCTACATATCCCCCCGTGGTTAATAAATAATTAAAGATTCGTTTGACTTACTATTATATGCCTGGGCATTTAGAAGATTAATGCAGCATGCGTGAAATAATATATCACATCGGGATGATATAACAAATCAGACCCGGACTGGTCAAAAAACAACATCTTTAAGTTTTTTAATACAAATCTTTATTGCCTTTAAAATAGGATCCTTTTGAGCCAATACAAGCATACCAACGCCTAATCCAACTTTCCATACCCGTGTTGTAAGCTTCGCCTGGGATGGCCGTCAGTTTCTTAAGCGAATTACTTTTTATGGCTTCAATAGCGTGTTCCCCGAAGCGGGTTTTTGAGTTTTGAAACAGGAGCAAGTTACGGTGGCTGAGCGATGACTCTCGTTTCGTGTTTGGCCAAAAAATCAGTCACAATCATGTTGGAATGAGACGGCGCATTATCGTGGTGAAAAATCCATGAATTGTCTGCGCACAAATTCAGTCGTTTACGACGAATTGCTTCACGTGGACGCCTCAAAACGGCCAAATAGTATTCCTTAACGAATTCAAGGTGAATCACACCACGGTAATCGAAGAAAACGATAAGCATCACCTTGATTTTCGACCGACTTTGACGTGGTTTTTTATTTACAAACACAAAAATTTATTTATGTAGTCTACGTATACATACTATTTATGTAGTTTATTGGTTAGAATTGCACCCCACATATTTATACTGTCTCACTCTCCCAAAGGTTAGCTGGTAAAAAAAGCCGAAATGGCTTTAAGTTCGCCTCTGTACGTACTTTTAAGTAAAGTGCAATAAAGTATTTAATAATAAATCAAATCAAATCAAATCAAATCAAATCAAATCAAAATCATTTATTCGTGGTTTTTCGGTACATAGTTATTAGGTTAGGTTAGGGTGAGCATGCAAAAAACCTACCACATGTGGTGTACGAATTCATTAAATTAACAATTATAATTCTAACAATAATAACAAATATAACAACAACTTAACATGCATTTTACAATTTATATAAAACTTAAATATGTAACACAAAATGTAGGCAAAAGAGAAATGTCCAAAAATACTATTCTAAAAATAATGACAATACAATCTATATATTGACAGTTATTAACACATTTGAAATGGTTTCGTCATTAAAAAACTGATCTAAGGTATAATAACATTTTTTAATTAAAATTAAAGTTAATTTATTTTTAAACATTGGAAGGGATAAATCTTTTAAATCGTCAGGTAACTTATTATAAATTTTAGGAGCCATACCCAATAAGCTTTTCTGAAGTAAGGCGGTCTTATTTATTTTCGCGCTTATTTGATAGATAGGACGTGGTCGGAGATAATTTTTCGTCGACGTAGGTTTTAAATGAAAGTACTTGCCCATATGACATTTAACGAATACTGATACTTCATATATATAAAGGCTTGTTAAGGTTAGTAATTTTAGGTGCTTAAATTTTGGGACACAACTTTCGGTGGAGATCATGGCACACATTGCCCTGATGCATCGCTTTTGAGCTTTAAATACCATGTCCTTATTTGTGGAATTACCCCAAAAGATGATGCCATATCTAAGGGTAGAAGCAACAAATGCATGGTAGCAAGACAAGCTTGTTTCAACGCTTGAGACTTTAGATAATTCTCTAAGTGCAAAAGAACATTGATTAAGTTTTTGGCACACGGTTTGTATGTGCTGCTTCCAATCACAACCTCTGTCCAATGTCAAACCTAAAAATTTAGTATGCTTGACTGATTCTATTATGTGACCGTCGTAAGAAGCTACTATGTCTTGAATTGGTAATCTTTGATGGAAATGAATAATTTTAGTCTTTTCAAGGTTTATAATTAGATTGTTATTACCAAGCCAGTTTACAATAGTCTCCATAGTTTTGTTTATTTCCTGGTTATAGGCAATCTTATCATCACATTTAATGACTGCTGTACTGTCATCAGCAAATAATACCATAGGATGACTTATGATTTGGGGAAAATCATTAATGTACGCTAGGAACAATAAAGGGCCCAGGATACTTCCTTGTGGTACCCCATACTTGACAACTCTAAAATCTGACATATAGGCAGTTTCAAGTCTGGAATTGTTAGATATAGAATTAATAACAACTTGTTGTTTACGGTTACTGAGATAGGACTTTATCAAATTTAAAGGTGTACCACGGATTCCATATCTGTATAGTTTTTTGAGGAGAATATTGTGATCCACGAAATCGAACGCCTTCGACATATCCATAAATATGGCACATACAGGTATTTTATTGTCCATGTTATTCATTGTTATCTCCAATAAATCATATATTGCCATGTTTATAGTCCTTCCCTTTCGGAAACCTTTTTGATTGTCACAAAGAATATTGTGAAATTCAAAAAATGAGTATATTTTGTTATAAATAATTCTTTCATAAATTTTTGAGATAGTCGGTAACAGTGCTACAGGTCGATAATTTTTAATATCTTCCTTTTCGCCTTTCTTATAAAGTGGTTTAATAATGGATAATTTAAGCTTTTCAGGGTATATACCACTGTCCAGAGAAATATTAATTAAGTAACTGATTGGTTTGGCAAGTATTGTTATGTTCTGTTTAATTATTTTAATTGACACTCCGTCACTACCAACACTATTTGTCATTTTAAGCGATTTGCAACATTTAATTATATCTAAGGGTGTAGTCGGGGTTAAAAAGATTGAATTTGTTAAATTTGATGTCAAGTTTAAGCAATAATTGATATTATTATTAGATAAAATGTCAGAATTAGTTTTCGAGTTGCACTCGACTTGGTCAATGAAAAGATTATTAAAACTAGATGCAATGTCAATAGGTTTAGTAAACGTAATGTTATTGTAATTAATTTTAGAAATTGAATCCCGGGGGTAATTAAATTTATTGTTATTGATAACCTGCCAGGTTGCTTTACACTTATTATCAGAGTGTTTAATAAAATGGTTATTTTGAGCTTTTTGAGTAAGCCTAATAATTTTTTTAAACTTTTTGGCATAGTTTAAAAATATTACTTTATTTGCAAGGGTTGGTGAGGATCTAAAATTTAATAAATATTTTCTTTTTATCTTACTACATTTTTTAATACCTTTAGATACCCATTTAGGCCTTTTTTTTACTTGAATAGATTTTAGAAAATATGGAAAACATAAGTTGTAAAATAGTAGAAAGAAATCCATAAACATATTAAATGATTCATTTGTATTATTAGAAGTGTATAATTCAGAAAAACTAAGACTGGACAAACAATCGTTAAATTTTATTAAATTTTCCTTACTATAATCACGTTTCATTACTTTCCAGTTATTTATTAATATGTGTCGTTTTGCCGGGCATGTCAAAAGTTGTGCTGTATGGTCGGATAGTGCGAATTCCACCACTTGACCTTTGCAACCATAAAAATTTGATGCAAAGTTATCGATACACGATCCACTACTAATTCTGGTAGGTTCCCTAATTTTCAAATTAAAATTATAATTATACAGTAAATATTCAAAATCATTTGTCATCTTATTTCTATTCAGTATATTTATATTAAAATCACCACATATAATGATTTTTTTTTTAGATTTAAGGTATAAGTTATGTAAAATATTTTCTAATTTGTCCATAAAAATGTCAAAGTTACTGTTGGGCACTCTGTAGATGCACACTATTATAATTTTTAAGGTAGTTAGTTCGATAGCACTAATTTCAATGCAATTTTCAACTGATATTTTTTTAATCCAATGTATGTCTAAGAAATCATGTCCATATTTGACTAGTATACACGAGCCCCCTCTTCTGGTAGATTTTCTTGAAAAACTACTTGCTATTTTAAAATTTGGAAGTAGTAGGCGTGGAGTATCTTCTTGTAACATAAAGTGTTCTGTAACACATATAACATCCACATCTTTATTGTTACTGAACAGTTCCTCAAGACAAACCGTCAATTGGTTGGTTTTATTGATTAGACCAGCTATATTTTGGTGTAATAATTTTATATTATTAGTGGCGAAAAAAATTAATTTTATTGTTTGCATTAACAATCACAGGTATATTCGTCGTACATGGCTCCAAAGTATAATGGCGACAATGGGATGCCGAGATCCTATCTATAAATATTTTTAACTGTTGCATGGAGTGTTTTAATCCTGCGTTATTTAACTTTCCTGATTTCCTATCAAACATAGTTGTGTCATAGCTTAGAGAATAGTTGGAGTCAAATACATAAACATTTTTTAAAAAAAATTGTAAAGTTTCAATTTAAAAAAAATATAATTGTTTTTAAACTTTCAGGCCCAATATTAGTCAATGAAAGAGAAGCTCTAATTTGGTAAAGACTTGCTAATCTTATAATACTTTGGTAAAAGTTCTACTTCGTAATTATATAGGAAAAAAAATACTAATTTAGGTTCCCAAGGCTTAATTTTTATTAAATCAAAATTAATGGTACCTTGGTTTTGGTTTTAATAAGCCATTTCATTTGTTAAAAAGTTTAGAGTATTATTTATATGTTAATTGTTTTTTTTCATTAGTTACTGTGATTATTGTTTACCTAGTCCAATAAATAAAATAATCAACCTAATTCATTTAACTTAAGTTATAAATTGCCTCGTCAGCCTTTTAACACGTCCTCACGTTGGCCGTAGTTGAAACGTACTGTCGGAAATATCTACACACTTTATTTTGTGCTGATATTTCTTTCGGCGTTTTCAGAGCCATCACTTATAATCTAGTTAATTCTTGATCTATGGTTTTAACGGCCAAACCAGAGTGGTAGTCTACGTAGTCTATCTAAATTCTTGTTTTTTTTTAAAATTTTTATATAAATATCTAAAACTTTTTATCAACAAATACAGTTTTCTTTTTTAAATAAACAAATGTTATTTTGTAAGTGATCGCGACTTATTTATTCTTCTTTGGATGTTTTAACTTGTTCTTTTGGAATTAAGTCTGTCCAAGTTTCGATTAAAGCGGTTTCCATTCGACCGGTTTCCGGGAAAATGGAGACGTACCGGGAATACGAATGGGGTGTAAAGATATCTTAAAACCACAGATAACGCGTCAGGAAACAATTTTATTTTAAAATATGTACTTCGGCACTTCTCTCTTATAGCTTGTACAATTTGTTTGATGACATTTTCCTTCTCCATACAAATTGGCTATTTCAAAATGGTCATTTTTTTCTCATTTCTGACATAGTGTTTCTTAGGAAAAGTCGTTTGTTTCTACCAATAGAATCACATATTAGTCTTTCGTAGGACCATTAGTATATTATTAAAGAGAATACATTGAGATAAAAAAACTTTTACAATAAAATATACCTCTTTTTGATAATTTATTTTTGTTTAATAGATTAAAGAGAGTGGGCTCAAATAAAAACTATTTCTCTATGAAAGGAATACATTTAATTAACTGTGAAATTGTATATATATTTTTTTTAAAACAGTAAAATCATTACAAAAAAAAAAGTTGGGTATTCGTATTACGATCCATAGATTTAAAATATGGCATAATACTAAAACTAGGGTAATGGCTGTTATCATTTTATACTCTGGGAACGACGATTTATTGAAAAATAAATTACATAATATATAATTTAACTCAAAATTTTTAAAACATATAAATAATAAAATAAACTGCCTCTGTGGTCTAACGGTTAAATCCGTGGATTTAGACACAGTTGATTTAAATAAATAAATTTGATTAATATTTAATTTATTTATGATATTTCTTAAGTTTGGTACGCTTCTTTATAAGCGTGGTTTCTGATCGTTATAATACTTTACCTTATTTAATAATTAAAAATACAACTAAATACTAAAATAAAAATAAAAATAAGAAAAAATATATAATACCTAATATAAACATAAATATATAATTAAAATAAACATTATTTATACTTATGCGTATAGGCACTTTTATTTTTACACGCAACACTGCAAACACATGTTGGTTATGGACGATTTAAGCTTGCTTACCCACTTAAAAAAGACATTATTTTGTTCGACATTTATCTAAATGGCACAGTAAATTTCAGGTACCTGAAGAGAGTACGCAAACAGGTTACTCGAAGGAAAATATTGATTTTGTTAAAACCCTTGAATTTCCCGCCCAAAGTTTAAATGAAATGCTATTTACACCCAATTCGCATTCACGGTACGTCTCAATTTTTCCGGGAAAAAGGGCGAATCGAAATCTAAACTTCATTTGTAAATGTAGCATTAGCGCTCCTAGAATATCTAGAAATAAGTGCTAGAAACTGCCCCCGTGGTCTAGCGGTTAAGTCCGTGGAATTAGACTCGGAGGTACCGGATTCGATTCCTGGTCGGGACACAATAATATTTATTAATGTAAATAAATACATTTAATTAATATTTAATTTATTTGTCATATTTCTCTTCTTCGGTACGCTGAGACATCGACGAGCTTGCCACTTATCATGATTGGCCTATAGTAAACTTGGCTAAATGTGAATCCGCTTTATAAGCGTGGTTTCTGACCACCTCGAAAGGGAAACGGTCGTGATGATACTTTACTTTTACTTTATAGTCAGACTTAAATAATTTTTCAAAATGATGTATTGTGCGAGCGAGAGAGAATCAAAAAATAACTGACGTTCATCTTTACAAAATATAAGAATATCAAGTGTAAGCTTTTGATATAGAAAGTGTCCGTTCGTTAAAATATTCATATAACATGAGCGCTTAAATGAAACAGAATTTGGCTACTGGGTAAAATGTGGCCAAAACTGAAAGACCATTAACAACAACAATCATACGGGTAAACAGATAAATTAGGAAATTGCGCTAACAACACGACCAGAGCCAAAATTCCCGTATTTGCGGAGAAAAACACTACATAAATCCACATCTCTTTGTTTCATGACAAATATTCGGATGATAAAACTTGTTTTTTTAGTTTATCATTAAATATGTAGTTACAGAACTGTTTAGTTTTGTTCATCAGCATTACAGTCTCTAGAACTTACGAGTCTTAGACCTGTTGGAGATGGGCCTTCTAGAACATATATCTGAAGAATTTGGCCTAGACTAGCCAGCTGATAGCGATTCAGCGAGGAAATGCGGCCAGCGTTCTTGCCACCATGCCGCGCGGATACGATTTATATTTAAATTAGGTTTTGTAAGTAGGATTTTTTTATAACATAATTAGATATTACATACATACATATCTTCACGCCAAATCACGATCTCGACATACCTCTTTCGCTTCTTCGACACTCATCACCCTCTTCATACATGCCCTTTTGTTTCGATGGCTTTTTATTGCACCTTCAGCTATTGTTTTATTTATTTGATCGTGGTAGGTGAGTCTAGTCCAGGGCATCTTTTACCCACAACTTTTGCATTATATTTCTGGTTTGTCAATCACTCATCCTTTCGACATGCCCGAACCGGAGCATTTCTTTTTTTTATTTTTGTCCCTATGTTTTCTTTTATACCTACCCTTTTGCGTATTTCGTTATTACGTATGCGATCCGTCAAGGTGACGCCATATATCCGACGCAACGACCTCATTTCTACTGCATTAACTCTACTCTCATGCGTATTCTGACATCTCACTTCCATACATAAGTGTTGGTACCAGCATGGCATTGTGTATGGCGAGTCGAGCTTTGTCACTGACATTTCCACTGGCGATCAGTGACCCCAGGGCACCGTTAACACTATTTCCCGCGTTCAATCTTCTTTCAATATCCCTATCATGCTTCCCATCCGCAGTGAACACACTGCCCAGATATGTAATTTCATTTACTTGTTCTAGATTTTCATCATCAATCTTTATCGTCACGGTTGTCATCCTTCTTCTTTCAAACACTAGTACCTTGGTTTTTCTCGCATTCAAACGGAGTACTTTTTCTGCACATCCCTCTTTCATTTCTGTGACTAGTGATTGCAGTTGTTTTTCGGACAATGCTATAAGAACAGCATCATCTGCATAAAGCAGGCAGTTCACCACTAGATCATTCATCATGGTCCCACAGTCAGTCAATTAGATAATATTATTATTTAATGTTGTTATTAAGTTATATAATATCGAAAGTAAAACGAAGTTTAATAAACGTTTTAATTATAAAAAATGTAAATTTTAGTAATAATTTATTAACGATTCCGCACGAGCTTTATTCTTCTGACAAATGTGTATATTTCTCATTGGTACAAGCCAGGTTTTGAAACGCGTATTTTTGGATTTTAATTAGGGAAATATTACTTGCAACTGTTCCACTACCGCTTTCTAAAATAAAGTATCTACTTAACGTTATTTTATGTCAAAGATGCATGAGTTCTATCTACAAGGTCGTTGATCGATATTTTAAAAAAAATAATAAATAGGTATCTAAAGTAGAATTTGTCGTTAAAGTGATTTATAGTTAATTAGTCAGTTGAACAAATGATATCTCGTTTGAGTAAGATAATAATATGACAAAATAGGGACATTGTGAATTAATTACTGTGCAAGTACGCGCTTGTTAGACGACATAAATTTGTAAGTAAACGGCCCTAGCTAAGGGACTAGTCTCACTACCCGCGAGGTAGCGACAAGCGATACACAATTAACTCAATGGTTTCAAGAAAATTACATTTCACATGAGACTTTGTAGTATATTTATAGTGTTGTGTATTTCAGAGTGGTCGGAAGTTACTTTCAGCCATCTTTACTAAAGGCTCATCAAAACAAAATAATACAAAACTGGAGAACACAAATACAATATTGTCTTGACCAGCAATCGAACCAGATACTTTCGAGTCTAAAGTCTTTTATTGTGTTTAGTTTTTGTGTTTTTATTTATAATAAAAAATAGAAATAATTCGTGGCTCCAAGAGGAATTGTGAATTGGCAAAAACTCTTTCTTCAATATTGGATGGTGAGCGTATTATCGCGCAATAAAATAAAAAAGGGAGGCCTCCTTTTCTTAAACCAGCCTATTTTTGGTCGCAAGCCCGAGACACCATTCTTCTCATCTCTTATTTTATTTATTTATTTTAAAACTTTATTGCACTATGTACAAAGGCGGACTTAATGCCGCTAGGCATTCTCTGACAGCCAAACCTTTAGGACATTTAGACAGGATAGGTGGTAGGTGCAATTAAAAATTAGATGAAATTTAAATAAAACAGAAATATAATTGTAATATAAATATATACATACTAATATCTACATACAATTTACATACTAATACATAAATAAGTCATACTATAGATATACTAATATAATATAAATAAAACTACTTACATGATGAGGAGAGTGTGACAAAATTAACAATGTGATGATGCTGATATTAAGAGCAACAAAGATTGAAAAGAAAGGTTTAGGTTAGGTTACTTAGTTAGTTAAAAAGTGTTTGTATACCTGGTTTTTAAATATTGCACGATTGGGGGCTTCTCTGATATCAAATGGTAAGTTATTCCAAAGATTCGCAGCGACAACAGCAAATGAGTTCGAAACGTAGGAAGTGTGGTGAGAAGGTATAGAAATTGTGGAGTTGAAGGAGGAGCGAAGAATTCTATCATGAAAAGAGCTTAGAAAACTGAAATTATCTTTAAGATACTTGGGTGAATTAGGTTCATTTAATAGACTGTATAACAAGCAGAGAATTCTGCGATTTCTCCGCTTACGGATAGGCAACCACTTCAATTTATCTCGGAATGACGAAATGTGGTCGAATTTCCGCAAACCGAAGATAAAGCGAATACAAGCATTGTGCAGTCGTTCAAGTTTATTAAGATGCTCTTGTGTAAGATCCACAGAACACACGTCACCGTAATCAATTATAGGCAAAAGAAGGGACTGTACGAGCGTAATTTTAGCTTTCAGCGGCAGAAAGTTTTTTAATTTGTTGAGAGAGTGCAGTGAAGAGAATATCTTACGACTAATCTGAGTGATCTGTGCTACCCAGCTTAGGTGAGAATCCAGGTATATCCCAAGATTCTTTACCTCACTGGAGAATGGAATAGGCACGTTGTCAAACCGAACAGAGTCGATAGCATTCATGTCAACTTTAGATAATAGTCGGGGGCTCCCAACAATGATTGACTGACATTTGTTCGGATTGACAACGACACCGTACCGCGCAGACCAGGAATATAAACTACATAGATCGGAATTAAGCCAAGCTATTGCACTATTGAGAGTACTGACATCTGTCTGCACGTAGAGTTGCAAGTCATCAGCGTACAGGTGGTAGTGGCAATGAAGTGAGGAAGTGATCCCACTAATGAATAGCGAGAAAAGTAACGGGGATAAAATGCCACCTTGTGGAACGCCGGTACTCAAATCACACCAGTCTGAAGACGTTTGATCAATGCGAACCCGTTGCCGACGACCATGCAGATACTGAGAAAACCATGACAAGGCCCCTGTCGATATCCTCAGACGAGATAAAATAGCGATGAGCAAATCAGGATCCACTGTGTTAAAGGCGTTGGTGAAATCAATCAGTACAAGTACCGTGACTTTGGTTTTATCCATGCCGTTTTTGATGTCTTCAGTTACTTTAAGTAAAGCTGAAGTTGTGCTATGACCGGGACGAAATCCTGACTGGAAGGGATTAAGGAGTTGGTTTAAATTTAGAAATTCAGATATTTGTATATGAACGGCAGACTCTAATACTTTTGAAAGGAATGGTAAAATGGAAATTGGACGAAAATGGCTAGGTAACGTTGGAGAGGAAATTTTAGGAAGTGGGATAATAAAGGCATTACGCCATAAGGTAGGAAATTGACCAGTAGTAAGAGATATATTTATTATGCGCGTTATTGTAGGTAAGAGTACATCGATAATGGTAACGATCATAGCACGACTGATGTCATCACATCCTATTGCTTTAGAAGTTATGGAGTTAATCGTCTTGAAGATAAAATCGCCAGAAACCTCAGCAAGATCAAATGGTGTATTGGTAAGGGTCGGCATTTCCGCTAATTCAATTAATGTTTTTGACTTGATAACAACGTCCAGCATCGGAGCTGATGAGAAATGAGCATTGAGCTGGTCAGGTGTCACCGTGCCGAGATTAGCCGAGCACTGTGAACGCCCCAACCCCAAAGATTTGAGAAATTTCCAAGTATCGGACTGAGATTTGTTTGAGATATTGTCACAAAAATGGCGGCGTTTTGCCGTTCTACACACCTGGTTACAACGATTTCTTGCAACCCTATACGCAGCCCAGGCATCATCACTTCGTTTTTTACGGTATTTACGGTACGCACAGTCACGCTTCCTCATAGACATGCGGACTTCATCACTAATCCAAGGTGCCGGAGCACGTTTCACTTTCGTCGGGAGTATGGGTGCGTGCTTGTCATACAGTCTAAGTACCTCATGATTAAATAATGCGACCATACAATTTATATCGGTTAGATCATCAAAACTGCTCCAATCAATTTGATTAGCATCATCGCGTAGTTTTTCAATATTTATGCGACAGAAATGACGCATAAATATTGTAGGCGGACGGTATTTTGGAGGTTTGGACTTGTAGGAGGCAAAGAGGAGATCGTGATGGGAGAAGGCAGGAGCTACTAACTGACCATGACAAGAAATATTATTAGAGCGAGAGGTAAAAATTAAGTCGAGAAGAGTATTAGACAAAGCAAGGTGATGAGTGGGGCCAGTTGGTAGAAGGGTGAGGTTAACAGAATAGATAAGATTTAACAGTTTACTAGCACGGGATTTGTAGGGTTCCTGATTATTGAGAATACAAGTATTAAAATCACCCATTATAAGGATATGAATGTAGTCCAACACAGTCTCATCCAGCATAGTCTCTAGACTCGAAAAGTAATTAATCGACGGCGGGCAGTAAACAACTCCAACAAGTATGCTCGCACCAGAAAAGCTGACATCAATAAATAAATATTCGCAAGATGCGGCGTACAATGAAGGCGAGCAGCACACAATTTTGTAGGAGAGTCCGGCACGGAGATATATTGCCACTCCGCCTCCACCGCGGCCTGTGCGATCATTGCGAATAAGAACATAGCCAGGAAGTGAATAACTAGTTGAAGGTAAAGAAGGTTTGAGCCAGCTTTCAGAAATGAGAATAGCGTCAACGACATCTGGTGAAGAGAAGGTAGTAAGGAGATCGGTGTAGTGTGCGGGCACACTTTGTGCATTTATGTGGCATATGTTGAAGTTGTTTCTGTAAAGAGAAAATTGATTTATTATTAACGACTCCAAGTCGTCCGCGTCATAGAATGACCCACTAGACGCGTCGCTGTTCGGAATGGAATGAAAAGAGTCTTCATCACTATCGCTATCCGTCATCAATCAATAAGTAGAACTAAATAATATATAAATATAAAAATATACCTAATAATACAATAAAAAAAATATAATATAAAAGTATTTAAAATCTATACACAATATCCTGCCTGCCTCTCCCGCTGGCATAGACTTTACAATACAATCCTAGTTACACAGATCAAAACACAAAATAGACCAATTATACAGGCTTTAACAGATTGGCTGGATAAACCGAATCCCAGGAAATAAATAAATATATTAATATCTAAGCAAAAAAAAATCGATAAACTAAAATCACGAAAACATTTCAACGCGTACATGAACACCTGGGTCATAGACAAAAAGTTTGACAGGTGTTCCTTTGCCTAGAAAAAAAGAAAGAATAAAAATGGATAATCTTTACTAATCTGTGGCTCTGTGCATTTGACACCTGACCAACATAAAAAGAGTAGAATTAATATTTCATGAAAATTTTGTGCATTTTTTTAGGTTAAATAAAAAGTGAAATACTTAGTCACATATAAAAATACGGGAACATCTATGAACGTGTAACGTGGCCGAGAGTAAACCCATACGTTCAATAAAAAGTGTTTTAGAGTAATCTGGCAATGACACCGATCGGGTACTGTTTTTGCGCTCACGCAATCTTATTAAAGCTTTTATATCCATAATCTTAGGTTAAATATCTACTTGCACATTTTAAGTATTACAGTTTATCCAGCCAATAATGTTATATTAACAAAAATAAAAGAGAAACAAGAAGATAGATTGCACTAGCTTAAACGTTATCGTCGTGCAGCCCTCCGAGGGCGCTCCCTAGCCGGTCGCTGATCACTTTGTGACTCCACAGGTGCAGATATCAGATTACCCTGGATCAAAGCAGTTAGCTCACTGTAATGAATAAGTTTTCTCCTTGTACCATCCTTGAGTTTGACCACAATAGTGCCATCCTGCGTCCAACAATTTCCCATCCCTACAGACTTGCGAGCATCTGTAAACAGCACCTGCCTACTGCTGGTGAGAAACTCCGAACAGCTAAAGGTTGTGCCCTTAAACTTGGTCTTACTTCGCCAAACTTTCTGCCGCAGCCCGTAGTCAGAGAAACGGATCAAGACCGTCCGAGTTGTAGACTCACTATGTGTGCCAAATCTATAGCATGAATGTATAGACTGCTTGCTTATTTCTGGAATGCCTAACTGGTCCTGTATCACACCAATAACAATCAGCAGGATGTCTTCACCTTGATGCTCAGGAACGCCACGGAGTAGCAAACAATCTGAACGGCTCCTAGTTTCTATTTTGTCCACAGCTATATGCATATCCATAATTTGTTGACGCAGCAATGTCATCATCTCAATTACGAAGGCCTTAAAGTCCTGAAACTCCTTAGCCAAAGTTTCCAATTTGACACAGGGGCGGGAAGAGTCCTTGGCCACAGTGAGTTGACTCTCAAAATCGGCCATTCTCTTAGCTAGTTGGTCTTCTATTAGCCTCTGTGTCTCGTGAACTTTGTCTGCTGTTGCCATCTTGATTCTTCTGTGATTTAGTTTTTGTTATGTGTAGAGAAGGTTAATTCCAGCAGGATAGGTGCAGAGTGATTATGTACTTACAGCATGTAAACACTAGGTTTAAATATAGCACTTTTTAATAACTTTTGAGTTTTATTACAATTTATTTTAATTTAATTATACAAGAGCAAAAATTTTGATGTTTATTATTTACACCTACCCCCAAAAAAAAAAAAGCGATTACCCACAGACGATGGATGGCACCCGCACGAATCCATGGAATGCATAGAAATTTGTCTTCTTCTTTGTTGCAGCGATAAGAGCTTTTTAAAAACACTAGCTTGTAACTTTTCTAGCTTAACCGGCTCTTCGCTCCTCTTCTGCAAAGAGACACGTGGCTTAACATGTTTTATGGAGGGTGAAGAAACTCGCAACTCCGCAATTTCTCGGCAAACGTTTCTTTTCGACTCAAGACACAAAACCGTCGTTGATTTGACGAGTACCTATGATACACCAAATAGGTAGATTTTTTACGCTTACGGCTGAAGATGCATCAAATGCTGCTCTACATATTTGATTACTTTGGAATCCGTACTTGGGGAAGCATCTCCCAAACACTGTAACATGACGCCTAGCTTTTGACATTTTTTTTTGTTCTCTTTTCCCGATGGATGATGAATGAGGTGATAGGGAAGGCAAAGGGTCTAGCCCATACAGCCAAGTCTGACGTAATATATCTTTCTTTTTTATGAGTTAATGAGGTCATCATCAAATTCCAGTATTTGATGCTTTTCGTGGAGTCACTCGCAGCATTATAGCTCAAACACGTCGCGCGTCGGGTAAAATATGGGAGTTCACAGCGCGGGAAAACCGCAAAAAATAAACTGCAACTTGTGCCCCATATTTAAAGTCCAATTTATCGTTTTCCATAATTATTCTCATTGCACATTATTAAACAAAACAACACCACTTTTGACCAATAATATCCACAGTAAATTAATTTACAAAACAAAAACTTGCACTTGACATGTCCACGCAAAATGGCGCGAAGAACTCTCCTAGCTTTTGACATTTCTGACAGACGTAATCGATCTTAGACGATTCGTTTTCGGACGTTTGTGCACTCCGCCTCAACCCACCGGGCAGCTAAAGATCTCAAAGCTTCTTTTACGCAGTTGGTAGTCTTGTGTGATCATTAGTAGCAAACGCAGATTTTGTTAATAATAAAAAAATAAAAAACCCGATTCCGTAAATACTTTAATTAAAAACTGAAAAGAAATAAATAAAAAACAATAAACCAAACTGAGTAAAAACCGGTGAACCATTAAAATATTTTATTACATATATAGCGACTTTAACAGTCGTACATAGATATACTCGTACATGATAAACGAATAACCCTTCTTTGCGGAATCAGGTAAAAAAAAAATTAAAAACCCGCCTGCGTAAAAAATGATATTGAATTAAAAACTAAAAAGATTAAAATAAGTCCAAGGGTTTCGTCGCCAAAAAGTTCAATAACCTCTTAACTACACCATTTAACTACGCCAGTGCTTGGCACTCTTATTCATAAAATTTTCGTTTGTAGATTTTTCAAATTTATAATTATTTGTACTATTTTTTAATATATTATGATCTTACAGAAGAAAAGATAAAATATGTAGTTTTCGTATCACTCATTTTGCACATATAAACTATATTAAACAAAGGATTTTAATAAATAAAAAAAATATATATCAGTATCATCACGACCGTTTTCCCTTTCGGGTTGGTCAGAAACCACGCTTATAAATATAAGCAGATTCACATTTAGCCAACTTTACTATAGGCCAATTATGACAAGTGGCAAGCTCGTCGATGTCTTCAGCGTACCAAACTCGAGAAATATCACAAATAAATTAAATATTATTAAAAAAAACAAAAAAGTATCATCACGACCGTTTCCCTTCCGGGGTGGTCAGAAACCACGCTTATAATTAAGCGGATTCACATTTAGCCAACTTTACTGCCGGCCAATCATGACAAGTGGCAAGCTCGTCGATGTATAATATTATTTAAATGTATTTATTTACATTAATTAATATTTTTGTGTCCCGACCAGGAATCGAACCCGCTACCTCCTAAAAGAAATATAGTTATAATTTAATTTTGTACACTTGTAATATTATTGGTGGTTAGTTACCTCGCTAACCGCTCTTTTACTCGCATTTTTGGCCTTATTTCTTTATAACATTTCTGTTTATTCATAAAAGTAGTAAAAAATAAGTGTTAAATAATAAACACATAAGAAAATGCCATAATTTTAAGCACTTTCTTATCTTCGTTTTACAACCGACCTAAGACCCTACTAAACTTAATGTGTGCATAATTAAGTTGTTAAATACTAAAACAGTCTGGGTTAAGCCTGATTTATACTAAGCCAAAGTCAAAAATATTTAAGCTCGACATGTGACCTGGCGCTCACCTGAAGCGGAACATAAGTAGTACATGATGTCCAAACTATTTTGACAATCAATTTTAACTTTCGTGTTAAGTAATAGACTGCCGCCACTTGTCTCGACACCGTTACTAATAAGCGCCCGTGAGGCTACAAATAAAAAACCAAATACAACGAAGCAAATATATAAGTGCCATTAACCTCACGTGGCAAATTCAAAAGCTATAATAAATAACATTTGCAATAAATAAATCGCAAATGAAATCTTTATTCGCGCGGCATAACCGCGGCCATATTTTACCATCTTTATTCATCCTATTGGTACAAATAAAGGCTACAACTTTGACCATCATATTCTCTGGGCTTATAACTTTTGATTTTTTTATAAGGGTTAACAGTTGGACAGTTTTATCTATTAACAATGATAAGATACATCAGTAGATTAATCAAATCAAATCATTTCTTCCTTAGGTTAGTACACAACACTTGGATATTGTCAATACATATATTTTTATACAATACAAGCTTGGCTGGACCGAATCTAACAGCAATACAATTTATAATAAATAAAACATTGTTGCCATAAGCGAGGATTTTGTACTTATTTATAACTAGATACTTAAAATTTAATCCGTGGCTGCAAAAAGGCCGTGTCAGCTTATAATCTAATAACATTTATGTCCATAAATATAGATTCGTGGCTGTAAAATGGCCGTGTCAATTTACAATCTAGTAATAACAATATTTATGTCCATAAATAAAAAATCGTGGCTGTAAAAGGGCTGTGTGAGCTTATAATCTAAAAAAACCAATTACAATTATTAATAATGTCAACCAAACCCAATTCGTGGCTGTTAAAAGGCCGTGTCCAACTTAAGATCTAATACCCACAACGTTAACGACATATTTATATTTGCATGATCTTTATAGCTAAGTAAAAATAAACATAACCATAATAAATAATAATAACAAAATGAAATAAATGACAAAAGGCTACTTTTAAAACATTTGTTTTAATTAAATTAATTTTTGTTGTATCTTTTGAAATATGCCGAACTGCGGAAATGCAAAAGAAAAAGAACAACGTAGATGTAAAGTATCATCACGACCGTTTCCCTTCCGGGATGTTCAGAAACCACGCTTATAAAAAAGCGGATTTACATTCTAAATGACCCTGTCCAGTCATACATTAGTCAACCGGTAGCAATAATTTATCACACCGCAGGCTATGCTAAATTTATAACAAGAAAAACCCATATTTCCGTACATTGACCACTTTTGTTTGGGTTATTACCGAGTAAAATAATGGTACTTACATAGTATTAAATACTCGTACATACTTACTACCTTTTCGGTAGTTCCAACCGTACTTCAATCTGTAGTCGCACCTTGGTGGCCAGGGGATATTCCATTTTAAACAAAACCGAATAGGTGTCAAAACAAAATTCAATAACCAAATTGTAATTTTTTACTATTTATTATATAAATAATTATATTTCTTTAGGTTAGTACACAACACTTGGATATTGTCAATACATATATATGTTTATAAAAAATCAGCAGCCATGGCTGGACCGAATCTAACAATAATAATATACAAAACATTGTTGCCATAAGCGAGGATTTTGTTCTTATTTCCAACTAGATACTTAAAATTTTATTCGTTATATTTCTTTTAATGAACATTTTGTTTCTTTTATTTTGCTAATTTATTTCTTTTATTTTACATACCTATACATGTAGTTTTAGTTCGGCTGCAAATGCTTGTTATCCTGAACCATAAAGCATGATGATATTATTGTTTTCATATCTTATCATTAAATGCTTATTTTTTCCATGACAGCTATATGTAAACGTTTTTTGAATGTCATTGTGTAAAAAACTATCAAAACTTGCAAACTTACATTGCTTGAAATTACGTTTTGAAGCTATTCTGGGACCCACTGGCATATTTCGCGATGATGGCAAAAGACTCGATGGTATAACGCTGATCCCCTATGAGCGTGAGTCTTAGTGGGAGATGCCACTTATGTCAATCTTTTGACTTTCTCACACCTTAGGGGAACAGCTCAAAAAGCGGCGCAAATACATGTCCATAATCAAAGACTACTTTTTTGTGCAAATGCAGCCAGAGTTCTTACCACCATACCGCGCGGTCAGGATTCATATTTAAGTTAGGTTTTGTAAGTATTGTTAAATTTTAGTTGTTTTAATTTATTTTTAGGTTTACGTGCAAATAGTTTATTGTAATATAAATATAATATTACGTTTAATCAAGTTAAGTTATTTAAAGCTAGTATTATATATTTATTGAATTAGAAAATAATTAAAATAAAGTTGTCATGGTTGTAACTTATAAACGTGGTAGTACTGTAAAGTTGCTTTATGGATTGTTATTATTCAGCGTACACAGACATTGTTCATTTGGTGCTTTCGTTTATTTCAGTGCTTTGAATTTGAATTTTGCCTTTTATTTCACTTTCATCCTCTAAGAACTCAACCTTTCAAAATAAAAAAACGATTACGCAGTTAATTTGTAGTTCCAATACGAAAATATCATTGTCATCATCACAGCCCCTAGAACAGAGTCCTGGACCTCCACTGTTGGAGATAGGCCTTCCAGAACATATATCCGGAGAATTTAGCCACCCGCCACGCTGGCTTTGGCGAGGGTCTAATGTCATTTTTTTTAATAACCATATATGGTATTAGTTGAAGCTGAACTGACGACTTAACGTGCTCTTCGAGCCACGGGAACGGTGGTGTTCTATGACAAATGTACGAAAAAAAAGTGTATTAAAAAGATAGAACCCGAGGCTAATACGTTGAAATAATTGCCAGCCCTCCTGTCTTCAGCCGTTTGGACAACTCCTTTAGCACACGCTTGGCTGAGTGTCCCCATGGGCCCATCGTTTCCACTCCAAACGGCGTAAATTGGTAGCCTGTACGGAGGCTTCTTCCAGCGCTTGACGAGGCCGCCTGGATGTGTGACGGTGACACATGTAAAAAATAAAATAAAAAAAATAAAATAATGTATTGTATATACTCGTATATATGTATATAAATTGTTATTATTAAAATTAAAAAAATATATTTTAAATTGATTATGTTATTTCACTGACAATATGCCACAGAAATTATGAAGAAGTAGACGTTCTTTTTCAACAAGAAAAGAACAACAAAGTAAACATATATGTAAATAAATACCTATATATTTTTGTTGGTAGTATACAGTAAATACATAGAGACAAAATTTGTATTCTAATTTACTAACCTTTGAAATCGGATAGCGAAAGGAAGAAAATTTATTTGAAAAATATCTCAAGCATCTTATTGAACACGAATAATGAAGTTCACTTTTAACTCCGCAGAATTTTACAGAGGTTGAGTGTGTTAGGGGTTGAAAGTGGACTGGAAAGAATTTTCAACCGCCCGCGGCTCCTCCTTTCTGGACCCGTTTTTTTAGGTTATTGTTTTCTTTCTGCGCCTCTAAACTTATTTTCTTTTATAAAAGAAAAACGTTGCCGTTTTGAATTTCAAATTTACTCTCACGACGCGGCCGTGGGCTCACTTTCTGCTGAGTGAGTTGTAATAAAACGCGTTTCCCGCCATTTTTGTTAACTTTGGAAAATTGGCGCAAATTTTACGATTACCTGGAATAAATGATTAATAATTTGTGCAATAAAATATAATATAATATAATTTATTAGTTCTGGAGAGAGAAAGGCTGGCAATTATTTCTGCTAATTTAATAAAGAGGGGAAATTTTGCCAGTCTCCTTGGGACTATCTTCTAGGACATACCTTAATTGGGACGTCTTTAGAGGACATTTTTTATCTATAGTTTAGTTTATTTTTATTATTTAGGTTGCTTTTAATTTATATTTAATATATATTGATTTACGAGTTAACATATTAATATAATAAATAATAACAAATTAAGAGTTTAATTTATAAATAAAGGTTTATTATAACGAAGCCTGCTGTAAAGACCATAGATTTTGACGACGAGGTTCTATTTCCGGTCGGGTCGGGACACAATAATTTATTTAATTGCATATTTCTCGATTCTAGTACGCTAGAGACATTTACGAGCTTGTATGATGGGCCTTCTTTTACACTATGACGACATGTGACCATGCTTCCACATGATAGTAAGTGGTGCGCAAGGTCTCTCATCTCGCGACTGTCACTGAAGATATGGCATTAATCAAATTTCATTAAGGCGACAACCAGAGGCCATATTGTGGAAAATAAAAATAAAAAATTCGACGAACTATATTGAGTGCGGTATCATGGAATAGGTATTTAAAAATCATGTTGATGTTTCTCGTATAATTTTTCATTTGAAGTGATCATTTAGGATCTATAAAGAGATAAAGTTGGTTAGCAACCATGTAAGTCTTACCTACACCTACCTACCTATAATAAAGTTCATAAACATATGTTAAAACATATCATCACGACATTATTCCTTTCGATGTGGTCAGAAACCACGCTTTCAAAGAAGCGGATTTCAATTTAGTGAAAATATTTACATAATTGTAGGTATAGTTATGTGGTTTTATGCCTTCTGCTGTATTGTGTCCCTAATGTTATTTTGTCTACGATATGCAGTGCATATTAAAATAATTGTTATTATTTTAATATTTGTTAACTGTCATAACAAAAACTTTTTAAACTTTCGCGCACATTCATAATAGTTTTTATAATTTTAACGGGTCATTACGCGATCTACCTTAGAGACATATTTATCCCGACGTTTCAGCCAAGTTGCATTGGCCGTGGTCACGGGTCAACTGAAGCTATGCGGTGTAGTCTCGTACATACTGGGCGGTAGATGTAAACCTACAAAGTGACATAACAAAATATAACAATTGTTGTGAAATATACAAAAAATATAATTTGCAGGTAATAAAAAAACTATATACGGTGATCGATATGCTCGTGCACCTACTTATTATTAAAAACCTCAAAAATTCAGCATTAGACCATCAAAGGAAAAAATAACAAAAAAAGTGTGATTTTCTGGCTAATTATGTTTCAAGAGTTATAATTCTTAATTGGGGGAACAAGGCAAGTCATTCTACTGGAGAAATGAGGCACCAAGCTCTACGGATTAATTAACGAAACAAAATAAGGAAAAAACTGTCAGAGATATACAACAGAGAATTCAAGCATAATTTAGTGTAACAACCAATGATATCTTAAACATAGATACCGCATTGATGTCGAAAAGACGCACCAAGTATGGGCGAATTTATTTATTACACAAACCGTTAAATAATAATTAATTCAAATCAAACATTTCTCAACAACATCTTAGGTTCTACGTTACTTTTATGATCCAAAAGTAATTGAACACAACATGCTTGATACGAAACGAGTGGACTGTAATTTTAGGATAAATCAAAAGTGGATTGTATGGGTTTACAATGGCCAATCTAAATTTCTATGTGGCACAAAGTATGAACAAAGGATGTAAGAAACGACATGCACGTGGGTTTTCTTTAGCATAAGCTCATCAACTGGGTATAGCTGCAGGTCTTGACTTCAGGGCACCAGCCGGTACTAGTCACAATCTAGAATAGAACTGGACGGCGAGTCCTTTGTTCGCACTGCCTACCTAAGCACTATCACAATGGTTGGCGCGAGGTTATGGTTTGGTTTTAATAGTTTTTTTATTTGTTTGTAAATTATTTAACATGCACTACTTCCACGGAATTATCACTCGATTGAGAAAGGTCTGAATCATGGACGAGCATCCAAAATCACTAGACGTACTGACGAGATGGGACTGAGAGGAGAACCACTACCGAGTGCCACATGTGAAAATATTAGATTTTTTAAATTAGTACCAAATTATATCACTAGATAGCGCTAGGCGTCACCAATACTTATTGAACTTTACCACGACTATTCAAATGATTAAATTTTACTTAAACTTTAAACTGCCTCCTATAGCGATTAAGTCCATGGAATTAGACGCGGAAGTACCGTGTTGCATTCCTGGTCGGTAGAATAATTTATTTGTGATATTTTTTGAGTTTGATGGGCCTTTAGTAAAGTTCGCTAAATGTGAATCCGCATCTTTAAAGCGTGGCATCTCACTACCCTGGAAGGGATAAGTTAAATTTTAGTGAAATATGTCTAAGAATAAAAGACACGATAATATTAAATTAAATCCTATAAACATTTGGCTCAAAATCCAATCAGTGATCAACATCGCGCCCGGCTTCTGGCTTCAGTAGAAAAGGAATCCGGCCACTGGTTACACGCACTGCCTTCTGCGAACCTCGGCACACTGCTTGACGACGAAAGTTTCCGTATCGCCGTTGGTCTACGGTTAGGGGCACCATTATGTATCCTACATAGATGTCCGTGTGGAAAGGAGGTCGACTGTCTTGGAGTTCATGGGCTCTCCTGTTCCAAAAGTGCGGGCAGATTTTCCCGCCACGGCTCCCTTAACGATACTATAAAAAGGGCTCTAGCCACCATCGAGGTTCCAGCTCTTCTAGAGCCTGTTGGAGTTATCCGAGATGATGGCAAGAGACCCGATGGTATGACGTTGGTCCCCTGGGAACGGGGACGTGCTCTAGTGTGGGACGCCACGTGCGTCGACACCCTTGCCGCGTCGCATCTCAGGGGGACAGCGCATAAAGCGGGAGCCGCGGCGGAAAATGCGGAGTCCAGCAAGCGGCGCAAGTATGTAAGTATATTAAAAGATTACATATTTGTGCCGTTTGCTGTAGAAACTCTGGGCCCATGGAGTCCAAGCGCAAAAAAGTTTTTAAAAGACATAACACCGCGTCTTGTTGTCTCCTCCGGTGACAAGAGGGCTGGCTCTTTCTTCGCCCAGAGAATTAGTATTGCAATTCAGCGGGGAAATGCAGCCAGCGTTCTTGCCACCATTCCACGCGGACGGGACTTATATCCCTATCCTTAATATTAATTTTATTTTATATGTTGTAAATATTTTTTCGAATAAATGTATATATAATATTAAATTGTTCAAACACAATAAATAATAAAAAACTACCATATAACAGTTTCCTCAAAGTCAAGCATATTTTATTGTAGTAACCTTAAACATGGATAACGCACCCCACAGGTGGAACAAAGCAAGCACTGGAGAAGAGACACACCAAGCACGGACGGATTAATTAACAAAACGAAATAAATGAGACACAAACTGACAGAGATGTATAACAAGAAGTCAAGAATAATTTAGTGTAGTAACCAAAGATCTTTAAAAAACAAATAGAAATAGATACCGCATCACATACCAAATTTAATTAAAATTCACTTTTAAGAACAATCTTCATTATTCTACAGAATTATTAATTATAAGGCTTGTTTATAGCGGTGTTATTTTTATATAAATATCATCTTGGCAAGCTAACAATATTAGTTCTCCTTGAGAGTAATAATTGGCATTTGACATCATTGCAAATGGCATATACTTCAACGAAAAAAACAAATAGGTGGTAGGTGAATTTGCCCAGTCTGCTGGGGAAGTATTCACCGTTCGTGTCGATAAACCCAGTAAAGTGTATCCACACATTTTGTGATCAGGCTCAAATTGCCGTCATGGCCAGTCAAGCCAGCATAGCGTTAGTGACTGATGTCAGACATGAGTGTCTGATTCCAGTTCCTAACATTCATGAACCTCCCGCGCCATTTACCATCAGGTGAGCCCGACCTTGGGCCCACTATATTTATATATTTTTATGGATAGTTGCTTTACTAAATTAAGTTTAATTTATTTATAACATCGGTACATTTGCTGTATTCGAGTATAAAAGCATAAAGATTCTCGATCGTGACAAGGAATATATTTGGCGGTAATATCTCGACCTACATTCAAGCACTTGAAATAAGTACATATATTTTCAAAAGACGGTGTTTCTTTTAGAAAGAGCAGAGAACGAACGAAAGCACGCTGATGTGGGGAAATATCGCAGCTCAATTTCAAAGTTAAAATCTATTATAGGCGATTGAGACCAGTCAATATTTTAATAGTTAGTAAGAAAAACTTATTTAAGCTATTTTTAAGGAGATTTTTTTTAATAATTCAGTTTCAGTTTTTTTAAATCGTCCTCTAGACTCTTGAAGCAAACTTAAAAAAATCATTCTGTATAATAACTTTAACAAAAGCCAACATCAGCGTTGGATTGTTGGCCAACTCAACGGAAACACATATTTTCAAGTTTATTCACTCTATGTAAAGTCAAAGTCAAAAGTCAAAATATCTTTATTCACGTAAACCTATTACAGGCATTTATGAAACGTCATTAATTTAATTATTTTGAATGATTCTACTCCTGCTAGTAGAAGACTAAGCAGCAAAGTGGTTCAATACGTAAGCTGTTAGCAGAAGATCAGCAGCTTAGCAAATTCCAGTGACCTGTTAATGTTTAATCTGACTGAGAAAGGAATCTGCAAGGAAAACTCAGCTATATCAGATTTACAAAATAAAACATATACAGAACTGCACCACAACGATCAATTAATAACCTTTTAAATTTAGTTATCAGTACCTATGAGAATACAATACCTGGTACAGCAGTAACCCACCAGGCAAGTCAGAATTAAGGTAGACTACATGCCTATGTGCAACCCGAAAGTCGACAATGTAATTATTTGTAAGTCCTTTCGCAATAAACCAATTAACATTTTTTTATTGATCGGTTAGAAGCACAGAATAGGGATCCGCGGCCATGATCTATGGCCATTCATTTATAACATAAAATAATTTAAGAATGGATCTCGCGCGCCTTCTACCATCAGGTAGGTGCAAGGTCACATGTCGTGCTAGTATAAAAAAACGTAGTGTATATAAAATCGTCTTTCATAATAAATGAAAGGGTTGAAGGTATGATGGACTGGCTTAGAATCCGTTTATTAAAAAAATCTAGCATTTTTAGTAAGTGGTCAGGTAGCTTTTTTTTTTTGTTCAGTTAGTCTATTTATGGAAAGTGTCTGCTGCTTCACTTAAGTGCCCACCTAACACAGTTTACTTCAGTGACGTTTATTTTTAAATCTCGGAGGTCCACTTTCTTTTCGAAGTCTTTCATATAGTGCCTCCGACTGCAGACGGCTGCATCGCATTTTGTTGCTATTTAAGTCAGAGTAGAGTATTAGAACATTAGACATTACAAATACTATTATTATCACAAAACTAAAATGAAATTACAATAAACACTCGATTAACCAAAGTAGATACCGTAATAATATTTCAAAATGACTTTGTTAGTCTATATTAGACATAACACTGCGTCTTGGTCGTCTCCTCCGATGACAGAGGGCTGGCTCTTTCTTCGCCCAAAGAATCAGTATTGCAATTCAGCGGGGAAATGCAGCCAGCGTTCTTGCCACCATTCCACGCGGACGGGACTTATATCCCTATCCTTAGTATTAGTATTAATTTTATTTTATATTTTGTAAATATTTTTTTAGTGCTAAAATGTTTTCTTAGAGAATTCATATTTATTTTATTTTATATTTTGTAAATATTTTTTTTCGAAGAATATAGGATTGGATTTCCGTCTATATTTAAAGTTGGTGGCACTGTACTTTTAAATATTTAAAAAAAGTGTATTGCATGGCATCCGTTATGAGTTATGAACATACATTAAACGGGTCTAATATTCCTATACCTACTAGTTTGAATTCTATATTTAATTTAATGTATAACATTTATACGAAATATTTTTTTTTTAAATATGAATTACAATTAATATTACTGATATAAGTTCCGCCAGCGTGGAATGGTATCAAGAACGCTGGCTGCATTTTCGATTACTATGCTGATTATCTGAGCTAGGAATGAAACAGCCCTCTTGTCATTGGAGCAGACAGTCAAACGAGAGAGAGAGAAAAATATGTTTTTTTTTAATATTTAAAATTGAATCGTTTTTATATTATATATATATAAAAATATAACACGAAATTAAAAAAAAACAACACACTGTTGTCATGCCCACTAAAACTGCACGGCTGAAGCTAGATGGGTTACTGAGGGTCAATATTATCACTATTACATAACAAATAATGGATCTCAAACGGACTAGAACCCAAGAAAAGCGCAATAAAAAAGCAAGCTAACAAATAAATAACAAAGAAAACAAGTAATAGGAAATAAATTAACAATTTAGGTAGTTTCGAAAACACTCCAAGAAACTCTGTCAAACCAATGTTTTGACTATTCTTTAAAATAGCTGTAGTTGAGTTAAATAGATCCAGCTCGGAAAAGTCAACCAGTTTATTAAATTCATTAGCTGCACGGCAGCAAAAAGAATAACCTCTACTCCTAGATTAGACTGGTCTAGTAAATATGGACGCAACTGCTAGACTGCAAATAAAATAAGAACCAGATCAAAAGACGTTAACTTTTCACTTAAAATCATAGGTTTCAACGACGTCAGGTTAAAAAAAACGAGTGTCTTCTCAGAGGCAGTTAAAAGGAAAAAAACTTAATAGAAAAGTAGTCGAGGCATTAACGTTGGTTATCTCTGGCGTGATAGGATTGGGCGCGTTCCGACCGTGCCGCGATTAAATAAACAACCTCCTGACATTGACATGTATGCAACGACCAGGCATTTCAATATTTTTGAAACCAAAGCAACCTAGTCAAATTATCAACCAGTGAATTTATACACTTTATTGCACTATATTTTTTTTATACTAACACGACATGATGGCCAGTAGCGCGCAAGGTTAGTAACTGGAATCAGATACTCATGACTAACATCAGTCCCTAACAGGCTTGACTGGATGATGCCAATTCGAGCCTGATTCCGAAACGTGTGGATACTTTACTGGGTTCATCGGCACGAACGGTGGATGCTTGCCCGCCCTGGGCAATTTACCACCATCAGTCCGCCTACCA
Organism: Tinea semifulvella; assembly: GCA_910589645.1. Lineage (NCBI taxonomy): Eukaryota > Metazoa > Arthropoda > Insecta > Lepidoptera > Tineidae > Tinea > Tinea semifulvella. Next base: position 12,390,354 of record OU342597.1, read on the forward strand.
CCTATCATTACAAAAAATAATGTTTTATCGCGCTGTCAATAAGTTACGATTAAATATTATGTGTACTCACTCGATACTATAGTAAAACTTTAACTGATATTAAAATTGCATCACAAATTTTATAATAAGGAATTATTTACTTTGGAATAAAAAAAAAACTTAATATTTTCAAAATTATAACTTACTTTTTACCAGTTAAAAATACTTTATTACTTAGATCTCGTTTATATAAATATAGTTGAAAGTCTCCTCCCTGCAAGAAATGTACAACTTCGGCATATTGAGTAAAAACCTAGTGAATACAAAAATAAAAATTAGGAAAATCAAAAATCAGTCTTCTTAATTTTTTTATATTTTATTTATTGTTTTCAAGATACACAAAAATATTTATTTATTTATTTAAACTTAAAGGTTTATCTGGGTACGGCGAGTAAGAGAGTAGAATTACCTATTGAGGATTACATTTCAATGCTAGTATTTTGTTTTGTTTTTTAAATTAGTTTACAATAATTATATAAACCTATAACTTTTTTAACAGTTCAATGCGTAGAGTAATGTGATGGCACCTAATATCGACTCCCTTCATTTTGAACCTATCAACAAGGTAAAAAAAATAATAATTTTAAATTCGGTTCTTACATAGACGTCAAAGTTCCGATCACTATTCCGAAGTGTTTTCAAGCGGATACTACGAGCACATTTTATGGCCTATAACCGAGCAATATGGCACCCAACCGATTTAGAATATTTTTTGCAACTTTGTGACGGGGATGTGGTTTCTCGGTAATATTCGGTATACAGACTCGTTTATAAAAAGTCCAAGGTAAAACTGAGCACGGTTTATCGATCTTAGCCCTAGCATTTAGACTTAATTTTCACAAGAAATGTGATATGATCACAGACATGACAGATGTGTCAATGTCCTTGATGATGAATGATCTCCTTTTAATTTATTTTAAAAAAATATTTTAATTAGACTTTAAGCATACACGTAATCTTTTGACGATCGGACAAACTGAAATACAAACAATTGGTAACGAAATCACTTCTAATATTCCAAAAAATAGCTTTTTTTTAGCTTTTTAATATCATTATAAAGATTTATTTATTTCATACAAAACCTTAAATTAAATAAATTATATTACAACAAAATCAAAATTAAACCCTTACAAAAAAAATAGCTCCTCCAAATCACGTGGAGTTTAAGCTCTAAAACATTTAAAATAAAACATCACCAATCGTTCGATTGTCTGCTCGAGTGACTGGTCTTATCCTTGCTCAGCTACTACAGACTTAACCACTAGACCAAGTAAACAGTTTTATTATTTATAAGTATCGCAGTGTGGCCTTTCCCAAAATGTAGCCAGTGTTCAGCTGTTACTTAATCAATCTTCTGGCTGCTAATAAGAAATATCCGTTCGTGTTTCCTGTATAATTCAAGAGGCTTTCTTTCAAACAAAGACAATAATTCTTCTTTGCTGCCCTGTTTACATAGATATAATGTATAGCTATTTAGTCAAGTGGTTAGTGAATTAGCACTAATTGCGTAGCATATGCAGCGAGTTATTAGTTAAAGCTATTGTAGATTTTACAATATCTCAAATCAAACGAATTCGATCAACCTTTTTTGTTTTTTTTTTCCTTTGAAAGAAAGATAGAAAGAAAATATTTATTTGCACACAACAGCTAATACAATAATCAAAACGTAAAAAAAATATATATAAAATTACCAACAAATAAACAAAAAATAGGCAAGATAAATACATAAAAAATAAATGAGCTGCTGCGACAAGCATGCACTCAGGTCAGCATAGGCTGCAACATTTCTGCTGCAGCGCTAATTTTCACTGAGCATCAATTTGCTAGTATTTAAAATTTTATTTTTTATTAATTTTATTTCCTGGTATCATTAAGGATTGTTGTTGAAAGGTTGCTCATTTGTAACAATTATATTTTAGGTCAATGAAACAAGTTTAGGTATTTTTAACTTGGGATTAGTCGACATACTCGAGACAGGTTTCTCTGCAACCCAGTACAGCTCATTCCAGATCTTAGGAATCGTGTATTGTGATGTTTCTCTCCATAGTGGTTATCAGCTATGGGTTGCAACATTCTACCCTGACCTACATACAGATCGACGATGGACGATATTTTCTTTGGCTCCTATGTTTATAATTTACAGAGTAATAACTGTCAAATGTAATTTCCGTTGTGAAAACGCTTTTCTTAAACTCCTACAAAAGTCTGTTCAAACCCCCAATAAGAAATACACTTTTCTTACTTACATTTGTCATAGATTTACAAAATCCGTTCACGTGCCTCGAAGAGCACGTTCAGCCGTCGGTCCCGGTTTCACTAATACCAACTTGCCACCAAATGATAAATTATTGATTACACAAAATCACAGCATTAACTGCCTCCGTGGTCTAGCGGTTAAGTCCGTGGATTTAGACTCGGAGGTACCGGGTTCGATTCCTGGTCGAGACACAAAAATATTAATTAATGTATATGTAATTAGTCTAATATTTTTCTATTAGTTTTGATAGCACCTGCCTTATCTTGTCGTAACTGCTTTAGTTGTCCCAAAGGTTTGACCAGTATAGAATGTCTAGCGGCATTAGGTCTGCCTTTGTACTTTGTGCAATAAAGTTTATAATAAATAAATAAAATAAATACATGTAATTAATATTTAATTTATTAGTGATATTTCCCGAGTTTGGTACGCTGCAGACATCGACGAGCTTGCCACTTGTCATGATTGGCCTATAGTAAAGTTGGCTAAATGTGAATCCGCTTATTATTATTTATAAGCGTGGTTTCTGACCACCCCGAAAGGGAAACGTTCGTGATGATACTTTTTTTTTACTTCTGTTTTATTTAGGCATAGTTAATAGTGACTTGCCACTTGCCTAAATTCCTACGTAGTGTGAACGAGGCATGAGATTCAGTAACTGTCTATTTCCGGGCAGCCGTAATGGGCCAACACTTAATTGACGCCGACCTGTTACTGCAGACTCTGTTCAATTGGAAAACTTAGATTGATTCAATTCGCCAAATTATACAATATGGTGATTTTATTACCAAGACATTTTTGAATTGAGTATTTCTATCGTTATAAAAGACTGACTGAAATCTACTTTATATTAACAATACTCATTATTTTGTAATGTTTTCACTAATAATACTAAGATCAGTATTAATAGTCGTTGGTTCGCCAGTGCTTAGCACGTTGCTTAGAACTTTCAGCATACACATACATATATCCACGCCAGATCCCTTGCGGGGTACACAGAGACAATTGAGCGCCACTTCACACGATCACGACATACCTCTTTCGCTTCCTCGTCATTCATCAACCTCTTCATACATGCCCGTTTGTTACGAAGGCTTTTTAATGCACCTTCAGCCAGTGTTTGATATGTGAGTCTCGGTCTGCCAGAGGCTCTTTTACGCACAACTTTCGCATTATATATCTGGTTCGTCAATCTTTCTGCGCTCATCCTATCAACATGCCCGAACCATCGGAGCATGCCTTTTTATATTTTTGTCCCTATGCTTTCTTTTATACTTACCCTTTTGCGTATTTCGTAATTACGTATGCGGTCAGTAAAAGTTACGCCGCATATCCGACGCAGCGACCTCATTTCTACTGCATTAACTCTACTCTCATGCGTATTCTGTCATATCCACGTCTCGCTTCCATACATAAGTGTTGGCACTAGCATGGCATTATGTATGTCGAGAGAAAATAAATGATATTAATAATAGTATAATTGTGTTTATAAAATAAATGATATTAATAATGGTATAATTGTGTTTATAAAATAAATACAATATAATAAAATAAACGAAGCTATCAGACAGTCTTCTGAACAACTTCCAATTTGTCGGTAACTTTAAACTATTAGCTGGTAATAAAAGTGGGTTATTTTGCAACAAGTAGTCCTTTCCCGCGCACGTTTTAAAATTTACATTTTGTGTCGCACCCGCCACCCGCCCCGGAAATAAAATCCTGCTTTATAGGTCACTGTTAGAAAGAAATAAGGGCGAGGATACGAGAACAGCGGGAAAAACATATTTATGTGCATTTTTGGTGAAGCGATGTGCCTTTCATACATGGGACGCCTCGGTCACGTAAACATCCACATGTACGAATGTCTTAAGCCTTTATAGGTCACTATTAGTTAGATAAACTAATACTTAATAAAACGTTTACTCTTGTCATAATAATAATTTTAATGTAGTTATTTATTATAATTTTTAGTTTTCTTACCATATTATTTTTGTTTTTTAATTGTGATAGTTTTTGTATTATTTTAGTAAGATGTATTTTATAATAAAATAACTAGGTGGCCAAGTGCTAAGAAGTTATTTAAAGAACTTTTTAAGCGGCTGGTTAATGCTTTATGTGAGAGGGCTGGCAGTGTTTTTTGGCGTAGCAAATCAGCATAGCTGTGCAGCGGGGGAACGCTGCAAGTGCCACATGATCAAGTCATCGGTGAATATTTTTATACTGCGTGGAATTTATTAATAATATTTTTATATTATAGTCTAGAAATAAAGGACTACGTATTTTTTATTTTAATTATTCGGCGGCGTCACTTTGGCGGACCGCATACGTAACGTCGAAATACGGAAAATGGTGGGTATAAAAGAAAGCATAGGGACAAAAATAAGGAAAGGCATGCTACGATGGTTCGGGCATGTTGAAAGGATGAGCGATGAAAGATTGACGAACGAGATATATAATGCGAAAGTTGTGGGCGAAAGAGGCCCTGGCAGACCGAGACTCACATATCACGATCAATTAAATAAAACACTGGCTGAAGATACATTAAAAAGCTTTCGTAACAAAAGGGCATATATGAAGAGGATGATGAATGTCGACAAAGCGAAAGAGGTATGTCGTGATCGTATCAAGTGGCGCTCAATTGTCTCTGCCTACCCCGCAAGGGATTTGGCGTGAAGATATGTATGTATGTAATTATTCAGTAATAAAAGCTTAATTACGATGCAGAGAAGTTTGTCTAAAATTATCGCCACTCATACTGTGCCTAATCAAGTAGGTAGCGAGTTGTCGATGATCGTGCGAACGTACACTTACATAATTATTTTTCTTTATATTTCGTCTCTCGGCTGTGGGCAAGATCAATTAATAATAACACTCGCCAGCCTTTAGGTATTTATAACGATGTATTTTCAGACGCGACCTTATTTACCATGTAGTAGTGTTTTGTTTTTCGGATAATGATTATTATCTTTAAAAAAAGTGACCTTTTTATTTTAAATAGACTAATGACACCTGAAGCCTAAAAAAATATTTGCTCTTTTGACAATATATATATATAGGGCTGTTAGGTGGGACTCTCCGTTCTTGGGGCACTGGATACGCATGCATTTCAGCAGGTGACCTCCGCTTACCGCTGTCCGCTGTTCAAATAGTACCAACCTAATATGCCTTGAAGTTTTATTACCTATTTTACTTTATAGCCTATCTTGTACGTTTTTAAGAGATCGTTGGTTTGTTTTTATATGAAGACCGAGTCTTGCAGAATAGAATAATTGAACCGGAATTTCGGGACTAAATTTCTATTAACACAAAGATGTAGTAGCTTAGTTCGTCAAGGTAGAGACTTCAACCCATCTGGCCAGCGTGGCTAGTTTAGGCTAAATTCTGCAGAATTTTTTGGAAGACCCATCTCCAACAGTGGTGTTCTAGGACTTTGTGTTCTAGAACTGTAATGATGAAGATGAAATTCATTTATTTTGTGTATAGTATTTAGAAGAAGAAGAAGTATCATCACGACCGTTTTCCCTTTCGGGGTGGTCAGAAACCACGTTTATAAATAAACGGATTCACGTTTAGCCAACTTTACTATAGGCCAATCATGACAAGTGGCAAGCTCGTCGATGTAGTGGCAAGCTCGTCGATGTAGTGGCAAGCTCGTCGATGTAGATGTATGTATAGTATTTAAAGGTGCAGAATAGTAGATGGTGAGCGTGTTATTGATCTCGCTCAAGGATTTTAGCGGAATGTTAAACGGCTTAAATGGGGCTTTCAAGCGGTTTGGTCTCGAAATGAACTTGGACAAGACGAAAGTCATGTTCAATAATCATGTCAAGCTGACGCCAATCTGTGTAGGAAACGCCATTCTTGAAGTTGTGCAGGAATACATCTATCTTGTCTAGTGGGTCTGTTTTTCAAATTTTGAAACGTTGATATTCATCAGAGAACCAAAGTTACTGACATAGCTTTCAAAGTTAAAACATTAGAAAATGACAATAATGACATTTGACTGTCAATTATAATTTTGTAAGAAGCTAATTATAAATAAATAAAAAATAACATAAACTCTTTCGATACAATTCCAACAGTTAGCAAGCTGAAGTGGTAATGGGCTGGACACATTTGTCGCAGAACCGACAACCGATGGGGCAAACGGGTTCTAGAGTGGAGACCACGTACGAGACGATGCAGATTGGGACCCCCCCGCCAGATGGACGGATAATTAAATGTATTATAAAAAGAACACCAAGTCCCAAAAAAACTTACTAGGTTTACTAAGGCATAATTGAAGCAAAGCTAATTTGTGCTTATTGCATGTGTTGGACACTAAAGTAACAATTTAGGTACGAATAGAATCCTTTTCGATGGCATGTACCATTTAAATTGAGCCCAATTTGACGCATGGTCCTTTGAATGTTCAATTCTTAGCTGTGCGGGAGCTGTGTCGTGTTAATGAGCTACGACGTTAAAATGTTCGCTGGTAACCGCAGTTGTGGTTTTTCCGAACAATATTGCAATTAATTCGTCGCTGACCATTGACCGACTATCTGCAAACCGCATGAGCCAACTCATTAGCAGCTCTTATCGCTGCCTACAATTTCATTTATTTATTTTATAACTTTTTTAAAACTTAACCTAGCTAATGATGAGGACACTCATCTAAGCGTCTGGCAAAGGAGTTGTCCAAACGGCTACCGGAAAAGCTGGCAATTATTTTTGCCAACGTATTATCTTCGCTATACAGAGGGGAAATGTTTCCAGACTCCTTGGGACTATCCCTGAAGGGTCATCTCTAGAGGACATTTTTAACTTATAGATTTTTGATTAGGTTTAGTTTATATATATATTTTTTCTTTTTTAATAATTTTAATTATATTATAATTTAATAAACAGATACTGACAAATAAAGATGTACCGCTGTGTAACCACTTTATATAGTGACGTCTTTAATTGTTTTTGTTCTAGCTTTAGTATGACAATGACTCATTACAGCATCTATTATTATTATCTAAGTTTATTTTTAAAATTGTTTATTATTAGTTTGTAATTTGACAATGCCTATTCAATGACAATTCTCAACTCTATAAGCGCTCGACCTTGACAGCGCAGTGCAAATATCTACTTTATTAGCGTGATATATAGTTAACGGATTCCACTATATAATGTTTGCACTTAAGTAACAGATTAGGGCTGCAGGTCTCTTTCCAGGGCACAAATTTTTTAAAAGTTACATAATTATTTATATGAATCATTAGGTATATTCTAAGAAACTAAACTTATTAAATTTATCTAATAATAATAAAAAATAAGAAAAACTCAAGCTTTAAACCAATAAATAACCTTTTAATTTATGAGTAATAATATAATATATTGAATATAATATAATATAATATAATATAATATAATATAATATAATATAATATAATATAATATAATATAATATAATATAATATAATATAATATAATATAATATAATATAATATAATATAATATAATATAATATAATATAATATAATATAATATAATATTTATTATTTATTTATATATGTAAATTGGAATGTGATTGTGGGAGTGAGAGTAAATTAAATTGAATTGAGTGGATCTTATATTTGACCTCGTTGATAAGGACATAGAGATAAGTATTCAAGAAGACAGACGAGTATACAAATATCGTCACATACAAAAACATATTTTACCATTCAACACAATACAAAATAGAGGAAAACAGGTCATGTTCGACCTTGTCAAACTTAGATTTGGTTCCGTAGTTTATGATACTCACTTTATTTCTTTCTTTATATCAGAATAAAGCAAGAATGTAAAAAGTACGTTGAAAAATGACGTTGCCTCTCTCAGCGTGTTCTACAAGCTATACCACGGCGAGTGTTCTGAGGAGCTTATCACTTCTTCTCTATTCCGCAACCGAACCACACGCACGGGCCAAAATATGCATCCACATACCTTACCCACTATCCCTACGCGTACTCATAAATTTGTAGACTCTTACATCTGTCGCACGCTGAAGATGTGGAATGCTCTCCCAGCCAGTGTTTTTCCCCACTCTTATAACCTGGATTCCTTCAAGCGAAGTGTGAAAAAGCATCTTGTAAGGCCGGCATAGTGGTAGAGACTGATGTCGGTCGTGGTGAACGGCGTCAGTTGCTCCCATTCTTGGACCTCGCGTACTGCTTACCATCAGGTGGGCGCGATTTGTAGACGATTTGGTTTTAATTATTATCCCGAACCTAACATTTATTTCATCACCTTCTTGAGGGATGTTACGCTGTCTTTCTCGCTTGCACACACCAACATTCATAAATATTATTTATATATATTATATTTATATTTATGTACTTTTAAGAAATTAGCTTTATAGGAAGTAAAATTAACGTCATTTTGGTCTTTTTTTCACTTAGAGAAATGATGGTAAGAACGCTTTCCTTGACATGCTAATTGTGGTGGATTCGAACATCGACATGTTCCAATGAGAAATTCACTTACTGTTTTACGGACATTTATCATGGCTTTACAATACCATCGGTCCCGTGCCTAGGAGAGCACGATAAGCCATTGGTTCCACTAATACCAACTTTTGGAATCATTAATAAATTATTATTAAAAATTTACGTCAGACCCTCGCCAACCCGTCTGGCCAGCGTGGCGAGTGTAGGCCAAATTCTCCAGATATATGTTCTGGATGTTTATATATATATATTTATTTTTATTACAGCCCCTAGAACACAACACAGCGTCCTAGACCTCCACTGCTGGAGATGGGCCTTCCAGAACATATATCTGGAGAATTTGGCCTACACCCGCCACGCTGGCCAGACGGCTTGGCGAGGAATATATATATACCTATATATTTTCTGACCTATTTATTTAATATATGATACTGGTCCCCACAGGGCTGGCAGGACTACTGACCTGTGTGTGGGGACCGCAAGATATTGTTTCTTATCTTTTCTTTTATCAAACTAAATATGTACACCTACCTAGTTAATAGTTCTTTGCACGTTAATATTGTATAGCTGTATAGTATAAATCACACTAGACTTAAGGACATTCGTGTCTATTCTTATATGAAATGATTATTATTATTAATCATAACCTGGTTTTACACTATAAGTTATATTGGATTCGTATAAATAAAAAAAAAAAACAATAATATAAAACTATCCAGAAAAATCCTAAAAGGTTCTTTTTAACTACGGGTCCTTAAAAAACGTGCTGAATAAAGTGAGATAAAGAAGCGAGCTCTTGAAAGATAAGGGGAGGGGAGGGGAGGAGCGGCCTTCCGCTTCCCTTATCTAGTACGGGGGAAGTTTAGGGCACTGATACACGATTTTTTTTATAAAAAAATGTACATATTATTTATACTTTAAACCATAGTGTTATGAAACTTACAATGAATTTTAATGTCATTTAGTAGTTGTAAGTGAATATTATAATAAGAAATTTATACACTTTTCTTACGCACATAATGTCATAAAATTATAACACCACTGCCTCCGTGGTCTACCTAAGTCCGCGTATTTAGACGCGTTTGATTCGTGGTCGGGACACAATAATTTTATTAGTTTATTTGAGAAACTTATCGAGTTTGGTTCGCTAGTGACGAGATCATGATTGGGCTATAGTAACTTTAACTAAATAATCCGATAAATTTAACAAAATTTGAATCCATTTCTTAAAAAAAATATCTTTATATATAGTAAAGTTGGCTAAATGTGAATCCGCTTATAAGCGTGGTTTCTGACCACCCCGAAAGGCAAACGGTCGTGATGATACTTTTCTTCTATATACTCGTATATACTTTATTTAATGGACAGTGTTCAGAATACATTTAGTCCTAAACACTTGATTTATTTATATTTAATCATAACAGTGTTGCAGTATTTTAGGCTTTTCACATTGCGTCAATACAGCCCAAACATGTCAGATATATAGGAGATCGCAGCGACGAAAAACCGCAACAAATATACTGCAACTTGTGCCCCATATTCGTGTCAAATTTATCCTTTTCCACAATAATTTACTGTAGCAATTAATTCAACAAAATAACACCACTTTTTAATAACAATATCTACAGTAAACTAATTTACAAAACAAAAAACTGGTAATGCCCTTGCAAAATGGCGCGAAAACCTCTCCCTATAGATATATTGTAAATATGGTTCATGTATGTAGGTCTTTATCTTTTGGTATCGTCGCATCTAACACGGATTTTGGCCCTACTTCTAAGTTATTTGTTGTATTTGATAATACTAACTTCTGATATTCAATAACAAAATATTGACTCAATTTTTCCTTTTACGCATATTTTACGATATCATATTTAATGGACGTTCCATGGAATAGTAAATTTGAATGAGACCTATTTATAAAAATAACTTGCACTCTCTTAATAAACTTAAAATCTTTTTGCCGTTACAAGCTAAAATAACCTCTCCTCTACTATAGTTTCATATTATCTGCACCACGGTAGCTTTCTTATCGCCATCACAAAGGTTAGCTGTTAGAAAATGCCTACGGCATTAATCTCGCCCTTGTATAACACTTTTGTAAACAATGTGCAATAAAGTTTTTTTTTTTATTAATATTATTATATAATTTGACTGAGAAAGGAATCTGCAAGGAAAACTCAGCTATAGCAGATTTACAAATGAAACAAATACAGAATCGCACAACAACAATAAATTAATATATTTATAATTGAATCTATACTCGTATATGGTTAAATTGGTCCCCAAGGTTTGGCTGCCTGAGAATCTCTTCGGGCATTAAGTCCGCCTTTGTACTTTGTGCAATAAAGTTTTTAAATAAATAATACCTTAACTTTTTAACATTTAGCTTGCAGCACTCGAGGTTATAGTAGAGACTAAACACACCGGCAAACATTTCATATAATTTTCGTTTTTATGAGGAGTATTTTTATATGAAACAAGTGTATCCTGAACATTAAATAAACCAGTAAACGAACAAGGAAAACAAACAATAATATGAAAAATTCCAAGAAACAAACATTCGAAAAATACAACCACGTAATGTTGTGGGGGGAAATATGCGATATTAAATTTCGTAGCAATAATGCTACGAGCTACGACTTTGCTACAAGCGCTACGGTCTCAATTTACATAAGATAACATTTAAAGACGTAACGGATAGATGCATTTGAAAGTATGTCATCATCACATTCCTAGAACTAGACACTGCTAAAAATTGGAAGACAGACAGAACATTATCTTGAAGCGATAGTTAGGAAGAACGAATTTAAGAGGAAATCCTATCTATTTATTTATTTATCTGGAACTCCAACAGCATAACCAAAAATGCAATATTATCAAATTTTTCACAATAAATAAGGCCATAAATGGGTTCACAAATTATACACAAAAATATAAATCCACTGTGAAGACAGATTAAGAAATCAACAAAAACAAATAGTGCATAAAATTAAGGAAATGTACAAAATACAACAAAAACACAAAGAAAACAATAACATACAACAAGACGGAAGGTAATATGTATTTATTCTCAGCCACAGACACCAAAGCTATCTAGCGTAAACTGTATTAAAAACATAAACAATGATAATAAATTTAAAAATACCAATAAGTAAATTGGTTGAAGAACAGTAAATAAAGTGTGTATGTATGAACGCGTGAGTGTTTATGCGTGTATGAGTGTATGTGTGTATGCGTGTGGGTTTTTATGTATATGCGTGTGGGTTCTATCGAAGGTTAAATAGGATATAGCGTAACAGATAGAGACTCGTAGGTGACTCGTAGTTCAAAATTTGGAAATTACCAATGATAAATATACGTTAACAAATTGTCATTACAATTAACAAGTGACGC